>WACJ01000059.1:0-1284421 GCA_008973525.1 Stenopsyche tienmushanensis
AAACTTGATTCCTTTTTCAAAGTAGGATTACTGCGATGGTATCAAACAGCAGCGTTACTTCACGACGAGTGTCCAAAGACAATTAAATAAAATTTAGTTACTGTTTTGCATTTTTTATTTATATCTAAATATGCATATTGTATTTTCAAAAAAAAGTTTTTTGGTTTAAACCTATTTTTATATAACGGATTTTTTGGGCTTTAACGGACACCCCGTCCCCC
Source organism: Stenopsyche tienmushanensis (assembly GCA_008973525.1). Lineage (NCBI taxonomy): Eukaryota > Metazoa > Arthropoda > Insecta > Trichoptera > Stenopsychidae > Stenopsyche > Stenopsyche tienmushanensis. The sequence continues at coordinate 222 of WACJ01000059.1, forward strand.
CAATTAGTCCTTCATATCGAGGTTTTTACTGTATCAATTTATATAGGTTGGCCACATTATGCCTAAAATTTTAATGAAATTAAACGAAAGTAAATGAAAGATATATGAAACATCTGTAATATATTTTCAGTGCAAAGCATTATATTATTGCATAAAAGATGCTATGGAAAGGGGCGGAGGCGGAGGCGTCGGAGCCGAGCTCGGTGGTGAGTTTCCCATTCAAGATTGCACTACAGGTGAAGGTGGCCTTCATTCAAGTCTGTATGGAAGGGGTTGGGTTTACTCTTTCAACATAGTAAGGTAGGACGATATATTTATTTTTCTTATATTCATTTTTGAATTTTTAGTGTTTGTGCATTTAATTGAATTTTAAGTATTCATTCTCAACGCTTTTACTTCTCAACCTAAATTAAATCTGAAATTATGAGGCGATCATGAAAATAATAATCTTTGAACTTGCATAATGTCTCTTCTTGATTTTTTTTATATTCCTGATTGATTATATTTCACATGCGTACTGCCGATATGAATTTAATAGATGTGGTTGAATTCAGGTCCCTGTGAAATATTGTCAATTGATGTCTTGTGAAAGGAGAGTCATAATGTTATTGAGCTCATGAAATCAAAATTATCTTAATGCAGTTTCAATATTGTGAAGCCAATTTTTTACTATTAAGCTTATTGCTCTGCAATTGCTTATTAAATTTTATCAATGGGATGCTTAAGTGTGGACAAGATTGTAATTTGTCTCTCATAATTACTATATATTTATATGAATTTTGTATTGAAAATAAATTCTCCTTTCTTATCTTTGTATTTATTTAAAATAAGTAACTATTTTTATATACATTTCAGCAAACCAGAATTATAAGAAAGCATCACTTTTTTATTACTAGTTAAATAACGTGAAGATTTTGTATTGTTTTTACTAAGTAGGGATGTAATAAGATTTAAATATATACATTAATTTCTCAGTAATTATTCAGGGTTCAACTTCTGCAACTATAGTGCATGGAAGTCTGTGGTACGATGATAAAATGACTAAATGTATCTAAATGTTTTTCTCCAAATATACAGTAGTGTTTTATTTGTATTTATGTTTTAAATATGTTATATTTTGAGAGATTTAATGATTTTTTTAAATATTGAGGTAATATAGGAATTAATAAATGTACAAAATATTTACTTATACGAATTTAACTATAGTAGTTGTTATTAATATTTGGCGATAAAAAAATGTTCAATTGAAATTGAGTAATTCACTTTCATAGCTTAAACAAATACATTGTTTTACCAGACATGTTTACTAATAAATTTATCTAATGACGCTGAAAGAAGGCTTTATGATAATATTTTTTTTCATTCATATTTGGATTTTAATCAAAATACTGGACAAACTTTTTGATGCAAGATTAATTTATATATCTTCTTTTGTAAAATACCAAATTATTTTCCAAAAGAAGCTTATTCCCGTAATAAAAAATTATGTTGCCAGTATAGCTTGCGTGCTACAGACACTTTTACCACATAGCATGTGTTCTATAATCTATTTAAATTGCATATTTCATTTAATAATAAAAAATACTGCCTTATGTTAATTTTAATATTTTTTTTGTCATTATGTCCTTTGGAGGTATATTTTTTATTTAGAATTTATCATTAATATTTCTCTAGCATAATAGTATTTAATAATGCACAATAAAATGGAGAACATCTGTTTCAGATTTACATATTCTATAAAAAGTTAAGGGACATATTATATTAGGCTGAGCCTTAATATTTGGGTTAACTTAAAATTTGGGTATTCAGATGTACAGGGCAGGGAAACTACCTTATTTTGAAAATGAATAACACAAACGATATTCACATAATTGAGGTGACCTCCGTTCCGGTGAATGCATTGAGATATTCGAGTTTGGAAAAAGCTTTGAGTCGAGAGAAGCTTCAAATATAATTTAAAAAAAATAAAAACTTTAGTAGTCTCACTGTAATATGGAAAAAAAAAATTAAACCGATATCGCCTATACTGTTTGTGTTATTGATTTTTGAAATAAGGTAGTTTTCCAGCCGCATACTGTATTTCTTTATCTATAATCATTGCAATGAAAGTATTTTAAAATTAACTTAAACATTAAGTTAAATAAGTCCTTTTCAAATAAATATTTTTTGAATATATAGAAGTAGAACACTTGAGCGACTATAACATGCAAGCTATAATAGCTCCTATATATGCCGAGTGAACCCAAAAATAATTCAAACTCATATAATTCTGAATGATTTTGGAACTTGTATGATCTTAAATTTCAACGATCAAATACATAATAGCAATATAAAGCACTTTATTGAAAATCTACAAGAAATATTGCATCAAATTGTGACTGATACTTTAAAATATTCTTCTCAATTTAAAATGATCCACTTCTGAATATAAATCGAAAAATGAATTTTATAACCTTCTTGAATTTTGCACTAGTCAAATGATTATTAATAAAAGAATAATATTGTTAATTTATAAAATTTATGTGAATATATTTAAAATCAAATACTGATCGAATTGTGTGAATAAGGGATGATAAATTTACATGCCCGTATTAGAATAAATTACTGGTTTGAAACTAAAATTAAATAAATCATTCAACTTTTGAAACATGTTTTTGCAATCCTCTTCAGTAATGTAAAATACCTTGTTCAGTGTTCTAAATTTTATTTAAAATTACAACGATAATGCGCCATTTATTATATAAAAGTGGGGAATGAAAATGAGGATGAAGTATTTTTATTCAATAAAGAATTCATGTGTAAATTTTATCGTTTACGATTGAATCGATACATTTTAATTTATCGTACTGATGTAACAAATTTTTGATTAAGCAGAAAACTTCTCTAGATAATGTATTTTGGTCACAATGTTATTGGGATCTCCTTTTATTGATATAGTTTTTTAAACATTTTTTTGTTGTACTTTAGGATTTTATTTTGCATTAACCTAATATTCAAATGATTATGTTCTGAATATGATGGTATCGTTTTGATGGAATCGATTGAATTCCATGTCATATTTCTCATTCATTTATTTTCTCTGAAATTTTATGTATAGAAATAAGCAACCACCGATTTTGTAATTTGGAAAGTAAAATTGTGTAATCCTAATTATTCATTGCAAGGACCACTCAAAATTTCCCATATCCGTATTGATTAACATAATAAAGAATGTGTTATACAATGATTATTGTGATGCATCGTACCTTTTTCTTCATTTACAAGACAATTCTTAAATTTGATCCCTGCTCGCATTTTGCTTGCAACCTTGTAATCATCTATTTATTATATTCTTTGATTTGACTTTTGATTTCGTCTCTCTAAACATCATTTTGGTCGTAAGTTTGACATTATTTTACCTTATTTTTATACATGGCTTAGATTAAAATTCCATTTCATATATATACATAAATATATATATTTTAAATTAAGACTTGCATATATTTGACGGTCTTTACCAAGAAATAATGGTTTCTTGGTTTCAGTGTTTTGCATGCTGCTATCTGTTGGCCTTCTATATTCTTCTATATTTGCTAAATAATATCTATTGAATGATAACTGAATATTTAAATTTAAACTACTTAATTCTGTCATTGTTTTATAGTTTTTTTTTGTTGTAAAAGATTAAAGATTGATTAAACTCTTAAAATTGAAGCAAAAAATATAATTATATACGGCAAATCAATTGAACAAAAATGAGCTTTTTCATTAAAAATATAATGAAAATATATCAATGAACAATGGAAAAGCTCCGCCAGTAGCTTAGGAACTTTTGAGATGGTCCTTGGGTGTTGCACAATAAAAATAGGTAACTACCTCAATCGGTTATTTAAACCTCTCTATCGTGTATCAGTCAGGCGCGGCATGTAAGTGATCCCGCACCCCCGAGTGACCTAACTGCATATGATCTGCATATAGTTTGCAGTGAACTAATGTAATATTTTTGTTTTGTTTTGCGTTTGTCTGGATTCGCCGTGTGACCGGTCCGCTGCTGACCGTCAGGATTTTGAGGTACAGAGTGATTCTCGTTCGTTCTCATGTCTGTCCGCTACACACACTGTCACTTCATCACGTCGTTAGACTGATCTGTCTTATATATATTTAGCAACTGACTGTATTAGAGTAGAGGGCTTTTCCTGTAGTTTTTGAGGCTTATGATCCATTTGATCTTTTTAGCATCCTTTTAGTTGTAATTTCTTGCAATTAACCCTCACAAAAAACTTTTGATTTTTTTACATTATTCTTATTTAATTAATTAATAAGTCATTTTAGCGGTGTTTATTACTTAACAAATGTATCATATGTGAATCACTTATTTACTTCATGTGTGTCAGAGTTTTATATAACCCTGTGTTAAGTGCGGCAATTAGAATGACGCATGCCACTGACTAGAATCCCTGGAAGAGCTACCCCGGGTGGGGAAACAGCTTCTACCGGGCGCAGCCACCTATCCTCCTGTGCATCACCCCATTCTTGCGCATCTAAACTACTCTTATTCAAAATTATTTATCATCCAGATATTTTCTGTTCTGACTGGTAATATTTGGTGTCATTTGTCGTTTTAGAAGAGCAACATGTCAATGGTTACATGGTTTTTGTTTAGTTACTGGCTCCAATTTTTAGTGCAAGGTTACATATATAATACTAGAGCAGACCATCTCTTAAGTTTCATGGCTCAACTCTGGCTGAGCGGAGTAAGCCGTGGTCTCGCTGGCTGATGACTGTTGCATCTCAATTTGCTCGGTCGCTGACCGATTTTTTTTTACACTTTCCTTCACTTCATCTTCCACTTGCATGCCGCAGCCTTCATTATGCTTCATTGCTTGGCTTTTAAAAATCTAACTGTAGTAAGAGTGGCTGTTGCAAGATTACATTTGAAATATACAATTATTTGAAATTTACTAACATTGTTAAAATTGATGATACAACTTTTGACACAAAAAGATTAACTAAAACAATATAACACTTACTTATTAAATAATCCCATGCATAGTGATATGACTTATTATATGAGTAGCGGCACAGTTCAGCATGTCACTTTCAAGTAGGTTTTTTGTTTTGTCTTTATATTTACATAAAAGAGAATGAGGATTTAATAGAAATCAGTGATAAAAGAGTCCATTGCTTTGAAGAGTTTTCAACTCTTAGCTTTACACAGACACATTAGATAATCACTTTTGTCATATGTACAGATAGCAACAATCAGCTTAAATTTTTCTTTTTTTGCAGTTTTTCGTACGACTGGATCACATCAGGAAGTGCTTTACCCAGAAAGGAGGAATATTCATTCTAGAAGAATTTAGTAAGACGTTTTAAAAATATAATCTCAAATTTATGAATTGTACAATATGTAAAAAAACGTGTTAATTGAATTTCATAATTCTGAATGTATTTTTCAATTCTTTTCTAGATCCAAAGACTAGACAAGTGATTCAGAGAAAATATAAATCTTCTATGGTGAGTAACATTTTAAGCAAATTATATTTTTGTTTGAAGTTGTCATGAAATTGTGCTTAATTCATAGAATATTTGTATTTAGTATTAATATGTATCGTTTAAACGATCAAGTAAATTTTTTGTTACGTTTTTTAATATTTTTTGTGTTACAGTTTTTAAACTATTTTATATTTTATTGACCTGTTTTAACGTTTAATATCTAAATATCAGGATTGAGCAAACACTATACCAAAAATATTTAATGTTTTTATTAAATCTAGAACAGGGTACAAAATTTTCGAAAGTATATTTAAATATTGCAAATATTTAATTTCATAATGTTATGTTTTTTAAGGTAAGGATTAATGTGGATAATAATTTTCTAATAAAACTTATAGATTATATTTTGCGTTCTGTATGAATCATCCATGCATTTAAAGAACGCTTAAAAAAAGTGAAATATTTTCCAAGTATTAGTATGCGTTTGAATATACACAATTTAAGAGTATTATTAGCTTGATAGATACCATTGCAGGATAGTTTTAAGTCTCATGGATTGTGCTCATATGTTTTTTTAAATTTTACCAGCCCATGTAGCCTTTGGTCATTTTCACATTCACTTTCAATTTCACATGCATTTATTTGAAAATTGGACCTCGTTATTATAATCAATATATTATATTTTATAGCTCTTGAGGTTGTTTATAATTATTAAGAGAAACCTTAGTTTTCATTTTAAATGTTTTGTAACCATTCGCTAGAATAAAACGTTAAGCTACAATTAATTTTGAAAGTGCACTAATGTGATAAAATCTGAGATGTTAATCATTTTTTAAAGTATGATAGATATTATTACAACTTCATTTGATTAAATATTGTATTTTTTATGTTGTTTAACGTTGTTAACCCTTTCAAACCGGAGGACATACAAACTACGCTTTAATGTAAATTCACTTTTCTGTCAGCTCCGCCGCAGGGTGTAACAAGCTTGACAATGAACCAGGTTTAATAAATGAAACTCAACACTGTTGATAGCACACAATATTCGTTCATTTCTTCGGAATATTTCTTAATGTTCAACTTGCATGGTATCTGCTTGCATGAGTTGGGGTACCTTTATAGCACGAATTTGTCATCGATGCAAGAGTGTACGCAAGTCGAGTGGGACGCAAGACACCCGTCTCTGTCTCACAATTTCCGGTTCGATAGGGTTAAATGCTTAATTTTGAATGGAAGCTTTTACAAAATATTAATGAATAATTCTTTATGTTGCATTGTATTTTTTGATTGTATTTGCTTTGCATGATTTTTTAGGCATCTGAAATAACTAAATCTCTACATCGGTATTTTTCAATTGCGATAATGCACCAAATGAACGAAGAAATTGTAGAATGAAAGCATGTATTGCATTTTTTTTGAAGATTTGTGTTTTATTTCATGCAAGCTTTGCAAATTGTAAGCATTTGTTTTTGTGTTTTATTTTTCAATTTATTATTTCTTTATTTGTTATATGTTTTAGTTACTTGCTTTTTTAAAGGTATTTAAAGATTGCATGTAAGGGATGTTTATTGATCACAAAAGTTGTTTAACTGACACATAATTAGAACGGGTGGTGTATATTTAATAAAAAATAAAGTAAGTGTTTTTTAAATATAGAGTTTTATAATTAATCACACCTTAATAGAGTATTTCTGATGACTGTAAATTGACATTAATGTTTTATTTTCAGGCTGACCAGATATGCTACGCAGTGTTATGCGTTTTCTCTTATTTAGCAGCAGGGCAAGATCAGAAAAAACAAATTCTTCAGCAAGCTGCAAGAGGTCCATCAGAACAACATGACTCCGAAACAGAATCAGATAAACCTAGTCAAGTTTCTGCCATGTCAACTGCGTCATCCACAACATCCAGTCCAGTATATAAGAATACTGTTGCATCGCGAAGACTCTCTGAAAACGATCCTTCTTTTGTCACACCATCTGTAAAACCTTCATCTATTCCTACATCTCGCACTGATAATGAAAGAGTATCTTATAAGTCTCCATCGTTAGAACAGAGAAATGAGTTTAATTCTTCACAAACTAATGTAGGTGGAAATCCTCCTCCACGTCATCCACCTCCACCTTTAATACCACCCAGGCAGAATTCACAAACTAATGTAGTTCTAGGAAATCAGCAATCAACTTCAGATAACTCAAGACAAACACAAAGTATTGCCCCTCTAAGACAAATGAGTCAAGGTCCACCTCCGGCAATTCCACCGCGACGCGCACCTCCACCACTAGGCATAGGTCGTCATAATACTATGCCTGACTCTCAAGAGTTAAGGTTAGAATAACTTCTTTGAAATCATTGATACATAACAAATGATATAAAAGTTTTATATATTCAATTTCATTACACACAATTATTTTCAACATTTTGATTAAAAGGTCAACAACCAATACACAACAGTCTGCTGCTTATCAAAACTCATCAAACCAGTCAAGCACATCATCCATTCAACAGCAATCATCGGGAAGTCCTAATTTATCACAGAGTCCACCCAGACGTTTAGGTCAACGTCAGGGATCAATTTCCGGACCATATTCAGGTCCCAACCCGTTTGTAACTCCACAAAGAACGGCTGAGTTTGTTATACCTCAAAGACATAACAGTCAGAGAGGCGGAGGGTCTCAGCTTACTAGACAATCATCCCAATCATCAAATGAAATGGCTGGAAGTCCACCTAGAAGACGCTGACAAGGGAGATTATCGTTACCACTTATTTATGGAGATGATGAAATGGATGCTTGTGTAGTTCCATATTGTTTGCCATGGAGATTAAGATAGAATAATTATATTAGAATTTTAATCTTTAACCGAGACCCGTAAAATGGTCGTAATTATTTTTGAACCTATTAATATAAAACGTATTTATAAGATATTGATCACTAGAAACTCCTTTCAAAATTTTGTTTCTAAACATGCAATATATCCATTAAATATAACGTGCTTTTTAGAGTAATATGTACATAGTATTTGTTTCGCACTCCTATGGTAACGATTTTTATTTTGATTGTGGTAATAAAAAAATGTTAAAAAATGTATATTCTAAATGTTCTTTAAACTTGTAATATTTTTTCATTATTTTGAAACTATTTGTAAATGTAGCTTGTAAAAGAGTTTGAATACTTGGTAGTGATTTTGTTTATTGTTACATAATATGTTAATCAAGAAAGTAATCTTGCTAAAATAATTTATTGATATAAATATATTTAATAGATGAGAACAATAATTGATTTAAAAATATTGTACGCAGTTTAAGTTAATACTAAAAAAGGACTGGTGCAAGAGTTGTCTTGTGTGTGAGGCGATGTTTAAAATGTATGCATGCATATATTCAAATAGATGCATATTGGAAAAAAATGGAAATCAAACAGTATTTTTTGTGTATTTTAAATGAAATATTGAAAAGCATTAGTGGGTGTGATGATTACTATAGGTTATCCAAAATATGTATGTGTAAATAACTGACACCAATTTATGGAAATATCGATTGATTTGTTGATAGATAAGAAGAGTTCATAAGAAAGTGAATGAATCTTAAAATAAATATATATGTTTTGTTATATTTTGTTGTTTTGTAAATACTCTTGTTTATTTAGCAATTAGATAGTTTTATATATGCAAAGTAATGCAAAATGCCGAAAGGATTCTTCTCTTCTCAATAAGAGTTGTCTGAACTATTTTCGTAAAGATATAAGAAATTCTAAATAAATTTTTGTATATTGTGTTGTATGATATTATATATGAAAGCTTTCAAATTTTACTATAAAATTTCATGTTGCATGTATTTTGCAACTTATTTTCTGTGATCCCTTAGAATTAGAAATTTATTTCATACAATCAAAATGTTTAATGTTTATGGCTTTTTGTTGCAATTTTGATATTTTTAAGCATTAAAACTATGAATTTTAATGATATTATTTCTTCTTTCAAAAATGTATAGTGTCCATGACAATCGACTATCTAAGCTTTTCAGAATCAAATATACTTTAACACAAATTAATAATTTTGTTTAGATTAAACGAGTCATATATTAGTTTTATCCAATGTTTCCGATGATGCTCTTGATTATTAAAAGAAGCATTCATTTACTCAAGATAGAGTATTTTTTTAATTGCAAATATTCAATAATAAATGAAAGATTAATTTATTAATGAATTTGAACTGAGGTTTTAACGCATTTTTCATGTACATCAAATGAAAGTTAAAGCTGTGTTTTCAGATTAATTTTAATATACAGCAGTTGCTAAATAAGTCTTATTTATTTTGTATAGTAAATGTTATAGGGACCCTGCCTTGATGTCGTAAATCAATGAATATCTATGTAAAATAGCAATAAAATTCTGTGTATATAGAGTTAATAAACCGCTTTTCTCGGTGGACTATTAAAACATTAAGTTTATCATGTCTCATATCATCAGTAAAAAAATAAATTTGATGTAGAAATTATGTATTGAAAAGGTTTTTATTGGAAAAGTCGTAAAAAGGGTAGAACCAATACAGAGGTCTTTTCATACAGGACCTGTTATAACATTCAAGTCATTGCATATCATATTATGAAAATATACAAAATAAAAATGTTAATGTTGGATATTTCATCTGAATTCATCAAAAAGTTGATTTTGATTAAACATAAAATCGTGAATGTCTTTCAATAAAATCAAAATATTTTGTTGTGTACCAAATATATTAATCTCTCACGTTGAATGAAAATAATAAGGTTTGTGCTGACCATAATTTTTAAATTATACCAATAAAAGATGGCTTTATTAAAGTGTTATTTTATTTATAGAAGTACTTGATTTTGAGAGTAATACTGCTCTAAAATATGGGAAGAATTCCATTCCACGCGCCGAAAGAACATGAATTTGTTCATAGATTAGACATCAAAGGATCTTGACAAGTTTTCGAGCTCAAAGGGATTCTTAATATTCATGCTTAAGCTAGTTCCATAATCTGTAGTAATAGATTTTGCCACTATTCCAGTCTTTGACATGGGTAAAATTCTAAATTTATAGACACAGGGAAACTTAGCTGATGTTCGTTATTAATTTGAAGTAACATAATATATTTTGATATATTATAATTTCTCAAATACTGTAGGCGAACACAAAATTTTCGCTTAGGAATAAATTATGAAATTATATAACAGCATGTTGGTATTTTATGAGCCGTCGAAAATTATGTACGTATTGATGTGAAATCGTATATTAATAATTTCCAGTTGAATATTTGCCTGAAATTATGGAAATACCTTCAAAATTGCGATAAGAATGTAGTTAACGCTTTCAAAATAAAAGTAGATTTTATACATTTATAAACACAATCAAATCTAAGTTAATATTATTGTAGGATTCGGTTTCTATCAAAAGTTACCCAACAATATTGACACGTGGATGGAAACTGATTTTGAGAAATTTGTTGTTATTCGAGAGGAATTCGATTTAGACATTTCGTGACATAAAATTTCCTGCAAAAGGGTTTTGCGTATCTACAGCTCGTACTTTATTTCCCGGATGCGCCCTTGATTAAATTTATCCTGAAAAAGTACTCTCATATGTATAAAAAGGATGCTGAAAATCTTACCTGACAACCTGTCGTGTGAGCTCAACTGACAAATCGACAAAAAATCGAGTTTTATTCTCATTTAAAAACTTTCTGCGACCCCAAAATATTCATCTTCGGAATTTAAAGTGAACCCTTTTAGGTAACTTTGAATACATCCTGGAGGTTATTCGAATTTAAAGAAGGATAATTCTATCATTTAACGAAAAATATCCTTATTTCTTAAGGATGAAAATTAAAGGAGTGGCTTTATTAAATTAAATTCGTCCTTTGAATATCTGCAGATAGTTCCGTGGTTAAGCGGTTGGACTTATCTTGGATTCGTATTCTACAGGAGGTGTGGCTAGCGACTACATTTAAAAAAATTTATATGTCATGAAAAACCATGCCAAAATGGTTGGCAATAATAATGAACAAGAAAACATACACTTGGGTCTGTTTTTATGCGGATTTTTTTAATGCGATTTTGAAGTTATGCGGTTTTCAAAAATAAGACAACCTATCCCTCATTTTTCTATAGAGGAAAAAGCTTTTTTTATGCGAATGCGCATAAAAAAAATCAAAAATTAACACTAGTACAAGTTACAACCGTTAAAGTGTGTATAGGGTAAAATTGCCTCATTCTTTTCATGAACTCATAAAGCAGCAAGTAAAATTCAAATTCCAACGCGAGCTTAAGAATTGCATGTTTCCACATCGCGAACTGCCTAAAAAAATTAATGGTTGAGGCGTCGCAAAGTTTAATCACCGATTATATTTTAAAAAAAGACGATTTCAACATAGAATGATGATGAATAAATGTATGCTGACTGATATCGATTCTTTGTACGATTATGGTATAAAATAGACTATTATAAAGCAATTCAAAAATAAATATGTATTGTTTTTAATAACATTTTTTATGCGATTTTTGGTATTTTCTATCATATTGATTTGAAGTTATGCGATTTTTAAAAAGAATGGAACCTATTCATCAGTTTTCTATCAAGTATTTTTTTATGCAAATTTTTTAGAGATCTCCTCCCCGTGGAACGTATTTATCGCATAAAAAAGACCCTGTTGTACACTTAAACCTTTTTTGTGCGATAGATGCGTTCCGTCGCACAAAAAAATCTATGACTTCCATAGAAAAAGTGAAGTTGCGTTCCATGGATTTTAAAAACCGCATAACTTTGAAACAGGTTTTTTGAAACAAACTTTGGATCACCGTCACCAGGAAGGTCAACAGGATTGGCAACTGACACAGGAAATTTATTTGTCGAACCACAGGTAATGCTTTTGATCGATTTGAAAATCACAGCTTTCTACAAATCAAAAAATCAAATGGCCAGGTAGGTCTTCTTAACAGTTAATCGTCTTTGAATACTTCCAATTTCTGTTATTGAGAAAGAGTCATCTTATAATACTAATTGCCGATACACCATTGAAGATAAACAACATCTCTTAAAATAATAAACATCCAAAAAGATGTTAAATTGTATAAAAATCTTCATATTGCCCTATTTCTACGAGTCTAGGATGATCAATAAAGTAGTTGATAGTAAGATTATTTTAATATTATTCATATATTTTTATTTGAACGTCGAAAAATGTTAATATCTGAATGTATTAGTTGATCAGTAAAATAACTGAGTTTTAATGACAATTTATCGTCAAACAACATTTCTATCCACATTTTGATACTAATTAATGAGAATATTTCTAGCAGATTTATGCTATTTGATGAATAATAGCTTATTTTATGAGGTTTTGTTGTTATTGCTGAAGAATAAATATTCTTATTTCAATATCGAATGATAATTTAATGGAAATTAAATTGAGTTTTTTTTCTCTAAATTACACAGTGATCACATTCTAGAATTAGATTACGAATAGTATATTTGGTGTAACAGATCTATTCAATGCTTCACCAGGATGGCAATTAAAAGTTTTAATGCTACTATGTCTGAGATGAATTTGAATATTGCTGTGGAGTAATATGAAATTATGGGTGAGAGATATGCAACATAGGGAAATCTTAAATTAATGGTTTTTTAAAGGAATAATGAAAAATGTAAATGTGGAGAAAATGTAAATTGAAGGGAAGGAAAAATATTTTTTATTAAATATGGGTCAAATCTCATTATAATTATTCCATGGGAAGCAAAATTTTAACAATTTATTTTTTGTAAGATGACTCGCTAACATAATATTATTATTTGAATCACCACATGGCTCTTATCAAAGTTAAACAGTATTGTCTCATTTGAACTTTAAGATTAGGCAACATAGACTAGATTTTAAATATAGTCAATATTGTATTTTTCTTCATTCATTTTACGATTTTGGAATGTATTTACCTCAAAGCTTCATCCTTCAAAGAAATAAAACCTTCGACATAGAAAAAATATGGCTTGAGTTAATTCAACGTATACATTTAATTTTTTTTGTTGCTATATATATCCAGAAATTAATTGAAAAATGGCAATTTTTCAGAACTGGAATTAAAACAAATTGTGTCCGTTCGGGTAACGCGTGACATGAATGCTAGAGATGAGTTTGGTCACTAATGAGTTAAATAAATAAAATGCTCCAAATTTAAAGAAGCATAGTATATAAATATGATGTTATATATTTGGAAAAATTACATGGCAATGCTTTCATTTTTAACCGAACCGAAGTGGATTGAAAGGTATCAAAATTTGACTACTTAGGAGATTGTATAACTTCAGTCAAATTTTATTATGATTTAATCCACGAGGTCGTAAAATTATTTAGCTGTGCTAAATATGGAAAAAGGACAAAATAATTTTTATATTAAAAATTGTGACTACATTTTAATTTTCGTCATAAAAATCGTCATTCTCCAACGTTACTTTAAAGATGGCTGCGAAATTTTGATAACATTATTTAGTAAGTTCGCCTGCAGATTCTATGAGAAGTTTCACCTGCATGAGGTCATAACAATACTTTATCAAATATTAATTTTAAGTGTTTTTGAATGTATGAAATCAATGCGTTATCAATACTATTAAATTTTCAAATATTTTGAAAGATATTTGCGTTTCAGGATAGATAGTAAAACACCTTCATTTTAGATTTCATAGCTCCATTATTATTTTTTCATCATCTTCATTACAACCATAGAAAATTGTATGTGATTTTATCAATCATCAAATTGTATAATTTACTAACTATGGGTTGAAATTGAGATGGATGACAAGATTTTGATTATTCTAATGCGCTTTTTATCCAATTTAAATGCGTTTAATACGAGCACAAGATTTAGTTTGTTCAGATTAAGATGATTGAACTGACGAATAATGCCAAATATCACTTTATCTAAAATTTCTAGATATAATCAAATCAAGTGTTGATTAGATTCTGGACTTGGAAATACCCCAATAATGGAAAATCTCCAATTGACATCAATTTCGTTCAATGAAATACATTTGTTGTTTCTCTCTCTATGTAAGAAATTTGACCCGTACGTACATTGCTCATATATTATTTATAATTTGAAAATTTAGCAAGTTAAGAATGTAATCCCTAAGGCTCTACCGAAATACAAATTTAAATAAAAGATAGTAGTGTCAACTTCTGGAAAACGATACTTAATCTCTCCTTTGATACTACTATCATTTATTTAAATTCGTATATGTACGTGTATGTGGTTATACGTTTAGGTGTTCATTTCATATTAATGCTGAACATTTGATCCGAATTTTGTACTATAGAGATGTTAAAATGATCTATAAGGCAAGCGAATATGTTTGCGGTTAGCAACATTGGTGTACTAAAACAGAGCGGAGAAAATAAATCCACTTTTCTGATATGAGGCGCGTTTAAAGGCATTGATGTGATGAAATATGTATTTTTAATCAAAAATATTGCAAGGGTGAAATGAAGGATTCTGTGCGAATTTAATAATGTCAGAAGAGGTACGCAATAAAACTTCAGGGCGGAATGATGCCTCAGACGATTTTTCAATTTGGAAACGGGTTGTTTTTCCGCACAGAGAGCGTTTTGAATTATTTAATTACCCGTGATAGGTTTATATTTTATTTACTAGGCTGTGATAAGATTTTTCTCGAAGGCTCGGAGACCGGGGAGATTTCCTTATCCCCGTTGAGCGTAGGCGCAATCCTTCCGAAGTATAAATATTCATGTTGTTTTTCCTGCGGTAGCAGGACGGGTGGTCAGGGGGTGGTGCGTGTCCCACCCCTTTTCCTCATCTTCCCTTTCTGGGTCGACCCACGAGAGAATCCCATTTCGTAAGAGCATGACCGTAAAATTTTCCACCTTCATCTTCGGGCGGACCCGCTAAAAGAAACACAAGAAATAAAAGTCAAAAGTGAAATAAATGTCTTGGCGCTGGGTGATACGGCTCTAGATGTATGTAGATCCTAAAGCAAAATATAACCCAGGGCTGCAGACCCATTTCAATAACAGGAGGAATATCATATTTATTATTATCAATAAATTTATTATCCTCGCTCTATACGGCCGAGGCCTTGCAGAAAACAACGCCAAACCAGCAAATACGTACATACTTAGTTTATACACAATAAGGGAATGGTTTATGCCAATAAAAAATAAGCGTTTTGAACGTAAGCAGGATACTCGATACGCAATATCGCATAATTCAATACATTCGCTATAATGTACTCGACTTAAATTGAAAATATATTCATGATTTTTTTGCAAATAAAGATACGGAGCGCTTCCTGCATCTATAATCCAATATAAACGACATAATCCAGTCATTTATAATACTTAATTAAAATACCCAATCAAACCCACCAACAAACGGATTAAATTTAGATATGATTTTTTACTTAGACGATGCCGTTTATCCTTAATTTATGCAGTTAATACAAAAATAAAAAGAACTATATCATGGAAATATTGCGCAAATTTTTATCTTGTTAATAAATCAATTAAATATTTAATTTTAAATTTATCAGATGGAGGTCGATACTATAATAATTTGAGGTTCATGGGATAAAATAAGATGTATTTAGATATATCAACATCTTCGACGGGCGGAATAATCTTGCATAATTACACTATTCGCAGCTTTTCATCAGATATTCATTCGAGAAATATTTCATGAAAGAGAAATTTCAATAGGCGGGATAGGGTTTGAACGTCACGATAAGTGAAACTCCAACCGGCAGTTGGTCGGAAAGAGAGAGAGTGAATCGCATGTGTCTGTGTCCGCTGTATTCAACCTCGTGACTGTTCACAACAAGCTTTTAGACCCTCGATCTTCTTCTACTGCAGATCATTGCCTCCGTTTTTTCTGCCGCCAGCGGCAGGCGATTTTCCCCGCATCTATGCGTTGATTCTGGTGAGGGCTTCATTGCCCGTCGCCTCCATTTCCCATGGATGTCGAGCTGTCACCAACAGTGCGACGTCATCCGCGAAGGCAATGAGTTCTGCTCCGTGTGGCATCTTTATTTTTAGCAGACTGTTGTAGAGGACGTTCCACAGAGTGGGTCCCAGGACGAATCCCTGCGGAACGTCCATCTCTAGCTTCGGTCGTAGTCGTCTCATAATGATGGACATGTCGATCTTTAAAGTAGTCGCTGACGAGCTCAATTATGTATTCAGGAACTTCGAAGTTATTCCTGAGCACATCAACGATCAGTTCCTATCTGGCGCTGTTAAAAGCATTCTTTATGTCGAGCGTGAGTATTACGACATCTTTGCTCTGTTTGACTGTGCCTTTGAATGCCTTCCGGATTATTTCGATCGCCATACTAAAGACTATTATCGAGGACGTAGCTTTATGCTACTGAGAAGCTGAACCTTATAATTATTTTTGAATATTTTTTTACAGCATGAGGATGTGTATTCTATCAATTGACATTGGGCGTTTTTAATTTGAGTAACTAAACATAAGAATTTTTAGGGTTAAACTGGATTCAGAGGTATAAATTCATGTATCCTTATAAGAAAATCACCATTAGTAAATGATTGGAATATTTGGCTAGATTCTGAATGTTTATGAAGTATTAGTAACATATGCAATTTGATTATTTACCACATAAATTGAATGTTGGATATATTTTTTGTGGAAAATATTCATAATTTAGTTTGCATAAACACGCTCATAACCATATGCTCGCACGCAGTCTTATCAATGTTAGAATATGTAGTTAATGCATTAAGATTTCAATTTAAAACACTATATATATATAATATAGTGCAGAAATTAAATTCGAATATATTTTTGCTTAAATTCAAGCCCTTGATAGTTAAATGTATTTCATAGAATTGTTTTAAAATGATCTTTCGTTTCGATATAAAATGGTTAAGTGTCATATTTTAAGCATGTAAATTTAGTATAATCAAAACATTATTTCTGAATACAAGTTGGGAAACATTTATATGTCTTGCGAGTTAAGAATACTTAGTTTCAAGGAGGACAAATTATGAGTTAAATAAGCAGAAGAGAACTTTCTCTCTGTAGCAAATTTAGTCAATATATTCCTACGAAGTAGTGCATATCATTTTGCTTAATTTTAAGTAAGACGTAGCAAAGTTCATAGTTCAGCTTACATCCAAGTCTTATTGCGTATTTGTTATCACAGGATGTGATTTCGCGATATTTCCACGATATGGTGTATTTTCTGCATATTTGGAACGATTGTGTTTTACCAATTAGATATCGAGGTGGAGTAGGGTTTTTCCAGCCCTGAACAATGGCTGCTACGTAGGTTGCGTGGGGAGAATACTTTAATGGATGTTGTGGATGCTACATAGTATACAGATACGTGGATCGCAGGAGAGGTCGGTAAGTAATTTAATTTGTAGGAATTCCGATTGAGCCGCTGTGTATTTATCTGAAATTCTCATTAGATCGATTCGATAGCACTTGTGGGGCTCCCTGCGGGGACTTGAAAATGAATTCGATACGACGAACCAAGCACTCGAGTTCTACGTGCTGGTCGAATGATGGTGGTGGTGGTTGTTGCGAAACAGGAGAAAGGGGCTCAAGATATTGGATACGAGCCTGATGATGAATGCTTTTTTAAGGATGTTGATTGAAGATATTGATTGATTTCATTGGGACTTTTTGCTAATATTTTTTAATTAGCAGATTTTCGATAACTCCAGATTTTATTTTGCGTATTTCTAACAAAAAAATGGGTTCTTGTATTAAAAAAGGAATAATCGTTTTAGTTTTCATCAATCATTTTATTACACGATTCTCAATATTGGCAATATCTTAAATGCAGTGAAAATAGACGTGGATGTTATTGATGATAGGGAATTTTTCTTATTTTTTTTACTTCATTGTATTAGATTCAAATTACAACGAGAAATAATAATTAGCCCTTAGATACCTGCATTACATTTTGACATAGGTTTTTTCATGATTAATTCTTTGATGGAAAGTTCATTCGTCTGAACTATGAAAAACCCAATAAATTTCAAATATTTCTATTTGAGAAATTTCAAAAAACAACCTAGTGTAGTTACTTAAATAACTTTTTTCATCTTTTTGACGCTTGAGAGCTGTTTATAAGATAAAAACACCAATTTAAAGTTTTACAAATGCCACCAAATATTTTTTCAAACAAAGGCCAGAAAAACCAATTATATGTTTTTTAAATTTACATTTTAAGTTAAATCTAAATCAATACTATTTAATTATGCACAAAAAATTATTGATGAATGTAACATAGTGCAATAAATTCTTCAAAAATTTGTGTCATTTTTAATTTGAATTGAATTTACAGGATGGTATAAATATTAATTTAATGATTTTAAAATAAAAATTCGTTGATTTTTTTTTTAACAAAAAATTACATTCATGATCAATTAACATAAATGACTAATGTTAGTCGATTCGACTAACATGATATGTATAGAATATTTTACCCTACGATTTTCCAGGCGATTAAAAACTGTTCATTTAAAATACTCGCGTAATTATTTTTCTATAGATTTTGCTAGTTGATATGAGACTTACAATTATTTAGTTGATTACTTACTTTCTTTATAATAATTATAATTGAATAATAAGGATCAAGATTTTGGACTCATGTTGTGAAGGTTCTGGAATATAAGTATGAATTACTGAATCTAATAGATCACACGGAGCTAAAAAACTTAATTAAAAAATCCTATATAAATAATTTAATCCTATTTTAAATATATGCGAAAGGTAATGGGAAACCAATACTTAATAAATCTTTATCCTTGCGAAAATCCAATGTGGTAATCGATTACCTTCAATAGGGGATTTAACCCATAGGAAGATAAAATATTGTTTCGTATTTTTATATATTCTAAATATATTTAGATTGTTTTCGTTATAGTTTTTCAGTCATAGAATTATTTAAATGCATTCTCATAATTTTCCACATAAATAGTCATCCTTTGTAGGGGCGCACTTAAGATTAAGTTCATGTCATGTATTTTGTACATATTTTCGAGAATGGAAAAATCCATTGAAGAGAAAACCTCTTATGAATAAATAATAACAAGAACCTCGCAGAGCTTTATAAATTGCTTTACATTATAAAGTTATATCTTAAACCTTTGAAATTGGACGAAAATTTCATTTTCATACACGTTCGCTTTTTTGCTTTTATAAATATGAGAAGCAAAAAAGGAGCACAAAGTGTTGCGCAAAAACTAAAACGTTTGTTTGTTAAGTGATTTATTGGTGTTTCAGGCGAAATGATTTGTTGCTTTTCTGAAGCTTTCCATTAATGCGATTTTCACGCTTTGTTTTTATTAAGAATATTTAGCGGAAAAAATGATGAAAGCTTACTACGCTAAATATGTGAGTTGTACAATTTGAATAAAAGTAGCCCTGGGGGTGAAAATTAAAATAGTGTATTGCTGAACAAACATCTGCTTTATTTGTTGGCAATTAATTTTATTTATGTTTCAAAGTAGGTGAAATTTGTTAAGCTTTTATTTATTATCATTCTGATTGTGTGAATAAAACAAACAAAATCATTATTCAATTCGGCCATTGTTTGCATGAGATTCGTTTGTATTTTCATTCCATAACCATTCAATAAAGCCAATAAACATTCAAGGAAGAATGTATGCAAAGAATTCAGTATGTTAAGTGAGAATATATATTTATATTGCAATTTAATAAAATTACTTATAAGAAGAGCTTTCAATAATCTATCTATGAATTTGAGATATTACATTAAAAAAACTCATTTTTTTACTAACATAATCTCATGCCAAATAAATGTGTGTAAATTCTAAAAATATGTTCATTTGGAACTATAAGTATATTATTATGTACTATAATGTTAAATATTGTAAAAGTAGTTTAAGGAGAATTCACAATGTTATTAGTAAGATTTTCAAAGAAACGTGCTCAAATATAGAATGCTCAAACATATAGAATGATAAAAATGCCATAAATAGCTGAAGATATTACCGTTTTAGTTTGAGTAGTTTGGGAGATTTTTCATAAGATATTAGATATCTAAGTATGTTGCGTGATGAGTATTGAGAATGTTGACTTACAACAATAAAATGCTTGATAAAAGTCTTGTCAAAAGGACATGGAAATATGTATAAATCTTGCAAAGAATTTGCTATAAAGTCATACCGATTGTATTTTACTTGTTACCTTCAATTAGTCCTTTTAAAAGGATATCAAAGGGAAATGATGAGGATATCTCTTGAAATACGTTCTGTTCTTGTATGACAATGTACCAGCAGATGTCTACAAAATGTAAGATTGCCATTCACCAACATGAATTTCAATAATTACCAGAATATACATTTTCGATAGAGGATCTACGAAAGATTATAGCATATTTATCATCAATATGAATCGATATTTTAAAATATTTTTATGTAAGATCTTTCAAATGTGTTGGCATGGTAATTTTTTCCCACCATTTTGATTTGAGTCTTAATATTTATAACAAGAGTCAAAGATTTTATCAATTTTATCTACCGTTGTCCAAATTAACAATACTTTAAAAATCTGTTAAGTTTATCAGTTTGTACACTTGAATTGTATATTATTATATTATATAATACAATTATGTTTTCTCTTCTTCTTAGCAATTTTGAGTTAGATTCAAACACTTCCATGATATGAGTGTCATTTAGCACGGCAATAATGTGAGAACGAATATGAAATTGAAATATTTCTATAAAAATAGACAATTGAGTTATAATTATTTAAAAATAAAAATTAATTTTGCCACTCATAGATAGCCCCCGAAAAATGTCTTAATATTGAGGTGGAATAAGATAAATTTTAATTTTTGTTCTGAATGCAAAATGATTCGCATTCTTCCATAGCACCGTCAAAACGTTCTTTGAAACTGTAAATTCGCAAACAATGAAGAAGTTGTTGAGGAAAGAATGTTTAACAAAAAGGAATGTGCAGTTCTCAGCATTGTTCAAAGTGGGGAGACATTTTATGGAGGTAAAATGTTAATGTAGCGAACAAAAAACAGATCGAATACTATAAGCATCGTGCGGTAAAAATTTTCATTAGTTTAAATTACTCCAATTATTACGTACAAATTGCTTGGAATAATACAACCACATTGTCCTTTAAAAGCATTGCAATTTTTCAGCGGTATGAATGCTAAATATTGAAAGGGTTGTCTGTTGATTTTCGATTGTGAAAATGTATTTTGGAGATACAAATACTGAGCTGGGGAAATGCACATATCATATTCGCCAATGGTTTTGACATTTCAATTTTTCATGCTAAAATGCATAAAATACACTTTTGGATAATTGAAATTTTGTAGTTTTCAAATATTCAATTTCTAAGTACGACGGTGGTTTTATAAAAGACGAAAGAGGCTTCTAGTTCTTTCCATTATATGCATAATTGATCTAATATTGTCGATGTCTTACTAATATTTTTTCGATATGAATATGAAAATTATACAAAATATTTCTCGTTTGGAAATCTAAGCTGTTTATCTAAATTTTGGTATGATGGGATAGTTCTTGAACTCTTATTACTAAGCTTTGAAATCAAATCTATGCAACCTTGCCTTTGCCTCTTTTGGTTCGTCTCGGTCAAGATCTGTTTATATAAAATTTTAGTAAGTGGCAACTTCTTATATTTAGAGAGTATAAAAATGTCCTTTTTTATTTATTTTTTATTCCAGTCCTTTATTTGAAGACAGAAACATAATTTATCCAAAATCTAAGAAATGTTAACCACTTTTGATTCAACCTTAAATTATAGATCATTTCGTACTTAAAAATGCTATTCATATTATTTCATTTTAATTTATACATATATAGTAGACTCTCGATTATCCGGGCTAATGCTGAGGAGGAAAAACGTTCATAGTTAAACAGATACATGGCCATCAGTAGTTAGTACTGAGCGTTATCAAAATATAATATAGAAGATTATATTAAAAAAATCTGTAATTGTTGTTTATTTTTGAAATTTTTTAAGTAAATTTCTACTATTATTTCGAATTTTGATTGAGAATCGAATTTTGAGAAATTCGATTGAGCTATTCCTCGATGTTTTCCCTATCCACATTTTCAAAACATTTTAAATTTTACAATAATCTACATATTTCAGATATATCGTTTGCTTACGTCTCTTCAGAATGCTTTAAATATGTTTCCATGCCAGGAAGAATTTTTCTACATGATCGAAAAAGTGTTTCTGGCTTTACTTTCGACTAAGATTTTGTTATTCCAAGTATAGCATCAAATATCGTAATTGTTTTCCAGAAATTGATCAAGTTGTCATTCCCACCAGCAAGAGTTTTCAAAAGACTTAGATGATAAAGACGTTTCATTGATGCTATAACGCCTCGGTCTATGGGCTGGATCAAACATATCACATTAGGCTTAAGGTAGCAAAATTTTGCCACCATAAGTCTATTGCCTGTTTTCAATATGCTTTTATTCGGATGAAAAGGAAAATTATCTAGTATTAATACTGCTTTCTGTGGCAATCTCTTATTTTTTTTTAAAACTTGCACCTTAGGAACCCATTTATTTTTGAACCAATCTTCAAAAATCTCTCTTTCCATCCATGGCCCTTTCTGGCTATAATAATCGATATGAAGATTTTTCATTGGAATTCCCTTAAAAAAAAAAATTATGAGTACTTATGCGTTTCCAGTCTATTATCAACCCGAGTCCTTTTTCACAATCTTACACCCGTGATATATATATACCTCGTATAACAAGCTTTTTTAAACTACATTGTCTGGTTGTTATAAGAACCAGATAATTAAGGCATGAGAACAAGCGTTTGAGCTATCGCTTTGAAGAGTTTTGTTTCTTTAATCTGTGTATATAACACCTTATGTACTGTTTGGGAGTTGCCTTATTATCCGAGTATCCCCACATTATTTTTAGTATTATGTTCATTTTGATGTGTACGTCACATAATCATACAAGAATAAAAAAAATCCACAAATCGGATAATCCGCACTCGGATAATCGGGAGTATGAGTATTTTTTTATCTTCATAATAGTTTCGTATGGAGATTAACTACTCTTATGAAAAAATATTTTAATTATACATAATACATATGATGAAGCCAAAACTTAAATTTAGATGGAAAAATAGATACAAAATACATTTTTTTTAAAGATTGTATACACTCGTTATAACCGAGTTCGACTGTACAATCATATATTTTTATGCGAATTTTTATTTATTCAATAAAATTCACTTCGTCCAAAGTCTCTCGCAATTTGTTTACATTTTTAAAAAAGCGAACGTATTACGGAGGATTATTTTAGGAGAAAAATCCACAAAGCGCCCGTTGAAATTGTCATTTAGCTGAAAACAATAAAAGGCAGATGAGGTAGTGAAACAATATTTTGCGTCTGTTTTTTAATCGGCATGTTTGTATGACAATTGCCTGCCCCAATTAAATATATTGCCTTTTTGGAGCCTGCCATGACTGTTTTTCTGTTTTCATGCCCAGTTTGCTGCTGGTTGAATGCGAGAATAAAAAAAGGGTAAAATAAACAGGCTGGCAGTATATCTGTTCCATTGAGGTAGGCCGGGCATCTGTCCAAAATGTTTCCACAGATAGTAATATTATCTCTCCATGCTGGAGCACATTCGCATTTGTTGCCAGAGAGCGCTGAGCGATATTATAGCTTTCATTCACGTTCGATCCATATCTTTGCCGTTCAAAATGTTTATTACACACACAAAAAGATATTCTAGCTTTTTGCCAATGCTTCTCAAATATAAATGTTGCGGAAATGTCGCATTTTTGCAGGCGAGGCAATGTAGAGACTATTGAACACACTGATCATGGAATCTTATCGGCTTGGGTTGGAGATCTTTGCATTGTCCGAAGTATTGCCTGCGTCTAGGCTATCAATTATAATTAAGCCCCTACCGGGATTTGGAATTCTGTAATCCTGTTATTGTTGATGTCTGCATCGAATGTTGCATACACATTGTGTATTTGAATGTATGAAATCTCTAGATCTAATGTGGTTCCGTATAGTGTTTGTTAGCAAATTTTTGGATCTATTGCCTGACAATTATTTGACAGTGATGAAATCAGATCTAAATTTGAAATTTTCCATTGTATTAATTAAAAAGGATGCATTTATCGCACCTAATAATATTATTTAAATTTATGGCAAAAATGTCTCGATTGAGAATTCATATCTTGGAGATGAACTCTGCGCCGGATGGGTCATTACTTTTATATGATTATAGTAACCTTTCATCTGGCCCCACAACAACTTGCAGAAAAATTGAATGTTTACAAATTATCCGTAATATACATAATTACCGAATAACTTATCGGATACTACTATATGCGGATCTTTGTTCATCGGACAAAAAACGAACCATTTGTGGATAGAAATTTAACGATTGAAAAAAAGTAGGTTGGAAATAATAATATTGTAAGAAAACGACATTCATCAACCTCCGGAGAATTACCTCCTTCTGCATCTAAAGAAGATTTGTACCAGAGAAAGTCATTGAGGAAGTCAGAAGTAGATTCGTGTGGATAATAAAATTGTTGGATTTTCTTCGTTTTTGGCACAATTCCATTGCAAATATTTATTTTAAATTTTAAATATTTGCAGAATGCTCTTTATGATTCCTTTCCATTGTAATAATTAAAGTGCTTTTGTTGGCAGTTTGATAGCCATAATGAAATTAATTTAAATAGTTGATCTGACGGAATCTGCATATAATGATATCGGATATTACGATTCAATAAAAGTACGAGAATTCAATAGATGCCCATATTTGTTTCGTTATATTCAATTAATCATTTCATTGATATTGTCATTATGATGTTTTCCATTAATTTCAATTTTGAACAGTTTTTCGACAAGCTAAACATAATCAATGTCAATAGTTTTAGATAATGTTATATGAAAAAACTGTTTATGATCAAATTAAGCTTCCATTTAAGCCAAAAAAAAAGATTGATCAGTTAAAAATATTATTATGTACTAATCGACTTACCTAAGTCTATGGTTGAATTAAATGCTAAATCATTGCAGAATCATCACAAAAACTTAGAATTTCATAGACTTCAATACATAAATATTTATTTATTTATTCATAACTTGATACACAGAAAGTTCACCTTGTTGATAAGAAATAATGATAATTTTAAACAATAGAAATGGTGATTATATTGCAAAGATACGTCCAGTCCAACACCTGAACCTGGCTTAACCAATAGAGATATGTGATTTGCTTGATGCGATGTATAAGAAAGTATCTATTTTGAAATAGATAAAAATGTATTGTAATAATTAAGGAATGCCTTACTAGATATTTAAAAGAAATATCCAAATTCAATTAATAGAAAAGGAAATTGATTTCATTATGATGCAGTCTTTTACCACAGAAATAATTATAAAAAATATTTTGATATCCTTTCATTTGTGTTAAAAAATAGCATAAATTGATTATTTTGTAATCAGTTAGATTAATAGAACCAATAAGAGGCGAAAAATAATAGTTATGTATGAGTTTTTTCAAAAAAAATAATATTTAAATACGATAATTCTTTAGATAGATGTTATATCTTGTTTAAGATAGTACATGTTTACATGGGAGCAGGGTCTGTATCCTTGAATTTTATGGATCTTTTATAAAATTTCTATACGGTTTTTTTTCGCGTAAAATGTTTATTCAAACTCATTCACCTTTTTTCAGTATTGGTAATGTAGAATGTTGTAAAAGCCCCTCACAATATGTTGGAGCCGCGCCTTTCAAATCTATTTGTGTTCCCAGGGGTGGAGCTGATGCCTTTGCATTACAACCCTATTTCAGATTATACCCACATTGGAACAATGGCGTGATGTTACCCATTATTTTCCCCTGAAAAATGCGTGAAAAAAAAAGAAAAAAGTGTACATAGTGCGGAATAAAAAAAGGTTTAGATTAAAATAAATGTCATGCATTTGGCGATGAAGATATTAGACAAAGAGTAATACGGAAGGAAAGTCAACTACGAAGGATATCAAGAGGAAAACTTCCAGTTTGAATAATTCCTATCGAACAAAAGGAAATATAGGGATATTTTATGTCTCCTTTATAAAAAGCGAATTCTCCAACATAAATGTATTACGCAAATTTTTCATAGTTCTTTCGGCGGGCGAAGAATTTACACACTAATATGTACGCGAACAAAATGAATTCACGCCGAAGCGAATGTAAATTGCTAAAAGTCGGCGAATTTTCGCAGAATAAATAAACATTTTATTGTACATTTGTGAAAACGATAAATTAAAAGAACTGTTATGAAATTCTTCGGGCAATGCGAGAAAACAGTTGCTGCTACCCTCGACTCTAAAGAATATTAAGATTTTCATGGACACATATATCATATGATTTCTAGATTTAGGAGTCGGCTCTAATTTTAAGATTTCAACGGGAATTTACAATAATACAAATAAAACAGTGATTTCATTTCCTGATGTTTTATACAATTTTGTTTTTAAGGTATAGTCTTTTGAAGATTCGCCTAAGATAAAGACTGTTTAAATATTTCACGATTTCATTACTTTTAATAATATTATATCAGCACAATCATATTGTTTTAGATACTTTTATTCCCATTTTTGCAATACGTTATTATTGGTAGTTAAAATACTAAGAGCTTCCATATAAAATGTCCAATGTTAGAACAAAGATCAATAAAAATAACATTTTCCATTTTCATTCAGAACTTCCTCACATAACAGGTTAAGGGACGTTTCTACCTGGTTGAGCCTAAAAGTTATCGTTTTTTAACAATGAAAAATATTAAATATGACTAGGCTATATTTATTTGAAATAAGTTTGACAAAGTATGGTAGTGGAATTGGGGGAAGTTCTGGACAGGTGATTTCAGTAGAAAATAAACGTATTTTTACTTTGTATAATATTGTATATAGCTTATACTAAGATTTAATTATAGAATTAATTATAGGGCATATAGGAGCACTTCCATAAGCTTGGAAATTCGAGAAATACGCGCTTAAAATTGAATCGAAGTTTACGTGCGAATAAAATAAAAAGTTTAATAGTAACACCTAATCTGCTATGCCAGAAGTATAAAGGATACCTTCTTTTTATTCAAAAACATCTTTTTCAGATGATTGCTTTAATTTTTGAGTCGATCTTACCTCTTTTGATGCTGCGGAATGTGCAGCGTCAGCTTTTTTTACGCGCACCATAACCCTTTTCTTAACAATTATTTTTGTTTGAAGTTCAAGTATGATGCCCATCATTTCCATCATACGCAACAGGAAGGTAATACCTTCGTTGAAAATACATGCGGTAATAAAAGTTGCCAGTTCGATAATTTTCTTCGAGCAAAAAATATGTTCTGGAGCCAAACGCTAGAAGGCAGCGCTGAAACTTTCGTTATTATTTTTCGTATGTCCGCCCAAACAGCATTGCAACTAGGGAATCCAATCCCAAGCCAAAATTTCGATCCCGGGATTTCGGGATTTCATTAGACAATCCCGGGACCAGTCACGGGATCCCGGGATTGGGATTTTCAATATTTTAAGAAATTACCGTGATGAATTTGATCAAAAATTACTAATCAGTCCATTTGTTCAATATAAAAAATCACTTGAAGGCCAAAGAATTTTATTTATTTAAGAAAAGATAAAAATACAATTCAAAAATAGATAAATAAAACACTTAAAAATTCAAATATTTTGAAAATATGCCCGAAGTAAAATTAACATTAGTGTTTCGTCATTTAGTCGTCATCTGATTTTGGAAGTCAGACAACTTGCTGCTGAAAATGCACGCTCAGTTTCCACAATCGTTGGAGGTATTGTCATCAGATATTCAAATGCTAGTTCGAGTTGATGATCGCATGAGCCCTCATTTTCGTATAACACCATCAATGTGATTGATAAAATTCTTTTCTGCTGAGACACGGACTAAAAATCGCAAAATTCCCGATTTTCCGACAAATTATTTATTTCCGTCGCTGCAGATGAATACTTATATACTATAATACTTTGATGTGATTCGTAATTATATTACGAAGGAACACAAAAAATCTGAACCCCGTATCTATTATATTTCATATCGATATTCCTTATTCGTCGAGGTGTAGTAAATACATCACCGGTAGGGAAAGGTTACTATAACAATTTGAAAAACATACATGTACGCTATGTATGTATACATAGATTAGACAGTCACTGCTCCAATGCGTCGCCTAAGTTTGTCAATTAGTAATTACGCCACCGTTTCCAAGCGTCCAGATTTCTTCGGGAATGTCTCGATTTAGTAGCCTTTATCGTGTTGGTGAGGTGTACGATTTTTGTTAAATAAAAATTTCAATCCCGGGATTTTCGGGATTACGTTTTCTAATCCCGGGATTCTTAATTACCTAAAACTGTCCGGGATCCCGGGATTGGATTCCCTAATTGCAACAGATCGTCTGACAACAGATCTGAATATATAGGACGAAAGAGTTTCTGAAACTCAGTTGCAAGTGGTTGTTCTTGTTTGAAATCGCGTGATTTGAAGGTTTTCGTTTCTCCGTCGCCTATGTAGTTGGCATATTTTAACACCGTATAGCTCTTCGGATCATGGATTCGTTTCGATAATAGCATTAGCTTTCTTTTTTCCAACACTTTCAAGGCAATCAAGTAAAACCCATGAATGTAGACATTACAAATTCCTAAAATTTTGTTAAAAAAGACTCAGGTTCACTTATCAATGACAGATTTGCAACGATCACTAGTATATAATGTTAATTTTATCACTCACTCATAGATCATTCCTACCAAAAAAATCCTATTTGAATTAATCATAAATTAACCATGCTGGAAAGATAATAGAAAATCTACAAATAAATGATCCTTTTCCTAAGAAAATGTTTTTTTCATGGAGATGGCATGGCTATGTTCGATAATAAATATGGCATTAAATGAAAATTCATTATTGACTTTGAGATGCTTAAGTAGGATTCTAAAAACAAAGTATATTATTTCAAATTCTCCTAAGTATTTATACACTAATTGATGCTTTATAACGATGCCGTCTAATTACTTAATCATTACTCTGATGTAGATCTGTTTTACGTGACGTCAATCGGATATTTTAAGACAGCTGAAATTGAATTTGTACAACAATTATGTGCGATGTTTTTCTATCTCCAAATTTGATCTGTATTTTGGATGAGGGGATAAATAAAAAAGGTCTCGGAGGCTTGCTGTGATATTATATACCATTTAAGCGTGATTTTATAAGGATTGATTTGATCATGGAGCCATGTGGAAATGTTTGATATGGTTTGTTTTGAGTTGTTCGCTCAGCATTGAGTCACATGTGCTTGCTTAAAGAATAATTTATGATTGTTTCCATTTGAAAATGCAGTCTTTTACTTTTAATTTTGCGAAAGTGGCTGTATGTATTTTTAAAATGGTTCCATATAAAGTGCAAATTGGACACTCCATAAAGGTAGAAGCGTAATGGGTGCAACTAAAAATATTTGTGACGCACGTGGCAAGGACGTTGTTGACGTACGTGGTTCTGTTCCACGTTGAAAGTTTTATGTAGACATTTTTAACAGATGTTAAAAAAAACTTTTTATAGACTCACATTACTTTAATTGAATTTAATGGCAATTTCAATTAAGTTACATAATATATAGTATTATTAACGCAGATAGAAATAGTTTTAAGAAAATTTAGTATCTTCCAGATCAATAATATAATAATGCAAATTTATTAGAATAATCTTCAATTGCAATTCATATTATTTGCATGTATGGTATCATCGGTATTACGTATGTTATTGTTATTGGAATGCAATCAACGCTCAAGTCCATTACATAGATTCCTTGCTTATAATGAATGTTTGACAATTGATATTGAATATATATGTTTTATATTTTTATAAAATATGATCTATTTGCATGACTCAATTGTATGCTATAAATATAAAAAAATACAGATATATACGTATGAAAATTGTCCAAAAATATATACAAAAGTATACGAACATAAATAAATTTGGTGGGTTTTCACCCCTGTTTTAGATTCACCCTTTGTCCGTGTAAGCCTTCGTTCTCAAACATCTTTATTTTTGAATGCAAAAGGTTTGATAAATATTGTGTAATAACGTTTAATGTTCTTTTTGTTATTGTAAATGATTAAGATAGATTTTGTTAAAAGACATAAAATTCAATTTTATGCTAATGGAGTTCTATTACATCATTCGTGCTTCTGTGGAAACGGTAATAGTATAAAAATTTCAGAAAAACCCAGTAGGAAACTGTGGGGTCCATTTTATGATTGAATGGAAATTTTTATTATAAAATGCAAATTTAAACAATAATTCGGAATGCTGATGATAAGCTCTAAGGTGCAAATTTAAATATATGGTCTATTAATTTGTGTTTCCATGGGATACCGAAGTGGATCATAGCAAAACTTTGCAAAATATGTTTTTTAGCGCTTTGGCTGCTAAGAAATATTTTGTTGGCTATCTTCCTCTCTCTAATTTGATTGCGCTAACGTCGATCGTCGTTAGCAGTAATTGCTAGTTTCACAATCGACGATGTATCATATCTTAGCACTATAATAGTTAAGTTTTGTATTATCATTTACAACAAAGCATCGAATGTAAAACTAATTTCAAAATATAAAATGAACAATAACATACAAATTTTCATATAGTACAATATTTATAAATCAATTTCAATTCTGATCGACGACGACGAATTAAATTCAAGTTAAAATCTTTCCATTTTGTGGCATCATTTAATTATTTATTAATCTCTGAATAATCTACAATCTATAACGGATATGCCATCATAAGTAGATGATAACAATAATGGCTTATTAATAATCTAATAAATTGACATTAAATCACAAATTAAAGAATTGGATTACCTCAACATTGGATTGAAATTGATAACACTTGATCTGGTAAAAGGTGAGATTGCTTGCCGGCACGTATTGTAGAGATCGTTTCAATATTGAAGAGAAGAGATGTGATTTATATGAGTAATTATTAGGTCGTAGGCAAAGTGGAGTCCAGAGCCATAGCAGAAGCTCTTCCGATTGATGACGGGATAAGAGCTGGGCATCAAGATCAGGAAATTAAACACGTTCGGGCAATCAGGAGGTTTATTAATCAGCAGCGCCCCAATTGTGAGCGGTGCTTGAGGGCCGCTCATTCGCGGCATTAATTAAATTAACGATGACAAAGCGAGCGCGTCTGAAGCAGTTGCCACTCTTGCTTATCGCCATCACTTTTATACGCGGTATCGCAACAATATTGTGAAACACAATGGCCTGCTCACTCAATCCCAATTGGCCTTATTGTGGGTCTGATTGCCACCATCACTCATACGAGATTCACTCACTAACTACCTGGAAACAATCGTCTAATTGTGCATTACTGCGTGCCTTCAGCTCAATTTAGATTCATGTGCTTCTGATGCTGCAAAAGACATCAAAGAAACGGGAAACCCTCGACATAAACTTACAAATTGAACGTCATTCAAATAAACTAGTGAAAGGCTTCTCAACTAATGTGTACCACAAATTGGATATAAACGTCTTCTCACTTTAGGCGCCTCAAAAATAGGCTATTTTCACGTTTTTTTTTCGAGGATTTTCGCTAAAAATTATGAGATAAAATGAATCTTATGTAATAAATACATCTTTCAAGTAAATGAAAAAAAAATATTTTTATTTTTTTGAACAATTATTATAATAAAACAGTAGCATCGAAAAACCCGTGTAGAAATGTTATGTTCGTGGCTTGTTGATGGTATCTCCGAGATGGGTCATTTGAAACTAAAAAATAAAACAGTTTTAGATTTAGTATATTAGTGGCTATAGCGCATATCATCAGATTTTTGATATTTGCGAAAATAACAAAATGGCGCACGTTTTACGAAAAAGTAAAAAAAAAAACGTGTTTTTTTTGCAGTTTTTTGTAAAAAAAAATTACTTAAAATCAAAATTTCAAAAATTTGATGATATGCGCTATAGCCATAACTATGAAGAATATGTCATTCAAATTTCATGACAATCGGCGGGATAGTTTCCGAAATTTCATCAACAAGCCACCGAAAAACCTTGTTTTGAGATAAACGCGTTTAAAGTTTTGGTTGCAGAAAAATTGCCCAGACACAGCTGTTGAAACACTCGTTGTTATTTTGGGTATTTCCTCCGAAGATCTTCATAAATTGGTTTCAAAACCCCGTGAACATCCTCAGCTAGAGCAGAAGGATGTTTAAAAGTTTCTATCTGATTGTTTTTCACCACTTTCTTGCACTTGCACCATGAGTCTGAACAATACGTATGCAGCCTGGTGCTCTCAGGTAGTCACCTAACGATCGGCCAAAAATGTAGTTAGACTCGTCCGATCTTTATGAAATTTCGATATAACATTTTTGAAGATATGTACTTTTAAAATTTAAAATAAAATAAAAATCGATTTTTTTAAATTTGTAAAGTGAGAAGACGCCTTAAATGTATGCCGACTAAATCGCATCTTTAAAGTGAACTCAAAAATATTTTTTTGGTTATAGCGCATACTTTTATTAGATGTTATATTTATATGTTTATATATAAATTTATTCATTTCATGTTTAACGAATTTTTATTGAAGTTGTTTGAATAATGTAATTTTTTTAAGGGTGTAATAAATTAAATCTATTTGTTTTTATGGAATTGAATTACTTTGAATGATTTTGATTGATGTCTTAAATGCTTAACGCTTAATCATATTTTTTGAAGGTTGTAGGGTTTCCAACTTACGTTTCAATGGATGGTCATTCTGGATGAGAATTGGGTCATGAATTGATCACGTTCCATTTATTGATGTTTGAATGTAATATTTCCGTGCGTGACAGAAATCCATTTACAGGGAAGAACTTCCGAGGATCATTTAAAAGCCTTTGGAAACTTTTTAGTTTTATAAAGCACTTCCATTTTGAAGTCGTCTGCAAAACGAGAAAATTCATAAATTTTTATGGCAAATCGACGGTCGTCATCGAAATAAAAAGGACGTCATACCGAGAACGAGAAATTGTATTTCGTACGATACGATTCTGAATTTGTTAATTCAATATGTTTTTATAATAAGTTTTTCTCTGGAAAAAGAACGTATAGGCTCGTTAAAATGGCCTTTGTCAAAAATTTGAATAGTCAGCCAAAGCCCAAAAACGCATATCCATAAACACTTGAAGTTTTTATGGCTCAATAATTATAAAAAAGGCCGCACGTATACATTTTTTGGCTCGGCATTCAGGAGGCTGCGAGGCAAACTACCCGGAGTTAAGCAATAAATAAAAGTGGGCGGTAGAAAAATTAAGGTGAACGTAATTTATTGCGGTCAGTTTATTAACGAATTTAAGGGTGGGAGGCTTTGGGGGTTGGGGGTGTTCTGGACCACCGTGGCTGGCTGCCAGAATGCACCAATGTGCATAATCTGGTGCAAGCATCAGTTAGATAATTCAAACATATACAGATATAAATGCGACCTGCGCCGGGAATCATTGCCATTATACGGAGGGACTGAGATAGTCTGTGTTTTTCGAATAATAACCATCTCTGAAATGCAGTGCTAATAAAAACTTGAATTCAAAGTGGACTAAAATATTTAAAGTGATTTAAAAAAATATTATTTGAGTAAAATACAGGCAACACTGCACTTTCATATAATTCGCTATTTTATACATTTGTAAAATTTTAAATAATTTAAAAAAAATGCTATTTGCCGCATACTATTCATAAATCAAACAGTTATAACTCAATTTAAACGATATTACGTACGTATTATAATTAATCAGGTTATCAAAGAAATTGGCAGGGAAGGTGTGCTTGCATAAAATATTTTAGGAAGAACTAGCCCTGGACCTGGACTAACTAAGAAACGTCTGGTATAATAATTGAACTGTCACAGTAACAACTTTTCTTTCTAGTGCGTGATAAGCCCTACGAAAAGAGGGAGGGTTTTAAGCCCAGCGTCTTTGAACCTTGGTCAATGTGTTTTTTCTACGCTATGTTTGATTAAATTCCACCTTTTGACACCTTCTCTGGTCTAACTATTAACTCGGGCGCGGTACAGCGTAAGGGGACTGTTTCCCTTGGGGCCTTCACTTGGCCTATAATAACAAATTAATATCAGTTTCGGTACAGATCTTAGAAAATTCAATTTACTCTAGACTCCTTTAAGCATATTTAAAGCATTAAAATGGTGGCAATTTAATTTTTTTCTGTAAATTCAAATTAAACATCAGCGATTAAATCTTAAGATTAATTACATTGTTTTAAAATTCAATTTAACAACCCTTACACGGCAATTTCAAAATAATACAAAAAGCTTGTATTTCAACTTGATTAATGATATTTTTTTCTGCTCGTCCCCAATCAATTGCAATCATGATTACAACAGCTATTCAAATAAATATTTGGCAAAAACTCATTGCGTATTAAATTTGCATATTTAATCAACTCAAATAATATTGCATAACCGTGGACGTTTTTTATTATTTGAACCTCATAGCAAATTAATATCACTACGAAGTCCCTCCTTAAAATTTCACACGAAGGCAAAATTTGCTTGTAGATATTGGATTAAGTTAACATCAAAGTCTTGACCATATAAATGCTAATATTTCTCTATCTAAAATTGCTAATTTGAATGTTTTTGACATTGATATATGAAATATTTTCATCCTATTAATAATATGAAATGTTCTCTCAAATATTTTTCAACTCAAGTCAACAATCTTAAAGAGCAAATACATGAATTTGAATTTATAGACTGTTCAGTATGAAGAATAATTGTTATAGTTATCTTATTGTGTATGTAAAATATCTTACGACGTAAAGTTGTAAGTCTAAGGATTTTAAGATAATGTTATTGAACCTTTATAAATGCATTGATAAGCCCTCGTCTCTTTATTCCATCATTTGATCACTATTAAATGAATAAATCTAAGGTTTTTAATTGAAATTTCAGCTAGAAACTGAAATTTGCCCATAGAAATAGCTATAGGAAACTTTTCTTTAATTAGTCCTATCAAGTTCATCTATATTTCAATTTGACAAGGCTATCTTAATGACAGGTCTTATATCATGAATATGTGGATTATTTTTGACGTTAGTTAGATTAAGGATTTTAATTGAGGATAATCTATAGTTAATAATTATTTGAGTTTTATTAAATAAGGAATCATGGATGTTAAAACATAAATTCTTCATATTATTGCTCAGTATTTATTTTTCAAATTAAAGTTGAAGCTCAGTATAAGTTGAGTTGTAGTGATTCTTTTTCCACAACCTATATTTGAACTATAATCTTTGTAATATAATTAAGAGTCCAAAGCTAACCCACTATACCAACACTTGGTTTCATAAGCTTAATCTAATATCAATCAAAGAGATCGTCCATAATTTCATTCAAAACTTGTTCGATATCTTCATTGTTTTATTTTTAGATTCGGCTGTGAAATATCTTCTATGTCTGCTCTTTTTAACAAAATCAATTTATCTGATTGTGCTACAGGGTCTGATTGCGCATTTAAAGGGCTTAATTTTGCAATGGAAGATATTTATTGGCATTTGAAATTTTCTGTAATTGTCTGCAACATGGCAAAAATGTATTATTACCGATTTTATCGATAATGAAATATTCAGAGGCTTTGCCAGGATCGCGACTCTAGCCGGCTTTGAAGCTAACGGGGCGGACATTAAAGTCATAATTGCTGGCTGCGACCCTCAGGCTGTTCCACCCTCAAAACATAGGCTTTAATAACCCAAACACCACTGTAATACATGTTTACAGCGTGTTCGCCTGCGAGCCACCATTACCTCAAAAAATGGACCGTGTAGGTCTCCGCAATAACAGCGAAAATGGTGCCATCATGACCGTTAGTGAATGCTGGCAACACGTCACGTGGACAGATACGCCTGTGAGATATACCCATCATCATCATATCATCGCATTCGTTTTTATGGTGTTCATATTTGCGAGTATGATGCAGATGCTGTGTGAGCCTCGGCTGCCGCAGAAATGTTTTCATCCCGATGGAATGTGCTCGCTGCTAACGAAGAGACATTCTGCTCTTGCTTCTAATTGTTATACTTTACGAAGTATCCTGTTAATGGCGTCGCTCTGGACTCGGACAGTACATAATTTAGACGTAAATGGTTCAGAGCTACTGGGAAGAAAAATTGAGTTTTTAATTTAAAGAAATTTTCTTTATAAAACGTTAATACTTTTATTTTATTTTTCAAAGAGTGGCATAGTTGAGCTTCGTATTGCAGTAGGGTTGCAGACTGAAATTAAAACGAGTCATTTAACTCAGGATGCGCTCTAGCAGCTATGGACCAGAAAGCTTCCATCTCGTTGTTATATACCAACTACCTAAACTTATGATATTAACTTCAACTGTATAATCTCTTCAGCAATTTATTTAAAAATAACATCTATTGCAGAAATACTTTGTAAAAATACACAACGCCATTGCAAAAAGGTATGTTAAAAAATCACTTGAAAATATAGACGATGTTATATAATTTTTAACTTCAAATACCAGAAAGAAATGCATTTTTTACTGCATATAAATGATTAACCCCCGAACATTTGAGCTGAGAGTTCGGGAAATTTATTGAGCAGGTACTCACCATTCATCCCTTGGTGTTTTATGATAGGAAATACTGATATAATGATGATAATGGCACAAGATGATTTGAGGCAGTTTCTTTTTCCGATAAAAACAACTATATGCGTTTATTACTCAAATAAACGCATATAGTAGCATAAAAAATACTCAAATAAGTTGTTAGTTTTATTACATAATATTTTTTTAACGTCGCCCGAGACTTTTTAAGCCATAGTCTTTCATTGGCAAACTGCTTAATGTTATCTATGCCAATACACGATTTGCCAATTCTCATAAAAAAATCATTCTTCCCACTGGATGTTCATTGTGCTGAATAAAACGATTGCAAAATAATATATCATTCGAGAAAAATAACTATCGTAACATGTTATATATGCAAATTTAAATGAATTAATAAAATATTAAGAGGTATTTATTGATTATTTCTACGTCGTTTTATATAAAGTAACCGTAGCCCTTCTTGTTTAATGTCTATTGCGCTTGAAATGTTGTATTTTCAACCCCATGATATAAATTAGTATCAATGCACCCTTCGATTGACGATCATTCATCGCGTTATTCAAAAGACTTACATAAAGCAACACATTTAAAAATACATTTGACCAAATATTTTGCATATATGCTTACTTGAGGACTTGGGGAGTAATTAAATGATATCTCTAATGTATCATGTAAAACTTATGATTCTTACCCGAGAGTTCTTACTGCATGACTCTTGACGTCCTGACCACCTTTGGTATTTGGGTCACCAGCAGCTTCTTTCAACCACACTGCACAATTTTCCACAATGTCCATCTGAACTAAGCACTTTTTTTTATTACACTTTCTAAATGGAGTTTAAAATTTTATTTTGCTCAAGGCCGGTCGATTTCGCAATTGCGGGTTACTTTTGTGTTAAGTACAACGGCATACCTGAAATGAATGTATTGAAAAAAAATAGTCCAATTATTGGGCGGATGCTAATAAATTTCAGCATCTAATCGTTCTATTTACTGAAAATACTTTGAAGAATTATGCTGAATAAAATGATGCTAAAATAAGACTTTAGTTATAAAACACTAAATTAAGTTAATGATGTTTTTAAATATGAGTTATTAATATATTTCATATTTAAAAAAAATATTTTATTATGCCAAATCTAGTAGGTGATTCTATAACAACTACCTAAAGCACCATAGAATAGTGATAATGGAATTATAAGATGCTAAGGAAATTTATAATTTTAAATTGATCTTTCTATCATATATATATATATATTTATAATATTTTATTTAGTACATACAAATAACAATTAAAGCTCTTACATAAAACTTGTAATATATAAAATAATAGTTAATTTATTTGCCAGATTTTGTATTCCAAACATAGCTCTGTGTAGTTTCAGAATTACGTTTATCCATCATGGCTTCGATTTATTACTCTTTATTTGTGCGTGACAGTTTTGTTAATTTTACACGTTCGCGACATGTCAGATGAAGGTGACGTGTGCGGTATACAAGCATAGTACTAAGTACAGCCTTTTGATAGTCATTAGATGTAAAGGCTTTAACTCATGTGGGTTCTGAGGGCTAATTACTATACTAATAAGCCTGGCGTAACAATTAAGTGCTATAACCGATGCCTGAACGTAAGTCGTGGTGATTATTTTGCAGAAATTCTGCACCCCAAATGCGATGATTCTATTGTACGATGTAACGGCAGTACTTATTCAAACGAGATAATTTTTGTTAAAAATGATCTACGAGTAAGAAAAGTAGCCTTTATTTCTATTTTTATTAGTCGCATATTCTCATTGGACGCAATTTCGAGAGCATACTTATAATATTTGAAGGCACAGTAATTTTTTTTATTCCGGTATAAAAATATATATAACAATCTGGATTTGTCAGTTATAAAAAAATATGACATTATTTATAATAATGGCGAACTTTTATTACATATTAAAAACTATTCTATTAATACTTATTCAAGACTGATATAGTTAAAAAATACTTTTTATGCTTTGTAGTTTTGTACAAAGAAAACAAGTTCTAATTAAGCCTCGGCCACTGTGTGCTGTTATTAAAACAAAGTTTGATCTCTTTTGTAAAAATGTGGCAATTTATATAAAAAGTTCAACCCATTGTTTTAGTGTAAAAAAATTGACTTATGACGTCTATGAAATACTTTGAAGGGCGCATCGATCCGCAAAGACCAGAAAACTTTTTTTATTTCATATAAAGTGAAATTTACGAGCCCTACGGAAGAAACACGTGTTATGTGTATAAGGCTAAAATATTCTTTGAGGCAAAGTTTTACGCTACGAAGAGTTGCAACTAAAAATCCAAGACTAGCTTTGCTATTTAACTTGAAGATTTTTTAACTTTTTCAAAATTCACCTCCTACTTTCATGTAAACTTTGCTCCCTAGACGCCCCAGAAACATTTGTGTAAGATGATAAAATAAAGAGTTTTTAAGTGGACCAAACTCCCCTATCTGCTTTATCTTTATTTATTTCCACGGAATAGAAAAGTTAGCTCGCCGAGGATATATAGGTCATTTGCAATGTATTTCCTGTGCTGTATTTTATTAAACAAAGTGTCGTTAATATTAAAGCAATACAAGTCCTAAGAAAGTCTTTAAATGAATTCTTAGATATAAAGAATAATTTGTTTTGGGATTGTTAGATATACCTGGAATTAATTAATTATTTATAAGGAATGTTGAAGGTAAATTATCATACCCAAAACTATGAAGAAATATCTATTACATTTTTATGATTAAGGCTGAATTGCCAGTAAGATTATTTAACACATAATTTATGAATGTTGATAGGGTGACTTTTTTTAAGATATGGATTTGGACTCGAATCTTCACAAAAAGAGTTTAGAAAGTAACCCACTAAATCAATAATTGATCCAAAATTAATCTTGAAATGGAACTCCTCATATACATTAAATTTAACTGTTAATTATGAAAATGGTAAGGGGTTGATTTTTATCCTGTTCAATACGTTTTTGAGTAATATAAAATTATATTTGAAATAAAATCTCCCTTTGAGGATTTAGGCTAAAATTTGATAGTATGGGGGGCAGTGACATTATTCGTATAATTAATTTTACAAAGCTGGTTTTTTCTCATCTTGTTGTTTTTTGAAGTACGTAGTTGTAGATATCACAGGCATCAGTATTTTAGATCGATCATCTCGATTCAGATTAATCCCGATTTCCTGGATCTGAAAAAGTAAATCAAACGATTAGCATGGAGATTTATTATCAACCAGGATTTGGCTCCTTTGGATTATTATCTATTTAAGTCTTTACTATATGTATACATAAAAAAACTAAATTATTTAATAGAGTGGAAAATAATGAAGAAGTTCCTGATATCCCTAAAAAGTAAATATTAAAAGGGATGTCTTAAAAATAACCATAATGCGGTTTGCTTAAACAGGGAAGCAAAAGAGATAACAGTTTCTGTTTATGAATAGATTCTTGTAACACCATAACTGCAGAAATGCTTCCAACTTTATTACTCCCCCATTTCTAAGTGTTTATAGAGCTCCACTCGAATAAATGCGGTTAGAACTGGCACGGAAACAGTGTCAACATTTTATTATAGCAAATGTATTTTAAAGCAGTTAGTCCACCTTGGTTTTTCCTGTTTGCGAAACTATGAGCGAAGAATTTGAATGAAATATGCGCAGAGATAAGCCGGCAAGAAATGTGTCCAGTCGACGTAAATCACGGTTTAATATAGGAAAAAACATATTTTGCTTCATCACGAACGAAGATAATCATCTAATTGAATCGGGTCCCAGTACTGAATATAAATCGATATAGCCATAAAAAGCAAGAAACGATCCCCCAAAGTCATAAAACAGCGATGAAATTGGACATCTCTTCATAGTAAATTAATGTAATCAATCTCTCAAGGCCTGAGCCAGTCTTGATAAATGTTTAATTAAATGACCGCCGGCCGATCGATTCACTTCAGGTTTTTATAAGTTTTCCACACAAGAAAACCCTTCAACTTACACACATATATATATATAACAGCAGCTTTCTCTTATATATTAATATATAGAATAAAGGCACAGTTTGGCTTCATTTTCATTAAATTAAAACTAGTTTTCGTGCTTGATTGATCTTTTAAAAGCAAATTTTACAGTACGATCAAATTACTGAAAGCATAGGTGATTATAAATTAAGCAATTTCGATTATAAATTAACTGCTATCATTTAGAAATGAATACGTGTTCATCAATTTTTAATATGAAAACAAATTAAATATTGACCATCATATCCAAAATAAGTCCAATTTTTAGAGAATTTTTCAAATAATTCATTAATGTTTCAATTTTTAAAAATATCAATGATGTTTACTTTAAATTTAAACTCAATAATTGCATTTTATGTAGATTTTCAATGTCAGTTCCAGAGCTTTTGTATTCAAAATTATTTTTCAGAAACAGAACGATTCACTAAATACTCAATAGATTTTCATAATTAGAGTGCTCTCTTTGATAATATAATTTGAGACAATGGAATTGTATAGCCATTTTGTTTCTTCCAATTAATAGATATAATCCTTGAAGATCCATTAAGAAGCTTTCCGTCTTTAAAACCCGTTTTCATAATACAAGAGAAAAAATCGTTAATCATACAATATGAAAATCGATTGAACATTGCAATTTTATATAAATTTTCATAAAATCTACGGAATTATGAAAAAGTCGAATATGTTAAATTTCATTTTATATTTCTTTTTTTAACAAGGTAATTTGGCAAAAAGTTCATCTCCAGAGTCATTTCTTGAATTATAAGACGTCCATAAAAGCATTCCTAACAAAATAGTGTAGTTAAATATTGAAATATAATAGAAAGTCATACTTAATTGAGCTTTATTGGATATAAATAAGCTAGTTTTCTCATTAGAAGCGAGCGTTAACGATAAATATTATTGTTATACTGTCATTCTACATAAATATCAAATTATTTCTGATATACTTTGGTGACACAAAGTCATATTGAAATAATCCATGAGCAAAATAGATGAAAATAACAACCATAGACAGATTAAAACACGCATAATTGAATACTAATTGTTTGTATAGTACTATAAATCAAATTACAGTAGCTTGTTTTTATTATGTGTCTACTTAAAGTATCATAAGATCCATATTTAAGCACATTTTAAGTTTTGAACGCATGCCACTTGTAACATGCTAAATATTCTCAATCAGGAGTGTGACCATATGGTCACATGACTTTCAGTTTTATAAAAATAACAAATACATCTACGATTCAGTCATTATATTGATAATTAAACTGGGATATAAATTTTTGTATTCTAGGATTATATTGTTGATAATTTCAGGGAAATATCAATAATAAGTGTTAATATTAGACTAGATTCTGGACTTATATCATTAATGTCTAATCGATCATCTCAAACCAGTTTTGGCTTGATTTCTTGAATTGCTTGGATTTACAATAATCATTTGCAATATTCTTACTTAAAATTTGAAATCAATTTATCTTAATTTAAACATATATAGAAAACAATGACATAACCGCTACATTGAAAAAGAAAAATGAGATGTTCATATTATTTAAATGTCGTAATAAAATGTTTTTGAGGCTCAATATTTGATAGCATGGATTAAAGTTTCATAATATAATTGAGCGTAAAATAAATCTGGTTAATAAAATTGTTATAAAAACCACTAAAAGTTTTGTATAAGAATGGGGTGAGAATTCATCTGTTAGAGTTGTGAAGTGAGTCTGACGGGTCAAACTTTTGTATTTCGTCCACCGCCGCGTCCAATTTTTGTCCATGTAACTGAATTCCACTTTATATTGAGCACACATATCTTGTGACCATTGCTGAGTATTGCAAAAGGACAAATACATTATAATTTAGAGAATTTCATCTTATAATGGTCTCAGCAGTTATTGAATATATAAGATGCATCCGTCGTAAGTCTTCGCTCTTGGTGGGGCATTTTTGTTACGGTTTTAGATGCTTCCTTTTTAATGAGTTTATTAGAACGCATTGTAATTTAGCTTAGTTATGCATCGAAAATATCGTAAACTTAGAACAATTTTTACTCTTCAAGCGTTCTCATGGAATCACAGATGACAGACAATAAATCGTGTATATATATTAAAAAATAAAATGTTATTGTCAGTTATTCGCTGCCATTACATGAATATTATTTGGGGTGATTTTTCAACAAATTCACATTTCCAATTGCTAATTATAATCTTTTTGTTGCGCCTTTTTCGGTAAAGACAAAGTCACTTAAAAATGATTGATGGCGAAGGACGCAAACATAACAATTTCCATACTCAAGCAATTTGTCTTGCGAATTTT
This sequence comes from Stenopsyche tienmushanensis, assembly GCA_008973525.1. Classification (NCBI taxonomy): domain Eukaryota; kingdom Metazoa; phylum Arthropoda; class Insecta; order Trichoptera; family Stenopsychidae; genus Stenopsyche; species Stenopsyche tienmushanensis. The sequence continues at coordinate 43,757 of WACJ01000059.1, forward strand.
GCGATGCTTTCATCTTGTCCATTGTTCTGGGGCTCATAATGCGGCACGGACGAAGAAAACAAGACATCGGAAGAAGAGAAACGCGATACGGCGACCACGAGAGAGGAACGAAAGAAAATGACACACTGCGACATTGTACGAGGGGAAGTTTGATTTATGTTTGTGTACAGGAGCTCGGCTCTGCTAATTAGCATCATATCCGCCAACCTGAGGACTCTGCGTCGTCGGCTGACACCGACCTTCCACTATCCCAACTTTGCTCCGAAACTCCATTCAATATTGGCTGTCGTCGTCGAAGTTTGCCTCGAGGATCAGGTGATCTTAATTGTTATAGGGCCTTCACACATTGAGAATCGCGGTTGGAGATTTCCCATGTGGCCCGGAGGTTGGCCTCTTGGCTTATTATTTATACTAAGCGCGCTAAACTCGATACAATACACAGGAAACTTATTAGCCGAACATGAGGCATCTGTTAAATATTAATATCTAAATTTATAAACAAATTTTCATGAGCGTTTCCACCATTTTCCGAGCGCTCTACGCTTTGACATTAGCGAATTCAGTGAGCCCACAACGCGCACACTTAATAATATACATGGAAAATGAAGCTAAATTTCATGTATAAATGAACACCAATGCTTATTTATTTGAATGAGGAAATAAATTTTAGAAACAATCAGACAACTGCACGCAATAGTATTTCAATATTAAACATAATGATTTTATTACTTATGTTTGAAAGGCATTTAAGCAAAGTATTTCATTTAATTACATTAAATATCAGAGGGGGTGAAACGTAGTAGATTTTTCTTTAATATTTCAATATTATAATCACAATTAGTATTTCTTAATGTATTCTTAGGTCTTATAAAAGTTCTGACCTAAGCGCCTATGATGATTTTTTCATTAGATACAAGCAATTGAAAATCAATCGATCTATTAATATCTAACTATTATACATACATTTTTCATTGCTTTGTCTGTAGTTATTTCATAGTTAAATGTCGATTTTATACGTAAATTCTCCGACATAAATTATAAGAAGAAATATGTCTTTCTTGTACCGCATCTCAATATCAACTTGTTATAAAAATGGCAAGCATAAAATTTTTGATTAATCTCCAGTTCCATTAATAATATAACGGAATGTTTTATAATAAATGTTATTCGTAAATTGAATTATTTTTTAATAAATCGCATAATACAAAAAGATGCACGCACAGCGCCTAGATTTTATGCAATATGTGCAACACAAATGTTGTGCAGATGGTATGCTTAAACAATAAAAAGCTTTCAAAGCTCATCAACTTAATTACCGTTGTGTTTAAATCTGTACGTTTATATTTTGTCAATTTTGATTTTGTAAATAAGAATACTTTTTTGTAAAACAAAAAATAAAATCACTATGGTACAATAATGCAATAACAGCTAGAAAACGATGTACGTGGGTAATCTACTCGGTGCAATTGTCTTGAACTTTATAGGATTGCCTCGGCAATATGCGTTGAATTGCATTGCTGTGATCCAATATAATTGGATATTTCCTATAGATATACAATTGTTTGCATAGTAATATATTCAAATAAAATATTATTTCCTTGCAATATGCACTTGGATAAAGCATAAGATGATTATGAATTAATTTTGATAAATAAATATTAATTTGTATTGAAAAGCGATTTGAGAATTGACGCACAAGTCTATAAGGCGAAGAGACAGTAAGTAGAACCTGTGTACTGAATTACTTCAAAACGTAAACTAACTACATTGTTTTGTCTCTTATTTTACGGTTTAGTGTCTGGTTGCCTGCAAAATATATTGTTCCCTCGAACTTTCTTCTTCGGAAGTTTACATAACGCAATCACTGGGTTATTGGGATTTTATTTACAATGGCGTAAGACCACCAAAAATATTGCGAAAGTATTATAAATTAAATTGGCATTTGGGGCATTTTTGACATAAGCGAGTATTAAGGGGATTTAATTTGAAAGATTACGCCTATAAGTCAATTATGTAAATATACATAAAGGGATCTCTTTTTGTTTTCGATTAGATTAACCGATTATCCGTTCGAATGTTGAAGCCTTTCTAAGGGGTAAATTCAAGATGAGTCCCTAATCCTCGGGTTAGTAATCTTATAAGCTCCTGCGATCGTATATGCAGGGACTAATTAAAATTTTAATCGAATTTAATTCATGGCTTACATCTTAAATTTATCAGCAAAACTTTTCCTATATCCAAGGACAGTTCGATTAGCCGAAAAGTTATATCAGGATAAATTAATAAAACGAATATCAATATTTAAGAGTGCTATAGTGTATTAATTTATTATTTATGCTAATATTTAACTACTTTATGTGATTTTTATAGCGACTAATCGAAAGCCGTTACAATTTTCTTGTGATTTTTATATATTACGACAATCGCTTCGTAAAATTTTCAAGCCACCCTTTACTGGCCAAAAAACCATGAAATTATTGTTCTTCAAATGACAATTGATCGATAATTTTTAGATGTTTGTAACTTTAAATGATTTTCGTTTAATAATATTTCCACCTGAAAATATGTTTTTGTTATTGCAGTCTTACATCTTAAATATTTTGCATTGATGAGCCTGCAAAAATTGTAGATCTTCCTATTTTTTCTTTCTATTAACTTGTATTCATATTAAATGAAATATTTTTATTTGATAATTTATCTAAATCCATGTTATACAAATTTATGCCAAAATTCACTGACCTTCGAAGAAATTAAATACCGATGGTAGCCTATACTTGATCCTGTATTACTTTTCGGCAAGGGCGTTAAAATTTCGTAAAATTACCATGGGCATTTATTTATATACGTAGATATCTGATGGGGCTACGTGCAAATTAAGTTTTTTAAGTGATTATAAGTGAAAGCGTGGCGCAATTCAAAGTAATTGCTTGCGAAAGTATATACAATTGAATCCAGGATATAGTGGCAGGCTAGATAATTATCTGGCGATCAAGCCTAATGGGTAATCTACATTTTTTGAATCGAGATAGTAAACGTGCTCCAGCACGAGCGGCTCTAATTCCAGTAATTCTATCTAGTAGCAGGCGGAGCGAAGGCTTTCATAACTCTCGGCAAGGGAGGGCAGGGCTGGCTCAGTTACGTAACCCTCCATTGTAACCACCGTGTGATCCCTTCGGCCCCAGTATTACATCACACAACTTTGGCTACGTCGGCATGATTAATGTTTCGGCGTTTTGATATGCTGGATATAAGCAAAAAAGCATTACTCGGGCATAAGCTCTAATTCATTTGGATGTCTATGCGCGCATGTGACGTGTTCATTACTCACCGCAGCACCGCGAAAGCTCGCCGAAAGCTCCGATTCGAATTAGAGCAAACTTTCGGCGTAAATATCCCTTAAATATATTTTATATATCGTCAATGGTCCCAGGCGGCGGATGCAGGCTTTGCAAATTGGACGCGCGCGAGCTGGATGAAGTGTTTCCGGCTTACCTGATAAGAAAACATCTAAAGTCCGCGGGGATTTGAGATTTTCCGACTCAACTTCTTAGGAGCTACTCGAGACGAAGCAATTAGTGCTCCTGTGTACGATCTTATATGTCTCGAGACTTATCTCAGAAACACTTCTTTAAATAACTTTGAAATATCCAAACACAGAAAAGTGCCATTTATAAAACAAAGCTAACGCCACTGTGGGGAAAAGGAAATCCTCGGATATAAAGTACCCTCAACCACCCTAGATAGCGACGTATTTCTAAACTTAAACCATCCATTCAATTTATCAAAATTATACTCAAAACTTAATATATTATGATTAATTATAATGTTTTTTTAGGTTTAAACTGATAGTGTTTTAAATCAAATTAAAATTATATTTGCATGAATGATGACCAATGAACTATAAAATATTAATATACAAATTCAACAAAATTTCTGCAATAGACTGAATGATTGAATGTGTGAATTCTACCATTTGGGTTCAAATCCAGATTTTGGAAAAAAATAACAAGCTAATAAATTAATATTTTCAATTGATCTTCTCGATCTATGCTTACTCTGATTAAGCGGTTAATAAAGTCATTCATCAAATCAGCCACATGAAAATTAATTTCCTTACGAAAGACACATAAAGAGATTGCCTTTATACGATAAAGGATGTCACCTTAAGAAAAAGTTATGAACTAAGATCAATTAAAAAATTATATTTTTTTACGGAAGAAGCTAAGAAACCAAAAGAGATTTTTTAAGGTATTATGACAATTTACACGAAACCGAATTTAAACAGCAGAGAATTCGGGTAACTCATCAAAAACAGTTTAGGGTATTTTTTATTAAAAGCTGGACATATCTAAAGTTAGTGCAGGATGCTGTTTAAGTCCACTTTTCTAAAAAAAAAATGGTAAGAGAATTATAAAATAATGAATTTTACATTTAAAATTTAGTCATCGAGAATACAAAGCAGGGAGAGCTATTAAAATTTACATCAACATATCAGTGCTTATATTTGCCAAAGCTTAGGTTGCCAATCACCAATTTGGTTTCCAATAATTAAACCATTCGACATGCTGTTTTGACCTATTTTGATGTAGTTTGGCTGTTGTTAAATAACATACATCCCACATTACACGTATTAATTTCATTAAAGCTAATTATGGTATGTAAATACATATATATTATAATAAAATTTCCCCCCCCCCTGAAAGTTTTCAATTGGTTCTAGACATGTTAAGGACTACTTGTAATCATACGTTAAGGGAAAAATGGCTATTGTATATTATGTCACTTTTTTGCTTTGACAAGATAATCTCTTTAATGTTGAAGTACTGCTTGTCATGCATCGATAAAGAGGCTAGTTATTAGGGTGAAAACGGATAGAAGTCTATGATAGAAATAATATTTATTGATTAAGTCAAGTAGAATTTTCTATTAGGAGCAATTTATGTGATGTATTTTTTAAAGATTTTTATTAATATATTTTTTAGCTTCTCAGTGCATTCAGGAATAATTTTAATAGTTATAGCTATAATTGCTTATATTAATTTCATAGATGCCAATTTTAGTCATCATATATGAAAAATTTGTAAATTTGTTATGAGATTTAAGATTTTATATTAATTTCAGTACGAAATGGAATTACTTCTCATTGTCCAGAATTTTGATCCATCCCATAGCTAAAGGGTTCATGTTAAAACAGTCCTCTAAAATAGCGTTACACTCTTATGCTATCACCAGCAAGATGTTCATTATATAGTCATTTTTTTATATTCTAACCAGAAAATGTATTTATATTTTGGACACGGTATAATAGAATCGAAAATGCTGATGGAATTGTTTTTTAAACACAACCTTTGTACATGCCGTATTTTTTGTGCCTTTTAAATTTATATGCCGGAGGAAATTACCCCACTCACCCCATTCACTCGACTCTTGAACGTCTCTAGGTGTATACAAGTAGTGCTATATTTTACACTCGTGTCGTTACTACTTTATGTATGGGCTGAGAACTGCATGAACTATTCATTTTAAAGGCCTTATAAAAGCCTTTCGAAAAATACGCCTTAAAAGGTTTGAATTGATATTAGATTAATATTTTTGGAATGCTTGGAATGAAGTTTCAGACGGCAACTATATACAAATGACATTTATTTAATATTAATAAAGGAAACCGGACTATATTTAAGAACATACTATTATATAGATATGGGTTGCTTTAATCTTGATGTTTAGTTTTAAGCCATCAATAAAGCGACTAGACCCAACTGCGAGACTTCATTGACAGGCCAACTTGGGTAAAATGACTTCTCTCGATGAAGGTTTATAGCCATTCTACGCTCTTTAATTCGAAGGCTTCAGATCTATCATCTGCAAGAATCCAACAACTGTTTAAGGAACGATCATAGCCTCAATTATTCCAGTTTTTATCCTTATATTTTTACTACCGCGGACAAAGGGCTATCATAAACTCATAATCAGATCACGTGATTAGTGAGACTTACTTACGATGCATTAAAAATAACAGCCACTTGTCGGGTAATTTTTACTCCACGTTACGATACTTTAACTATTTAGCATAAAGTGTGATATCGCATAAAAAACTTAATTTAATGCTTTAATTCAATATTTTGATAAAAATAAAAAAAACGATCTTTTTTTAGACTCAATCTCTGATAACGAATCAATGAGATCGAAACTGGGTATCATGGACATGCATAGCATCCCAAAGCATTGAGAGTTCATCCCCTATTTATTTTTTAAAGCACTACAGATATTATAGGACAAAGACAATTAGAGAAATATTTTTTAAAATGTTTATCTTATATTATAATATATTTGATATAGTATTACATTAAGATATTGATATCCTTGAAAGACGTAAACCTGCTTCAATAATATCGTTCCAAGAAAATAGTATTTGCTCCTTTTGAGTGATTTATGCATTGAAGGACATTATAAATATTATTTGTAAAAATGTCAATAATACCCGCCATAAATATGAATCTGCCAAATTTTCTCAGTACGAAATGGTTTTTATATTTGGTGTAGGACAATAAAAATAAATCCCATGCAGGATTAAATCAATGTGTACCTTAAATGGCCTATAAGTTTTTCTTGGTCCGCACTCGAAGATTTATGAGAGACACTATTACTATATTCTAGTAAAAAGAAGGAAAACAAAGTTTTTTATTACACTCATAAACAGGTACTAAAAACATACACTCCGGCGCAACCCCTAATGGTTTTTTATTTTTCTGCATGGAAAAATTGAGTTGTTTTTTGTGATTTTTTTGAAACTTCAATTAGCCCGAGTGGGGATTTTAATATTGCGCGGGATTAATTCTGATTCTAAAGTACGATTATGTATATTTCGTCTTTCGGAAGCTATATTAATTAAAGCATCTTGATTCCATTTAATAGACGAATGAACATTTTCTCATCCGGCGAATAATGAATCAAGTTTAATATTCATGAGCGATTTTATAATCTTTTAATATTTCTCAGTATTTAAAAACCGTGGAGTTTTTTTGGCAATGCGCTATTGAAAACGGATTTCAATACTAATTTCAATGAATAATTTATTCGCAAAAATTAACAGGATAATGCTTTGCGGCTACAAAAGATACGCCCCGGGCGAGAGAAATAATTACTTTGCCACGTCGTGCATCGATTTTTTTCGCAATGAGACACCCGAAATAGAGAGAAACATTTTTTTTTAAAATACCGTAACATTAATCTCGAAGGAATTGCTTAGAGTAGAGGACATGGTTACATGCCACAAATTGACGCATATGGCGCGCATATGTTTATTGTGGAAGGTCCTACAAAAAGCTGCCGTATGAGAAACTTTTTGTTTGCGACAAAACTGAGCGAAAAATATTTTTTTTTGTATGAAAATTTAATAACAAGCGGTTTTACGACCCCAAAATATAAATTTTTGGCATAATAGAATGAACACAGTCCACTAAAATATGTGTTTGATTTAACTTCAAAAGGTTGATACGCTCATGTAAAAATCGTCCTTTAATAGAGCTTAAGCTATAAAGCGATCATTATTATAATTATATATTTTATTTAAATAATGTGAAATTTAAATCATGCAACAATATTTGTGGTGAAATATTGAAAATTTGATACGAAAAAAAAAAATATATATATAATAAAATTGCACAGTGAATGTTCTCAATTACAACGACAGGGTGTATTGCTATGCCATTTATTCAAGAAAGGGTAAAATCACCACGGTCAGAATGAATAGTTTTCCACTATCATTCTAATATATCCCACTTAATCGTAGAATACGTTATATCTCCAGGTCAGTTATATTTATGGTGACCATATTTCCATTATTATAGAGCACGTTCTAATACTTTCGATAGTTATTCTTTATATTCTAATAATATTTGCTTCAAAAGTGTACATTTAAAACAACCCCCGTGGATATTCAAATGATAAACAAATTATGTAACATGGCAATTGATATGTTTATTCTATTAGAATATTTATGTCAAGTATTTAAAAAAAAGAGAAAGAGAGAGACGAAATTAGAGTATATAAAATCCGGTGCATTTCAAAACACAATCAGTCGCCGACGGGCGCCCGACTTGTACGGACATGCATGCATGCATATTCTTGAACGATATATCATTACATAGAAAAGAAGATGATGAGGAAAGGATTCAATACGATAATCATACACATGGTTATTGCACTATACTACGGCTACAAAATGCAAGATTAATTTTAAAAAGTCGACAAAATAAAAATCGTGCTAAAGCGAAATCGTATTAAGCGAAGTATCCTTCGCTTAATACGATTTTATAAATACATTTTATCAAAGTGCAGGAAGTTTATGTTTATATTACACGAATTCTGGACTCTTTGTAATAGACTAAATACCTAAATATCATTTCTTGATACCGGGGAAAATCTTTCGGATCGTCTATGTAAACTGCAACTAAGTCTTCAAGTGCTTTCTTTGGTTACTTAATATATTTGAAAATATATTTATTACTTATATTTATACTATGTGATCAGTTTTTAGAAATAAAACAATTAAGACCTAATGTAAGCATTTATGTTTAAAAGCTCTGTATCTGTGATATTTTTGCTTAAGCACAGGAGCATCGCAGATTAGTTTTTGTGTGCGTCATTGTCGTTAAACTTTATACACATTAAAATTACTACATATGAGAATTAGTTTTTGTGTTAAAAAATACTGCGAAAATATTAAACAACCCTTTCTGTTGACCTAGAAAATTGTTTAATTTGAAAAAGGAGATAGGAGATGTTGACGGACACGGATAAGCAGAGAATTGCCTCCAACCTTCCCCTCTTAACCCATTATGCAAATTCGTCTACTTTCATTTATGATTTTACATAGATAAAATTTATATTTTTGAAAAATGGTTTTTATCTAGGTCATGGTGCAGTATTAAAGCCTCAGCACCGGGTGAGTGTTTAAAATGATTACTTCACGGCTGCGTAGTCGTAAAAGGCTTGATAGTATTAAAATTTTAACATCATTATGAATTGCGTCATTTCAGGAAAATACTAGCTAAATATTATATAGAGCCTCCTGGAGCCTTATTAAAGAATTTAAACACACGAACTTTCAGTGCCTGATATCAAATGTAAAATTCAATTACCGGCAAAACATAGTTTCCTATTTTCCATTATCAACAAAATCGTCATAATAAAATTACTCGTGGTATTCCGTTTAATGTAAGTTCCTTTTCATAAATAGCATAATTTCACCAAAATTCTTAGTTACAAGTTTTAGACCACATATTCAAGTGGAAAACTTTGAAGTAACTTCAAGTTGAAGATAGTCATCTTTTACTCATGAATGGTCTTCATTAAGACAGTTCAAAGGTCAAAACGCTCACTACGACTAATTTAAGGATTTTCTTTACAGCGTTGAGATTGAAATTTTAAGCGTTATAAAATAGCATTTGCTTTGATATAATAATACATTTTGGATAAAGGAAATTAGCATGTATGTGCTTATATGTAGATGAGTTGAATTGATTGAGTGAAGGTTATATCCTGTGCCAACATTAAGGCTCTTGTTATCTGCAAGGTAAATAATTTACCAGCGTTAAAGTTTGACATCCTTGGGTTGACCGCCATCACTCCAGATTGTGTCAACATCAACACACGGTGGTGATCTTAAGTTCTGCTTAAGTGATTGTGAATCAGGGATCCTAGAAGAATTTCAGCGAAATAGTTATATAATAAAATAAAATAAATATACTACAATAAAGCTCAAAATTTAACTCATAACTCGAGTATAGAGCCAGAATTGAATCTTTGAAAATTTGCCAAATTGAAACAATCACAAGCTAAGCCTTTCAATGATTTGTTTCAAATAAAGCAGTTAACCATTATGGTGAAACATTTGTATTTGAAAATGTTTCTTACAAATACTTTAAATACCAATGGCGTGACGAAGATTACTATTTTCATCAATTATTCATAGAATAAAATTGATTTGTAAAATGTATGGAAAAGAGGAGCTTATAATTTTCTATAATAATGATTAAAATGGTGATATTATTATATTAGTAATTTATGAATAAACTACTTATAATGAGGTTAATTTTCTTTGCATCATAGTTTATTTAAAGTCAATAACAATTAAATAAATGCGTCATATATATAGGCCAATGGACATATCTGGGTTGATATATTAGTGGTCCATAACAGAAGGCAGTTAAAATTTTGTAGAGAGAATTTAATGCATGCAAATTTAACAAAATTTCGTTATTAACGTACAGATAACTATAATTACGTTTGTTTAAGTTTGATAATTATATATTCTACATTTTCAATGATTGTATCTTTTAACATATATTCCAAATACCTAAATAGTATAATAGTTCGAGAGAGCTAAATCCCGGAACTATATAAGGTGCTCTAGAATCTCCCAGTTTAATTCCTAAGCAAAGTCACGGGTAATTATCGCCATTTATAGGTGCACATTTTCATGGCGAAATATTAACACCTTCCTTATAGTCAACTCGGACGTTTTTATGTCAGTTTATGGTAAAATTTGTGAAAGTATTGATAAGAATTGTTTTATGATAGTTTATGCAGCGTCTAAATGCTCGTACTATTCATTTGATTAATAACATTTTTTAAAATACATCTGCACTGTAAATCATGGAGATAATCTTTGTTAAAATTTCTCAATGACGACTTGATACAATTGTCCGTTTCTGCAGGTAATTGTCAAATTTAGATTAAAATCTTTAAAATTCCCTTAAAAAAATACATTTTCTAAGCCACTATACATCTTTATGGTTTTAATAACCTTGTATTTCAGTATTGATTGTAGTAAAAGCACCGTATTATAAAAGTAATCTTACAGAGATGTTTACTTGTGAACTGAACTTAAACAATAGTATCTAATAATAATGGATTGATTCCTGGTATATGATAAATTATATAAGATCGTTAATAAATATTTTGTTAGTTCTTGGACTCTTAATTGTAAAAGTTTGGGCTCAAAAGCATATCAACAAACTTGTCCCAGTAATAATATTAATATTTTAGATTGGTTGTCTTGATCCATATTTAGCTTGATTGCCTACGGACGATTAATAAAAGGAGGGTCACATACAACTGATTGTTTAGCAACAATAATTAAAACACTTTATTGATGTGATTTCAGTTCTCATTCATAGATCATCGCTTACTTGAAATTTTTTACATAATTAATTTTCCATGAAAATCGCGTATGTTTGATAATGGATCATCTCAAAGAGAAGAAAAATATATTTTATTATGTCAGTTTGAAAAAAAGAGATTTATTTTAAATCCTATTTCTTATGTTTGCGCGAAAAAGTTCCCAAATTCAATGAAAGCCCTTCATTTAAATTGTCCTTTTCAAAAGGTTGCCATGAAGACGCAACTAAGGACGATTGGAGTTCCCTCATTTGCTTTATTACTGTTCTTTCACAGCATTTCCGTATCCTCGAGGACAAAAAATATGAAAAATTTTCGCATTTATCACGCACTCAATTCATCACTCCACTCTCCCCGCGATAAGTTCTTCACCTTGCGAGTCTCCAGACACAATCGGTTGACGGAATTTATGTCTCTCTCGAAACACCGACGATCCAGAGTAATGTGACAAAGCAAGGGATCGCATAAAAAGTTTTGTTAACGCATCTCGTCTGAATAAACACATTTTCAAACATGTAAAAAATATATCTATTCCTGGAGGCAAGAGGTTTTCACGCGAAAATGTGCTTTTGACGTTTTTTTCCGCTTTGTTTGAAGATATTTCACTTGACGTCAAGGAAATCTTCTTCGGCCCTTTTGCTCGCTACACCGGTCCCGGTCCGTTATTATTTACATGGATGGACGAAGAAAAGTTTTTCCTCCTTTACATATTCATTTTGTTCGGCTGCAGGGAGACAGGGCCAGATTTGGGCTTTATTATTTTGCAGATATCATCTTGCCCCCTGACCCACTTGTTTTCCTTCTCGGCCCGACCGACCGGGCGTTACAATTTAAACGTAATCCAAGAAAACTGAGCCCGGCAAACAAACGTGGGAAATCCCCTTTTTATTCACTATCACGAAGGCTTTTCAGGATAAGAGCTTTGCATTAGAGATATAAACACACTCACCCTTTAATTTATTCAATTATTTATATTACTTTTTTGAACGTTTTCCGATGCGAATTAACGTAATTAGATTTGGATCGAAGTAAGTGGGACTAATTTTTGTAGATGGCTACAGAAATTGGGGTTAAAAATATTAAAAAATGAATCATTTTTAAAATAAATAACTATGTAAATGCATAGAGACAATAATGGATACTATGAGTTGTAAGCGCCTATGGGCAATTGATCAAATCTAAGGATTTGGATAACAGATCTTCACTGCATGCATCGAGAGTATGCTTATAAAATAGTTCTTTTTTTAATATTATCAAATGTAGATGATTTATATAGAAGTCTTTCAATGAATGGGTTTTCTATATGGTAGTCTCTCAATTTCTTCCATTTTTATTTTTGGCATGCTTATTTATTTCATAATGCATTACAATGAAATCGATTATATTTGTCAAGGGAAAAGATATCAGCGTTTGTATCAAAGATTCTTAGCTGAGACCAAAAAGTGTAACTTAAGTTACTGATGTGCCTAACGAGTTGGAAGAAGGAGCAAAAGTACTTCTTAAACTCCACTCAAACGGTAAAGCAAGCTTGAAATTTTCAGAACAAGATAATTTCTCATATTTTTGTCTCTCAGAAAGGGTTTTAATGTTACATATGAGGAAGAAACAATGCTGTTATCTTTCACAAGAATTTATCGTCACGTATAAGGATTTGCCTTCTTATAAATTTCAAAGATTTGAGCATAGGAGTCAGTTAATTTTTTTTAACAATTTGAAAAATTTATTAATCGATTAAAAGTAATTTTCATTATCCTTTACAGTTAATAAACTTAGAGCTTAAATACACATATTTATATTATTGTAACTAATTAAGACTATATATTAAACTATATAAGATCATCAGCAGAAGATAAGCTTCATGACAAAAAAATATTGTGATATTCATATAAACTATGTAAAATCGGATGTAAGGATCGTTGATTTTAAAGGCTCTAAATTTATTTATTTTTAAATTTATTTATTTATTAAATTTATTTAAATGGTCATTTATACTAAAATGATTTTTAACAATAATCAAAATAGAATATAAAAATTATGATAATTCGCCATTTGATCATACATCCTGTCTTTGGTTCATATGGTTATTTAAAAAAAAGGAAACAAAGACAACTCAACTGCGAGACTTCTTGATGAGCTCCTTATCTTAAGGAAAGACGTCTTCACACGGCCAAATCTCATGACTCACACTTTTTAATCCTAAAGATGCCGAGTCTCTTATATCTTTTCCCAACATAGCGGTTTTTTCCTGCTAGAAAAAATTGCAACCCTGAATCTTCAATATGCTATTTATTTCAGAAAAATTACACTTGAATTTTGATATAAAAGAACATCATTGGAAAAATAAACATTTTGGTGAGTGTTGTAAAAAATATATTTTTTATACTCAACTAAAATATGTGCTGATATTGCAACTTGGCACTATAATTACGCGTTTTAGTTTTTTGACAATTAGAGCAGTGGGTGTTTTTTTTAGAAGTAATTATGGTTTAAAGGTAAAATTTTAATTTCATAAAATTCACATATATTTAAATAGGCTTATAATTAAATTCGACTCATAGTTTTTCGAAAGCATGCAAATGAAAACATAAAAAATAATTGATATTGTTAAGCCTTTGGAAACCTTTTTCAAGCTTGAATTCGGAAACAATGGCCTTTAAGTAAAATTGTATATAATTTATGTAGTAATTAATAGTTGAAGTAGTGAAGGCTTTCATGAAACTCTGAAGTGACGAGGGTTACTTATCACTTTTTCATGGCAACAAAGTTGGAAAGGTGAAAACGTCACGACTAGATTCTATTGTATTATGATGCTTTTTATTCCGAGGAAATATTTCTTGCTTCGTAAAGACATTAAGACAGACACGCGAATAGATAAACAACATTTAATTAAACCAACTTTTATATCCTTCCGTAAAAACAGCGGCGATAGACAATGAATCAAATGGTTTCAACTTTATCAACAGTACGACGTCAAAACGTTGTAATGGCAATATAAATAAAGTCGAATGTGGTCAAAGGCTTTAGCGGGATTTCAGTGACCGTAAACAATGCGAAATTTCTACTTTTATCTCTTTCATTTTCACTACAACCCTAATGAAAACCATGCACTCCAATGTTGAGCTGAATAATTAAGCCATAAACATTGCAAGTGGGAAATCCTTAAACGGGATTTATGGATGTGTGTATTGAAAAAAGGCATCCCAAGAAGAACTCGCGTTGCTGAATTCAATCCGATAAATTTCTCTTTCAATTGCTTTCCATGGCAGTTTGTTACACCTGGTCCATCATCAGCATAGGAAATATATAAAAATTCAATACGTTTGTCGAAGTAAGTTCATTCAATTATACAAGCTCTCCGTTATGGCGTCAGGACGACATTAATAAAATAGACACACAACGAAAATATTACTGTACACAAAACCAACTCATAGTTATCGTAGCAGAAACTTAAAATGTCGAACGTGAAGAAGATGAATGATCCGCCATTTATATAAGTCTGCCCTAATGACTATTTTGTATTGTTTATGTCAAATCGTATGAAATGAAATGGAGCTATGGGCACTTTTTTCTTGCATTGTAACTCGATGTATACATTTGAGTTCGTTTAAATTGCAGGGGCTTTTCTTGTCTTGAGAAAACGAAAAAGCGGGAGGATCCTTAATTGGTCACTGGGGGTGCCAAAAACTACTAACTAAGACCAGTTAATTCTTTTTATGGGAAGTAAATGTCGATAAGTATTTAGTGCCTTTGGAAAACGTATTTGAAGACTTGTAAGGCTAAGGTTTTTTTATACTGAGATTACAATCTATTCAATTAAGATGCTTGGTTTTTTTTGTCGCTTTTGAACACTTTCAATATAACCACAAAGTTCATTGGTTAAAATATTAAGCATGCTTAATTACATTATACATGGAGTTTTTAAGATTTACTTAAAAAACATTAGTAAAAAACGGGTTTTTCTATCCCGTTTTTTTTGGTTTTAGTTCATTTTTTTTTGGTTAATCCTTAAAAATAAACTCGATAGGTATTTCGAAATATCCGATTAAGGTAAAGCTATAATTATAATTATCTAACTATAATTTTGTCTTTAAGAGCAAAAAAAAATACGCGATCGAAAACACGTTTTTACACTAAAATTATAAAATATTAGCATTCCTAGTTTCATGTAATAAACCTGCATGTCATACTTTAAAATAATTGCTGATAGAGAGCTGATATATCTCGGGATCCTCATGGACAACAATCTGACCTTTAGCAAACACATAGAAGAAGCTGCGCAGAAGGTGGCCAGCGAGCTTGGACGGCTCATGCCCAACATTGGAGGGCCAAAGCCGTGTAGAAGACGTACCATAATTGAGGTAATATACTCGATCCTTCTGTTCAGAGCTTCGATACGGCAAGAGTTGCTCAGATGCAATACCAACAGAAAGAAGCTCGCCATGGTCCAGCGACAGGGAGCGCCTCGAGTTACCGCAGCGTACAGGACAGTATCCGAAGATGCGGTGCTTATGATCGCTGAAATATTCCCGCTGGACCTCCAGGTAAAGAAGAGGGCCTTGGACTACGAATATTCCAAAAATCCCACAGTACACAATCAGAATCTGAGGGAAGCCTGGAAATGGAGATGGGATCAGTCCAGCAAGGAAGGTGGACCCACTGACTTATCCCGGTCGTAAGTCGGCGGAAGGCCCGAAAACATGACGAAACGACCTACCGCCTGACTCAGGTGCTCACTGGGCATGGATGCTTTGTTGCGTACCTGAAGCAGATTGGCAAGGAAACCGCGACCAAGCGGAGGTCGACGATGCAGAACACACCATCAGTGACTGTGAGGCTTGGGCACCACAGAAATATTCGCTGACACAAGCACTCAGGGTACCTGAGCTCAACGTTGATAACATAGTCCACAGCATGATGGTAAGTAAGAAGAACTGGGACCTTTGGCGCGATTACACTGAAGAAAATCCTGAGCGCCAAAGAGGGAAGTGAGAGAGAGAGGCTCAGAGTGGCTCTCCAACACTAGAATAGGGCCAGTTACCTAAGACCAGACTACCAGTCCTCCTGAAGCAATGTGAAAAAAATAGCAGGGAAACAGAGACGGACAAGGGAGGCGGCGTTTAGTCAGTAAGAATCTGACACTACCTTGGAATCAAACCCAGGCTGTCTTATGCAAGATTCCTTTTTCACAGGAAAAAAAAAGAACTATCAGAGAGAGATATATAATATATATATATTATATAAAGACGATTTATTAAATTTTATCAATTTGATGATAGTTTTTGAGGAATATTCCATTTTTTAATAACGTAATTACATTTAAATGCTTTTTTTATTACTCCCCTTTAAGAGTTTTATTTGATTTAGATCTTCAAAGAATGCTGCTAAATTTAAAGCTCGTTTATCAACTCTTATCTTAATTGGTAATATTTGATTCCAATATTCGTTAACATACATATTATATATCAGTTTTATTCATCAAGTAGACAATCTGGTATTTTAGTATATTATAATATACTAAAATAAATAAATATTTTAAAATAAAATAGTAAAATTGTTTCAAAATGTTACCACGAAGTCTTCTTAAAAATAATTGAATAATTAGTATTGTTGAATTAGTTTTAATAAAAATGTATTTGAATTATTTCCAGATATGATATAATTTTGTATGAATTTCGAATTTAGTATGATACGGATTTATATTACATTAGTTTGCGGAATCCTAAGTTTAGCATTCAGCGGCGAATCAGTTTTATTCAAGCGTTCCCACAGAAGCACACATGACAAATGATAGATGGACAACGCACATTTCAGTACTTATTATAGACTAAGACTGCATTTGTGAGTATAATGTATCCTAAAGAACATGTTATTTATGAAATCAGACCGGGGGAAGCTTTGCCAACATAAGTGGATTGCCATTTTTCGGAGATGAAAATTGTTTTTATTTACGTCGCTTTCATGAAAATGTCTTTTGTTCCCTGGCTGAAAAGAGCGGACGCACGCTGAAAATGTCGCAAAAGTTTTAGCATAAATATGTTTTATTCGAGAGATGGAGTCGTTCGTCTAGCCGACGTTGATGGGTTAATGGGTTCGGAGACAACGATGATGAAATCATGCAAATGTCGATATGGTGAATGCTTCGGTGCTTCGTGGATGAGTATTGTGGGGTTGTTTGCAGTGAGGGAACGGCTGGAGGAGGCGCGCAGCCGCGCAGCTTGGAGGGGCGCCCAGTTCTGGGGGGCGTCCAGTCTTCTCCGGGACGTCGGGACGCCCGCACGGGACGCGTCTCGCAATCTCGACGTCGCGGCGCGCGCTAACTCTCAACAATTTCGAATCGGTGCGCGGCTTCTTCGACCCCTTAAACTCTCAAAAGAAACCGAATAAGAGCATCGAAGCTTATTTTTGGACTGTTCGAAAGCTCGCCGAAGCTCTACATCGTCGAATTAATTTTCGGTCAAACAATTGAGTTGACAGCTTCATCCAGTAAACACAATTAGCAAACTTTGCAACTTCAACTTTGGACCAAAAACAGTCAATTAGACAGACAAAGCCGCAATAAGACAATCGCTAATGGCTCGAATGAAAAATAAGTTAATCGAATTTTGCACACAGCATAAAATAAATCACACAAATATTTTTCGCACATGGCATTACATTTAATAAATTTAAAAAATGCAGCAATAAATGAATTAAAATTTAATTTGATTTTAGTGGAATTATTGCAGTCATGTGCAATGAAATATGCGCACGGTTGCGGAGCTTTAAGAAGCACGTGACTAGAGCTTTTATAAGATGACATTTAACATCCATGTAAACTAATCTCCTCCAGACGCATCTTAAAATACAATCTACCAATTTAATACAAGAAAGCACAAACAAGAATTTAAAAAATACATTAAATTCTCAAGTTTATTGACATTTTTTAATAAAAAAAGTTTTAACACTCGCATTTTTGTTGTGTTAATATCAATACTAATGAAGACTGAACTATATTTCATGATGAAAAAATGAATTTAATATCGCGACACACCATTTAATAGTCGCTGTCAAATGTTGTATACATGTCACGTGTTTTCTGTCACTGATCATCCATTGTTCGCGTTCATTCGTATAACGTCTGGATTTTCCAGAGAAAAGTTTTTTGTTTATTCAATTCATATAAATCTGATTAATCTGGATGAAATACTGCCTTAAATATTTAACTCTTAATTTTAAAAATCAAGTATTAAAAGTGTACAATGCAGTTGAACGGCTTTCATCTATGTCGCCAAAAAATATTTAAGCCTCGATGCTCTTTTTTGATTAATTGAGATGATAATGTGAAAATCTGATTAATAACCAATTGGATTATTATAGGTTGTGTCAAATTATTGATAATGGACATCATCTCATAGGTATATTTTTAATTTAATAATGGCTTGTTAGAATATTTTTTTGCTTCGACGCTTAAGCATATGAAGGCAAACTTTGTCAAGACGAGCTTTAATGCAGCATCTTTTATCTCATGGTCGGTCATTATACCCATGGTCGAAAATCTACCTCACTTAAGTACTAGGCCCGAGTCCGGATAACTTCCAGTGGATGGTACTTTCGAGTGGATCGTTAATGAAAAGTTTGCCTCATGTTTACTGTTTGGTCGTTAGATAACATTATTTACTATGCTATAGTATTCGAGGGCTGCTCATCCAGCGGAAAATTGAGAAAAACTGATTACTATATAGAGCCGACGAGGTCATTAATCTTCCTCGCCTGTAGACGCAACTTTCTAATTCATACGCCGAGTAATCCGATACAAGCTGAGTTTGTAGTATGTGCTTATCGCCAGGTAAATGCAAAATATCCAGAATTAATTTAAGGGATGACTCGGCGAAATATCGAAGGCATAAACAAGCAAACGAATAGATCATCAATAGGCTTAGTGTTGTGCTGTACGTTAAAATTAAATACTAATATATGGGACGCCGTTGTGCCGATCGTGTAATCCTCTTAAAGGACAATCGGGCGAATGGACGAAAACCCGGACACGATATGCATTTGAATACCCCATTATAGTGAATATTAAAGCACAGAAATGTGATGATAACTATGATTAAACCGAAATATGTGTGGGTTTGAATCTGGATCCATTTTGAGTCAATTAAATAATATAGGGCTGTATAATGAGGGGATGAAATTTTGGTAAAAAGCATTAATGTGATGACATTTATTTTTTATTGAAAACCTAAATAAATTCGAAAATATATAAACGTTTTGGTTCAAATCATATAACGTATCGTCAATGATACTTTTGCCTATACTATACCAATTTGTTATAAAAAGATTATCGATAAAAGAAATTTGCCGATCGAAAATGCGGATTTCGTTCGACAATTAATTTAATTGATATTTAATTGACACAAAGTTATTTTTATAAATGTAGTTTATGAACCTTATATTTAGGAATTAGCATCAATCCCGATTCATCATTAAAGCCGATTGAATTTGAGCCAATAACTTCGAATATAAGTATAATACCTCTTACTGTCCGGATATTAGAGGCTGTCCACAATCTTGGAACGCGATCTCTTATGGGAGCCAAATAACTGGACCATTATATCAACAACATATATAATATGTCATTAAGTATAGATAATATTAATCTCTATTTTAATATATAATATTAATCTAGGAAATAATCAATTAGTATTTATCAAATTTAAATATTCCAAAAATGAAAATGGCTGGAGTGTTTTGGATAGAAATAAATTTAAGCGAATTGTTTAATATGCAAAATAATGTTTATTGCTTTAAAATATATGCATTTTTATTGAGATTTTTTGATATTAAGGAAATATTCTTTTTAATGAGCAATTTCACCAAAATATTTAGCTTAAATTGGTTGGCAATTTTCTTGCTTGCATTTAATTCCTTTTTCTATTTATCTCCCCTCGTATTTTGCAGAATGTAATATTTTTCGCATTTAATGAATGCTTATTCCTCATTTGTAATTATTTAGATTAGTCATTTACATGTTGTTATTAATAAATCTCGCTTAAGAATCATCGCTTTACGAAATATCGATTCTTGGATTATTGCATCCGTTATCTATATACATTCTAATATGATATAATATTGATATTTAGGTGTCACTCTTCTAATATATTTCAGGCGGATAGTTTGGCATTTATCATACAAAAAATAAATATGAAAAAGGTTCTTAACATATTTTCGATGCTATCAATCAAGTCTGATATGGGCTGAAAGCTATATTTAACCGAGCTTCGTCATCGTACTCAAAAATAAATTGCTTCAGACACAGTTGAAGTAATTTTAACACGGTATTTTCCTCCGCAGTTACTATGCCATAGAGAAATAGATGTATCATGCGTCTATTTAAAAAAATATTTCTCTGTCAGAAATAGATTTTTGATGTGTTGTAAACATTGATGAGAGCTAACATTGATTGTGTGGCGAGGACACATGTATGGAAATCGCTTTTCGAACCTCCATTGTGAGATCAGAGTTCTCATTATGGAGGTCATTGGTTCATTTACTCAGCTTCCTGCACATGTTCCTGACTCGATATCCTTGTCACGTTTTCGGTTACTAGTAACACATTTCCTAAATACACAAACTCACTTATTCCATTATCTCATCATTCACACGTACGACGTCCATAAAATATTCCATAACGAAAATTCGACTCAGCTTTCGATGTATACGAATAATTTTCAATTATATATTTTTCAGCTGAAATGCTTCCTGTATTATTGTATGGATGCTGAGTAATATGATGACGAAGTTTGTTTTAAAAATATCCAAAGAGTGTGGGGATTCCCAACTTTTTTTATCGTTTATTTTGGTCTCTGCCGATAATACCAGACGATTGACTGGGTATGAGCGCATAACTTTTATTTTAACACTTATTGCCGCCATTAAAAATGTAGTTGAGATAGATTTCTTCAGAGTTTGTGGTCTGGTGCTTACTCAAAGAAGCCATTAAAATATGTTATTTGAAAGTAATAGCATTTTTATGAATGCAATCATAGATCGTTGAAGATACAGAAAAAATCCACATATTAACGTTCATTGACTGACATATGGAATTCTTTATTTGCCATAAGTGAACATTGGTAATGCAATTTAATTTTGATTTTATATTAAAAAATTCGATTTTTGTACTTTAGTTGTACATTATATTGCTTGAAATGTAAAAAAAAAATTTCATGAAGAACAGAGTTACATAAATATAAATTTATTCCCCGATTTACGCGTAAATAGAAACCGGCAAGGAATTAATATAAAAATATAAAATAAAAAACGCGTAAATGAAGTCTTTGATTTCATATTAAATTTGAAGATTCTTTACGAAAAAATTGCTTGAAAAATATCCAATTTGAGAATTATCGAAAATATCAGAGTTTTAAGTAGTAGTTTTTTTTAATTAAAAAATCTGTGACTTTTGATTGTGCTTTATTTTTCATAATGATAGTTCAGACTTACATGATCCGTTTTGGGTATTAAAATAAAGCCAACTGATTTCTCTTCGGTTTTAACGTCATTGGTAAATAACTCTTCGACATCGATTATGAATTAATACGGTTTATTTTATAAGATTTTCTGAGTAACAATGAAGAGCATGTAAGATATATTCCATCAACGCATATCTTAGTAGATAGAGCAAGTAACCGGACTGTGTGAGGTAAGTCGATCAAGTTCAAGTAGATTATATTGATTATTGAAAGTTTTTTTTTAATTGAATCAAGATTGACGCTCATCCCTTATTTATATTCCACACGTTTATATTTTTTTACATTGAGTTTTTAAGTTAATCTGATATTATTTATATCAACTGAAGAAATGCAAATTACCGAATTATTAAAAAAATAGCAATTTGTCAGATCTAGATTTAAAATAATATTTTTGTGTACATTATGGCCACGCGTGACATGAATGCTAAAATTGGGTCGGTCACTAATGAGTTAAATAAATCAAAATGTCCGTAATTTAAAGAAGCAATATACATTTGAAAGGATTTTCTGCGTTAAAAAGCATTAAATTTTGATTTCTAAGAGATTGTAGTTTTTTTCAATGCCCTTTAAAAATAAGTTCTTCGTACTTATTTTGAAGAGGGAAACCTTGTTTTACATTACACACATTACAATGTATTTTACTCTAATAACGCTTGAAACATGATTTGGTAATAGATTTTCGATATATTAATTTCTGTAATTCTCAGATTCAAAGTTTGTAGGATTAGTCTGGTCAAAAGCAAGTTAACCTGGGTTCTTATTATAATGGTTCGTGTTTGAATGCAGAGAGTGAAAAAATACTGATTTTTACTCTTTTTTACAGATTATTTTCTATAGTATCTTAAAAAATCTATTCAAACTCTTTTTTAATACCCCCCTATGTAAAAAGCAATGGTAAACATTAAAGTCCTTAAATCCTAAATAAATCTCGGATGAATATTGCTTTAGATCAATAACGAATTTGGATACTTGTTGTATTTGTAAAGACACAAAAAACAATATTGCTATAATTGCAGTAATATTCTAATATTTATGTTGTATGTATAATATACGTAGTATTGAAATCTTTAAAAAATATTATTTTCGTGGGAGTATAATTAAGACTAATTTCTGTAAATAATATAAAAATTGATTGTAACTTTCATAATTTCGTTCGAATAGCGTGATAGCTAATTACTTCCTCCACTTATGCGTGGCCAAACTTTCAAGCGACTTAAAATATTTTAAGCCTCCTGTGACCGATTAGCTAAAGTTCCAAGCTCAAAATAATTTCTTCCCAGAGGTCAGACAGAGCTGGAAATAGTTTTCGTGCAAAAATAGCCGCAAAAGAACTCGTTAAGATTTGGGCAAAGTTAATCGAAGTTAGTTAAGTGAGCGACTTGATAAAGCGGAATGGTAATGGGCAACGACTTGTTCACCTTATTCTGCGCAAGTCGTATGTCTTGGGCGAGGGTCGTAACACGGTTAACACCCATAACGACAGACCCATTGGCCAGGAAAGACCCCACTTTGTAATTAAAACTAATGATGGTGACACGCCGCTATAAAATGTTAAAGAATGCTCCTCGGGAAGGGCGAAAAATGCGCGAAAAACCCCCTGTTTCAGTACATAAACTCTTGCTTAAATACGCAATTATTTTAATGAATATCAAAAGAGGACTTAAAAATGTAATACTTTCGGGGAATTATGGCCTAAATTATTCAAGTAAATATCATATAAAAAGCGAAAAACAGAAATCGCATTTAAATGCGAGTTATTGAGTACTGACATACAATTCGGACGAAAATAATATATACGGAAAATTAAGTTAATTTTCATGGATTTGCATGAACTTTAAAGCTTGAGCAATTACCATTTAAAGTTTCATAAATTTGAATGAGCACTTAAATGCAATCCGCAGAAGATGAAAATTCACTTACTATGAATAGCCATAAAACTTTGCAAATCCTCAGATTTACATTGATAATAAGAAAAAAACATTAAGATATTCAACTCATTTATAAAAGATTAAAGACATTAATTTTTATAGTATGCTAAATTAAATCAATAAATGATTTAAGTATGGTATCAGTTACGCGATTGCGTATTTTATATTTGTTATGAGTACCATGTTAAATTGATCAACAATATGGTAAATTGAATTTTTCACCGTTGTTAATGTAAAAGCAGAGAGTGATATATTAAAATCTAATATCACTAATGAATATTTCTCGGCATTAGAGGCACGAAAACGTTTTCCAGGATGTTTGACTTGAAGATATCAAGTTACCATATGGTTACAAAATTTACATACGCGTATGTATTTTCGGCGTATTCTATGTAAAATGTGCCTGAAGCTTAATACATCATACAATATTCATTACTTAAAAAGTCAATTATAATTCCTTAAGTCCATTTTTATAAAATAGATTCTCATAAACACTTTAATAAACAAACTTAAATATTTTAGCACATCAAAAAGAAGTTACATGTAAGAATATTTTGCAATTTTAGTATGATTGGGTGGATCCTAGTACAGATTTAATTTTTGTGGATCGATACGAGTAATCGATTAATTATTCATTTATCAGAAAGCCTTAGAAGAAAAAATATGAAGAAAATCTGACAAACAAGTAGATAAAGCCGATAAGTTGATAGAGAAAATGAATCGTGTAGTAATAATTTAGAGCAGTGGATGGTCTTAATTAAGCGAGAACTTGCTTAGGATATATTATTGGCTGCAATGAACTCCACTCTTATTTTGAAAAATGTACGTTTTTTTAATATAAATATAATTTAAAGACTCTAAGCTATCTAATTTTTCAGTTCAAATAACCTTATCCTAACTTAACCAAATGTGTGAAGCAATAGGAAACCTTCCACATAAAAAATCCTTTCATCAGGAAAAATTTCTAGGGAGACCTTCATCCAATAACATATGATACCATAAGTAAAAAATAAAGTTTTAAAATAGTAGTTTAAATCAGCATTAATCAGTTATCATTTATAATTTCAGTATATTTGAACTGTAGTTGCCATATATTCGAGATCAATGCCAGGGGGACTATGAATTGACAACTATGTTAATGAACTGGCCCTATGTACTCAATAATGTCTCGAATATTGATGTATTGATGTCGTCAACATCAAATGTCAATACGTCATTGTATTATCCTCAATTGCATTAAATAGAATACCTCCCTTGCTTGTAGTTATGCAAGAGATTTTCCAAAGTTATAATAAATAATATTTGCACACCTTGGACCAAAATTTATTATGTTTATCTGTCAAAATGAATCTTATTTTTTAAGCTCTTATAATTCTTGGGCGAAAAACGAAACGTAAATAGTATTAAGCCCTAAAAAAGCAGAATTGTAATGTAAGTCAGATTCGAAATGATTGAATCGAAGCGAGTATATTTTTACTTTTCGAGTGAAAATATTTTCCTGAATTCAATTTATCTAATTGAGTGTCTTCGAGCCGGTACAATGTCGATCGATTTTGTCTTTCCTTGAGGTTCAATTTATTACTCCTAAGCTACATAAACGTAAATATGAAGTTCGACGGGAAATAAGTCTTCTCACCATTAACACTTTCTATTGATTTTTCCGGAATTCGCCTTAGCTTAAGCAAACTGAAAGTAGCTCGGGAATGCTTCTACTGTAGTTTTCCTGGATTGATTGGGAGCGCTTGAAATTTACTGTGGCAAACTTCGCCATCCCACTTGATGAGTTTTTACATTTCCACTTCAAGTAGAAATAATAGCTCTAATTAACGCTCACCCCCTCCGAAAACTCCCACGAAGATGTATTAAATTTGTTATATTTACGGATCCAATCAAATATATGCGATACGAGAATTGTTCGAATCCGAAGTTAGAGCAAGGATGAAACGTCGTTTAATTTGAAAGCTAAATTATACACCGCTGTATCCTGGCACGAGAAAAAAGTCGTTTTAATCTTCGTGAAAGACGTTTGCATTATAAGTTTCATATATTCAACACTGATTTTTAAAATAACGAGTTTTCCGAAGGCTCCTCGGGGTAGAACTCAGCTCGGGGTGTTGGCGAATTAATGCGATTCTCAAAGAAGATAAAGGTTTACTCCGTAGCCATGAATTTCTTTTGAAACTTTGAATCTGTTTTGAAGTATCAATTTACTGGCGCTGAACATTCAGATTTATGACTATCTGAGTTTGTGCGTGACATCAGATACCATGGAACATCTACATACACATATAACTTAATTTATCTCCGATATTAGACGAGGTAGAAAGTTTTTGCGTTTTTCTTCTCTCTCAAAAGCTATTTGTTTCCAAACGTGTTGTGAATTTAATGCCATGGATTTTCAATCACGTTGGAATGATTGGGAATTTATTTTTGAACAATGGAAAAAGACCCAAACGAATGTGGATACTTAATCCTTACTATTGGTATCTATCTACCTGTGTTTGATTTTAAAACAAATAATACAGAACAGATTTTTGTGCATAGAATGCAAAAAAATAATAAAGCTAATATTAAATAAGTTATAGTCCCTGTTATTTTTATTTCTAGACAGTTAATATACTGTCTTCATTAAAATTTATAATTAACAAATAAGAAAAATATAAGGGAGCTAAATTGTACAGTGGGTGGCTCAGTTGTTGAAATCCATTTTGGTGAATTGCAGCCTGAACATTGGCAGACATGTGCACTGGTGCATAGTCATGCAGGAGAAGCACGTCTTTTAAGAGAAGTAATTGTGTAAGCATAAGTCTCTCCTATTATAGTAGTCTTTCACAACATAAATTCTAGCAGGTTTCATTATTTTTGCAACGTTTTTTTAAAGGTGGAAATAATATGTTTGAAAATCTGAAAAGATGTGTTTGGTGTCTGTAAAAATTCTGATTGAGATCCAAATTATCTTGAGAGCATATTTCCAAATTTTAGAGAAATGCATTAAACGTAGAAATATCTGGTTGTTTTATAAGTCTCAACATTGTTCATAGTGAGATGCTTGTATCATCTGTCGTTTAAAATATCCTCGTTAATTCAAGTTAAGCATTTTTGACTAGTTATTTCAAAAGTGGCATTCACACAATAAAAGAGACATCTTCTTTTGACTCTCTTTCACGTTTTAATTGATTATTCCAAAAAATAATGATGTAATTTTAAAGAGTATACTCCTTTAAAGGTGTCATCATGCATTTAGCTACTAAAGCAATAGTTGGTATAATGGGATAGTTCTTGTAGTTTTATTATAATGATTCTGGTTCAAATGTAATTATCAAGAGTATCAATTTTTTCGATCCAGATTTGCTCTGTATTCCTAGATTTGAAATAGTAAATACGGTGACTATTAATGAAAATGGACAAGGACACTTATAATTTATTAATTAGTAGTAATAATTATAATATAACTTAAAAATAATGATAAATTCACCATAAATCATGGATCCTCGCAAATATAAAAATGGTTTTTAAAGTGTATATTTGTTTTTAAAAATGTGATCGTTAACCATTGTTCCTGTTGATTTGATTCCAAAATAGTTAAATTATAAATAAACTTCTTACAATAAATCCTGATGTATATATTATTGTAATTTTAAAATTTTCATTCGTTTAAAATTTTGCCAAATTGGAATCGTGTAAAAAATTGCTTGCTCACTCCATTCCCTAGCCCCGGATATTACACTTTTTTCCTGCTTGAACCAAATTTACCATTCTATCTATTTCTAATTATATCTAAATCTGAGTTCAGGACAACGTCTATAACGAACCGCTAGTTAATAATAAAAATGAAATGCAAATTGCTTTAATCTAAAAATTTCAGTCACTTAATTATGCGTTTATTTTTAGATTAATTTAAAACGTGTAAGACAAAGACCAACTATGATAAAAAAAATAAATATACCTTATCTAAAATGAACATAAAAATAGAACGATAAAATTTGATCTTTCAGCAGCACAATAGAGTTAATAGATGACTTCGCATTTAGCGTGTTGATCTCCGGGATTTCATAACAATCGAGCTTCCCGTTTTCATATTTAGAGTCTTAAAATGTCTATCAGTGCTAAAAGAAAATCCGCTGCTGAAAAGATGAAATTCTAAAATGGATTAATTACAATTCTTTGACCCCAGAATTTGACACATTTATTATTGAATTCAAGTTATCAAATGGTAGTTTTAAACGGGATTTGATATTTTATATCCATTATTGAATTATGGAAGAAATTAAGGCTTACTCCATTTTTATTAATCACTGCATGATGCGTCAGACCAAGTCTTTTTGAAGTCTTTTCAAATTTTGATTTAATATAGCTGATAAGTCGCTAATAACAGAATACTAATTTTGGTCTAATTTCCATATATTATTTTATTTTTAAACTCTATGTGCTATTTAATTCTAATTGGTAGTATTGTTATGGTCTTACCATAAAGTATTTGAATGATTAAGCAGCTAAACAATTATTAAATCAATCATGTTTAGCGGGAAAAAAATAATTTGAAGCCCTGAGTCATCATAGATGTTCTCAGATCATTAAATATCTATTAGGTCAGTCCAAAAATTCGTGGGAATTTCTAAGAAATTTTTAAATAGTTTATATAAAATACAATTTAACATTTTAATCGACGATGTATTTTCCTCCACCATCTACGATTTCTCGCCATTTCACAGGTATCTTTTTAATTCCATTGCTGTAGAAGAACACTGCTTTTGAGTCAATCAACCTTAAAAATTCATTTTGTACATTCTGTTTAGAATTTAAATTTTCCCCAAGTACAAATTTTAAAAGCACGAAATAAGTAAAAATCGCATAACTCATGCGGTACCCACTTTTCAAGCTTGGATGCTTTCCCGATCTCCTTTAAATGACGAAAAACTATTCCACGAAAAACTTCATCATAAATGCTGCTTTCTCCAACTTTAAATTTTTAAAACCATTTTTTGGTACACTGATATCATGTTCACCCACCCAAATTTAAAAAAATGACCAAAAATGCGACCGAACTTTTGGTCTGACCTGATATTTATGTAGCACTACACTGAAGTGATAAATAAGAATCATGCAGAGTATTCATGATTAATTGAATTAGCTGAATTCGATATTTAAAAAAAAAATCATTCGTTAGTTTCTGGTTGAGGTTTTTGTTAGAGACCACCTTCTTGATCCCTTATAATTTTATAAGTTGATTTTACACGGTTGTAATACGAAGGCTGAATCAATATATGATTTACTGAAAGATTCGCCTGTTAGTGATTTATAACACGTACGACTATTCTAATGGAAGATCCTTATGAAAAATAGCAAGAGGAATGCTTTTAAGCAGCAAACGCAAATGAATTCTTGCACGCGAGCTTCTATTTATGTTTTTAGGACGCACATTTCCAGCAAGAACGCAATAAACACGGCGTCGTCTAAAATCGTCGGGTCGGAATACAAGACCGATATTGATGAAAATTGAAAGCTAACACAATTTGACCATTACGTCTTCGCAAGACGAAAAGCTAATTTTTCATCGAATTACACCCAACTTCGGATCCTTGGAGCGGCAAAGAAATAAACTTATTTTCGGCAGCGCGAGGGCCGCGAAATAGGACCAAAAAGCATATGTACGTTACCCAAATGTAACATCTCGTTGCAAATAGACCACATATTTATGACTGGAAACTTTACGACCTATCCCAAGCGGGACATCTTCGCCATGTTTGAAAATAGCCAGGCAATACGGCGGGACTCGAGGCTCCCATTTTGTCTGTTTTCATTTTTTTGGGGTCGAAATTAATATTGTGATATCACATTGAATTATTCGCTTGGGTTGAGCAGTCGAAGAGTAATTGGATTTGCAGATTAAATTGATGTATTGCAATAAAACTGCGAAATTGATCATTTGTTTAATCTCTTAATCTGTATTAATTGCAGTGAAATTTACGGAACTCAAAACGGCTGCTTGTTTGAACAATTTTCGACCGATGTAAAAATAGGGTTAAATTTTCAGCCTTGTTACCAATCAGATTGCTTTTAAATCGAACGAGATCCTTAAATATTTGAACATAAAATCTTTTATCTTAATAAAAGAAAAAAAAGTCTTAATTTAAATATATGTAACAATGTTAAGATCATAAGAAGTCATATCTAGAGTTACATAGTTATTATTTATCTAGGTAAAATATAGCAGAATATATTTCACGAACATGTTCCTAGAAACATTATTAAGACATTACTCAATAAGTTCAAGTAAATTTTGAGAACAATTTCAATCTAACTACATTTATGATTTGAAATCAAAATTGTGTACAATTCAATAGCTTAAAATAGTAATGTTTGTTATGTTGATATTTTATTATAATGGTATATCTTATAAAGGTTATACAAAGTTTGAAGTTCATATAAAATTAGGGTTTACATCCCAAAAAAGTATCCAAAATAGTTTATAATATTATGTACTTTATATTTTTTTTAAATAATCACTCTCAACTAAAACCAGAACTCTGGAGTAGTTCTGGTTTTAGCCTTCAAAAATTCGATGGTTCCAAAATCTGTTTTAATTCTCTCTTGAATTTTATACTTCCTTCCAATATAGGATTATTTTCTATAAAAAAATATAATTTAATAGCCAATCATATGCCTTAATTGATTGTTTTTAATATGAAACATGTAGCTACATCGCTACAACTGCTTTCTGAGTCATTATTTGTGGTAAATTCATTTAATATTTCGACTAATTCGTCTTCGTTCAATGTACGATCCTCCAATATTTCTTGGATGTAATGAATATCCATGTCATTAAAACCTTCTCCACCAATATCACGATAAATGTTTATTGTCTTTTGGTATTCATCTTCTATAGATGGTAAAACATTTCCTCCAGAGACTACTTCTGGCAACAGCTTTTTCCAGCAAGAATTTAAAGTGGACTGTTTTATTTCTTTAACGGATGCAGAAACAATATCTACACAATTTCGAATATAAACTTTTCGTTCAAATTTGTGTAAGTGTTAAATTTTCATCTTGATCAACGTATCCTAATATTTTTTCAAATGTTCGACGATTATAATATGCTTTTAATACTGAAATTATACATTAGTCTAAAGGTATTTCTTGACTTCTGCATCAGGTATAAAACAATTGTAGAATCAATCTTTAAAAATAGTACTTGTGGTCCAAGCCTTTTTATTGGCTCTCTAATAAGCAAGTAAATTCGGCGTTAAAAATTAAAAGGCGTATAAATTAAACATATTAATTATTTAATTATGTATATTTTTCTCTCTAAAACCGTGTTATCTAAAACATGTTGTAAAAAACATGTCACAATGTATACAAACGTGTTGTATAAAATCGTGCTATATAAAATCGTGTTAACGAGGCCCAACTGTATACTCATCTAGTGAAATTTTTTTAACAGAAATATAACCGAAAAATAGCTTTTAAAAACTGCCAGTTGCAATGTACATGTTCTTAAGTCCTGAGCTTTTTGCTCATATTCTTATTACATTTGATTTTTATAATATTTCAGTATAATTTATTATTTGAACATAATCAATTATAAAAAAATGCAAAAATTAAGAGATCACATTTAAAATTTAGCTAGATATTGAATTTGTAATAATCTTTAAATTAGTTTTTTAAAAAAATATAATATTATTTTCATTAAAAAATTAAAACTACCCAAAATTATAACTAAATTTGTATTCTTGCTAATACCGTTTAAATTTAATTACATAATATTTCCATAATACGTATATGCCGAATAAAATTATAAAATAAATAAAATTCGAGAAGTGCCTTATCCATTCATGGATATTAAATTATCTCGAGGGGTTGCTACCCTTTTTTATTAATTCTTTTTCGTCCCTTTTTTCTGTGCTTACACTTCTTATCCTAAACATGCAATTTGTTCTCGTTATAAACAGAATAATGATAAAAAGTCCACATAACAGAAAAATCATTTTTATTTATCGACGCCATTTATTATAATAATACCATAAAAAATAAAATAAAACCCTATCAAATATTTTAGAGTTGATACGTTTGGGTGATTGTAAGTTTTCTTACAAATAAAATTTGGTTGGGATAAATTAATGGACACTGCATCTATATCTTTTTGAGATCCGTGGACAAATTCCATAGTGTAATTTTGTTAATATGAAATATTTCTGCAAGATCCTATTTGGACATATTGTCATAATACTTATTACATAAGACCCAATTATCGTAGACATAAAAACTGACATGTGATATTTATTTTAAACCTATCATTAGTATAGTACACGTGAATAGGAAGCCATTATTCAGGATATTTGCAAAGTGTTCTATAAATATTCGAGTATCGATTATTGACAAAGAAGTAAATATTCGTCTATTTGAAGCTCAAGTCATACAAAGCTGTTATTTATTCAGGCATGGACGCGTGTGTGTCATGGCTATAAGAAGTTTGACCTATATCGTTCACGCCCAAATTTGATGCCATTTTCATCGAAATAATTTCCGATTCGTCAATACTATGCTATTTATATTGATATTAAATTATAATTTTACTCGAATGCTCATTAAAATCATCGAAACTTCAATATGTGGAGCCCATCAATAGCTTTGAAGGCACACAAAGGATTAATTGTTCATTTGAATAAAACGGTTTTTTGTTCTCTTTTCGGTACACAATGGAAGATATTCGATGGAATGGTATTTTTAAACAAATTTCATTGTTAACTAATGAGGACCGATTGAAGGGTCGGGTCTATGTCATCTATATAATGAGGTTGGTTTTTTTTTTGCGTTTGAGATGAAGCGCGTAATATTGAAGTCACAAAGCTTTGCCACAAAGCCTTGCTGCTTTTGAAAAACTTTTCGAGAATACGCGAACACATACGGCGTAGAAAATGCTTTCAATATCGTTCGTGGCCCAATTTCGCCGTCGCTAGTATAGTCGAAAGACGGAAATAAAAGCATAACAATATCAGCCTGAAAATGCAGCTTCCCTTTTAAGGGGGTGCCCGTTTTGTTTTCGCCCCCACAAAAGGTGAATTTATTTTCGTTCCCGGCTTTTTGACACAAAGTCCTCCTTTGTCTGATGCAGGATACCTGTGCGCCAGGACTCGTTGTATGTGACATAATTGTTTTTTCCTTTTCCCACGGGAAATGAATTATTGTCGTGTGAACATCCCTCTTTTTTATTCCCCCCGAAAAAATTGATACGTAAAACGCTCGTACTCTCGGCGCGACTTTTTTGATCTATCATTATTTTTTCAATCCCTCTTTCGAGTGAAAAAATGCGTCGTTTCGTAAATGGAAAGGGTTGAGGGTGGATCGATCAGGAGTGAATTTCGGTAATATGTCTTGATAGATTATAGCCTTTTTTCGACAAAGATTGATATATTACATTTTTAACGGATAAAACACGTGTTTTTGTGCGATAGTTCCGGTAAAAATGATTATTTTATTCTTTACAAATGTATCATGCCCGATTGACATACAGTTTATTTAATAGTCGTCATAAGGAACGACATAGAAATGTTAATAAATATTGATTTGTAATAGGCCATTATTGCTGAAAGCTTTTACCGTTATGCTAACATTTTTATGTGATTCTATTTATTTGTTAACGGAGATACGCAGTCTTGTTATGGTCACTAAAAGGATGAACGATCGATATAAATTTCGTATATTACAACAACAATAAAAATTATATGTTTGATACTTCGATTAGTACCATTATGAAGCAAAGGGTAAAACCTTTGCAGTTTTGATAAGAGCTAAGCCTAGACTTTCATTTGATCCAAATGTTAACATAGTGGATAAGTACTTGAACTCTTGTTGTAATACTTTCAATTTAAATGAAGACTACAAAATTGATTATTAACCTAATATTTAACACAATTATGGCGGGCGATTTTATGCAATGTGCATATTTTTACATAAAATGTTTAGGAAAACGTTTAAGATTAGTATATGAAAATGTGTTGAAAGCAATTTTTAAGGTACGATATGGAGTTAATAATTGCTGGTGTTGCATTTGTTGTTCCAGACGGGATAGGCGTATGTGAGTGTAGATCGAATCAGCGTTTTGTATAATAACAATTTTTTAGAGGCCAAAAGAGCACTGCGCCGACGAAAAATGGATTGCAGCGCCCCCATAGCTGCTAGTCCGCGGGCTCGAGCCACCGATACCTGTGCTCCCCACCTCAGTCCTCTGTCCAAAGTCACCCCCAAGTACATCAATTGGGGTTTCTATTCGATGGAGTTGGATCCAACAACTATTGGATTAATTTGAAGATTTTTTCGTTTCATGGAGAATAAGATTCGGTTTTCTCTATATTTAGTCTGAGTTTCCAACGATCGAAATATTTGAATGCAGCTTTTAGCGATCGTTGGATATTTCTGACTATAAGCATGTTACTCTGAGAGCTGGTATAATGATAGATCATGTAAGTAAATGTTGAACAGGTGATGTCCTAAAATACTGCCCTGAGGAACCCCCGCTGAAACAGACTGGGAAGTTGACGTTGCTCTATTTAAAATTACCGAAAATGATCTTTTGCACAGATAGGCTTAGGTCATGGGAAAATTAAGGGATATAATTTTATAGATCTGTTCGTGGTTCCAGACAGTATCGAATGCCTTTTCGATGTCAAACAAATATTTTTCTTAGTCCAGAAAGTAATCTAATTGGGCGATAATTTATCGAGTTGCTGGCGTCGTTACCTGGTTTGGGCAATGGAATGATTTTCGCCGATTTCCAAGTGGATATGATAAATCACTATCATCTTAGATGAATATCAATAATGTTTTTTTTTTTTGGGGGTGGCTTTTAGCAATCCTTTTATTGGGACCATTAAAAACCATTTTGACATTTGACAATTTATATTCGAAATTATTATTGAAGAATTATCTCAAAGATTTTCATTTTTATAGTTTATAATGCATGTAACATATATTAGAAGAGAATTGGTGTAGTGAATAGAATGCAAATTTGAGTTCCGTGAACTATTCACAGATACAAAAAAAATGTGGGTGAACATGCAAACTACATGTTTGTAAGACAAAGAAATCGTTCGCTTTTACTGAAAGTTTTAATTCAAGACGAGAAGTTTATGCTTTGCAACAATGTGCGGGGACAAACATTGGCTTTCACCAAATGAAAGACAAATTCCAATTCCTAAGCAAGGATAAAGGGCTTGAAAAGTACTCATCTGAATCTGTTGGAATGCTTGATAACATGCTTTGAATTAATATTATACATACCAGATAAAACGATTGCCGGCAAACATTATTATCGATAGTTGAATGGGATTCATCAGAAGTTGGTTCTTGACTACAACTGACTGCAAATTGATTTGGTTTTATTGGACCATCATCAATTTAAATTCTTGCAGCCGATTTCAAAAATAAATAATATAAAGATGAAAATAAGAGCTAAAAATGATTTATCTTCTTGGTGTACCATATACGATATCGAATGTAGGTAATTTCTATAAGAGAATTCTGGGGTGAGCATGTTTTTGATTTCTAATTTTTTCCACATCTACTTAAGTTAGAATAGGATTATTTGAATAAGAACTTTAGGAAAACAATTTATTGAATAATGTACTTGGAAAGTTTTTATTGCATATTGATGCAAAAGCAATGGATGATCCAAAATATGTCACATAGATATATTTGAATATTTTTAACATATGATAGGTTTATTGGCAATCATTATTAAAATTGTTAATAGTTAGTCTATTGCGACGATGATGAGTATTTTATTTAAAGAGTCATACATGCATTTTCACTTGAAAATCTTAATGATATTTTCGAAAAAAATCTACCAGCGCATTATAAAATCTGACTTTTAAAATCCTTGATTTGATTTCTACATAAACGATATATCAAAATGTCTGCAAGAATTAAAAGTTTGAGCGAAGAGCGTGACGAAAAGTATTTCCGTACTCTCGTTTGTAGCTCATCAGCTTTAATTGAGTTGCGGGGTTCAGAAAGTTTCCCCTGTCGACGGATTTGATGTTGGTGACGAAAACCAGAACGAAAAAAATCAATATTGAAACTTGGAATTGACGTATTCGGCTTTGACAAATCGTTGAACCGAACATCGAAAGCACTTGCTCATCATCGGAAGTATTT
The DNA here is from genome assembly GCA_008973525.1 of Stenopsyche tienmushanensis. Classification (NCBI taxonomy): domain Eukaryota; kingdom Metazoa; phylum Arthropoda; class Insecta; order Trichoptera; family Stenopsychidae; genus Stenopsyche; species Stenopsyche tienmushanensis. The sequence continues at coordinate 79,533 of WACJ01000059.1, forward strand.
TTGGAATCTGTAATTAATGTAATAATAAGTTCTTCGTTGTTATAAATACAATAAAAGCTTCTGTGTATTTGAACACGTAGATCAGAAAGTCATTAATTTAGGATAAATTTAGATAAAAATAAATGACTTATCAATAAGATATGTAAAATATTTAAAATTTGTGTGAAAATAATGCTATATGAAACGGTTTTAATAAAACATTATAAGCATTTGGCTTAGATTGGAATCATTTTGTATTTTAAGAAACTGTGATTGATTTACAATATGCAAATTTGATTCGATATTTGAGTATTAATACTTTAATAAAATTTAAACCTTAATTATTATACAAAATAACTTTTTCAAGGAGGATTTATTCAAAGATTTAATAGATCGAGCTTTTTAATTAACATCTGACTTTATTTTATGAAGATCTTGAAAATATGAAGATTCCTAAGAAAAATGGTTATTTATTCGTCGATGTGTTGATATACGTATTTTCTTAATGATTTTGAATTTATAACATTTTAAATTCAAAAATTATGATAAAATGTTATATGTGTAAATTAATGCGAATTTATTTATATTGAAATATGAATATAAAACCAGAATCTATATTGTATGTATATTTTAATGATATGCTTGGTCAGAGGCAAGCATTAAGACATCAATTTGGACGAAAGAAACAAATATTGCCTTTTATATTGCATTGTAAGTGGTTTTCTATAATGCATGAGATCGGCATGATTAATCCTGGCTGGGAATAAAGGAGCAGAGCAAGTATATTTTGGGAAGCGGTGCATTATTCATACAGAGCTCTCCAAACAAATGCATCCATGTTTATTTACATTCGTATTTATATTTAAGCTCCAGAGAACATATGCACATCTGAGAGCATAGCTCGCCATATATATTTAAGGGAACTATTTAAAGAATATCCGAGAATTTCGCATGAGATCTGGGGAGATTCCAGAAGTTGTGCAACAACTTCGCGGTATTGTTTTCGCAACTTTTTTAATCTCCCGAACACTTTCCGGCATTCGAGCTTTGGAGAGGCGGTCGGATTTGCTATCAACTATTTTCAACCTCAGAAATATGCAACAGTTGCAATTTAGTGTGCGATGCTGCATACTGCAGTAACATATGACAAACCCAATATTTCTCCAGGATATGATGTGATGCTTTGCATGCCACCGTTTACAGGATTCATATTTCACTCTGAGAATATGTATGCAGCAAGTGAGCAATTTTGATTCAGCGTATTATTCAAATTCGCAAATAGAGCCTTAAATCGCATCATGGTATGTATTTTTGAAATATTAATATGTTTACAAATCTATAACTATCGACCTTATTTCAATTGTAATGTAAGTGAAGTACATCCAAGAACTCGACTTAATATTTTGATAAGCAATGAAACATTCCAAAAATAATGAAAAACATCTAAGACTTCTTCTACGTGGTCAATATTTGGTCAATTGATCAATATATTGTACATTGACCTAACTAAAAAATAAATGGAAAATTAAAAAAAAAGCTGTAGATCATTTTACAGGTAGTTTTATTTTTTTATGTTTCAATGAAAGCTTGATATTTAGGACTATTTGTAAAAGTTTATCAATAAATTTTATGATCTTAGGATTAATATTTTTTATAATTTTCAAGCTTTCCTGTGGAAACAATCAAACACGAACGACTCAATTTAACAAGATGGACAAAAATGGACAGACTAAAAATTCAGTAATAAAAGCAATCGTTCTAGTCGATTTGTCATTATGCATTAAAATTTTACATTTTTTTGCCTTTGAGGATTTTCATGGAAGCATAGATGATAAAAACTCGTACATAATTTGTTTTTATTTTTACTAAATAGTATTTATTTTTGGTTTTGAATTTAATATATTCAACAGGGAGAAATTTCCGCCTCATATCAAAGAAAAGGGATTGTTTGATGGAAAAATATTTTTATATAACGCTTTTTTCCTTTCCCGTTTTTATTGGTATTTTATATATCGATATGAAATAAAACGCGTAAAATTGCATCCAGGATATTAAGGGATAAGGTAATGGTTCGGGGGTTGCGGACCGTGTAAAAATAAGAAATTTTACTCCGGGGTTCTATCGATTGTACACAATCGTAGCAAAGATAGAATGTTATTGTTGGGATAATCCAGCGGGAGGTTAATCCGCCCAGGGCCACTAAAATATCGGCACCATACAAAAATAGCAATACGCCATAAACGCAGTACAGATGGGTTCAGGGCGGAATAAATTCGTAATTCCAGCCGATCCGGACATTAAACATGTAACGGGATAAAAAATGCCACGGAAGACTTCAGCACCGGCATAATGAATATTTGATCGCGGCAGCTTATAGTTGGTAGCAGTTCTTGGCGGAGACAATTACACAGAAACCTCGCTTTATGACGACATAAAGCGACACGCGGCACGCGGCCGTGCCTGCAGGATGAAGCCTCCTTAATGGTCCTCGACGCGGGATGGCCTCGCACCTACGCCGTTTTTCTCTTCGTGAATAATTTGACGAGAGAAACTCGTCACATGTGGCGAAGGGCGCTCGGGGCGCTCTTATCAGATTGAGGACATGATGGCTTCAATTTGGATCCTCGACCTTTACAATGGGCTTATATGTTCAATTGCGGTTAACCCGAATCAGAAAGGTCGATCGCGAAAACGACAAAGGAGCCGTTCCCACCGTATAATATTTTCACGATTTGAATGTGGAAATTTTCATGCGAATGATGGAAATGGAAAGATAGAGCCGAATGTATTTTTCACCCCGTATTATATTATTATCAATAGGATTTCCAAATGTAACCAGGAGCATTGATAGATTTATATTCACATATACGCTGTGTAATTTGTATTTTTGAGACTAGTTTTTGATCTTCATTGTCCGCATCAATTTCGTATGGTACTATTGTATACTGTGATGATTAATAATCATCTGGCAATGATATCAAAATATATTTAATACTAATAATAGCAGCATTTCATATACACCCAACCACATCTTGATTTTTCGTGAGTAAATTGTCAATTTAAAAAAAATTAAATAATTGATCATCTATTATCATTATGACTTGTATCATCAACAAGACATACATTTATCATAAGCGAGAGATCGTTTCAGCAATTTTGATTAAATTATGAATGTTTTTCGACTTTTAGACATCGGTTTTGTTGTGATTTTGCAACAAATAAAAAACATTGTAAGTAATTGTGAAAATATTCCTGCCTGATAACAAGACAGATTTTAGAAGAATATTTAAATCACGCATTTGAATCTTTTATATACTGATCTTTTCTTGGACGAGATCCAATTGTGTTATTTAAATCAATAATGCAACCAATATGGAAATCGAGAAGTTGAAACAGTTCTAGAGCGTTAAATAAATATTTTAGTGTCTGACCATGTCGTTGCATACAATATCAATTTAAAGAACATGGCTACAGTTGAAAACTGAGAGAAAAAAGCTTTTATGGTAGAGATATTTTCCAGTTCAAAATTAATATATGTTTAAGCCATCTATAGTTAGCATTGAGTAGAAATTTATTTAGATAATATAATTCTTAGTATAGTTATATCATATTTTAATAAAAAATGTGTTTAATCGAAATTTACACCATTTTCCTTTATTGTAGGTAGAAATTAATTTAAAGCTTAAATATTGTGTTAAATTCAACACTATTCATATATTAAATTGAAGAAAATAGCAAGTGTGTTACAGAGGAGTGTTTGAGCTCATTTTCCTATTAAGTATTCATATCACAATAACCGCAACAGTCAATCTAGCTCTACGAAAGCTTTTAACATTGTAGTGTGTAAATTTTGCCAACATTATATACATTTTTCAACAAAAGGGCATTTTCATGTATTTGTGTGACTTTACAATGCTTAAGTATGGCTTTTATGATTCTTTATTGTATAGCCTCAACAGCAAAAGTTGGTTCTTTGCCAAATTCTTTATTTTGCTTGCTATCTCAATCTCTTAAGTTTTATGCACGAAATGCATTTCGCACAACCGGAAAAAATATAACCAGCAATCTTCAATTGAAATAAACCATCTATCTCTTTTAAGGCGTTAAATTTTAACGCATTTACATCATCTGAAAGTTGTATGAAGGAGAAATGTTGCGGCGTGTGTGTGGGGGTTGAAAATGTATTAACTGCAAAATAAATAACAAGAACAAATAGCAACTGTTAGCCCAAATCGGAACTTTTCGACTGCGGTTCTGAACGTGTTAAAATATGTATAATAACATTGTTTGTCACTGGGGAATAAATAATGAAGAGAGCAAACTTTACTTTGTAGTGAAATATGGCATTGCGGTAAAAAGGGCTAACCGTTTTAATCCCAAACTTCAGAGCGCTCAACATAGTCAAACTAACCATTTTTCTTCACACTCGGAATTATATAAGAAAAAAATATATGCTGACGAATATAACGTCTATCGTTTGAAATTCTATGAAAATATTTTCACAATAAAAATTTCGCTCGTGTTAACACATACGATCCTTATTCGGTCAGCATGAGGATCCCATTTTAGTGCGTTGGGATTTTATTCATGAGGATATGTCAAAGATTGGATTTATTCAATCCCGAGGGAAAATGGAGCCGAAATAAAACTAAAAATAGGCAAAACATGCCCGAGAAATTGAGCGACGAACTTTTAAAATTCAGTTTAATTTCAGACATATTATAGTATAAAAAAATCTTATTTAAATATAATTTTGATAATAATAGTTATTATCAAGTTTTGGTATAAAGTAAATTCTAAATACTAATTATTTTTTCGGTTGTATTTTAGTTGATAACATCTCCCTTAAGTATGAATTAGTTTTGAAAATGTCCGAAAGAATATTTTTTTCGGTAGCAGAGGTTTAGCGATAATTTTATGGGTTATACATTTTCAAGTGCCATTTGAAATGTAAAATTTTATTGAAACCCAAACTCCGAACTAATTTATATCGAAGCCCAAATGATTTCTTCTAAGAGCAACTCCTTGAATTTAAGTACGATGTAGTTAATTGGCTTATGGATGGTAATAAGAAAGTTGAAACAAGAAAAATTATAAGCTTATTTACGATAAAATATTTACACGGAAATGAATGGGAAATTGCCTGAGGAGAGTGAAGTAGCAGTAATAACGATGATGATAATACTACAGTCGCAGGATTACTTATCTACCAATAAAACAAAACGAAAGAGAGGGCGAGAGAAGGATCGAGTGGAACTGCGAGATTGCCATCTTCCACTCTGCTAGGGGGTCCCCATTTCGTCCCTTATAACTTTTGAATTATAACGTAGGCCCCTAACTTCCCTGCGTACAAATTTAAGCAACCGTTACAGTAAAAGTTTAGCGAGAAAAAGTTAACTGTAATTGTTCTTAAGGTCTGAATTTGTGGAGAGACGAAAGGAGGGTGCTCTATATAACAAGTCTTAAGCGAATGTTTTATACACAGTGTTGTGACTTTGAAACTCATGGATGGTTACAAGCTCCCCGACATGACTTATTATCTCTTCATTTGGAACTTTGGATATTTACACGGCAACGGTATCTTTTTGTGGCGCAGATTATCCGAATGTCGAGTTTTCCCGTGACAATGAAATAGGGGATGGGATGCATTGTCCAAGAGGGGCTTAAAATGAAAAAAAAGTTAGACAATATGCCCTTGAGTACGAGAGATCTTACATCTCAAAACTCATATAATATATCATCATTGTTACTTAAATCTCAGTTTAACGGATCATTTGCCAATGGATTGCTATCTTATAGACCCATTGTTATTTTGAAGAACATTGCTCAAAGCTTTTGAATCGATAAGTATATCTCAATGAGATCTCTAAACATTTTCATGTGAGCAAGTAATTGCATTTTTTGGTAAATCTGTGAATTTCTTTGTATGGAAATAATCTTAAATTATATTATATATGATCTTTGTAGTCGAATGAAAACGAAATCTATTCAAATATTAACTCTCATAAAAATATGTGAAATCTTTATGCAATCAAATAGATATTGCTTATTCATAATTATTAGCATAAAAAGCAAACCTTGAATATGTATTAAGAATTGACAGAAAATAGAATTAAAATTTTACCTCTATTAGATATTTCGAACCTACTGCCGGGTTCATGTTCAGTTGTACTGAATCTGATATAAAAATGAAATATGATAATAGATTTTTGTAAGATTCATAAAAATATTTTAGAATTATTCTAGCATTTTCAAACGAAAGGATGTAATCTACACTGGAAGTCGTAGAGTTCATTATTTATTATCTCATTTCAGAATTTTGGGTTGATCTGGTGTATTTAATCTTTTTGAGCTACTTTTCGTATAATTTGGCAATCTGCTTGTGAAGGTAGATAGTCGAGTCAGACAGAAAGCTACATATGAACCTCCCCATCTGTTTGAATGAATCATGAAAATGCATGAAGTATGTCTGGGTTTGCTCGTCTGTGTTAGATAATGCTAATGAAGCATTCCCTAACGCTTTATTAGACATATAAATCTAATATATTTGGCTTCTGAAGTGATCATCGTTTATCTAATTGCTTAATTCGACAATATATTATTAGCAGATTCGATCATTTGTATGCCGAAACTAATAATTTTGACACGATCTAAACTCGTTCTAACATCTAAAATTTGCTCTAAAATATAAACAATTTGCCGTTTCATAAATGTAATTTTCAATTAAGATCATGGACTTATTATTTCAGTCAATAAAAGTTATAAGATTCATTGATTTTATAGTTTTAAATAGACGAAAGACTAACGTATATCGGGTAAATTATATTTAGTGATTTAACAAAGAACAATATTGATTTTATTATTAACATTAATTTTGAATTATTAACAATTCACTGTACAAATATATTTTTTAATGAGAACTGCGTTCTTGAATTATGTATAGTAAAAATATTATTTTTTTAGGTGCATTACTAAAAATGGAGCATAATTTAAGGATTTTTTCTGTTTATGCACAAAATTTTGCTGATATTTAGAAATCTTTAAACAAGTTCTGTATATTTTTTTGATCTAGATTATCCTTTGATTACGTTATGTGCCAAATTAACAGTGACGTCTTTTGTTTTTCTGCGGACGCATTGCGTCTTCTAACTTCTATCTAGATTCTGATGATGCGTAAAAACTAAGAAGATATCGGATAGCCTTGGCGGCGGGAAGATGTCCTACCCGCAGACTCATAGCTGTAATCTTTCTCTCCGTAAAATATGAATATTTAAAACAAGAGAGCTTCTATTAGCACCCGATTGTATCCATCGTACTACTCAGCCTTATCGTAGTCCAAAAGAAGAATAAATCCACGTGCAAGCGCGGCCGTCTTGAATAGTACGTAGGAGTATGGGGTCGACGTATAACCTTGTCCACGGGATGCATTTTCTTGTGGTTTATGTGTCCTCCACGTTATAGTAGCGTAACATCAGACTTTTATTTCTGAATACTCATTCAGTATACAATATAGTACAAATATATTATTTATATTATCTTAATATATGTGAATTATGGATGTATTCAAAAAATATGTGGAATTCTCCTTGAACTATATGGCTGTATAATGTATGAAAGTTAGTTCATCTGTCTCATACATAATTTCATTGTCCCGCAAAAAGTCTCCGGAGACGAAAAACCAAGCATACTCATGACTTTGCATACAATTGTATAAATGTGTCAGAGCATTGACTATGTTCGCATTCACGACATGAGTTGTGGCGGTCAAATACCTCATTTAATCACAAGGATGGTTTAAAACCCCAGCACGCAAAATACCGAATCTAATACGGCTTTGGAGAAAATTACTAAGGTCTACATTGAAATTTTTTATTAACATTTAGGCGGAAATACTTTTAATCACCATAAAGCACGATGTTTATTTAGTGAATAAATCTGTTGGGCTCCGTTGTTAAACACCTCCTCTGTTAATTAATGGTAGTTCCCTCTATTGAAGTTATGTTGCCGGCAACAATTTAATAGCGTCCGCTGACACTTTAAATTTGAAATGTTGACATGGCCGCCCATTGTGCTAAACGAGCCCAAAACGTTAATATTTAAAAATATTTATGGTGCTTCTGTCGGCTTTACGGCCTCTATTCTCTGGATATGAGTTCATCACGGATTTTAATACAAAGAGCGTTTAGCCATAATTAAAATTAAATTGAATGCTTCCAAACGTCCATTAAAATATCCTGAAAATATTATGCTAAATTCAATTTTGAATAATAATTTAAAATAATAGTTAATTAAGCACTTCGTTCATGCTGTTGACATATTAAAAGTGATGATGATGTTTATAATAAGCTGATATATCAATTATGCTAAAAAAATCTCTGCTTTTTGACTAAATTATTTTTTGAACGTTCCCACCGAAATATGAACGTAATAATATACAATTGCATAATTATATCAATAAAATGTATCAGTTTTATTTCAAGAATAATTTCTGATGATTATATTTAGCCTTTTAAGTTTTCTGGAGTAACCATAAAAATTTGACAGCTGTTTAGAATGAATAATTATCTTTCAAGATGCTACAACATACACATTAAGAGACATTTCGATGTACCGCTATTCTCTTCCCCATAGTATCATAGTCGATCCATACATGCTCTTTTATTTACGAGCTAATAAAGGGATCAACAAGTGACGGAATTTATTATTCAGATCGTATCCCGATTTTCTCGTTCGATTTGCGGGATGAAGCTTATGGTTCGAACACGTGAGCATCATCTGGGTGAGACGAAACGGGAGCCCATATATCGTTGAGATTTGCTCTAAAAAACAAAGTGAAGCTACACCGGTTTCAATTCAACCTTAATAACGTCATTTGAACTTATGTCAGAATCGATGATTTTGTCTAGGTATTTGAAACAATCTTTATGGTTTTTTTGCATTGAAAAATTGTTTACACGATGAGATTGTAGGCTTTACTTACATACTAAAAAAGACGGGACCAAAACGCGAAAAATATGACTGAAACAAAAAAGTGACGGTGGAAAGATATTTGAGTGAATTATTCCCTTAGATTTCGCAATATTTCGCATTATATATGCGTATATGTGCGAACAAAATTAAGGAATGCCATGATGTTTATTAAAATATTCCCGTCGCACCAGCATCAGCTATCAAAATAATGTGACGACATTTTTTATCTCGAGCTCATATTTGGATTCATGAATTTCAACGGCGAATCCATTTGTAGTGCATGCATTCATGCGAGGAATTACACGGACAAAGAGAAGATTCAGAGAATTTGCAGAAAGGCTTAGGGAAAATGAAGGGGACTAAGAGAACGCGATGAAGATTACAAGTCGGCCCCCCAAAAAAAAAAAAGTACGAAATGAGATTTTTTTCATTAAAAAAATTACCATACGTGCGCCATTCTCCCGGCATTGGAAAGCAAACATAAAGCTTACGAATTTCGATGCTCGGAATGTGGAAAAACAGCGCTCATAATTTCGGCTTAATGCATGCAAAATAAATATTTGCAATGAACTCATACCCTCGTGCGCTAAGAATTTGATAAAACAAAACTAAGGGGTGCGCTGGACGAATTAAAAATGTATGTATCAAACAAAGTTTAGGGGTCGCACTCCCAGAAAGATGTGATATCACTATTGTGCGTCCGAATTTCAGAAACCCTCATGAATACTTAATGCGATTGTTTTCGGATAATCTTTCTAAAATAGGCTGCTTTATTATTTATTTATTATTATCATACAATATCCTGACCTTTAGGAGAAGACGGTCTTTTGAGGCAAGGGTATAAAGCGGATTACTGATTAAAAAATAAAGCCTGAAAGTATCCTTATTGAATATTAAGATCAAATAGTTCAGGTTTTGGGTCGACGGTACTCAACACGTGCCAAACAGGCTAATCTCAGCAAATTGTGAGCATAAGAATTATTTAGACTACATTATTAAAATGCGATCATGAGTTGCTCAGATTTTTCCATTGAAGATCTACTTAAGATACCATATTCATTATAGAATGTAGACGATCTTCACATGAGATTTTTATAGGGATATAGATTTATATGTGGTTAAATAAGGATAGAAGATTTTTTTAAATAGGAAAAGATCTATGAGAGATTGATGAAATTATCATGTATTACCTATATTACAATTATTCTTATAAATCATCGGTGATCCAACCATGTTTATATTAATAACATGAGTATTTAATATTTCAAAAGCAGAAAATCAGACTAAGCTTGGATCTAGACGATCGTTTCAAAAATATTAATACACCAATCTTCCAAATGAAATGCGATAATATTTTCTCACAATTTATTGATCGGTAAATACTTTCTATTCTTGGATGAATAAGCAAAAATATTATTTTGAAATTATATTTTCCTCCATACTAATTTTCGCATGAGTGTGTTGCACTTTTAATATGAAAAGTAAGCATTTGCCAATCCCCCGGGAATGAATATTAATTCGTTTTATAGTCAGTTTTACTGCAATGTTACATTGAAAAAATCTTTTACATACTGGTATTTTTTTAAATTATTTTCTATTTATTCAATTGAGTTGAAACACATCTCCCGATTTCGCATTCATAGTAATGGGTCTGGAATTTAAATTATGAATGTAAATACGAAAAATATTGCCAATATATTCAACGTAGATAAATGCTTTATATTACAAAAATAATACTTTGAATATACAGATTTTAATCATAAACTTTCAAATTATAACAAAAGTTATTCTTTTTGTACAATATTTGAAATCCAAAAAATCTTTATTAGTACTGTAACGTAGGGGGCCGCTGATTATAGGCACCCCTGCGTTCCTTCGTAGCTGCAGCGGATGCTGCGTTGTCCGGATCGCGGAGCCCGGATCCAAAGGTCACTCGAAATTTAGCCTTTCGTAACGTTAGTCGGGACACGAGGACGGCGCCGGTGAACTACGGATATTTGTCAGGATTCTTTAAGGGGATGGGGATGTTCTGCTCGTTCTGATCGTAGATGGAGATGATGAAGTCAAAGACTGTATGTCAGCTCAACGCATTTATTTATATAAAATGCGGAGCGCACAGTCGTGGATGGCAATGGCGTGTGATGAACTCTCAGTCAGACGAAGTGCAGCGAGAATGGCGATGTATGGAGGCTTCAACGGAACAATCTCCGAAAAGATGTTCCTCGGGCAAGGCCTAGAATCGAACTAACGTCTCTGTAATATTTCTACAGAGCGTCACATTTATACCTGGCAATTGAAGCCAGGCCACCCTTTCTTATCTATGTAACCGACGCCAGCGTCCTTATCTACATGGAGCGCGTCGATCCAGCCCTTATAGCGGTACTTCTTGTTTCTTCACCACGTGTTTCTTGACCGCAAGGACTGGCAACGGCGAAATCCCATGGATTTCGCCACATGTACACTATTTTTAATTATTTAATTATGCCTCCACGCTACAGTACGATTTTTCGAATCGTTTTCAAGTGTATTTTTTAAAAGAATTTACATCATTTAAGATTTTTGCCTTGAATGATAATAAGGAGGTAACATATCAAAAGGTTCTTAAGATTCATGAGAGGTGGATCATAAAGGGATCTAATTTACGCTCAACATTACTTTGTCAAATAAAATTTTGCTATAGCTGTTACGAGTCTGCGTTGGTGTTTGACGATCTTAAGATTCTTCAAACGAATGCTTGCTTTTCACAATATGTAATTGTATATTTATTTTACTGCAAGGTCTTTTATATTAATTAAATACGCAATTTGGATAGTAACTATAGTCTAAGATTTGCCTTTAACGCACGTATCTTGAAGAACTCGAAGCAATGTGTGCTTGTATGATCGTGGCTCCATCTAAATAAGGGATGAAATGTAGCCATAAAAATTGCAAGGTTATAAATCAATATAAGGATTAATATAAGAATGGCTTTTAAACATTTGTGTTTCCTATGGAACTAGAATCATCATTCCCAGATTTAAAAATATTCATAATGATAGAAATGATCGTGGAATAGGAAATCAATGATATATAAATAAAAGGAGCTTTGTGCTTAAAGCTTTGGTGACCCTCAAGTGGCTTTCACACCCCACTGTTAAGACACATTTTATATTCAATAAACACGTCGATGAAACGAGTAAAGCCTTTAAATATAGCACTATTGAAAGTTTCCATGCTGGTCGAGTTTATAAGCTGTATATTCACTTAGGAGATTAAAGTCGTCGATATATTCATGCACAGCTAAATATAATAGTTTATCAGACATATCGTTAAGCGATCTCTTTGAATTCAGACTCACCACACAATAAGTAATTGCTTTCGAAAAGCACAGTTTTAAAAGGGAATTTCGCAAATTGGACATGGATTATATGAGCGTTTTATGAGCTGTTCCAGAGCACAGAATCATTTGTATCTTTTTGCAGTCATTCGCGGAATGAGAGTTATTTATGCCGTAATTTTTATGCGAAAAGCTCAGCGCGGAGAGCATTTCCTCGCCAAAGCTCCCACTTGCATTAACATGCATTGTTGGGAGTTCTTAAGCTTTACGAGCTTTTTTTCACGCCTGTTGAATACAGTGTCGTATAAATTATATGACGTCCCAGCGAATTTGAATGAGACGATTATAAATTCGGCTTGTTATAACGGCATATTAAATTGCACGGTCATTGTTAAATTTGGTTGACATTTCATTATTTCGGCGAGATGATATCCAAGAATGACGGCACGCGTTATTACAGAGATATTTCATTTAGGAGACTGACTTAATTTGAAGCGAAATCTTAATATGAATGCCTATTTTGAGAGCGTCTGAAGTTCTGAACTATTAATATTGCTCCGCAATTTTAGCGTAAAGGTCCATTTGATCTATATTTTCTTGCAAATTTATCCGTCTCTTCTATATAAAATTACTGCTAAAAAGGTCATATTTTATAATAAAGTACTAGATTATGATTTTTTTAAATGCGAAAGCCAAGGGTAGTAAATTTGATATAAACACTAAGTTATGAAATGGTCTGATTTATTTATAAAAATATGAGCAGAGCTCCCCGCGCACGCATGTATAATTTAAGATGCTAATTTTTGGCGAGCGAATTTCCCACGTCCCACATATTTAAGGGTGTCTCCCCCCCGTCGGTCTGCTTGAGAATAATTTATCGAGTTCATACGAAACATAATAAACACGCCGCTAACAGAAAGTAACGCAAATTAAAATGCAAAGTGTAACGTAACTGTGTGCTGCTGGGTCGTGGTGCGGAAATAATGGGGTTGTGATGTGATTAAATGTGGTCGAAAGTCACACAGGACCGTCCTCTTAAAGCGTCCACATAAATAACTGCACGTACTCGCACGTATGAAAACCCGAGAGATTTCTAACTTTTTCAATTTTTTGGAAACATGGCAGACCGACGAATATTGCAGAAGTGCTTAACATTAATAAACCACGACATATTATACCAAAACCACTGAAGAATGAAAATAATGAACCAAGAGTCTTTACCACTTTTATTTTGCTTATGTATTAGACGAGCCCTAAATATATGTATGATGTAAACTTGCTTAATTTTTGTCTTTGATAAAATTATTTTTGAACAAATAGAGAACTCATTCTTGGAATTAAGAATTTTTTCTTAAATTTTCTAAAATAATTTTTGCGTTTCCCCCTATCGCCGTCTCATCACTAACTTCATGGAATTCTCACATGTTGTGAAGGCAGCGATTAAGCCTACCGTGGTGGTTCAATCCACCTTGATCTTGAATACCCTATTTAAGATCCTCAAAACTTAGCACGGCGGTTTTCACTTCGCCAGCATCTAATGGTGTCTCCATCTATACTAAAAACGTAATTCGCGGACCACGGTTCTCCGACGACCTTATTCTTAGAAATTCACAATTACCAAGTCTATAGAAAAAAATAAACAAACAGTACCAACCACGAATGTGGATGGGATTTTCTCATGACTTGAAGAACCATTATCAACCCCCAAGTTAAGAAATTTATACAAACGAAGTAATATTCCCACACTACAATTTTTTTAAACATGTATGTAACGTATACCAAATCTGAATTTTAAATTTTGTGAACATAAATTAAAGAGCTTATTGAATTTGCAACAAAATCAATTAATTTCATAAAATACCTAATTTGTCATTGGTTATAGCTGATTATTAATAACAAAATAATGTTTTTAAAAAGTGTAAATAAATACTCGACTTAAATTTGTTACACTGATCTCATAAAAATTCAAATCTATATAATAAGCGATTTCCTTTTCGATAAGGAGCAAAGCACTTTTATAATTTCTCTTGAAATTTAAGGTTCATTTCATCGATGGACATTTCTATTAAATACTCTTATTCATTAGTTAATTCCAAATCTTTAATTATCTTGGCAGATTCTACATCGGGCTACGCAATTTCTTCTCAGATTTTATATTGGTTCATTCCGAATTTTATGTCAAGAGTCTTATTATATTATTAACACGAAGTCCGAAACCAACGAAGATCATATTCGACATTGTATGCTGGTTTTACTTGACCAGGATTATCAGTTCTAGCCATAAACAGATATCAACTTTGGATCAGACGCTTTAAATCAGGAGACAAATTCTAATACGAATCATAAAAATTGGTTTTTTTAAAAATGTTTTTCTTATGAGAATGTGACGCAAAAGCTTAAATAATTTTTAAATAGATATCTACATTTAATGAAAATTGAGCTTAAAAAATTTTCATATAAAAATTGATTTATGTCCAATTTACTATGCTTAACATACTGATGTTTAAATACTTAATAAAATTAAATTGAAAATTCTTGGAAAAGGGTTGAATTTATAGGGGTGGAATTATATTTAATAAAAAGATAATACTAGAAAAGGTTATAACCCTAATACATTTATTAATTCTAGGAAGATCTAGAATAGCTGGTAGTGAAAATCTGAAAAATAATTTACCTCAAAGAGACATGAATCCTTTATTCTATTATTTCCGGGCAGGTGCCCTTTCTATGTAATAACGAGGTATTTCTTCGGACGATGCTAACAAAACACGACAGTCTTCGTTTCTTTTTATTATTTTTGCGTGCTATTTGTGGTCCATTCTGGAAATTATTAATTAAACCCAATGCGGAATAAAAAAATGTCACATACGGTTCCGCATACGGCCTCAAACTCTAATGTATAATAAATTATTTCTTTGATGAGACTTACCAAAATTCGTACATATCGAGAAGTCTGCTAGGGTCCTAAGCACGGTCTGCAAGTTGGAAAAGTAAGGGGAAAAAACTAACTTTCGCGTGTTCGCTCTGCGAGGTCAAGAAGCAAAGGTTATGTGTTATTAAGGGTACTCTAAGTTCAATTTTTTGCGGAAAAACAAACGAGCATGGAAGACCTTTGTTGGCTATGTGGGTTGCCAAAAATTAGCTGACGTTAAGAAGTTTTTTTGTGAGGGAACGAAAGCCAATATAAAATTCTATTTACGTAGAGGATTTTTCCAGAGAAGTTCAGACCACAATTGTGGAACGTTTTCGTAGATATAATGTATTGGGGTGGTACATAAGTTTTTGATTGTTTTTAACAGTTTTTATTTGAAATATACTTCAAAATTATAAATATTTAATCACAAATGCCTAGAAAAACTAGTTTTTGTTCATAAAGTTTTGATCAGAAAAAACGTATGGGAGGAATCTGAGAAATAGATAATCTATCTGGCTGAATGAGATGAAACCGAAGATAGTTACTTAACTATCAACATCAAAGAAGTCATTCAATAAGAATTCGTTCTGCACTTGAATAGCAGTACAATGCGAATGATTTGGATGCATTTGTCGAAGCAAACGAACAATATTTGCTTGCGGAACAAAAATTGACCTACGATACAATTATAAATGCCGGAGGTGGTCTGTTCTTCCTTGATGCTCCTGGCGGTACTGGAAAAACGTTTCTTATCAGTTTACTATTGGCTCACATTCGATCTCAAAATATAATTTCTTTGGTTCTTGCTTCATCAGGTATTGCGGCAACATTATTAGATGGTAGACGAACAGCGCATTTGGCACTCAAATTGCCATTAGATATGCATTTATCGGAAGCTCGGACTTGTAACATTCTTAAAGTTTCTGACATAGCTAAAGTTTTAAAAATTTGCAAGGGGATTATCTGGAACGAATACAATGCTTGATTGAACTCTTAAAGATTTACGATCAAATGCAAAACCTTTTGATGGCGCTTTAATTTTATTATGTGGCGACTTTCGACAACCTCTTCCAGTGATACTTTCATCGACACCAGCTGATGAGCTAAATGCTTGTCTCAAAGCATCCCATCTTTGGAGACAAGTGCATTATTTCTATCATTGCTAATTAAACAAGATAACTCTTTCAAATTTCAAATGGTATTTTTAGAACTATTTCTTCTGTGGCAGCAACGCGCCGGGTATCAGCTAGTTATATATAAATATGATAAATTAATGGAAATGTTATCGAATAATATTAACGCTATAATGTTTTCTTTATTTTTCAGATCCAATGAGAAGATATTGAACTTAACATACGACTGTCAAAAAATAGATTTATTAATACAAATGTTCGATATGAAATCATAGTGCATATTGTTTGTTGTGCTTCAAAAAAAGTTTATTCGTGTTTGTCAATTTCCAATTCTAATCGTCAATTATAAATAATCGCTTAATAATAAATTTTGTGTGAATTAACAATTCGTGTACTTTCATATCTTAATAAAGTGAGTGCAAGCATACTTTCAATAGATTGGTTTGTGAATTGCATGGAAAAATACATCAGGATATAACATCATCGACGGACAAAATGGGTGAGAAACAGTTTTTGAATTTATCATTTTTTTATGTATTTGCATTATGTTGGTAGTTCTGTAGTATTTTATGATTTGAATTAATGCAATTAGTAATTTATTCCTGTTAGGACATAGTAAATTCTTAGCTTTTTTGTGCCATTGTCATATATTTGTTTGACTTCAAAAGTTTTATCACTGCATTAATCAAATCTAGTTATATTATTCAATACATTTAATATATTCTAAGCCAGACAATATCCGATTATTCGTGTGGGGATCGTTAGCTTTTAAGCTTATTCACGTCCGATATAATCAGTGCCATGATAAGATAACATTTTTATTAGAATATTGGGCTGGTCAATATTTGAGAACATTTTATTGATATAACGGCGGTTCTTAAACTAAGCATAAAATCACTAAAAAATGCACGATTTTTGAAAAATACGCCGCAATTCATTAACTGTATTAAATCAAAACTGTGCTAGTAAAATCCTAAAGTAACATGATTTTATAATTTACTATAATTTTTGATATGGACTGATTGACATTGAAATTTATTACGCGAAGTAAAATCTGCAATTTTTACGTTACAGAACTTGAATATTTATTATAATATTGTTATCACAGTTTGAATGTGGACAATTTAATTCATTTTATGATACGAATAATAAATAATAATACTTGACCGTTTCGCCTAAAGAGCTTCTTCAGACAGTCTGAAGATGTCTTTAAGGTAAAATGGACGTGAAAAGTGGATCAATATACCACATCAAGTGTTATTATTTGTAGAAATTGTCATACATTTTGGTGGAGTATTTTAATATAAAATTAAAGCTACTCATTAAAGAATATCTGCACATTAAAAAAATATAACCCTATATAGTTTTATCATCCCAGATCTTTGATTTTTATGTAGGTCACATTGTTTTCATTGTTTGCGATGATAAAATGATGAATTCATTGTCGTTAGTTTATTGAAACGTTTTATTTGGTGTATTTTATTTCTTGCCTTAGAATCTTTAAATTTACTTGTTGTAGATTAAAATTTCAAAAGCACATCGAATTAATACATTTTCGAGGGTGGCGCAAAAAGCTCATAAAAGCACCCCATGTATTTTTTATTAAGTTGTACAAATCCTCCGATTGAAATGCTTTTAATCGACATAAAATATTAGCGCTTGATCCTGAATATTCAAGCAATAAAATCAATACTCACAAAATATATTTTTTAAATTTCCTCTACGAAATCGAAGAAAAGTTTTTTCATGACAAGCTTTTTGGTGTAAAAGAAGTAAATTCATTATTATTCTAACATAATGAGGAAAATAATATGTGGAATATAAGGAAGACTTAAATTTTGTTCGTCTCGTAACTCAATCATCATGGGTTCAAGTCTATATGAGGTGTAGTAGTGTAACATTTTTAAAAACATATATTATATACGCCATTAAAACTCATATCAAAATGGTTGGTAATAGTCCCATAAAAGTGATTGCTAAAGGACACATAAAAAATACATCTATAGATAAGATTCCCTCCAATTCAATACTATCTTCTCTTTATTGAATTTTGTACGTTCTAATATAATAGAACTTCGATTATCCGGACTAATTGGGGATGATCTATATATATGGACGGGAGGATGCATTGTTTATTAATAATAATGTTTTCTTTCTTTTTTATCTATGGAGTTTTGATATTTTTACTCCTGGTACGAACTGCTTTTCATACTCTCGTTTAAAAACTTCACCATTCATTCAGGCTTTTTTCTGATAATCATATTCAACTGAAAGACGTTTTGATATTTTTAAAGCATCTGGGTGGCTTAAAGCATTTGATTTTCTAATGATAAGCATTGGCAGTCTGTGTCTGTCTGCTGCATTTGCATACGCCATTATAGTGGCATGTTCTTTACTAGTTTTGAACCCAGGTGAAGTATTTTCACGTCTTGACGCTGAAGAGTTATTGGGTAGTTTTTCCCAATTTAAGTTTATCTCATCAGCATTTTATACAAACAAATAGCTTTAATGTGTCAATGAATGTGTTTGCTGAAGCCATGTCAGCAGAAAGCTTTTCACCATGAATTTTAAGTTATCTGATACCATTTCGTCCTTTGAATTTTTCAAATTAGCCCGAACTGGCTTTGTAGGTGGAATATTCATTTAATTTTGCACTAAAAAATATTATTTTTTCACACTGTAATGGACCAGATATTGGCTTTCCAGTTGATCGTCTTTATATGAACTACATAAAAATACATCATTCAGAAAATGCACATAAGATGACAACAACGAAAAACTTATGTGGAGTTTTATTCGCATTTTTAATTCATTTACTTTGAGAATTGATGCGTAAATAATTGATTGAATTCAATTATTTTGAAAAAAATATATATATCGGTCCCCAAAATTGCTTTATACAAAAAGCCATAAATGGGGGGATTTAAATAGGGGGAAATTTTATTTTAATTGCTAATAGTTATGAAAGTGGAATATCACACGTTTATAACTGGAGCAATGCCAAATATTAAATTTATATTAAGAGACAAGGGTTTTTGCAGGTTTATTCTCATTTTAAAAAAGACATGCCTTAGTAAGAATAAATTAATATACAATTGTAATAATTTAATATGAAAACTCGGGCATATATTTGATGAAAAATGGACCAAAAAAGAGAGAATTGCTTGTAGTCGGACAATGTGTAGACTGTCGAAGTGCAATTTTAGAGGTGGGATCGTTGAAGCACGACATGAATGAATCTTCAAAGTACTATAGGTGTTACGAGGACTCGGTTTGTCTTAAAATAACTAATCGAGCGTCTGTCGTCTCCAAATAGCACGTCTCGAATTTATTGAGTCTCGTCCTTTTGCCAAAGACGAAGAGTCGATAACTTTCTCGCGTCCACGCCGTTTCAGTAAAATGTCCGCCACCCTCGCAATCCACCCCCTGTAAGCGCCTTGCCGTTTTATAAGCAGTTCAAAGGCCAACCTGAGATATAAAATCTTATTTGTGATAGAAATAGCTGTGACAGTTCACGAGGGTATAAATCTGCAAGAGGAAACTTGATGTTTATCGTTTTTCGTACGAGTATAAGGTAAATTGCGTCTCTGTTAGTTAGTTCATAGTTTGTCTGAAGCATCTTAGCCTGCCGGGTACAACTTGATATGATAACGTTTATATGAATCGCTTTGCTTTAACATCTTCTTATCTTTACTGGTTTATTTTTCTCAGCTTGTAGCGCTAAACATTTCGAGGTATAAATCAAATTTTTGATAATAATGTTTGGCATTTTATGATGAAATATTATCGTTCGATAGATTTTAAAATCGAATCACATAATGTAGAGAATGTGGAAATATTTTATACGCTAATTTGAAATGAAATGTTTCTGGCAATGCATTTAGGATTAAGAGAATACATATACGAGTCCATCAGGTCCATTACGCCATTCCAACATACGATAATTTGATTATAGCCACATATAGCTTATAGCATGTCATGTTGAATTATCGCTGTAATATTCACATGTAAAATATCACAGAAACCTGGACTAAATTCGAACCATGGTCAATTTTTTAAAGTGTTTTACCGATGCTGGAATCAAAAGCTATGACATATTTTTGTAGCAATTATACGACTTTTTGCTTAATAAAAAAATATTTTGTATATAGTAGTGCTATTTATTAAACTTTGATTCAGTGATTTATCAACGGCTGATGAAACAAGGATGGATTCCTTTAAAGGGTGATCGACTTTTCAATTCTCACCCGGTCCTATGACATTCTTCTCCAACCCCAGTGTGAAGCTGATGAAACCTGATAATGCTTCAATTGGAATATCCATGTGGTTCGTGCTCGATAAAACAGTTATTTTATTTTAAGATATTGCATATTGAAGAGCCTAGAGTCAGACTGGACCAATTTACAAGACTTTTGAGACGAGAAACTCTTCGAACGAAGACCTCAACTGAATCTTCCAAGTTTTAAAAATAGCTTAGAATTGTTTATAAATCAAGCCCAAATAAAAATAAAATCGATTGGAGATAGAGCCAAAAAAGAGGGGTTACATACTGATGCTTTTATCATTTTTCCAGCGCAGAGTTGGTTATTTAAAAAATGATTGTTAACAAGATATGCATAATCAACTCATTGTGTTCCATTGACGTTTAACTTTATATTGACCCAACATACCAAACTTGTGACGCTATGTTCCTCAAATGTAGTATTTCGACACGTTTCTTTAGGTGAATCGTGAGGCTTAAAAATATGATGGGCTTACTAAATAAACTGTTTTGCAAGGTAACAAAACATGCACATTAAATAAAATGTATAGCAATTCATCATGAACATATATCAATATCATATTGTAACGTAGAAGACAAGTAGGCCGCGGAAAGAATACATCTTCCCACGACTAAGCTTGTACATCGACTCCACTGTAGGGCTTATACAAGGCGTTAAAGGAAAGCTCTGGACTGATTTATGGAATGAAATGAATTGACGTGTGATTGAAGTGAAGTCTGGAATATATATGTAGAATTTTTATGCAAGGAATTTTTAAGAAGGGACCGGAGAGAGTATCGGTATATAAACGACACACGGTTAAAAAAATGATACTCATGAGCAGATATCATTTTCAATGATGATCAATGCGCCGTTTCTAACAATATGAATTGATAGAAAAGAAATACTGTCTAGGCGAAATTAGAGTAGGTCACAAAAATCGGATTTTTGGGACAAACAACCCGCTTTTCGAAGTTCATATATTTTGTCTAAAAACCGGGTTTTCAAAACCGGTTTTTAAAACCGACAAGCCCTACTCCATTGTAACGTGTCGCTCCCTGTTTCCACGTGTTACAGTACGCGTTACTTGTTTCCCACGTGTTATATAGACAGCGAATGTCACTGTTAAATTGACAGATTGAGTCTGAAGGAAAACAGAAATATGTCGCTGTTAATCTGGCGAATTGCATCTGCACAGATCAACGCATTGCAGCGGGATGCCATTAAATATTAGCATATTATATATTTGTATTAAAGCACAATAATTCATTTGTATACGTTAAAAAATGAACATTAATATCAAAATGAAACTTGGACACTTGACTACTGAAAATGAATTGATTGATTTATTACAAAGCGCATAAGGGAATATTATAAATATAGTAGTGTATAATATTATTTCTAATTAATATATATGAATCGTTTTGCACGATATATTAATTTATTCTATCCATGACAATAAGGTACAATTGAGTAGCATTGTTGCAAATTATTCATAAATCTGTAAGCGTAATTAATATTCTCAGTATTTACATTTTCAGAATCGGGAAATTATGATTAGTCTCTGGGATCATTATGTCAACGCATGGTCTACCCCTTAATGGTGGATTTATGATCATAAATTAGCATTGAATTATTTGACTGATGCTTATCTTTCAAGAGGAGAATAGAACAGTTGTCGGTGGATTTATGTGCTCGTGTTTTTATTGGGCGATCTAGGCCGTAGTTAATTAATTAATTTGCATTAGCCATGGGGTTGAATCAGGGCCTATTTATATTATATTGCGTTTTAAAAATAAATGTTAAACAACGTGAAGGTATTTATAGGATGACTGATTGCTTTAAAAGCTCCGAATGCGATTTAAAAGTCTGACACGCGAGCAATTATTATCGAAAATAAATACATTTGTTCTTTACAAGAACGAAAAACGCGCATATTTATTCCTTACATGTAGGTTGGTAACATTGTTTTTTGTTATCGCGATTTAAAATATGAGTTACACTCTTAACTTTTTTCGTCGGGCTCGAATTTTTGGGATTTTTTTGGGACGGGTTCATTTCATAAATTAGTCGAAATTGTAATTAATGAGACCACGTCGCTTGTTTTAAATTTATTGTCCATTTTAAACGTGGCGTTTAGTCAGTAGTGCCTATCTTTTATACCGGATAACAGTTGGCAGCATTGTTCGCGTCACACGAATCGTAATTCAAAATGGCGACGCATTGTGCGAAACCAAAATAAATCATTGTTGTCAACGTTCTACTTTAAAGGGAATTCCTTTTGCTTCTGCTCAATGAAAATACCGTGTCCATTTTCACGTTCGTGACTTAACTTTCCGGGGAACGCATTCTGCAATTTATCGCACAATTATGAATTTAAAATTAATTGTGAGATACCGTTTAGAATATTGTGGATGAATCGCAATTAATGTTAATGCCAATCTGAAATTAGGCCAGTGGCGCAATTCTGCCCGAGTAATTGTCGGATGAATTGAAGCTGTGACGTTGAATTTGGAATTGTTCAGCATTACAGCGGTTGTGGTTTTCGATCGGAGCTCTCATAAGAGTGAATTACTCTGTCTGTCTTTCTGTCTGTCATATCAAAGAGCTGGCATTTCATTTTCAACTTCAAAGTAGCCATTAAACGAAAGGTCATGAATTACCACTCTCAAAATGGATACAATTCATTTCCAGAACGGAAAATCACACATTCTGCATAAATAATGACCCTTGAATTTTACGCAGGGTGCGTTTAAATTTAAGCATTTTTTGTTTGATGGAACTTATTAAGGGCGTTCAATAATTTATCCACCCCACATTTATGTATATTGGGACATGTTTTATTATATATACAGTCACATTTCATTAAGGTTTTAACTTCATGTCGAATAAAACTCTATGTTAAAATTTTGAATGACTATTTATTCGGACCAAAGATCATATATAGAATTTATCACCAAAGAAAATAAGAAAAATGAAGACAAAGTGCTAGATTACAATAAGTCTGTCTCTTCTTTCTCAACAATTATATTTTGGACTGAGCTATTTAAATACGAAAAAATGCCAATTGAAGCTTCAAATTGAAGGTTTTGTGGGAGCGATTTTCGTATAGAGCGGATGAAAATAAAACGCTTATAGCAGAACATTGGAACAGATTGGGGGATTTCGCATGAAAAGCTGTTTGTGTTCAGGTTTATCCTGATTTCTAGAATTTGAAAATTCAAATACTAAAAATTAAATCGTGCAGGTTCACCTAAGAGCTGCTGGATTTTCAAATATAATTTAAAACTAACCCTATAAATAACATTAATATTAAAATATCAAAGCAATTATTAAAAATCACATCAAAAATTTAAGAAAAGATTAAAAAACGCATCAAAAAAACTTGTTTTCGAGTCAAGATGGCAGCTAAAAATTTGTATACTTTTGTGCACTTTGTGTACGTAACTAGCCATTTTTGAATAGAAGATCCTTTTTTTATCACTGTCATTAATCGACAAATTCACATTCACTGTTTAAGGTTTTTGTACAAATTTTCTAAATTTTAGCTATTATAAGACAATAGAAAATCATGACATGAAAATTCCTTTAGCCATAAAAAGTCTTCTATGGATATCTATTTTGGATTTAGATGGACGAAGTTTAGATCAGAGCTGAAAAATATTCTATGTATTTTTGCTGTTAAAAAGATTTATTTAATTACTCATCGAAGATAATCGATAAGGATAACAATAAAAAGCCTTCTACGTAACAATTCAATAGTCCATAAGACTTTTATAGTTCAGGCTATTATTCTTCAATCTGAATTTCAGCAGCTGAAATTCCAGTCTGAGAGTCCAGAAATTTATTTTCGTGGGATTTAAGGCGAAAAAATAAGAATGCAATGAGTACCATTTCCTTACATTGCTGTCTTATTTAGTTATATAATTTATTTAACGCCCCACAAATATCTCTAATAAAAATAACATAAACATGTATAGCATTGATATAGAAGAACACAATGGTGATAAAATCTTCCCGCATCTTGCTACTCTTGTTTGTGTTACTTTCGTGATATATTGCGACCATCTTATTCTAAAATATTGTGTCTACTTTACAAATTATTTTGTAGAGCCTTCATCATAAATAACGAGCGAATGTTTGATCAAGTCACAATTTGTTTTTTTAAATCATTTGATGTAAAAAATAGTTTTAGGCATTTAAACTAATTCAAATAGTCTTGATTTGATACAAAACAGATTTGTGCGACAAAGTTTCTTGGCAAAGTAATCAACAACTTTAATTATTTACTATATGATATATTAATGTATTTTAAATGGGTGTGCTGTTTTCATTTGGCAATCAGTTTGATCTTTAAAAATGCAAATTTGTCGATGTATTTCCACAACTGAATTTTATTTCCTTCAACACGATTACATAGAATAATGTAAATAAATTGTAAATAACACATATGGAATTATTTCTCAAAGGAAATAAATATTTTTATCATTATATAATGAATATCATTTATAATGATAGCATTGGAAGAAATTCTAAGTATAGTATTATATTATGGTGAATTTGATATTTTCAGCATCTTGTCCGGTATTATTCACCGTTTCAGACCGGATGGCTCTTGATGACGTTTCCGATGGCCAGGTGACATTTGTTACGACGACGATTAATCTTCAGCTTGAATATTTCACTGCGATGTGATTTGATGGTTATAGTTTTGTTGGATGTAATGCACAACTATTGTACAAACCATCATTTCAGAATGTCACCATTGCGAATATACCAAGGAAATGTATTTTTTTTTATATAACCATAGATATTCTTACTTTGATATAAATACAGACATAATTGTTGTTGTTTTTATCATTTTTTGATTTGGAAGAGAATAAATATGAAGATCGTTATTAATACCGGATGGAATCTTCTTAAGACAAATTTAATTTGGAAGGTTAATATGGGACGAATGCGAAATCTTTCATGTTTTTGGAATATGGGAACGTGCATTTTCATGATGATATATGTCTCATTTTTAATTGATTTGCTGTTTTTCTATGGATGTTTCAATGATTTAAATGCGCATAAAACCTTGCATATTCTGCCAGATACATTATAGAGTCGGGCTAAGAAGTTGAAATGCTCTTATTTTTAAGAGTATGTTTAAAATTATCTTATACAATCCACTTTTTGTTCTCACTTATAACCTGATCGATTTTTTGTCTTGGCAATAAGAAATTGTATGTATTCAAATTCAATATTTGGGTTCTTTAACATTTAAAAACTCTGTAAAAGGAGAATGCTTTCTTTTAGCAGATAAATCTTCATTGTAAAAGCTAAGCACTTTTCCAATTCCCTCTTGAATATTTCACTTCTTTCCATTAAAGGATCATTTTTTATAGAAAAATATTCTTATTTATCAATCTTCAAATGTTTGGACAGATTTTATGCCAATCGACGCAAATATTCCTCGCAAATTTATGTACGAGGAATATTTAAAGCCAACTTTTTACTAACAAAAAATCATGAAATTTAGATGACAGTCGATATTTTTTTGATTTGATACCGATACTTTTTAGATTTTCATAATTTATTATTGAATTTGGCTTAATACAACTTCTATGCAAAGGTAGATTTATGTTATTGCTGTCTTTTATTCATACGATGAGAGTGTTTTCTATTATTTCTATTATAGCTGAGCGTGTACAAGCAATCAATTTTGCACTGATATAGGATCTTGTCAAAATTATGAATTATAATTTACGTTTCCATTTTTTTGGCCAAGAGCTATCTTTGGTCTTCTTTCTGGCTATCTACACAAAAACGGTATTATGAAAGTGGCATACTATTTGACAAGGCTTCAGTATTTTCCATAATTAAATTCATTGCTTAATTTTGTAAGATTTAATATGGAAGTATATCGTATGAATGCTTATAAAAGTTTTCCACGTTGTATGTCCAACATATTCCGTGTCTGTTCTTCATGTTCGTGACCTACGTTTCAATAACAACAGAGTTTCGTATTTTGTAATTGGTAGGGAATCAATGATGTAGTACACAATCATATGTACGATGTAATTAAAGATAAAATTAAAAATTTAGTCCAATGTTTTCTAAGTACTTTAGTAAAGTTGCTCAACATGCGAGACCTGCTTTAATAGTTTAGTAATGAAAATTTGCATGTTATATTATTCAGAATGTAAATTATATCCAATACTGTTTAGCGAAATGAATAAAATGTGTCTTTTGAGTGATGTATTTATTTTCCTTGACGTTTTTGTTTGATTAACAACATACATTACCGATATGGAGTCGACTTTAACATCGTCTGAAAGTCGTATCCATGCCTTATTTCATAAAGGCTCTTAAAACTTCAATTTAGAAGCGAAACTTTATGAAAGCTTTCTTCACTGAAAAAGTGAGGTGCCAACAAACTTTGGCCTAACTTCGTATGTATTTACCTTTATCCAATAAATAACATTATCGAAAAGAAATATCTCACCTGTAAATCAACCACTTTTTTTATCCATCAATCCGATTCGCATTTTGAGTGTACTTAAAGAGGCCAAAAAAAAAACACCTCAACATGAAAATATTATAAATGTCACTCAATTTTCACACGGCTTAAAATGTCAAATTCAAAAAAATATATGCCACTTATTTTCTCAAGGCTGTTAAAACTATCATCTGGCGAATTTCCCGTCATGGCAATATGAATATGAAACAGTTTTGGCCCACTTAAATGACATTATCCCAACAGTGACAGCTTTCATATAATCGAGAATATAGGACCTTCAACAAATTTTAGCATATATCAATGAATCCTTCTCCAGCGTAATATTTGCTCAGAGCAATGCTAACATAACAACTAAGATGAAAGTCAACATTTACTCGAGGATTCCAACATGCGATGGTGGATTTAAAAATCAGTTTAATTTTTTTGTATACACGATCCTGCTATTTGATATCAGTAATGGAGTAATATATTTATAATTTACATTTTTTTAAATAATTAATATATATAATTTTCGAGATAAGACGTCATTAATATAGTATTGAATGACAAAATGGTTCGATTTGTTTAGAACGTTTGCGCATTGATTGTTGTTATACTGAATTTTGCATATTCTTGAATCCAAACTGTTCGTATACTAAATTTTCAGCAAAAACTTTTATAGTCTGATTCGATATCATTCAAAGTTCTCAAAAGCTCAGCTTTTTGGACGATATCCAAACATTTAACATAGTCAATAAAGCACGTATGGATGAATTTATTCAAATATAAACGGCGTTAGTTCGTCGACTTATGAAAATTATTTTGGTCCTAGACTAGACCCTTTCAATATATAATAATAGTTTTTTTTGAAGAATATTTATGATTTGTCTAACTTTGTATTATACTATTATTATCTCACTATGGTCCGGACTTTTATAGAATGAATCTACCGCATAAATAAAGCATTGGGTGTAGTTGAATTGTCGGTAAATATTGATTATTTTAGTAGTAATGGTTTACATTTCATATCATTAATAAAGCATAATTTGGTGGTAAAATTGCATCATATTTAATATCAATATAAATCGATCTTTAGATTAAGTAGAAAAAATGTATTTTATGGAATAAAACTATTGCTTAACTTAATATAACAACTTCTTAGTTCTCATCTATACTATCGTCCTTTAAATTTTGGAATATCCTAGATGTCGTAACCACCAAATTTGTTTCAGTAGTATCTTCTTCCCCCAATAATTTTTGAATACCCTCGACATTCATGAATTTAAAATCTGCCATTTCTAAAGACTAAGCAAGTTTTACTATTGCATCCATATTGTTAAGCTGATTCGATTTAAGATACACCTTAAATCAAATTTGACCATACATTTTTACAATATGCGTACTTTATTGACGGTCTTTTTTCTTTGATTGGTGAAGTTTTGGGGTTAATCCATCTTATAATCATAAAACGTTTCTGCATCTTCGATAAATTGATTGTCAACCTCATACAAAATCCAATGCAATGATTCCCTGATGAAAATAACTTTAAGCGTTGTTATTATTCACTGAAAACCGTGTTATAGGAGAACAGTAATATACAGAGATTATCGGTACTTATCATGTTTCAATTGACATTATTGGTAAAATAATTGCTATTGATGATAATTAGCATTTTTAAATTCAATATAATTTGGAGGATTGCATGGTACAAGCTTTATAAATATAATAATGGTGAAAAACGCGTTAACGTAATGTATATTTAATTTTATTAAATTTATAAGAGCCCAATAGCTCATTGTTTTTTATGAAAGTTTTAACTATAGCCTATACATTTTGTATGCATAAGAAATATTTTAATAAGTTCCTTAGATCATTTCTTGATTTGAATATTAAGTTTATGGCTTTTATCGTCTAAAAAACGAAGAAATCTCAAGGCTTTTTATAGAAAAAAATATTATTTTCAATTGGAGTGCCAAATAATTTAGCATTTATCGTGACTCTAATGTAACGCTATCCTAAATTGAAAGTCAACCCGATTTCGAGCGAATTTCTGGAGCAACTTTAAAGTTTGATAATGGCCTGTGTGTCTTGCGCTTTAAGTTGTAACGTTATCACGCAAGAACGGTTAAATGTCATAATAAAGTTTTAAACTCGACATAAAAGGCCTACAGTTTTAATCTAAGAAATTTTAAGCCTTCGTTGCCGCATTGTTTGTTCGGCGAAAATTTCAAATTACATTCGTATCAATAAAAGGATTAAATTAATTGGTCCGTTTCGTGCTCGAGAATTGTAAAATATTATTCGGCGGCCAGTTTGTAGGTCGTTTTGATGTCATATTAAAATGGAAAGATTGAATATTGCGATATTATGCTACAAAGCTATCATTGGAGTGAGGCATGTGTATGAGATTGAAGGGCGATGAGTGCACGTATTGCACATGCAGCTCAGGTGCACTCTCGTGGTACTTAACTGAGTGCATGCTGCACGCAGTCCGGGTACCAGATGAGCTCTGATCCCCAATGTTGGACAGAAATAAGCTCCTTTCTCGACGTCGAGCATTGAACTCGTTCCCTTTGCTTTGTGTGTCAAAGATTTTAAGGCATATGTCAAATCGTCACGAGGATCGTTGGGTATAAAGGTAGGTCATTGAGGTAATCGATGAATTTTGAATATGTCATATGATTCAGAGCATATCAAAATAAAAAAAAGAGACCGAAAATTTGCACTTAGCATTGCTTATTTAATGTAGATAATATTGTTAATAATCTTGTTTATCATATATTAGAATGTTTTTGATACTTCAAGGAATCGTTATAACTCTTTGTACAAATAGCAAATACCTTCAAACAACGTTGGGCGATCAAATTTTGCACAGAACTCGACAGAAAAGCTACCGAAATTCACGAATTGCTCATGTAAGTCGATGAAGCGCCAGAGTGCCGACTGGCACACCTCGATGTTCTCGAAAACAAAGAAGACCAGGATGAGCAAATCCAAATTAAAACAGTGTTGATTGTCTTTTACGACACCAAAGGTTCGCAAAGAGTTTGTATGTCAAGGACATACCCTACCTATTACGTGGATGTTCTGGAAAGATTGAAGAAAAGGGTCATCCGCGTGCGAAAAAATATTGCCATCATCTGGGAGCTGCATCTTAATAATACATCCAGCAGAATTTATATTCTACAATCTGGATTTGAGCCTAAATCTACATAATAAGAGTATAGGAAATAACCCATTATACCAATATTTTGGGTACAGTTTTAACGTATTAAAACAAATTCAATGGGCATATAAAAAAATTCTCTATAAAATAAATTTAAATATTTCATATAATTTTCACATAGGATAAATAAATATTGATCAAATATCAAATGTTGCAATAGATGCACTATATCAATAATAAAATATAGATTTATTCTATTTCGATTGAATTTTAGTATTTGGATATCCAAAATGCATTTATTATTTTTGATTAAATACATATTTATAGAATGATTTCATAATTAATTTTATGATGTTTATCTTTTTGAGCCAATAGCGTAAACGTAGCCAAAGGCTATCTTTTATATATTAATCTGGAGATTATTTTACTTTCATTTACCACAAAAACTCCCACAGAGGTTCGTTATGTATAATTTTATATAGTATTTATTAATATTCGAATCATTTCCATAGGATTACTATCCGCATATGTATAATATATATTCAAAGGATCTGTGTGTAGGCCGATTCAATAGATATTATCAATGTTTATGTGAATACTATGTTAATCAGTTTGGATAATAGTCGTCATTAATTATCGCAAGATATCGAACCCCTAAGCTCAATCGACTGAATTCCGCCCGGAATGCAGACTATGAATATTTGAAACCTACTTAATTCGAATCTCGAGGATGAATAGATTCAGGTCGAATAATCGATTGCTTTCTTGCAGGATGACGTGAGAAATTCTCGGCTTTAATAAGCTGTTTTATTGTTTAAAATTTGCGTCTGAGCTTTCGTATAAGCACAGGCAAAAGCTCCCACATATGCGACGAGCGAAACAATACCAAATGAAAATTAGCAATAACACGAATACTATACTTTATGTTGAACGTTCTGAATATCAAAATATTTCATTAATCTTCGTGTATTGTGAATGCAAAAAACGCATATAGATAAAAAAACATCGATGATGAAAACAAAGGTGCAATAATGACCTATTAGCAGAATTCATATAACGGCTTGTTTCGAATATAAAATTATTCGATTATTTATAAAATAAACGAAAAATCATAATATTTTCACTATTTGAGCAAAGAACCAATATCAACTATAGATGTATTAAAATAATTAGACTAACGAACAATTTTCATGTATTTTAACGCTTAAGAGTAAACAAACAATCCCAGTTTATATTACATTAATATAGTTTTCAGCTAGCTATTTATTTTTTATCACAATTAATAAATATTAGAAAGATCAGACATTTTTAAACATTTTTTGACCTATCCTTTTATAGTCAGCTTGCATCGAGACACGGTTCAGGAAACACATATATGTGCTTCATTATATCAATTCCCTCACGTTCATTATGGCTATGATGTTGATGAAACACTGTATGTGTACATTATGTAACAATGGAACAATATCATAGAGCCAAATATAAATGCTGGTTACAGTCTTTATTTGTATTATATCGAAAGTCCTCTATTCAATTGAGCATGCAAGCTTTGAGGGCAATGTAACATTTATTTATTTGGTATGCAATGTATTGAATCTATTGTATACTTTTGCTGCTTCCATTTCAATTAATTCAAATTAATGATGTTTTGCACATTTCAATTAATTCTAGTAATTCAAATTAATGATGTTTTGCACATTTCATACACAGATTAAAAAAATCTGGGATCCGGCTTGATTTAGATATTGAAGTGGTTTATCTTATCAAATCATCTTTATCTTATCAATCAAGTCGAATTACTGATAAGTTTTAAATGGCTCTGTACATGAGGTTCTTAGTTTTTGTGAAAATTTTAAGATGAATTTAGCAACAATTTTGTTATAAATATCAGTAAATCTATATCGACAATGGAAATTCTTCCTGATCAAGGCTTATAAACTAGCTTTGACATATGTAGGATACAAACGTTTGCCAATGTCAACATAGAAAATGTCAAATATAAACCGTGTCTTGAAGCAATCACAACCACAAAATGGTGTGCTTTTTGAATCAGTTCATATTATATTTTATAGTATTTATCTCTATTGACATTTTGAACTTATTTTCTTCTTCGTAAGGTGCCATTTCCGTTATCAGATATAGATAAGGTTTGTTAGAGATTTTTCTTTTTTGAAAGTTTTTGACGAAGAATATTTTACTTTCATTCGTTCTGCATTCGTTTTGCAGAAACTTTTCTACAACCTAGATTTGCACCCAAAACTTTATAATAAGAGCCTAAGATCAAAACCGACATACCAATTTTGGATCCTTACTTTTTATAAACAGAATAAGTCATTCAGTAAGGGTTTGGCTATTCCAAAATTAAGTAACAACAGATACATAGCTAAAAGCTTTTAATTCAGTATTCTTTGTATATATAATATTACAGCATTATGCATGTTTTATGGTGAATTTTAAGCAGACACGTTTCAAGAAAATTATTACAATAGTTTCATGAAGAGCATAAAATTTATTCAGTTTATTTTCGTAATTCATTACAGCTTTTCTTCGCCGTTACGACGCAAATACGCCGGGCAATAAAAGTGAAAAATGTACGATAATATTCAGCAAAGAGCTTTTATTATTTAAAGCTTTTTTCTTGGTTGACGAATTTATACGTCGATATAGCCTACACATGTTTACAACAATATCTGAAATGGGGGAGCCCTTTTCATCGCATAAACGGCTTTGAAGTTATGAATGGCATATCGATGACATATGGCGGTTGAAAAGGTTAAACTATCGGGCAAATTTCCGAATAGATTCTGATTAATACCATAAAGCAATGCCGGCATTAAGCACGTTCAATTAACATTTGTTTGGGATCAATGTTTGTTGTCTATTTACACCATTTGTAAACACCATTGAATATTAAACAGGAACGCGGGGATAAATCTATTGCAAGAAACGCTTATTGAATATATTCCGTACGTTCAATAACTGATGTGCTAATTTATGGTAAATAAAAATTATCGCTTAAATAGACTTCCATCATTACTAAAATTTGATTAAAATCAACATTTTTATAGTTAAATATAAAAACTAATGATAATTTTGTTTGGATCTGGATCATAGATAGAACATTTTCTTATGATTACCTTAATTCAATATTGAATTTAACCATAAAAGGATATCTTAATTAATAGTTTGAAGCGGCGAATGACTATAAAAAAAGGATGAATTAATTCATGAAAAGGCATGAATCATGAAGGCAACAAGGCATGATAACAAAGACACAAATTAAAGGTCGAATTATTATGAAAGATGTGTTATTATAAATCTGTTATCGAAAATAGGCTATTTTATAAGAAGCTCCTGGGGATTTGTGACTTTTTTAGGGTTTTTTCTCATTTAATCATCTCAGTTTTTACTTTTATATAATCAGAAAATTCGGTTGAACTTATATTGAGACGATCGATCAAAAATATATGTTTTCTAGATTGTCCAAAGTTGTGATTTGGATAATATAAACACTTAGCCCTAAATAACCCTAAAATCTTGCTAGATTAGAAGTTCAATTTGTATTATTACTCAGATAAACTTCTGTTTTCAGATTAGGGATACATTTTATACGCGAATATATTGCATCATTTGAATTAGAATTGCTGTGCTAAGTATGAATGCAATCTCACTGAATTGTCCCAAATCGCTGGAAGCTTGCTGAATATTATCTTGATGCTAATCAACCTCGATGGAAATATATAAGGTATAGAATCTGTACTAATTCTAGTTAATATGATTGGTATTTACAGTAGACTCTCGATTATCCGGGCTAATGCTGGAGAGGAAGGGCATAGATAATTGAAAAACATAGGTAATCCGAATCATCAAATTTTTACTTCGTTTCGAATATAATATCATGTTTACATTATACAATTTTAATATTCATTATTTATTAAGAAAAACGCCCATACAAAAGGATTCAAATATCAACCGGAATCTTGCTGTACAAATTTGTTAGTGATGTATGAAAGTACAAACGGAGTAATTTATTTTTCTATATAGTCTCTTCCTTAGAAAAAAAAAATCATCAGATCAGATAGGAAGTCGTCACTGAAGAAAGATGGCGACTGTTTCAAAAACTAGTTGCGCACGTATTGTTCGACCGCAGCGTTGTCACATACGTAGTAAAGTGCGTTTTTCCAGTATAATTGGGAGAGTTGTCATGCAGAAGAAGGACAAGTTAGGCCTGACAGACAGACTTAGTATAGTTTAGTTTTTTTAGACAGTAGAAGAAATTAAAAAATCGGTTTTCTTCGTCTTTTGATACGATAAGAAGCCTTAGAATTTATGTCCAGAAGTGGACTTTTCTTTCATGGAAGCCAGATTTTTTGTCGACAAGCACTTCCAGTACAGCTTTGTCTCATCTGCATTATAGATTTGATTGGGTCGCAAAAATTTTCTTTGCAAATATACTCAAAATTAGAACAGTAATCAATTGGTGCGCCTCATAATCATATAGGAAAAAAAATTAAAATAGTATTTTTCAAGCACGGATAATCCACAAATCCGATAATCCGCCCCCGGATAAACTAGAGTATACTGTATTTAAACATATTTTAATGATCATATGATTCATAGTGATTCCATACAAATTTAAAGTGTAAATCCATTTGTACCATGGTTCAAATTCTTCTTTTTGTCAAACGGATTTGGCTTTTATTTGTTCCTTTTGATATTCGTGGAATGGTAGAGCA
Source organism: Stenopsyche tienmushanensis (assembly GCA_008973525.1). Taxonomy (NCBI): domain Eukaryota; kingdom Metazoa; phylum Arthropoda; class Insecta; order Trichoptera; family Stenopsychidae; genus Stenopsyche; species Stenopsyche tienmushanensis. The sequence continues at coordinate 114,493 of WACJ01000059.1, forward strand.
TTTCTTTGTATGATATTTCAATCTGACATAGTGCAACTGGTAGTCGACCTTCCACTTTCTTCCGTATGTCGGAAAGAGCAGTGGCTTCAAAGCAGGCCGTAATAGTTCAGAGCAGAGTAAAGTTTGACATGGTGATTGCTGCGATACATTTGGTAGCAGTTTTCTCGTTCGCGAAAGTTGTTTTGCTGTTTATTATTATTCCAGGGATATACGCGGCAGCGGAGTAGACTTTATTTGTTACACTCTTACAAATAAAATGTGGCACACGAAGGGCTTTGCAGATCCTTTCCGTGTAACTTTGTGCGCCATTTGGCTCCCCGAGGTTCAATAATCCGAAAGATATTTTATATTAATGTGACACTTTTATCACATTTATGTATCTATAGTCTGCAAAAGAGGACACTTTATCACACACACACACACGCATCCGCCTACTCTTTTTGTCGCTTTTTATAAACTGAGAATAGTGTTAACAACGCCATGACATATTTAACATCCTTGCGCCGCCTCCCCATATATGTATAAATATATCACGGAAAACATGTGTGAATAAAAATGTAATAAGATTTCTCTCAACGCGACTTTTCTTTGAATGATATACGAAGGTTTTTGAATTCATATCATTTTTTCGCATTTTGCGATATGCAAAAGAAGTTGTTAAAATGAATATTTTATTCCCACTTTCTCAATCTATATGTTCCTTTGTGCGTGTATCATTGTTTTATGCAGCGTTACTTTGAACGAACGAAAGAGATTCCTCGAATTTGTAAATTCATAATATCCCGCAAAGGAATAATTTGTTGCTTCCTTGATCTTTCATATTATCGCCTTCAGTTGTAAACCAGGGAATATTTAAAATAGGATTGCAAGAAATGCATTTGTGGAGCGTTATCTTACTAAATATATTACTGTTAGACAAGAATCTCCATTAACGTGCTTCATATTGCGGCTAAATGTATTCTTAAGAAGCAAAATGGTGTTCTCGGCAGGCAAAACAGAAATAAAACCCCCCGCAAAATAATATTATAATTAAAAATGTGCTTAAATTCAAGTTTTATTTCAAACTATTGCACATGGCTTCTTATAATTGTTAATTCAATATAAATATAATATCATGTATTTTCATATGATATATTACTTATTCCAGATCGGAATATAAACAAAATATTGAATTAAGATTCATTATAGATCAAAAAAAAAATTGTCAGATGACGTGAAAGCGATTAGATCCATTCGGAGCCAATCGTAGAGCGACTATAAAAAGAGGATGGCTCCAACTATGAGACTCAGATGACGACGACGGAAAGAACACGTCGTCTCGGATATGGCTTGAGAGATTGACTCTTCATTTTCAAATATTAAAAGACTACAACCCCAATGCTTTCACACAAGCACACTAAAAGGACTGCTATTGACCATTTGCAGTCCTAAAAAAGTCCAGTAGCCAGACTCGACATAGGACTTACCGGAATAAAATCGATGTCGACTTAGACTCGACATAGGCCCTCAAAGAGTTGATTCTGTAAAATGTAGAATATTTAATCGGACAATTTATACGGTATTTGTATTAGAATGTATAAGATCTCTAAGACATGCATCACTAAGTAGTCCAGCATGTTGAAATTATCTGTGTAATAGATTCCTGTTGCAAAACTTTTGCTTTACCCATCTATAGAATCTACATAAATAATTAAAAGTTTTCACGCTGTGCATAAAATTATTAACAGATACGCAATTACTCTTGCATTTGTAAAACTATTTGTAAACTTTACTAAATTACTACATAGCTTACAATAAAAATCATATTAGAGATTATACAGTGTTTTGCATATGGACCGACAATATTTTTTTTGGGAGTTAAGGAGATCATTTGCTACATTTCACATACAAGCCCTATTCCTTAGTGTCAGGGTTGTCAATTTAGGATATATTTTTTCAACATTTCAATATTAAAAATACACTGCAAAATACAAAAACCAGTTACTTCGTGTTATTGCGACCACAGTTTAAAAAGCTATGATGATTTAAAAATGAAATTTTGGGTATTATTTTAAAATATAGTAATATTTATTTTTCAAAATCGTTTGATATCTGTCTAGTGTACAAGTGCATTGATTTCTATATACTTTTATTCTATCTATTGAGTGTACTATTCCGATATAATAAAATGGATATTTATAATGATTTTTGAAAAAACACCTTTAGATGATTATATTCCCAACAATAAATAATTTAAGAATTATGATAATTTTGTTACTCAATCTTATTTAGATCCTTTTCGACTTATTCGTTTTTAGATTATTGCAATTTAATTTGAACACATATTGAAAAAAGTGCATAAAATTGTTTTTATCGTTCACAGCTAATTAATGACAATATCATACTTTAGCAATATTTTTGTTTGGCTACACAGATCCTACGTCATGTTTTTTATCAACTCTATAAAAGTTTCCGTTTCTGGCACAAGTTTACTCATGTAATCATGCATCATGTACAGTGCTAAGATAAATGAAACAGATAAAAAATAGTCTTTAATTTTCTTAGCAAATAGGTAAATACCTGTTTATTTATCTGTATCCATCATAAAGACACTATGCGCATACACTGCGTCACTATACGTAGCATAAAGTAATCATCAAACGAGTAGTTTGGCCATTTTATTATATATTACACGGATAAAGCACTTTCACTTTTTGTAAAGTTCAGGCCAATTTGCCCAGCCAGTTTGCCAATTTGCAAATTTATCGACTAATAATGTTTTCGATTTCAAATTTGTTTACGCAAATAAATGATCGAATATTGTGTGCTATCGATAGTGCTTGTTTATTTAATTGCTTCCTGTTCGTCGCTGCTTGTTGAATGAGTCTTTGTCCATTTATCATTTTCTTCTAAAACAGGAGCAAATGAACCGATTTCTTGTGTATTATTTGTGTAAAAAAATGACGTGATCTTGTATGCTATTAACAGTGCTTATTTACAATTGACTCTGCCTCAAATGGAAGATTATCTTACGCTGATAGGAGCTGACAGAAAGTAATCGGTGTAAAGCGATTATGGCATTAACGACTTCATCGATTTTAAATTTGTTCACTCCTCAAAAGGTTTAGAAGATTCACTTCGAGTCTCACACATTATATATTTTTTAAATCCACCTATGATTTTTTAAAAAAAATATTGATGAGATGTAGATGGTGATGAGGTTAAATATTTCAATTTTTTTCGCATGAGAGTAATAATTTTTTAAAAATGTATTTTCTAGTAGGCTTAATATATCATCAAGCAAAGTCACTGTGAAAATTAATCACATTAAATCATATGACTGCTGAAAAAATTATGAAAATTATGCAACCCCTGCGAAGGCCGCGCCTTACAGAATGTAATAAGTGACGGCCGACGTAACGCAAAAGATATGAATATTTCACATATGCCACATACCTATTTAATAACGGCCATTACTGCGATAAATACTCTCAACCACGACGAGAATATATTATGGATGCCTTCACATGCGAAATTCGCGCCACAAAACGAGCATATCTTCTTCGCTCAAGTGGAAAAGAATGGTCGTGCGAGCCTCCGATGTTCACTACTTTTCCTCCTTCGGTCTCGTTCAAAGGATGAAATGTCTGACACTAAACATAAAATTTCATTTGCAAATATTTATCTCTGAAAATTGGAAACTAGGCATGTAGAGAACAGCCATGTCAGTATTGAAATACATGTCGGTTACCTTACCACAATCATACTCCAGCTAGGTGATCAATATCGCTTTACCACGACTATGTCGACATGCTGACTTATACACATATTTATGACTCTATGCTAACATCCAAATGTTGATCAAGATACACAGATATTGAAATTTATATCAGTAAACAGCTATTATACTGAAATAGGTTTGATACTTTAATGTCGTGAGTGAAGCGATAAAAATGACGTAAAATTATTTATTAATATGGAAAGCTTACAATTTGTTATCCATTTAACTATGATAAAAACAATTTTTTAACATAAACATTTTTATTTTTCAATATAAAAAGACACACAAACATACTATTTAATAAAAATGTCTTTCATGAACGTTATCAATTTTTTTTATATATTCAACCAAAACTTATATCTTTTAAGGCAAATATGGTAATCATTTATCATGTATCGAGCGAATATTATTTGAAAACGACCTTAAAAATAAATAAGAATATTTACCATGTTCGTTGAAAGCTAAATAGGTCAAAAAGATAGATTAGTTCAGTTTTTTGTACATATTTATTATGAAATGAATTTAAGAAAAGTCATCATTGCCAAAAAATAATTGGTTTGGTATCGATATTGTAAGAAATGGTAGGTGTTGCATAAGTAAACCGCAGGAACAAAACTCCCTTGACGTATCGTCAATTCCTCTTTTGGGGGGTGCGTATTGATTTCTCCCGTTGAAAATAGAATAATATATTTTTCTGGCCTCACCCCCTCGCGTCCTTTGAGATATATATCACATTATAGACGAATGGGTTGAATCACATGGATGGGACTCGCAACGCGTACGGTCCATTGTGACACGTGAAGCTTGTCGGAAAAATAATATTTCAATCTTATCAAAAATTCCAGCAAATGAAACGTGTTTTTCCCCGTCGTGTATATCCGTTATTTGATCTTCTGCTAACGAAGCGTGTTGAGCAAAATGGCGTCAAAGAGTGATAGCGTCCGTCTTCCAAATGCGATTATGTACTTTTTCATCGGGAAAGATGTGATTTAAAGATGCTAGAAAATGGTATTGGTTTGTTGGGGAAATTAATTTCCTGTTGATCAACTCGCGCTCGCCGCAGATTCTCCACTGAATAATAGCTCGTTTCAGCGAGCAATGGAGAGATTTTTCAGGTTTCGATACCAAACAGCATTATACAACTTCACAAAGAATATTGTTCGTTTATTTATGACTGTTCTATTATTGCTGCTGTTTAATTCAATTGGACGAAGCCTTTGTTCGTTTTTATGGAGGAAAACGTGAAGCATTTTGATCAATTTCTATAGCCAAAAATTCGTACCGATTTTTGATTAAATAGAACTTTGGAATTATTTTCATCTCTCTGTACATTTTGGTTTCTTTCTTTTAATAAAATACTTATTATTTCAATAATAATATAACTGGATTCCGTCCAATTAAATATGTCTTAAAATGGAGCATAAAGCGGATATATTATTATAAGTGAAATCATATCTATTGCGTATACAATTATTCTGCATTAAATTATTTTTTATTATCATCATTATTATTCAGTCAGATCCACTACAGAACACAAAGAAAAATCAAGAGCTTCTATTAAATCTATTTAAAAACAATCTTATTTATGACACAAGTTCTTGTGCATTTTTGTGAAAATTTTAAATAGTGTGAATGAAACACAAATTAAAATCAGTTCAAGCTAACATGATTGTAATTAATAACCTCTACTTTGATACAAAGTACTTAATAATATTTTGTCTCAATTTTTCTAAATATTATGTTATAGAGAAAAGTAAAATTAACGATGATTTCATCATTCATAAATCTTTTATGTTAATAACTGGCATCGTTTTAATGTAAATGTTGTATTATATTTGAGGTAGATACTTATGAATGCTTTCTATGATCCACGGGCCACCAGTTGCTTATTCATGATATGTATATACGCATATGGCATCAAAATTGACGGGAACTATTAATAGTCATAGTCGAGCTTTGCCGCCTTTGGCACTGAAATGTTAATTTTGACGTGGAATTTCATTATGAAAAATATTTAATATGTTATCTCAAATATATGCAAATGATAGATGGAAATTTTACGATGCGAAATTGTTCTGGAAGTTCTTACGGAACATCCGAACATTGCTCCAGTTTGCTTGGAAGCAGCGTATGCATAAAATTTTCCGAGCGAATCGCTTCCAAGCCTGGACGTCTAACGTGTTGTGTGTAAATAGAATGCAGATTGTTTATGTACTGTTGTGAAACTGTGTATTATTTGAAAACGGTCTTAGTTTCGATGTGGTTTCAGACTACATCCGAATGTTGATCGGACCGAGTTGTTCTTATTTGGTTCGGATATTGCTATTATATTTATTTACATTCTATAATACCCACGGGGGCTTCTGACCAAATTACAAATCCCTTCATTACTAAGCAGTCAACCCTAAATTATGTTCGAGTCCTTTGTAATAAGCGAATATCTTTAATTGCCTTATCCTGAATGAATAGTTACAAAATTTCGGACGTGTCCTTTTGGAAGCTTTGTTTTATCGGCAGAAGCTTATTATTATCGGGCTCGTTTGGCATTGCTAAAAACTTTTCATTATAATGGATGTAAAGTATTTTAGATCAAAGTTTAAATAAACTTTAATATAGATTATTGTGCCGATTTTGATAAAAGCTTCCGCTTAAATACTATGTTTGTATTCGAATGAATTTGAAATTAATAATATTTTTACATCAAATTATGTATTAATAGCTCTGGATTTATAAAGCCCTGAAACGATACAAAAATAATTTTACACTATTTTTTCCATAACAGCAACAATTCTTAATGTGGAGTTGAATGTATCATTTTTAAGGACGCTTGTCATTATTTAAAAATCTTGTAAAATGATGTAAAATAACTGAACAATCCAAAATCTAATTTAAGCTAATTAATAAATAGGGGAAAAGAATATATACAACCCCTTTAAATTAATATTTGACAATTTTTTTGTATATAGAAGTAATATTTTCACTGCCGTCGATTTTAATGGTTGGTACGGCTATGGCGCATATGTTGTAACATTGGCATTAATAGTGTTAATAAAATTGAACAGAGTCTTATAACTGTATGATTTGCAACCAGTTTGAACAACCAGGGAACACTGCGAAATCATCACGCTGATTAAACCCCATTATTTAATATAATCTCTGTATGAAAATAAAATATTGGTGGAGTTTTTAAAGAAAAATCAAGACAGTTATTTTCTTCGCTTATACAGCATAGTCAACATTTTGATAGAAGCTTTCTCAGTCAGCGCTCCTCCATGATATGAAAACCCTCTCATCTTTTTAATTTATGCTTAAATTAAATAGCTTGGTATAAAAACTACATGATAGTTTTATTATACAAGAGCATCTGAGAGTATAAAAATTATAGTGAACATTTCCGCCTGTTTGGGTTTCTTACAGGCGAGAAAGTTTCTCATAAGCTTTGAGCATAAAAAGCTTTCATGTTACATTAGTCATCATCGCTCGCGCTCTACCGCCTAAACTTTACATAAATATTTTTGTATATTTACATCGTGGTAAATTTACATATTTTATATTTCTTCTATTAATAAATTTGTAATTTGACTAAGAGGCAAAATGGCATTTGATATATTTAACTCAATTATCCAGCATCGGCGTCATGCTTTTTGGGGATTAAAGCGTATGTTTTGTTAGCAACACCAGAGCTTTTGTACATAGATAAGTCGCAAATTTTTGGCATACATGTGTTCAACAAAGTTTGATACATGCCAGGACGTGTGTATACCAACTATACGGAAACAATATTTTATCTCGAACATCTATAAGTACTTTGTTTGTACATGCGATTAAATTAATAAGTTTCAGTAATTTGGAATTGTTATGTAATCTTGGGACTTCTTGAGGTGACAGACAATTTCGTTTAAATTACATTTTTTATATTAGATAATTAAAATTTTAATGTTATTTTTTGATTATACAATAAAATAATTAATTTGTATTTATCTCAAATTGATTTTCCATTAAAATATCATGATAAATATTTTTTTGGAGTGACTTTTAGCAATCCTTTTTATTGTCAACCATTTTGATAATGTTTTTTCATGGTGTATATATGTTTATTTTAAAAGTGGTCGCTAGCCACATTCCTTGTCCACACAACCCAAGTTACAAGTCCAACCGCTTAACCACGGGACTGTTTGCAGGTATAATATTTTCTACAGGTATCATTTTCTTTGCATTATTTCATATTTATCCCGAAGGGTTAGAGCTACTGGCAAATAATCGGGTAGATGTAAAAAATATATAAATAGTGCCTTGAAATGAAACACAAAGCTTGGTTGATAAAGATCTCATATACCAACTCATACAAGTCATATCTAATTCCAGGATACCAATCAATGAAATGCTCAAATTATAGGTAGATTCTAGTCAAATATTTGACATTCTTAATTCTTTTACTCAACTTACAAATCATCTCAAGTATTTTTAGATTCAAGAGGCCATGAATAACTTGCATCTAAGAATACTTCTAATTACCTATATTTGTAAACTTAGGGGTTATTTTAATCACAATCTGAACAAGAACATTATATTAAGAGGCTAGGATTTAGTCTAGGATCAACTCTGAAAAAAATATGCTTTATATTATATGTGGTGGAATTAACAAGAAAATTTGTAATCAGATCATAATTTGAAAAATAAAATAGACCAAAAGCTATGTTTCTAAATTTAGCTCGAGTAAATATATTCTAATTCATAGTGCAAACGATTTGGCTGATTACAATGGATGATTGGTGCTCGTGTTTATCCTGGTTAAAGGGTTTCACAATCCTTTGCAGTCCCACGAAATCGGCAAAATATTATTTTAACAGTTAGTCTAGGATTCTGGGTCAGCTTTGCCATCTATCTTTTGATCTACTATCTCCTTTTCTGGTTAATAAAGAGTTGAGTTGGATTTACATCAACTCCAGTACTTAGGACATCATTATCTACCGTTCGTCCGATATCATAATTTATTATAAAAAATTGAATAATTCATCTTTCATGCTTACAGGCATCTAACATATAACTTTAAAAATATTTTATTGACTGTGATTATAGATTTATTTTAAGCAAATTTGCGCTGTAATAAATTTTGCAATACTTGTATAGTCGTCATAAATTTAAAATATTTTTTGAAAATTGAAATCATTAGTAACAAAGAAAAAATATTTGAATAAAAGATTAAATATAAATCATGATTTTTGTTGATTTTATCTAATGATAAAAAAGTTGCTTATAAATTATTTTATGCTATAAATATATTCAATATTTGGCACATTTGTACTGGACTAATCTGAATATTATTTCCATTCGTATAATAAGTTTACATTGGTGAAATAGACTGAAATGAAATAGAATATTTGATTTATATAGCGAATGATATTTCCACAAAGCTCATCATGAAAAATCAAACGATTTACCAATGACCATATTTTAAAATAATTTACTGCTATTCCTTTCCAATGTGTAAAAGTTTGAACACCTACGAGTTTTTGATATTCAATAACTAAAGTATTTACATAGCTTTTATAACAAATCGTATCAAATTGTGATTTTTTTAAAATAAATTTGATCTACAAAATGGAATGGGAATTCATACCTCTGTTTCTACATATCAATTTACGATCGAAATCATAACAAATTATTATGGGTGACATCAAAAGTCTACAAAGACTTGTAGTATAAATTTCTTGTACATATAAATGAATGATTTTTTATCGATATAAGATACTTTTAATCTATTAAAATTTAATGGAAATACTTTGTTAAATCAAGAATTAGGAGAACACTAATTTATTAACTAATTATTTGCGTTAAAATCATGTCGACTAACAGTTAATATAATGGGTGAACTTCTGGAGACTTATTATAAAAGTTTGTGCTTGAATCCAGATTGCAGAAAAAGAATTGCAAGCTTTCTGATTAATTTTCTTGAATCAGGTTTACTTTGCTATCCTGATTTCGAATTTATTTATTAATTTAAAAAACATTTATTCAGATAAAAAATTACAAGGTAAAATGGTGTATCAATATATATATTTACATACAAATTCTTTAACAATTAAAGATTAGATTACTGTCCTTATCCCACAAATTTAATGTTTAGTTTTAAATAAATTTTACAAATAAACTTTCAAACTTTACGACTAAATATAAATACTGATAGGATTAGATAAGGCTTGGATTTAAATTCACTCAAAGGCTTTTATTAAAATTATTTGAATTATGAATATATTATTTTATATTCGTCCCAATATAGAAAATCTCGTCCCAAAATATCTTAAGAATATCTTCGATATTCTTATCGATATATCGATTCATTCGGTCCTTTTTTATTCGTTATAACCGAGTTTGACTGTATTCGGATGTAATTATTTTACAACACCAAGAATCTTATTATTTAAATATAAACAATATCTAATTACGAAAGAAATATGTAAGTATTACTAATACTTTGATATTATTTTTGCTCTCATTTGATAAGAATGTTCCTCAATTGATGAATGATAACGAGACATTTGTATTTATTTTAGACAAAATAAATTTTGTTATAAAGTTTTTAATACGTAACTATAGTTTTCAGCAAAACTTATCATATTATTTTCTTTGTGATACTAGATATATAAAAGCGATATTAGAGTCTGAGCTTTGAAGCGAAATCTTTGGGTTTAAAATATAAATTTTATAGCAGGGGCGTTTTGTTTAACATTATTTTTTAGATGTACAATTTCATAGAGAATGGAAAAGTTCCTGAGATAGCTTTTTATCTTATCTTCCTGTTAAATTTTAAAGCAATTAATTCATAAGCCCCAAACTAGCGGTTCCAAAATTTTAATGGCTTTGTTGCCGCCGTTCCAATTACGTTTCCGCAGATTAAAGCCTAAACAAAAACCTCGAATACCGAAATATAGAAACCAACGAAGCACTGTCGTACTTTCAAGTATGGATTTGCAGCATAGCTGGTTCGCTGTTGATTCAATATTTGAGAAGCTTTCATCTAACAAAAGATCAACAGAGCACCGTATTAATTGAAACACTATGCTTAAAGCGGTGAACTAATATTAATATTCAGTCGAAATTTAGCCGGAGATTGTTCCGATGCTAACAATGTTTGTTAATAAAGTTGTTTAGCGATCGGTTTGTCAATAACAATATTGAAGAATATCGTGTGTAATGAAAACGATAAATAAAGCTTTCGGATACTCCGCATAAAGCTAGAGTGCAATTATTTGCTTTGAGAGCTTGATGATTTTAATTTTAACCAGAAGCTTTCATTGGGCGGTATCTGCTCTTGCCGCAATTTCAATTTTCTTTGTTAACGAGCTTAAAGTTTGGAAAGATGCTTCAGAATACCAAGAAAATACGTATGCTCAATGATAACAATCACATGGGTTTTTATTGATTTTTATTAAGAAATTCATAATACCTTCAATCGTTTTAAAATAATGTCAGTCTTTCATACATTTTTTTGAATTTAATGTGGAAAAAATGTTTAAAAAATAGCTTGTATACGCGATAAAGTCAGTTGGCTACATCTATTACTCCATCTATTTCTTCATGTTATTATAAGGAATGTAAACTATACGGATATTAGTTCATTAAATATACGAAATACCATTTCAAATTCCTGTTCTGAATTGTTTTAATCAACCATGTCTAATTCGAACTCGAATAGTAATAACAAGTTCAAGGGTTTTAATAAGCAAACTAGATAGTTTTCAAGAATTGTATATAGCTTACATTAAAAAGTATATTTCAATTGAAATTTCATCACTTATAAAAATTGTACGCTATTTATAATTTTGTAAATGTTGTAATATTAATTAAAATTACGCAAAGAAATCAATATAAGTCCAAATCAAGATGAAAATGTGTCAAAATCTTATAATAAAAAAGATAGCTTGATTGTGTGAAAAAATACTCTATTGTCATCAGACATGTTTATGAATGAATTTTATAGATGTTATAAAATAGTTTTAAATTTAGAATTAATCATCTTTGTAACTAAAGGCTCTGTGAAAATTTTAGCAGAAAAAATTAGCTAATTAATATATATCAATTGATGCTGTAAAATATTGTTTCAATTTCAATAACCAAAAGAAAGTATTCCTCAGTTTAGGATACTATGTTTACCATTAATAATGGAAAAAAACCTGATCAAACCATGACATCAGTAGTATACTCTCAACAATTAAAGTAAAAGAAATAAGACCTAATAATAAGCGATTAACAAGATTTTTACAACCAAAGAAAAAGTTGATTCTTTGCCCGAATCTACACAATTAACTTAAAAAAATAATGCAGTTTGACTTGAAAAATTCACTCTATCCACCTTATTTACTGGATATCATACACTTTGATAGTACTTTCTAAAACATTTTTAGATGGAAAAACTACCAAAAAGAGACAGAAATGATTTAATACATATACAAATTTAAACTCGAGCATTTGAGCTATGAATCAATCCACCAATTTACATAATCACTTACTGGTAAATAACGACAGAGTTAAATACAACGATTTTTTGATTTTCATTACAAGTCTGAAAAAAACTAAACAGTTACATGTTTTGATAAAATTAAATTCACATCATTTGAAATAATAGACATTACATCCAAAATAAACACAAAAATAACATATAATTAAGTTTGGTAGTATGAGATGTATCAAATATGCTTATAATAATTAATTAATTCGCCTCTGGAATCTAAAATAATGCTGCGGCTTAATAAGATAATTTTAGGTTTAATTATTACAGACTGTTGAATAATAAATTGAGTCATGTATTAAGGCTTTCTTAGATAGTTTTCTTTCTTTACAAGGCCAAGAATATTCACTCCATAAGCGGAGCTGAATTATAAATGATCATGGACTCTTAATAACGAATGAAGTTCTTACTTTCTTTTTGAGTCGGTCGTGAATTAATTTTATAAGCTCCTTTAGAACTCTTTGTTGTATCAAAAAAACTTTCGTATAACAGCTGATAGGTACCATTAAAAACTGTATAGTTGAAAGATTTATCAGTCTCACTTTGAGGTAGAAAAAATGAGTAGCGTCTGTGAATTTTTGCGTTTTTGAAAACAAAGGATTTAAGCAGACTTTAAATCGATTATGCTCTGAAATTAGTCTGTAAATATGCCATCAATTTATAGCAGACTTGAGAAAATATTGTTCTTTTAAAATATCGTACACAGGTTCTTTTAACGTTTCATTAAAACTTGTAGCAAAATTCCTACGAAGAAACGTTCCATTTTCTTATGAAAAATATAATTCTCCCCAAAGCTCTAAATACCAGCAGGTCGCAAGAACTAAGACGTGATGGTTCATGGAAGCTCTCAGGGACTATCGTCTCGCTTTAAGCTTTTGTTCCCGGTTAAGTTTCAGCAGCGACGTATTGAAATCTATGAGTTTTCTCTCCGCAACTCAAACCCAAAGTTGCTTGTGTCTGATGCCTTATCCAGCCTCCGCCATCGCTCGTGATGTTATTGAAAACGTGCTTTCTTCGACTAGATGAATGTTGTTTGCATACTCTACTGTGGATTTGGGTACATGTGCAAATGTATACGTGAAAAGGCGGATCCAGAATTTGCGATATCCCTATGTAGTACAAGATATATATCCGACCTATTCAAATGATGTAACCCGAAGCCAAATAAAGTATATGGGGGAACATCTTGCTTAAATAATATAACGGATACTCTGCCTACAAATGTTATTAGATTAACCAATTAGCATCGGATAATGAAACATTTTACATGCCAAATTTGTATGTATTTTTAATTTAAGATCCATTTTCACCCTTATAAACATTAACACTACGAATAATAGAAATGGAATTAGCCAAATTTTTTAATATCTACTATTAACAATTATAAAGATGCTTAATCACTTATAGATCTTCTTTTGTATGAAATTCTAATTCAGATAATCCTATTTATCTTAACGATATATAGAAGGAATGAAAATCATATTACATGAAAAAAAAAACCTAAAAAGTCCCTTTATGATGGTAAATGTGGAGAAATATCTCTTAAAATATTGTTTTTATACTTCACGCAACTATGCTTAGTTATGTTGGAATATTTAAGGTATGAGTATGTTTTCTATGTATTCCAAAAATATGTGCAAAAAGCGAAATTTGGGAGCCAATATTGTCAAAATTATGACTTAAGCGAGTCTCTGAATTTTTTTGTACACTAGCTTTTGACAATTACTTTTTCAACCAAACACAATTATAGTATTTTGTCTGTTAAAAATGTATTAAGTTGCGAATATCTTCATGTTCTATTAAAAAAAAAAGCTTGCGAATGTGCTCGCGTGCGCGCATTTCTAGGGACTGTTGTTTCTGACTGTACATTCTACAGTTTGTAATTAATTTATTGGATCATGCATTTTGAAGAAATAAATTTTTTAGGTAAGCATGAAATGGTATTCCAAAAAATCCTAAAGATTTGAAATTCCAATTCGAACTGTTTGAAATATATGTGAGAAATATTACTGTTTGTTTGTGTTAGTCTCCAAATGTAAGATTTTCACACTATTCTTTTTCCCTGTCAAATTGCAAATATCGGCATACCGTATTTTTTTTGAAGATATTGCAATTTTTAAAAATGGAAATTTTATACTTTAACTGGCATAGTTTTAAATTATACAACATAGTATTGTCGTGAGACCAAATACTCATGGTCTATAAAGGTTTCCTATGCCATCTTTAGTACCACTGTGACCCTAGGTCGTCTTAGTGGATGAAATATTAGAGGTATTATAAATGAATGTCGTTTTTTAAATGAAAGATTTTAATTCTCATATTTTTTTTATTTTGAATAATATTTTACATAATATAATTTCCATCACTAGAAATAACCCTCCTCCACCTATCTGGCAACATTTTGTTGCCTCTTTCATAAAACACCATCGGCTTTGAATCGAAATAATCTTTTAACCCTTTTTTTATATCATCGTATGTTTTATAATTTTTACCGTCCAAATAGTGCTGCATGGACCTAAAGAGATGATAATCCGAAGGAGCGATGTCTGGTGAATACGGAAGATGTCAAATTACCTTCCATCCAAGGCTGTCAATTTTTTCCCGCGTTATTTTTGCAGTATGGGGGCGAGTTTTGTCATGCTGTAAAAACACTTGTCTTCGATTCACGAGAGAGGGTCGTTTTTTTTTAATTTCTGCCGTTAAACGGTCTAATTTCTCACAATAAACTTTTGCATTTATTGTTTGCCGGGTTTAAGAGTTTCGAAATTAATAATTCCCTTGCTGTCCCACCAAACAGACAAAAAAACCTTTTTTGTCGTGAATCCGGGCTTCGGGGTTGGTTTTGCTACCTGCCCCTTCGATAGCCATTGATTTTTGCATCCGTGGTTAGAGTACAGCACCCATTTCTCATCTCCAGTTATTAAATCATTTAAAAACAGTGTTTCGGATTCCTTTTTCAACAAATCTTCGCATGCGTGTATGCGCTCGCCCAGATTCTCTTCGCTTAGCGCGTGCGGTACCCATCTTCCTTTTCTCCACGTCTTCCCGATTTTTTTAAAATGTTTTTTACACTCGACCATGAGCATCCAAGTTTGTCCTCAATTTTTTCTATAGAAGCCGTAGGATCACTTTCAATTTCAGCAGTCAGTATGGCGGGAGCCACCTCACATGGTCTTCCACTTCCAGGGCTATTCTTCAGATCAAAATTTCCAGATCGAAATTTTTTAAACCATCTTTGACACTTGCGAACATCTAAAATATCGCCCAGTATGCCACAAATATTTTTAGTGGCAACCACTGCAGTTTTTTCTTGATAAAATGATAAAGCATTGAATAACGGAAAAATTCTTCGTTCGGCGAAAATTGATTCATTGTAAAATGGGTTGTTAAATTTGAATTTAACAAACCACAATTTATTCTTGACAAGTATGGTCACCGAAAGAGCATAAAACACGACGTGAAAAAGCAACAGCCGAAGCACAACTAATCCTCGAAAACGGTCAACAATAGAAACGACATTCATTTTTACTACCTCTAATACTTTATTTGAATTATTTATATCCTAGAAGCCTTCTTAAGTAGAATATTATGTTTGAGCAGGAATTTACCACCTTCCAAATGGATTTTATAAAAGGATCTACTATATTTGAAAATTTGCACATGATTGAATATTAAAATGTAATCGAACTCATATATATTTATTAACAATACAAATTAAATACTCATCGATATGATAATTATATTTGTTACTTAAGAACGATATAACATATTTTTAAATATAACATGATATTAAAAGTGCTATTAAGAATATTTAATTACTACTTTTTTATGCTGAAACATACTAATATAAATTTAACATTGATAAGTACAGTATATACTGACAAATTCATCTTTAAAGACAACTCAAATAGCGTTGGTTCTTTGAATAAAATCTTTATATTCATTAAAGTACCAAAATAAACAACGATTTTCGGATTTAAGGCGATTCATAGAATTTAGATAGTTTTATATAAATTAAATTAAATTATTTTAGAGCTCTCTTTGTGTATATTAATATTATTTAAATTTAAGATGTCATGGCAAAAACCAATATTTAGCAACCAAAAAAATAGTTAGTAATGAGTTGGAAAATGAGACGAGAGGCTGCCTACTAAAATATAAGCCTTTTGCCATTTAAACTCTATTTTTCTGCTGAATTTTCTTATTATGAATTAATTTTCATTATTTTTTTCAAGTATGGGCATCAAAAGGGGCTCGAAAATGGAGTTGTGACGCAATTTATGAATAGCTGTTGTCTTCCGTTGGCATTGAAGCTCAAAGGGATGGTAATGTTTATTTTTGATATAAAGTCGGCAGATCATTAATTTTAACTTTAATTAAAGAGGATTGTTATTATAAATCTACGATAATTTATTAAAAATTAGTTTCATCTAAATATAGTATTGATTTCCTATGAGGAAAACCATATTTTTCAAAGTCCACGCATGATTTACGCGACAACATCAAATAGAATCACTATCGCAAAAAAAACTTTGTAAGCATATATCTTTTGTGACAGAAACCGAATCAGATTTCAAGCAACGGTCAAAAAGCTTAAGATCACTGATTCAGAAATCGAAAAGTCGCCCACGTCGTTCCTCTTTTGATATCGAAATATTTTACTGGATGCTGGAGCATATCTATATATTACATCTGTCATTTCAGAAATGATATGGTAAACCTTCTTTGAAAAGGTAGGCCTTGGTTTTTCCAAAAGATATTTATGTACACAAAGAGGAATATTGCTCAAGATGAATATTTTTTCCTCGGAATAATTTTTTCGCGATTCGTGATCACAACGGTGAGAGCTAAAAGCGAGGAAATATGAAATTTTCCAATAACAACAATAAATATTTTGCACGGACAAAGAGCAACTCTTTTCGAGTTTAAATTGAAATTACTGGGATATTTGGACGTTGTTGAAGCTCAATTATATACTTCGCCTGGTGAATCAATATTTTAGTTAGCATCGCCTGATTTATTTCAAGGAAATTAATTTTATGTGAAGAGTGTTGACATGACGTTGAAATACTTGGCTTATGTACATTTACTGACGTTGATCTTGCCAATTAAAATTTAAAAAAAAAACAATCAAATTGACTTTATTATATTAAAATCAGAATACAAACTATTAGTGGAGAACTAAGATTATTCGCATATTTTGTGATCTTATGTCTGAGCTCAGTTCATAAGTCATTTTTTTTGTTCCAGAAATTTAAATCAAATAATAGAAGCTTAAGGGATAAACCAATAATGGGATTATCATCAAAATTTGATAACAATATATAATACTAAATTTTCTAATCAAGTCAGTTTCACGTCAAACTGTGCCAACACAATTAAATGTCATAGGCAAAACGAGTAGGATGGGTTTTATAGAATAAGATGTGCTATGCTTTCTTGATCAGTATTAATACTTAAAATTTGATTAATAAAACTATATTAATTAAATTTTAAGTATTAATACTATAATATTTATCAAAAGGTTTTATTGAACATGAATTGGGGATATAATTAATCAATTATCATTTTGCTAATTGTATTATTTTGGTATTTAATAATGTATTTAAAGTGAAATATATTTCCAAAAAATGTATTTGAAAAATATTTTGGGCGAGCCTCTCTTGGGCAATTAATTTTGTAAGCAGATGCACTAAATGGGACAGTTTCGGCCCATTAAGTTCGGTGGATGAGGGATGATAACCATGATTATGGTTTTTATATTAAGTATATTTATTAATACCAACTATTCCATATTTAATGAATATAAAATAAAATTTGCAATCGTATTTGATTGATGCTTAACAATTATTCAAGCCTATATACATAAAAAAAATATTACAGTTTACATTCGCATTTTTGACATTCACCATCCACCAGAGAGCGAATCTAATAAGAAAATAATTTTCCACATATTTCATGGAAGTGTCTTCTTGACACACTATACTTCACCACGAATCTGCCATTTTATTTGAGGCTGTCAAAGAAAATCCTGTCAAAATAAAAAATAACGGCAGCGGCATCGGTTTATATAATATGAAAATTTTCAGCTGCTTGAGTGGGGTCTTCGAAAATCTTAATGATATTATTGGCAAACGGCAGCTGTTCCTTGAGCTCAGAAATATGGGAATCGCTGGAATTCGAAATGATTAATTGCGGTGTCGGTAACGAGGTGGAACACGTAAATTGTCAATTAAACATTTTCCGACGCGAAATTATATATCGTGAAATTTTAATGAAAATACCTACCTTCCTCGAAAAGGATATTGCTTCTTCTTTGTCGACCTGATTGGTAAAATATATATAAATAGGCGAACATGTGTCTTCTTTCGCAAAGACTCGAACCGAAATCTTTGAATGTAAACGACGACTAAATGCGATTTTTTAGGGAAAAAATAAATGAAAATTCCACTAGAAGAGTTTTGTTCATATAAAACATAGATTTTTCCTAGGGGACACACAATTTATAGTTAAAAAAGTGATATGCCAATAACAAATAATGAAAGAAGAATTTAAAAAGTGTGATGTACATGATTTTGATTGCATTCATTTAAAAAATCTGAATCAATAATAATCACAGGTTTCGATGTCTAACTTTTATTTCGGTGATAATTTTACCAAATGAGCCTATTTGTTATCTTACTGATTAAAAGTCGTTTTGTTTTTTCTTCTCTATTTTTTCCAACATACTGTGATTGATTGATCAAATTCAAGCGATTCAAAATCAATTATTCCAATGATATCATGTTATTCGTAAAGAATGCCTTTTCATTATTAACTATGATTATTTATAAACTGATCAGAATAAAGCCGTTAATATTTTCATTAAGGATTATTATAAAATACAAAATTCTCATCAAAAGTCATAAACTATATACTTACTGTCCGGATACTTGATACATTTATTGAGCCATGGATATTTTAATTATCTTCGTCAAATGTATGCTAGGCTAATTTTTTTCAGTTTTTTTGAAAGTTATATAGAGCTCAATGCTCATATTTAAAAAATACATATTTTATATAATAAACTAAGCCTAAGCTTGATGATAAAATAATATAATATAGCCATCGCGAAATATGACTTTATCTCGTTTTCCATTGTATTAAAACATTATGCCTGCTTTATCTAATACTGTACGTATATAATTTACTGAACTTTGTTTTGTATTCTTTTCAGAATCCACAGCTTGTGCCAAAAGGTAAGAAATTTATGACAAACATTTTTCATATAGTTTAACCTTTGTATAGTTTTTATTCGTTTTTGATTAGCATACTACGTTACATTTTTGCAGGTTATTAATAAGTTAAATTATTATTAATGAAGTTTTTAATATCCATATTAGATTATTTTAGAAGTGTCCAAAATCTGCAAAAATATATAGTATACATTTCAAAGTATTCCAAAGTAGATGATATATTTATGAATTTTTATTTATGTTTTTGTAAAATAACCCAATCAAATAATAGATAATAACCTAAAGTAGTCTATTTTTAATTTTTTTTTCTACTTACTCCTTTTATTGACACTCTGTTTTAATATAATTTTATTTTCATCCATCCTAGGATGGTTTTTAATGGAAAAATATGTTTAATAAATTCAACCTGAATTTAAAGTATCTTACAGACTAATAAGATGACACGTAAACTATAGCAATTTCGGCTTGAAAATATTGATTTTCAGACTCATATATTATGTAAATATAAATAATTTTATCATCGAGCATATATTGGGTCGCTTTTGTCTAGCCTAATCAAATTTACGCTGCTCTGAGATTCACAACTTATGATTTTGTAATCAGTTTATGCTAATAATTTATGCACAAAACGTTTCAATTATAACACAAACCACTTGTGTTTGACACAGTTAATCGTAATGCATTATTAAGGCAACACAAAGCTTTGCAAGCTAAGGTAATAGGACATAATTGAAGAAGTAGAAAATTCATAATATTAAGCACTATTAATTTAGAAATTATAACATAGGAAAGGCTAATTATACTTAAATTTATGTTTTTAAAATTATAATAATCAAAAGGCGTTAACTAATCATTAATGCGTGGCTCTTCACGATTTTATTTACTATCGTAGTATTTGCTTCTTCAAATTCTGAAAATTATTGTTAATCTGGGGATAAATTGGAAATATTACTATTTCTACTTTGCTAAATTTGTTGGTGCGGTGAGTTTTATTTCTACAGCCAGCATCCAAAATCTTTAGTAATTTAAATGTATGTTAAAAAGTGTTATTCTTGATTGAATCTTTGATACTAGCATAAGGCAATATAACTATGCTTTTTATATACATGTAAAGAAAATGTATTTTCACATATAAAATTAAGATAATTTCATTCATACTGCTGTGTGTTGATATCAAAGTAAATTTATATATGGGATTTATGGTAATGATATTGCTAGCTCTCGCTGATAATGTGAATTCAATGTAAGATTTCATAAGTATATCATTTTTAGTATCGAAAATTATATTGTATTGATCAAGAATAGTGTGTTGTAGGTCGCAGAATATACATCTATAGTTGCCTTTTCCGGATATAGAAATGTTGTGTTTAAGACCATCTGGATTCAGTCCACGTCTACAATATGTATATAATTGTATGAGGACACAATAAAGGTGCCTTGATCAATAGTTGATTCTGCGAAACCCAAACCGGGAGACTTTGGACTGTTTCTCCGGAGCGTTTCCGTATAAAGGAGTGCTCGGGATTGAAATATTTATAGGGCTCGACAAAAAATCTTAATCCATGTTAGTATAGATTAGAAGGATGTTCCTAAAATCGTGAAGCGATCCTACCACACGGAGAGTTAATCTAAAGATAGGAATGCTGGCTGCGAGCGTGATTTATCCCGAGTAAATCTCTCGTGAATCTGAGCCGCGGCTGTAATTAACATAAATCTTAGCTCAGCGGCTCATGGTTAAATAATGCCCAAATAAATATTATATGTGTGTCGTTAAATCTTGGAACCCTTAAGACAAGAAAAGTGTTACTTTACTTGGCCGAATTAAATATTCAAATGGTACCGGCATGGGATGAAAAGCTCTGACGAAGTCTTCCCGGCCGGGTGACAAGAACCCTCCAGCGGGCGTATCATTAATTATTACACGCGGATTGTCGCTCTGGAGCAAGAACAAAGCACATCTACCCTTAAAACTTGTTGAATTAATATTTTCCACAGTTGTATTAACCGACGTGAAGTGAAGAGGCTCTGCTCCGCGAATTCACTTTGACTCTATATTAAAAAGCTCGTTTTCTCATTAAGCTCGTGTGTATCAAAAATTACTGTGATTCTGTGCCCTATATCAAAATATAAAGCTCGATTCATAAATGTCCACGTAATTTAAATGTTTTCAGAGGAAAGCAATGTCACTGAACTTAAACGTCGAGATCAACTTCGAAGAATTTATTTTATATAAAAGTAATTTCTATTCTGGTTTCAAATTACGGTGGCTCATATTTCACCTGTTATCTCTCGGAAGGTGGCCATACACGTAGAGGCTTACCTTAAAGATAAGTCTAGGCAGATCAATGTTAGGAAAGGCAGTCTTTGCATCCTATAAGTCTATGGGCTTATAAGTCTGCCATCTAATCTGCAAGGATCTATCAATGCTTATATATATTCTCAAATTCTTGAAAAATCTTCCATATATTATAGATATTGAAATATATACCATACAAATTATTTTCTGATGTTTCAAGATGAAAATTCCACAGAGTTTTGTGTACATTTCTTTGTTTAAAAGCCAATCTCTGAAGTGTTCATTGTAACTTTAAGAATTTGGCGCCATAATGTGTTGGTGACATTTTAATGAGTCGTTAAACTTGTTGAAGCTGAACTGACGATCTGTCGATGGATGAACGGCACACATCATTAGACACTGTGGCTACCATGAATCATTGTGTAGTTATAGTCTTCGGCGAATTGATGATTTTTCAGCGCCAATGCTACTCAATAATTTTATATGCAATTAGAACAACACCGAATACAAATATGCCGATAAAGACATGATTTCAATTGGAGTATGAATTTTTGAATGCACGTGAGAAAATAATTATTAAAAGAATCTATAAAACATGACATGGATACCCCAATAACAGATTTTGGCTAAGATTTACAAAAAAATGAATCATAATTATTTTTAATATAAGCAATTAATATTTATTATTAAGGTAATTTTGATAACGCTAATTAATTGTATTTTTGTTTTAAAACTTTCATACAATGATTTTTTGATTATTTTTAAGATTTTTTTAAAATTATATGTCTTTATTATCTTCATAAATTGTATATGAAATAATGTAGAGGAGTAATGTTGTCAGTTAAAATTTTATATTGCATTTAAATGATGAAAATATTTAAAAGCACCCCCTCGATATAAATGTGTTAAATATCGAAGTTATGGTTGCTTGATGTCGTTACTTTGAAATGTGTTTTGCAGGCGTTTTCTTACATTATTTTGTGAGAATATGAAGTGATTGGACAAGGGTATCAACGTCAGGGGATGTCGTTTAAAATTCCGACGTAAATTACCGCAAATGAAAAATAAAGCGAGTCTCCATGGCTCGAACTGCTCTTAAATTAACTTCTAATTTAAATTTTATAAAAATAATATGTAATTTTGCATAAAAAATGGGAAAATATTTTACGAGTCGACGAGTCCCCACACAAAACTTTTTCAATCAATGGTGCCTGCAAAGTTAATTTACATAAAGCAAAAAAGATAGGATTTCGCTGAAAGCCTTTCAAATGTGGGTTCTTTGTCTTTGAAATTACATCGGAAACCTTGACTTTTCGTGGCTTTTTTCGTATTATTGAAAGCGCTTGGAAGTTTTTTCTAAAATTAAATTTCTCTCTAGTATCGTGAGTAATCACAAGTTGTCATTCTGATGAGTATCTAGCAGGCCATTTGGGTGTTTAACGATGCTTTAATCGCTGTTTCAACGCGAAATGCTAAAATTATGTTTTAGTTTTCACTCATTTTATTTGGTTAAAAAATAGCATTGCATGGTATCCTCGCTTGAGAAGGAAGGCTTTAGTGTTATTATAATAGCAAGTAGATGCAAATATGTCACGTAAGCAAAGTTGGATGCAGCTTATGAAGCTCATTCTGCAAATGGGCGCATTATGGCAGCTGAGGATGGATGCATCCCGTGTTTGTTTCGCCACAAACCAACCGAAGACATAACGTTGAACGTCCCAGGTCATTCATCATTCAGCCCAAATGCACTCGCAGAGATTCGTTTACTTGGCAAGCTGACAAAAAACTCCAGAATTCGGTTGAATCTTCTTCTCTAATCCGACTCCTCTCTCCCTATATCCCTGTTTCGCTTCCTTGGCCTCGCCCAGCTTCCTCCAGTTTCCGATTTGTGACATGTTTTCTTTCTTTTGAAGTTGCAGCTCATTTTTCAAACCGGTCTTGAAAAATTAAGCTACGCATTCTCTCAATTCATTCGGTAGATTATTTTACAGCTTTAAAAGCATCAGGTGGCTTTCATCACATTTTCTTTTAAATATACTACTAAGTGACTGCATAAAAATATCGTTTCTTTAATTGTGTCAGAACTGCATCACAACACAACATCCTATTTATTTTATACAGGAATTTATTTATTCAGTTTTAAGCTGCAATTCCATGAAGTAAGCTGATATTGGATTAGCATATTGCAAAATAATTACATAATTAATGAATTTCAAAACCAGAATATCATCTAAAATATAATTTTGTTAAATTTACCACGTTTATTGGCACAAATAATAGCATTTTAGAGCCTAGATTGAATTTGAACCTTTACAGAAAAATCAAAACATTATACAGGAGCACATGAACCGAAAAAATTTTTTTTGGGGGTTAGAGATATCTTTTGCTATGTTTCACACATAGGTTCTATTATTACAATAAATCGGAAAATCAAATACTATAAGATAAACGATCTTACATATGAGACTATTCACTATCGGGTTACGGAATTTCAAGTAGGAGAAAAAAGACGATCAAGAGAAATTTGCTCATTTTGCCATGATCATTATTTACTCGGAGAATGATTCGAATCATTTATATATGAACACAATTAAAGATAATGGTATGGAGACGAGCTAGTATCAATAATTATTCCAAAACTAATAAATAAAAATATAAATATATATATAGCAATAGATAATGAAAAATATTTATCCCAATAATAATGAGTTATGCACACTTCATTTTTGGCATGTACGAAATTATAATCATAAATTTGACTCCCGATCTGTATTTAATTACCCTCGCATTAATTGCAATTTGCACGAAGGGCTGTGATAATTCGACGCTTTTACAATGCGGTCAACTGTTAAGCGAAAAATAAATTGAATTTTCATCGAATTTTAAATTTATTATTCCATTAGTTTTGATTTCCCCTGCTTCATCAACACATCATCAACCGTTTCATGTGCGCCGATTTTTTCAGTGCAACACAATGAATCACGGCCAAAGAGCTCGATTGCATTTCCGGTCATTTGAACTCTTTTTAGAAGAACATAAAAATTCTTGTCGGCTGAAAATACATTATACGCGTTTTCATATTAAATCTGCTTGATGGCTTAATACTTAAACTATAAATCTGTCAAACGATATTTCACAGAGTCTGAAAAGCTTTGATTTGAATTTATATAGACAGTATATCATCTGGAGAATGTTTTTCTTCAATTATGAAAATGAATCTATGGAAACTTTTATGTGGAAGTGTATTAGAAAATTCGAAATATTAATATTTAAAAAAAATCAGTTTGAACTTATTTACATCAGTTTTAAGTCCGTGCGTAATTTTAATTTGTTTTTTTGAACAATTTGCAAACTACAACAAAATCTGTTACGAAATATCATCGAACCATAATAAGTTAATTGGATGTAAGCTACGGTAGTTACAAAAAGCACTCAATATGTTTGAGAGGGAAGTATTTTGAGACCATTTAAAAGTTTGTGTCGATAGTTAATATCACTAATTAGTAGAGCGATTTAAAGGATTTTCAAATACAATTGAACTCCGTATAACAAATTTTATACGAAATAATCAAGTAAGAAACTAAGGATGTTTTTTAAAGGTAAAATATCTATATTTTATATCTAAATATATTTTTTTATTGAAACAAGTTTTTTTTAATAATTCTGTTAATATCCATTGAGCAAGAACGACTTCTTATTGCCAATATATTCAATAATAATTTTTGAGGTTTCTTTAGCAGCATCTTGAGTTCAATAATCTATGTATATTTTTTATAAGAAATATGCTTGCTTTTCACTAAGAGATCTTATAAATTTCGTTGTATGGAGTTAAGCATTTGTGAAGTTTCGTGTAAAAGCTTGTGCTTCTTTCAGTGGCAGTCTAGGTCTTTCATTATGTTTTTAAAGTTAAATATTTTACAACTTTACTGTTTCTATATGTGCATTGTCTTCTGAATTTTGGGTTATCGCAAATGCCATTTTCACTAAAATTGCTTCATCAGTCTCTTCTTCCGCCAGTAATTCTTGAATACTCACTAAATTTACATAGTTAAAGCCTTCCCTTCTTATCGACTTAGCAAGTTCTACTATTACATTCACTCTGTTTTCAGCTAGCATTTGTAGGTTTAGTCATTGAAATAACTTAGATCATACATTTTTCGTCTTATTTCTTTGATGGTTAAAATTTTAAATTAAATCTAAAATATTTTCCTTTTGTGATCGCATGTCTGTGTATTTATGTAATTTATTTTGAATCCAAATGATTTTTTGTTATGGTTATTCATAATTTGTGCATTTCCGCATATATTATAGATATGTATGAATTTAATAATTGCATTCATTTTAAGTAATAAATTAAAACATTACGATTTCTTCGTGAATATATGCTGAATTTTAAAATGTCGATTAAAAACCATTTTTTCTGGAGTATGCTACCAAGGATTCCATTTTAAAGCGAATGCAAAAATAATGCATGAAATTGTAATGGAGAAATAATTGTAGCGAAGCGCCAATGGCGGACTTTATTGGACTAAACTTGGAATTAATGTTCGACCATGCCGATGACAAAAAATATCGTCGACTGATATCCTCGTTAAGGTTTTTCTACCGTGGATGAGGATCTAGCTGAAGATTAATGAAGGCCCGAATACTATGAACTAAGTCTGGAACCGGGTCCTGTCAGCGTTTCAGGATCGCTCTATATCCACTCGGCAAAAACTTTCCCGGCCAGAATCACTATGACATTTTCATTCATGAAAATTGCTCGAAGATATATTAACAAAGTAGACGAGCAATTTGCGGAGAGGCGAAAAGCTGAATACTAAATATTAACGTTCCATTTATTACCCAGAGCAGAAGACTCCACACCAAGGACTACCACGAACACATGCGTCTATGAATGATAAATTTGCCAGCAAATTCTATCCATTATGGCGAACTCTCATATTCTCAATATTGTACGTTCCGACATTTCATATCATCGAATAAAATAATTTTGGGATTTTTTAACATTCACAGCAAAAGAATTCAATGTCAGAAAGACAGGAATTCAATTTATTTGAGTGTGTCACGACGACAAATTGAGGACATGTATTCATATGACTTATGTTGTGATTTAGGATGCCGATCTGGCTATTTCTGTGAGTGGCATGTGTTTATAAAGTTCTGCTAATCCGGTCATTTCAAACATGTGACATCTTCTCTTTTTCATCTTCCAAATATATAATCAAAAATAGCTTTATTTTTTCCATGTGCTGAGAGTAAAATACACACGCTTAGAGTCAAGTTACACAAAATATGCCTAATTGAAATAATATTTTCAAACACATATTTTATTTATTCATGAAGATAAAAAAATATCGTATTTCTCACATAAATTTAACTTCAAGTAAGATAACCATTGTTTGATAAAGACGATCTTCATAACAGACTTTTCTATGGAATTATCATTTTGGGTAGTGATTTTTAATTTTCCTTCCACATGTGGTTACATTATAGATATGATACATTATAACGAGGAGAGGATCTATGAGTAGTATGCGAAATTATCAGTTTTATAATTTATATTTTAATTATTGTTGCAAATTCAGTCATTCATATGCGTATAAGACTTTATTAATCACCTTAATATATTACAAGGAATTAAGGTATATTGGGAGCTCTCTCGCTTTTAAATGTCTCTCTGTAACATGAAAAAAAAAAATTAAACTAATATCTTTTAAGTCAGCGATGGATAAACTTTTTTAAGTCATGTATCATTTTATCGATTTTAAAATGAATTGTTTTACCATTGCATCGCATAGCATCTGGTCACAAGTTGTAATCAGCTTGATAAAATATTTAATTTACAAAAATGTAAAATAATATTAAATTGTCAAGCTGATTGGCTAGTTGTCTCGGTAAATACAGACATAATTAGTTAGCATGAAATCATTTAATATAATTGTCTTAAACTAATGGATGTATGCAAAGCATAGCAATGAGCAAAATAGTTAAACCAGCGCTAAATACTCCAATGTACAAAATCTCAAATTGAATTGTCGAAGGACAAAATTTGGGTAATTTAATTACTATAGTGTGTACTGTGCAAAGAAAAACTAATTAAAGATGACATATTTCGTCTCATTATCATGGACAATTAATTATACATATTCGCCATATTTGGCTGAGGCGGTACAGCGAAGCCGCCAGTTTCGTGTGAATAGTTAATTTTTAATCACGCTCGAGACCATTAACGACATTAATCACAGTTAATTTTTCGTGGCAGCGATTGTAAACATTTTTAAAGGTGGTGTTGGCGGCCGTTGGCTTTGCAGATGGTAAATCATAATTAGTCATCGCCGTCCATTCATTATTTGAAGAATTCTCCCGTCGAGACACAGCAGCCGCCCGGGCCATTATGGAACATGGGTGGACTCATGTCGCGTGAAAGTAAACTCGCTCTATGAATTTTAGAGCTATTTCCACAAAATGACAATCTAATGTTGGAATGTCTGATGTAGAGGGAAGAAAATACGGGAACATGCAGTTGGTTAAGCCGGGTGCATAATAAAATAAATCCCTTCTGACTTGGCTTAATCATGCTATATCAGGATTAAAAACCTTATTGTGCCTGTCTCAAATATTTATATTTTTTATTTAATTAAGCTTTTCGATGGATACACAACATTTTATGAACTGATTGACACTATGGGTATGTAATATTTTTTGATCTTTGATACCACCGAAAAAAAATGTCATAATGTTATTTATGTATTCATGATGTCAATGAACAAAGCATTTCCTAGTTTTGAGTGACATTTAATTGAGTAAAATGAATACATATATACTTCATTTATAGGGATAATATTTATGGAATGCATTAATGTTGTCGATCAAACATTTCGATCCAATTTTTTCTCGATATCTTGGGTTTATAAAAATAAACACGGAGAGCATTAATAATGTCCGAATTTGTTACAATGATTTTAGATGTATAAAATATTTAAAAAATATATGTATGTGTAAAAAATGCTATGAAACATATTCGGAAAGTAAGTGTACTGTGACAATAACGGGCTGTGGTTTTTGGTTTTTTAAGGGATGGTCATACTAAGTGATAGAAGGGCATCTCAGGATAGTATGTAAATTCACGTTGTAGTGTCCAGTTGTGTTAAAGAGGTCGGTAAGAAATCCCGCCCGCAAGTTTTTTGCGCGATTTGAATTAGAAGATGAGGATTTTTTGAGCTCTATTGTGACTGGAGATATAAAATGGGTGGGTCATTACACGTCTGAGTCAAAAATACAGTCATCACAGTAGTGTCACACCAATTCCCCATCTGCCAAAAAAATTCAAAATCACAATTTCGGGCAAAAAAATCATGACTTTAGTGATTTGGGACCGAAAAAGGTATCATTTTCGAATTTCTGCCTCAGGAAGAAATCATCAATGCACAACGATATTGTGGACCCTAAAAAAACTCAAAAGAAACATTCAAAACAAAAAGAGAGATATACTAACGCAAGGGGTGTGCTTGTTGCATTAATCGGGGTGAGGAT
Organism: Stenopsyche tienmushanensis; assembly: GCA_008973525.1. NCBI lineage: Eukaryota > Metazoa > Arthropoda > Insecta > Trichoptera > Stenopsychidae > Stenopsyche > Stenopsyche tienmushanensis. Next base: position 143,829 of record WACJ01000059.1, read on the forward strand.
TATGTTGAAAATTACTTAACAAATGTATCAACAATATCCTGTTTTTTTTTTAAATACACTTTTTAAAAAAATATATAAAATAGTACACTTACTTTCGGGATATGCATTATATAATGATTGGGGAAATCATTGACACCCTGATGTGGTATTTGGGAAGTATAAAAAATATTCAAACTTGTATTGCTAAAATATGATAAATAATTTAGTATTCAGACGAAATTAAATAGAGCAATAAAATTGATTTTACCGTCGTGTGACGGCCACATGCGTATATTTATGAGATTGGTCGCTGCTTGTATGAACTAATCGCTTTATTAAAATGAGTTTCGTAGAATATTTCGCTTGTTTTAGAAATAATTGAGGTAATTTATAAATAATTTGGATAATAAGAATGTAGACCAATTACGTTATAAAAAGATGTATTTTTTCCCTCAGTATATTATTCCATTCAGCTTTTACGAGAACGATAATAATGGACTTATTATCTTGTCAATTCTTAATACATCCACCCACCAATAATTTCAGTACTTATACAAGTATTTCAAGAAAAACTTTTCCAATCATATTATTCATGTATTGTGAGTAATTATGTTCTTCCGCTTCCGTATGGAAGTATTATAATATATAATTATTTTTTGCATCTTTGAACATGTTTGTATATTCTCCTCTCAATATTTTCAGTCTTTCAGGATGAAAAATGTCTGATACTCCCTAATATACCATAATGACGTGACATAAATATTCAAGATGGCTGATGTTGCAACAAATTGATTTTATGGGTAATGTGGTATAAATAGATTGGGTGCGTCAAATTTTTTTTCGAAATAAGGCTTAAAGATGGATATTTTTATATTTAAATTTGTTTGAAACTGAATAAATTTCGCATTAAATGTAATGAAGGATTTTCACGGTAGTTTCAGCGAAAATTGAGTTTTCCAATCATCGAATATCAATCAGCTTTATTACGACTGTAATTATCAGTGCTCAATTTGATTGATAATCAAATTTGTAATTGAAATATTTATTGGGTTCAAATTAAATTCAGAATTTGATGATGTGTTTCTTTGATCTGAAATATTTTTAAGTCGTTAAAACATTGGGATGCTCCCGTTTTGCGTCCATCGTGCTGGAGCTCAGAAGTTGATGTCCTTCTAAAAATAATCAACATCGAAATAGCGTCTCCAAAATAGCTCTTTCCTCACCAAAATTAACTGGTATGCTTTTTTCTAATCACATCACAAAAAATCGACACAAATAATGATATTCGAGCATTTTTAAATTAATATAATGTATCGCTTTTTTGAGCGTCATTTCTGAGATGAGACGCCATGTATCATTCCTGGGTGTCAGAATGCGTCAACGTTTCAAAAATAACGATCCACTAATTGTATACCACTTTCATAATTCACAACCAACAGGCTAACAGCGAAAGACTTCTTAGAATGCGAACTCTAACAAATATTCGACGCAAATTCAAGCATAGTGGAGATTCAGCATGTTATATCTAAGCTTCGTTGATATCTGAATGGTGATGAATAACATTTTGTGGCAAACAAAGTCACGTTATTTCGGTTGGAAAATGCCAGAAATTTTATTATGTATGCTGAATTTCATATGAGGGGGCGTCCAAATTAAAATATTTCGCGAGCTGCGCATAAAATTTGCGACCCTCCATAATGAGTCAAATGCCTAGTAATTTATATTTTTACCTTGGTTTAAATCCTGAAACTCATAAAGAGGTATTAGAGATGCAATCCGAATGTCTAATCGAAGCTTTCATTCGATTTAACATATAGTTGGGGCATATTTTCAACTGAAAACATTCGAAGCGCGTTATCCAAAATCGCTTAGAATTAATTGTTACCGTGCAATCGTCGTGATTTGCTTGGATTTGCTGACCTAAATGCACTCAACTGAACCTAATGGAGCCATTCGAAACCGGGAGATTATCTCAATAGCATCCAGAGAAAAGTGCTTTTGTTGAGTAAAAATAAAATTAAAACCAAACGCTCTTCAATTTATATTTCACTTTCGAAAACATGTTAAGTCTTTTTCGAATTGATCCATTAAATTTGGGCGTCAATCGCACTGCTTTGCAAAATTAAGTCTATATTCTTTTTAAAATCAAACTTATCATATGCTATTTATTTCTTATCTTTTAATACAAAATATTAAATGTGGGTTGTAAAAGAAATAGAAGAACATCTGCTAAGGATAGAAATGAAAGCTCGCGGAAAACCAATCTAAAAAAGAAAAACGTAAAGAGAATGAACAACGTTCTCAAGATGATAAAACCACATGTGCGATTTATCACACGTAATCTTTTAAGCCGGATCGAAATCGTGTATAGAATTGCTTTCATAATTTTACAATGCAAATTTTAAAAAATGTATGCCAATTCCTATTTACGTTTATGCTAATTTACTTCTTATAATACATTAGATAAATACTAAATGAATTTTTGTTACATACATACAAATTTATATTTACATTATTGAATAAAGACTGTATTATGTATTTTTTGCCAAATGAAGTGATACTTTAAACATAATGCAATAACTTAATTAAAGTCTGTATAGCCATAAAATAAAGTAATTGCATTTAATGATTTTGAACGAATGAAGAAGATAACTGCATATTATTTGATATGGTTGCTTTTGATAAGTTAACGGGATTAAATCAGATGAAAGTTTCGTATGCTCTTCTTATGAAACTCATTGAGCTTCAACACATCTTAAGCTCCAAAATAGTAAAAATGAAATAGAAAACTCTAATAAAAAAATAAACATTTACGATATGATCATATTATTGAACACCTTTTGGTGATATATTTATGCAATTACTTTTAAATTTTAGTATTGGAAGAAAGGTTTTTAGCGTTCACTGTTGCTTAAATCATGACCCATGAAGGTTCATATTTTATAGAAGTCATCGCATTATACGCATTTTATTGGTTTCATGCACTCCATACTGTATGTCATACAGTGTATGAGATCTAAGACTCTAGATATTTTATGGTTTTAGATAAAAAATAATTTATCTGTATGTATCTTAACGCTGGTTAAGATGGATATATATAAAAAAAATCTTTTATTTATTGAAATTTCTTTTGGAATATTTCCCATTCTTATGGGTGTCAGTATTTTGTAAAATCATAATTAATAGTATCTCAATCATTTTATAGTATTTTTAATAAATGCAGTAGTTAAGAGACTTATACAATAACAGCAGTAAGGAGTAAATCATGAAACACATACTGGTTATGCTATTTTTGGTCTTATAGCAAGCATGCTGAATTTCCGCTTATTATATTTCATGCTACTGAAAGCGACCAAATGAAAACATCCATCAGCATACCAACAAGCGAAACATCTTTCAGTTCTAAATATATTAACAAAACTATGGCGATACTTTTTTTGCATCTATATTAAGTTTTATATTTTTAAATATGAAATTATACAATGAAAATATGATTGTCAGTTTTCTAGTTATTGTGTTCAAATATATATTACGCTGCATTCTGCAAAGCTTAAATTACACATAGCGTGTCCATTGACTCTAATTTATTTTTTTAGTTAAAGGTTAATGAAAAAAATTAGATATTGCTATCTTAGTTATATTGTATTTGGGTCGATACGTTTTTCATCATTTGACGTGTGCCACATTTGCATGTTATACGAGTATATTTCCCCAATAACTATAAATCATTTCTATGTAAAAAGTTCAATGGAAACTCAAATATACAGTAGCTTAATATAAAAGCTACAGTCGACGTGAATTATCGAGGTAAATTTTCAAAGCACAATGAAGGCAAGAATTGAAGACTTTTCAATTGTGCAACTGTCAGTGGAAATATTAAAAACACACACGATATATCGGCGCTTTTCCCGCTTGGATTTTAATTTTTCGACACATCATCGACTGGATGGAAAATTGACTGGTTGTTGTCGAACGTGGTTCTGCGCCCAACCCCCTAGGGCTAACCCCAACCCTGGCATCCCACCTCCTGCATGGAGTTGACTTCTGCGGTCAAGTTACCATGAAAATTCACCGCCCATTGTCCGAGCTTAATTATCGTAATATTTCAACGACATTGTTCAGCATACAGCTCTGTGAAAATACGCTCATAACACAGAAATGTTTCGCTGCCGTTTTTTAAAATCTACGCAAAGCTAAAACCTCTCACAATTGCACAACATTGAATCACGATGGTATCAACTCTTTCACTGGGAACGAAAAATTGTAACCCATATAGAAAGTTGCTCGTGGTGCAAATCAAATACCATGTTATTCAACGTTGGTACTGTAAAAGTACGAAAGCTGCAATTTGTGGGCAATTTTGATAAAAAACTGTTCTCTGTAATACCTATTTAATATGCATTATGAAAGGGTGGGTTTTCATGCTCTGATTATCTCCATGTCAACATATTATATGTAACCATACTTTTATGCAACTGACAATGTTTCATATATTCGCCGTTATATTGTGTAATTGTTCAATCTAATTTTAAACTGATTTTCTAGATTTGGAAAGCAAAACCACATATAAGTCCATTGTAATTACATGTATATGTAATTTTGTCATTCGCTCATAGATCTTCTTCAAACTTGACTCTATGCAGATGACTACTATGGAGATCGTCTATGTTCGACAACCAATATGGCATCTATCTCTAGAAGAAACAGATCCCGATTGAGATATTTCCATAGGGATTAGTTATGGATAACAAGGATATTTTTAATAAATAATAAAATTTTCTATACCATTTGTGGAAAGCAATTACTTATAATAGTACATCCCTCAAGAAAATTTATTGTGCTATTATTATGTCATAATTAATTGTTCATGAGTATCTAAAATTTACTTTTCTTGATAACATTTGATTCTCTGTGAAAAATCTATCTGCCAATAAATTCAGGGGATGGTAATTACTTTAAATAGATATTTTTAAATAACTTATTTAATATTGTGAAGTTTTATTCAGCTTTAAATTACTTTCATTCATCTTACATAAAACTTTATATAGAAATCTATAAGAAACCTTTAGATTAAAATAGTTCATCCCTAGAACATATTTGTGTAGATTTATGGGTTAAAAAGATTAATAATAAAAGTTGGAGCATTTTGATATAATTTTTGCAATAAATTCATATTCTTTAAAAATTAAAAGTATTTCTCAAACATTTTTTTTTAAATTTACATAAGATTAAGGACATATTCTATGTAATGTTATTCAAAAGCCGTACCTGTACTTTGTTTATGTTCATTTAAATAATCCATATAAATATTCACAGTTGTTGATATTGCTTTTAAAATATAGCCTTCAACGCCCAAGCATAATAAAGCATATACATTTTTTTATTTACTGTATTAAAATTTTCGAGGACTCATTTACATTGTTAAAAATTAAAACCAAAATATAATCTTGGTTCAATTTATTATTAGAATTATAAGGTATTAAGCCATACATAAAAGGATTATCGAAAACTATTCTAATCATAATATCAACTCAGCTCAACCCTAATTGACGTTAGTACTTATTCTTAATAGTTTTTACCCGCAGGGCTTCGAATACCGGTGCGAATTTAGTTGGACGTTTAGAAATTAACCTACAATAGATATTATTAGGTTTAATGATAACGAATAATAAAATAAATATTTATTAAAAAAGTATTTAAAATATTATAAATAAATAAAAAGTCTGCCAGATTAACTGTTAATAGCTTCACTTTAGCTTTTGAATTGATATTAATAGTGCATTATTTTTAAGTTAATCTTCAGTCGTTAACTAATCCACTATAAAAATTCTAATTAAAGATATAGCTATTATTATTGTGCTCTTTTGAAAATCCTTTTTTGGTAAAAACTAGTAGTAATATGAGAGTTTTATGTCAAATTATGATATATTATATATAGATTTATTGTAACATACAAAATAAACCGTCTCTGAAAATGTGCATTTGTGTAGTAAATAGCACTTTTCGCAGGAGAAAATAGAGAATTTATGTAAAAAGTAAAAGCAAATTCAGCTAAAGTTTTCAGATAGGGAAAGTTCAAGATAAATAAAACATCCGCGCTAGAAAATGCAATTGTTATAAAACAAAGAACATAAATCCTATGATCAATAGACAAAGAAATAAAATACCTCCGGAGCCTTTGAAATGGAGAAATAAATGCACGGCCACATCATTCTAACATTAAGAATACATACATTCGCTGTATTTTCGATATCGGAAAAAGACAAAAAGAATTTTATAGCAGGGGTAAATAAAACGAATTGAATTTCGACGAACCAAATAAAAGATCGCATGGTAGATCTTTTTCTACTGGTATGTTTAAAAGGTAAAATATACTAGGGTTATTGGAAAGTAGGCCATTTTTTATTTTAAATATCAGTCTTGCATTCTTTTATTGATATTTTGAAAAAATAAATCGGATATAAATGTATAAGCACTAAGAAAGAATGTGTTATTCATTTTATCTTCATTTGATCATCATGGAATGTTTTAAAGATCTGAGCATAACAACTAAATGTATCATATTGGAATAAGCTTTCCAATTCAATTCCTGGATGATTTTGCAGTATGAAAATTTGATTTATTTTCTATTGAATAATATTGAACATCTTTCATTGACGTTTAGATTGAGCCTTTCGTTTAATTTTATTAATCTAAAGTGAAGAATTTTTAACATATCCTACAAAGAACTATTTTTATTTTATTTAGACGGGCTTAAAGATTGTGATGGGGATTCATTCAAGAGAATTGAATGAACCCTGGTTTTTACATTTAAAATAATCGCAAATCATCTCAATCATCTCAATTTATCACGTCAAAAAAAATCTTTTTTTTTAAATCTCATTTTTCGAAAGGACGTGTCTCTAAGGAAGTCTTCCATAATTTTGGTGAAGAAATTCGGATTATTCCAATGCTTTACAGCTAATTCGCGTAATGCGCTCGAAGCAATCACTCCATCCAGATTGCACCCCAGCGGCTCGGAGATCGCTGCGGCCACAGATTTACCCCTATACCTGCTTTTCTTTGCAGGCCAGAGGTTCCTATTTGAAACCTTTCTTATCTTTGCTCTAGTAAGGAAAAAATGAAGTCAAAAAAATGTTAACATAGTTTTAAAAAATGCGAATAAGCTAGTGAAAAGTAAAGGCAAAAAAAGTAAGAACTTTGTACGAAGCGCTTCGAAAACCGAATAGCCTACTAATAAACTGACAAACAAAATAATATAATTATTATGGTTTAGCTCCGCCTACATCTTGATTCAATAAAAAAATTGAGAAATGCTATTTTGGCCACATACTATCACAAAATTTCGACTGATGAAGCCCCTCAGCACTCATACTGGCCGGTAGGGGCAGATTCTTAGTGCGAATTGTAAAAACATGCAACTACAAGATCGTTATATTTACACAAGCAACCTCCCTCTTTCACAGAGCATATTCAGCAAATCTTAAAGAGCCATGAATAATCAACGTCTGATAATTTATTGGAAAGATGCATTGGCTCGTTTCAACGAGTGCGCATGGTCCCTGGTACTGAAATATATTTTTTATGGCCAAAAATACTAGAAATCGCAACATATACTGCAGCCTGTATTTTTAACGAAGCATTTACACTTATTTTTAAAATAATGGATAAAAAGATGCATTGCGATTCGTGGAGACGCCCAACGAAGAACGTATACGACTTGCCAACCGCCAAAGCTCCGAATCTTCTAAATAAGCTAGAACAGTTCCCATATACACCAAATCGGTCAAAAAATAAGAGGCTGAGGTAGCTGAAGAATTTTTTTATGAAACTGGAATCGCTGATTAGTAATATATTTATAAATCTATATATGAAAAGTACTAGGTTAAACTAAATTTGTTGAACTACATACATTGCGCTTCAATTGCTGCATATAAATTAGGTCCAAATCACCGTTGTGCATTTGCAGAAATAGGCTTTTGCAATAATTTACCTTGTCATATATATATTTCAAACTATGCATATTCTGAAATACGTTTCCAAATTGAAAATAAATCATTGTTTTTCCCCACAAAGTTTGTCTCCAAAAGCATTATTTGTATTGCTTAAGCCCCCGCATAAAGTTAGAGCTTTGATGAATTAACTTAATACCCATTTAAAATATGATATTCTTTATAAAAAAAGGTTGGCTGGCGATATTGAAAAACATTTTTAATCCACAGAAGGCAAAGAACTCGATTACAGAATTATGCTATCTTGGAAAAGTTTCCTTGGAGAGAGGGAACAAAGCGAGGGTACAAATAATTTCCATTTAATTTCATCTAAACCTCATTATCAGTGAAGCCTCATGGACAACAAATGTGCAAAATATACAAATTTCGGCTATTGCTGAAAGACACAGATGGGGTAGGTAATCATTCTGAATCCATTGTCAGGACCCATGTCACTGGGCTTTCATTTCAGATATTACTCATTATCTTTGACTTTCAAATTATGGAGAATGTCCGAAAATATAGGTGAGAATGAAAATTTCTCATAAACATAAATTTGATATCACAAGACATTCTTATATTGAAACTGAAAGTCAAATTAAATTAAACTATATATAAACACATACTCATAATTTTTCACCAACAATATAAATGTCAAGAAATATATTCAAAATCGCTATTTATAAAATAATATAGAAAATAGCTGTATAAAGTTGAATTTTATTACACCAATTACTTGTGTGAGCAGTGAGTATCTGCTTAGATCGTGATTTTATTCATTTATTATAGCCAAGAATATTTGCCGCATGAAAAACAATAATAACGGATAAATTTTATTGAATTGAAAATATTATGGAATCAAATTGAGTATAAAAAAATTATGTACTTTGAGTTTTTAACGGCTTTAATCTTATAATATTTTCAGACGCAGTTTAAAAATGATGTAAGCCTATAAAAGAATCGTTGTTTTTATTGATTGTCTCTACAGGGATGTCGAATTTTGATCTTTAAATTTGAAAACATTGAAAAAAGTTAAGGAATTTCCGTTTTAACTTTTTTCTCATACGACTTTAAAATTCTCAGATTCATATTTTCCTTGACAACTTAAAAACTACTTGTAGAGCTTATCTTCTAACTAAAAAACGCCACTATATTTACGCGCTTGTGTACATATTCCAGGAAGAGCTTTAATTTTATTTTAATATTTGTAATATAATACTGGTTATTGAGGCTATTATTTTAGCATTTTTTCAACCATATTGTGGTTCTACATTGTAAGATTCTCATTTAAATGTCAATTTAGGCAAAGAGTGTATTTTTAGAATTCTTTATAATGTGATTATGGATGTAGATGATGGATAGAATTTTTGAAAAACTTTGGCAGTTGTTTTGTCCAATTTTTGAACTGATATTATTTATAAAGTGCAAAAAAATCAAGTCAAGCGGTTTTACTTACATTATTACTTACATTTAATCTCGTTATTTTATAGCTAAACTTTGTAAAGTATCGTTCAAGAATAGTAATTAGAGTTGCATGTGAAAGGTCAGGGTAAATTATTGTACGCATTGAAACGTAAGAAAGCTTATATTTGAGCGTTCCCACAGACATGCGATATGGAATATTCTTATCACCCGATTATTACAAATTTACCCATTGGTCTTTATGTAAGATAAGCATTTTTGTTTGTTTCATTGATTATAAATAAGCTGCTGATGTAAAATTAATTATGTCACTAGTATTATTTTTTTTCTTCTTATAACTTTTGGTATAAATAAATTAAAGTTTCGTGGATATATTTATGATAGTTTAAGATCAAGATACGAAGCACAAAAGCGTATTTTTACTTTAAGGTTAATGGACATTTTAAGAACTGATTCCCATTAATCTTAAAATTATGGTTGTATATCAGACTTTATGATTTTTACGACTTATAAATTATTTTTTTGTTGCTGTAAAGTACCAAGAATTGAGCATATTTTATAAATAACTATAGAAATTATATTAAATAAATATAAATCAAAGAAAATGGGGAAAATCTGCTGTGAAAATTGTGCGCCTTCAGTTGAAGAAGGCTAGAGCAGTTAGCGTCAGGACAATAGCACTCATAAAATTCCAACTCGAGTGCGTATACACAATATAAGCACAAAGTGTAGCAAAATGTTGAGAAATTTAATTCGAGATTGTTTTTACGATTTATCTCTTACTTCGGTCTAGTTTTTTTTGACTTTGGCGAAAGTCTAATACTGTCACTCACAGTTAGCGGGTAGTGATTTTGCGCGTAGTGTTTTCACCACTCAACGCGATGAAAACCCAAGTTTTTCCGCGAAGGCGTATAATTTTACGGCGAAGCTTATGAACTTTTTATTGCTTCAGACTGAGGACTCCTCAACGCCAGACCAATTACAGAGCAGCGTCGGAGATGGCCATCAAAAGCCAAATAAAATCTGGCATGACGATATCTGCTGCTGGAGCTTCGCGCGAAGCTTTTAAAGCCCTCGAGAAAAAGCTCTATTAAGCACCTAAGGCGGCAGGGAAAAAGCGTGCTTAAGAAGAATCAGATAATGCCAGGTTGTATTGAGGAGTGAGGGTGATTTACTGGAAAGCTCATTTACCAATGACAGACTGATGTACATTCCGTTTTATTAGTATTATCCGCCAAAAGAAAAAAAGGATATTCGGATTTTTCCACATACTAAAAACATGGGCACTTTTTTTAAAATGTGCCTTAAAAGAGAATCTATAAGGTTTTTTTTTTATTGCTATTGCTCCCAGCAAAGGAAATTGATCCCAAAAGGATCGATCGATTTTGGTAAAGAGAATATTGAAACGGCGTCCTCGTGGGTATTATTTTGTGGATATAAAGTCCCGCAAAAAATACTATCCTCTTTACAATAAGAATAAACGATCACAGGTGGCATTTGTATTTTATAATATAAGAATACAATACTTTGGTCTCACGGTCTTGGTATAAACATGAATATACATATTCATATATTTAAGCCTTGAAGTTTCAGGCCCAAGTTTCAGAAGGCGTCCTTCAAAATTTGTGACGTTTTATGCTGAAGGTTTGATAATCAAGAAAAAATTGCTATTGTTGTATATATATGGAAAAACATCTTATTGTTTAAATTTGTATAGAAATAAGATAAATAAATAATTTTCAGGATAGTATTAAAACTGTAATTTGTAAGTTAAAAGTAATATTTATTTACTTTTGATTGTCTTTCATATGTGTTAAATAGTATAACCTTATTTAGAAATTCATTTTAGATAAAGGGCAATCTAAAATAAGGAGTAAAATAATATCTTACTGTTTAAATAACATTTTTTTAAATCTTTACTTTGCATCGATCTCGATATCAGATGAAAAAGAAACTCTATCCTAGTTAAACTCATTCCAACAGCCTCTCATAATCTGGATTAATGCTCTGTTTACTATTATTATTCATTTAATAGTAGATTTTATTAAATTTCAAGAAGAATTATGTTTGTAGGAAATATATATATAATCGCTGCACATTATTATTTAATTTCTCTTGAGGATCTAATAAAATGCAGAAATAGTATTTCAAAATATTATGGAATTTGACCTGGATGAGTCAGATTACAGCTATGTAAATAGATCCGGACAGTGAGAGGTCATTGTGTTGAGTCTAATTAGAGATTTTCTAATTTCAGTTATTCCTACGTCAGTCTTTTTTTAAAAAAGGTCATATTTTAACAAAGTTCTTACATCAAATTTCTTTCTAGAAACATGGATGTTTTAATTTACTATAATTTAACAATCAAACGATTGCAATCTTGTCATAAAATCATAAAACTTCACCAATGCTTTTTTATTCGTTTTTTTCTGCTGTTTTTATTTTTTCTGTTATGCTATTTTCTTGCTAATTAAGAATAATATTGGCTAATGTACTTAATCATACCACAATTCCAAAAGTGTTTTTTTTATGAAGAATTGAGTAATAATTTGCAATGATAAGTAATATTATTGCAAATGATTATAATAGCTCATAAACCAATGAGAAATTAATCTGCAATTTAAATATTTCATTCTATATACAATGCAAAGGCCACAATATTTACAAAGTTTGTTCTGGTGAGGCTTTTTCAAGGCTGGAATAAATAATAAGAAAATCCAATCCATCATTTTCCATTACAGTCTTTAATATTAATATAGCTATCATCGTGTTACAATATCACAATGATGGCTTGGTCATAAATAATTTTGAACTCGAAAACTCCGAGGCCACTCTTACATTTTCAATATCTATTACAAAGGAAATATTTTTAGCACGAAAAGGAATCAATACGCGTATGATAGAATTTCATTAAATACTTCCACGCTGTAATATGATTATAACGATATACGAAGCTCACACACATGTATACGTCGTATGATTAAAACCAACGCTGCATCTCCGTATTTATGTAATTTCGGATAAAATTCACCATGAAATTGGAGGCTGGATAAATGGAATCCAACCGAATAAGGAAATACTTCCTCATATTCCACCGGTACATATTACGAATATAATATTACGCGCGTACGAATCAGGATTAAAGAAATAAAGACGATTCGCCAACTTTTATGTGAGCGTACTTGGGGGCTTTAGCCTGTCATATGTAACCATAGCTATAACTCGAAGATGTGATTCAAAGAATACGAAGCGGGAATAATAAGCATGAGTCTCATTAAATTAGGCATATCGGATTTTCTACGTATCAAATTGAACGGATTGTACTGGGTGACCCGAAAAAGCACGCCGGATTCGACGCGAATATTGTTCTCGAAGTAAATACTGTAAGATGCATCGTGCTGCATTCAAAATATGGATCGTGTGCATCGAAAATTTTGCATGCATCCATAAACAACAATGCTTCTAAAAGTCTTTGAATCGTAAATAAAGGGAAGTGTGACAGTTTCTTCAACTTATTCTTTGTTGTGCTCTACTTGGATTTATCATGCGAATAAGATTATCTTCGCTGATGTAACTTTGTATCGTCAAGTGACTTTGCTTATTCTATTATTTTAAACTCTTATACTATATAAAATATAAATAAAATAAAATATGATATTTTTCAAGCGGGATATCTTTTCACGTTCAAGTTCACAATGTATGCCGTGAAATGTTATTAGCGATTTACAAGCTTATATCGGACTATAGAGATTTGAAAGACGGCTTTGGGTAGTCGAGATGATGCTTAAAACTTTGCTGATTAAATCAGATTTTTGTTAAGCTATCGAATGAATATCACAGATATGTATTAATAATCGAAATTGATAATTTAATATAACATAGTATAAGATGTAAATCAATTGCGTTCCCTAAATTATACGTTTTTGATTAGGATCCTTAATCAATATAAATATATCGAAAGACTCTCCTCTTTAATAAGTTTCAGATTTAAAAAAATATATATAAAAATCAAAGAGTAAAATACTTTTTAATCCTGCTGAAGCTAATAAAGGAACTCTATTACAACCCTTATGTTATTTCCCAGATATGGATTCTTCGGATAATTATCATCATATCTATTTAATTCTTCGAAAGTAGTATAGTATTTAGATTATATCAAATCTAGATTATGGGTACAAGTTTGGTGGATCAGACGTATTAACATTTTCGATGAATCGTAATTAATGACAATTTTGATAAAAAAATGTGACTATTAAAGCTTAGGGTTCTATGGTCAAATTCCTGATATCCCTAATATTTACATTGAGGATAAATTCAACATTATTATTAATATTTAATAATCGCACTTATCGTTTCATATATTATATATAAAGCCGACATGAATTTGTAAAACATTAGGCATTGTAAGTCAAGAACTTCTATTTCATTAATCGAAAAAAGATCTGCAAAAAAATCATCCTTATAGCAGCAATTTTTTACACATGCAATTATTAGCAGATTTGCTTCCAAAAACTGAAACGTATAAAGGTGTTAAACATTGCACATACACTCGCAAAAAAAAAGTAAAAAATATATTTGATTACGTACAACAATGTTCAAGCCATAACTAATTTAATTGAAATATAATATAAATATTGGCACACATCCCTCGTATTAGGCCATATTCAAACATCTATAGCAGGCAATTTCCATAGACGATTCTCATGGGGATGAGATATATCATGTTGTGGCTTCTCATCGTCATCCACATATGATTAAACTAAGATAATATTATTAGAATAAATCAAACTAAGATGGAACATAAGCATATTAAATTAATATTATTTATCTTTTATTTTGTCCTCGGATAAAGGATTTTTAAAAAGAGATTTGATAAAAGCGACAGACTTATTACAATAATGTGTTCGTTGATGGTCTATTTTATATTGATTTTAATACGTCATCTTTCAATAAATATTTGATTGATTGTATGTTAATTAGTAGAAGATCAGGAAAATTTTCATACAACTAAATTTTATGGCGATGTTTCTTCGAATTTACATGTATTTCAAAAAAAAAACTAAATAATTCATGATATCTTAGAATAAATTGAACAGCATTTTTAAAGTTTGTTTTAAAAAGAGAAAGAGGGAGACAAATTTATATACAGTGATGACATTGAACAACAAAAATTAACTTGAATATTGCTAATTTATTATATTATAGATAAATTTGCAATGAAAATAAATTTAAAAAAAAACTTTGTACAAGATTTATTATTTATTTTAATACTAAATAGTTTATATCAAATACTTAAGGGGGGCAAACCCTTTACAGCGATCAATTTTTTTTTTAATTATGTGTTTCGAAAGTATAACATATTGAGAGCATACTATTAAAGAGAAAAATCGGAATATGAAATATTTATATAGATTTGTATTTTTTCGGGCAAAAATCATTTTAAAATCTATCTTTTCGTATTCAAACGATATATTTTTGTTATATATATATATATTTAATATGGTGTGCAATTTTTTTTTATCTAAGTATATAGGGCTATTTATCGAACATAAATTTGTATGGCATTGTTCAGGTTAAGTATATAGAATGCTGTGCTATGAATATAATATATATATATATTTTTATTCAATACATTAAATTAAAAGCAAATATGCCCACTCTTTAGAAAGAAAATATTGGAAATTCATTGTAGAGTCAACTGGGGCATATTTGCTCAAGACGGAGCGTTTTTTTGAGCGACGGATGATCGATTCATTTAGGTCGTAGAAATAGGCACGAGCAGTGGGCGTAAGTTGATTTAGTGTTCGACATGGGGTCAACTTTCATCCCCGGTCGGCTGTTTGCTCACAAATTGGTTAATCCGTAATTTTATTTGGGTAATAGGGGCGCGTTATGCGCAAGAGGGCAGATTAAAACGTAACACAATATTCGCAACAGCCGGACCCTCGGATAATGACAGTTCGGCTTTATTGCATTGGATCTGCCATTATTATAATCGCGTTACGCAAATAAATTTATTGGTATGACACGCCATTCCCGGCTCGCGAGTCCGGATTCTACAACAAATAAAGGGAAACCATTAGGAGCTATTATGTGATAAAGGTGAAACGACCCACAAAAATGGCCCCCTGCAAATGGCGAGAGTGTTTCATTTTCAAAAACTGCTCCTAGCGAGCACACTTAGTGTTTTTAAAATAATAGGTTTTGCTTTCGCTGCTGGCCCACCCATTGGTCCATTTTTGAGCAGGATGAATAAAGGGCGGACGGGGGTGTACGTGGAAATTACCCACAATTGTGGGATACCGTAAAAAAGCATACCTTTTCATAGCGACATATTATAATGCTTGAGTCATGAAAATAAAAATATGAATAAAATGAAAATAGTTATAAAAGAAAGCTGGCCAATTCTACGTCGACTCGTATACGTAGAAACAAATTTATGCTCTCATTATATTTTTCTCCTATCACTTCACGATTCCGCCGTCTGAAAATGGTTTGCAATTTTGCCCACAAGTACCATACATGTTATTTTGATACAAAAATGATAAGATTTAAATCGAAAATGCCCTAAATAACATAAAGCTATTGTAGGTTGGCATTACGCTGGTGTAGTGGGGTCAATTGTTGGCAATTGGAAAAGGTTTCAAGAACACGCCCATTTCATTTACAATTGTCAATGGTAAGGGTTAATATAATAGTTAAAATCCAAATTCAAGATGCAGAAAAAATGAGTACTGTTTTAACTATATTTATCTTAGCTTGTCATTAATTGCAATAGATTCATTTAATACTTCAACTTATTCGTCTTCGTTCAACGTACAATCCTCCAATATTTTTTGGATATCATGCATAACCATGTTATCAAAACCTTTTCCACCAATATCACAACAAATGTTTATTGTACTTTGGTATTCATCTTCTATTGATGGTATAACATTTTCTCCAGAGATTAATTCTGGCCTCAGCTTTTCCAGCAAGAATTTAAAGAGGATTGTTTTATTTCTTTAACGGTTGCAGAAACAATATCGGTACATTTTCGAATAGTAAATCTGTATCCTAATATTTTTTCAAATGTTCGACGAATGTAATATGTTTTAAATATTGAAATCATATTATAGTTTAAGGGTTGGATTATAGACGTAGTGTTTGGCGGTAAAATTGATATTTCAACATTAGGATGTTTTAAATCGAGTGGATGTTTCTATCTATAATATTTTAAAATTATGTATATTTTTTCCCCTTAAACCGTGTTATTTTAAAGCGTGTTGTACTAGACCCGAGTATTCATTATTTATCAGCTGGTAGCATCCATAAATTCAATACATTTTTAATGAATAAATTGTTAAAAAATTAACTTAAATAACGGAATTTTATTATTTTTTCGCTTAGTAATTTTTATGTCTTCCATGGTGAAATTACTCAGAAGTGTCTTGTTTTTTGGCACTTACAAATAAGACGTCGAACTACATTACTTTTCATGGTCCACTTTTACGGATTTTATACACGCTCTCAAATTCACGCACGATCAAATTTAATGGTCTTCGTGTTTGTTCCAATTCGCCAACATCCCAAATATTAAATGCCCGTGGAAAGAATGTAAATTTGCAATATCAAACCGTACATTATTTATGCGGAATAATCGATTCAGATTAATGACTCGCCGTATAAATTATTTATGCGAAGCAAGAACATCGTCTACATCTGAATCCCTTTTCGCGTATCTCTTTTTGCGGTTCGCATTTTGAACTCTCTTGATGTGATTGCGATTTTTTATTTTCTTTTAATGCAAGAGCCTGGAAGAAATTCAAAGCGCGCTTAAAAGCTCAAAATAATATGTGTTCGCTGGGATCGAACAGAACGAGGTAATCCAGTTGGATGAAATGGGATTATCCCGTGGAAGCGTGGATTAAATGGACGCATTAAAAGAATCCTTTGTCCGTTTGATGATGGACACGAACGTTCTGCATTTAAATTAATTTAAATTCGAAATTAATTTGCGAATTCATTAGTACTGAAATTATTGCAAAATATATTCAAGATAATAACATATTTTGGCAATAAGATTTAAATAAAGAAACGACGCAAAAAGCAATAAACAATATTAAATTTGATAATAAATTTATTGTAGTTTCTCTCAATTTATGGTGGTCATGAAATAATGAGTACGGTTTCAAGCTATATATTTGTGGTTTCATTTATTGGTAATGAGGTCGTAAACCACATCATGTTTTTGCTTCTGAATAAAAATCTGATACGCTCCAAAGAGTTCAATTCATTCGATTGGTGAAAATGTATTTTGTGCTATTTGTATAAATGATTTATGGGCTGACCGGGTGATAATTATGATACAAAATAAATCATCATCATCATTAGCTTAATAGCAATTGCTGCACAATTTTATTAATATGCCTTCATCAAATCTCATTTAATTTGGGTTAAAATATTATTAGCTTTTTACGTATATTGCATGTATATTTTCGCAACTAAGTAAAGATTTATATTAGACAGTTACTGCGATTCATATTATGGTTTAAGCAGGTGTTTGCTTTAAAATTGCTACTAGTTATTTTGTAATATGATTACTACTAGGATTACTAATTATTAGGATGCTGCATGCAGCTTTTATGTAACGTTAAATTGCGAGTTTTAATTTAAAATTAGGATTGACTTTTTGATTAAAGTCAATTAAAATAATAAAATCATGTTATTAATTAAAATTATATAAATATGATGCCAAAATTTTATATTAAAAGAAATGAAAATTCGCCATCTATTTATAACGCCCATTAAACCTAATCAATCGTCATAATATTTATTTTCAGAATCAGGAAATTAGGGTGAAATTGGTTCGGGATGATCGATCGAAACGACTTCCGATCGTTGAAATTTATTGGCATGATAAAAAAAACAATTCAAGGTCTTTATTTGAACACATTTTCTATAGTAAACGTCGATAAAATACTGGAATATGAATACGTTTTTATATATTTTAATACAATAATTATCGTTTTATCGAAGGGTAACACATGAAAAAATTTAGAAAAACCTTTTTTATTGATCGTATTGCATTTTGTCACGATTAAGGAATCCAATATCGAGCCAAAATTTCGATCCCGGGATTTCAGGATTGCATTAGTATTTCAGTACCGGGATCACTCTCGGGATCCCGGGACTGGAATTTTCAATAGTTTGACAAAATTATATTGATAAATTTGATAAATGTCATTCATGAATATTCAGATTTTTATGGTAATTCTTTGGTGGTTTAGAATATTTCAGTTGTCTTCTTTTTATAGTCAAATATGAGCAAAAAATTACTAATGTGGATTTCTTGTTTAGATTATTTCTTCTTATAGCAGTACGAAAAAAATATTACTCAAAAATACACAATAAACCCAAAAAAAATCATCAATTTAATATGCAGTTGCGTGACAATTGTAATCCCTCATTAACAAATACATCAAGATATATATAATTTGTAGTTGAGACGTTTCTACAAAACTAATCATAAGGGATCACTGTTAAATTTAGATAAATTTGATATGCTCAATTGAGTTTTCACATATTCACAGAATCACCCTGTTCATAGAAAGAGCCATTATGTTCACACGTTTAAACACTTCCCCATATACGGTAGAAATCCCTATAAAAACTTAGTGGATACGTACGTAAACGCAGTACAAACAATCAATTACGCAGCACGTACCATTAAAGGATAAAGAGTACTTAAAATTTCCCCCGTTAGCCTCTTTACATATTTCCCTGCGAGAAATAAAATTCGAGCTTTTCGCTAAATGTAAAATAAGAGGAATTTCCTCGTGTGTTTTTAGTTTGGTAAACAGAGGCCAGGAGGAAAGACGGGGTGGTGTTTGATGGGGTTGAGTCCCGAAAACCACCGTCTAATGCTCTAATTCCTATGCGGACATAATATTTTATTGCTGTAATATAAAATTCACCGACACTTTTATGTTTAATTGTAACGCAACGTATTAATGAAAGGCCCGTTTTATAACCATCGTCGTTCGAGACTTCCTCCATTCACTGCATGAACTCTCGGAGTTTTATTGTCCAAGTTTTTTTTACAGAAGCCACATCACGTTTCCTTTGGAACGTTTCAAATATTTTTTCCCAATTTAATCTTCTTAGTGAGCTTTTAGCTTTGCTCAACAAAAGCTCCTTAAACACGCACAATTTTACTAAATCATGAAATATAAAATTATTAAGCCTCTTGCGTAGTTTCCTTGAAATGCTTCGAATTTTTAACAAATTTATCATTTTTAGCTGTTTGATATTGTAAATATAACGGGAAGAATTATAATTAAAAATTACATAAATATTTAAATATATTATTATATGTAAAATTATTTACGCTAAATATTGCTTCAATACCTCAAAATCAACGATAATGTTATTCTTTTCAGACATATAATTTAAAAAAATCATCTATTTTAATAAAAAAAATTAAAGATGTTTGGAAGCATGATTTTGACATAACATAATAATGTCATATGATATTATGATTTTCCAAGAATTATCTTAATACATCACTAAATATGTTTATAAGTTTATTTTTACTTTAGGATTTTTTCTTCTTCATTTGGGATCATTTTTCGTTCAAAAATAAATTTAAAAATAATTTCTTTGAAAAATAAATCTACAAATATATTGAGTGACGTGTTACCATTAGGCTTTTTTTTATCGTTTAGTGTTAAAAAAGGACATGGAATGTGGGATGGATATAAATATGGGAAGAAAATTTGTTTTCAATATCTGATATGAAAAGCAGAAAAACTTTTCAGGTCAAAAATAATAGTTTTAGTGGAAATGAATTTTCTTAACTTGAAAAGTTAATTAAACACAATTTCTACTTACGGATGAAATAAATTCGTATCTTTCGATGGAAATTGTATTAAAATAAATTATAAATTTTATTTTTCATTGAATAGCAACGATAATTTCCGAATAACCTATATAAACTTGGATAAAGCCTACATTGCGAAAACTTTACTTTCTTTTGCTGTGGGCAAGATGAACGTTTGATACTTTGATTAATATTTAACTTGAGAAATGAGGATTGTAGCAGGAAATGAGTTAAAATATTTCCCAAATTTCAACAGTATTTGCGTTGTAGGTTTATCATCAATCTCGAACAATGTTAATGATTAGTATTAGTTAAAAGTCAAGAAATATATTAATGTGTACAATTTTCTTCTCTTTAGTATCTTAAAGATGACATTTTAGTAATAATTCGAGTAAAATTTTGTTATGGGCAAATAACGAAAAATAACATTGTCAAAAATCTTGGGGCAAATTTGTACTTGATTCAATTTGCTGAAAATAGTTCTAAAAAAATAGCAAAGGAAATATATACATTTCATAAGAACATATACATTTCAAACCTGATTGTTTATTTTAAGTAGTTGCAATCTAATACTATTTTGCGATAATTGTTATGTTACGTAATTGTTGCATTATTTTCTTATGTAATGATATAAAAACAACTCATTGTTTTAAATTAGGTATCAAAATTTACAAATTATTACGAACTTATTTTATAATTGTACAAGGAAGAAGTAAATCAATTGGCATTTGCGTTCAACGACGATGTTATACACGATGGTGGCTTATATAGAGCAGGATCTCCGATAAAAGCAATCAACGACAGTTGCGGTCCAGATAGCAATTTTTAAAATCCAATATTTAGAGGTCGAGGGACTTGGAGTTTGCGATCGGTCCCGTAAAGTTGGGCAGCTCCCCGGGACCATACGTGCCCGGGCTGCAGTATGCCTCACTTGAACTTAAGTTTCTCGTAAATGTATAAGTGATGAGGTAACGTGTTACGGGCCCGAATTCAATTAGGCTTCTCGGCGCCTTACCGGGGTCAAGCTCTGCCCTGTAATCATCTTTAGACTCCAGCCACCCCCTCGACTCCCATCCGCCTAGGCCTCGACCCCACCCGGACCCCAGGATTAAGTTACGCCGACGCCGTATCTTGTAACTTAAAAGGCCATTAAAAATACTCGCGCCCTAAACGAGCCCATGTAAGGTGTGGCCCAAATATAAGGTGAGAAAATATTGCATTGTTAACGATGAAATTACTTTATTTTAATACGCAACGAGAGAAAGTAGAGCAAACAGGATTAATAAGGACATAAACTCTGTTTGCTGTTCTTCCGCTTAATGAATGAAGTTTATGTACATGGCGCAGTATTGCACGAGCTTTGAGAATAATTAAAATTTACAACTTATTTACAGTCAACATTTTTAATGAACGCTTTCGGAGAAGTGAAAAAAAATCGCCCCCAAAAATACAGCTATCTATATTCTCATCTCCTTTACGAACGAAACCTCTTAACATCCCCTGAATAGCATTACTTTTAACAAATCCTTGAACTTTTTACGTTTCATCGAGGTTGGGCGAACAAAAGAAAGTATTTCTAAAAAATCAAGCAAACGAAAGAAAAACAAGTCGAAAATAAATGTAACCGAAATAGCCTCCGAGATCTTTTTGAAATTCGTTCGGGTGTTTTTCTACTCGAGGATTTCTCTAGAGTTTGTATCGATACTTAAATTCATACATTTGATTCAACGGCACATAGCAGCTAATTTGATTAGTTTACTGAAAATTTAAATTTGCTGCTAAATGTATTTTAAATTCCAGAATTATATAAATGTACTTTTGCGCCATATTTAAATTTCTAACAAGCTATTTTAAACATAACTATGGAAAAACAGCTTTTTAAAGTTTGATTTTATTATCCTCACATTTAATCAAATTTACTCTTCAAATAATTTAAAAATATTGACATATTTCTAACTTATCCATATATCAAATCTTATTTATGTTCACCTATTCCATCAGCTGAAAACATCCTTTGTATAATTATAGTGAATAAAATAATCTAATACTATACAATTAAAGTAGATAGGTTGTTAGATATCACTATATCATAATATTGCATGCATGCACTTTTCTATTATTAAGTACTTCTTCTTAATACTAACCATGAGTTTTTAATGATTTTACAAATAAATCAACCAGCTCTTGATTTTTTAATAACGGAAAGTTCAATTCCAAAAACCTATGCTAATTACTTAATAATGAGCAATATTATAAGCTGAATTTTAACAAAAAATAATCTTTCATTATGAGCAATGTAACAGATTCACAGGAATAAATTTGATTAGATGAGTTGTTTGGGATTTTTTCAAATGCTATAAACACCACTATTTATATTATTAACTAGTGGGCAATATATGGGAAATAAAACATGAATAATGGATCACTTGCAAAAAAACTATGAATCTATTATTTAGATAACAAGTCCGTCATTCTCGAATGGATGTTAAAAATATCCTTGTTATTCGATGGCGTATAGAACGATGATAATTTTTTCTTCTTCAAATTTATGAAATATGTATTAAGAGCTGAGAGTGTTTTATTTCTGGGTCCTGAAAATAATGTGATTTTGTTACACCCTCAGCCCTGATAAAATAATATGAGAAATTCATGACGACGGCGTACCTCGCTTCCGGGTCACCCTATAGCAAAAAAAGGACGGGAGAATTTTACAAAAAAATGGAATGAAAAATTGTTATTTCGTAGTATATATTGAAAAAAAAACTCATTGTGAGGCATCCTTGATTTATGATGATGACAGATATGACTGTTTTTGGGTCCGTTTCTAACTTTTTAGACGATGAATTAAATATCACTCTCACGGATGCATCCTTCTTCAAGGCGAATTACTTCGGCGTCAATTATTGAGATGAGTAAAATTTAAATGAAACATTTCAGGATTAATCCTTTTTTGATAACGTCAAAGATATTGATCGGCGGAAAGGGTGCGGGTTGTATTTTTTCGGTGGCGAATTTATATTCAATATTTATTCGCTGTAATGGCTATGTATAAAGATCATAAATCATGCAAGTATCCTTTTTGCATGAATAACAAAATTTGACAAATTTGAATATAAATCATACTTTAATGAGAGATCAAAAATACGGTTGTAAAATATACGCGGGAAAAACTGTATTATCGGAAAATTTATGTATCTCTCCTGGAAATTCACGGTTTTGAATAGAAAAAAAATATCGGACTGCGTATAAATCATATTACTGAATGTTGCCGGACATAATTTGTAATATGTATGTTGAGGACGATTCCTAGATCCTTCATCTATCTCATATTTGCTAATTACATTAAGCGAGACAAATTTTGCTGCTAAACTTAAATTAATCCTTCCAAGTCTCAAAAGATGGTAACTTCTCCAACTGCACATGACTTGTTCATGTCACAAGTAAATGTATTACACAATTACTATTGTTTCGCGAGTAAATTTTAGGACGATGATCTCAATTTGTATGCTAATTTTATGAGTTTATCAAAAATGTAAATTTGGTTTTATTGAAGATCATTATATTTAAATTGAAATTGTTCTATGTACTGAAAAAAAATTAATAATATAATAATTTGTATAAAAATATAATTTATAATAACAACCTCTCGCTGTTTGGGTGTTGTATGAATTTTAAACATTTAATTATATTACAAAGCTTGGTGAAATATAACTTAAAAAATGTAATGAAATATTAATAATAAAGTTGAGTAGATAGAGAAAATACTCAAATAGTAAAGAGGCAAAGGCTTGAATCTTACTAGATAAAACAAGATTAAAACGTAAATTAGTAGCACAGGAGGCAGCGATATAATTTTTGTAACTATTCCTACAAAGCTGATTTTTTCTCACTTTATTGTCTTGATATTGTATGTAAATAAAATGGTAGTCTACTGCGATGATGTTATTGTCGATATTTATAATATTTTTTAAGACCTGTAAATGAATAACCTTAAAGACTGAAACTATGTTATATTTGCTTACAATAAATATTGTTTGGACTTAATATTGCACATCAACGAGCATAGAAAATTGAAAATTCGGTCGTAATTACTTTTTTGTCAGATATTTTCTGACAATAAAAGATTGGCATTGATTTATATTTTACCTTAATTTTCCATCTGAAAATTGTTTAATGATCGAAAAAACCATTCAGCAAAGTTCACTATAAGAGTGTATTTTTGTACAAGGAAAAAATAGCTTAATAAATTATTCATGAACTAGTTTCGAGCTATTAAAAGGTAGATTTTAAAAGCTAGGACATCTTTTTTCATCCAGTACTATATTAAATTTGCTAAATTTATAATTTAGAATTAATTAGAGCCATCTTATATAACACTAAAAAATAAATTCTAAATTAATATAAATTCTAAATTCTAAAGTCATAAAGATTCTTAATCTATATAAATGTCGCTATTATATAGCACTTAATTGATTTTTGTTGTTGTTTAAAAATAACAAAATTTCGCATGTTGAATGGAAAATTTTAGAAAAAAACCATTTTTGGATAAAACACCTTTTTGGAAGTATTTTTTTTAATATGAGTCGGATGATTATATAAACATTTTGACCTGATTTTGTGAACTTTCATAGCCAAACATATGTAAAATAAGCTCGTAAAATTTCAAATCAATCAACGACTTGGTTTTTCGAAATTCTTTCAACGCCGCATACAAAAATGTCATTTCGAGAAAAACGCGTTTAAAGTTTTAAGTACTAAAAAAATGTTGAAAAAGGAAACATACTACTAATCAGCGATTATAGCTTTATATACCAATTCTTCAGCTATCTCAACCTTGTCTTTTTTGGCTGATATGACGTCTCTGCGAGCTTTTCTAGCTGTTTTAGAAGATTTTGAGCTTTCGCGGGTGGCAAGACGTAAACGTTCTTCGTTGCCCATCCTCATGAATCGCAATGTATCTTTTTATCAATTATTTTTAAAATATGTTTAAATCCTTATTTAAAAATGCAGGTTACAGTATGTGTTGCGATTCTCAGTTTTTTTTGCCATAAAAATATGTTTCGATACCGGAGACCTTACATACGCGTTTAAACTCTTAAATTATTATTTTGTGTATTCGAACAAAGGCATCTTTCCAGTAAATTATCAGACGTTAGTTCTTAATAAATGGGTCTTAAGATTTGTTGAACTTCCTCGTTGAGAGCAGAAGGATGCTTGTACAAATATAACGATCTTGTAGTTGCATGTTTCTGCAATTTGCGCCAAGAATCTGCACCTTTCGAACAGTGTGAATACTGAGCGGTTTCATCAGTCGAAATTTTGTGATAGTATGTGGCCCAAATAGCATTTCAATCTGGATGAGAGTCAGGATGTCGGCGGATAGTTAAGCCAAAATAATTACATAAATCTTTTATTAATTTATTAGTTAGCTGTTCTGTTTTCGAAGCGCTTCATACAGATTGATCTATTTTTGTGCCCTTACTTTACTTGCTTATTCTCCTTTTTTAAATCAGTGCTAAAATTTTTTTGGCTTTATTTGCTCCCTTATCAGAACAAAGATAAAAAGGTCCCTGATGGAAACCTTTGACCTGTAACAGAAGCCACTATAGGGGCAAGTCTGCGGCTGCAGCGGTTTCAGAGCCGTTGGGTGCAATCTGGATGAAGTGATTGCCTCGAGCGCATTTCGCGAATTAGCTGTAAAGCATTGAAATAATCCGAATTTCTTCACCAAAATTATGGACGACATTTTCAAAGATATGTCTTTCTGAAAAATTAAGTTAAAATAACGATATTTTTGATGTTATAAAGTGAAATGACCCCTTAAACGAACATTAAATATGATCAAATATTTTTATTATAATAGTAAATAATTTGTTTTAGTTTCTTAAATACCAATAATAATTTTATCGATATATTTTTTAAGAAAATATTTTGTAAAAAAATTTATTGTAATTTTTTACACTTATATTTCATTTTTCAAATGGTGAAAAATCTTATCTAAATTTTAAAGGTACTGAATGTTAAAATGCTTTGTAAGTAATGAAATTTAGCTTTATGTGGAAGATGATTGAAAAAAATCATAAATATCCCTTAGAATCCTGGAAAAATAACGGGCGTTATGTATTTAATATAGAGATATCTACGGTTTTACTTTTGGAAAATGAAAATTGCAATTGCCAAGTTTTTAAAGAGACTGCAATAATTTCAAAATTAGTCAAAGACTGACAAGTAAGCATTATTGAAAAAATAATTTTGTTATATTTATTTAGATTTTTATTCGCTCTTTATAAATTAAAGTTTATCAGATCACTTTATTGTCAAATGTAAAAGGAAATGTACTTTAAAGTTCTGTTTGAAGTAATGTAATCGCAGCTAAGAAGAAAACGTGTATTATTAGGTAATTTTATGGGAGCTACGTGGGAAATTTGAAGCGCGGAAAATTCGTTATTTACGTAAAAATCAGGTCCCACGATTGTTAACCTTACAAAATAAGCCTATCATTATCATTAAACGTTTAAGGATGCCTGTGGGACTTGTTTCTTGGAAAATTATACAAGTTGACTTTTAGTGCCGCAGTTACCATAATAGCTAGGAGGGAACAGCATGGCGGCCACTTACCATAACCGTTTTTATTTTTAAATGTCAACCGGCATCGATTATAAAACCCTCAAACATTCACACCGAATTTTTAATAACCGAATCTTTATTTAATCTCCCGCCATAAATATGATAAATTTTCGTATGGTAATCATAACGATCGCGGTCCCTTGACGAAAAGATTAAATTTTACGGAAAAGTTGTGAATAATTACCCGTGCTGTATATAATATGCTAATCTTCTTAATAATCTCCCCTCCGCAATAAATGGGTCAAAAACGTAGAATGGGATTTTTGGGGCCGATTACATTTTGCCTGGACTAGGGGATTGGTCCGTCTAATCTTTTGTTAATACACCGATTTGAGGGTGGTGGTCCAAATTCCACTGCTCGTACATATCCTATCCAAATTCAACCCCGCAGCTTGCTTACTAAGCGAACAAAAATAATGTCGGAGATAATTTTGGGAGTGTGTTTTCTAGGAAATAAAAATTAGACCCAGATAGAAGGAAATGTAATCGCTTGGAACGTTAGCGGAATCAAGAATTGATACAGCACAAAACGGGAAAACCGCCAAGCAAAATATACTAAAGGCCCACGCATTTGTGAGTAAATAAAAAAACATGATTATATTTATTTATTCTGAATATCCCAATATAATAACCTTTTATCCGTCAAAATAAATACGCATTATAGGAAAGAACAATCTGGAAAAGCTTTCAATGTCGTCGAGGATACGTCTGTAAACCGTTCACTCATATTATTTTTATATCTGTTCAATCAATTAATGGATACATATCCATAGAACTCAGATAAGTATAAAAAATCACCTGTATAGTGGTTCAGATATTGAGAAAATTTGGATTCGAACCCAGAATGTAGAAAATATTTTCGCCGTTCCAAAATAATAGCAGTTGAGAAATATTAATACTTTTGATGGATTGTTTCAATTTAGCTTTACTTTGATTTCCTTAATTTAAAAAATAATACTTAAATGATTAATAAAGTCATGCAGTGACGACTATAAATGAAAGACTTTAGCAATATTTATGATATTAAATTAGCATTTAAAAATAATTATAATTTTGCTAATCACTCGTACTAATTAAAGTGAAATTCATATTAAAAATTATTTCTATTTTCGGTGGTTGACGTCCGATAACATGCATATATTACATATTAAGATGAAAAAGTATAAGCATAATTTTTATTCATTGAAATGAAATCAGAAATATTTTCTCATAAAAAATCAACTTTTGCTAATCTAGAATTTTATAATCTAAAACTATTATAAGACAATTTAATTTGATTGTATATATGCTAATTTTGATTAAATAAAAAATACAATTTAATTACATTAGCTCGGGACAATGGTTTAAACATCATAGATTAGTGGTCATCTATCTCCTGAAAACTTCAGCATTTTGCATGAAGTCCCAAAGGAGAATATGTATGTTTTGACCCTTTTTTTTAACCAGTCGTTGTCCTCTCTCAGCTCCTGTAAGTCTCCAAGGATATTACCGACATGACGTCGTCGTGGTCGTCCATCTGGACTTCTAGTATGTCAGTGAATATTTGCTTTGTGTCTGCAAATGTTCTTGTCATGCGGCGTGTATTTGCCATGCTGAAACTCATATGCAACTGTCAGCAATGTTTAAGCGAGTATTGGTTTTTAGTGATCCTTTTTCTTCAGATTAATTTTATTTCAATATTAAATCTGCTTGACTTTATTTAAAAAATACTTGAAACTTGAACCATTTATGTAAAAGATTTGTGTTTATAAATATAGTGTTATTAATTAGGGAGATTTGAGATCCATATATTTATAAAATGAATCAAAACTATAAAAGATCACTGAAAAACATGTATAGGATATCTGATTAATAGTGAAAGTTCTAAATCATGTTCTATTATATTTATTTGTTCTATTTTAATAATAGATATAACTGCGTTAATTGTCTAATAAGGATTAAGTATTTCAAAATAAATTTGTTCGATGATATCCCATCATGTCTATAAAAGGGCATTTTTCTTTTTTCTAATGATGATTTAAGGGCTGTTTTCGCTACTGTAATGTGATTAGTGACAATTCATAATGAAACTAATGTTCATATTTAATTAATTCACCTATACGAAATATTTTCTTGAACTATTCTTCTAATGTTTGAAGAGCCTTTTATTCCAGTAATAATGTGAGGACATAATCGTTTATATTATGGGATATTTCCGTTCTAGAAATGTTCTTGAGTTTCTTATTGCCATTTTTTTTAATATTTAACTATCTTTGTTACTCATTTTAAAAAAAATTATATAAATCTGTGGTTCTATATCTGATTTTAATAAGAAATGTAGCTCTTACTTTCTAAGAATAACAATAAATAAGCATTTCATGAATCTTGATAAAAAATCTTTAAAAGGATATGTCTAAAATTTTGATTAGTTTCCGGTCTTTTTAATACATTTTATACAAATTTATTAATGTAATTTATGTAACATTTTACAAATTATATTTCGAAAAATATTTCAAAGTAAATACATATTTTCTTAAGAATAAATATATGATAATATAGTCAGTAGTAAAAGGAAAACTTTTAAATGCTATACTTTGAACTCAATTCCTTCACACTTTATCTGCAAATGTACTAGCTAAATTCGATTACTCTGATGAATGGAAACTTGCAGACCGTAGATTTTCAATATACATATCGAGAATGTTAAATAAAAATCATTTCACCCATACGATTCCTTGCGGCAAGTTTTCGACTTGTGCATGTAAAAAGACTATTTCTGTCATCGTATATATTACTTATTGACTTACTTATTCCATGCAAATAGAGTTTTTCTATTTGAGTGTTCGTCCTTTTGCCTCCCTTTTAAAACTTCATTTTCGTATGTAGAAATATGATGAATAAAAAAACACGCATTTTGATGAAGAGTGAGGATTTTTTCAGTCTATCTATTCCCTTATGGTACACGATCGTCAAAAAATTCACGTGTAACGACTTTTATTTATGAGAAAAGATTTACGACTCACGTTTTCTATTTATTTTTAATAACCATATGTACACACACTGAGCGGTTTTATGCTGTGTACTGGGGGAGTAATTTATACTTTTACGCGTATCAAAGGATAAAGTACCAGAAAAGCACACACCAAAGAATGAAAAATCATAAAATCCCCCCCGACAAAAACTAATAAAATCGAAGCATTCTCAAATGTATGACGAAATATATGGATTCAATTTAAAAACATAGTTTTTGAAAGTCTTTAATGTAATAATGTACTATGTTATAGCAATCGATACAATCTGCAAACTTAGTTTTAATATAATATATCCTTAATTACAGTAGACGTTGAAAAGAATACAATAAAAAACCTTTTTGTATTAAAAATAAAGTATTTTTGAATTTCATAATATTTATAATATTACATTTTTATTATATGTACAATGCAATTGTAAACAAGATAGATTTCGCGTAATTTTTATTAATGCTATTTTCCAAATACCAGTAAAAAATACCTCCTCGTGTGATATATCCGATATTGTACGTAGGGGATCTCCATAAGAGATCTTACTAGGAAAATTATTTAATTTGGTGGTTTCCTATTTGCCTTCCACACGTGGTAAAGTAAGGATATGAGTGGCAAATCCAGGAAATCAGAATTAACTTGGATTAACCGAAACGATCGATCAGAAATATTAATATTTCCGATCTCCCAAATTTATCTCATCTCAAAATCGCATATTTACTATAAAATAATATTTTCAGCCAGTTTTGAATATTTTTGGCTTAAAAATTGTGTTTTAAATTTCTATATGTCATGAATTTGAATAGTTGTTTGAACAGTTTTTATAAATAGGTTCAGATTTGTTTTAAAATTATAATCAAATGAACATAATATATGATTGGAGTTGAATCATACGAATCAAATATAAGCTTACAACCACCATTAAAATTCATGACACTTATATCATAAGATTGTATATATTTCATGGAAAAACTTTATTATGTATATTATATTCCTCAAGGGTGCGAAGTAATGGATTTGATTTACGAAATATTATAATATATATATACATATTTGTATTGGGATGGGTGGTAATTAGATTGGGTGAAATTTATGTTTTGTATATTCATGAACAAATATTTACAACAAAACAGAGAGTGGGAACTGATAGACATACAAATTGTAGTCTTAAAATACCCCATTAAAATGATTCGAGCTCAAATTCAATTTATGGAAAAAATATCTGTTCTAACAAATTTGGGAGATGGAAAATGTTGATATTTATAATAGATTGACTCGATTAATATCTAACCCGATTCGAACAATCTATGAGTGACTGATTTTGCAACAGTAATTATAAAGCAAAGTTACAAAATAATAATGAATGCTTGAATAAAATGTGTAATAATTTCATTTTCAGAAGAGATATGTAGGTTCATGTTATCGTTTCAAATAACATGAAATTGTATGTTCTCGTTACTTCCAACCTAATCTCGAATGTGGTCCTGACCAGAATCCCTGTAATAAGCAATGTTCAATTGATGCATGAAAGCGCGAGTCTTTTTGACAGCTGTCACTTTTATCGGATGTTTCGTCACAAGTATAGGGAAATTGTGATATTTACAAACAAATAAACATGTTCACTAGATTGCCATTTGAAAAATATCATATAATAATATGAAGAGAATATCGTTGGATTTATATATATTAATGTTTGATGTGACACATTACCTAAACCTACATTTTGTTTATGTTGAATCTATTTTATTCTTGTATCATAACAAGTTTTTCATCTTTATTTTTTAAGCTCTTTGTGATTAGATTTATGAAAAATATTTATAAAATTTCTACGAATCTATTAAAGATATATTGTAGATAAATCAAGTATAATTCAGCCCACACTTTCTGAGAAATGTCTGATATTTTTTTTAAATAGAAATTTCCTCTTACATATTTCTAAATGAAGATAAAAATATAAATAATATTTTTTACTTGCTTTAAAAATTATTTTTTTAAATTAAATTCAATTAAAAGTAATGATTAATACCCTATACTTTAACTTAAAATTATTGCATAACGTAGCGTTAGATATTAAATATTATATAACGACACAATTTCAACTTATGAGGACATTTATAGTCTGTGAGAAGCTAAATGCTATTAAAAGGCTTCTTTGTATGGATACATTCTCATCAGCAACAAAATTTAATCCGTATTTTAATACTATTATTTGGTATTAAAATTTCTTTATCTTAAATTTGATTAAATATTACAGATCCTAAATTAATCGAAAATGAATTGAAAATACGGATTTTTTTGATAAGATGGCTTACAGTAATAAGACAAGACGCCTTTATTGAAATATATAATATTAATATTATATAAATAATTCTCATAATCTTATTAACATGGATTACTCAAAATTACTATGTATTAATTCTGCTATTGCTTTAATTCCCGCTGTTACTTTTTATTAACCATACTTTATATAATATCTGTGTTATAATACATGTGTTAAATTTTCAGAATGAGATAGATAAATTTTCATGGAGTTAAACTGAAAGTTTCTATATAAGCACTTGTTTCATATGTTATGATATTTAATTCAGTTCGATGTAGATCATGGATGATATTTTAGAGATTTTTTATCGTTGCTCAATGTGTGATTAGCGACAATCCATTTTGAATCCAACATCTAGTTGATTTATATTACATCATGAAAGGTGCTTCAAAACTATTGTCTACTAACAAGTTAGCTGTGTTGGAATTCGATTATTTAATGAGTATCTGATTCTACTTATGAGACGTAAGCATATCAAGCGTAAACTTAAAATTATTTTCAGACGTATATTCAATATTTTTCTATCATAAATCTTTCATGCTTACCAGCCTACTTCACTAATTTCACAGCCTTCTAAGAAACGCCTTCATAATTGTTGATAATAATCGTTTTTACTATTGACGAAATGCGTAAAATATAATGGAAATAAGGAGCTTAAAGAACAATTTTTAAAAAGGGTCAATCATTCGATCAGCAATACGTCCAAAAATACAAATAGCATCTTTCGGATTTATTTTAGTTCTTATGGCAACAAATGGACAGCTAAATTGAAAAGCAAATGGAAAATTTTCAAACGAAGTCATCTTAATTACAGAAGCTCCTTTTAAGCTCAGTCTATTTGTAATTTGAGCTATAAAAAAGTTGGAGGCATCAGTTCGAAACTCTCAAATTGAAGCAAAAAAGCACTTTTCAAAACTATGACATTTCATTTAAAACTTTCGCGTTTCGGGGCCGTATTTACGACGGTCTAATTTGGCCGATTTAGAAATTCTACAAAATGACCTACTACGCTGCTCAAAACATCCGAGTATTGTTATAATAAGGTTAAATTATTAGGAGCACTTAAGCCAATGTATATATTAGGGTCTCGGGTTAGCACGCAACATCATTACTTCGAAGCCAGTTATTAAATTTAGCATCCATTTCCCTGATAAATGCCAGTTATGACTATGACTTGGACCGTTATAAGTTAGTTTCAGACCGATATGCAGACTGAATTCAGGATTCCTTTTTTATGGCCATCGTCCCTTGCATATTTTGAGCAGTCCTGTGCAATTTAGTTTCTTTGCACCCGGTAAATATTTGCCGGGAGCTGCTCAAATCTGATGAAACGCAATTTCGTTTAAACCAATTTGCCTACACAGGAGTAAATGAATCTGGGATGTCGGTTCTATTTGATTTGTCTAACTTCAATATCGAGGGAAGCCATTTGATAAAAGTATTGACATCATTAGCTTGATTGTCAAAGGCTTGTTGACATTCATTCTTATGCAATAATACTACCAGCCATAGGATCTAATTTTTATTTACAATAAAAAATATTATTTTTATACATATATGCAAATTTGCACTGTTATAAAAATACTTGATCAGAAATATTAATATTCCCGATCGATTATCTCAATACGTTCGTTAACTTTGTAAATCAAATAATTTCGCTTTGTATGCATAAATCCTCTCCTATCTAAAATATCTATTTGAATAATTATATTATTGCTGAAACATATGTAAATGGCAATAAAAATCCTCACATATTTTTCTTCGCTAAAATTGTCTCTTATGGAAATCATATTACTCCAATAATGGAAATGGCACTAGGAAAAATTGAAGCATATATGCATAAATGTTAAATATTATGTCTAAGACTCAGATGATAGAGTAGAAGACAAAATCTCAGTACTATGTTGACATTAGTTAATTTACTATGCTTTCAGTTGTATCAACTACTTGATTTAAATAAATATTTATTTTCCTCTTATGCTTACAATAGGTTTTCAATCTGCTTTAATTTTCTTCCTAGTTGTCCTTCATTTATGTTATCTTTTATCATTTAAAGTTATTCTTATTATATAATTGAATATTTCTGAAAACATATTGGTGTCCTTTAAAATTATGTAAGGGCAGTATGATAAATGAAATGTAAATTAGCCAAGCCAAGTGTTACTTAAAATGTTCATGAACCGAGCAGGTTTCTGCTTTACATAAGTGGTCGATGCTTCATTTCAATTCAATCCTCCAAGTTTTTTAGTCTAATTATATGAGATATCTATTTGTGTACAAGATTTACACAGCCTGTACACATTTAAATTGTTTTTTGTTCCGAGATTTTGATCTTGTAGGATTTTATGTTCAGCTTTTAAATCTGAAAAATGTTTCATGGGAAGGTACTATTCTATTCGTATTGCCATTATTGCATTTTGTGAGGTTGTTAACAAAACCAAAAAAAATTCGGTACATAGACATTTTAATAAGAACTAGCTTTTTTTAACTTGTGAATAATAAAATATTAGGAATTTCTAGTTAAATATTAGAAAATGACAATATTTTTATATTTTGAAAAGTGTTTTTTTCTATAACCTTCTTGGTTTTTTGAATTAATTTATCTAAGCTAGATTAACTTTTCCTTCACGATATTGTATTTACTACAACCTGATTCTAATAATGGGAATATCGATATGAAATATAATAGATACGGATTAAATGAGAGCATCGAATGAAATTTTAATAAAACTGATCCCCAATAAATTTATTGAAATGGCATTTTTTTCACAGTCTGGACTCGAAGCCGAAGCTTGACAATAAAGCTCAAGAAATAAATTCACTTTACTAACACGTTTATATCCTTTTTTGTTCTTTCGTTTGATTTTCAGCAAAATTGCGTTTTCGGATTTTTTTGGGAATATCACAGACCTTCTTGTAGAAATGTTTCATCATCTTATAATAAGATTTTTTAAAGACTCTTTCAATTTTGTGGATCAATTTTTGTCGTTATTTTTAGTTAATCAAATACCTCTTTCCTTTCGATTAACAATTTATAAAATTATTTTTGTATTAAACTACTGTGCTTTCTATATTAATATGCTAAGCAGATGTGTATACTGTTTAAATAGTGTTCTATAATTCAAATTTTCCATATAAAAATAATTATTTAATTGAGTCGTTACTATTGCTCAATAAATACTAATATGAGTATATTGTATGTAAGTTTGTTTTTATGAAAATTTCCTTTTTATTTATTTAATTGATATACAATTTAGTGATATGATGTTTCATTCACTGCATTGTTGATTTTAATATGAGACGTGGTTTGATTTTTAAATTTTGCATAAAATAATTTCAAAGATCAATGGCTCTAAAGTGTTATATGTCGTGTTTTTGAAGTTAAGAATGAACATTTAAATAGATGGGTCTTCCAAGATAAAAATCATTACTGGCCTCCAAGAATAGAACGATTTGTCCCTAAGAGCGAGGTTAAAAACTAATAACATTTAAATGCAAGGTGGAAAAAGATGTTGGTGGTTCCCATCTGACGAAATGAAATTACCAACGCCACTATCACGTCTGCGGCGGGATCGGCCCTCACGAAAACAACAGGGAAATCTCTAAGGGATGCCGAGACGACCCCTGAATACAGATGTTTTTGTTTAGGCCTTTTTCCGGGAACTCATCCCTGCTCGCAACGGACCGGTATATGTTAAAAGAGTGTCAAACACACGAAACATTTGTCTTGGTCGTATGAAAATTATTCCCGTGGAGATATTCCGAACACATAGCTGAAAATATGATATGGGAAATGTTTCAATAACCATTTCCATCAAGCGTCCATACAGACATACTTTAGGGCCAAAAGTGGGGGCATTTCGGAACAGGAACGAATAAATCGATCCGACAGTAAAGCAAACATTCATAAAGCATTTTTCATAAAAACATTGTGATATATTTGAACAAACTTGTACCAAAAGATGGTTTCCATTAGATTTATTGATATAAAACTTTTTATTATTTAGAATCAAAATACAAAATTTAAACCAGTCTACGGGTATAAAATCTCTTCCTAATTTTGTATACAGTAATATATTTTTTATAACAAAAAATGAAAGCTCTCATCACTCAATATATGTCAATGCTAAGTGACAAAATACCATGAAATTGATATTTTCTATGTAAATAGAATTGAATATGTCATTTGCAATTTAATAAGTTGGTTTCATAATTATAATTATTATTACTAATGATAACTTTGCAATTCATTTCCAAATCCTCTCCCGCCCAAAATCCTCACACATTAGCTTTATCCTGGTTTAACCACTTTAAAAGTAAGCCCCTACATAAGAAATTTATAGTGTAATATGAAATTGATTAAAATAATTTAAAATTACCCAAAAATAAATCTTGCAAAAAACTATAATAATAATCAACGGTGTTGATCATTGAACTTTTCGGGAGGTACAATTTTTATAACGAATTAATTCCTGTGGCGATTCTTATATTAGTGAGTAGAGAAATTATCATTATTTAATTATTTTTGCTAATCAATATTTAATGGATCATCTACGACTTTATCGAACATCTCAATATTTAATTGGATCTGAAGTTTTAATACTTCCATTTCTCTAAGTTTGTTGGTATAAGAATTTTCATCTTCTTATAAAATGAGTAAAGAATCCAGATACTACACCGGTACTTAGATTGTTGATCCGTGAAAAAATTATAAAATATCGTTTGTTTGAGCATCCGGATAGTTAGAGCTCATTATTTTTAGTGAATTTATTTTAAGGAAATCTATTCTTTATTATTCAAATGTTGGATGATCTTTTTCTGCTCTAGAAATTGGCATTGTTTCATCATATTGTTGTTAATTAAGTAATTATTGCTGTTAAGGAATGTTGATAACATACATAATCATTATTGCATTATTTTAATTCAGTCATTTAGCAGTTATTATGGGACACTTTTACGTTTTTTACACACGAGGTTTTTTACACGTTTGATTTGTAGGCGAGAAAAATTTCAGGTGGATTTGGTTTAAGCCACATCTACGTTCAAATATTCAAGTAGGAGTGGAGTATGTGGTGAATGTGGCAGCTGGAAACAGTGGAAATGCTTAAAAATATAATTCCATTGTGAGAGGTGAGATAAGAGAAGCTCGACGTTAGTTCGGCAACTAGACGTCTGAGGCTCTCGGGCCTTTGTTGTGCTCAATGGAACTGGAATTATCATCCCCTCGGGGACGGAAAACCTACTTGGCCGACGAAAAAACCGGCAAATAAAATAGTGCCCGAGGAGGAAGAAGACTAGCGGAAGGGATAATAGGATAGGTCGAATTGGAACAAGTTAGCGTTTTCGCTTAAACAATAGCCCGGGGTGGGTCGTGTCAGCTGCAGATGCTGCACGGGGACACTGGATAAGGAAGGACTCCCATATCCTCTCATAACAATAAAAACAGGACTCTGCTGTGATTTTTTTGTAGACGGGCAGATCCCAGTCCCACTCTGAGCTTTGTTACTATCCTCATAAAATGTAAGAGGGACCCCAGACGAATGATGCGCCCCAATACGCAAATTCATCCCTTGATAGCTTTTGATTTCGACAGTTTATACAAAAACTTTACAGATGGAGCTCATTTTAGATTAAATGGCTTAATTAAATTTTATAAATTTCAAAATAATTTATAGTTTTGACGGAATGGGATTCGCTAATGTAAAAAGTTGGGAGTCATCGCCTCGGCAAATGGCGAAATCAAGCCGAGGGAATTTTCGTCGGCTGAACCTCGTTAACGGATCCTTTTTGGACGTTTTCCATGGGAATATTCGCCGTTTCTGAGGGGAACATGTTTTTCAGAGATTAAAGTGAGCAATGGTCGAGATAAGTCGGGACCCGTTATAAATTAAAAATGTAAATAAGATAAGAGGCGAGCCGGAGGATCTGCCATAAAAATTGCCCTCGAATCCGTTTCCTGCGGTAGCCGTAATCACTGGAGCTGAAACGGCTTAATTCGTTTGGCACATTCCGGTTCCAGAGTACCTTCACTCCCATTTTCGCAGATAGACAAGAAACAATTTCGACACTCACCACGTTCTGTGCTCAATTGAATTTTCAGACCTCTTTCAGACCCAAACTGTTTTTTGTAAAAATAACTCATTCTGAATACAGCACAATCTACAGCTATATAAATTTGGAACCATAAACATAATAATTTGCTTTATCAAGGTCCAAATATACAAATTTATGTCAAATTTTTAATTAACAACATAAAAAATATTAGCCATGATGTTGAACATTCATGCAATGATTCAAATAAACGCATTATAATTCAAATGCAAATAATAAATACTGTTTAATATTATGAGTACGTAAGTCACGACGGATGTGAATAAATTAGTCACAGAAGTAATTTTAATGACAACTTAATATGCAAGTATAAAAAATAAGTATACATTTTTAAATTTATTTTATTGATAATTTGATCAGTAAAATTGTTAAACACTAAATTGATTAATCTTTCTGAAAGAAATTTGACTTTATTGCTTCATTTCGTTAAACACTTATTTCAACTATATATTCTTTAAGAACAAATAATCTAACCCACCAAAACTCTAAAAGAAAATTGACAGTCATAAATTATATCAATTTATCAATGAGATCTCACACATCATCGCATAATTATTCAGTTTAACAATAATTATTTTAATGATATGTAAAGCGTACTAGATGTAATCAATTATAGGCGTCAGTTCCTGTGATCCATGATGTAATCAATATTTTTTCAAATTTCTATTAAAAGATACCATTTTTCAGCATCATCGTTTGGTTATCATTATAAAACTGATTAAAATAACAAACTGCCAATTTTTAAAAGCAAATAAATTCTAGAATTCTCAAGCCAATGTGGGCTTCAACGATTTCATAAGAAAGACTGTAAAAAGTTAATATGAATATAATAATTTTTGGAGATTCCCATTTTTTTGATATTGTGTAGAAAATATGGGCTAAAAAGAGTCAAATTCTAGTCTCGAGTTTGTAAATGTTTTACATTTTATCATCTCATATTATATTTTTAGTAAATGGCTAAAAATTTCATTAAGGTAAGTTCACATTTCTGACAGATGACCTTTTTCTTTTACACAATATTTAATTACCATAAGGCCAAAAGAAAAATTTCATCATATTTTTCTTCATAAATTCGAAAAAAAAATATTTAAAAATTTGTAGTACATTTGCAATTAAAAATATTGTTTAAGCTGTACTCTTTATTTGAGGGTTTATGCGACTTTATTTGAAAACTTTTATGTACAAATAAAGATTTCCATTTTTTTAAAAATTGTTTAAAATTTTGAGTAAATTATTCGAAAACTAAAGTATATTTTTTCTTACAGATACAATTTATTGGTGGATGTCAATGCTGGTGAAAATGGAGGTAAGAATCAACATGTCGTATTAAATGCTCGCTAATTAATAAGCGAATTTGTTTCCTGGATGTTAACCGTAATTTATAATTTATGCGGAGGGACATTTGTAATCCTGTTACTTTGAAAGGATATGTCAATTCATCAATACCGACGCG
This sequence comes from Stenopsyche tienmushanensis, assembly GCA_008973525.1. NCBI lineage: Eukaryota > Metazoa > Arthropoda > Insecta > Trichoptera > Stenopsychidae > Stenopsyche > Stenopsyche tienmushanensis. Next base: position 183,592 of record WACJ01000059.1, read on the forward strand.
AATCCTGCGGCAGGAAGCGAAAATTAGGTCGTAAGCTTTCTTTGAATTTCTTTAAGTTTCGGGTCGTGAACTTCTTAAGTGCGTCCGGCTACCAAGAAATACCTGCTAAGACAAAATATAGGTCGTCATTTGTAAGGAAAGACACAAGCTAAACCTGGATGTGTTTGCTTCGTCGTATATCATATATGACAGAGTTCTGCAAACTTTTGGGACGTGAGAGCCGTCCAACTTTGGCAATGAGCAAATATGTGCCTAACAATAATATATGTACGTACGCCTTCGCCTTCGGGATATGGAATTCTTTAAATTGTTTACATTTTTGGACAATAGACTTGGACTATATTTTTGGACTAATATATATGTATATTAATGTGCCATTTTACTTTCATATGTGTGCCTTCATAAAGTATTAACGCATATTATGTTTATATTTAGCATAATTTCATACGAGTTTTCCGATTATTTCAACTTAAAATGAACATCTTTAATTGTTAAATTATAATAATTTATTAAAGCGAAAAAGACCTTTATTTATATGTGCCAAGCATTCCTCGAAATTCGAAATTACAAAGCCTAAGTTGCTGTAGTGTTAATTTTGTAAATGGTTTCCCAAGTTCCGAATAAGGAGAAAATCGGTATGTGAAAATGGCGATTGGGTGAAATAATTGTATTTCAATTCCAATAGTTCTCATGCTGTCAGTTGTGGATTGCATTTTTATGCAGAATTATCAGTTAATACCGATTAACAAAAAATGTAGTTCAATATGCATATTCTTCTTTATTGTGAAATTTCGTTGTGATATTTTCACCAGAATGCAAAAACGAAAAATGGACCATATCTTCACTAGGGTTGGTATAGTGGGTTGGATCTTGGTCTTTTATTATAAAGGTGTGAATTCAGTTAGATAAATCAGAAGTATTTATATTTCTGATCAGATTTCTCGATCCAGATTGAAAAATTAAATACCGAAGCAAATGATAAAATCTTAGTTCACATGTGATTTGCAACAACGTTAAAATATATAAAAATAATGATAGTTATGCACTTTTCACTCATATATTTGCATCATCTTCTACCCTATTCTATTGTCTCCCAAAGAATCCTTTCCCTAGAAAAGTCCCTTATTGAGATCACCTACAAATAACATATTTGGTGCTTAAAAAAATACGTCAAACAAAAAAATAATAATTGAAGTCATCAGAGTAGTTCCACAATCAACTCATTCAAAACTTGTTCTATTCAAATGATATTGTAGAGTGGTAAATGCATTCAAAATTTAATCATGAATCGTTGGCATCAATGCTGTTGACCAGTCGTTTACGTACCTCAATTTCTATACATCAAATTTCTATAAGAGAGTTTTTTAAAAGCATATAAATGTATATTTTTTAATTATATTTTTTAACATTAAAAGACGCTATGACATAAAAAAATAAACGTTTTTAGCTAATAAAAAATCAAATAAAAGTTATATACCATTTTTAATTTGATAGAATTTTTAAGCCAATATTCACATTTATATTAAGAATATATTCACTGCTAGAGGTGGTATGGGATAAAAGTCGATTTTAATTATTTTCCCCCCAAAGCTGATAGTATTTTTTAAGCTCCAGAGTAATACATATGTGAATTGAGAATATACATATGTCTTCTACTGTTGAGGGTGACTGTCATGAACAGAAAGAAGACCGAAGTATATTTTAAAGCTCCTTGAGCCGCATAAGCTGCTTACATGTTTCACTTATCAAATATTTTCTTTACGTATAACACAGGTCCCCTCCTTTTACGTTCATGAAAGTAAGCCCCAACGAACAATTTTCTTATCAGACTCAATTTTCTCGAAATACCCCATTTTCTTACCCGTCTACAAAAGCATCTTTTCGAACGAGAAATATTTGATGAATTCGTTACCGATTTTTTTGCTGTTCGCTCATCGAAGAAATCGCTGAAATTTTTGTGCATATAAACAGCGATACAGTACGAAAAGGTTATATTGATTTCGAGCGAGATTTTCATAAGAAATTTATTTTCAATATGAATTTTTGCCCTCCTCGGGGAACAATATACAACGCTGGGGAAATATTCACATATCACATTTAGAGCCAACTCGCAATTTTATAAGCGGCATAAGGGCAAGAAAAAATTTCCACCGATTATTTTAGGAAATATTCCATTCCATCCCCAAATTATTTCCCGGTACTAGAAATAGGATATCCGTTATGAATAAACGTATTTTGTGCGTATATTGAACCGCACGATTTAATGAGCACCATATCAAAATATCTCACATAAACCATAACAATTAGAGCGATGAGAAGAAGGGAAAATATAAAAATAGAGTTTTTGTTGTTCGCATTAAAAGCCAAAACGCTTAGGAGAACAGAATGTTTTGTTTATTTTTTTTTTTGCTTTTTGAGCAACTTTTCTTCTCGTTTAAAGACGAAACTCCCATGTTAAAGGATGCTTCTTTCAAAAAAGGGCCCGAGTTTTTAGTAAAAAAGTATCTGGGTCACGCCATAAAGCTCTTATGCCACCTCCGGCTATATATACATATAAATTCATCCATTATATTTCCCTTTCATTCAATGACAATATTTTTTAAATATCATATGAAATATTAAACTTTTTGCATGGATTTTACAAAATTAAAAGAAATTATAAGTGTCAATTGCTATGAAACCATTATATTTCGGCATTTTTTTTGTGCTCAGTCAGTTTGTAGTCGTAATGTGAAATAATTTTCTCAATAAGATTTTTCTTGTTGAGCAAGATCCTTATATTTAAAATAAGCACAAAAAGAATTTATTAAATAAAAAAATCAATAAATAAAAATAATTAGACGCAGTGATTATGTAGCTGAAAACTAAGACCTGTTCGGGATTTATAGTATTTGTCACACATTTATTTTCATGACCAAGATGTGCAAGCATAATCAAAATTGATTGATTGATTTGAAAACCAGTTTCGAATTTTAGATCATGATATTTTGAAATTTTATTTAGCAATAATTGATCATATTAAATCAGAAACTGATAAAATAATGAAGTAAAAGGGGTGAATCTACACAAGAAATTATACATGATAAAATTCACAAGTTAGAACTGAGAAGTTCAATTATACCTCCTGTTTTCCTTGGATTAGGTTCTTACAAATATTGTGATATGTTGCTTTTTAAAGTAATTAATTAGTTCCAGTTAGTCTTAATTGTCAATAGCCTTATGATAAGCTTGATAATAAATTGAGTATATGTCGCAATTTAATTTATAAAATATTCCACGTTTTTTCATAACAACCTACACGGGACATTGTATGCTTACAAATGTTATATTTAGGATATCCCAGCCTTCAATTTTTACCTCCATAAACTTGTTATTTCATGAAAAATTCTACTGTTTAAATAATAAAGTTGTTTACTGACAAATATAAAACATTTTTAATTTGCTTTTCCCTCGGGGAAGATTATGATTTTTTCCAAATTAATTTTTCAACGGTAAGGATGGTCACGTTCTACAAAATTCTTGGAAACTCAAAAACTTAAATTCAACATAAAATTGAGTAAAGCTTAATTGGTTGACAAAAATGGCGAACCGAAGACGATATGTATTTAATATATATATGCCACAAATTATATTAACTTTCTTTCATTATTTCCATCAATATTATATTATTTTAGGATTGAAATTTTCTGAGGACTTATTGAAGATTATTAGGAATTTGTTTAATATAATATTAGTTCCAAAGTGATTTTTGAATATCTTTGTAGCATACTGGGAATTGGGGAAAATTATTAATCATAGATACTAATATTTCCTTAAATTAAACCTAAGATATCTCCATCGAAGAATCATCCAAGAATAGAAATTTTTGATATAATGGTTTCCCATTGCCTTCCATTTATAAATTGAAATGAGAATATTTGAATATGATCTTTTAGACAGAAAAGGATCTATAAGTGACTTGTAATTAAAAAAGTAAAACTATAATTATTGTTATAAAAAATATATAAAAACTTTAACGTCATAAAACAAATAATCATCGATTTTTAAATGAAACTTAGATAGATAACACTTGCATAGATCAATGAAAAATTTATGTTTAGATGTTTTAATAAATTAATTTAATAATTTTATAGCACAAAGGAATATAAGCGGGAGCCTTAGCATAAGAAAAATTACGTGTGATCCTATTTAATCAAATCTCCATGTTGCTGTGAAAATCGATAAGATGAAATTAGAAACGCAGAAGTCCCTTTCATTGTAAACCAATTAGTATTGAACATCAGGTCCATGTAATAAATTGATAAATTAACAGTTCAATCACCACGAGTCATACGCTTGACGTATTCGACGTATAAATATAATATAACATTTGTTGTTCAATCATGACCATCCATTGCCCTAAATAAGCATTGTACATTATCAAAATATGCTATACATTTTATATGCTATTAAATATATTTAGTATATTTATAATCAAATTGATTGTGAAAAAATGACGTAAGTTTAAAATAAAAGTATACGATCGATGAATATTGACATTTACTTGCATTACACGATTTTAGAAAAGCCATCAAATAAAAATATTCAGTATAAAATTTAAGTATCCTTGCACATCAGAAAATTCTGAGAGGTCATCGTCTATTTACCATTTTGAATTCTAATAAAATTATCATTAAGATGGCACAAAAAAGGAAAGCAAAATAAGATCCATAAGTTTGGCAGTATCGTTTGTAAAAAATAAATTGCTCATTCGAAGCTTATAACAATAGAAAATATTAGGAAAGCTCTTATGATTTGGATATAAATTTACAATGACGAAAATATACGTTTAGATCGAAACATTATTAAACAATATAATAATTGGGTGCATCGATAAAGATGAAAATATAGCACTTCCATAAGTCTGAAAATAAAATCTAATTTGTCAAATCGTTATGTAAAATCGAAATTTTGTTGATATTGTTTCCGTATCCGTTAAAGAAAACAAGCAATCCACTTTAAATTCTTGCTGGAAAAAGCGGTGTGTGGGTTAGAAGTAATCTATAGAGAAAATGTTTTACCATCAATTGAAGATGAATATCAAATGATAATAAACATTTGTCGTGATATTGTTGGAGAAGGTTTTGATGACATGGATATTCATGACATCCAAGAAATACTGGAGGATCGTACGTTGAACAAAGACGAATTAATCGAAATACTAATTTAATAACAATTAATAAACGCATGGAATTGGCTATTAAATTAGATTTTTTTAATAGAAAATAATACTATAATGGAAAAAAAAATTAAATTGATGAGAGAATTACAACAGATTTTAGAATCTTATAATGAAATATATAAAGATTTATACGCTAAAAGCAGAAAGTCGTTTATTACCGAATTTTTGAAGGCTGCACCTTTGTTATGATGTTTTTGTTGTTGTTACTATAGAATTATAAGTGATTTGGTAAATGTATGTGTTTTTAAAAAAAAAAATAAAGTTTCATATTTTTTTGGAACGCAAACCCTAATTTTGTATGAACTTCAAACCTTGTATAACACGGATTTTATTACACATGGTTAGATGGTTTCGCTAAAGCCCGAGTGTATTTTTTTGGAACGCATAACATAGTTTTGTATTTTGTATGAACTTTAAGTCTTGTATAACACGTTTCGTACTTGTAAAAGAATCGAGTGACCAAGCATTATGTCAAAATAAAACTTGAACGGTTATCAATGCAGTTATAATAATTATTAACGTGATTGTTTTAATCGGAATTTATTGCATTATTAGAAAAATGAATAAATTTGTGTATATGCAAGTTGACGAATATCATAGCATTCGAGGGCTATTTATTTATTTAATATGTTTGGAAGAAATTGTTTATGCCTCATTTAAGATCCAAGGCTTTGGAGGGATCGGTTAAAAACCTATCCTTAAAATTGCCGCTTACCATCCCCAGTTAAATATTTATGAGACGCTCTTCTTTGTTTTGTTGACGTTTTGAAGTTTCTTTATATATATTTTAGCTTAGCCATCCGGCACGGGAATTTTTTATCCCATCGAGCTTTTAATAAGTTTCAAACTTTCGCCTTCATTGTTTTCGTTTTTGAGTAATGAGCTTTCGGGAAGCTTACGAAAATGACCTGAGATAATGATATTTAATGGTAATAAAAATAAACATTTTTCGGTGGAATTGTGTGGACTTTTTTCAAGTAATCCGGAGATGAAATGAGCAACTTTTGCGCCTACCAAGAAGTATACTTTCGGGTTTTAACTTAGTATATAGTTCCCAAAGAAACGCTTAACATTCTGAGAGCATACTTCGCGCAGATTTTCCCTTTGCTCAACTACTGAGTAAAGAAATAAATACAACTCGGTTTGAATTCAAATTTCCTTCATCTTCCAGGTACAAAAAGTACATTTATAAATTCGAAAATGTGTTAAAACTATGATGGTTTTTTAATAGATGGGATTTTTTTAATGTATACATCGTCATTGGGCATCCAAAATGAACACGGTATAAATTGGACCACATCGATGAATCACAGGGATTAGGTCGCATTAAGATGCTTTAAATCCGATTAGAATAAATTTGCTTAATCAAGCATTCAAGCTTCATTGGTCAAGGTGTGTTGGTTAAAACTGTTAACTCTATTCTCTCGTTCCCGGAGATAAATTTCCAGTTCTCAAATTGCGGTGTCCAGGAGTTCAGGACGGGCCGTAACTCACCCCCGTGTTACCGGATATGAACATCCACTGGACAATTGAAACTTTTGGCATTGTCTCCGGATCCGGCTCTTGTCGGGTGTGAATTGTAATGTGAGTAAATTCAAACCTCCTACTGCCCCAGCAGCCTTCTGAATTAATCAAATGTTAACCCAACAACTCTATTCAGACGTGAAACGTATTTGCTTCATATGCACTCTATGTTTAAAGTATGCACCGACAAAGGTTGAATTCGCTTCCCTAAGCATCCAGAATCCCAGGTAACATATGAGACTCCAACACGATTAAGCTCGAACTTTGCACAATTCTAATATATCTATGTCGAAAATACGATTCACACATAAATAGTCCAAAACAAATTATGCCATCGATCCATTCATTTGTGCTTATCATTTCAACAAAAGTCCAAAAATATCAACGAAATCTAAAGAAAATGCTCGTGTATTCTATTTGATAAGTGGCGCTGGTGAAACATGTGAGCCTTTGAATGTACGTGTGCTGGTGAACATATTGTGGGATGCCAGGCGTATAAATATCTTTATTTCTCAAGCACTAGACAAATAAAAAGAATTCTCCAGCATGTACAAAATACATCCTTCATTATTTTAGTCGTCGATGGATCATAAATCTCTGCCAACTTGTCCAATTTTACGTTTGGTACCGAGCTCACATTATGCTCGATCGTTGTATATAACGATGGAGGTATAGCGTTACTGGCGAATTATTTCTTAGCTTTATCACGAAGGCGCGCCATGACAAGTGTTACCAATTTAAAACGCTGTAACCTTGTCAAATCTTAATGGTCTCTCAAAATTTTCAGACAGAATTAATCAATTATTTTATTTTATAAATTTTAATGTATCATTTGATTAATAGATATATATCCTTTAAGTAAGCTTTGGGCTATTTTTCATCTATAAATATATTATTGATTAGTTTTACACAAGATGCGCCAAATCATGTATTTGTAGTTTAAATAGACCGTTATTGAATCTAAATGATCTCACAGATATTATTTCAAATATTTAATTTATTTTTTCTGAATCTGTAGTTTAAGTTTCAGATAAGCGGTTGAACTCGTAACTCGTATAGGAGGTGTGGTTGGCGATTACATTTTTAAAACACATATTCGCTATGAAAACCATGTAAAAATGGTAGACGCTATGAAAACCATATAAAAAAGAATGCTAAAGGCCACTCAAATCGAGGCAATCAACATTTCCAAATAAAATCTTATTAAGGTGTCATATTTTTTATTAAGAAGTGTTCTCTGATAGATTTTTTCAAGTGGTAGTTTCTCAACGCCTTTATTGTGTGATTTAGTTGGGATAGAATTATTTAAATGAAAATATTTGAGAAGATATCATCTATGAATCAGTCAATTTTTTTATAATAAAATTGAATATAAAAAATGCTTGCTGTCTTCCATGATATTTTTAAGATGTAAAAGCTCTAGCATCAAAAAATAAATGGAAATATTTCATCTGATGGATGATTATAATCAGAAGAGCTAAGCAGATAAGAACGTATGCAGTTGCGATGTAAATGAGGTAAATGTTAGCATAACAAAGTTCACTATAGCATTTGTAGTACGGGGAACAGATAATAAGGAAAACAACTGTGCACCCCGTCGAGAGGAGGGTTGACAGCTGACAACAAACACAACCTGCATGAGCTACAAACGACCGTCCGACATATTGTTAAAGAAAGCTGACAAGTACACGCGCCCATTGTCCGCTGAACCGAGTGTCAAATGATCATTACTGAATGTTTTGTTCTTTGCCATCGTTATGGGCTCGGGGAGAAAACGAGGTCGTTGTTGAATGGGGCTCGGAAATTAGTATAACCCATTTCCGCCTATGATTTATCGAATTTCGGTGCGAACTCTTCATGTCATATGTAAAAGTGCAATATCGCTAATGCCTCGATGTCATATGACAAGCTTCCATTGACTTTAGCCATACATATGTGTCGTTTAATCACGAAAAGCATGTCATAGAATTCTCGTAACTATAATAGTTGAAGATTTTAAAAATAGATATGAAAATGTCATTGATATGAAGAAATAAATTATATCACAAAAAGAAAAATCATTTTAGATTCATATATATCAGGAGTTCCCAATTGGATAAAGATGGACCCATTGACCAATAGTTTTCCCGAGGTCTTTTGGGAGTAGATTATACATGTCTTGAAAACTTTTGAAATTTTATTGGACTTTTAAGGAATGCAATTTAAGTTTGAGTGATTTAAATTATTTAAAAAACTATTAAAAAATGGAACATTATCCCATTACTTGTTAAAACATAGCATGCCAATTTAACTTTAAAAGGCTTCGTGGATAACAATTATACTTTTTAAAATCGATAATCCAAAATTGGATTAATTAAAGGAGAGAATTCATTAATTTAATGACACTGAAATAGTGATACATCGTAACAACACCCTCGTATATAATATCTTTGGATTTCCTACTGACGGAACTTTAATTAAACTGTTATTATGCTTAAATACTACCTAGGGAAGTGTACCATCTAACATAGCATAGGGCTACCCGGAATAATATATTTTCAATCCAGTATAAGTTTTCCAAGTAATCCATGAAATTTCAAACAAAAAAATTTAAATATGAACTAAATGTTTAATTTATTTTGTGCAGAACATTATATGTAATTATTCTTTAAACTTAACACTTACATCACACCATATCACCCGTATTTGGGTGATATTTTACTTTCTTCACATAAATAGAATTAAAATAAAATATAACATTATAATATATTACGAATCACAGTAATCACTTTAACAGTTCAAGCATGTTGACGATGATTTTGGATTATTAGGAAAATCGCCGATTTTTTAAATGTAAATTTTTTATTTATTACTTTTACACGACAACAATACGACTGTGGTTGTTCTTGTGAGTAATGGCAGTTTGCGATGCCACTTTATATATTTTTTTTAGTTAAATTGAGCATCCAATTGTTATATCTTTCTATAATAATTCTCAAATCTTAACTTTATCAATGGCTTTCGCGGAAAACATACAAGTGTCAACTACAACACATTTTTCGAGAATGGACCCCAAATCTACATTTCTACATTTACCTGTTCGAATGATCCTTTTTTAACACTGTGGCTGCCATCTAGCTTATCTTCCCTTTGTTTTTGTTAGCTTGGTCAAACACAAAGCAATTAGCCTAGCTTAACGATCTAAGAAAAACAACTGCTAACAGAAGACCCGGTTCAAGACCCATTCTTGGAGTCCGTATTTATCCCGTAGATTATAGTATCGCATATTTATTCCAGCTTTAGGTTATTACACTCCGAATCACGGATTTGGACCCCATGAGAAAAATTACCGTTTTATGCAGGACGACGAACGTGTTAATGTTATGATTTGATTCAAATTTGTTAACGACTCTCTATAAGAACGCAAAATTTAGAAATGAGATGAATCACGGCGATGCCGGTATTAAAACGAAATTTTCTCAAATCCAATAAAAATGGATGGGCAATAAGTTGCAGGTGAACATTTCTGCAAAATACCTTCAGCCTGTGCACCGTGGGGTTTATAATAGTTTTTCGATTCTTTTGCTCGCCATCTATCAAGATGTTGCAGCATTATTCCTCTCACACACCAAATTAGAAACGCTGGAGGTGAATTGCGAGCAGAAGCAGAAACATTTCCGCCACCAGCTGCTTGAGTTATAAACCAGCAGGCTCATCAAAAATAAATATGAAAAAATGAGAGTGGAGACGAGAGCGAAGCAAAAGGAGAAATTTTTACCCTTAAGAAAATATCACTATAAGGCCTTATCCAGAGTTTATACTGGCTCGTAAACTGAGAATTTCTACAAAAGTTACGCGGAGATAAGTCTAATATTTGCCGTCGCTATGTCTTCCACCGTGACCATTAAAAGCGAAGCTAAATAGGAAGTAAACAGAGTCGCAGTCGACGCTCCTTTGAGATGCTGGATGCGATGCACTTTTCCAGGAATTCATGTGATAATACTCATTTTATAAAGGCAGACGAATTTATCCGACGGATTAAAATTACTGCTGAACTCCATTAAATATATCCGTGTTCATGGGATATTTGCTTGGAAAAGTTTACACAATTACTTCAGAAACGTCTACCTTTTCAACGGAAGCAAATATGTTTAAGTGTTACTACCTTGAAAAAATAATATTATTTTAGTACAAATTTATTTTGAAATATATGATATAACTTCTTGTCCATTATAAAGATAAATATACAATTTTTTTTATTAATGTAGAGATTTTTATTTGAAATTTTATTCAAATACGTTGAAGATATTCTGGTGTTCGTTTATGATAAAATTCATTAATAAAAGAGAAGAACGAGTTCAAACTAAGTCAAATATAAAATTTGTCAATACATCTTTGGATGATGTATTTTTTAGATCATGAAAATTTCGAATTAATACATTTTTATTGTAAATTAGATGGGTGTGTACACATCCAATTTTAGATTCGGCCGAAATATACGCGGTTCTATGAAAACTTTTTAGTAATGAACAAAATATAATAATTATGATTTACGCATAGCAATCGATGGAATTCAAAATATGTATAATATGCTTACATCCAAAAAAAGCATAATTTATTTAGAAATATGGACACATTTGTTGCTAATTTTGTTAAAGAACACTGTCTGCTTGCTGTTGTTATATAGGCTCATTTTATGAAATCATAGTAAAATAAACTCGTGCCAAAAACTCTCGTAAATCGAGAACAAGGTATAACGATGGCTGGTTTAAATTTGCTTCTATTTGATCATAAATTCTGTTTGTCAGAGAATAAACTGCGTTTTTATTTATATTTTTAATTATTTGATTTAATTTAAAAGGTTTTTCGACAGTGTTTTTCTTCGTTTTAAAACTCTTTATATTTCGTGCCCGCGTTAAAGTGTGATGAGAATGACGTATCTTTAGGTTAAAAAAATTCATACGAACTTTATATAGATTTAAATTTCTTTCTTGCGATAATAGTACATATATTAGGGGATAATGTTAATTATATTAGAAGCTGTATTGAGTCAATCGCTTGGCTCGTCTAATACTCCTGATATCCAATTGATTAAAATGCTCAAAAACAACTTTAAGTGTATGAATCTCGAGATTACTATAAAGAGTTACTGAATCTTTCCATCATTTAATTGGGAGGAATTCCTGAAAAAGGAGTTTCATTAAGGATGACTGCTGGTTTAAACTGGAGAATGGTTAAAGCTATGTGTTACTTGTTTTTTTTTATTTAAACATCAGTTTAAACTGACGAAAAAGGAAAAAACAACAGTGAAAGACATTTGTCTTTTTACAGTCATAATATGTATAAAATACTGGCTTCAAGCCCCTGTCGGATATTCAGCACCAAGAAACGACTTAAAATTATTAAAATATCTGATATCCTATGAAAATATAAACCAAACAATAGCTAAAGTTGCCATGAAAAAAATACCGAACCATTTATGGTACTTTTCGGAAGAGTTGGTGTCTTTTGCATTTTTTGACGACTAACTGTCAGTCAAAGATAAGCAAAATATGGTAGATGCACTAAGAATCGAAGGTGTAGAAGATAGCCAGAAAATAAAAAGCATTGATGTCTAAGGCTGCAAAAAAATGGTCCATTCTATGCGGTAGTGAATGATATTTCTGATGAAAGAATATAATAAGTTGTTGACAATTGATGAAGAGCAAAAGCTATATTTGCTTTTGTTAGTAAAAGCTTACAGAAAGAAATATCATGGAAAAAATTAACGCTTGTTTCCTGAATATTTATGACTTTGAGTGATAGTATTATTCAAAAAAATGATAGCATTATTTAAAAAAATATTTAAAAAGGGAACATTATCTCATTATTTATTTAAACATAGCATGACAATTTCACTTTAAAAGGCTTCATGGATATCAATAATACTTTTTAAAATCAATCATTCAAAATTGGATTAATTAAACGAGAGAATTCATTAATTTAATGACACTGAAATAGTGATACAACGTAACAACGCCCTCGTATATAATATCTTTGGATTTCCTACTGACGGAACTTTAATTAAACTGTTATTATGCTTAAATACTACCTAGGGAAGTGTACCATCTAACATAGCATAGGGCTACCCGGAATAATATATTTTCAATCCAGTATAATTTTTCCAAGTAATTATGTAATATGTCATCATAATTGTGTAATCCGTGACATATCAAAAAATTTTTTTTTTTAAATATGAATTAAATGCTTAATTTATTTTGTGCAGAATATTATATGTAATTATTCTTTAAACTTAACACATACATCACCATATCACCCGTATTTGGGTGATGTTTTACTTTCTTCACATAATTGTTTGATTGATTTCGTTTCAATATATCAGTTAGCTTAAGAATTATATCAAGTTTACAAAAAAAGTAATTTCATGGATTTCTTGCGAGCTTTGAGCGAAGTTTAGCTCGTAACATCCAGGACCGTAAAGTGTTAGATATCATATACATTATCCGATCTCAATAGAAGGCTTTCCTAATATCTTTAATCGATATTGAACGAAGTTTTAGTAATTGTTGCAAGTTATTTCATTTATACAGGACCCTGAATAACTTTATTAATTGTATCCGTATTTGCTTTTTAAATTCACGAAATCAAAATGAGTCTGAATCGAGCCGATCGTTTGAAAATATTAATTCTTCCCTTCTTTCAAATTTGTTCGTAGTATGAGTCGATTTTTTTAAATGCAATCTAAATTTGAGCCCTAAGCTTTATAAAAGTCTTGAATCCAACTCAGTATATCAATACTTGGTCAAGATATTCAATTTAGCGATCCAAATGTACGATTATATTAAAAATATGATTGAATTTCATAATTTAATAAGATACTATTATAATAACTTTTTTTTTCAGCGAAGGTTTTGATCGTGGATTTTTGCAATTCAGCGATTTTGGAATATAAGTATTTTACAATGTGAAATATGTTTTTTGATTTTCGTGTACAAATACGGTCGCTTCCAGAGATTGAATCCTCCCATCCTTATCTTGTCAAAGCATTTCCGCTCAAGACTAACATCAATCTGGATGTTTACATTTTCATGCGAATATTCGAGCAAATCTAAAGCCGGTGTCCAATCCCGTGTCGTGAAGATTTCCGTTTCCGGCAACCCTCTCCTGCATCTCGATTCTCCAAAATTTTTAACGCAACCGAATATAAATTGAAATTCTTTATATTAAAAAGGAACCCGCGTCGTTCGTTATTTATACAGAAGAAGTGGGTCAACTGGAAGACTTTATGATGTTTCCCTTGTAGGTGAAAATGTTGGTGGAATAGCTTTTGATAACAAAGTTGTTCAACTAGAACGTCGCCAACCGTGGCTCGGTAAACACACCCATTTTGGGAAGTTAAAATATTTTATATTTTCTTTATAACCACTATTATGGAAAAGCGTCGTTATTTTTACAAGTTGTCGGAGCCGAGTGTCATAAAATGGCTCCAAGTTCATCTTTGTTCCCATTCTCGCCGAGGGGTGAATTTTCATTTCTATCGGGGAGAATTTATAAAATCTCCACATGCGATTGAAATTTGTAATATTTTGTCGATTCACCCGCGATACTGTACACCATTATTTACATAAAAGAAGTAGGTCAGAGCTGAGAGCTTTGTGTTGTTAGTTGAAGGCGTGATTTAGAGCGCTGAATAAATGGCAATACTCTATCACAATATAAACGCTATTCGTTAAATTTATCTTTTTTCCACTCTTTGATGTCGTCGGACATAAATCTTAAAATGAATTGATGACAATTTCAGCGGCTTCAGATCTTTAAAAAGCGTGAAAGTTCTTAATGGGTATCATTTTCGGAGCGTTCACTCGGTACTTCTTTGTGCTCGGGGGCAATTTTTCAATGAAGATCGGAATACGATAGTAGTCATTCGAACTACCCTTACATAAAATCATATTTTGTATGAAAAACAACATTGAAGAATGGTGTTTATAGAATCATAAATATTCATCTGCGAATATTTTATTCATGCGTGCTCATCCACGATATAAAAAGCCTTTATATTTCAGGGTCTCACAATATTTTTCTATAATATTGTACATAGACGCGATTTTCTCAGAGTTTTGAATATCACCATGCTTATTTTTATCGTTCCTTCCCTATCAACCTTTCAAATTAGATACACATTCATACATGATATATAATACAGCAATACAAGTATTTTCCATATACTTTCCGTGTAAATATTAAAGTACAACACAAGTTTTATTATGCGTTAATGGTCTAAGTTACTACGCTACTTAAAAAAAGGTTTGAGATCGTATCAATTTTCAGAAAAAAATGGCACTAATAAATGCGGATCCGTAAGTTCTTCTTAAAACGTAGTGTATAAAACTTTATTGGGTAGATAAACATTTTATTAAGATTACTTTACACATAAAACCTTTTACAGCCCAAATTTTACGGTCCTATTTATAAGAGTCTATTATTGGATTAAATACGATCATGTGAATTGTAGCAAAATTTTATTATTGAATGCTTTGATCAATCTTTCAACATCGTATGAGCAAATATATAAATATAACAGAAATTAATTTACAACATTGATACAGTTCTCATATAGAATTCATCTAAAATTTAGGATGGTTCTTAAAATATGAACACGAAGCAAAAAAATGTATATTTACAAACAATCACTACTTTAAATACTAAGTGTTTGTATTGCAGTTTGGGTTTTTGGGTCTTATGATAATGTTAAGAGCTCAAATTCAGATCGTGGAAAAATGATCAATGATAACAGACTTTATGAATATTTTAATATTTCTCCCAATCCTGACATAGCCTATGTCTTTTTTAGCTTTTACGTACATAAATACGTGTTAATACTAGAATAATTAAAAACTTCCAGTAGGATCCGTTCAAGCCATTTTAACCTAATTTAAACACACGAGAAATATCTCAAGAAAAAGATATTATATGGTATTGTCAGCAGAAGAAAAATATTCTTCTAGCAAAGATTTTATTTTTGGAATATTTCTTCTCATCAAAGATCTTATAATCCATAAACAGAATATTTTTATAAAACTCTCAGAACAGTTAAAATTTAATTTGTCATGATATAAATTTTTCTTCAAGCATCTTGGCATGCTTTCCTAGACATCGAAAATACTTAACTGAGTTTTCATTTCCTATTTTTATATCATATTTGATCTATGATCGAGTTATTTGGCACTAGTTTGACGTTATATATCTGCAAGGATAAATTTCTATGTGATTTAATCCCATGTATACAATGCAGCTATGCTATCTTACTGTATAATATGCCATATGATTATCCTTTTTTACAGCATATTAAATCTACAACGTGATTTAAGAATACAGATCGTTTATCAACATATAGTCCTAAATCCGCAAAATTCAATATTGCATTGCGAACAGCAGTTTTACCACACTTTTGTCTCTCATAAATCGGTCGTTAAGGATATCCTTATCGCCGAAGACCTACAATTTATGCCCTATGGATATCCGCAATCGACGTTTACCGTGTGATAATCAATTGAAATGTACATAATAACAGGCTGAAATAAAGATCGTATGATCTCATGTTATCGATTTTATTTTATTGCAAATATTCAGAAAAATTATAACATTTTTTCTATGTTGTGTGATTTATTTACATCACACAATGTGCTTATTATAGGGTATTTATTATTTTATCATTAAGTTTCAATACAAAAAACAAAGCTGTCTAGTGTCATTTCGATACTCTAGTTGTAATTCGGATGAGACAGAAGTAATTTTGGTTTTTTCGATGGCAGACATAAGTTTGCCAAAATTTGAATCAGATATTAAATTCGTGTGAAAAACGGATGTTAATAAAATTGAAATCTGTTACGTATGCATAAAAAAGTGGCGGCACGTGATGGGAAATTCCTGCGAAGCTCGTGGAAAACCCAAGCTGGCAAGTCACGTTTTAGCGGAGTGTCTGTGACTGATTCCGAAATCTATCAAGCTAATCAACAGCGACAGAGGCCCCGTCACGGACACACCGACGAATTGAATGTGTACGTCACGTGGTATTTTAAAACATCAATTATATTATTCCAAAATTCCAAAATATATATAGTACCTCCAAAGCTATTTATGTTCCCCCCTGTATGCAAAAACAACAAATATATTCGCAAAACATTCTGAAATAACATTTGATCAGTTTAAACGTTTTTCTCGAAATTTCCTCTTTGTTAAACAGGATCAAAGAGATGATTTCATTTGATTTGAAACACAATACCATAGCTGAGCTTCAAACAATATCTGCATATATTTTTTTGTCAATTCTTTCACGGATATCTGATCCCTGTATCCGACAGAGGCACTCGGCATTTTTCCATTCCATTTAGCCATCAATTTGTCCCTTTGCCCATCCCTCGCATCTGTCTCTCCGATTTCGCGTTTTGTGCAGGCTTAATCTACTAAGACCACATTTCACATTGCATGTCAGAGGTTACATTGACATGATGCGGCCATGGTCAGACAAATGTTCCATTCATACTCCCTATTCTGTGGCCTCATTAATTACACCCTATCCCCATTCACATGGACTATTCTTAACGATAAACAGATAACAATTTCGGTTTAGAAATTTTAAATCGGGCGACCTTCAAATTTTCACGAATATATACTGCTATCATTATTTGAATTAAATATTTGTCAATCTATAGAAGAATTATCACTGTAACTCTCATCTTTAAAAGTTTTTGAAATAACCGCGAAAAAAATACAGGTTGTAATAAAATAAATATTCGTTTTTAAGAATAAAAATATTTTCGAAAATTATTTTTTTCAAATAATATTGTCCAATTAGCCGCAACTTTGCCATTTGCATTCTTCAAATTTGGTCCTTAGATTTTCGAAAATTTTTAACACAAAATCCTGAGCATGCTGACCGTTTCTTGACGTATGTTCTCCTTTAATTGGAGTATCGTCGTTAGTTTATTTACATAGCCTTAACTTTTAAGATAACCTCATTAAAAAAACCACTGGAATTAGATCCGGGCTGTGGGGAGGCTATGGAATATCTCCTCTAAAGTATCATCTACAACATGTCTTTAACTACGGATATACGCTCGTTTGAGTATGGCAAAGGACTAGAAGAACATCAAGTAAACGGCTTTGAGGAGAGGCAAATTAAGAATTTCACTTTGCAATGATAACAGCATTGTCTTCCGTTGCCTTCTATATCATTTTGAAATCGTCGAACTGAGAGGGTCAACCTGAGACCCACTCAATCTCGAATTTTTTCGGGTAAGTTGCACGTGAACGGGAAGACACTATCAGTTGGTGTAGGAACGAATTCGAGATGCTTAAGCTTCATGTATGACTTCACCCTAGCTTGACAATGCCCTAGTGAGGAAAGGAGGGACTCTTTGCATTCCAGAAAGCCCTTTCCAGTAAAATTAAAAAGGTCATCTAGAGCAGCGCTTCTTAAACTTATGTAGTCCACGGACCCCCTCTTGGACCAAAATTTCCTTCGCGGACCCCCTCTTGCGCAAATTTTTTCTCGCGGATCCCCTTTTGAACAATTTTTTTTTGGTAAACCTCATCCCAACCCTTGTGACTTAATTTTTCAAACAAACAAACATTTCCTGGCCAAAATAGAGCTTTTTATAATGTTTTCTGTAAATAATTTCACGAAAATATCTTGTTCAAGTACAAATAAATGTTTTTTTATATCTTCGCGGACCCCCGGAAATGGCTTCGCGGACCCCCAGGGGCCCGCGGACCCCTGTTTAAGAACCGCTGATCTAGAGTATTTTTTCACTGTATCTTTAGTAAAACTGTCCAGTCTTTACAAACCTCCCATAGTCTCTAACGAGACGGTCGCGACTATGACGATAATGATGATGATGAGCATGGCGAGTTGAACTATCTCACTACGTCTAAGTAATATTTTTGTAAACAATGAACTGCTGCAGCTATTTCAACTTATTCTGCAGAATTACTGCGTGCATTTTCAAATAGGTACGGGACATACAGACCCTTTGAAGAGATGGCCGCCCAAACCGTCACAGTTGGAGAATACTAAAGGAATAGATAATGGTTTGGAGAATGTCTTTGGTATTTTAATTTCGGATTTTTCTTGCTCCAGAATCTGCAATTTTGTTTATTTGCATTAAGTTTTCGAAAATCTAAAGGTCACATTTGAAGAATACCAGTGACAAAATGATGGCCATTTAGACAATATTATTTTTAAAAAATGATTTTCTAAGATATTTTTGTTCTTATAAATAAATATCTACTTGAATATAATTTGTATTTTTTTATGGTTATTTCAAAAAACGCAAAACTATGACCCGCCCTGCATATTGTGTACTAAGTTAATGAGGTGTAACATATTATTTGATGGGAACACCAGTCAATACATTTAAAATACAACCAATTAGCTCTCGATTTTTATTTCTATTTTAGATATTTTGGCATATCAGAGTGTTTTTAAATTAAGACATTGTTTCAGGTTTTGTAACAAATGGAGTAGAGAACTCTGTGCCATCAAATATGATGCTACTACCTGCCATGAATGCTTCAACTTTTACATCAGACCGTCAAAAATTCAATGCCTCTTACTTAACCCTAAAAGAACCCTTAAAATGTTAGTCGCGTCTTTCTTGAGAGGTTTAAATATAGCCTAGAAGGGCGTTGGTATTATTGCAATTGGAATGATGATGGGAAAAAAATACTAGCGTTCTTACGATCACAGAACAAAATATTGTATCTAAATTATAAACATGAACGTTGTTATATTTGACAGCGATAAAGACAGATGCATTGTTGTGTAATATTTAAGTTTGTATGTAAATTGTAAGATAGTATGTAAATTATTGTGAAAATGAAGCAATTGAAACCAGTTACTACAAAATAATTTGCATCCATACGAATTGCAACACGTTTAGCTTCATTCTATCGCGTATATCGGCGTCTTATCCGTTTACAATCTTACTTCTTACACAGTTCCATTCAAGGTTCACTAAGTACTATGGACATGTCTCCGTAGAGAGTTGATTAGAAAATTGAATCCCTTTAGAGGACATGCATTAAGTCGTCGATTTAGGTTGTAAGATATATTAAGGCTAGTATATATGTATACAATTTGTACAGTATTCAAATAAAATTGTTTGTATAAAAAGACGTTGACGGTGTATATGATGTTCTTATACAATTTTTGAATTTATATGTAAGCGAGCCTTTGTTTTTTCAGGATTAAATTCCCGTTATTCAAATAACTGTTCAAACATGAGAGTTTTCTCGATGAACCTTTACAGGGCCTACACGTGGATACATATATTAAAAACATTTATTTTGCCTACCCGGTTCGTCCTTGGTTCGATCCATTTTCAGGACATCTTGTCATGTTTTATAAGCAGGTCACGCCGATCTCCCTCATAAAAAGGTCATCAAAGGTGGGACTATATTTATTCAGAAAGTCCTTACGGAGGCAGCGCGAGTGTGTGCATACTTCTTTTATGCTTATTTCGTTCTCAAATGAGCTCACTTGTCTTTAAGTCCCACGCACAGCACTCAGTTTTCCTTTTTAAATCCAGTAAACACGGGGACGCTTTTATACGAGCACTTAGTGAGATGCGCGGCCTCTATTAGTTGGACCCAGGGCTCGAAACTTACGGGGTGGGCTCACACCCCACGCCACGAGGGTTGCAGCCTCCGCCGAAAGGTGCCTGAAAAAAGTGCCCTACAATTTGGGTGCAAATTAATGGAAGGCCCTGGCTAAGTGGATATTTGACCCGTTCCCAAAATAATGGTATCATAAAAACGTCCCTGATTAAGTGATCTGCCGCTGGAGGTTTACACGCTGATCGTGAGTTATTTCTGCGAAACGAATGTCAGCGAATCAGCAGGCCTCCGAGGTGGCTATTGATTCTTTAAGTGTTCGGCGTATCCAAAAGAAAAAGGTTGAATTTTAGGTTCAATAAAATCAAGTCATAAATCTGGGTGCAAAGTTTACATAAAATATTGGATCGAGGCTGGCAAACACTTAAGACTCTTTCAAAGTTATATGGAGTGTCATAAATTAAGTGCGCTCCCAAATCTAAACTTCATGAAAAATTTCGGAATTTTAAATAAACTGAAGTCTTTGGACCTTTTGATCTAAAAAAATTTATTTATGTTATTTTTTTACATATACAAAGTACATACATATAATTATTATAATATTCTTGATTTAATCATATTATAATAACAAAATGTATTGAAAAAATCTATTGATTGTTTATTACGTGACTAATTTTGATTATTATACGTAAATGATCACCATTGAATCATTGCGCTTTCAAGGATAAATTGATTGTTTAATAAGTAAGCTAAAATTACAAAATTGTCATAATTTATAAATATTGCTTTAATCATTATTGCAAATCATTTAGGCGTAAGTAGCCATGCCACTTTTATTTATCGTTTGGGTACTTCATTTTTCAAAAATTGGAAGGTAGTTAAGTTTAAATATGAACAGAAAAAGATCAGAAAAAATATTTCTCGAATCGATCGATCGCTCAAATCGATTTTATTATTCGGTTCAGTATTAAAGAAACTACAGAAATTACAGATTCAAAAAATCAGGGTAAACCGAGATTGAGGTGATTTATCAAAATTACTAACACTTTCGATCTCCCAAATTTGTGAGTACAGAAAAAATATTTCTGATCTTCCCTGATTTTTTTCTCCCGCATAAACTGTAATTGAACCAGTTCTTTTTTAATAAGGATTCAAGAATAAACCTATTAAAATGGCACATTAAAATGTAAGTTTAATTAAATCTACAAAAATATTCAATTTCGTTTTATAAAATATCAAATATATTCGATATATTGTAATGTTGTAGTTCTTTTTCGCGTGGAAACCTTAGAAAGAAGTACTATTGTTATGCTCTCTCAATTTGAATATATCATCGTGGCTCCTAATTGTTGGAAGCAATTCCAATAGAAGCCTTAAAGATTATGTATAATGATCTATTAGCTTAATATTATTGTGTAGGAATTGATTCATTCATTGTGTATAAAATCCTTTCATCTTGTTAGTACAAAACTAACAAGATGAAAGGATTTTATACTACAAAAGTATAATAAAGATGCTTTATTGAATGTACAATATAGCATCTATAATATATATTTTTGCTCAAAAACCGTATTATTATATTTGGTAGATTCTACATAATATTTATTCACTTTCTTTATTGTTAATATTGAAATAAAAAATAGTCTGAAGGAGTTATCCTGGATTGAATGTCGAGTGGTTAAGTTGTTGGAGTTCACCTTGATACATTTCTTACTTGGTAATTATATAATTATAAGTCTTTTCTGTTATGATTGTCGTCTATGGCATAAATTCTTGCAATTTTTTTTGTTTATTTTGTCTATCAGTTTTTTAAATTATGTTTTTCTTCAGAGGTAGAAAAGTCTATTGTTTCAAATATATGAAACCAAGATTTCTGCAATGGAAAGTGACTCAATGCTTTGTTTTTTATTACTAAACGTTAGAAAAGATTATCCAGATCCACAGAGAGTAGCTACGTGTTCTTTTGATAGCAATTTCATTTTTAGTCTTTTTTTTTAAATAAGTAAACATTTTCAAGTAGAGTCCCAAATTAATATTCCTCTTAAGGTTTCATATGGGTTATTTGATGTAAGATGCAATTTTTCAGTGGAAAATATAATAATATGAGGGTACCATATTTTAAATCGATTATATTAATCGCTTTATTAATAAAATGTGATCCGATTCAGGAAATCAGATTAAATCGAGATTGAGGTGATTTATCAAAATGACTAACATTTTCGATCTCTTAAATTTGTGAGTACAATAAAAAAAATGTTCATAATCTGGATTTAAAGTCGAACTTGTACATTGTATAATATATATCCAAAATTCAAATAATGCAGAATAATCCAATTTGACCCTCGGGTCCAATCAAAAACATTTGAAGGCATAGGTCACGGACCAAAACTTCCAAACAAGAACTCAGGATCCAGTATCTTAGACATAAAAGCCTCAAACTGCTCCCAATTAAATATAAGTATCTGCAAACATAAAGCATTCCATTTTCTAGCATATTTCTTCAGAAATCGTTTTCATTGAATTCTCAGTCATCTTCAATCAAATATCTAGCGATGACTGTTTTAACCCTTCTTGTAAATTGTATCACATTTTAAACCGTATTATAGCAACAAATTAAGTTCCTCATATAAATATTATATTAAAATGTTGTTGTTTTAATTGCTATGTGCACATGAGGCTGTTTATGTAGCAATTATAGTATGAAAAGAGCATCAGTGGTTTATAGAAATAAATTATTCTTCTACGACAAAATTTCTTAACATTTTCATTTCATCCCTTTTTAGTATCTGATTAAAGTTTTTTGTATATAGTTAACACGATCTAAAATTTGCAGTCTATGTATTAAAATTGTAATATATATTTCTTTCATATAGCATGTACATATGCGTCGATATGGATGTTGTAGGATTAAACACGTCTCTATTGTCCATAATTAAGAACATTTTACGACAATCATGATTTTCTACGTGTAGAAATACGTGTCGGGATGCTGTTTTCGAAGGTGGATATTTTTACGGTGCTTTTAGTGAGGGGATGATTATGTCGCAGAAAAGCGTTAGCACCTTTTGTTGTTCATTGTAAGCTCTAACAATGGGACTTCCGCATCACACCTCAGATATCAAAGACAATAGAGACCCGTCGTTGTTCGTACTTCCGTCAAAGTTGGTGTGATTGTCGCAAAAAGAGCAATAAACATCCAGGACGTTTGTAGGATGACCTCATTTGAAAGAAAGAACTCTTACGAAAAATTGCGCCATCGAACTATTCATATGTTGTAAAAAAAAGTGTATCGTTGTGAAGCAACGCTTGGTGACCCTAAGCAGTGCTTTAAAATTCGCACGCGCCAGTATTAAATCTAATTGATACGTACGCTCTATAGATAAGGGTAAATATTTATGTGAAGCCTCTACCCCGTAGAGGGAACGTAGAGCTACAACCCAGATACCCTTACGTCTACGGCGATAGCGCCCAACAAAGTTTTCCAAACGTGTATATTTAACATTTTTTTCTTCTTGAAATAATAATATTTTATATAAATAGAAAATGCTAAGCCATTATATATTTGTATCACACACTCGCTTATTTGATTAAGGTTAATTAGGATGTCTTATAATATATTTTTGTATTTTTATGTCACTCATATTTATATTCATTCTACGTTTCTCTTCTAAAATATATCTACAAAATCCAGTCCTATGGAAGAAAAAACATTTCTTTAGCTCAACAAGGAAGAAACTAAGGACATTAGTCAATTAGGTCCCACGTGTTAACAGCACGCTCTCAAAATATTTTTATTCCCTGAGAACATGTTACATGAATTTTATGCGCTTGTAAATATTATTTCCGATGTTAAATTTGAGGATATTCGTTTTAATGTATGGTCTAAATATATGAGGGTGGGTGCTGGGAGGCGCAGAAGTGCCCTGCGTTATGTCACATGGTGTACAGTCAAAGGTGAACACTTAATACGCCGAATGGCTTCGGTAAGGGCAATTCAAAACTGATACCCAAAGCCTATTGATTGCTTTGTCCCATTTAGGTTTTATTCGAATGACAAAAATAAAATAGTTGATTGATCGGTTTATTTCCGAAAAACAATTAAGGCATTTTGATGTCCTCTATTTGGTCAAAATGGCGTTTTAATTAACATCCGCTCATGATGACCTCATTTAGACAAATCGAATTGAAAACTATTAAGAAAATCATTTTAAAGCCAATATATAATATTATGTGGTTATATTTATAGGTCATAATGAATAATAAAGGCAACTAACGTAATTTGAAATTTATTTTTAGTTAATTAATAACCTTAAAAGCCTTGAAAGTAAATTCTAATCTTGATTGAATAAAACGTGTTTTCTCAATATTTCAATTTGAGAAAACTAGTTAAAGATTTTTGCTCTTAATTAAAACATGTCTTAAGATCTCGGTGAATTTATATCCATAAGACTTTTTCAGCATCGTTCGATCAACATGAAAAAAGTAATTAGTAGAATGTAATAGAAATTTCAAAATTCAATCTTAATTTAAATAGCAGACTTATAGAGAAATTTTTATGTTTGTGTTTTTTTTAAAGGGATCGACCTCCTTAATCTACCCAATATCGATATTTATGATAGGCATATGAGATGTAATATTTAATGAAGAATTTAAATAATGTTGTTTTTCGACTCCTCTTACTTTTAAATAATGAATTTATAAGAAATTGATTTTTTTTATACTGTTGTAGAATTCAAGTGAAAAACTTGGCGTTGACATTTTTATTTATCATCTAATGATGTATTGAGTTTCGTGACATGATTTAGTGACTCGATACCATGTCGCAGTACATCCTGTCTATAATGCCGTAGAAGACACATCAAAGCCCTATGATGAATAAAACCCTTTGATTTAAATAAATAAGTGCAAAGCGATAGACGTCCCCCAATAGGGGGGATCCTTGCATCGAAAGTAAAGGCCAGAACAAATTGATACGTTTTATCACCGCATGAAACACGAATAAAACATCCATAAATTGGGCTAAAACAAGGCGGCCTCGTGGTGGGCAATAAATTTTTGAACATGTACAAAGATCACTCATGGGAATCGAAAAACAATAGCTATGGCTCTTGGAAAAATTGAAGTTTATTGCGCGCTCGCCGTGTGGCCAACCCAGGGGGTAGACCTCATAGAAAAATCGCCCCTGCTTGACGGAAGAGCTTGTCCTTTTATTAAAAATTGATCAGCTTCAATGAATAACACCCCCTACGCCTAGAAAAGATGCGTTATGTAACACGTTTGATCCAATTTTTTCATGGAGAAAATTATTTTTGAGGCTTAAGAAATATAATTCTAAAAAAAAGATTACTTTTTTTAATATATAATGAAGTTTAATGATATTAAATGCATGAGAAATTTTTGATAAATTCAATTTTTTGTTGAAAAATAAATTTGCTTTACAAATGTGAAAACTTAGTAATGGAAGATTTATTAATTCGAACTTGGTTCTTATAAAATGGTGAGGTGGGTGGGATTTTTTCAAATGATTTAAAATGAAAAAAAATCAGCAAATGTATGATAAGTATATGTTATTCAAATTGGGAAAAAATAGTGTGAAAACAGAAATAGCATAATTATTTTGCTATACAGAATATCAATTTACGGAAAAAATTTCAGGAATGCCCCGTTCTTCCGTAGAACGAAATTAAGGTGTAGAATTATTTCATATTTATTTTCATGGTATTTTTCAATTATAAATAAGACGATCATTCCATTAAATTAGAGATGCTTTTAAGCTTAAAAATTAAGCTCCATGAGCATCATCGCCATTTCAAATTATAAAATAGTGGCTTTCGTTAATGGAAACACCCCCAAAAATAGATGGGGCTAAGTCGGTCTGAATTTGGCCGCATCTGTACCATTTAATGAAAAATGTTTCTTTAACATATTTTCGAGGGCGCCATAAGCACCGAAGGCTCTTACAGAGGCACCCTTTTTGATAAAAAGTTAAAGTTAAACTCTGATGATCTTCATTTAACCCCAATCACCGGAGGGAAACAAAAACACTCATTAAATAGATTCTGCAAAAGTTGGCGTGGCCTTTGCCCACCGTCGGTGCTTTCCCCCGGACAGCGTTAATCCTTTTTTACAACTTTCTATATAGGAGCGGGCCGGTTTGGGTCCACCAAAAACGCTGAAAATCCATAGGCCTACAGGCTTTCAGATAAATATTTTATCACTGGGCCACGAGGCAAAGTTAAGCGATGATCGAGAAATTGCGGCCGTTTGCCGGAAGTGAGCGCCTCTACAAGGAAAAGTTCCATTTTATTATGATATCGAGTTTGCCCCTGCGGAATGAAAGTATTGTTTGGTATGAAAAAAACAAATAAGCGAATAAACACTAAATTATATTTTTTGTGAAACGCTATGTTTATTCTCGTATGTTTGCTTTTTTCAACGATTGAACGTTTTTTTCACCGTGTAAACAGTGAAATATCAATATGGTTTCGCTTAGGGGTGAACCTTTAACATAATCAAAAATTCAGAATGATTGATTAATTTTCAGAGCTCATACAGAAATTATGTTTTTTCTAACCTTTAGAGACCTCTATTTTTATAAACTGTAATAAAAAATTGTTCATATGAACAGAAAGAAATACTAATAATTTTTCGTCTATTAATGTTTTCTATGGATCTGATTCTGTTTAATTTGGTCAAATAATTCTGTATTAGAAAGTACTCATTAATATGAAAAGAAAATTTCGAAAATTATGTATTTAAAATCGCAATACAGATCATTATTAACAATTTGTAAGCTAGTTTTACGATAAAAAAATATTAACTTTGAGCTCTAATATAATGAAATGTTCCAGGAAAAATGATTAAATCTTTCGCATTAATAGAAATTTAACCTGTTATTTAATACGCAGCTAAGAAATAACACAATGATGATAATGGCACAAGATAATTAGGCAGTTTCTTTTGTTGGCCAAACAAGTTGATGCATTCTTTATTTACAAATGTTTAAAACATTTTAAATGAGTTTTTAAGTGTTAATGATATAAATATTTCCGATCGTTTGTCTCTATCCAAGTTTAAATTTTCTGAACTGAGTAAATATTGAGAAGGCTTATAAAGTTGGGCTATTTGAAGCAATCATTAAGATTTTAAAATATTAAATTTAAATAAACACACAGACTTATTGTTTTATTGTTTAAAAAAATACAGCCTGAATTGAAATCAATTGAGGTTTCGCTGATATCTTTCCGTCTATTCAAAATGAAGATATAAACCGGTTTCTATAAATACTTTTCAAGAAACCACATGGGGCTTAAATCGTCCGTTCGTTTGACGATGTCATTCAATCCAAGCTTTTCTATCCTTCTACTCACTACTTCACAACCACTAAAGAAAGCCTTTCTGTAGGAAAATCTTTGATTTAAGATCACTTTCAAATTCTTTCCCCAAACATTTTCTTTTGGTTACATTCTAACAGAAATTTAGTTTAGAGTGTATTTTATGATGCTTATTTATGGTATGAAATATTCTGAGGTAAAGTCGAGTTGAAATTTATTTTCATCGGGCCGTTTGATTTACCGAGATCTCAGAGCAACCAAGGAATAGGCCATTAGTTACACATCGGTCCATTATGTTGGTATCAAGCATAAATTACTTGTATTTATTAAACGAATGATAAAATTTATCACGCTTGCTGAATTAATGATGCAATTTTGCTTATAAATACGCGAATTTTATAGTCGCTTTGAGGATCACATTATTTGAACGAGGGGCGCTGCTAAAAATACATTTCAATCAATCACGATTGATTTCTATTCAACAACTTGCTTGAATCTAAATATGCAGATATTAGATGGATGCCAGTTATTGATGGAGTGGAAAAATAAATTGAAAACTTAATTTTTACATATATAAAATTTCAATAAATAAAAAAATACAGAATGCTCATCCTCTAATATATTTATTTAATAAAATGATTTTGGATCCATCAAATAAGGCTTTATTTTACTCCCAAATAAAAAAATGAAAAATCTATATACATTATTTTGAAGAAGCTGGCTGTCGTCATGTATTTTGTACGTGAATCTAATCAAAGGCATTTCGTCAGCGTACCATTTTTATGTGAGGAACGTAGACAGGAAAAACGTCAGGTAGAAAATATATTAGGAAGGAAATATAGAGGCAAAAGGAGGTACACATGCCAGTAATGAGTCTTCTCTGGTTTTTCGAGTCCATGAGCTGGTCACGTTCAAAAAACGACTGTCATCAAATTGGCTTTTGGTTTCCTCAAAAAAAATGTATTTTCCTCCATCGAGAAAAAATATATCATACACATTAAAATTTTAATATCGCACGGGGAAACCTCTTCAATATGTTGATCTGAAGAGTGCGAGTAGTGAATGCTTAATATTCCATCCACTTTATTAGATATGCGCTGATGAGGGCTTTCGAGCCGAAGAGCTGGCCGCACAATTTGTCAACATTCATCCATATTCTGCAACCATGGCGAAACGGAAATGAATATCGTTCAGCCCTTTATGCAAGTGAAAAGCGTTGCATACGAGTTGCAGCCCCGTGTGGTTACAGCACTCGCAAAAACTACACAGAGGATGCATAGTTGAATATAAAAATAGCCATCTAGTACAAAAAAAGGAAGATACATATGTACATTTATAAACTGCATTTAAATATTGAATGTAAAAATTTCGATCTATTTGCAAAATGGAACGCGAAAATTTTGCCGGATCTTTTATATGGAGACCGCAAGAACGTTCAATGAATGCTGCCAAATTTCATTTTTGTAAA
The DNA here is from genome assembly GCA_008973525.1 of Stenopsyche tienmushanensis. Classification (NCBI taxonomy): domain Eukaryota; kingdom Metazoa; phylum Arthropoda; class Insecta; order Trichoptera; family Stenopsychidae; genus Stenopsyche; species Stenopsyche tienmushanensis. The sequence goes on from WACJ01000059.1 coordinate 212,732, forward strand.
ATTTACCTTGTGCAATATAAGTTAATTCATATAATGCAGTATTTTCTTGTACAGCATCATGGTTTTCTATAATTTTTGGAAATAATTTTTTTATTCAGTTTTTGCATTAAATTTGCGCTTTTGAGAGAGACTTTAGTTATAACTATACGTTTGATAAATACAAATTTTCTCGTATACACGTTCCGTGACATTTTCAATAATCATCTAAAAGCTCACATCTCAAAGGGTTTACTTATGATCTTAAAACTATAAGCGTACATGTCGCTATTTCAGATATTAAAAATGATACAACGCTACAATTTTTCCAATGAAAGATTTTCGATTTGATATTTTAAACAATATTTTGAATTATAACAAAGTACTTTTCTTTAATTTATTTAGTGTAATTTCGGCACTTTTATACTAAAAATTCGTTTTAACTCGTTTTATAAATTTAAAAATAACTTCAGAATCTTACAACTTTTTAACACAATAAATATTTAGTATAAATGCGTAATATTTGGATTAAACATATATTTACTATATTTACTATGGTAATTTATTCTTGCGTAGACTGTTGTTGGATATAGCTCCGTAGGGGTTTCGGGTGGCGTCTTTAAAACGCCCTCAACGCTCTAATGCCGTATCAACCCCGGATTTAGTCCTTTGTTTCGCCCACTACCCCGATAATTTTCCTATCGAGTTTATTGTATTTGTCAAAGTGTCGTGACATTTCGATAAGAATCTCAAATGAAATGGATGTGTAGTGTTTTCTTATATTTATTAGTTGGCATTGTGCTAAGGCCTCGGACGTTTTCGTCCCTAAAAATAAACGGAGTGAATTTCGGAGGCAAAGTTGCGAAGGCTTTAATTAATAAATGTCATGTCACCGATGCAAATGTAAGTCCACAAAATGCCATACGAATGAATGAAAACATGACGAAAATAACAAGGGTAGATTTCAAGGGAAACTCCTTTCTGTCCGTGACGCATACGCCGTGACATTTATACGTCTCCGAATAATATATGAAAAATGATATGTCGGCTTCGTTGCTTTAACACTTACAATCTGACACCGATTACTTTATATGTGTGATTTGATGGAATTTCCCAAATGTGGATCGGTTATATTTTGTTGCGAAATTCATTCATGACATTATATAAAAATTCTTTAAAAAATGTATTTAACATTCGTTTTGAATATAATCATACAGATTTATTTGCATTTCTTAACCAGACTTAAGGCTACCAGTTTGAAAACCAATTTATTGAAATCTTAATACTGTGCTATATAATAATTGTATTGCATACGTATGCACAGCTGCTTCTCATCTAAAATCTAAATTATGGCTTTGAGTTTGTTCATGGACGAATTATACGCTCCTTAGAATTTCTAAGATCTGCAATGAAATTGTATTTGCACATAGAGTAAGCGCATTTATGACTTTATATATATTTATAATATGTATGCTTTAGTATTAAATCATATTCCTCCGTTCCAACATCTGTAAAAGAACTCAGAATCTCGTTAAATCATACTAAAATGGATATATTTGGCTGTTTTGTATAAAATCACTACTTATCTTCCACTTGTGATTAAAGAAGATATAACAATTTAAATAGAACATTTAGATATGAGAGTATCTATGATTGAATAGCGAAATTATTTATATTTTTAGTTGATAATTTAATGATTGTCATAAATATAATCATTCATACGTGGCTTTGTCACAATTCATAATTTGAATTTGAACACAAATCTATATTACGAGCCTCCTGAACGCAACCAACTATACCAATATTTAATAATTTTATTAAACATCATATTTTGAATGAATTCCAACTATTTTCTAAAAATTTTCTTATCTGAAAAATAAAGTTTCTAACTATTAAAATATGTTCTTCATTTAAAAATTCTGCAAAATTTATCAAATAACAACGAATAGCCATAATTACATGGATATTGCAGGGAATGTGTAGCATATTCCAGCTTTTTTTGAAAGAACTTTTTTATTGCCATATGCATTTAATATAGTTCAAAAAATAAAAATATTTCAACTAAGAATTAATTTTAAAAGTTGGGGCATCGATATGATTTGTAATATCAAGTTTCGACCAAATTACGCTAAGAAAACATTAATGCGTTTTCAAAATTGCTGCTATAAAGTACATCAATTTTTCATTGTTCATTGCTAAAATTTTCCCGTATGCGAAAATTTACCGAAGAATGAATTCCTTTTTGTTCGGTTCATTCCTTTATGGATAAAACTTAATTGGGATATAAAATATTTTATGTTCAAACTGGGTGTCTCGAATTCCTTTGTGAATTACGAGATCTTCTTTGGGATCAGTTTGGAATCAAGATAAATTCTTTTCAATTTCCACAACCATTTTGCCTTATACGTTAAAATGAATACTTTGACTAATTCCAGCACTAAATTCGTAAGAATTGCGAACCTCACATTTTGACCTATGTGCGTGGAAATTTGACTTACTTTTAAATCGCATTCCAAATATATATATATTTTATACTGTACCAAAAACTTATTTCGGAGATTCCTTCACATGCTATATATAAAAATGGATATTGTTCAAAAGCGTTTGACAAAAATAGAATTTTTCCATATAAAATAGTGGATTTTCGGTATTATTAGAATCATTTGTGTAGGCGGAAGTTTTTGTATTCTGGCCTCTTTGTTCCATATTTATGACCAGATTGCGTTATATTCTCTTTAGGCAGGGACTATTTGAATTAACGTACTTTGTATTATTAAAAATATTTTATTTAATAAGATAATATACACAAAATTACTGCTATACGTTCTCATTTTTAATGCTTACTACCAGAACGTGTTAAATTTATTACAAAATAATTTATAGGGTATTTTTCTGGCTTTCATGTTTGTTGGGTCATTAAAGTCATAAAACAATAAATTCATAAAGTGGTATGCATCTAACAGTCGACGTGTGTATGGCTTTAATAATAAAACAACAAGGTCGAATATTTATTGTTTCCTTTGATACATGAAAACCAACATTATGATGAGAAGGGCAATAATATTTTATTGTTCATTTTTAAACTATTTTTTAGCACCTTTAGTAATCATGGATTGGTTAAAAGAGAGCATGCATTCATAAACATGAACGAAATTTTTGTTCAGTAGGTTTTCAACCCTGAGAAAGATTTAACTTTATATGCATTAGAAGTGATTACTTATTTGTAAAAAGATCTGATAAATAAATAGATTGGATTATAAGATATTTTGCGAGAGTATATCCAAAAAAGCATTTGATGCATGAAAAAGCATGAGAATTTAATTTTAAAGAAAATAAGGAATATTACTGCTAATATATTATTAAAAAAATAAGGGCTGCAATCTGATCAGTATTTACTAAATAATTCCTTGATTTCAGCGAAGGAAGACTGTTTTATCAATCATAGGAAAGAAAAAAATATTTTTACAATTTTCGACTCCTTTAAATCTACGGTTCCTAACTTTTTTAGTCTCGTTACCCCTGTAGCCTATCAGGGAAACTGATTTTACCCCCCCTTTAAAATTTTATTGAAGAAAACATATAAATAGCCTTTATTTATCATGAAGTTGCACAAAGCTATACGAAATTACAATTTTAACATACTTCCTTGATTAATAAATGATAGTTAATGTGAAAGTTGAAATTGTTTTGTATTTGCAAGTTTTTTTATGTTAGGTTTAGTTTTACTCATTTTTAGACTCACTCTTCGCCAAAGTGTACAGAGGTCATATTTTTGAAATTCTACTTCTCTGAAAGTACTATTCTCGAGTAGTCCGAGAAATTCTACTTTGACTGACACATCTCCATCTTTAAAAAAAATTATCATCAGTAGAAAATGGTCCTAATATCCAAGAATTGAACTGACGATTGTCCATGTATAGGAAATATTACTTCAGTGAGTCTATTTCTGCAGATAAATGGTGAATCACAGAATTTTCAAATGTGATATTTTCAGATTTGTTATTTGCACATTGCTTAGTTGTGCAAACATCGATATATCACCAACTTGAACTCTGCGTTGGTAAAGTTTCAATTTACGTAGAAAACTTGCAACTTTATCCTATGCTGTCAAAATATTTATTCTATTTCTTTCTCATTAGACTGTTAATTTCACAGAGAAAAAAAAATCAGCAAGATACGTCAACATTTTGATGAATGATTTATCTTTTATTTTTGACTACAACTCTATTTCTTTTTGAGTTCTCTGGTTTTCGAAAAACAATCCTATTTCTTCACGGAGTTCATAAACCCTGTTTAAAATTCTCCCTATGGACAGCCAGAGTACCTCTGTATGGTACAAAATTCCTTGAATATAAAGAAAATAATGCTTATTGAGGCAATTAATAAAATAGGTTAGGGCCAACGATGAGTTGTAAGAAAAAAGGGAAAACTATTACATTTCAGCTTTTTGTCTTTAGAAAAGTTTTCTCTACAAATCAAAGATATACAGAAATAAATATGGTACAAGAAAAAGTAACGATATTCGAAGCCACTACCACATCCTCTTTCTTTAAATTAGCTTATTAATAACATCAATATTTCATTATCTCTGATGGTTTTAATTAATCGTACAATTGGTTCCAATACCACAATCCATTTAAATAGATAAATCTTACAATCTAAAAAAATACACGTTCTGTTATTCTGTGCTGATTTGGTGGGTGGTGACTAATATCAATTTAGTTAATAAAATTGTTACATTTCTCACATTCTTTTTTCAAAATGTATCCTACCTTCTACTGCCAATTCTTGCTGAAATGTAAGTATAAAATATGAATAACTTGATTTAGAATTTTAGAAGCGTTCGTATGTGAGTGGAAAGCAATTGTGGTAGGTATATCGTAATGAAAGACGGTTCAAATATTTTTTCTCAATTTTACGCTCCCGTAATAAAATATTATCAGCCATCTACTACAGGTGGAAATTCCTTCTTCTCCAGCGAAATACAGGATTCTTAAAATGCAGTCTATCATAAACATTGTTATTTATGATCGACTTTTTATATTCCTTAGGTGTATCCCTCCCGTCGCACAAAAATGTCTCCTCACCCGAATATGAATGAGGATACCTCGGGAGAAGATAAAGTGCCTCTTCATGTGATCGTCGAGTCGATTCAATTTTGCTATAGAAATGTAGAATTTTACACTTCCTTTATGGATGACCCCCTTTTTATATTTTTTTATTCGCAATTTCCAACTCCCCCTCGAACTTCATATCTTTCGATTTATCCTCCCAGTATACAAAGAATTTTAGCGTTGGCGTGTCAAGGTGCGATTTGACCGAATGCAAGGAAATCTCTTCGACAAAAAGGCAGGATATTTTTGCGTTTATGAAGAATGTTAATGTAAATGGCGTTTTTAATGCGCCATTAGTTGACCAAATTAACTTGATGGACTGTAAATTGAAATGTCTTTGTCAACTCCTGGCGAATTCTCGAGATACATATATATATATAAATTATTTTAATTATTAAAATATTAATAAATAGCCGGGTGTTCGATCGCGTTAAGGTTTTTGGTAAAAAATTAAAAAACGAATTTTTTACCTTATCCGATATTTCGGACCACTCGTCGGGTCCATTCTCAAGGATTGACTGAATGGACCCGATCGAACACCCGGCTATTTATTAATATTTTAATAATTAAAATAATTTAAATATGACTCGCGTAAATCTGAAAAACTCTAATATATATATATATATATATAAATATATGTAAAAATATTAACCTTTAGATTAGTTCTGATTAATGATAATACTAGTTTTTATATTGTGCTGGTTTACATTGTTGTAAAATTATAGTAATATGGCTGAAATAGCCTGAATGATTAAAGTCACAAAATAATTTCCCAGAGTTTTCGAATCATCGTTGAGTTATTTAATTGACTCATAAGTTTCATGATCGATATTGGACAGAGGAAGAAGTAAAATTGCTCTAGAAAATTTCATAAACTTTTATGAAAGTTTCGAGCATGAAGCCTTGAAAGTATTGAATAATGTAAAACGTTAAAGTATGAGGAAATTTAAATAAGAATATCCTTACTTGTATTATATATTATGAAAAAGATGCTCAATATATTCCGCAATGAAAAAAAGTACGTTATGAATATTTCAGAGCCGTATTCGATTATTATTTGTGAATGAAATTATGAAAAAATACACCTAAATAATATAAAATACATTCAACCTCACAACCAATCAATCAACTTCTAATACCTAATGTAAAATATGTTGACCTAATTCCAAACTTTAGAGACCATATATCTGCTGGTATAGTGTATTAATCGGTAGATTTATATAATAATAGTTCGGGCTCAAATCTAAATTCTGTCAAAGATATGTCTCCTATAAAGGATATGGCATCAAGAAGAATATACCATAATTTAGATTCAATTAATCCATGCTCTTCTTCGTTATCAATAATTTTATCCCTTATTGGTCATTCACTTTAACAATGTTACATTGTTTTGATTATTTATCATTTGAATGCTCTTTACTTCTTTTAATAGCTGATATACCGTATATTTGAAGTTGTTTGAGAAGCTATCGTATAGCTTAAATGCAATTTATCAGTTTAGCAAACGTCTTGGTGGGAAGAGCATAATAGGGTCACTTCAATAGAGCCGTCACATAAAGTGTCAAATCGTCGAAACAAAAGCGAGAGGTGTCTTCTGACCGAGGGGGCTGTAACTTGATGGCAGGGGGGATCGATGCCCCCTCGGGAGACCCTAGCCGTGCGGCGCCGCCCCCCAGACGGTCCCTTGTTAACTTTCCCAACATTTCGCCCTTAGCCAGAATTACCAAATCTAATTATTTAGTACAACATAATAAACCACTTACCGCTTTGGGTCAATTTTCTTACGAATTTAACCGCTGCCGTTTCATCCTGAAAAATACTATTTTCTTCAAATTCTTAGCGCTCGTCATGTAACAAGTCATCCTTGAAACTTTTAATTAACTGAACAACATGAAAAAGGTCATCAAGATGTCAAATTATTCACTATTAAGACTGTTCATAGCCATTGAAAATAATTGGCTCATGTTATACATATAATATGGCCATCGACATAACGTACGGTTGTATGATATTACCATAAAAATATACTTTTATCTTGTAAGACTTTAGAACAGTTACATAAAAAGGGTCTTTATCTAAATAAATTGTAAAATATGAGCGGTTGAAAAGGAACCCTTTGCATAAACTCAAACCTTCACCCGAACAAACATTACATTATTATCATATATATTACTATCTCCTGTTTCCTACATCACATGTTGACTTCTGCTGTCAAAAATCAGTTTTTCGACAATCGAATTGGTTAGGGTTCGGGGGTGAAGACCTGACAGCATCCTTTTATGTTGTTTTCAGAAAATATCTTCAGATTATCTTTGCAAACTTTCGAGAATCCTAATATCAAGTTGTCAGTCTCTCGTGCCTGGAGATGATGTATTAATTCAACTGCTGAAAATTCGCGATGTACTTTTATATATTTCTCGATACGAATAATATATTCGTATTAATACGAACAAATCCGGTTATGGTGTTAACATAAATATTCGCGTTTTGAGAATCTTCGATTCGATTTCACGTGCATTAGTTGTAAAAGAAAACGTTGAAAGTAGAGAATGGCTTAACTTTTGATTGCATCTTCCTCAGTTCGGATGTGTTGTTTGCAGTGCTTTGTTTTATTAACGTTTTGCCGGAGGCGTAATTAGCTTTGACTTTACTTTTATTTCAAGTCCTTAATTAGCTCCATGTGATACTAAATACAATTGGTGAAACTTGATACACATAGTATTTTCTAGTAGAGATTTTTTCTTATTCTTAAGTTACCATATCCGTTATCGATTTTTGGAGATTTACACATAAGATTTTTCTTAAATGTCTGTATGATGGATTTTCATATTATTATAATCATTGCGATTCAAATGAAAATATCGCTATTCCTTGATTTAAACGTCCACCCCTGCAGTAATCTCAATATAATTTTAAAAAATACAATGAAGATATGAATTGTTCATGTATTAAAATATTTTGGTATGATACGCTTGATTATTGTAAATACGTTTCCTTCTTGTTTCTGATATTAGGACATACTCGTACGAAAACGCTTAGACCGTCATGTGTTTTTGTGCAATCGTATAAATTTAAAGATTTCCATACATTTAATTCAATAGCAATGCGTTTGAAAAAAAAGGCGAGCCCGGCCACCGACAACGCTTGCTGCCACTTTCATCTATCCTGGACCTCCTCCCTCCAATTGCCTAAGCCTAGACGAGCGGCGTCTTTTTTTACTTGATCAGCCCAGTGTATTTGAGGTCTTCCGACGGGTCTACTGCCACTCGATTGAAAATCTAAAACGGCTCGGGGGACTTGGTGTGTCGACATCCGTGCCACATGACCTGCCTAATGGAGACGGCGGGTTTGGACGAAGCTAGTGTTTGATGCCTCGCTGTACACGAACATAACCTCGCGATTGGACCTCATAGTTTCAGAGCCCGAGGTCTCGTCCTGGAGATGTTCGAAAAATGTTATCAAAACTTTCCTCTCGAACCGTCCCGAGCGGTCATGGTCCAGCCTCACCAGCTTACCCGGGATCCCCATCTCAAATATTTCTCTAAAGTTTTTCCCAATTGATGTTATCGTATGCCCCACAAAAATCTACAAAAATGTGGTGGAGATCGACACCGTATTCCCACATTTTTTGTGAAAACATTTTGTCCGCAAATAATTGGTCCACGGTAGACCTGCCAGGTCTGAAGCCACACTGGTATTCTCCGAGAAGTTTCTCCACGATGGGAGACAGTCGTCTGATGAAAGTTCTTGTAAATAATTTAGAAGGGATATGCCCCTATAGTTGGAGCACAGCAGTACATTCCCTTTCTTATGGATGGAGCATATTTCGGTCGTCCTCCACTCAGAAGGCATGACCTCGCTCTGCCATATTGCCAGAATGAGGCTATATAATCTCATGATCATAGGGCATGATTTGTGGAAACCTCATGATCTGTGGCAACATACACACACACCAAGGATATGTTATGCCCTTTGCCTCTTATGCGTAGCGTACATATGCTGTCGCTAATAGGATTAAAATTTAAAACAGACGACAGAGTCGTCTTATCCATAACAAAATCCACGCCCAATCTTCGAGCAAAAGAACAAGACCTTATGTTTTCTCTCGTGTAGGTTTAGTAAAGATCATATTGTGGACGAGAGAGGAGTGCGCGTTCGCCTTATAGGCGTTATTCCACTCTTCTCGGAATAATTATCGCTTAAGGCGTCTTCTCACTTATCAAATTTAAAAAAATCGATTTTTATTTTATTTTAAATTTTAAAAGTTCATATCTTCAAAAATGTTATATCGAAATTTCATAAAGATCGGATGAGTCTAACTACATTTTTGGGCGACCGTTAAGTGAGCACCCGGCTGCATACGTATTGTTCAGACTCATGGTGCAAGTACAAGAAAGTGGTGAAAAACAATCAGATAGAAACTTTTAAACATCCTTCTGCTCTAGCTGAGGATGTTCACGAGGTTTTGAAATCAATTTATGAAGATCTTCGAAGGAAATACCCAAAATACCAACGAGTGTTTCAACAGCTTTGTCTGGGCAATTTTTCTGCAACCAAAACTTTAAACGCGTTTATCTCAAAACAAGGTTTTTCGGTGACTTGTTGATGAAATTTCGGAAACTATCCGGCCGATTGTCATGAAATTTGAATGACATATTCTTCATAGTTATGGCTATAGCGCATATCATCAGATTCCTTGAATGAAATTTTGATTTTAAGTAATTTTTTTTGCAAAAAACTGCAAAAAAAACGCGTTTTTTTTTACTTTTTCGTAAAACGTGCGCCATTTTGTTATTTTCGCAAATATCAAAAATCTGATAATATGCGCTATAGCCACTAATATACTGAATCTAAAACTGTTTTATTTTTTTGTTTCAAATGACCCATCTCGGAGATAACATCAACAAGCCACGAACATAACATTTCTACACGGGTTTTTCGATGCTACTGTTTTATTATAATAATTGTTCAAAAATATAAAAATATATTTTTTTCATTTACTTGAAAGATGTATTTATTACATAAAATCCATTTTATCTCATAATTTTTAGCGAAAATCCTCGAAAAAAAATCGTGAAAATAGTCTATTTTTGAGGCGCCTAAAGTGAGAAGACGCCTTAAGGGCGCGCGTTTTAAATAAAATAGTTTCTCTACCGCACCCTGAATTTGTGTCATTCCGTTGATAATAATCAGAGAAAATAAAATAATAATATGGGTTTTTTTTTCTAATTTTGCATATAAAGTTCAAGCTTTTATCGGTTTAAACTGATAACACTTAATATGGTGCAGGTTTACCTACATGTCATAAAGTAGGTTTTTTCTCTGTAATCTAAACTATAGATCATTCCAGTGCTGTTTTATCTCTATTGATACGAAGGACATCTGTCAAAATGGCACTTTTTATTTGACGGATCCATCTAGTGGATGATCTATCCTGTTCCTTTCCAACTAGCTTATGTCCCCTCGCCGCGATTCTAACAAAGACATACAATCGTTCGTCAGTTTCTTCGTTCAAGGAATACGAAAAAAATATCCCCAACGCTTTTCGTCCAATGTTTCAACGACACTTTTTTCGTCTTTCACTGGCTTCCATTTGTTGATATTGCTTCACGTTTGCGAATAATTTAAAGATCGTTTCCACAGTAATCGCGATGGCGCATCGATCACCATCCATCACCGGGCGGGGGGTTTATTGAAACAATAACGCCCGTCCGTACGGACTAGTGTCCTGGGGCCTCCATTGAATCCAGGGCCTAATCCTAATGACGACTTGTAAACGGTTGAATAAATTCATGCTCATAATACATGGTGGGGCCCTTAATGGATACAACAATAAAGTTTAATACGGTCCCCCAGGGCCGGCATTAAGCATGTGCCACACTCTGCCGCTTAACAGTTATGACTCACGTTCGGCCCGAACGCGGGAAGAATATTAACTAATTGCTTCGACGCCAAGTTTCCATACGTTTCCACTTTTTTTTCTTTTAGTTGAAAAATTAAATACTTGTAAACATGACAGGGCGAATGCGTTGCGTGACCGCGCCCCGGGACCCCGATTTATTATGCAAGTCGGGATTTCATTTCGTAGGGAGGAAAATTCCGTTTTTCTTTTCGGCATAGATTAATTCTCCCCCGGGTCGGCCTAACGATATCATCGTTTTTAAATGGATTCGCGACTTAGAATTTGCCTATCGGCGTCCGCCCCTGCGTACCTTAATCTTTAAGTACGGGCGTACGTACGTATAATCGAGTCGTGTTCGGCTAAGTGGAATACAGGCCGCATTATCCGCTTTTCCAATAACATTACACGGCGTTTATGCCGAGCTGAATTACCATTATGCATTTTAATGATGCATTTTCACAACGAGAAGTTGCTCAAAGCCGATAGATCCCACTTCGTTAAGAAAACTATTTTTAAGCTCCGCAAGCTTTAATATCATGCGAGTTTAAAAATGTATCGTTAAGTATTAGCATAAGCATGCATTTCTACATTGTTCGTGATTCTATAAGAATGTACCCATAGAAATTTGACTTCAATAACTTTTTATTATTAATCTTATCACTGCCGGCAAATTTAGAGATATTAGAAATAGCAAGAAAAGTTTTTTTGCTAATATATTTTATTGTCTAAAGGCGAATTGTTTACCCTAGCATATCATTTATATTACACGCTGCCAAATTGATTAACCGTTTAGGGTTGTTTAAATTTACTAATAATACTAGTAAGAACAATTTTTATAAGGCATTCTTACCAACACATCCCAAAATAGATTCAGTCACGTTGCAAATATCATCCAACGGTTGGTATCCGTAATAACTTCTGCTGAGTTTATTTAAAAATAAAATGGAAATACCAAGATCTATTAAAATCTGAAGATATTTTTAGATTCACCGATCTTTCTCCCCAGCATAATATTTTTTAGGTATTAAAAAAATCCCAAAATTCCATATAAAGATATTACATATTTAAAAATGATCTATTTATATGCTTCTCATAGTTTCATTAATCCTATCAAAAATTCCCAGCTTGAGCGACATATTTATCAATTTATAAATAGCTCAATTTTTCATATAATCTCCATATAAAATTCGTTAATTATCTCATCTCTCTAATAAGAATATTATTTATAAAATATCCAAGAAAAAACGTAAGGTGTTTTAAAAAGAAGCACTGAAATTCATTTTAGATATTATCATCATCATTAGCGCTCTAATTTATGGTGGATCTTAACTCCCCTCCCAGGAAACATCTTCATGTCTGCCTATCTTCCACGCCAACCCTCCAGTTTTATAAAGTAGGGCTGATATTCGTCTTTGCCCTTCAAGCATGCTGTTCATCAGAATTTGGGTGTTCGGTTAAGGTCCATCTTAAAACGTGACTATTCAATCGGTCTTATCCTAATTTTATAAGGCTCCAAATGGATCATGTTAATTTACAGTCTGTTAAATTGCCTATGAATTTTATGAACGAATTGTGAAATTTTAATACATTATTTTATTTTATTAATAATTGCGATAAATATGAGGTTATCCCGTGCAATGATTTATACCAATAATTTTTTCACACTAAATCTAGGCTTCATTGTAGTACTCATTATAGATCTCAATAAAAAAAGTATTTTATTTATCATGACCCTGGTAAACTGGTAACTATTCAAGTTTAACGACTTATTTTAAAATTTTGCATGAAATATTGAATTTATTTAGATCAAAAATATATTGCAAAATACAAAAACAGTTATTTTGTGCTATTATAACCATAGATGAATAAGTTATGACAATTTAAAGGTGGCGATAAGGCTTATGTGTGAAATGTAGCAAAACATTCCCTTAGTCTCAAAAAAAAAAATTGCCTGTATAATTCAATCAATTAATATAAAAATTCATCCCTTTTGATTGATTGAGTGCACAAAACATCATTATTTTAATCGTCATGTCGAAAATAAAACCCCAAACGAATATACTTATAAGCCTGTCGCCAAACCGAGCTCAAACATCGGCCATTGTCAATTTTGTATGTGACATTGCACATTTTCAATAATTTATTGACGTCGTTCAGGACCTATTTTTGCGTCCGACGAACAATGCACGCCTATTTTGCTCCAAAACCAATATTCAACATATAATTTTATGCAGGAATAAAAAATGAAAAAGCGGTACAATTGCTTTTTTATCCATATCTATCCACGGATGGGTTGCCATGCCTCTATTTTCCTTTTCAATCAATTTTCATTGTGTAAGCATTTTATTTTTTTCATCGAATACACAACGATCTACATTTTCCTTTTAGCATAAATATAAAAGTTGCGATTGTTCCTTCTCATTGTTGCGTTTTCATTCAGGCACAATAGAAGGCTTTATTGTTGCTTAAAAAATGTTTTATGAAAGTAATAAGAATACATCCGATGGATGGAAACCGCTTTGCTTAATTCAATAACAGGAAACAAACATAAATTTGATGTTTTCTCAAATATTTCTTTTAAATCTATTGAATAAGCAAGTCAATTAATTTACGCCTCTGATCTGTGCGAAATAAATATACAATATCAACAAAAGAAGAAGTTCTTCAAATTATACATCAAACGCCTTTGGGAGACCTCTTTAACTAAATAATTGAGTTGTATGAATCCAAATAAATTTAGAATTATATTTATTATCATTGCTTGGTGATATTTTCATCATTTTATTTAAAATTATGTTGAAGACATCAGAAAATGATTAATTTATTAAGATTTTTGTTATGGTTATTTATTGTATTGAGACAAAGTGAAATATACACATACTTTGCATTACAATTAGTAAGATAGTAAAAAGTATTTTCTTTATCCTTTGTCTATCTCCTAAAAAATTATGACGATTTAAAGGTGAAATTTTGGGTATTTTTTCAAAATATTGAAAAAAATCTTAAAAAACTTAGGACATAGCGCTATAGTGCAAAACGTAGCAAAATACCCCCTTAAAACCCAAAAAAAAAATTGTCGATCCATGTGCAAAATACCCTGCATATTGTTATTTATTGACAATATTATTTGTCTCGTAAAACATTTTAATGCGGTGTAGGTGTGGTGATTAAGTTAGGGTACGATACTCTAAATACGATTTTTATGCAGAAAGTGGTCTATGAATATATGTTGAAATTAACATTTTCTTTGAAATATCATGAAAAATTAATATTTAATAGACGGTAAATCATCAACCAAAGACATCAACTGTCTCAGTATTTCGATAATCAAGCTATAAAATAGTAATACTTTGGATTTCCCAAAATTTCTGGTGTGACGAAATTTTTTCTACAGCATAAATTTGAGTCCAAACATTGATATTTTTTCTTTAAGCTATTTTGTCATTAATAAACACGTTCTTCAGGGAGAAAACTGATAAGACGTGGAGAAAAAAGTTGTTGAAAATATATATTTTCCAAAATTAATTAACTAAAGATTTCTTTTACATTTATAAATTAATTTTCATAGTGAATATTAAATTAAATTACAAACATGCTGAAATTATACGTTGCATTTATAAAGTTTCCTGGAAAATTTGAATTCAAAGAATTTGTATTTATACTATGCAACTAGCGGACCTCTCTAAATAGAGGGGCTTGCCAGTTGCAGAACACTGAACTTCCCAAAGCCTTCCTTCTGCAAAATTTATGAAATCCACTTTGCTTATTTATTCAGAAATACACACATTGCTGCGAAAATGTTTAGATCGAGTTATTCCAGAAAGGACCGCCTCCAATTCAATTTTCCAGGCGTTTTCCGGAAGAATTTTTTTAATTTTGAAAAATTTGTTGCTCTCTCGTCCGCTCTTATGTTGCAGGAGCAACATTCATTACGGCGTAAATCCTTGGCAAGTTATTTACGCACACCTTCTCCCTTTACCTGGATCCGCATTTGCTTGCCAAATTTTGTATCCATATAAAACATTTGCCTTCTCAAGCCTTATATATGGCCAGGATAATAAAGGCCTAATTAAATTCAACAATTAAAAAACGCATAAATTAGATCCGAGCGCAATATCGTCTTTATGACGTATCCGATGAACATCATACCTACATGGTTCTTGGGCGAAAAAATTAATTAAGCCCGGCTTAAACTCGCAGCACGATAAAAAAGGATGTTTAGATGTATTACAGGATGTGGCGAGAATGAACGCGGAGGCTTTGTTATCCTTTTTATTGTGGCTGGAACAAAAGTTGAAAAATCTATTAAAACTCTCCGTGTCGTAATTAGTTGACGGTAAACCGCGCGATTTTACGATCTCTCCGGCTTCAGATCCAATTTTCTTATTTTCAAGGACGAATTTATTTCGGGCTCCTTGGAAGTTATTTGAACATTTTCACGAAAAAACAATTTGCTTGGAAAACACGCGATGGTCAAATCAACTATGCGGCTTAATTTAATAACATAATTAAAACGGGAAGAGAAAGCCCGAGTCCTGCGGTTAATCCTTTAATTTTCAAATTAGCCTGCTTGTACACAAACACACAATATAATCTAAAGAGAAAGCTTATGAACTCAATTTCAAATGTCTTCTCACACACATGATATTTGTACACATGCAGGATTCGTACGTGGCAAATTCATACTAATACATTTTGTTTGCGGGAGCTGTACATCATTGGATATGTGGACAATTTCATAGGTTACTATATAAAGCAGGTTAAAGTTTACAACTTTGTGATATTAAAACACATATCTCTTGTAGCCTGACAAGAGCGCTTCTGTGTACACAATGTTAGAGCTTTGTTGGAAAAATCTGATCAAATAATGCCACCCTTACTCTCTACACCCTCCCGTCGTCCTCTTTTTAATACTCCTCTATTTCTGCCATCCGCGCTTCGCTCTTGATTTAAGCTTCTAACTTAAAACTGGAAGCTGGAATGTTTGCCGAAAGAATTTCGATCATACGATTGAGTTATGTTGGCAACTATGCGCTCAAGATGAACAAAAATGATGTACACGAACAAACGCTTTTGTTCTACGATATATTGTTTCAGAATCCCTATATAATTTGATTGAGGATATGAACAATGTAAACGTCTTCTATAACTTATTATTGCATTTATTATGATATCATTAATTGAGCTATCTACAAACTATTTTTTAATCAAGATTTAGTGAACTAAATTCTGAATTCTTATTAGATATAACGATTTGGATTTAAATTATGGAATTATGGAAAAAATATCACCATACCTAAAAACATGGGAGATCAAAAATATTTTTATTTTCGATCGATCATCTGGATCTATGTTTACACTGATTTTTTGAATTTTAAAAATTATATTAATATACATTTATTTGATATTTTATTATATTATCAAAGCGTTCCCATGTAAATTCAAATGGCAGATTAATCAACTGACACCATTTGCCTTTGCAGTATGAATTTTACAAAAGTATGAAAATATTTCATAAAAGACTCGGAACGACTCAGAACTGACATTGGATTTTTTTTTATCATGTTAACAGATTTAAAACTCTAGGTTCACTTTACTACTACTCACTCATAGATCAATTCCTACTTCTAATCTTAAGATAAAATCATGTTAATATGAAAATTGTTGTTATATAAAGCCTAAACAATTTGATTATGATTTCCTGGATTTCAATAGAATATCTTAATTTGTTTCCCTTCATTTTTTTATAAATAAATTTCATGGAAATGCATCACATGATGATCAATTGCCTCTGAAATAAATGATGTGATTTATTTGAGAATTACTTATTCATTAGGGTTACCACTAAAAGTGGACGTTATTTTAGGGTCGACTTCGTTTTTCACGGTTGTTTGTCATTTCATTTTGAAGGCCATCCCATCACAAGTTATATAAGGTCGGTCGTAAAAAATATGCGTCCTTGGAGTTGTATTATGCAAACATTTTTATGTAGTTTTCCCATCACTTGTCGACGTACAAGAAAATTTGACTTATTCCAATGGCGGTCCGTAACGGCCGACGCCGGAATGACAGTTTTCTTACGGCACCTTAAAATCCCTTTTATTTTTTATGAGCGTCCTGCGGGAGACATATATTCTCCTCGGCGTCTTCTCAAAGCCTCCCATTCCCGGCTCACACCCACTCAGACGTTTTATTTCGGGTCAGGATTCGCGTCTTTGACCGAAAAGCGCTGACCGAGTCAGATATATTATGGGCGTGTCCCGAATCACATAACTATATCGGGTTTTATATCAAAGCCATAAAACAGAGTAACCTATTCAGAATATATCAGAAAAAAGCCTGAAGAGTTCGTCGCCTCTGATCCATACAAATTACGCATGAGTTTCTTGCTTCCCGGAAATGGATGGAATTTGACGAGGAATTTGCCTAAGAAAACATTCGGTGAACCCGTACAACATTATTTTATTACGTCTTTTATATGTGTTATACTTTAGGTTGCTCGAGTAGGGTAAAACTATCAATGCAAATTTTATATGTATTGCAAAAATGAAGATATATGTAAACGACGCCCGAAAGAGCGTCCGAAGTAGGCCGCAAAATTCATTTATGAAAAATCATAGCATTCGTATCCAAAAATGTATATCTGATTCGAGCCCATAAAAGTATTATGTGTATTTATTTGAAGCAATAATATATCATATAAAAAAAGATAAATTAAACCAAATATTGGTTATAATAGGAGTACATTGACACAATGCTCAACGGAGCTAGCTAATGAATATCAATAGCCATTAAGTTCTGCATTTATAGTTTATGAAAAGCCTTTTCAGATTGCTAATAGAACCGCAGCAATATGACTATTGAGAATATATTGCTTACAAGGAATATGCCGGTTAATTCAACAGCGTTTATATTACATGTTCAACAGATTCCGACAGGATGGAATTAAATAGAATCGGAGGCACGTGGAATAAGATTTACGCAATTCTAAGCAATGCTATTGAAATTGATATAAAAATATAAATTATTCAACTTCAAAGGAGCTTATATGTATTTATTATATTATACATATATACTAATGCCGTATAGCATTTGTAAAAATTCAAAAATTTTATGAATACAAGTCATGTGTGGGTGCGACTACATTTGAATTTATGGTGATTTAATTCAAGGATGATCAATTAAATCAATCATAATTGATTGTAAATGTGAAACTTGTATAATGTATCAATTCTTATATTCAAAGAATTAATGTGTAATTTCCCAATTATAAAAATCTCCCATTAAAAAATAAGGGTTGAAATAATTAATGATATATAAACTGCATCAAATTTTTTTTGGAACAGTATATCGATGCAAAATTGCTATTAAGGATAAAAAAAATTATCAAATCAATTCAAACATTTCTAAGATATTATATTAACTCTATATATGCTATGCGCATAAATCTGTGCGTTTCACCACATTAAACTTTATTTTTACTCAAACATATTTATTTAAAATGTTACCTACAGATGCCATCAATAGTATTATATATTTAACTAAAACATTATCAAAACAATAATAATCGACTGGTTCTAATGGATCGAAATTTGCACAAGAAAATCCGATTTCGAGTCAAATTAGCAGCTTAAATTTTGTATATAAATATATTTTTTACACTAATCATTTTGGTATTGTATCTACCTGAAATAGTCCTATTTTTCAGTCTACTTTTGCATGCAAATTTCACCATCACCGATCAATTGCCTTAATAATAGTCTTGCCTAGTTTACCCTGGTTTCTTGAGTCTGAATGAATAAGCACTGAGTCAATTTGTAAAGCTATGTGGGGCTATACATTAGCGATCAATCTGAAACAATAATTAAAAACAATGATAGTTTTACCACTCTAATACAAATGTTATATCAACAACGGTTTAATATAATTAAAAGAAGTTTGCCTATGCAAACTGACGGACAGTTAAAATATTGTACATCTATTCTAGTCTGACATACCATTAATATAATCATTGACTTCTAATCAAATTGATGGGCATTCAATTGAGTAATCTGAAAATTTCATTCGAACACCCAAAGTTCTTTGGCTTGTCAAAACTGTGGACGCCTTAATTAAGTCGTTTAGAATGCCTTGGCACCCGTGGGCGTCACAATCCCAACACAGCGCCCACTGTTAAATTAGTATATTAGTTCTGTTAAACAATTATATTAACATCGTTATCGGCATATGTATCGCTATATTGGGAAATAATTGCCCCAATAATATTTTAAATTACAACACAAAGCGAATATTTTTGGATGAGAAGTTATAACCCTTTCATGAAATGTAACTTTTTTCTTATTTCTCTGAAGCTTGAAATAGATGAAATAAAGCTCATAAAAAAGTTTTCAGGTTAAATTCTTAAAAAAAAGAGGCAACAAGTGGCTCCTAGCCTTTTCAAACTGTTTAATTAAAGGTACAGCATCATTTTGAAAGCTCACTTTTGATGCCTTATGGTTTGATTTTGATTTAGGAAATAGTTAAATATTATATTAAAATTGTCTGCTGTACAGTTTAATAGGAAAAACTGTGAATGGTTGATACTGCGGTGGCATTGTGGGCCATTGCGGTATATTGCTTCGCTACGCGATCAACATCATAAATTTTGGTATATATCTATTTTATACTCTCCACATATGCTGTTTGTTTGATTAATGAAGATATATGATTCTCATTTATGATAAAGTGGCAAATAAAAAAAAGATTGATCGCGACTTTGATATATGTAACGTTTTAACATTGACCATGTAACGAAAATAATCGAAAAATATTGAGTGGCTTATATGAAACTCTAGGATGTTTGCTCAAAAAATACCCAATTTTGTTAAAACAGTCCAATTAAATTTACGTCTTGTGACTTTTGACACACAATTATATTTATCATAATATTCTAAATATACATGTATGAAATTGTTCAACATATTTCTATGGGAAGTAACATTTTCAAAGCCAATCCTATGATCGAAGTTATGTCTACCTTGGAATTTGAATGTATAAAACATTAAATAAAATCAAAAAATGCATCTTATAACATCATCACATTAGTATTGATACAATGGCTCGGCCACAGGTAGTGTTTCTTCTGTTCAATCTCGAATTATTTCTTGAGAATTTCTCGAAATATATGCAAAAAGTGAGAATTCTCATTTCTTTGATTCAGAAATTTTCTGATTTCTCTGAGAAATTTTATTGTATAAAATAAAATTTGTGCGAATATTTTTGATGCAAATACAACTGCTTCCATTTTTAAGGTGCTGCACCACATATGAGTGCATTTCTACCAAAATGCATTTTATTAGGGTTCTAGATATGACTTTCATTATTTTTACCATTACTATCTGGGACAAGTAATACAACTAGGACGACAGAATTTCTCAACAGAAATTGACAGACGAATACCACTGGGATGGCAGCATTTAACCAACGCATCATCCCAGTGTTAACCCACGAAGACGTGGAATCTAATATCAGGCGTTTTACACAGAATAAAGTTTTCCCAGCGTGCCATAGAGAGATCTATGCTCGAGTGTCTTTATAATATAGAATCAGAAACGAGGATATCCGAAGAAGAACTCGAATAGTAGGCGCTACTGAAAGAATTGACACACTTAAGTGGCAATGGAGGAGACAAATGTGTCGAAGAAACGACGGTCGATGGGGAAGAAAAGTGTTGGAGTGGAGACCCCTGTAAGACTGACGACATCGAAAGAATAACGGGATGAAGCTAGATGCGGAAAGCGGAGGATCCAGAGGGATGAAGACTCATGCGTTCAACGGTGGACGAACACAGACTGATGATTATGAATCTTTCCTCAGCGGTCAGACTGCATGACGATTTGAAGATTCCGCCACCACCAGGCGCACAGCTCATCGGATACCCATTGAAACCATCCTACTGTATTCAACCATCGACATCTTATACCGCACTCTATGTAAGAGTCTATTGTGACAATAAAATCAAAAGTTTATCGTGGCTTTAAAAAAAACATAATTTATCGGCTTTAAATCCTACATCTTAAAATAGACATCAAGGACCTCCAATTTATTATAAGTCACAGTACAAAACCCTTAAAAAACTAAGAACACTTGCCTGAGTATCGACGCTGCATGACGTTCAGGATAGATCCTGGAGTACGGGACGCATTCTGGAACAACACTGCACTTTATTTATTAAGATATATCACTCTGACGATTAAGCCAAACCGTATAACCTAAGAACCGAACACGCACTGATTGTCGCCTAGCTTAATTCGACGACTCAACTGAGCGTACGAATATAAATGTATTAATACTAAATGTAAATTATTATGAAAAACTATTGAAAGAATGCATGAGATTCTCTCTGTGATGAGCTCTTTTGATATATTCCCAAAAATATTTTTATCAAATTTGAAATTCATTAAAAAATAATATATTTATGCAACGAAAAGGATGGTGATTTTTTTTGAAAAATAATATTTTTAGGAATATATCGCAGCAGCTTATTTAATCTCATGGTTTTTAAAAAATAGTTTTTCTTATAAATATTAATAATTTGTCATAAATGCGTTTCAATTTGTCCGTCCAGTTTAGGCGTCGAGTTTATGTTATGCAACAATATTCGGTGCAGAGCTATATTTTATTTTCACAGGTTAGGATGTGCATGTGCGTATGTTAAGTGATATATTTTAATACACAGAGTGTTGTGCCGTTCCGGAATGTGATCCGTGTTCCAGACTGTATCCTGATCGTCATGCAGCTAAAATATTGAGGCAAGTAGTCATAGTTTTTAAGTATATTGTAATACGATTATTAGGCTTATTATCGAAATGTTTAATGTTGAATAATTGCATTGAGATTTCAAGAACACAGATCGGAAATAATACTCATAGTGGATTGGAAAATCAAGATGTCTATTTTAAGATGTAGGTTTTAGGTCCGATTTTTGTATCATTTTTTTAAAGTCACGACTAACATTCAAATGTATATGTAAAATACGATATTCGGAAGTGATTCATTTAGCATTTCATAGCTAAAAGCTTCATTAAGCATCAATTTTTCCTTAGATTGAAGAAAATACATCATATATCATTTTAAAAATATATCATCAGCTAAATAATTGGACTAAAAAGTGTCAAATATTTAATTTCAGGTATGAAATCGTGTTTAATATATAAGCAATCCGCAATTGTTTGATTACGAAATCGACCAGCCTTGATCAATCAATAGTCTTAAGTTTAGATGGACGTTGTGAAAAATTGTACAGTGTGGTTCAAAAGAACTGCTGGTGAGTCAAATTCCAAAGGTGTCCAGGACTTCAAAATTCATGCTGTAAGAGCTCTGAGGTAAGGATAATAAGATTTACAAGATAAATTTGAGCTATCATTTAATTTGTCATCTAAAATATACACACAAAATATTTGGTCTAATGGATGTTTAAATTCTTTGTTTTAGGTAAGTCTTTCGAATAGCGCAATATCAATCCGAAATACCGAAGTTTTCAAATATACTCATACTTTGAGTTAAATACATAATGCATAAAATGTTACATTTTAAATATTATTCAGTCTTGTTTGTATATTACAGTGGTTTCTAATTAATATTTGTTGATTTTATTTGCACATGTATATTGATAATATCATTATATTATTGTTACTTTGGCACTAAATTGAATGGTGCTGGATTGTGCAAAAATGTAGCAAATTTAAAATATTTTTTTTTCAAAATAACCTATTATGTAATATTCAAATGGTCTCCATAGAAGACTTTTTTCATGTGGTGGTTTTCCATTATCTTTCATAAGTGGTTATTAACACTCCAGGTTCGGCTGAATACAGACGAATGATACAGCGTAATCTAGTTTATTTCTGACAATTTTTTATTCCGCGCGGCTTTAAATAAAAATGCTCATAACTTGTTTTGTATCATTGCTAATTTAATAAAATAAGAACTGTTATAAAGATGATAGTATAATACATAAGTATTTAAAATATTTGATTCATAAATAAATCTATAACGTTGAAAAAACGATGATTTATTTATATTTTTGTCTGAAAAGGCAACACAAATGGATATTTTTTATTTAATTACACAAATATAATTTATTCGAAGTCTTAAGAAATTATTTTATAAAATGCCACGTGTTTATCATATCGAGCGACTCTCAAACTGTGGACAAGTTCAAATATTGAGACTGCTTCAAATATTTTTTTTACAGTAGAAAGTATATTTTTTCTAATGATGTATGCTATAAAAATATCGAGACATTTTTAAGGGGGTTTTGGATTTCGTGGTATATGTATAAAAAAATTGATTTATGTGATACTCCTAAATTATATGTCTTAGCACTCAACGTGATACATATTCGCTGGAAAAGCTCATACATCGAATTGGTATAATAAAAATTTCTTAACGACTTTAAATTCGTCCATTCGCCAACTGCAATTCCCAAAGTTTCGGGCACTCGCAGACAAATCAATTTAAAAGAATGGCCTAGACTTTGTTTTCATGGCTATAGTTTCGTAAGAATCGATTTTTTTTTGAGAGGGTGGCAGTCGATTGGCCATTCGTTAGTACCGTCCATATGGGGATAGGTTTCTTGTATCGCCCAGGTGAAAAGCAAGTGAGAAGGCCACCAATTCATAAAGCCCAAAACAAACTTAGATCGTAAACAAACCGATTCGACTGACTTTGTTAGTCCTCATCCCATCGTCGACCCCCAAACAGTATATAAAGTGGAATTTGCAGTGGTCGTTGTGAGCGCTCAAACTGAAACCGAAAACCATCGCAGATAATTTTGCCAGAAAAGCGAAGTGGAGTCAACCGAGTAAATAAAGATAGTGGGTGAGATTACGACATCGACCCCCTCGGTTTTGCTGCTGGTTTTTTCACATTTTACTTATCTTTGCATTGCAACTCTGAATTCGCGGGCCTTTTCGGGACTCATCCCACTCCCCGGAGGGTTCACTCTCAAATTATACCCACTTGGCAAAGTTTGCCGGAGAAATTTTCTTATTTATATCATTTCGTCCTGATTAAAGGTCCGCAGTGAAATATGGACGGTGGAAAGTTTGAGCCGAAAGCAAACCAGTCAACAAGTAATTTTCATTTTACGCGAGGAATTTATCTGTGCCTTAAGTCCACGGGGAACTTTGAACTTTTCATTTTCAATTATGCTATGAGCCGGGAAAGCTATATTTTCGCGATTATTTTTTTATTGCCAAAATCAAAACATCAATTACACGTTGAAACTCGGGATAAAACTTTTTTGCAGCCCATTTTTTAATATCTCAATAAGCAATTTTCTTTCGCAAAATTGAAAAATTAATTTACATTAGTTTACTAAGCGAATTTTTCCTTCCGCGTTAATCTTCTTTCGAGAAAAGCTCCAAAATTATTTGACGTATTCAAAACATTATTTTTTTCAAATAATAATTATAACATCAGGGCCTTTCAAATATATTTAAATTGATGTTAATGATATGTAAATATATTCAAAACAATTTCTCACATACAACATCAACCGAAAAATCATGATTTTCAGGCGATTTATATTTTTAAAATCAACATTTTGATAACAATATTAAGATTATTATAACTATTATTATAAGATTTAAAATCATTAAGCATTCTATATTATGCATTTAAAAGTTTTTTGGCAATGTAAAACGTTTTTACCATTCAAACACACAAATGTCTTATGTATAGATCAATGAATATATTTGCATTAGAATGATTCATAAAAATGATGCAAATATTCAACAATTCAAAAATTCAAAAAATACATATGCAATGGTGTTTCATAGAAAAGTATCTTGAATTATGTAGGTATACAATGATTGGTTAGACATTTTAGTGAAATGATATTTCTGTGATTACATCGACAAGTTATGTTCTAAATATCAAATTTGTCTATATTGATATTGAATTCGGATAAGTCGGATAAGCTATTAAGTTCTTTCAACAAAGATAAGATGACTTTTGTTCGTGTTGTCTTCAGAGCAGGCGTTTGTTTTGATAATTAAGATACTAGCATCATTCTTATCGTTGAACAATTTTGTTATTCCCCCTTGACCGTTCTAGAGCGGCGTCATTAGCCGTCCTTTGCAAAATCTACTCTTTCAAAAGTAAACTGACAGACTTGCACGGTAACCCCGTTATTTTATTTTCGCAACACATTAATAGGAAAAAATAGCTGAACAACAATCAGCACATACCATGCAAGTTAAGAAAAATTCCGAATAAATGAACGAATATTGTGTGCTCCTAAGGCGTCTTCTCACTTTAGGCGCCTCAAAAATAGGCTATTTTCACGATTTTTTTTCGAGGATTTTCGCTAAAAATTATGAGATAAAATGGATCTTATGTAATAAATACATCTTTCAAATTTTTTTGAACAATTATTATAATAAAACAGAGCATCAAAAAACCCGTGTAGAAATGTTATGCTCGTGGCTTGTTGATGGTATTTCCGAGATGAGTCATTTGAAACAAAAAAATAAAACAAGTTTTAGATTCAGTATATCAATGGCTATAGCGCATATAATCAGATTTTTGATATTTGCGAAAATAACAAAATGGCGCACGTTTTACGAAAAAGTAAAAAAAAACGCGTTTTTTTTGCAGTTTTTTGTAAAAAAAAAATTACTTAAAATCAAAATTTCAAAAATCTGATAATAAGCGCTATAGCCATAACTATGAAAAATATGTCATTCAAATTTCATGACAATCGGTCGGATAGTTTCCGAAATTTCATCAACAAGCCACCGAAAAACCTTGTTTTGAGATAATCGCGTTTAAAGTTTTGGTTGCAGAAAAATTGCCCAGACACAGCTGTTGAAACACTCGTTGGTATTTTGGGTATTTCCTCCGAAGATCTTCATAAATCGGTTTCGAAACCTAGTGAACATCCTCAGCTAGAGCAGAAGGATGTTTAAAAGTTTCTATCTGATTGTTTTTCACCACTTTCTTGTACTTGCACCATGAGTCTGAACAATACGTATGCAGCCGGGTGCTCTCAGATAGTCACCTAATGGTCGCCCAAAAATGTAGTTAGACTCATACGATCTTTATGAAATTTCGATATAACATTTTTGAAGATATATACTTTCAAAATTAAAAATAAAATAAAAATCGATTTTTTTTAATTTGTAAAGTGAGAAGACGCCTTAACTTAAGAATTATTACACTGCAGTAAAAAAGAGAACGAACGAATGCCGACATAAAAAATTAATCACAATCTTGATATATTGACAAAGTGGAAATGTTCCCAGTTCTGATGAACATTTTCGATACTCAACCAAATATTAATATGAGGCTATTTCTTCGGCACAAAGTATTATTGAGAGAATTAATCAAAATGTATTATCTAATGATGCATTTTTAAATAGCTTACAGGACTCTGGTGTGGAAATTATACCTCTTTCTCTTTCAACTTTCAAAATGGATCATGAAATGCTACAATTTAGCTACAAAGTTATTATGACAGTTTGAATAATCTGAAAAATTATTTGGATCAATATAAAAGAAGGACAGAAAAGTTGGACGTGTTGGGTGTGGGATACACTTGTAACAATAAAACCAACATCAAAGGCTACTGGACAAACATTTTCAACGACAGGACAAATCAAAACTAAATTAAGAACAAATTTAAAATATGAAACATTCAATGCCCCGCTATTTTTATAATATGAATTTTTTAAGATTGAATAATTAAGTTATATTAAAAATTAACTCGTTTTTAATGTATTATTTTCGTAAAATATATTTATGTATGTAAAATGTTTTGTTATTTTCATAGGTCAAAAACTATTCGGATATCTGAATCAAGTCAGTTCTACTATTCTATATTCGAATAGGTGATAATGATGAATAATTTGAAACCATAATCTTAAATTAGAAAACATAAGATTAAAAAATGCGATCAGATTGGGAATAATTTTAAATTTTGATATAGACTTATTAATGATTGAATCAGATCTACACAAAACCGTTTAACGAAACTTGAAATTCCATGGACCATAATTGTCTCTATGGAGGTTGACTACGTTCGATAAAAGATATGACACCTTATGAATATGTTTTTATCATTACATAACTATTAATATTACTTTTTATAGACAGATGCATTAAAACACTAACATTTTCAATGACACAACATATGTGCAATAATTTAGGCGAATGGAACCTATATTATGCTATATCATGAATATCGTGTTTCCGTCGATGGATATAACCTATATGACACATACCCTGTACCATATATTTAATCAAAACTTAGTGATTGTACTAAAATTCTTAAAACTAGTATACGGATGCCTATTATTTATACTTTTAATAATACAATGCTTACGATGAAAATCGAGCTTTTTTCTTAGCAGACTTTGAAGTTGGATTCGTTCAGGGCTCTTTTTTTCGGTTTCAATTACAAATTCCAATTGTATATTCACTCCCTATAGCTATTTATTGTTTTAATTTTAATTGAAACGGTATTTTAATTACAGGTCAGGGCGTACTTTTTTATGCCCCTCGTTCATTCAATTATATAAAAGTTTCATTTAAAAGAACAGAAGTGAAAACTTTCCGGCGAATACACACACCTCGGCCCTCCAAAGACACACGCACAAAAACACAAATAAAAAGAGTAATGATACACCAGCGCGGCATCGAATTAATTAAGTCTAAGAAAATTGCTCTCATTAAACCAGGGTCTAATTTAAATCGACAAAATTAAAAGGCTTCCGCCTGCCGCTTTTTTCGTTTTCTTTTAATTTCAACATTCGGACGTTATCAAGGTATTGTATATCAGCCTTCATTAATTCTCGAAGCGTTAATCTTTCAGCTGAAGATTGTTTGTTGAATAAAAAGTAAAAATCGCGTTAATTCTAAAGAGCACCGCAGAATTCGTGATAAAATTCTGGATGAATTTATGGAATAACTTTCGATAAAACTGAGGCAAGAAATGTTTCCTCAGATATTAGATCAAAGCATCAGAATGGAAGGGCTTTTTGAAGGAAATCTTTGCGAGCAATTTCGACAAAAATGTACGATTTTAAGGGCACGTATATTGGCTCCCCGCAACGGGCAAACATTGCTATGGCCGATAACCGCAAAAACTACAAAGAAACTCCTTTCTTAATCAATTGATGGAAACGCAATATCAGCCTGAGATCGTTATGAAGCATTTCTAATTTTTAGTGTAAATGTTTGTTTTGTTAACTTAGCACGCGAATTAAAACTGAACTCGACTTATTTGTTTTTAGCGAAGCTTTTTAAGCTCGACCCGAGCTTTTAAGGCACGTAATGTCTCGCTAGTCATTTAATACCTTTGGTAAATATGATCTTGTTGATGTTGTTTTTAAAATAGTTTTATTTTATTTGAACTTTATGAAAATCACAGCAGTACAGTTACCAAAAGGCATGGCATGTCTTAAATCAATTTAAATGTAAATGTTCTTGGGTGTGTAGGTATTCTTCTTCATCTTAACGTGTCATACCTCTTATCAAATGCATGTAATCTACATTTAAAAAAAAAAAACAGGAAAAAAAGATATTTTTTCAGTGAATAATCAAACTATCAAAAGATATGTGACATCGTTTGACATTTTTCGATTTGCATCTCTAAATAAAATTTTGGACACTTGCTGTAAAATTTTGTACTCAAATACAGACTGAATGAACAGTCACCATGACAGACAAATTTTTGATATTGGATGTGTTAGGATTAGTGAGGATATTGGAACATTGTAATTTATTTGACGTCAATCAAATGCAGGCGCTTTTATGAGCGAAATGACAGCTACGATTGATTATAATTAGTAACATTTGGTCTGATGCAATTTTTTACTTCAAATGATACAAATATATGAATCACATTAATAAATATAAGGGAATTTTGAGCCGTTTTTTCACAATCATCCTGTATGTGTCTGTGTTGAAAAATTGAATCTGAACGTGGCGTTTACTTTTCCACATGTTCGCATTGTAAAATGAAGAAGTCTAATTGAATGTTAAATCCAAGTTGTCAGCTATATTATAGGCAAGCATATGCCATATATCAGTTTGATAAACGGCGCATTCAAACACCGCGAAAGCCTTAAAAATGTGTGATAAATGCTTGCGAGATGTGCGCGCGGCCAAAATTATGAGTGCGCCGTTTAAAGCCGACGCTTCGGGTCGCGTGCAAATGCAAGTGATATATCGCCCAGCCGAACTCAGATAAGGGTAGTGCGAACTTTCACCTATTTATTTGGCTAAGGGGTAAATAGGGCGGGGGTGCAAATGGAGATGTCGTGTTCGGGCACCGACCCTGCCCGAAACTCATTTCGGCTATTGCCCATTGATTGATCTCAAATATTTATCGGCTGAATTAGTGACGAGGAGTTACATTCCAATTCAGGATCACTTTTGTATTATTTATAATACACGTGGGCCACATTCTCGAAAGGACCTTTCTGTTCCCTTTTTGGGCTAAATTTATAATTTGACACTTCTTACGAGAAAATATGCCTGTGTGAGGAAACTTTGCAATCTGCTCGGACATTCAGGCCTGATCGTAAGCTTGAATGTCTTTTCTTTTATATATATATTTTTAATAATATAAATTGAATGGAAAAAAATGATATTTAGAACATTTTGATTTGATATTAGCATTTTTTAAATAATATTCGTAGAATTTATACTAAAATCTTGAGAAAAATTGAATGGACTTTTAAATAATTCAGTTATTCCAATTTATCCAGTATGATGATTTTTTAAACTATATTTTTATACACATAGTATATAGCTTTTACTTAGATAGATCTAAAATACCCCCTGAGAAGATATTGGAATAAGGGAGCTATTCAGGGTAGAAACTATTTTTGGCTGACTTAACCCCTTAAATGCATCGTTAGTGGTTAGACTCCAAGGGAATGTCACTTAAGAAACTTGATGCTTAATTATTTGCGACGTTCTTATGAAGAAATTTGATATTTTGATAATTAAAGATATAAATTTATTGTTCATGCAGCTTGGCACAATAATTTATTTTTTGTTATCCAACAATTTTATTTTTAATTTATTTGTCATCTGAATGGTTGCCAATTATGGTATTGTGCCTTCTTTTTTGCCACAAGGAACGTTTAAATCAAAAAGAGTTAGAATTATATAATAGCATCAATAGCCTTAAAAAATGCAATTGTAATAGATGATTAATACATTTAATCTGAGAGATAATAACAAGAAAAATGTATTAATTTATACAAATTTTCTTTAAAGTATTTTATGATCATATTAGAAGAAATATATATTTTTTAAATACGATTTCCTATTTTTTACAAGAAATTTAAATCAAATCAAAATTCACGAATCTAATTAGTGGTACGGTGGCATCTGTAAAATATATTCAGCTAAAATCCAAAGATTTTTACAAATTTAAGTTAATTTTACTTAACAAAATAAATTCGGAAATATCATATACAAGAATTCTGCAATGTTTGCTATGAATAAGGTATTGCCTGCACAGTGTCGATTATTTATGGCATGCTCTTCACGACAATTTATGCCAGCATTATACCACATGCCCTCACCATAGATATTTCGAATATGGTTCGAAAACCAAGAACTGATGTTACAAATCAATATCGTCCACTAAATATTATATTTGCTCCAATCAGTTCTATGACATGAAATGTCACGGATCGCAACCGAAGCGACTGACCGCAACTGACTGAATGCTTATTGAGATCCCTATTACTGGACGAGCCATAAATAAGGGCAGTTTTGGACGATACAAATTATAGGTAGTTACCTATATAGATAGATGCGATCCAGCTTAAAAATTCCATAGATAAATTTGAATTCTAGTTTTTCGTATTAGAATATAATCAACAAGTTTCGATAACTGTATGCATTATACATAATAATATATTTTCATTCAATACTTAGAGATAATATTAGGTATAATCAGTAAAATATTATTTTAACAGAATTATATTTTCGCCACTCACTCAAAGATTCTTTCTTATCTAAATAAAATTCCTCTTCAAATAATCCTATCATAACTTTTTACCATATATGAAAGGCAAATAGGGAATCACCACATTTAAAAGATCTTTCCCTAAAACATCTCATCTGATATGAGCATGAATTATTAATGAACTGTAAAAGCTTAAGGGTGGTATTTTTTAACTTTACTGTCAACCCAGCCTTCGACTTCGAGGACAATGAGATAAATCCGAGAGACGCTCTCTAATTAATCATGAATTTTCCGGTATATAATTAAGCCTACAAATTGGCTATTAGATAATGAGATTAGTGATAAAAATGATGCTACAATATACGAAATTAATTAATATATTCGACCGAGTGTAAAATTTGAACAACCCACCCTATTAGTCTACTTCAGACAACTTCGTTTTGTAATGAGAGTTCGTAATCATCTGATTGCGACGCGCTCATTTGTCATGTCAGCAATCCGAAAAGCGGACCGATTGAACACATAGACCTTGTGGCCCCTCCACCGTTTCTTATAGCTTTTTGCGGCATTTTCTATGATCTGCACGATTCAGATAGCTAACTTACATAGGTGGTTTGCATCAAATGAGGTTCTAAACAAGTATAAATTTCCTCCCATTCATAAAAACTATATATTCATCTATCTTACTGATTTATGCTGCTGCCAAACACTCGATTGAAACATTATTATGACGCTGTTTTCGTTCCATTGTGATCAAACGCAGCATCCATCTTGCGCACAGCTTTCTCATGTCCAAATTTTCAGTCAATATGCGATGTACGGCATTTTTTGAAAGACCTAACATGTCTGCTAGTACGCGCACTTACAGTTGACGATTATTCAATACCATTTTGTGGATTTTCTTCCCCATTGATGGCTGCCAAACAAATACTCATTTTGAATCATTAAAACTAAGCTTTATAAGGTAGATTCTTTCTATCACAGATTCTTTCTATCATAAAACGGTGTATTGATTCAAGCTTGTCCAAAATTAATGCCTTCACATTTATTACTACTTGACGTATGCAAATCGACTCAATCCAAATATGTTCAATCTTGATATTTATTTGTCTTTCTGACTATAAAAAAAATTGCATATCTTTCTATTAATAATAAAATAGCAAACCATAATTTTCTTACAATGATATGATTAATTGTTAAGGGTTTATATTGTAAATTTACATCATGAAATTTTGGTGAAAATTTAATTGAAAACATTAATCAAATTTATTATTCCATAATTTTGAATTTGGCGTTTATAGTCACTTTCGGATGTATTGAAGCTCATCACTAAATCCAGGATATTCTTGAATAATTTCAGCCATATGCGCTTGTGAAACATTCAATACATCGTTCGCGCGTACAAATCACGCAGTTTATGTTTTTCTGTGCTTAAAAATAGAATGATTACACTTCGGTCTCGTGAAAAATTGATGAATTACATCGAATAAAAAGTTGGTATTTTGTGAGGGGAAGTTTGTACCCCGTAGGCCTTGATTGAAGATTCGACACCTCCGTGGGAAACTTCGTGAAATGTATCTTCATACATTTATAATTTGGACCGTATACGAGCCACGTATTTGAGAACCGTAAACCTTTCGGGCCTAAATTGATAATTTACAATAGTCGTTTCGATTTATTTTCATCTCATCGTCACGCCATTTTACACTTTTCAAATATTAAAACGGGCGAGCGTTTTGATTAATGATAACAGTAGTTCGACTCAACGCCGGGGAAATTTTAATACGGATGCTGGGCGCGAACCGCGTTTTTGGAAGCGTTTTCGGGCTTAATTAATAATAATTTAACACGTCTTGTGACGGAGAACGTGCACGTGTAACGCAGATTTATGTATTAGAATATAATTTTAAACTTGTATCGTGTACAAGGGCTTTATGAGGGGGGGGGGGGGGGTATTCATCGGATAAAAAGCGCCTTCAATGAAAACATAATTATACATAATGCCCTCAAGAATTTTGGCTTGTTTCGCTCATCAAAAGTGGACTTTGAAGGATGAAATTAATTTGAGGTAAAAATTTAGATGTTCATCAAGGAGATTTTTCGGCCATGTAAATTGTTTTTGTTCTTCTAAGATATCATCAAATTTCCCTCAAGGAATTTTATTTTTCGCAATATTTAAATATGATCCTTCAGGCACGTAAATGTATCTGTCACACAGATATTTGTATATTTTAAAAACAAACAATGTATTATACAAATACTAGACAAAAAGATTTTGCAAAATTATTCCGTGATTTTTTCTTCCTGATGTTGTTATGACTTCCAGGGAATGTATTATATTTTTATTGTGGTTATATCTTACGAGAATCATCTAGAAAAAATTTGAAGGGGTCCTGCTGTCCAGGGAAATCAATATCCGATTTGATAGATTGTATATCTGCGATGTAGGTAAAACTAGAAACATGATTAAAATATAAATTTTTAACTAGCTTAAAAATTACATTTGGTAAAAAATTGTAAACATTGAACTTATACAGATCGATTTCTAAGAATTTAAATTGTCTTTTTAACAGATCTAAACCAATAGATTATTGATTAAGGTGTTCAATAAAATTTAAGGAAAAATGCAAAGCAATTTATTTACGTTAGTATTACGTTTGTGTTACTCTTCAAAATTGCTAAAAACAAGAACGCGAATTTCGCATGGGATAATATTATAATATATTATGACTTTTGAATACTAGAACGTTCATAGAAACATGTGTGATGTTCGAGAGATAAAAAAATTCAAAATAAACACATCGTTTCCTGGAAATAATGTCACCATCAGTCACACACAGAAATGTTTACATTACGAAAGCAATTATGCAGTACATATTACTCCGGTTTGTCTCGAGAAAACGTATACATTACAATGTCATTGCTGAATTTCAATTTCAGATATAAGATAGATTGAGACGTCATGCACATGGGGCTGTAAACAATTTACATCCCCCAGGAATGCTCCCCGAGAGATGTCTCTATCGTAGTATTATGGGTATTTTGATATTTAATCTCATCAGGTCATACGTTTTAGTATGATTAAATTTTGATGCTTTAGAGCTGTGCGGTCGACAGAGTTCTATAACCATAATTACTAAGTTTTGCTTGTTCTCTCGATGTTCATAAATGCTATTGAAATGTAAATAAAGAAATCGTACAAGTCCTGAAACTTGATTTATTATACTAATTGCCATTTAAGAATTACAATGTTCGTTTTTATTATGGATTAATTTAGTTTTCAGAAATGTCTAGTCATAATAACTCTCAAAGAGAGCATTTCTAAATTAATTGTCATAGATATTTTAAAGTAAATATTTACTCTCACTATATATTTCATTTTATATAAATGAATGTATTAATAAGTCTATTTATTTGAACGGTGCACCAAACCAAATGTTACCAATTCTCCAATTCCGCAATGTTACAAATCTCTCATTTATGATTAAATTTTCTAAAATATTCGAACACATTCTATTCTAACTTTTAAAAATTAAATAGATCTTCTGAATTGAATTCAAGCGTAATAGTATTAATTGACTTGACTGGCAGGTCTCAATTGACTGTTGAAACACAATAATGGCGATTCGAAACGAGCAACATCTTCCCTGGAAATACTTTAGATGGCGAGGAATCAAATTGACACAAATAAAACAAATAATAGATTTCTTAGAAATCTGTTTTATTTACCTTGTTAAAAATATAAGCTTTGCTTGAAAATCAACAATATTTAAAGAGCAAATTTCTACGGAAATGTAAACGAGAATACAATTTAAATGAGGCATAATAAATTAAAGCAGCGAGTCGCTATGAAAAATCGAAGACCTACATAAGTCCAACATTACGTGTCTTTAAGGTCATAATAATAAATATGATAAACTACATATCATCATCATTATCATCATAGTGCAGTCACAAACAGTCCACTGCAGAACTATGGGCCTCTTCAATATCCATTCACAGGAAGGGGTATGTATCATACATTCTCTTCCTCATTCGCTCGATATTGAAGGTAGCATTACCACCTAGTTTTATTTCGAACTCTCATCCAACGGGTATCCTGAATGTACATATTGACGAACGCTTTATGTATGGGGGGTTTATAAAGACTGAATAGTTTTCTTAGGGAAACGGTGGAAAACTACTCTAGACGACCTTTTGACTCTACTGGAAGGGGCTTTCTGGAGTGCAAAGAATCCAGTTCCCTCTTTCCTTGCTAGGGCGTTGCCGGGGTTTCCTGTTTCAGGTTGACCCTCTCAGTTCGACGATTCCAAAACGATATAGAAGTCAACGGAAGACAATGCTTTTTTTGTTGCAAAGTGAAGCTCTTCATATGCATCTCCTCGAGGCCGTCTATTTAATGTTCGTTAAAATCGTATAAGCATAGTAGTTAAGAGTAGTTAAATATGGTTAGGCCGCAAAAAAGTGTTAGTCAAATTGTATTAGCCAGGGATAATTATATTCGAACTAAGTATTCAAACTCTGAGTATTTGAACTTCGGTGTTTAGTGCCGATCGGGCACAATCAAACAATATTTAATTGGCCAGACTGGGAGCAAACTGGAAAAAATAGACATAGCTGGAAAAAATTAGTGAAAGTCAGGTATCAAGTAATATCAACTAGTCAGGTCCATATCAATAAAATCAAATGGTTCCATAGTCAGGATTGTGGTATAGGAGTAGTCGAAAGAGACCTTTGGCGGTCGAACCGTGCGCCTAGTTGTGTAAGATTGTCTTCTCATCTTAGTGTTCTTCCTTTCATGTGACAATATAAAGTAGATGTGTGCCAGTATTTGTTAATTCACTTACCTTGGAAGTTTTTTATGGCTCTTTTTTTTAATCTTACTTGCGTTATTATCCTTGTTGCAGTTCATTTCAAGTGAAACTACATATACATTTATATTAATTAGAAAAATTATCTATCATGATCGTGTATAATGTAATCAACAGATAATTTCAAAAATTTGATCTGTTCTGCTGAATGTCAAGCAGATGAAATATATTATGTATTCTATATGTATTTTGGTTAGTCAATTATAATACTTAAGCAAAGAATATTTGTTTCCATTCCTATATATAGATTAATAGGAGAAAATCAAGTGGATTTTCAATTTTTACTGACGATACGAATGAACAGCTGCTAAATTCCATGGCTCTATATTTTCTTGCGGCCATTTCAGTAGATGTGCATTTTGAAATTTCTACAAAATGAAATATTGGAGTAAAATTCAATCTGTTGAAAGCTACGAATTTCCACATTTCAGCAGGAACTGATCACAAATACGTGAGGTAAAAACGGCCAAAAGACCAAAGTTCAAACCTTGTTTCCAATTTACCATCTGCGAAGGAGTTCTCTTTGTTTTTCAGAAGATAAATGCCGTGGTGTTTTCTTGAAAATAGATCTCACATTTTTTTACAAACCTCCATTATCCTTCGGGGTAAAAAATCCCATAACGCAATGACGCATTGGACGCCTTTCACAAGCACTGTGAATGGATGAATGGCCTACTTCTTAAACAAATGGCATCAGATGCTTTCAGGTCATCACTCAATCATTTCACATCGCATTGGCTCGGCGTGGGAAACAGCACTGAGGGTTGCTGTCTTTTTATTTGCAGAAGCGATATCTGATACCGACGAGGGTTGGAATGATTTAATACGTAAAAACATACAATATAATTTTCATCCTCAACAATTTCATAAACACTAAACAAGTTCAATAATCATCATGCGGTTGTTCCTCAAAATAGATTATATTTATATGAAAATTTATAAGCTTTGAAAATGAATTAGGTCAATTGTGATATAAACTGGAAAAGCAATCAGCTTAAATCTACCGAGCTAATGGAAGCAATTTTTTAATATGACGATTTGATTCGCTTCATTCTCCAATCGATGGTAGTATAAATATACAGTTTTCCCCACCCTAATCGATATAATAAAATTTAAATGAAATCTTCCCTTATTTGATGATTCAATATATTTTTAGGGGAAATTTTACGATTATGTATATATGTATGAAATTACTTGTAATAATATAGAAGCCGAGTCTCCTCAGAGCGTTCACAGCCAAATTTAGTAATTAAAATAGCATTAGCGTAAAAGTTAACTGTTATAACATTTGTTAATTAAAACCCGCTTTGCGTTTCGTAAGCTTGCAACATTATTTTCCTCAAAATTCCTATGAAATTTCCCAAAGTGACATATCAAGGAAGAGAATATAATAATCCCTTATTTTAATGCGGACAATACGCTTACGTAACATATTTTAGAATTACAATTGAAATGTCTGCATCTCTTGGAGGTGAAATATTTGATTATGTGCGAAATTATAAATTTGAACAAATTTTAAATATTTTTGCAAACATTTTTAATATTAATTATAAACAATAAATATTGTATTTAATTTTTTTAAATCATATTTATTACCTTGATAATATTTTTATTCCTTAAAAATGTACGATTTGCAGGTGTAAATAATATAGTTTGCGCCCCCTATAATTCATAAGGTTTGAAAATTTGCTAAATATTTTTTAAAAGTTTCGCCGTATTTTCATAGATGGCGTTACAAAATATTACTTGTATATCAAATTACATGATTAAATTATTGAAATTGTTTGTAAATGATTTTAAATTATTTAAATTAATGCAAATTAATTCAAAAGTCTATCGGAAATTTCGAAGGAGAGATTTATTTTATTAGGTCGAAATTTTGCGTTCCTTGAAAATAACTCTGCATTGCGACCACAAATCATATCGAAGCAATTTTATGGCATTTAAATTACCATTGACCTTTGCGGAACATGTACCGAAGAAAATAAAGAAGAGCAGACAAATAAACACACACGCAAACACGCCACGATTTCCTACGTGACCTATGAATAAATAAATAGCCTTTTATACAACAATAAAAATAAACCTTAGATACATGTGAAAGACCGTATAATGAGGCTTCGATGGAAAAAATAGTCACGCTTATACGTCGAAATTCACAAATACCGCATATTAATGACATCATGCTTCGTTACAGAGTGATTATTGAAAATTCTCGGTACTACAGTAAAATAGTGGACAGTCATTGTTTATTGAAATGGATTACAAATTTAAGCTCCTGGATTATTGCTATACAATATTGGGCTAAAATTCATGTTGTAGAAAATAAGCATCATATCAATCTATTTGGGATTTCTTAATATAACACTATTTTCACATTTGGATGTTCTGAATATGGATGATTGAACGGTTGTAACTTGCATTTGTGTTAATTATAGCTTTTTTTTACGCATTCGCATTAAAAAGTTTTGTCCTCTATAGCAGTGCTCCGCAACGTTTTTTCACCTACGGCACACCAAAGCTCTTCTTTAAATTTCGCACACCAAAAGCCAAAAATAATATATATTGATTTATTTATTTTTAAACAGCTCTCCCCATAGTACATAAAAAAGACTTTAAAAGGGCCTAAATATTTTATACAATTTTACAATAATTTTTTTTTTTTATTTCCTATGTACACATACACAAAAACTAGACTATATTTACTTTTGTGCAATCTTAATAATTATTATAAAATAATGACCAATTACTGTGATACCTGCGCTTTTTTCGATTCAAATTTTTCAGCCAAATTTCTAATCAGTGTTCCTTAAATATCGCTTGACATGTCGTGAATAAGTCTTTTAACAGTATCGGCAGACAACAAAACTTTATTTACTTCCTTAACATCATTGGGCTCAAGCATAAGTCGAAAAACTTCCTTGCATACTGGTTTAATAAGTGTTTCGCCGATAGTATGTGATTTTTTCTAACGTGCAATTAATTTTGCAACATGGTAGCTAGCTTCTAAGGCCTTTTCAGAAACCGTAAAGGCCGAATTCATAAATTGTTTCTGTTTTTAATTTGGTTCTAAACGCCTTTGAAAATATTGTTTATCCTTTTTGACGCAATTCAAACTGGGATGGTTTGAATTTAGATGGCGATTTAATTTATTGGGTGCCATTGCTTCGTTTGATAGCTGTTCGCTGCAAATAATGCATTGTGGCTTTGAAGCTGTTTCATCACCACATCACGAGAATCCATATCGAATGTAGTCTTTGTTGTGCTTTAATTTCACAGTCTTCTTTGGCATTTTTGCAATGCTTGTGCTGGGTTCTTCTGTATGTAAATACGAATCTTTTCCACGTAAAATTGTATCCATTGTAACGTGGGCGAGAGCCCTCAGCTGAATACCAGGGCCCAGTTATCTTCGTCATGCTTCTGTCGACCAGTCCCAGTTACCTTCGTTCGTAGAGCTTCTGACGACCCGCGGCTGCCGCGTCCCTCGTAACATCGGCGAGAAGGACTCCACAGGGTGGTGGTGTTGGATTTCAAAGACGATTTTTTCTCCACAGTATGCTTATTTGTTCCACTTTGAACAGACTGCGGCTGCGAGGCGTGGAATACTCAAACTCGAGCTCAGAAGTGAGTCTAAATTCAAGCTTTCAAGGAGAGGACTTCGCAGACAGAACTCAGAGTAGCCTTAGTTATACCATATTTAAAGAAGTGTAAAATTAAATATTAATCACATGAAGAACGCATAATCATACAAAATTCATTAACATAACTAATAGTAATGAATGGTAACTACTGTCGCAAGACGAGTGACGTAGCACGGTAACACGACTAAAGTAGGCTGATCGGTTGGTAATTTGTGGGATCGTTGCTATCCTTGCCTAGTTTTAGCAAAGGAATTACTGGTTTTGGCAAAGAAAATTGCTGGGAAATACCTCATATTTAGGCACGCATAAAATATTTTAGTTATATGAATGGCAGATTTTTTTATTATCGATTGTGTCAAAACCCAGGGACTTTTTGTTTTTTAGTTTTCTAATGATTTTTGTTATTTCTAAAGGAGTTACCGATTTAATTTTGTGCATGTCATTATCTGAGCTTTCACGTAAATCCCTAATTGATTTGTTAACAGCTTTCTTTGTTTTGCTGTCGCTCATATTTTCGAAAATCTTGTGATTTAGGCACAAGGTTTCTGTAAGCATGTTTGTCTTTTCTACATCGTTTTCGGCTATCTTATCGTTTCTAACCAAAATAGGAATTCCCATGCCTCTGTTTTTGTGTGATTTGACGGTTTTTAAAAGTGATCCAATCTGAATTCTATTGATTCTGTCAGCACAATGACAGATGAATCCCGGAATAGAAATATTAATGTCTGGTTTTAGGTGTCTGGCGACATAAATAGGTGACAGGCGCTGGAGAACTATTGAAAAATATTTTAATTATAATATTGTCTTATTTGACCGCGGCACACCTGTATCGGCCCACGGCACACCAGTGTGCCGCGGCACACCGGTTGCGGAGCACTGCTCTATAGAATAATGAGAGATAGGTTCCATTATTTTTGAAAATCGCATTACTTCAAAATCGCATAAAAATAGATCCAAGTGTATATAAGTTTCTGTCTGATTAAAATTGGAATTTATGCTGTTTATGAACATTTCTTTTCGAGGCTGGTAAAGGAGCTTATGAATTCCGTTCAATATTCCATCATAGATTTTCGTCAACAATGTTGCTGATCAACCGTCTATGTAACACGTCTACATCTACGTGTAAGTAATCTTAATCTCAAAAAAATTATCTTATTAAATGAACATATATTTTAAGCTAATCAAAAATCGGATAATTATGTTCAACATCTACATATGAAACTCCTGCTGCTTTTGTCATTTCTATGATTGATTTTCGTCTATAACACTTAAATTTGAAAAAAATAGGTACTTTCAGGATTATTTAATAATGACATAGAGTATGTAAGGTAAAAATTATCCGTGTATCGGCTGACTTGTAAATTACTTTGATTTATAATAATTACTCTTGCTATATTATCAATATGGGTGTATTTAAATGATAATTTACTTCGTTTTAAAATCTACCCCTAAGACGTTTTCCAACATTTTTTTATAAATTCTTTAATAGGCAAGCAATAATAAGCCACATATACATGACATTGAGAGACACTCAGTTTCTCGTGTCAAACGCCGAGGAAACGTCAAACTCGGTATTAGATAAATTCCTTTTTATCGTTCCCGTTTTGTTCGTCTGTTTCTCCCACATCCTTTCCTCCCATACTGTCCGCCCCGGGTGCACACGCACCTATAAAGCCTTATAATATGTAAGAAAAGACAGGCCTCGCAGAAACGTGAGGAATTTCAATTTGAGAAAGCACAGAACACGCGTGTTTCTTAGCGGCGCGAAAGCCTTAGCGGAAAGAATACGATATACTTAACGTTGCCACGGTGACCATTATTTCTTGTAAATTAATGCGATTCATGCGAGTCAAAATATACGAAAGGCGAATGCGATTCATGGGTTTCCTATTCAATATACCTTCAACAATGCTACATTACAT
This sequence comes from Stenopsyche tienmushanensis, assembly GCA_008973525.1. Taxonomy (NCBI): domain Eukaryota; kingdom Metazoa; phylum Arthropoda; class Insecta; order Trichoptera; family Stenopsychidae; genus Stenopsyche; species Stenopsyche tienmushanensis. Next base: position 254,133 of record WACJ01000059.1, read on the forward strand.
CAAGTTGGTATACGCCCGATTGAAAACCTCTAAAGACCCCTTTTATGATAATAAATTCATAAGAATATTCATATTATAATAGACTAAATGCCGGTATAATGGATAAATTCTCGGATTCTTATTGTAATGATTGTGTTCAAATTCAGATATCGGATATAATTTTTAGCTTGAAAAATTATCATGAAAGAAATTTAGCCTCTGATATTGTTGTTATCAACCTGGGCAAATAGGAAATGATTTCATTGTGCTGATTTCAATTCAATACATATATTTATTATTTTCTAATAGGATTGTCTTCTTAATTCATAACAATTTTTTGATATATATTAAGAATTGAATTCAAATTCAAAAATTGAAATATATTCCAAATCAATAATAATAGATTTGACAGATATATAGATATAGTCTTAGAAGGATAATTAGAAAGGCTTTTCATCTGGTCTTATTTTATAATATCAATACATATAAAATGTTAAGGTATTATGGGTTAGGTTGGGTTAATTCATATTTAATCAATACCAAGAAAAGATCGAAGATTGATCTTTTATAATGATAATTTTATTCCAAAATTTTCGACGAATTATTTTGCAGTTTAAATTGGATAAATATGATTTTGGACGGTTATTCATATCTTAATTTCCTATTATACACGTGGAAGGTAATGAGAAAAACCACAGGATAAATCATATCATATGGAGATTGTCAACATATGATAACGATAATGATAATGATTATGGCATACTAAGAAAGGGAATTAAAGCTTAAATTTTATTTTTTAAAAAATGAACATCTTACTGAATGATAGCTTGATTCATAAGGAATTAAAATCATTCATAAAATATTGCGGATTATGATCGTTAATAATTACTTCGTTATACCACAGATTTGAAGCGGTCTAATATTATTTATAATATGATGAAAGTTACTTTAATATTTTTCATAAATGGTGAAAATTTATAATGAAAAATAAACGTTTTATTACAGTAGAATTCAAGCATTCCATTTGAAGAAGAAAGCTTCCCTTTATTTTAAAGATTGATAGGTGAATTGTTGGTCGCGTCGAGCGTCACTGGATTCTTTTGCCTCTGGGAGCAGGATTTCAATCGTGTCGAATCGCGGAGCTGAAATCGGAAAATCATCGAATCGGAAACTTGCGGTTATACGATATTGCACCCCAAACAGTGTTCTACAATTTGAGGCCCTGATGTGCCGTGGAGATTCCAAAATGAGGATAGACAGAGCGGACAGAAAATCAATGGAACTCCTCTCCTTTGTCAACGAATGTCTAATTGATTCAAATCGGATCCATCGCTCCTCGGAACGCTTCGAAGGAAGCGATTTAAAAGAAAAGGGATATTCAAGAAATTTTCCAATTATCGGAAAACCGAGACTCGCTTCCCGATTTTTTCGAGTCATTAGTTCGCAATTTGGGTGTGTACACTCGCAAAGGTCACGCAGAAAGATAGAGCCATTATTATCTCCTTTCTTTCGCTTCTGTTTTACGACGGCAGAAATTGAAATTTCATTCGGGTAACAAGAAGATTTCTTAATTGTGATGAATATTTTTTTGCGAGCACCGATCTGAATTCGCGAAATTAAAACGCAGATAGGCAAACATTAATACAGGAACTCATTACAACCTAATTAGATTCCAATTATAAAGGCGGATGAAAACTGACCTGCAGTGATTTGTATGAATAGCGGGAGTTTTCTTGGGCGATAGATCATCGCGTTGGTGTTGGTAATAAATACAGGCTTAGTTAGAGGAATATCTTCATCACTAATCTGGGTCGTTCCTTCCTCCTCATTCATCACGTGGCAGTGAATGAACGCTGGTGCTCCAGCTCCATTTCCATTTTACATATTTTCCAATTATACCATTTTCCTGTTCGGGGTGGCTATTAAGTAGAACACTGGTGCCTGTGTCGAATCCCTACCCGGCCCTCTGTGGGTCTAAATAACAACGCGTTTCCAATATGCATCCACAGTCAAATCCGCAACATTTACCAAGGAACTCACGTATTTTAGTATTTTTTTAAAATAAATTTTTAAATATTACATTATTTGATTAATTACAGTCCAATGAAATTCGTCGAAGCAGAGATATATGTTAGAAGGAGCTCGTAACATTGTGCCCAAAGTATAAAATCATGCATCATGCTAAATAGCTATCCAAAAATATGCATATTAATGGATATTGATCTCTAAAATGAATCTAAGAAATTTATGAAAATTTTGATATATAAATAAATAAATAGATAGTTACCATCTATGATCATAATTATGACTTAATAAACAAATTCAGTATTTTTTATGTTCTAATATATCTGCTAGATATGCTAATCTTTTCAGCCATGCTTTTTTGATAATTTTTACCAACGTCTCTCTTGCATTTCCAGGAACAACTCGATTTCATCTTTCAATTCAGACACGATTCACAACACTTCCTTTCGACAAGCAGCATACTGCAGAGTAGAAAAGAATATCATCGTGATCAGAATCCATGTCTTCGCATAGTTTTTTAAACAGATGGGTGTTATAAGCTCCAGATTTGATGTAATTTACGATTTTTATCAATAAATGAAGTACCTCTAGCAGAGGAGTTAGAAGAGTCTTACTAAAGAGGACATACCCGTTATCTTCTTCTTATTCTTTTACATTTTTCTGAAAGCTCGATTTTGACCCATTTTGAAGAAATTACGGGATATTGTGTGCTATCGACAGTGTTTATTTATTTAAATACAAGCTTCATACACGCTACGACGGTCCTGATAGATAAGTGGGTTTGTATGACGATAAGTGGCGGACAAGCAAATATAGCATCTACGATTATGATGATTTTAAATTAGCTCACTATTCAAAGAGTTAAGAAGTAATCTACTCCTAATGTAACAAAATAATTATTGAATCGCTTATGAATCTAACAAAAAAAAGTTGTAAGCATAGCCATAAATTATTAAATATTGAATATCGTGATGAAATCCGATCGGGAAATTTTCCTATAAAATTCAATTTGTACAGTACTTTTAGTGCGTCGCACCTATAGAGAATATCGAGTGCAATGGACACGAAAATATATTGAACCTGTGACACGACGCCACTGGCAAATATTTTGCGTACAGACACTCAAAGCGGAGCGCTCATACGTGTTGGGAGATGTTGCTAAATTATTATGATACCTCACCACTTCCGCTTCCGTTTCGCAACCCTCCGGTGAGCCCCTCGCATAGCACACCCGTAAACATTTCATTAGCTATATTTTCAATCCTCCTCTCTCATTTTCATATACCGATGGTCTGTTATTATCATTCGTGAGCATGGGACACCGACGTACCCCCTTATGGCCACCCGTGTCGGAAACGTGAGTGCGGCGCAAAAGGATTCGCTGGTTTGCACACGCAAAAAATGCAAAAATCCACGGGAAAAATGATTTTTTCCGCGAAAATTTTCATCAGAAGCTTGTCGATACTTTCGCCCGTCTGCGCTGATAGAAAACATTGTTTTTGGTCGACTGGAATGTGCTCTTTTGGTGCTTTTTTGGGGAGCCCAACGTTGAAAATTCGCTAAGTTCAACACCCTTTTTTCTGTCCCGTTCATGCTTTCGTTGGCCTTTTCTATTTTAGTACGTATATAATTCAATCACGTCAATGTTTCCGGTGTCTTTCCTCCTCTCATTTCCTTTCAATATACGCCATATATATTTACTTTGTCAATTCTTTTGTATTCCTCGCAGATGATTGTATCTCAATACATTTTTTTTTGCAGAAGACGTTAACGCATTATATTTATATTTGATACAACGCAAACTGTATTTTGATTCCATTGGAAATTCATTTAATATTTTATTTTAATGTACGATCTTCAACAATAACTCTGAGATTGTTACATAATATTAACGATTATTATTAGCTTTTTAATGGAAGAAATCATATTAATCATACAAATTTAATACAAATTTATTACTTTCAATTGCAGATACATCTTGAAAATAATAATCATGTATTAAAAATAGGGAAAATTGTTACTTATTACCTTTGTTAAAAATAAAATAAAAAATTAAATACCCTATTTCCTTGAAGACAGTACTTTTCTTTTTAAAACTATATAAATTCAAGCCATCAAATTGACTTAAGCACGAGAAATTTTCAGCAATGCCCTAAATGTGACTTTGAATTTAAAGTACAGCTCGGACGGCATATAAACTTTTTAGGTTGTTCTTCAGACGTCTGTGATCGATTGGCTTACAGGATAACTTATTTTTTTTAAAGAATAGACTTGACCGATGCTGGAAAACAATCCAGACGAAGATCATGTATACCATCTGAAAACTTAGAACTTAATAAAATTTAAGTGGAACGAAATTTTTTAGAAAACCCATTGCAAACTTTTTAAATTTAAGACATAATTCAACAAAGATACAAATGAATATATTTGATTTGCTAAGTGAATTTATTTAGTTTTAATGATGTTTGGCACCAATACTAATAAATTATGGAAATATCCATAATGAACTAGATTCAAAATATGTAGAACACACAATTATTTAATTTTCGTCAAATAATTCTATGTGTCCTAATCAAAAATTCATATTGAAGTGTAAACACATGAAATCGATTTGCATTTATAATCATGCCAATCTATTAATTCTAATAATGAATTTGGTTTAAATGTCTGTTAATATTTTTTCTTTGTCTGATGGTTCGTTTCTATTGGTGTTATTATAGCTCAGATGCTCTATTATTCCTATGTCAACAAGGGTGGAAAAAATGTATCGATTGTCTTTCATTAAACATTTCCATCGTTTATTTGCCTTCCGTTTCGAGTTTCCTCACGTTTCCACAGCCCTTCTATTGTGCAGTTCAAACATTATGATCGTCTGCAAAATGCGAAACCATTGCAACTGTTGAGGAGGTATATAAATACGTGTCGAAACACTAATCCTTCGGATAGCGTCTCTCGGCTGCTGGACTTTGAGGGGATGTAAAATCCTTTTGATGGCTAATTTCATCGCAAGCACCATAATATTCTATGAAAACATGCTTTAGATCATAGTTTCTATTTATTAAGATTATTATTATTTGTAAGTAAATTTAATAAAAATTTAGCTAAATTCAGAGATATTTTTGTATATAAACCAAAATTTAGACTGAAAGGTGATATAATGACAAATTGACTTAAAAAAATGGATTTTAAAATCCAGTTAAAAATATTTGGACATTTTTTACGATTGATTTTTGTGTTTTTGTGGAAACGCTCAACAAATAAAACACTGGGGAGTGTTTTCTAATAGCAGGATTGAATAAACACATCTAAAATTACATATATCTTATCTAGAATATTTTATTAAATGTACATACATTGCTATGATTTATTTCTCCAAAAATAAATAAGTTGACATTTTTTAATTATATAATTTAAAATATTTGATAAAGACTTAAAAACATTTTTCAGTTGAGAAATAAGCAAAGTTGCTTAAAAATATTAAAAATGCAAAATTATTGTATAAAATAGCATTAATAAAATTGAATATTATTTTCTGATATTGTTTAGTCGTTTTTGTATCCGTGGGAACGCTTGAATAATAAAAAAATAATATATGTCATAGAAAGTGTAATATTGTTTTCATAATTGATTATTCGATATCTGATCAAAAAAGAAAATAAAGATGGAAATAATTTATCCAACTGCCAAATTATTAAAAATATTTTTTATATTATTTTCAGATCTATAGATGGGATATAAAATGAAAAACTGAAGACGTTGTTCGTAACGATGGACCCCGAAGTGCTCGGCAGGAATGGGAGAAGATCTCGAGCTGGGTCTCAAGGTGGTGGTCAAGGGAGTCGTCGTCGAGAATGGCGCGGAAGCAGCTCTGAGGATGAGGCCCCCAGAATGGATCCTCACGTATTTGCTTCCCTACTAGCGCAGGCTCACCAACAATACACAGGTATTTTCATGTTTTATAAGATTGTTTTTATTTTCTGAAAATCTGTTTGCGTCTTCTGCCAGATTGCCTCTGAGATACGAAATATTTCAGACGTCGCGAAGTAAAAACGGCAAATATCTGCCGTATCAGGTATCAATAGAATTTTTTTCCATTAGATTGTGCGGATGATTGAAAAATCCATTTCCCGCGGGGCTGTTCTTTTTATTCTCTTATTTCCGCGTGGGTGAAATTTTCACGAAATCAAAGAAAAAAATTCACCTTGGCTAACACTTAGTGGAGGAAAATTCGAAACTGACGAGTCGATGACAAATAAAACGAATTTGATATGTCGTGTCCCGAAACGAGACAGATTTAAACATAAATTTGGAGCTTGAAAGTTTTGAATAAAATAATTTTATTTTAATCCACTAACGTTGTATTGTGCTTTTTTGAGCTTGTTTCTTATTAGCCTAATATATGTAGAATAGTATTATAGGACTAAAATTTGATTTTATAATTTTCTGCTACAAAGAAATTAAAAAAAGATAATAATATCTTTTACCAAGTGTATTACTTGAATGCTTATTAAGCTTTTATTATACATAATTACCGGCTTTAAATAACGTTTGGGAATGGCACGATCGAAAATATTTATTTTTTATCGATCGTCTTGATCCAATTTTATTCTGGTTTCCTAATTCTAAAAGTTGAATAGTCAGGCTTTATCACTTCTATTCTGAGATTCAAATTATTTATGCAAAAATAGTAATCCAACATTGAAATTCTGTTAATCGTTATCAATATATTTTATAACTGAAAAAAACAGTAAAATACCTTTTGAATAGAAAGATGATGCAAAATTATAAGAACAATAATCAGACGTCTTTGAATCAATAACTTCTTTGCTTCATATTTCTTTCTTTAAAAAATACTGCAAATATTTTAGTTAAAAACCTTTTAAGAATTTTTCAACCAATATTGCATTACTATATGATAAAATTTTCAAAAATTTTTCAACAATCCTACTATAATATATTACTAAAAGAACTTTTTAAAAGCTATTTTAGACTTCAAATCTTAATAACTTGTCTTTTCAAGAGCTACTATATTCGTTAGCTCATTTTTAATCCCTGCTAAAATTATTGACAAAATACCACTTCGCTACTGTGTGGATGTCTCATTATATTATGTCAGATTAATTTAATTCATATGTTACTTGACTAATAATATACATAAGATTTGCTTTAATTCCAACAAATATATCACTATTACCCAAATGTATTTTTGTAATTGCAACTACCAACGTTTTTAAAAAATATATGATTCATTCTCAATACTCAACTGTTAAATTATCGAAATGCTATAGACTAATACTATTCTGGAACAAATAATATAAAATATATTTAATTTTAAAATGGTTTTTCTAGATGATGAAACCGATGCATGAACGATTTTTAAGCTCATTATATATATTATATATACGTATAACGATCATTCATTTGTACAATTTAATTCCTCAAATGTCACATTGATAGGTATCACTTACAGAATGTCGATTTTTCCGTTTTTCGATGGATGAAGGTACAATGAAAAGTTAGTTACGTCCTTGGACAGTCTCATCTTTCACGTTCTGTATACCTAGGTGTAAATATCCTTTCCGATCGATCTGTCATACGTATTTTCGACAAGGGCCCGAAGTTTATCCTTTGTGATGGATAGTTTCTCTCGCCTTGAAAAATTAGTTCTTATGGCTTATGCTCGACGTGTGGGAGTTATCCTCACACCTCCCCCAAATGTGATCCTCTGGCCGTTTCCGTATTTAGGTTCGGCTCTATTGCGAGCATCTGATGAGCCCCCGCTATGTAGCGTTTTCGACTAAATTAAATGCTATCGCATGACTTCAAAGTACTTAGTTTATTATACTTGACTAATATAGTTCTTGGTGCCGTAGCCATATTGCCGGGGATTCTAGCTTTGAGTTTCTTCTTCATGGCGCTCGTTCATAAAGGAAAATAACGCATGCTTGAATTCATTAAGTCAGATTTATCCTAGCTCTCTGTAATAGCTGTATAGCTTAACGACACAATAATATTAAGCCCAGATTAGTGATAGACGACTAAGGCAACTATTAGTGCAGGGTGTTAGTTCAGCGAAGAGCTCTTCAATGGTTCGACGCTTTTAGACACAGAAAAGTTGCGTATAATGTTAAAACACGTCAATTTCTATTCCATATGTCTTATAATAGCAACTCTTTGTTTCTCTTTTTGTAAGTTTATTCTTAATATAAATCATAGATATGTTCATCTAATATAGAAAATCGGGAATCGACGGGAATTTAGTTCCTAAAAATGTTCCTAAAGCTTTAAATTTATATTTAACAATAAAACCATTCAAATTTATATTCAACAATTATATATTCGTCACGTAGTCTAATGGTATATTTTTCATTTGGCTTTGAACAAATTTGTGCTTCTGAGCGTTCCTATAAATATCCAGATGACAAGTATTATTTATCATCATAATATATTTATATCAAAATAAGTTCGATCAATAAATATGCATTATATTTTTCAACGAATCTTATATTTTAAATAAGTTTTCATAACTCTTGGTGTAAAAAAATTAAATCAGTTGTTAAACAAGAGTGCTAACAACAGAAGCAGTTGTGTTATACAAGTTGAAGTCTCAGCCGTTTAGCGAAATTCCCTGTTTTGCTAAGAGCGAGTAGAAAGCAAAAATGGTAGTCGCTTGAGAAGTTGTTCGTTCGTCACGTTTCCTGTTTATGGCGGAAGTGGTGGAGCCTTCGTCAGGACTTTGCCTCTTCAGTTCCTACATAACATACATTATCGTCCTATTATCCGAGGTTTAAGTTTACATGCTCCGGGGATTCGTCAGACTATCGTGTAACCAACATCTAAAATAACGAAAGAAACACGTTATTTATAGCGTGCAATGAATAAATCATTTTAAGTCTATCTACGAGCATTTCTTGCATGGATTCCGTTTTGTATTATTTTCGTACGAATTTATTATCGAATCTTGATAGACAAATGGTCATAAAAATTTTCTACCCTTGGAATTTATTTTATTTGTCAGTCGTGCGCTTCTCCCGGTCAACAGCGCTGGATGTCGGTCACGAGTAACAAAGCAGAAATAAAAGGAAAGAAAAACAAAATGACAAATCGCAACATTTCTGGATCATTAAATTTTATGTTCATTTATTGAATAGCAATAAAAAGTAGGAGCTCCAAGGGGAATCGAACAATGTACGCCGAGGACAGATGGCGATGTCGTTACACTTGTACACTAAGTCGCTTTTTATTGCTACACGACGATCCTGTTACGAGTCAACGAGTGTTTGATGATTATTAAAGGAAGTGAAGACTCCCTGTTTCCTTAATGACCTTCAACTTTTACAACTTGATGTAATGCTCTAATGAACAGTAGAAAAATCCCTGTACATGTTAAAGGACTGGTGCAAAAATACGATCGTTAAGGAGTTTCGTATGAAATTTGACATAACAAGCAAAATATTAAGAAAATAAATAATACTAGATTTTTATTACAAATATTTTGGGTTCCAATCAAGATTGTGAAAATTTATTTCATTGTACTAACACATTTGTGAGATCAGAAGAATCAATATTTTTAATTGATCGACTTAATCCAGGCTTATCCTGATTTTCCTGGGTCTGAAAAAGTAAGCACTGAGACAATTATTAAAGATGTTCAGAGTCATCTATGAGTGATTGGGTTTAAAATGATAGTTGAAATATCATTTGAAAATAACGTTTATTTTCTCTCATATCAAAAATTAATATTCAAATATTAATAATTCATATGCTAATTTAACACTACATAATAGACAATCAATACATTAAAATTGTTCATCCAAAAATATCCTTTATTAGTAAGTAATAATGAATACGGTATGACATCGTTTCGGCTTATTTTTAACTCCATTTCTTTTTATACATATATTTATCATACTAAGTTTTCTTCTTAATTAGTAGTCTATAGACTTGATTCGATCTTAAAAGCGTCATTCTTATCCTAGATGTTGGCTTTAGGATAGTAATATATGATATTGCAAATCAAACTTTCTTACGAAAGTGTATCGATTTCAACGATTAATTAGATACATAAATTATTGATATTTATGACTAAGATAATCCTGAGCTGACAACCATAGATAAATAATTTTTTCTAACATATTTTGGAGTCTTACCATCCAAACAAAGTTCATGTAATTCGTTTTCCATTATTCCCTTTATTAACTTTTTCAGAATATATAAGTTAATCCCAATGTTAAAATTTCTTTTTAAAAATGTAAAATACTAAAAAAATAATACACAAGCTTAAGCATATTACGAGTATATAGTTCCCGTGTAGGGCTTAATAATTCATCACTTAAAATACAATGAGCTTTGTTTTTGGTGTACACCTTTGAAAGAGGGCTACATTTCTAATTAATCAAACGCAATCCTCAGACAATCCAGTAGAATTATTCAAAAGACCCTCGCTCGAAAAGATTGGTGTATGGTGTGCAATTCCATTAAGAAAAATGTAAAGCCAGATTTTCCCCTGAAGAAATCTTTGAGCCCGGAGCGCATCCACTGCGTTATACAGCAGTTTATTTTGATACTTGGAATAAATTAGCTAAATTGATGATGCTCCTAAGGCGGGGTGACATTGCAGATTGGCAATGAATCTACCGTATGAAAAATTTAATTGCCAAATTGTTCAATGGGGTTCATTCACACCCCAGCTGTAAGGCCTATTGACTGCAGTGTTACATTTGAGAGCATTTGTATTATGGATTAAATTTTGTGCTTCGTTGTAAAGATTCGACATCAACCGTGCTAAACAAAGATCCATGATTTTTTCTTGCATTTATTTTGTAAATTGATGCTTTCATTACTTTTTTGTTGTTGACAGAAACTGTTCGACTTTTATTAAGCTTTTTTTGCTCCAACTGTTTGTAATTGTTAATGATATTTTAGGAGTATTAATAGATAAAAAGCTATCGTTAGTTACAATTCACTACAAAAACAGCTCAAATTTGCAAAAAAATCAGATGCTCCCAAGCTGTTAACTATGGGTAACGTTGACATCGATAAGCTTAGGTAATAATTCCCCGTCTGCATGATGAACATTTAATTCCATTAATGATATTAGCACATTATAATGCAATTCATAGGGTCTTCTCGTTCTAGTAGGCACAATGATTTCCTTGTATGTATAGTGTCCGTTTTAAGTATATTTTCTTTCGTTAAATTGTTTGCCTTCATTGCTTGGTCGAATAGCAAATTACATGCAAAAGCGCAAATGTTTTTCATGGATTGTCGGTCTTGATATTGCTTATATCTAATCGTATAAAATAATGTATAATAATGACAGTTTAAAACTTTTAATAGTAATAATAAAATATGTTTCCTGAAATGTGTTGCAATTCAACTCGCCTGTAAAGTAATAAGTCTCAAAATTTTAATTTTATACGAACATGTACGAAGCATATCCCGAAAGTAAGTGTACTCATTTTCAAATAAAAAAATACAGAATATTGTTGATACACTTTAACTATTTTTCAACATAATCGCCATCCCGTTCAATGCATCTGGTGAGCCGTGACACAAACTTCTTTTTGCCCTCCTCGAAAAACTCTTCCGCCAGCTCCTTCTTTCGCTTCTTAATTCCACCCATTTATTCTTTCAGGGTAAAAAAAAGATAATAATCTGAATGCTCCAAGTCAGGGTAATACGAGGTTGTTCAAAACATCCAAGAGCGCCTTGGTGTCTAAGGATATGTGAGGACGAGCGTTGTCGTGCCACAAGTACACTTCTTTCGCCAGCATACCTCACTTTTTGTTTTGAATGTTTCTTTTGAGTTTTTTTAGAGTCTCGCCATATTTTTGTGTATTGATGGTCTCTTCCTGAGGCATAAATTCGACCAAAATGATGATTTTTCGGTTTCAAAGTTGTGTCCGGTTCCAAAATTTTTTGGTGGATGGGGAATTGGAGTGACGTAACTGTGATCACTATCTTTTTGATTTAGGCGTGTAATGAGCTACCCAAGTTTTATCTCCAGTCACAATAGAGTTCTAAACATCCTTACCTTCCAATTCAAATCGCTTAAGAAACTCGCGGATACTATTGACCGGATTTTTCTTATGCTGCTCTGTCAGCTGTTTTGGGACCCATTTTCCGCACAGTTTTTGGTATTCCAACGTTTCTGTGAGAGTCTTATGTAAGAAAGTTCTGAAAAGTTGTGGAAGCGTCGCAGAAACTGCATCCACTGCCAGTCGGCGGTCTTTACGAACAGTTTCTTCTATTTTTTGCATAAACTCACCAGTCAAAATGGGAGGTTTTCCACTCCTCTTTTCATTATGAATATTTGTTTTGTTTCTACTAAACAACACTTAAACACACTTGTTCTGTTATGAACACCTTCGCCATAATTCGTTTCATCTTTCACGCAATTGGATACTACAACGCAAGTTTATATATTATCGCGATCCTACGATGCTCACTCTGTTGGAATATACTCTTCTACCACTCAGTGTTACCCATCATCAAAAAACAAAAAAACACTGCTCGTTATTATCGCAGTACACTTACTTTCGGGATATGCCTCGTATATGAAGTTTTGCTTAACGTTTTTCAATTTTTATTTAATTTCCAACGAAAATTTAGATTGAGTTTATTATCGCAAAAAGCTTGTACGGATCGCGTAAATCAAGGATCTTTATTTGGATAAAATTGCACTACTTGTGATTAATTGTGGTTGCATATTACATCTTGAAGGATCTTTCCGGTGTCTATTTCCAGTCGTTATATTTTGAAATATTTCACCATCAGAAGTTTCGCGCTCGTACGAAATACGATCCCGTGCGTTGACTGCATTTACTTTGTAGTCACCCAGTGGCGATAAATTATTTTATCATAGTGTGCTCGTATCGGGAGCCAAAGTACTAATGAAGTGATGGGAGGGGCCTTTTTAATATCAAGAGATTTAAAAAAACGTCACAAACAGCAAAGCCTCGAGCAAGTTGCATTTTAATTTTACTCTCCACGTTTTACCGTGCATTTCTCGTGCAGCTATGATTCTCGTTTCCGAGCTGCGGATGTATAAAAATATTTTCTCTACTCATCCCATGCAAATTTTTGCTAAATAATTAATGTTAAAAATAGAGCAAAATTTGGCAACATTTCAATGGATGTAGTGTGAAAATAAATTTTAAATTAAGACGGTGGGCATATAAATTCAGAGATTATTTATTTATTACGATGTCACTGTTTACATTAGATATGGCTTAGCATAATCGATGAGCATAAAAAATCTCCCCTTAAGAACCGCATAAATCGGGAAAAATATTTGCACAAATAATATATATATATATCTGTATTTGTGAACTTTAGCAGCAGGATATTTTCTCGATGCCTCATTTCATTATTATTTCAATTCGCAAATTAACATAGAGTCGTCCTTAGCGCGACGTCTTAGACCAAAGGACAAGAGGACGAAGAAGGTCGCAAACGCCTAAGGCTCTGCAAGGTTTACGACCTTTTCGAAGGCAAATTAATCAGGGACGCGCCCTTAGGGGATAAACATTTTTTTCGCTTTTTATTTTGTTTCTTCAATAAAAGGTTTAATATATCAAAGGCGCAAGTGGATGGGAAAATGAAAACGCCGAGCACATCTAAGAGCATTACATCTAAAGGCCTTATATAAATAAATGTATTTTCCTCCTTTTGCCTGCGGAAAAAATCTTTAATACAATCATCAGAATTTTATGAAATGATGTAAATGTATGTAAATGATCGTAATGATAATAATGTTGCGAAATGTACGGCGAAAAATATATCGAGGCATTGTGGAGACTTTTCGCGAGCATAATTTTGTTTGCGCGTCGTATTTTAAAAAATCTCATGGCAACAATTGATACTTCAGTATTTAATACGATTTTGCAAAATCGTTTATTTTATATCGAATATTAAATATTGCTCATATAATACGTTTAGTTATTAGATGCAGTCTATCCTCCCATTTACGACATAATTACTTTGGGAGAGTTATCTAAAGTCATAACATCTTGGGTCAATCCCTTAATTTCTATAGAACGTTTACATAGAGTTTGCATATATTGAATTAGCAACAAGATATGTATTTAATGGAGTTTTTGTATTTTAAATAGGAATAAAATTGGAAATCATGCGCTCATATTAGGCATTCTTCAAGTTCACACCAAATAAGAGTGTGAGCTTAAAGCTAGTCATACACTTTTCAAATCAGATTTAATCATAAGTAATGAATGCACTTTTTCGTTATTATAAAATATTAAATTTTACATCATATGTATACAATTTTTGTAGTATTTTCAAAGCAATAAAAAAATAATATGTCATCTAGCATATCACTTTCTCGATGTACAAAATGCATTCTTAGATATTGTGAATAACATAAATTTGTCTTGACAATTCGATCATTGCAATGAAGATTGATGTCAGATCAGTCAAACGTACTTCAAAAATATATACACAATCTTGGATCGATTTTGTAAATATATATATACATGATACGAAGGATAGTCACAACATTTCTTTCAGTATGTTGCTTGAGAAATTTATTGGAGACCAGATGGCTGTAATCCTTATACCATGTTTATTCTTCGATGCTTTCCTTTGTTGACGTCCAGACCACTTTTTATAGCAATAAATTCCCGAATTCACAAATTTTACGACGGCATTGTAAACGGTGATTTTAGTGCACTCTACCTTATCACATACGACAGTTCACAAATGAACCTTGGAAGTTTAACAATTTCATTATTAAATGCTTGATGGTATTTATATTTGAATTAATATTTAGAGAGTTGGTTTCTGAATTATTATTGTATATATTAGAGTTCAAATTTAGATTTGAGAAAGCATTTCAACGTATTGAAAAATTTAAGAAGTTAGATTCTGAACTCTTATAATAAAAAAATTGGTTCAAATGCAGATTGTGTAAATATTTGTAAATTATTATTATATTGTGTAAAATAAGTGTCAAATCATTTGGTACATCAGAAGTATTTATTTGTTCGATCACTTGTCTTAATCCAGATTTACCTGATTTCATGGATCTGAAATAGTGAAGCTGAGGCGACTTTTATAATGCTAGACAAAACCACATATGAGTGACAATTTCTTATCAAATTTTAAATTCATGTGATCCTTAATAAATCGATTATAATCATATGTGGGAAGCAATAGAAAACCACCACATATTAAACTATTTTCCTAAAAATATCTCCTAAGAAAATCAACTACATCCGATAACGGATATGATAAATGGCATTGTCTACACATATAGTACAATAAAAAGCAAATTTTCTCCTATAATTTATTATTGTAAAAAAATATTTTTCGTAAAGAAATATTAATTAATTGTATTTTCATCAATGTTTTTAAAAAAAGTTTAAAAAACCCCATTGAAATATTGATTTATAAAGTTTAATTAAATACAAGGGATTTATTATAATTCATATGGATCAATAGCAATATAATATTGGAATTGTGCTCATTGTATATATTAATACTAATAAAAATCCTAATTTAATTTTTTGATGGCGAGTTAATCACTCTTACGTAGGGTAATGTATCATATTGTGTTCTAAGGGCTTTTAAAAACTGTTTTTTTGTGTCAGTCGAGTAGAACAATAAATTAATTCGTCTGTCAAGTGGATTACTTTTGCCATTAACCTACATTTATTCGAAGGGCATAGGTGGCCCTCGGCAGGGCCGCAGGCGATCGACCCGTACATGATGTAACCACCCCTGGCGGCATCGTTCCCCTATGAAATTACCTGATTAAATTTTCATATTCAATCTTGAGTTGTTTGCCCCTGAGACAGTCGGCCCTCCCTTAAAGCCTCTCTACTCCTCACTCCTCTCGGCAAACTCTCAGTACAACCTTCTCCTCTTTCTCTCTCCATCGATGCCCCAGACCCATCCCTAGCATCCTTTCTGCCGAAGGCGATTTTCCTTGCCGCAGTATTTGTATAGGATACCACCTAAACGTTGCCAACATGCCTTAATGAAAACATTAAGTAAAGTTACCATTGTCGCTTATTTCACTTGTTGTTCTGTTACTACCATTACTCCGTTTTTTATTGCGAAATAAATTGCGACGATCGCCATCGATTACAATGGCCTGAGAACATCAATTTATATTTGAATCGATTGAACTGAATTAATGCCGTATTTTGAAGCATATATGATCACCATAGCGATCAATTAAATATATCCATAGTTAAATGATATAATATAAAGGTTGTCATAGGCAGATGATAAAACCTCCTCCATTCTTGAGGTCAACCCAAGCATTTGGGGGTAGACCGAAAGGAGTATTATTAACCATCCGCAGAATTAATGATTTCGCACGCCCGCTTGTTTGCACTTAGACTACTTACCAGCCAAAATAGTGGTTATCACTTTCTCACAACTTTTTCATTTATTAGCTTATAAAACTATTAATTATCCCCTCGTACTTAATATTATTAAATAAATTCTTAAAAACAGAATTAATCATCTTAGCTGAATTTATAACAGTATTTATAACGCCAACGAATCAAGGACAAAATGCTTTTTAACTATGTTAAAGTAATTCAAATTTGGATCGTATTGGGATTAGAAAATAATATTTTGAATGATCTTGAAGCCATCGAATAATTTACAGTGATGCACTTTAGACAAAGCTGCATTGCTTAATTAAATTTAAGTCAATTGATCATTCATAATGATAGTGAATTAGCTAACATGTAAAAAATGCTTCAAATTTTGTACTATTTAAATGAAATAAAATGCAATATTACAAACAAAAAACGTGATAATTGGATATTTTTCAATGAGATTTTGCTTATTTTAAAGTGATTAATATTTTTATTTATTAATTAGATATGGATTCCATTCAAAATAATTTCATGCATAAAATGCATTTTTTACTATTAAGAAGGGATGGTTATTTTTTTAAGGCTTCGCATGTAAGCCGATCACAATAAGCTTGTGCAATATTTTACAGAGTTTGAGTGCATCAAAATAAGTCATGCTCTTGCAGTCTGTTCAAATAAAAAGAATATTTTTCATGTGCTTGAGGGAAGGTTTTGCTAACATCCCTTTCAACGGACATTTTTTTTCAAACCTTTACCAGATTTTATACAAGAGTTGTTCAATTCCAACGACCATAAAAACATGATATTTCAAATATATTCAACTGGTACAATAAGATTCTCAATTGCCTTTTGATATGCAGTCAAGTAAAATACGGCATTATTTTTGTTATTCATATTAAGTATATTTATGAAAATAATATGAAAAATATGGGGATTTATAAAATGATACCAATATATATGTTCCTACAAATATTAATTCAATATGGTTTTTTATACTTTTTAGATAATATATGCACATAATTTCGCTCGAATAGAATCGAGGCTCTTTGATTAAATTTAAAATTATCATTTTAATGTATTCATTGGTTCAATGACGAAGATATTTATTTCATGCATTTTTCAGAAAATGACTTAAGCCCTTATCGACGCGCTCTATTTAGCAGACAGAATAGACTTAAGATACATCGCAAACTTACATATATATATATTACTTATGTTTGGATTGGGAATAGATAGGCTGAATTGTATCTACCAAGTCTGGGTTTCGAGAATCACGCTGTCTGATGATGAGAAATATTTATGGAAATTCTT
Source organism: Stenopsyche tienmushanensis (assembly GCA_008973525.1). Lineage (NCBI taxonomy): Eukaryota > Metazoa > Arthropoda > Insecta > Trichoptera > Stenopsychidae > Stenopsyche > Stenopsyche tienmushanensis. The sequence continues at coordinate 271,802 of WACJ01000059.1, forward strand.
TGAATAAATACATTCCAAATGCTTGCAATAGATTCAAACGAATTTCATTCTAAATTTATGATGTTTTTTTATGTGTATTTAAAGGTGACCATAGATCTTATAGATCGGACTGTGACGAGGGTGGGCCAGGAGGTGCTCCCGGTCCACCCCGCTCTCCAAGATCGCCGCAGCTTCGTCAATCGTCGCCGTTCCCCGTTGAAAATACCAACAGAAGATTGCTCTATGGGACTTCTCAAGATAGATTGCGGCCCAGCAATGGTAATATTATACTTTCATTATATTGATTGATATTGTATGCAGCGTATTGAGCTTGGAGTTTATTTTTAGGTGATATCATATATGCGAGTAGTAATCCAAAGAAGTTGCCATCGAGTTCGAGTTTAAGCAGATCTGGAAGAGCAGTTGGCCGCAGGAGCCGCGGTCTGACTCCGTCTAGTAGTGCTTCTAGTGGTCTCGAAGGACCTGCGCTAAGAGGTGCTGATCCATATGTATTAGATCAAGATCCAAGACTGGCCGGGCTCTGTATCAACCATGGTAAGCTCATAAGGGATAAATTTAATTTAAGAGTTTATGTGTTGAATATGTGCGGAAATATCGAAGGTACTGGACACTCCATCGCTTTGATCCAATTTTAGGAACTTCTCCCCAGCAATGGACGGCAGACAAAGCCAATTTTCCAATTTACGAGCTGCTAGAGCGTTTTTGCACATCCTATCACCGGCTTGACGTTCGACTGCTAGAAAAGCTCTCGCAACTTATAAATGTATTCCTTATTCAGAGATCAACAACTTGAAACGTATTACAATATATTAATAAATTTAAATTTGATTTAAAACTCAGTATTCAATGAACAGATCTATATGTGATTTATTACACATTTTATCTGATTTTTTCCCTATTATCTTGCTCCAATCGTAGCTTTGTGTATTTGAATTCTGTCGCACAACAACTCTGAATACTTGTATTTATAAAGTTGGTTATGTATGCCAGCGTACATAGCTATGATATGCAAAATATGTAACCGGCAGTAACATCGTATGTTAGGTTTACGACCAATGTCCCGATGGCTATCTGCTCCGAATAAAAGTTTTATTTATAAAGTTACTTTACTTTCCGGTGCCTGAAAATTCTGAAATTATTCCGCTACGATATATATGACTGAAAAAGTTACATGAAATACGAACGAATGTTGTTTGCATACTCGATTTGAAAGTTGCCCCTGTTGCGTACATTATGGTGATGTTTAGTAAACGGATTTCAACTTCCAGCCAGATGATGGCGAACAATTTTTTTATACTCCACTGAGCAAGTTTTCCCGACATAGATAACTTTATTTTTTATTTTAATATCGCATAACAAATTTGAATATGTTTTTTAAAAATAGGGTTCACGGGGTGATAATTTAGACACGTCATGATAACTCTCTTAGCATATGGGTACGATTGCTCTTAAAGTCCAAATACAATAAATTATCCTTTAGGGTTTTAGGGATTAATATTTCACCATTTTTTAATACAAGTATAAGTTTTATTTTACTAACATATGAAATAGTTTTCATATGAATTTAAAATAATGTACCCATATCTCACTTTACGACTTAGATTCGTTCCAGAAATGTTGCTCATAATGCGAAAAACAGTATAACGGAGTAACTGATACTAAACAGCAGGTCGCTAACAGTACAACGTTTTTTTGGTCGTATAACGAAAATTGTGGTTTGTAATTCAAAAAAATACTCTCTTCTCTAAATAACTATTTATTCCGCACAAAAGAGAGAGAGAGAGAGATCTGGCTGCAGGAGGGACGACTTCCCACAGTCAAGGCTAACCAACGACTCTCCCGACTTTCGCCTCCTACGCGTCACTTCCCAACCGGCAACGGTGCACGCGCAAGAAGCGATCGGTCGGTATGCAGGTGCAATGTCTCCGCAGGGCCACAAGAGATGGCGCTGTTAAAATAACACATTGCACCTGAAGAGAGACGAAAGATGTCGCTGTTAATCTGGGGAATTAAATCTGCTCAGACTAACAGCGCTATTGCGTGGAGATGTTAAATTGTCCACGCTACTATATCATCGCGTTTCGTTCAATTTATTGATTTTTCCTGTTTTAGGAACGTCTTTTTTTTAATCATCATGATTTTTTTTCTTTGGTTACTTCGTTTTTGATCGAATAAAAACAATATGCAATATGTTTAATCAATTATTGTTTATAAGTAAAGTTAAAATTACGCATAGCAAAAATAATATAGTCAAAATTTTTACTTTTTAATTGTAGTTAAATACATATTCGTGTTTCTTGGATGTTTCTTGAATGTTTCTCAAAAGAAACTAACGGTGAAAAGATACTTATTTTTTTAAAATTACTTCCTTATTATATGGTTTGTAAATATAGTTTGAAATCAGTCAAAAATATAATTGTTTGAGTGATACAAATGAAATTGATCAAAAGATTTAATGATTTCAAAATTCGACTCTAATATAACATGTTTCTCAAAAAACTCTTTAAATATATGTTTGTGGCTAATAACGATACTCAATATATTACATTAATAAATAGCAGCTGAAGACTTGTTTATTTAATTTTTATTCATTAACAATTTATATTTAATAATTTTCTATATTTTTTCCCATCAATTCTATTGATCACTTAAACGCATTCAAATGAAAATTTTGCTTCATAAAACGCATGATTTAAATCGATATCCATGCATTTTGAGCATCATTGTCTCAGTCAACAGCCATTACATTACATAAACATGAAATCGATTAGTATAAATTTATATTGTGTATTCTGGCTTGCATTTGGCACAGGGCTGTTAATCGTTATATGGCTCGGGCGTTAATTAGACTCTGGGTAAACAACTATTATCGACGTTGGCCCGAGGAGTGGTTTTGTATTATTTAAGGGTCGCGAAGCTCTTGGCGGTCGAGCCTTGGGCCTTTGGCTAAAGTCGTAAACCCCATCTTTTGACGATCGCCATAAAAGTCTCACCCTTCTTCTGTTCGGCTGCTTGCTTCCATCCAGCACGTGCCCGCGGTCGACGACCATGGGCCACGTGTTAAGAAACACACATAGGCTGAAAATATTGCCCACGCAAAAATGTTTCTGCTTGGACCATTTTGTCATGATCAAATTGAGCCGAGTAATGTGGCCGCTTTATGTGCGATGGACCAAGATAAGATGGGGAGTGAGAGCATTTGGCATATTAAAAGGCTTCTCGGGGGCTCAACGATATTGCCATCGTCTTTTAGTATAAGCCAATTATTTTCTCCTTAAAACATTTACAATTTATTGTATTTGCGATAGATCCTGGAGAGGATTCCCCACCAGAGCCTGCACCTCCCGAAGTTCCTCCGCGCGGTCCATCCCTCAGACGTAATGGTGGACAGTCCGTTCCACCATCAGCTTTGGAAGCAGTACCGAATTGTAATTTCTACAATGGAGGTAAGTCATTTTTTCGCGGCTTAGACGTGTCTTCTATTCGTTTTAAACACTTGGTTAATTTTTCAGCCTTAGCGTGCATATTTTAGATCTGGATTATCCATATGCGATCATCCATTACCTAATTCAATTATCGTCAATAGCGAAGTTTGTGGTCTTCAGACGCTGAAATAAGTCTATGGGGTAAATCCAGGGGCTTCATGCAAATTTTAAATTCCGTTCTGAGAGCATCTATTTACGTCGTTCCTCGGTCGGTTGCGGTTATATAACCGGTATTTGTTCGTAGGCTACATTAAAGTTTTCCCGCTCCGTGTGGCTTTAATTCCAGTTGTGATCCATTAGTTTAATTTGAGCGTATCGCTGAGCCAACGTATATCTAGCTGGCCATCTTTCACAATGGAAGTGGATTAAACGGTTTGTGGATGTTGTAAGCTTAATCTAGGCCACCGATGAGTTTAATTTCCCAAGTGTTGAGTTTGGGTCCCACGACCCAAACCGGGGAATACTTTTGACATACTCGCAACTTGCCTGCCTATCTTGCGAGTCTTATTGAAAACGGTTGAACTTATGGATGGAACGATTTCTTATTCTCAAGATGAAAACTATTGCAAATAAAGAAGATATTCAGCAAATGTTTGCATACTTAAACGTATTTAATGTCCATAAACCGACAATATGGAACTCAAGCATTGTTTCGCGATGAAACAACAGACGAAGAAATCTTTTATTTTTATTCACTTATCTAATTTTGGTTACGCGAACTTTTAAAACTGTACTTCATAATTATAATTTTAATGTTTATTATATGATGGATAGATGTAAAAATAAGCCATAGATGAAAATGTTTCTTCAAATAATTGGGTAACACTTTACTTCAAAAATTACTCTAAAAATACTTTCATTGTGTCACCAGAAAGTAAAGGTTTTTGAAGACCCTATTCTCAGATTGTTAGTATATGTTATTAGAGAACGATATATATATATAAAGTTTAATTTAATTTTTAAGAAATAATCATTTCTATACTACTATTTTTTTAAATAAAAATATTTTAGTACGAATTTTATTTACATGCTATTTGGTAGTATTTGTTTGCTATTTTTGTTGTTAGATATTCAAATTTAATTATAATTTTAATATAATCATTTGGGGGAGGGGGTGTAAAAAATCTTGGTTGTTGAGGTAATCATGTTTTCCTCATTAAATGCAATTGAGCAAAATGTAGGTGGCATTCAATTTAATTTGTATCTATATGTATAGAAGAGGTGATATTGTTTGTAATATCGTAAAGGATAGGGGCCGCTGGGAATGGTCAGCCTCTTCGGGGTGCGATTCTCCCCAATAGTCACTTGCAATGAAATGTTCTGAAGATGAGCATCTTCCACCAAGAATAGGGCCAGCCTAAATATATTGGAGAGAACTCATCACGCTACGTCTAGCTCTCCTCCCGCAAAGGTTTTTCTTCTTTTTCCAGGAAGAATAACTTGGAATATGCCCTTTTAATTTTAATCTCTGTACAATTATACTTATATCTTTGCGAATTTTATAATATTAAAGAAATTGTTGAATATCCAAAGAGAGATATTGAGAGCAAACAAAAAGACAGACATATAATTAGTTATATTTATTCAGATTAAGAGTGAATTAAAGCTTACCACAATATACAATTTATTTTGGTTTGATGTTGGTCCTTATCAGGCTAAATTATAACATAAATAAAAATGTATTGGAATAATAAGCTTAAGCTGTAATGTAATTTTAATATTTGATTTTTAGAAAATAAGCATTATTTGAAGTTTTTAATTGATTTATCCGACAACCATAAAGTCATATAATTGATAATCATATGACTTACTTGACCCAAGAAACTAAATCTACAAGGAGTATAATTAGCGACTACATTTTTTAAAAAGTGGTTGGCAATAATTCTACAGAAGAGACTCTAAAATCCAATTAAGATTAGAGAAATTAAATTTTTATTTGTAATAAAGTATAGAGTCATTATTTCAATGTGAATTTTCATCGGGCTTAGTAAATCCTGCACAACAACCTATATTTGAGCATCTCTCATCTTCTTATTTGATGTGTGTCTGTAAGATATATTATGATTTCATAATCTGATTAAGCATCAGTGAAAGATGGTAGTATACGTGTGAATAAGAGGGGCCCACCTACATCCCTAATGAGAAGTCTCATCGAATGATGTAAGAACATTCGTTTATTCGCACATACAGCGCCCTGGCTCATTAATTAGAATAATACCCCGAGAAGTAATTTTTAGTGAGGTATCTCTGGTGGCGAAGTTAATAATGTTTCAAAATTATTCTTAATCATGAACTTGGCAAGCAGGCGCAATTCATCAAGCGGCCGTGTATGTACGGCGCCCATAAACACGGCGCCCTTTAGAGGGCGCACACGCGCGACGCCCCCTCGGCAAACGAGGCTGTTTATAAAGTTCCACAGCATCACGATAGCGGGGGTTGAAGACGATTTATAATTCTTAGGCCGAGTTAAAGAACAAACAAGGGCCACGGAGACTTCGTGCTCGGGTGCCGGACTTGAGGGTATCCGAACAAACTTTTTGACATACGTCCCGTATGTTCGCCCGGGCCTCTCTCACGCTCCTCTTTGACCTTTAACTCTTGTTTACGGGGCCAACATCTTGTAAAAAATTAACAACCCCCAACTTATTATTAGCAGGGCCCTCATCCAAACTATTTACTTTGTTATCGCTTTTCACCGTCTAAGAGTACCCCAGCGTCATCCATACAAACTAAACAACACGATAGAAGTGCCCTAAACTTCATCCGAATTAGAAATATCATCTATTATTTTTGACCATGACGAAGTGCTCTTATATTTATTAAACTTAAATAATACGTCTTAAAAATACTATATTTAAACAATGTAAAGGGATGTATACAATGTTTGAATATAAACTTTTTTCTGATAATGAAAAAAAAAGTTCTAGATATTAATGGAAGTAATTGAAAATTGCATACATCTAGCTCTCGTATAGCACGGTTTTGTATAATATAAATCCATATTCATTTATCATCATATTCGACGCTTTTTCAAGATTGCTTATAGACTTTCATCACTGCTGATTTGAATAGAATAAAACATAGAATCTTCCAAACCGCAAATCTCAATGATTACTAGAAATGCCTTTAATTTTGCCCTACTGTAATGATAAGTGGAGTAGAGTCTAACCATTTGAGAAAATAAAGATTTAAGTTCTTCTGTATTCTTATTTTTAAATGGTATATGGCAGTATTAGCAATCATTTGAGCTCAGGAAATTTAGAGATTCTCGCCATTTTTTTAAATTTTTAATTGCATCAAAACATGGTCATAAATTAAAAACTCATAAAACTTAAAAGGCGTATTTTAATATAAATAATTACTCTAGAAAATTTGCTCAAGCTGCAATGAACTAATTTTGATATAATGGAACATTTTTCTGCCATAAGAACACATGAAAATGAGTCAGTACCCCCCTTATACTAATTATTTTTTTTAGAAATTCCCTTCAAATTTCAACAGTCTTTTACAGTCTCGCAGATATCGGAAAAAAGTAGTTAACATTGAAAGAAGGTAATCTTCTGTGTCCATATAAAGACGAATAAAGTGGATTTCGGTTAACTGAGTCATCTGGATTAGATTTAACCCAACTATCTAAATAGAATTCGATTTCTTCGATTGTACGCTTTGTTTACTATGGTATTTAAATACCAATTTATTTACTAAAATATATGTATTTTTAATCTATGGAATTCCTCTTTTACTGATCCTCAATGAAAATTTTCGTATATATTTAAATTCTTCTTCTTAAAGTGCCAAACCCATTATCGGATGTAAGTGATCTCTATGCGAAACTTTTAGAGAAAGAATTTTTCATGTGATTTTTTATTTGCTTTCCACATGTAATAAATTTAGGATAAGATTATTTTAATTGACGTTTATTGATTATGAGTACCGAAATTATCATTTTTTCCATAAAATATTTTTATTTTTATTGCAAATTCAGTCACTCAGGCGTCACTGCGTTACTGTATTAATTTCTTCGTCAGTCTTTAATCAGTATTTACATTTGCAGATTCATAAAGTTAGGATACATTTGGTTCGATCTGCAATATTAATATTTCCAATCCCCCAAATTTATGAAAATTTGATTGAATTCTATTTTATAAAATATTTAGATGATGACGTATTATAAATTGATTAAGTCGAGTATGACTTATGGGATAATTTGGTAAAATAATAAATTATTTTATGTGTTCGAATATTTTATTTCGTCATAAGTCAGATGATCGGACCAACAATAAATCTGGATATATAAAATGGCATAAAATCGCGGAATGCAATTGAGAAACGGAAAACTTTGTAAATAGAGCTTTTTAGTAGATGGCATTAGTTTTTATACGGGCAACGTAATGAAGGGCAAAGTTGTGCCGTAAGCTCGAAAGTGGTTCCGACTTACGTACGCTCGTTAATCCTTCAAAGACCATATTTCTTGAGGAAACTTTGCATGCGTCGTTCATAAAACATGTCGGAGAACGCTTTTTATTACATCCAAGTATCGAGCATAATGTAATTTATCGGCAATCACATTATTGGCAACGGTCTCCTACTACCACGTAGCATGTTCACCGTCCTGTAATGATGCACTAAGTAATTTATTACCCCGATCTGATACATGCCGTGTACGGAGCCAACTTCTTGAGCCCCAATAAGCTTTTAGGTCGAAACCGTGCAAGAATACATTTTTCATAATGGCCCGGCAAAATGTGCAGCTCTCGTTATTCCCGATACCGCAAGCGGCCCGGGGTGAAATTTCGTTTAATACTCCCGCAAAGTATTAAAACGCTTAACAAGATAATTTATATCAAAAAGGGAGCTTCTTGGAGCAGTCGACCATCGACCAAGATCGAAACTAAATTTTTAGTACCAAAATACATAAATGCAAACACAATAGGGGAAGGCATTTAAAGGAAATTTCGATTAAGTCGCCTTGAGAAATAATTTAAAACCTTGTACATTAAAAAATATGGAAGGATGATGAAATTTTTTCACAACATATATTTTTACGATCTCCCAAGAGCCTCTTAACAAAATAACGCGTACGGGTTAATTATAGAACAAACGATTTGGGGAGTTTTTACGTCCTCCTTCCTGCGACTTTAGTAGGCTTTGCTTCCGGAATTTTACACTCCGCAGTAGATATTATGAAGCAGGTAGTAATCATATATGTATATGCATAATATATGCAAATTCGCATCATTTCAAAACTTATTTTCCATGTAAAATACGTACGAAATGCTCGCACTCCGCCTAAACACAGCTGATGGTTTTATATTCATGTCCATAATAAAATTACCATTTCTAAGCAAAAAAGGTAGAATATAACATAATAAAAATTAATGATGGACGAAGTTTTCCGAGGACGATGGCTGATACTGTAGTTACCTTAGGGGGGAGAGTCTGGATCGCCTGATAACTTCTAAAAATATATTTTTCTCGTGGAAAGTTGTACATGTACTTGTATTTTACCCATAGGGCCGAAAATTTTCTTATAATTCCCAAACTCATTCTGCCAAAAGTTTGAAGCACCTGAAATAATGTATCACTATTTCAGTTTTTAGCCTTAATTCCTCCCCCTTCTTCATTTCTGTAAAAAATATGATATCGATAATGTAACATATTTTTTAAATTCCTCATATCTTATTTGTATACATTATATCTTATACGAATGTAGGTTGTTTAGCTCAGTAAAAATCAAATTTTAATCAGTTTGTTTGATATAATTACATCATTTTCATTTTACGCAAAATTTAAGTAAGGTTATTCATATAGAAACTCATATAAATATTATATTTACAGTTATAAAACAAATTAAGAGGAGAGATCTGTTACTGGATCTTGGTGATTTCAATTGAAGACTTTTTTTATGGAAACACAATTTTCATGTGATGATTTTTTTTTCCTTTCCGCGTATAGTAAAGTAAGGATAAAATTATTCAATGTTGATGTAACGTAAAGGTTTACATCCAGAATAGATCCATGGTTAAGTTGTAAAATGATACCACTAGACCAGTAGTAGGCCTTTTTTATTATATATTACACTTTTGCAATGAGAGAATGTTACGTTTTTTTTTTCTTTTCTAAATGTTGTTTCAAATAATTTTGCATTTTAGTCAATGATAGATTACCCGTTTAACTTTATTAATCGTCTCAATATTATTTTTTTCTTATAGAATATAAACCTGGATCAAGACAATTGATCAGATATATGTTTTTGATATCTCTAATTTGTTGATTTGATCATTTTTTCAAGTAATAAGAGTTCCAATAACTAACCCACTGTACCAACACTTGGTCAATGAGCTGAGGTAAATCACACATTATAAAAATACTTTTGGTCTAAGCCATTCGTTCGTACAAGAATCATCCATTTGTCAAAGGAAATGATGTCTGCCGAAACTACAAAGAAAAAAATTCACCTTTATCGAATTATGTCAATAGATATAGAATGTAAGGTCACATCTCCTTTTTATCAGTGGAATTATTTCACCGGTAGCGAGGATCGAAAAAGCTTTTACCGCAACAAAAGTTACCGGGGGTACGTATGAATAAATAGCCGGGGCTGTCACCCCCAGCCGCCCGGGCCGCTAGCCCACGCCCCCCAGGGGGGATTCAGTTAGTTAGCGGCCGTAATTCTCAAAGAGCCACATTTTAAAAAGGCTTCAACCTTACATACGTACAATAAAAGTGCGCGGTTAAAAGTAAAGTGGCTCTCCGAGAGGGATTCAAAATTCAATTTCTGGGAGTCGACAAGTGAGTGCGTCTCCCCTTTGACTGTGTCTCGCCATTTTTCGCCTCCGAGCGAGCGCTAAAGCCTCCGACACTTTCAACCCCTTCCGCTCGATAAAATCGCACAAAAATATATATTCGTTTGACCGAAAGCCCATAATCTCGTATTTGACGTTCGGCATTTTAAGCGATTAATTATGACACATTGAATTTATGTATCGGTTTAAAAAATGCGAAAAAAGGTTTCTCTCAGCGTGTAACAACATCATTTGCATTCTAAGCATGCATCGATGTGTATACATCTTAAAACTTAGCACAGAATATACCAAGAACTGTCAAAATTGGATAAAATTATCGATTAGCAATTTAGTCGAAAAATATGGTAATTTAGTCATTTAATGCAAATAGTAAGATAAACGGTTAATTTCCTTACGAATTTTAAACAGTTTTTAAAGTGAAACTTTTATGGGCGCGGTATGGTAAATTGGCCTGAACGTCACAAAAAGTGAAACGCTTCTCCTTCTCTGACTTCAGATTAGAGAAAAAAGATGGATAATCGTATCTACTTTCTCTGTCAGATATGCCATAGATTAGACGCATAAAGTAACCACTAGACCAGTAATGCGCCTATTTTATTATATTACACAAACACATCTTCAACTTTTAGTTAATAATTTCCGTTAATAAATGAAAAACGAGCAATGCATAAATGCAACTTTTTCTAGGAGTTAAGAAGTTTTATTTCTACCGTGCGAGAGTCTTGCGCATTTTTTAAAATTTGCATTTCTCTCAAAAATATTTTTTTAAAAAACAGCACAAATGTTCAGGACTTTAATTTAATTGCCAAAAAAATGGTTATCCCTTTTAGCTTGAATGAATAGTTCCAACCAAAGTTGTATTCTTTTCTAAAAGTTGTAATGCTAATGATCTGATCAATGTATAAATTGTCATATTTCTATCCCAATCAGTCGACGTTGCTCTAGTATCACTTTTGTCTTTATATTAAATCCCAATATGAACCGAAATTCAATTTCATCACTACTGGGAGTGTTAGACATATATTGAATATATTTACACCTGAAATTTATAAAAAATAATTGCTCACTTATAGTAACATTTTTCCTGGTGTTTAGTAGTGTGGACAAATACAAACTTATTGAGTGATGTGATAAATAGCTTTGAAGCATTACCAAATAGAGTTTGCATTCGTTGTTCAAAATTGAAAATAATATGTGATGTTTCATCTTATTAAACAGTAAATTAAATTTATTTTAAAGTAACATCATCACAGATTTATCAGATTCAAAAAAAAATCCATTTACATTTTTCCATAACTATGAGATCTTAAATAGAATTTATTTAAAACCTTTGTTATTTCTAAGCACAATTATAATAATATATTATAGCAAATCAGAAAATATTTCACTAAAATACAAAAATATGAGCCTAGCAAAAACGATCTTTATGTTTATTTTATGTACTGAACTTTCTAATAAGGGAAGAACCCTCCTGATAACTTGTATAATTTAAATGCAACATCTAAAAGTTTTTGTCCATTGAACTAAATCATCCCTCGCCTATTGGAAAATTTACATTAACATCTGCTCATTGGAAACGCAATTATGTGTATAGTTAAAGTTATTCGTTAAAGTATATTGGATAGTTTGTATAATTTATTTGCTTCAGACCAATATTTGATTTATGATCAAATAAGAATTAAAAATTTTAAAGGCGTATTTAAGTAATAAAGAGAGGGTAGATCTTAAAATATTATCATGTTTGTGCACAGAGAGCTCATATTTATTCTAGGAAAATTATTTTTCAGAAATACTGCAATGCCTTTGACAGAGCTTAAAAAGCTTTTTTTTTTATAAAAAAACATGCAACATAAATTTGAAAAGTATTTTAATTTAAAGTCAGAATTTTAATATTCATATTGCTAAAAATACGAATTTTAACAAAGCTATCATATTCTAAAAGGCGACATGAGAGTTTATTATAGTTAAAAAAAATCTCAATTAATAAAAGAATATTATAAAGCTTATGGAAAATGATGCAATGATGACAAACTTCATAATATTCCAATTTGGTCCAGATTTTAATCACAATAAACACATATCGGCCCTTGAGAGGAGTAAATACACTCCATGGACAATATTTTATTCCGGCTTAATCCGCATTGTTTGTATCACACAACAGGGGATGAAAAAACGCAATTTTCATCATAACAGACAATTAATTTACTTTATATGGGAATATCCCACGTAACGTATGCAAATATCCGATATGGCCTAAGCGTTAATTGAGTTTTATCCCGGGCGATTGTTTTTGTATCATTACGTTCGTTTGCTGACGGGCCCTGCACGGAGGCGTGAATTAAACGTTTATTTTGTTTCAATTTAGCGTTGTATTGGAACGCTTTTATACCGTGTTAAGCCTTCAAACGAAGAAAAACATTTATTTTCACCCGAATTTGGGGAAGCAACAATACAAAGTCTTTCGGATGCAGCTGGCCATTTTTCTTTTCTGTCCAAATATATGAAAATGTATTTCTTTCTCATATTGATATAGCCTTGATTTGTGGCTTTTTGATACTAATTAAAATACAGTATGAGATATATAAGCTATTAAAATAAATAGCATATTTTAAGTATCGTAATGATTATTGCAAAAAAATTACTGATGAGTGTGGCCCTGCTCTAATAATACTTTAATGGCTGATGATACAACATATGTACCATAGCTCAGATAACTATATACAGTCGATTATTACATCGTTTATGCAAATATGTGTACCATAAATTCACCAATAGTATAGGCATAATGGTTTAAATTCTGGATTATCATTATAAAGATTCGGGTTGAAATCCAAAAAAAAATATTCACCATACCGATAAATTTGGATATTCGGAAACATTAATATTTCTATTATCCTGATTTTATAGATTAGAAAAAATAAATATTTAAGCCATTCTGTAATGCCTTTTTTTTTTTTTTTTTTTTTTTTTTTTTTTTTTTTTTTTTTCGAAGGAGGGGAATCTTCAAGAAGACGCCTCCTTCTGAGGTAGTGTGAGGTTTGACTAAGCATTGGTAATGCGTCTCGCTAGTATTTGACTGAGCATCGCCAGACTCACTAAACCCCTCCTCCGGTTCCGCCGCCACCCGGCTACCGTGAAGTATTGCTCTAGGGTGGCGGTATGTGTCCCTCTAGGGCCTCGTGTTAACGTGAATTCTTCACGGTTCTTCTATTCTTGATATATCTCTGCTGGGTTTTCTCGCTCATGGGTTGAGGAGGAGGAGGATGCTTCGGTGCGTGTCCGACGTCTCAGTCGTTCAGCATCCTCCTTCTGCAGCATAACGCACGCGACGTATCTAGACAACGCGTTCCATGCCCTGGCATTGGTTAGCATCGTAGGGACCATGTTGCTGGGAGTGAGTGAATTGACTTCAAGCTCCTCCCGCAGTGTGTCCCTCTCTGTGCTCCAAGCCGGGCAGTCGAATAGCGTGTGCGCGGCATCGTCCAGCTCCGCTCCGCAGTGGTGACAATTCGGACCGGCCTCTTTTTGAATCCTGTGCAGGTAGCTACCAAAGCAGCCATGCCCAGTGAGTGCCTGGGTAAGGTGGTAGCACAACTGACCGTGTTTCCTAGCTGTCCAGGGCTTAAGGTCAGGGATGAGCCGATGGGTCCATCGACCTTTGGTGGAGCTGTCCCATCGGAACTGCCATTCCACCATGGTGGACTGCCTAGCTCTTTGCTTGGTTTCCCCGGTGCGTATAGCTTTCCTTTCTTTTGCGAGCAGGTCGATTGGCGGAATGGCAGTCAGTGCCAGGACTGCGTCTTCTGACACTGTGCGATATGCTGCTGCGACTCTGATCGCGCTTCTCCTTTGTACTCTAGCCAGATTGAGCCTGGCCCTTTCGAAGTGTAGTGCCTCGGCCCATATCGGAGCTCCGTACAATAGTACCGAGTGCACCACCTCGTTATATAGTCTTCGACGGTTTGTCTTAGGGCCACCGATGTTAGGCATCAACCTAGCTAGACCTTCCGCAATACTAGCCGCCTTTGTTGCGGCCTTCTCCGTATGTGTAACAAAACGGAGCTTATCGTCAATTTCAACCCCCAAGTAACGGATGGATCTTGAGAACTTGATCTCACAGTTCTCGATACTCAGAGGTGGGGGCGCAAGCTTTCTTCGCCTAGTAAAGAAGATGGCCTCAGTCTTCTGGGCGGCGAGCTGCAGTCCAGCCCCCGTCAACCAGTTCCTGACCCTCCTTAGCGTGTCTTCGCAGATTATTTCGAGGTACTCCGTTTTGGCGGTGACTAGTATTGCGACGTCGTCAGCGAAGGCGACCATTTTGGCGCCCTCCATGAGCGGTGTCCTCAATAAGCCATCATACATAGCGTTCCACAGGGTGGGTCCGAGCACCGAACCCTGTGGGACTCCCGCAGTGACTGGTCTTTGTTTGCTCGTCCCGTCGGCTTCTGTGTATATTAGTGTCCTCTCGTGCAGGTAGCTCTCCACCATTCTGGTCAAGTATGGCGGGACGTCAATTTCCTTCAAGGCCCTGTTTATCAAGTTCCATCTTGCGGAGTTGAAGGCGTTCTTGACGTCCAAGGCTATCATTACTACGTGTTTACTTGCCTTGATACTGCCACCCCACGCCTGTTTCACCGTGTCAACGACCTCGGTGACAGCGTCGATTGTGGAGCGGCCTGCACGGAAGCCGTACTGTTGCGGGGATAACGCAGGTTCGATAAACTGCTGGAGTCGCTGGAGCAATAGTCTCTCCAGCAGTTTCCCTAGCCCGTCCAACATGCACAGCGGTCTATAGGCCGACGGTCCCGATGTTGTCTTCCCTTTGGGGATGAGCACCAGCTTCTGGCGCTTCCAAGGTGGTGGGAAGATCCCTTCCGATAAGCAAATATTAAATACCGTTAGCAGGAGGTCCGGGTCAATGCCGGCGACCAGGCCGATGGCTATATTGGGCACTCCATCCAGTCCGGGGGCTTTCTTTGTCGCCAGACGCTTTGCAGCCTTGGCGAGCTCTTCCACGGTGAAGGGGGGTCCCGTCTCCTCAGGTGTTCCAAGGGATGTGGTTACCGAGTCTACTGGTGGTGGGCTCGGAAAGAGCTTGTCTACCGTTGCTTTGAGGTTTTCGGGGCTGCTCAGGAACGGATCTATTTTCGCAGGTCGGAGTTTGCGTCTCACGATCTTGTAGGGTTTTCCCCACGGATCTGAGTTCACAGACTCGCATAGCTCGTCCCAGCACTGTGCTTTGCTTTGCCTGATGGCATCGCGCAGTGCTTTTCTCGCATTCTTGTATCCTAGGCGCAGTTCATCGGAGCTCGGGTGTCGCTGCGTCCGGCGGTGCCAGGCGATGCACTGTCTCCGTAACTCAGCAATGTTGTCGTTCCACCAGTATACCGGCGCTCTTCTTGTTCCCGCAGCACGTCTAGGCATTGCAGCGTTGCAGGTGAAGTGGAGGAGTTTATTGACTAGAGTCGTGATCTCCTCTGCTCCCGCTCCACTTGCCGCTGCATCCGTAACCATTTTACGCTTGAGGGCTAAAGCCTGCTCGAGTGCCGGTGCGTCTAGCTTACCGATGGC
The DNA here is from genome assembly GCA_008973525.1 of Stenopsyche tienmushanensis. NCBI lineage: Eukaryota > Metazoa > Arthropoda > Insecta > Trichoptera > Stenopsychidae > Stenopsyche > Stenopsyche tienmushanensis. The sequence goes on from WACJ01000059.1 coordinate 287,664, forward strand.
CCATCCCCCGTTTAGGTTCCGGCTGCGTATTGGTGCACAGCCGCTAATCTTAAACTGAATGTATCGATGGTCACTATGTGAGTAGATATCAACGACCTGCCATTCTCCGACTCTTGTCGTGGCCGATTCACTGACAAATGTGACATCGATAACGGAGGCACTCTCCCTGCGCACGAATGTGTGCGCGCCAGTATTCAGTGCGTGGAGCCTCAATTGTGCCGCCATGTCGGCGAGGAGAGCGCCCCGCCTATCAGTCCTAGGGGAGCCCCATTCTGGGGCTTTAGCGTTGAAGTCGCCTGCAACGATGACCGGGTGGGTAGAGGTTCGTATACTATCGGCTAGGCGCGTAAGGTCGCCTGCGAATTCGGCATACGTAGAGTTCGGTGAGAAGTAACAAGAATAGATTCTCATTCCTCCCGTCTCTATCCAGGTCCAGCCATCGCTGGGATCCCTCGGAGTTCCAGTTATGAGTAGCTGAGGAGTAGCCACCCAGATCGCTGCTCTGTTGTCAGCACTGGGAATGAGGCGCGGATTGTTATAGTTTTGATACTGCTCGGAGATCAGTACGAGGTCCGCTTCCCTTTCCTCTGCTATCTTCTGCATGAGGTCTTGGGCCGCCCTGCAGCAGTTAAGGTTTATCTGGAGGACGCTGGCCATTTTTTAGCTTTATGTATCGCTCTTCTATGTGCAGGGCACTCTTTCGTCCCCATGCTGTGGTTCGTATTGGCTCCGGCTCCCTTATCCTTACATATAAGGCAACACGGATTATTTGTGCAGGCGGCGGCCTTGTGTCCCGCTTCTCCGCATCTTCGGCACATTGTTGAGCGATCAGGGTTCTTACAGTCCCTGGTCGTGTGCCCTGTCCCCTGGCAGCGGTAGCACTTAAGGATGCTATTTTTCCTTTGTAGGCGGCAGTAAGTCCATCCTATTTTAATTTTTCTTGATTCAAGCAGCCGCGCGCTAGCCTGAACGGGGACAGAGACAATCGCCAGTTGAGTGCCCCATGATCCAGACTTGAGGTACTTGATATTGACATCCTCTGGTGCAAGGTCGGTATCCCTGGTCAGAGCCGTGATGATGTCGCCCTCCTTCATTCCTTCCTCAGTAATAAAGTAGTATATGTCCTGCCGAAGCAGGACTATTCTGTAATGCCTAGGTGTGATTAAATTTGCGATATACAATTTGGGAGTTGAATTTCGACTTCTTATATGGATGATTATTCAAATTGCATCGAAACGAGCAATTCAGCCTAAATCTTGCCATAAATAATACGAATCAGGATCGGATTGTTCAGTGGAGGCATTACTCGATTTATATTGGCGTTGTTCACCTTTTGGTGACCAAGCGTTGCTGCAGCACGGCACAGTTTGGAGGGATGCCAATTACGCTGGGCACGCATGAGTAGTGATCACGCTGGCAACACCATCCCTGATAATCTAGTTAGTATTCATGGAGTATGCAAATAGTCACTCGCCTATGAGAACGGTCGCTGATGGCGAAATGTTACATCCTAGGCACATGCAAAAGCTCAACCGGGAAGGTTTTCATGAATAAAGATTTCCGGGCCCAGGACGGGGACTGCCGTAGCCAGGATCCACCGTAGGATGTATGCTGTGGTTGTCTTCCCTGCAAAACCATCCCGCTGAGATTTATCGTATCGTCATATGTAGAGTGGTTAGACACTTCACCTATATTTGTGCGGGTCACTTTATGTCAAGTTAGCACCAGCCCTCTATGTTTTAGCTAATTTGCTGAGAGCACTTTTCAAATTAGTCGCTAACCAACCCTTCACATTATTATTTTTTAAAACAGCATATTTAAATTACAACAGAAATCCATATATACAAGAATCTAATAAATAAAACGTTGAATTTATTAAATTTGGTTCGAAAAAAGCCATTTTATAATATAAAATAACGCATGAATAAATATACTTAACAGTTGTAAAGATTTATTTTTATATGTATATCAATTTATGTGTTTTATATTGTCGTTTTTATGTCTTTTGTGATTCTGTAAGAATACTTGATTTATAAAAAAAATACCATAAATGAGCCAAAAACATGAATTGCTTATTTAATCATCTAAATTTATTGGTTTAAATTTTTATTTATTGGTAAAATCTTCTCTTATATAGCATTAAGAGTCTATTAGGTACTCCCACAATATATAATATACATAAGACATGTTGGCCTGCGCATGCTTATGGAGTTACCGCCGTTGACATCATGGACACCATGGATATGCGCCTTGTCTCTATTCTATATTTAGTGATATTAGCATGAATTATCATAGTTTATCGTGGTAGAGTTTGGACATTTTTTATTCATTAGATGGGTATGGTCATATATATACGGTTATTCTCTATATCGATTCATTTTAAATGCCATGGTCTCAATTTCAAACATAATATTATTATTCATTCAAATTTGAACGAGAAATATTAAATGTACAATCTATTTTATTGTTTTGTCACAATTGCTTTAAAATGGCAAAAATACTATATAAACAAAAAATAGATCATATTTTTATAGAAAGCGAATTTGAAGACACCGTAGACGATCTGGACGACCGGGAACGCAATATGAATATTTCTTCTGATTAAGTTCAGATTCGAAAAAGATAGAAAAGCCTATGAGAGCTAAATATTGTCGGACAGAAGAATAAAAATGAGAAAAAAACCATTTGCCTGGCTCGATGCTCTCTACTTTAAGGGGGGCAATCTCTTTAGACGCTCGAAAATGAGTCGTTTTTCATGATTTTTTTTAATGGTGATAAAATAATCGTATCATTTTAAATTTTTGACATAATTTTATTACAACCTTAAAGTGTAAATTTATTTTATTTAAGTGGCGCCTTTTCTCGTGATTTCAAAAAGCTCGCCATTTGTCGAAGGTTTCCTGTTGATCTGAAATCGAAAATTGAAATATTTTTTGATTTTTAATATATGTAGGCAGTCAACTCAGTTATAAAAATTTAAAAAAGTATAACATTGAGAATTTAGTAGGTTTTTTACCCCAAAAAAATAATTTATTTACGCGAAAACCTTAAAACTTTAGCTAAGTTGACTAGATAATATTATATTTCAAAACATCCCAAAATTTCAGGCAGATTGATCAACAAATTTTTAAGCTACAACTGGCGAATATTTTGAAAATACAATTTCAATATAATCTCGTTTAAGGTTTCAATGCGATAAAACTATCAATTTTAGTAACTTACCGATCAACCAATGATTCCAGATGCATATAATAGATCTTCAGCTTTCTCAAAAAGTTGATTATCTTTGACTAACTGTTGTTTTCGGGCTATACGAGCTGCTTTAGTCTCAGAAAGACTCTTACGGTTCTACCAAGCCACCCGCGCTTCATCGATATTTTCAGCAAAGACTTTACAGTAGGCACAAATAATTATATTTAATCTTTTCACCATATTCAAAATGAAGCTGTAGTCGTTATTAAATATCCCAGCAGCAATGTGTGCTTATATTTCAATGATTTTTACACCAGAATGCAGGTGCTTTGGAGCTAGCCACCTAACCGTCGAGTTAAAACATTCATTAGCATTTTGGGTATGGTCGCCCAAGCATATTTGAAGTAATTCATCCCTGGACAAATCTTTATAAATTGGTAAGAGATGCCGTTTTATCTCTTGGCCAAGAAATGGAGTCAGATCTTCAAGCTTTGGATATTTTTTAAAGCTATGGATTTCTGCCATTTGCGCTAGCTTTTGACCCCAGTCGGGTTCCCATGATGATGTCTTTTTTTAAATTCCTTGAACTTCTGTACCTTTCGTTCTTTTATTAAGATATTTTGACATTTTTGCTTTGAAAATTCAAATACACACGACTAACTATCGAGCTTAACTTGACTTCAAGCAACTTTAATTTCGCAAACCTACAGTTAGAGATATATGAGTGCTGACTCACTAGTTCACAGCGGTTCCGGCGTGTTCCTGATTACGCGCTATAACTTCCTAAATATTTCATATTCCGATTTTTCTCTTTTATAATATACTCTCAATATGTTATATTTTCGAAAAAAATATTTTAATTGAAAGCCACTAGTTTTTAAAATGTAATTTCTTCAATTTTAATACAAATTCAAAATATAATTTTAAAGAAAAGAAAAAGTCAAATATATATATTGTCGTGGTTTACATACGTATCAATAACAGCCGTAAACATAGGCAACTCTACATATCCGAAGTTTCAGACATTTGTAAATATAGCTTCTTGTTGACATTTCAGGCAGAAATTTAGTATTGACATCATACAGATTTTTAAAATAAGAGCAATGACTTTTCAAATATGATATTTATCAAGTATGTATTTCTAAGCTGAATTTCAAAATAAATTATGGATTAAATGTCTTATTAATTGAGCGATTGGTTGAAAGGGGAAAGGTTGAATTAATGTCGAGATCATTTAAAGCGCGTGGCTGGTTCTTTTTTCCGGCTTCCAATTAACACGTCTCGTCCATAATGAGCAGCTTACCCCGTCATCATCTGACAGGCCACACAATGCAATCTTCCATGCGAATCAATTTGAAAACTACCCCGACACGGTAATTGGTGGGTAAATATTTTTCCGCGGGCCTTCCTCCTTCCTTCGGCGCCTGCTGAGCCTTCGTCACGGCCCTGTTTGGTTTTGTGTCACACGGAACGAGCCTTTCATACTCAAACATAGTGTCGAGTTCCTTTCGGCGGAGGGTAATGTGGCACCCATGCTGGTGGAGCACGCAAAATACCTCATCAATCATTTAGTTTTCAGGGTAGACAGTTTCTTTACGCCTTTTTATATACGCCTGGAGTTTCCTTAGTGAGGCATTATGTAGGCGCCGGGACGACCCAAGAGTGATGCATCAAAAACCTTTCACGAGCCGAGTGCACAACCAAACACGATCTGTCACCCTCAACTTTTGATAAAATTCGCAAGACTCACTGATCCACTGCCATATTTATTATACTTCTTTCTTAGTATGAGTATACTTTCTTCTTCTCTTCTTTTGCTTAAGCGCACTTTTCAGACGGTCGAGAAGTTTTCAAGGTCACTATATGGAACGCCAACAATACTGGTTTTTTTAAGGCAACACAAAAATGCCAATCATCGCGTTGTCGATACACAATTTATGCCTTAACATAAAAGGCATCACAATAGTGGACTTATGTGATAAAAAAAATCTTTGTTGGATATTTTGAGCGCTTTTATTATACATTTACAACCTTTTGAGGCTAGGTTTTTTATATTAAAATTCAACAAAAAAAAATTCGTTTAAAATCTGAAATTTATCACATACTAATATAGCAAAACTTCGTTTAATATAATACATTTTTAACTTTTAACAAACGAGCCACGTGTGTTGAAAATTAGAGAAATATCAGAAAAATCAAACGTTAAATACTATTAAATATAAATGTAAATTAAATTACATATTTTTTTGATTTTGTGAAAATTTTGCCTCAAGCATATTTTGATTACAAATAGCTTATTTATGTAACGCATAGTGGAGTGTACTTACAGAAACATAAACGATTGTAATATAGTTTTAATTACATTAAATAGTTAATATATATAAGATTTGTACAAAAACACAAATTCAATAAAAGGATAAAAGTTTTTTTTTTGAATATGTTTGGAATCAACACTAATATTTTATTAATCAAAAGTTTTCTTCATATTCGCAATTGATGTTTCAAAATCATATTAATTTATTTTTTAAATAACAACTTTCAGAATTTGCTTAATAAAATCCATATTCATTATTCAATAGGTGGGTATTTATAGTGGAAATGTTAATGTATTTGAAGACTCGTGCATAACAGCGTATAGATTATTTTCCTATATCATTTATATTGTATCGGGTCAGTCTAAAAGTACATGCGCATTTTTGGGAAATTTTTAAATAGTGTAAATGAAATATAATTTAACATTTTAATCAATAATATATTTTCCTCCACTGTCTACAATCGCCTGCTTACTGGTATATTTTTAATTCCATTTCTCTAGAAATACACTAGTTTTGATGGAAAAAAAACTTAAAAGTACGTTTTATATATCCTGTTTAGAATTTAACTTTTTTCCTGGTAAAAAAGTAAGATGTAGTTCTAACAGTTCACCATACATATCCCACCAAACACTTAAAAGTTTATTTTTAGAATGTAAAGACACATTTGCTGTTAAAATTGGCTGCTTATCTTTATCTGTAAAGAGAAGTGCAGATGTCTATTCGTTGCTGGCAATTGGATTCGGATAGCTCATGTGGTAGTCACTTTCCAAGCTTGGATTCTTTCCCAATCTCCTTTAAATGATGAAAGGCTGCTCCATGAAATGAATCCATCTTTTTTTCAATCTGATCCGCTGTTATTTGTGACTCTGACTCCACAAGATTTTTAAGAACTACGTTATCAAAATTAACATATTGTCAACATTTCTGCTTCATCACAAAACATTTCTGGGCAACCTTACACTGATAGTATGTTCACCATAACCACTATTAAGTTTTATCGTTGCAGATCTGGCAGATTCGCCACACAAAAATAAAAATATACAACACATCACGTTTATATTGATTTTCGATATTCATTTTCTATTGGTACTAATAAGCGTCTGATGTTTACAAAAAATGGTGACAAACTGACTAATAAATTAGTCAATCGATGAAAAATTTCGACAGGCTCGAAATTTAATGTTAAATTGTGTGTTATTTACACTATTTAAAAAATTCCCAAAAATGCACACGAACTTTTGGACTGACCTGATACAATACAATAATCTATACGCTGTTATGCACGAATCTTAGAAAAACAGCATTAGCATTAAACAAAGTATATTTATTCATTAAAATTATTTATAAATATAGGTATTTATATTATGTTATTCGTAGCCAGATATAATTTCGTTTTTGCGACAACTCCTACATATTTATCAAATGTTATGATGAGATTCCTTGTATTAATATATATTTATAATTCGACAATCGTTGTTATAATACGAATGTCCTTCATTTTTTTTATAGCGCGTCGCCTCCATCATCTTGTCAAAAGCATTAGATTAATTAATTTCGTATTTTTCTATCCACGGAGAAAAATATTCATGTTCCTGGAGTCAAAGAACAAAACCATATTTTTGAAGAGGCAGGCATTTATATACGGTGTAACGTAAATACTCGAGCGCAGACAATCAGATTTCTTCTTTTGGTGGTATCCGCTCGCCAATTTTTCCTTTGCAAAAGAGCGATTATAATTGCTTTGATGATAATTTAATGTTTTCTTTAAAGGGCGACCATACAAAGGGCACGAATTAAAAGGTAAAAATAAAGAAAAGCGCCGTCAGAGCACCGGAAACCATTTTCTTGTTATCTGCAGCGAATGAATAGATTTTTCAGGAAAATAAAAACTCATCTCCCCAGCGCGTTTACGATTCCTTTGTTAAATATCACAGTCTTCTACATTTTATTTTGTAATCCCACTTGAGTTATGACCCCCTAAAATTCCTATTCCTCTCCTTCGTTTTTCTTTCTCGCGGGCCATAAGGAATATAAAATGAGACCTGAAGAAATCTCTTATCTGCCCGTTCGCTCTTCGAGTCTATTTCCGAGCCTGTGTAAGGATTGGAAAATGGGCTCCTTAATCTACTTACAAATGCAGATGGCGCAGTTGTTGATAAAAATAATAATTCCGAAGAGATGAATACTACTTACCGATTTCAGGTATTTCCAAAAGGGCGCCTGTGGATGCCTAAAAATAACCCAAATTTGACTGGGAAAATCCTACATAATCAAACTCCTTCAAAGCTTTTCCAACAAATGCTCAGTGTCCCCAAGAATTTATCATCATATAAAATCCATATATCTAAAATTATATATTGAATCCATTAATTTTCCAATTTATTATCTGCATTTATTTTTTTCAAATTCTGATTGAAGGATATAATAATAACCGAAGCTAGGGAATCCAATCCCGAGCCAAAATTTCGATCCCGGGATTTCGGGATTGCATTAGACCAAGGTTGTCCAACCTTTTTTGTCTTGGGAGCTACTTTTCAATTTAAAATTGTCTCGGGATCGACTTCTAATATGATCCTTATAGGAAATTTATTTAAGGTATTTCTTTTTTCTTTCTAAAAAACCTAAAACTCAAATTAGCAGAGAGACCATCTCGGGATCAGTCCCACAAGCATCGAGTGTTTCGTCATTTAGTCTGGATTTGATTTTGGAAGCCAAAGGCAACTTGCTTCCGAAAATGTACGCTCAGCCTTCACACTCGTTGGAGGTATCATCATCAGATATTAAAATGCTAGTTAAATATCTAAGTAAAATTCCTTTCTGCTGAGACACGGACTAAAACTCGCAAAATTCCCGATTTCCTGACAAATTATTTATTTCCGTCGCTGCAGATGAATACTTATACACTATAATACTTTGATGTGATTCGCAATTATATTACGGAGGAATACAAAAATTCTGAACCCCGTATCTATTATATTTTATATCGGTATTCCCATTATTAGAGTCGAGGTGTAGTAAATACGTCACCGATAGGGAAAGCTTAACATAACAACGTGAAAAACATATATATACGCTACTGTTTCCAAGCGTCCAGATTTTGGCGGAAATGTCTCAATTTAGTAGCCTTCGTCGTGCTGGTGAAGTGATTTTGACGATTTCTGTTAGATGAAAATTTCAATCCCGATATTTTCGGGATTACGTTTACTAATCCCGGGATTTATGTGCGCACCTGAAACTGTCTAGGTTCCCGGGATCCGAGATCCCAGGATTGGATTTCTTAGTCGCAGCATCATATCGTAAATTTATGACCGTATGTCATATGATTGAAAAGGATTTAAGTTATAAATAAAATCAAAAGATTGATCTAAACATCTCAATATTTTTCATTAAGGCTTGGTAAGTATTGATATTTTCGATCGATCGTTTTGATACACTTTTAACCTAATTTTTTGCTTAAAAATATATAAATACAGATTAATTGGTGGCAATCGTTTAAATTAATTTTATATTTTACATAATTTCACTTTCGTATACAAATAACCCTTTTCTAAATTAACCATAAAAACCATATAAGAACCTATACACCTAGAAAAATCTCATGTAGAGTTAAGCAAATATCTGATTACGAATATTTTTACTCAAAACAATAAATAGATAAGAATCGCTACTAACTTTTTCTTGTTATATTTAAGGTGTCATCTTACTTTGACGGCTCAAAAATTAGGCAATTTTTGACATTTTTTTCACAGCAAATACATCGTATAAAAAATGAGTTTTTTTAGGATTTATTATGGCACCCTTATATAATACTAAAAAAAATGTAATTAAAAAAATATATATTATAACGTTTTATTAAACATTATGTCAAAAAGATGGAAGTCCGCAGTGTTCATCGGTTTTTTTATTCAGGTAAAAAGTTAAAAAGATTCTTAATCTGTATGAATCTCGGTATTATATAACACTCAATTAATACTTTTTGTTTGAAGTAACAAAATGGCGCTGGTTTGTAGAAAAGTTTTCCCTTTTTGGAGGTGTTTTTAATGTAAAACGCACGACAAAATAAATATTTTGACCTGATTTAGCGAATTACCATAGCCATACATGTGTAAAATAAGCCCATAAAATTTTAGACCAATCGGCGACTTGGTTTTTCGAAATTCTTTAAACACCACATGGCTCTTAAAAATTGTTAAACTTCCTTGTTGAGTGTGAAGGGATGCTAATACAAATATAACGATCTTATAGTTGGATGTGTCTATCATTCGCATCAAGAATCTACGCCTTCCGGATAGTGTGAACGCTAAGGAGCCTCATCAGTCTTAATTTTATGATAGTATTTGGCCCAAATAGTATTTTTCATATTTTATATTGAGTCAGGATGTCAGCGGAGAGACTAACGCATAATATTTAGATAAATCTTCTATTAACTTATTAGTTAGCTATTCGATTTGTGAAGCTCTTCGTACAGAGATTTTTCTTTTTGTGCACTTACTATCCACTTATTCACCTTTTTTTAAATCTGTTTTAACATTTTTTGACTTAACTTGCTCCCTTTCTAGAACAAAGATAAGAAAGGTCAAACAAAAGCATATATAGGGGCAAATTTGTGACCACAGCGGTCTCAAATCCATTGGGGCGCAATCTGGACGGAGTGATTGCTTCGAGCGCATTTCGCGAATTAACTGTATAGCATTGAAATAATTCGAATTTATTTACCAAAATTATGAATGATATTTTTAGATTTTTTGGACGTGATAAAGTAAGATGACCCCTAAGTCATTAGAATTTATATTTTTATAGCCAAATAATAAAATTGTAATGTAATTTTTGAAAAAAAAATTTGGTAACCATAAAATAATTCACTTATATGTAGATAAAGTAAATAACATTGCGTCAAGAAAAAGTTCGAAATCCCATTTATAGAAGAGATTTGTTCTGATAATAAAGAGGAAAAAAAGGCGTCTGTAACTAAAGTAATTAGGTAATGAGAGCTTTAAGAACGAAATACTAAAGCCGGATGACAGAAAAAAGGAAAGACAATCAGAAAGGGAGCCTAAAATGACCAAATAATGGCAAAAGAGCTTTTCTGTTCGGTAAATAATCTAAATATGTTTTTTAATGAACGAGAATACAATTTATCCATTCACGGAAGAGTAAAATTAAAATAAATACTTTCACCCTTATCTATAATATATTCATAAAGCGCGTATAATTATCGTGCTATTTCTTTACATTGCAAATGCGTGACGTATATTTTTCTTTCCGTTATAAATGATTATAAACGCTTTTCCGCGCTTTCCCCTAATCATAAGAAAAATTTTCCAGCAGGCACTGTGACACCTGATAAGCTCGACTTTATTATATATATTCGTTGAAAAGTTTTCCAATTACAACTGCGTTTTCCGGCCGTTTTTTCACGCCTCTCCCACCCACCGGTGCCCTCGCGGTCTCCACCTTTTTCATGTCTACAAATTGTAGGAAACAAAAGGAAAAATACGTCCACACATGGAGCAAACACTAACGTAGAATTAAAGTTGCATTATGGTGGATGTTATGAGTGACTAATGGTATTTTACAGACAACAAAATAATGTTTGTCTGCATTAGGGACGATCAATCATTCGAAACAATTCTCCGATGCCGAAGACGTCTTTCGTCCTCCTTATGTGGCATTTGCGAGCGCCAATATAAATATGCAGAGTTGACAGGTGCTTTGTTGCATGACGAAGACAATTTGTTGGATTTTTTTTTCATATCAACATAAAATCGATCTTATTGATTTTTGTAACAATTAGCCTTAAAATCATATATGATTTTGCTGCATTTAGAAAAAAATATGTATTTGATCATATATTATAACGTTGTGTGCAAGAGGTTTTTTCATGCAAATTCGGGATGGGTCGCGAAAAGGGACGAGCAACACAGCAGGACGAAGGGTCTTAGGAAAATCGTCGGATATAAAATGCAATATCCTGTGTCGATGGGGAACCTTCCCGTGCAGTGGCGCCACAACGCGAGCGGATACGGCGTGAACTATTCGTCACCCTACACCCCTCCGGTATCATATCCACCCCCACGAGGATCCTGACCCTGCGACACGCGGGTATCGTCGCCATTCTTCCGGATGTCTATTGCAATTTAAAAAAATATATAAATTTCTCTTAAAAATATATATATTTGGCAATCGTTTCTGATGATTCAATCAACATGCTTTATTATCCATCATTTTCTTTTCACTAAAATTTATACGTGGTTATGGTGAAAAATATATATATTATTTAATGTCGGCTTTTATAGGATCTTTCCTCCTTTAAAGTGCTCCAAAGAAATGTGTATGCATCAATCTGTCAATATTTGCTTTGATAATAATTTAGGTTGTATGAAATTTGGCTTTTGATACATTATGAAATATCCAGTGTTTGGATGATGTCGCCGAAAATTTGTGGATTTTTTTTCGCTGCAAAAAGGTAATTGGGGATTAAAAACACGGATGTGCCAAAAAAGGTGGAATATAGGGCAACCAAACACCCGAGGGGAATTATTGACCCGGTCTTCCGTCTTTCTCTGCACCATCAACGCGGAGACAATGCGGATACATCGGTCTCCCTCATCAGGATGCACCATAGTTACACCCTCGGCTTCAGCAGGGCTGGGCAACCGGTGATTTGTGAGACCCTTGAGTGCTCTTTAGCGCTCACCGGTTACGAAAAATCGCTAATGGTCCAATTTTTTCGCCAAACTACGAAAATAAAACATCGCTAAATTACAGTCGATTAAAGCTGCTCGACGGTTTGTTCAATTCCTATGTCTATGAAGTAGAAAAATGAGCATTTATTTTGTACGGTCTATGACATCATTATTCATGATCGATCGATGACTAAGTGTAATTTGACATTTTTGTATTGCCATTTCGAGGCAATTTATCAAAAATTATGAATGAATTTGTTAAACTTAAAATTGACAACTAAATGAAATATTATTGTTTCCATATATTTGAAAATCTACAAGTTGATGTTTAAAACTAGATGGGAAAAGTCGAATTTTTGAGATGAAAAGTTTATTTGTCTGATTTGATTGCACTTCATGCAATCATTGTTTAAAGCTATCATTACCAATATCAATATTATATCAAGTAAAATAGCATAGATTTGTTAAATTAAATTCATATAATATGGAATGATCAAACAAATTTTTCTACAATTGAACATTAAATAATGTCAATCATCCGTCATGATTATGGAAGGATATTGAACAGAATTATGAAGGCATTTTAAACATATTATCATTGTGTTGTTATATAGTTGACGATCGCTGTTTTCATGTGCAGGGAGAGCCCATGTTGCTCCGATAATATGGCTGAATCTGCAAAAGATTCTGAATATTTGATGCTTCAGTTTTATGCGACTTTCGTGTAGAATGATTCGTTGCACAGTTCTTGACTTTTTTTATTATCTTCATGGTTCCATCGGAAGAAAAGTGGGCCAATAAAGTTACATGGGAAAACAGTTAAAGCAACTCGCCTCCTTAAATTGATTGTGCTCCCGGAAGAAAAGTTTCCATTCTTTTTATGATCCGCTGGCTTGCTGCGAATACATTTGCTTAGTCTTTGTTCTTTTTTATCCCGAGTATCTTTTTGATGGGCTCTGATTGCTCGGATGTATTTCTGCAGCAATTTTGCATGTCGCTCCTTATGAAGAGGATTTTTCATAATTTCGCAGAATGCACGTACATAGCTATCCCTACGCGAACTTAATGATGTTCACTTCAGGAAAAGGTTTTGTGGTAAATGAGGTTATCAAAATGGTAATTCCATTGTTACAATACAATAGACCTTTTGTAAGAAAAAAATCTTTCTTTTAACAACGAAATTGTTTTGTACGTAACTTGATTATTTTGAGGGGAAAATCTGAAAAAGGGAACTTTAATGGACTCATATTCTTGAAAAATAATTAATTTTGAATAGCGATACTGATTTTTTTATCTTCTAAGTTTATTGTCATGTATGAAAATATTTAAAATGTATACGCAAAAGCGTGGTTTGTATGAATTTTAAGCGAATCTGATTTAGTGTTATCTTAAAATATAATATTTTACCATATACATACATTTTTTTTTAAATTCATACAATATTATCGAATACTGAATTATTTTTCAATAGAATTTTGGATAGAATAAGATTATTTATTCTTTTAAGAAAATAAAAAAGCGGTAATTTTTTTAATCAATTCTTAATTTAAACGACACTATAAACATTCGCATTAATATTTTGATTTGGTTCTAACAGTTCATAATAAATCACATCATAAATATCCCACAAAACACTTAAAAGTATCTTTTAGAATGTAAATACACCTTTGATGTTGGAATTGGCTGCTTATTTTTATCTGTACACTGTCTTTTTCTTGCGACTTTATGTTAAATAATCCATTTTTCGTCACCTATTACCAAACGATCAAAAAATGACTCTCTTTCGAAGCATGATAAAAGAGAAGTGCAGAAGTTTATTCATTGCTGGCAATTAGATTTTAATAGCTCAAGCAGAACTCACTTCACAAAAATGCGCATGAACTTTTAGGACTGACCTAATACACTCCATAGATCAAGCATTTAGACTGTGAGAGGTAGTTGATTTGAATATAATTTGTATAAATATATGTTTTCTATTTTTATAGAGACTTATGCTCTTTATTATAAGCAAAGAATATATTTTTCTCAATATTTCCAATTTTTTTTTCGATATCAGCGCGGAATTAGTATCGTTATTTTGCTGAATTAAATAGGCCAATGAGACTGAGAATTATTCCAAGGATCGCCATCCATAATAAGAAAATTTGCTCCTCAGTTCGCACATAAATTGCGTTAATTAGGTCAAGTGTTAATTTAAGTTCCTTTTTGCTTAAAAACACATGGATTCCCTCAGCTGCAGCCGTTTTTATCGTCTGTAGCTTCCTCGCTGAACATTGCATATTAAATTATCTTTTGTTATTCTGTTCACATTCAATTAACAGCATCGGACGCCCGATTCCATCCTCTTTTTTGTTCGCTCCTATTTTTTTAATTAATGCTAGTGGAGTCACATGCAGCGGACAGCAAAAACTTTCCGTGCGTAATTAGTACTAAGGCCGTAAGGACCGGAAACTTCCGCTGGATCCTGAACGCTATCCCGGATGTTACTAAAAGGATTATCTAAAAACGTAATTTGTACGAGGGCTAATGAAAATACTTAACGAAGAAACGTTTTTATTGCGATTCCTCCAATTCTCCCGTCCGGCGTTGACTCAGGAATGGGGTATTGACAACTTCTTCCGACTTGAATCAATGGGGTCCACCACGTCCTTTAATTGTGACGGTTTCGTCCCTGGAGGATGTACACAAATCAAGTTGTTCAATATTTATCCAATCATACTCGAGCCCAATTCCCAGATATAATCATTGGCCTGCTGATCGCCAATTCGGACGTGGACCAATATCGAGAGCATATAGACACGTAAATATTTCAGACTTGATTGAGCGAAATAAGAATTCCCATTTGATAATCAGTTTTCATTAATCAATTTTTATAACATACAAACATCCTTCAAAAACGTATCCAATCTTGTATGTTTATTCAATGGTTCCAGTCAATGGGACATACCGATGCAACGCTTTTAATATCACCGATCGATCATCTTAATCCAGGTTTCCAAAGATCTTAAATTTGGAATAAAGCTGCGACTATTAAAATAACCTTTTTGGGGCCGTTTACAAGACAATGGAAATCACAAATTGTAAAAGTTGCTAAAAATGTATTTAATGGAGATTGCCTACACTTAAAAATGTATATGACACCTAAATAACATTTTTTAATAATAATGATTGACTATATGTATATTAGAGTGGTCATTATTTTTTGACTTTAAAAAAAATGGGGCGGTTACCCCGTCGTATAATTTTCTGCCCTAAAAAAATTAATACGTGCTTTTTTTTAATTTTAGAAGTCGCTAGTTTCAGAAAAAAACTTTGTATGGCTACTTAACTATCAATTTATGTATGTTTATTAGTCTATTTTGAAGTGGAATAGCATGCAGAAACACTCACTACTTCACTATAGTCAACCCTCCTCCCCTTCCTCTCTTTCTTAATTATTTCCTGCGGGTGCGTATTGAGATTGAGCCTTGTCCTGCTCCTCACTTCAAATTCAATCATTAATGAGAACACGCTCTTTTTGTTTCCCCAATTATACGTATTTATTTCAACTTATTATAGCGTCCATAAGTAGTAATGGGAGTTTATTAATTAAAAATAAAATCAATATTTGGCTAATTGACCAAGCCACACCAAATCTACATCAGTCAAAGTTACCTTCTATTGGTGAAGTATTAAATTTATGTTTTAACACTACAGCTGTAAACACCGGCTTGAGAAATGGAGCTTGTGTTCTTCTGTAGCAGGGAGGAATTCCTGAAAAAGGAGTTTCATTCATGAGGCCTGCTGGTTTTCAATTTTTTTTTAATTTAAACATCAGTTTCAACTAACCAAAAAGGAAATGAAAGCAGTGAAACATATTTGTCTTTTTACAGTCGTGCTATATAAAATACTAGTTTCAAGCCCTTGTCGGATATTCAGCACTAAGAAACGACTTACAATTATTAAAAGACCTAGTATCCATTGAAAATATAAACCAAACAATCGCTAAAGCTGCCATGCAAAATATAATGAGTAATTTATGGTACTGTCTTTTGCATTTTTTTAAGACGAACTTTCATTTTAAGATAAAAAGTATGGTAGATGCACTAAAAATTGACGATTGCACAAAAAGAAAAAGCATTGATGTCGAACACATCACCGAAAAAAGCAAAGAAAACTTTGTGACAAGCAACTCTTTACGATTTTTCCAGCTACTTTAAAATATAACTCAGTTTTTGAATAATGATGTTGAAAATGGGAGGATGACTCTAATTTTAAGGCTGCAAAGAAAATATATTCTATTCTATAATTATTATAACTGCATCGATTTTACATCTTTCATTTCTTGTCGAATGCAAATCGAAATAATATAACGGATTTATTTAACGTCTGGCCCTGTTTCAGGGAGAGTAATATAAAAAATCACCTCAAAATACCAATATTCATCTATATCTAACCAACTTAAATATTTTAAATATATATCGGTGTGTTCTTCATATCAATCTTAAAAACATATTTCTTGATATTTGTTTTATTAATTTTAAATGAAATTAGATTAACAGGCTGGACTTAAGGGTTGATTTTGATAACTGACCCTTTGATAGCCATTGATTTTTGCATCCATAATTAGAGTAATGAACCTTCTTGTCTTCAGTTATTATGTCGCCTAAAAAATACCGCCCAGTACATGGCAAATATTTTTAATGGCGAGCTCTTTTGAGAAAATGATAACGCATTAAATTTCGAAAAAATCTTCACCTGGCGAAAATCAATCCATTGTAAATTGCGTTGGCAAATTTTAATTTTAAAAATCACAATTTAATCTTGATGAGTATAGTCACCGAAAAAGCACAGAACACGACTTGAAAGTGCAACAGTCAAAGTGTAACAGTCAAAGTGCAACTGATCTCCAAAAACAATCAGGAAATAAAACGAAAACCTTTTTGAGTTCTATTCATATTTATAATGAAATTTATAATCATAAATATTATATATATTCATTTTTTTTATATTCATAATATATATGTATATAATGAGCAATATGTTTCAACAAAATACTCATATTCAACTCACAAACGAAGGCTCTGCGTTATTAAATGTTTGCATTAGTCGCGTCCACACACATGCCTCCATTTCGCCGGCTCCTCTGCGCGGTGTAGCCGCATGCATATTTAAATCGAACTTGTTTGGTGTGCTGAATATTGAAATTGGAGACATGTTAATGTCGAATAAATGATGCATGATGATGGCCATATCTTTGACGTGAACATGAGCGATGGTACTGCGGCATGATTCAATTGTTGTATTCCGGTGTGTTTATAATGTATGCAGTTGTGCTCGGCGCAGTTAGGTAGAAAGATTCGGTCCATTATGGCGGACGAGCCGGCAAACCGAGTTAACTTGAGTGCATTAATTGCAATATTAGATTAATGCCACCGCTCACGAGAATTTGCGGCATACGAACTACGCCGATTTATTGTGGAGCATCTAAATTAAGCGGCTGGAGTATGCAACTCCAATTATCACGTGGAAGACCAGCTCGCTTCGGTGAAAAATTATCTTACATTCTCTAGTTAGTAACTAGCTAGTTAAATTCTTAATGAAGTTAGTTATTTTTTGAATATTTGATGTCTTATTAGAATTTTTGTTCATTAGCAATTGTTTGCTGAAATGTTTATGAAAATTAAATAAGTTAGGCAAACCGGAAAGTAATCAAAAAAATTATCATTTGGAAAACATTTTTATGGCAATAACAACATAAGTCATCTATATGGAATAGTTTTAATTTAATTTTTTTCATCGTTTAGGCAATGTTTCCATCTTCAATAACTATGAAATTTTAAGACGTTTAAAAAAATATGTTTCTATATGCAAAATGAAGCATAGTGGTTTGCTGAAAGGTATTTTTTTGTTATTGGCCCAAAATTGTTATTTGTTTTATGAGCTCTTATTTCATTTGTGGTAATGATCCTTTTTTTTGAAAATATTACAGAATACATTAATACCTATATCTAGCAATTCATATATTAAACAATCTTAATTATAAGTTATATTGTAGATATCAGTTTTATTTCCATTGATCTTCAGTTGCCACTTATCGAAAAATCTTAGGGGAGTTTTTAATATTCGTTGCAACTTATTTTTAATGCGTTAGTTAAAATAAAGCGAGATCGGAACCAGAAAGAACTGGAATATCATGAAGAAAGATGTTGAAAAGATAAGGTCCCAATATACTAACTTGCGGTACTCCGGTTGGGATGAAAATTGAGCCTGACTTGTGGTGATTGACTATCACAGAAATTTTTCTATCTAGGATTTATCGGTCTTTAGCTTGCTAGACTATTTTGAGACGGTTTTGAGATTGGAATTACCATTGCAAATTTCCATGAAGTGGGATAATAATCGATTTGCAGACAAAAGAAGGATCGTCTTTATTATCAATGATAATAGAGATAATAGGGTAGGAATGTGGATTTCACATCAAGATAATAAAAATGCACATGTTAGCGAAAGTTCAAATCGGACGTTACGTATAAATGATCATAAAACTTCATCTGAACTTCTATGGAACCTAAAAAAGTGCAAGTATGCAAGCAAGCAAAATAAATTTAGAACATAAATATTGAAGATTTTAATGAAATTGCATTTTTGTAATAGAAAATACCCAAGATGATGTTTGTCAACAACGATAATAAGCATATTTGACTGAATCTATCTATTATATAATTTGGAACATACAGTGACAATAAGAAAGCCAATTTTGTCAATTTTGACTGTTGACAGTTAACTTAATATTTTTACACTTAGAAATATTATTAAAGCTTAATAATATAAATAGCTGATAAAACTTCTATTAGAGCTTTAAAATACTGGATTAATTCAATAAGAAATTTAAAAATATGCCCAAGTAAATGTAAACTGTTTTCGCCTTTCCCTGGCAGTTTATTGCCTCTCGTGTCCTGATTGATGTACCCAGGCGGAGGGAAGATATATCACCCTGGCTGGAGTTGGCACCCCACTCGGACACTGTCCCTACCTCATTAATTGCAATTTAATAAGCACGCAGAATAGCATAACTACTTCCTGAACTGTATTTTGAACTTAATTACAAGTGCTTCAAGCACAGCGTACATCGCCTAAGCTACGCCAGAGCTTACGTCCAATCTAATTATCGAAGATCCTGTATCACATCGAAGCAACATATTTTTCATCTTAAATTCTCCGAGGGCTATATATAACTTTTCGATACATGAAAACACCAATTAACTTTATTAAAAGTATAGTATAACCCTTGTTAGATTTTGGAACATTGCTATTATTCTATCGATCATATTGCCCGCGGGCAAACATCGGCTCACGAGATATATAGTAGAGATAGTTCAAATAACTTTTCCTGTAATAACATCGATTATTCAAAAACATATTTTACTTGAAATGTGTCGTTAATTTTTTGCGCAATGGTCTCTCGACATTTAATCAAATGGTTTTATGAAATCTTGATACATTTTCGATCGTTTTGATTTAGAAAATGTATTAAATTTTTTTCATATTGATGGAAATATGCTAATTTTTGCATCTATTGCCTAGAGTTTTAGTTCATAAATCAAATCTTTACAATCTAATCTATTTTAAGATTTTGACTAAGAAATCATAGCAAAACGATGATAAGAAGCTGAAATAAATAAATATAAACTGAGACAAGCCTTCCAACAGGAAAAAATAAATGGGTTAAAATAACTAGACAAACTCGAAAAACTATCCAAAAATATGTTCTGAAGACATGGAAGTAGTTTTTTTTTTTTGCTAAATCAAAGATGCAAATCAATAGTTTGAAAATTCAGATTATTTGCTCATGCTTATTAATTTTATTTCTTTCAGTTGCAATGGCAATTAAATTCATTTTTATTTTAAACTAGCTGGTACCCGGCGCGTTGCTGCCACAGAAGAAATAGTTCTAAAAATATCATTTGAAATTTGAAAGAGTTATCTTGTTTAATTAGCAATGATATAAATAATGATATTTTTTCCGACAATTAATACATTTATTGATATTGAATGATATATAAAGAAAAAAATATTAAAAGCGTACATTTTGCTTACTTAATTGTTCTGCTAAGTGCTTTAGGGTAGAGAATAGTTTTGGCTTTTCCGTCTTTAACAAATACAAATAAATTTCTCGGCTGTCCAACGTGGATTTTCTAGATTCTTCCGCACACTTGAAGTGCCTTGTTGATGGTCATTGAGAATGCAAGCTCAACGGGGAGCTGCAGTCGTCTCTTGAGAATGAGCACATCTTCTCCTTTCGACTTTCCATTAAGAATATATAGTTGTTTCGATGATATTCGGCATCAATTTCTTCATAGTGAGTCTTGTTCCAATTTGTAAGGTGGCACATCAGGAAGATCTGACGAATTTAAAAACTCGATTGGATAGTTAGTAACTTGGTCTGCATTCATGGCGCTATCAATCGATTTGTAGGTAACAGAATCATTTGCAATTTGTTATTGTATTGTGTGGTTGATTGTATTGACGTCGGTGTTTTCTGCTGCCAAAATAGCATGTTCGCAAAGCCAATAATGATTTTTATAATTACTAAAAATCTGCGGAAAAACTTTCTGAATGAGTAAATCGATGGATGGCACAACAACGCAAAAGTTCGATGGAAATTAAATAAACTTGGTAGCATCAACATGCACTTTTCCTTCACCAATGTTCAATAGTCGTTTTAAAAATGTGGCTGCCGACGCATCACGCTACAAATGTACGCGCATATTTGTCTTTAATGTCAGTTTTCGCACGTCTCTCCAAAGATGCGATGCTTTGAGGCAAGCATCAGCTGGTGTCGATGAAAGCATCACTGGAAGAGGTTGTCGAAAGTCGCCACATAATAAAATTAGAGCGCCACCAAACGGTTTTGCATTTGATCGTAAGTCTTTAAGAGTTCGATCAAGCATTGCATTCGTCCCAGATAATCCCCTTGCAAATTTTCAAAACTTTAGCTATGTCAAAAACTTTAGGAATGTTACATGTCAGAGCTTCCAATAAATGCATATCTAATGGCAATTTGAATGCCGAATGCGCTGTTCGTCCACCATCTAATAATGTTGCCGGAATACCTAATGAAGCAAGAGCTAAAGCAATTCTATTTTGAGATCGAATGTGAGCCAATAGTAAAGTGATGAGATACGTTTTTCCAGTACCGCCAGGCGCATCAAGGAAGAACAGATCATTTGTAATTGTATCGTAGGTCAATTTTTGTTCCGCAAGCAAAATTTGTTCGTTTGCTTCGACAAATGCATCCAAATCATTAGCATTGTACTGCTGTTCAAGTGCAGAACGAATTCTTGTTGAATGAATTCTTTGATGTTGATGGTTAAGCAAATGTCTTCGATTTCGATCAGAGCTTGATTGAAAATCAAGCTCTGATCAAATCAAATCAATCGTCAACATATTGTTATTAAATAAAATAATTATTCATTTGATTCTTGTTTTTTATTTTTTAAATTAAATTTAAATTCAAATCTGGTTAGGTTAGGTTTGTTTGTTTTCATTGTGTCGAAATGAAGGCGTTTTCAATTTACCAATAAATTTGCCCCTCGTTAACAGGATTTAACCTTTATCCATTTTACACTGGGATGCAATCTGTAATCGTAATGAATATCATATTGAAATGCAGCAATATTCAAATCAACATGTACTTTCGATTCTCGTTGCACGTTGGTCGTCTGATTTTTTATCGGATAGCACTCAAACGTACTTTTTCGGTTGTTACGTACGTGAATAAGCGATGAATGAAATGAAGCATTTTAAAAGTGCTTGCGATAAATAATTTGGATATAATTGACTCACGCCGATGGATAACCTGCAAATGACATTGACGTTTGACGTATGCGTTGTATGTGGCGACGACACGACGCCTCCTACTGCAACTTGTAGGTACTATATACCTATAGCCTTAGCAACGCATAATCTCAAACACGTCAGAATCAACAACTTTCACACATTAAGTTTTGAATTAAAAATCTACTGTAAGTTAATTGTACTATGCCTATGTCACCCCCTGATCCCTTGGCAATAAGTGGACCAAGTTTTGTCTGAATCCGATGAACGCGCATATCAACCCATTTCGCCCGAGCATTAGACGGGAAACGCAACTTATTTTTATATATTAGATTATAGCTTTTTGTAATCTTTGTAAGATCTTTCCTAACAACTTTTCCGTGGCTATTATGGCACATATTTATTTTTAAAAATACGATCACGAATAATGTTTCTTATATCCAAGATATTGCTTATCCATTTTATATAGAGCTTTAAATAAAATATTTAAACCACGAGATTTTCTAAATGCGATACCAAAATATTAGTACAGCATCAAAATTTTTTTTTTCATTAATTATGACGTAAATCTACCAAAAAAGCCGTAAAAAATATCATGCTATAATCTGGAATATTAAGTGCCATGTGTGATACCTATGGTAGGGTCTTCTCGTATCTCTTGGCGAGATAAGCGCGTGGTTTGGCAATAACTTGAGTAGAAAATTGTTTGGATGCGGGTCGGGATTTAAAACAGGAGTCAAGGCCATAAACAAGTTGGGCGAATAGTGGTTTCCTTTTTCAAAGGGCAGCGATAATGGCTGTCCACAATTGAACAATGTTAGCTGTAAACGGGTCATCGTCGTGTCGCGGAAGGCCAACCCTCACAAAAGTGCTGCAGGGCAGATGTCCACTGAATTTTGTTTATCTTTTAATGTCATCGGCCTATCTCACTTACAGTATGCCGACAGGAGTGACAACTCCGCAAGGGTTCCATTCATCTTCCCCTTTTGTCCAGGCCGGGTCGGCAGAGCGGGATGTTCATTTTCGTCCGATATTATCTCAACGCGATTCAGCATACTCCCATTTATATATTTGCCTTTTCCGTCGGACCTCTATTTGACCGGCGCAAACAATTCGCCATTGTAACGTTAGATGAATATTTTCCGATCGTAGATTACCCACGGCCATCCTGGTTCCGTTCTTCCGCTCGTTATGTCCCATCAGCGCCCTATCAAAGCAGATTAATCGCCTCATCACTAATAAATCCAGCTTTCTGGCCATTCTTTCTCACGTGATGCTATTTCTGTCTGCTTCATATTCATGAATCTCCTTTATTATGAAAATGACGGTTGAGGGTGTGCATTGGATTCATGTTCATTTATGATTATATGAGGTGATGGATTTTCAATAGAGAACGAATGTGTCTTAAAAGAACATAAAAAATATGATTCAAGATCTTGAACATACAAAAAATCATCTACAATAAAATACCCCATGGATATTCCCCACACCTTATTAATCTTTGGATACATTTAGATGATTTTTGTTCGTTCTATCAAAAAATATTTTGTAATCGTTCTCACGGAAAAATAAACGACATTTATTGAAATTACGATATAATAACTGTTTATATGACAAAATAATAATTTTATTAATGAAATGAAATGTATGAGATGCAATTGAATTTATATGTTTTGTTATTAGCAATATTTAATTTAAATTTGACATTTTCTTCTGTATAAATTTGTAAGCAAGCTTATAATTATAAACTTCTCAAAAAACCGTGTAAACAAAAATCGCGTAAAAGTATATGATGCTTATACAAATCGTAAAAATTAGTGATTCCAATCCGGATATTCGGATATTCGATATCCGGATATATTCGACGGTTTTCTGTCTATTCCATATTCGGATATTTGAGAAAATATCCGAATAGTATTCCTAATAATTTTTGCCCGGTTGACACGCGTCTGGAATAACGATTTTCGCAATTTATGAACGTAAAATTGGAATTAAACCATCGCTAAAACACACAATAATTATTGTTTTGAATCAATGACATTGATTGTTGACAGTAGTTTTATCTGCCTCATTTCTATTCTTAGAGAAGTTTGAGAGTTTTTGACCCGCTTAAGGTTGTTTTCGTTTTGATGAGTTTCGTCGATGTAAGATAAGATTTGAAGTGTCCACGAAAACGGTATACATAGACTTATCTGGCGCAATAAGCAAGTATTATCTGCTGATGCATGACGGGATTTGACGGCTGTGTACGTCAAAGTGTTAATATAAGATTTTACCAAATCGACGAAAGATCACACGAATACTGGGGTATTCGCTACCTGAGTGAAACCATTACATAGGGATATTGTTTTTTTTTGCCTTCCCCGAGCTTTGGTGCTATGAATATTTTATATGGTGTGGAAATAACACCTCATTCTCTTTTAATTTCAAAATTTCATCGTTAATTGCAAAATTCAATGTTGTTTTTCACGAAAACGAAGAAATATGACAATATAAATAACCTGAAAAAAGATTTTAAATATTTAGATCAATATAGAAGGACATAAAAGTTGGACGTGTTGTTTAATACACTTCTAACAATAAAACCAACGTAAACAGCTACTGAACGAGCATTTTCAAAGGCAGGACAAACTAAAACTAAATTAAGAACAAACAACAAACATTTAATGTTCTGTTATATTTAAAATATGAATTTTCAAGTTTCAATAAATGATAAGAATACGCTCGTTTTCAATGGTAATGTTTGTTATTTTCATACTTTAAAAACTATTTGGATATCCGAATAGTGACCAATTTTACTATTCGATATTTGAATAGCTGATAATGACGAATAATTGTAATCCCTAGTAAAAATGCATTCAATAAAGGCATACAAAATCTACAATGTTTTTTTTATAATTGCTAATTTTCGTAGGAAATTATGTTATCATTTGGTGGTTTACCAATATCATCCATTGTGATTAAATAAAGATATGATTGTTGCAATTCCAGCCATTCATAGAGTTTGATTTTATAAGAATGGCTCAAAATCCAATTCATTATCAATCCTTGCTACATATAAATAGTTATACATAATATTTCACACAGTTGTTGCGGATATTTTCTAATGTAACTATGTTCCTCCTGTGCATTTCTTGTGATTCATCCGTTGAATTTCTAGAGTTATTTCAATACTGGAATCGTTATTAATATTATATATAGTTATCAAAATAAAGGTGTATTTAAGATAATAAAACTGGTAAGTAAACAACTATTCTTATATACATCAAACAAATTGAAATAATATTAATATTTTATTATGGAGATCTCATCTCAAAATCAAGTTCAAAATTCTCCATAATGAGGATATATATTAATATACAATAAATCAACTTTTAGATAAATAAACCTTAATTTAAACAGAATATCATTATAATTAAAATCAATTTTATCTTATGGATCTATATATTCTTAGATTATAAAATTACTATCCTTTAATCGAAATTTATCCTATGAAATTCAAAATCTCTTCAAATTAATTTTTTGATAGAGCAAATTTACATATTTTTGCTTTTTTAAATGCCGGATTTATTTTGCAAACATTTGACGTGAGGGTGAAAAATAATTTGAAGCTATTTGGTGGGTAGTAAAGCGGCACCGGTGGCCGATCTAATAGGAATTGACTAAGTGTAAGTAATGCGGGGTGCTGCAGTAAACACCAATTTGCAATATTATGAACAGGTCACCGGGCACAAGCTAACCTCAGCATCTCAAATATTCTACCATCGAAGCCTCCTTTGTGAGCGAAACTGACCTCTAGTTATGATCAAAATTGGCAATAGTAATTTGGAAGGCCACGAGTTACGTCCTGACTATAAACCAGCTTTCCCAATACGCTCCTTCCTAATGACATAATGTTTGCGATATTCTATCGCACCTTGTATCTTTATATCATCATTAAAAACATGGTATTTTTTAAAAAAAACTCTTAAATTAGAGAAGCTTATAGAATTTAAATCTGGTAAATATAATTTTTGACTATTTTTGCGATGAATTGAAGCCAAAAATTCTTCGGAATACGTCTGAACTAACTACAATTATCAATGTAGTCATGTCTAGTGCACAAATTTTAATAGTATATTTGTATATTAATATTTACGCCCTGCTCTTAAAATATGAAAGATATGATATTTGACTCAAATTATGAGCAGAGACAAGATCTTTGCTTCTTCGTATTCATCAATTATTCCAAATTATTGATGAATATTCCCTTTAATCGAACATCTTATTCAATTTGTTTGATTTTATGTTTAATTTTTTAATTCATCATATATCTTTTTTGCAATTATAAGATAAAAATGTAATGTAATAGTGCAGCTTCCAACTAGAATAATCTTTAAAAAGATAACTAAAATTTAACAAATCTTATTAATGGCTTAATAGCTGTAATCGAAATAAGTTATCAGCACTTGATCTGGCGTATTCTTGATCTCCAAATCTAAATTATACAAAATAAGATGAAAAACAATGTAATAAAATGTAATGTCAAATATTTCGCAAATTCCCTTAACAGTCATATAGTCGATTTTGCAACTATCGAATTATATTAAAATGTTTTTTTTTTCCTTTTTTAGCTTGAAAAAAGTTAGATAACTTGTAAAATAAAAATAATATTTTAAAGAAGTTTAGTTCACTGTTCTACACAATAATATGATGATTTTTTGAATATCTTTGAATTTCAAGATTATTTATTTACTCTTCTAAATATACTACTATATATGATTTAAAATAAAACTAATGAAAACAAGCTAATATTGTGATTTGACAAACAAACTGTAATCAAAAATTATGTAAAAAATGATAAAAGAAATGGTTTGTATGCCAAAAATACATTAGCAAAAACAATCATGCTTTAAGACGGGTTTAACATTTAAGACATATCCACAAGTCCCTCGAGGTGGTGGCTACGAATGGAAAAGGTTGTTTTCATAAAATAGAAATATATTTAATAGAAAGATGAAGTTTATAACAGACATTTGTAAAATATGATAGATAAAAATCTGCTACAGTAACATGTCCTCCCTGACATATTTCCATTTGTACAAATTTATATAATGTAATCCATAAATGCTATTGCAGATTGCTGGTGATATTAAATACTAAACAATGCTGCAAGTTATGAAAATTTAATATTTTTCACTTGTATTTTTGATAAAGTTATTTCATTCCATATGAAATTGCATTTTAATATCCGCCATTTGTACGATCAAAGTGCTCTAATTTAATACGATTTCGCAAATAGCAAAATTGCATATGGTATTGAAAATACTACTCATATGAAATAGTGTTCGATGAATGCAGTTACAAAGAGTAATTTGTCCATATAAAGGAAAATAAATTGGTTTCACCTGTTGAAGTTCCTGAACCCCTGGATATAAATGGATCCACAACAAATACTACAGTTTTTGTTCGTGTTATAACAAGAAATTAAGAGATCATCAGCTTTTGTAAATGAGTCTGATAGAGCTACATACATTTTATAAATGGTAATTAGGAAGGAAATATGAATAAAAATGCTTAAATTATGATATATCTATACCACAAAAGCTTTTTTTTTAAAGTTCAATATCTATTAGTGAACATTGACAATTTCCATAAGTTTTTTTTAAGGTATATAACATTTTTATGAGGTAATATCTCTTAAATTAAGTATTGTATCGTTTCGGAGTCCTGGTCGACTTCTTAAACTCCCATTTTAAGTAGAGAAATTATATTTTAATGATATACCGTCCGACTTAATAATCTTAATATTTGCTTTTTTGGATTAAAAAAAATCAGGAAAAAATTAAGATCAACACAACTGATCAAAAATATTAATACTTTCAATATTCTAAATTTACTGATAAGATATAAATCAAATATTTATAATAGATACCCAAAAAATAGCTCACTACATCAGCATTTAGTGATACTAGAGTATGATATATTATTGCATATTTGATTACCATTTCCCAGTTATGATAAAATTTAATAATAATATCAATAAGTCGATATATTGAGATGTTTAAGACTCAAGGAGCTCTTCAGCTTAAGTGGACGAGTCGCTCACAACGAAGTGTCAAGAGCATTATTGAAACACTCTTCCAAATTATCCTCCCGTTCTTTCAGCAAAATAGGACGTGTTTACACGCGCAGAACGGGCTGTCATCAAAGATTTGTTGAATTCAAATGTGAAAATGTAAACACAAAATTAGATTGCTTACAAGACCTGCGTGTAATCTGCCCTAGATCAAAGGGCGCACTTCGGGTTAGCGTGCATTAAATATTACACATACCCGCGTCCGTATGGTTGTCGACCTCTATTCGAGGAGCTCACCTAAACGCGGTCGGACATACAGGGCCGGAATATACATATTCGGAACGGTTTATTATCATGTAAAGGGTTGGAATATTCTCAATGCCGTGTTTGATGGGGGATCGCCATATTTGGAACGAATTATGCGAGTGAGCGGCCCTGTGAAATTTGCATTGGGAATTATTCATCAATAAGTCGTTGCGAAGACTAATTTGTTGGATAGGGATTCGTAACACATGAGGCATTTTTGCCTAATCATTTTTTTACCATTAAAATATATGTTCAATCCTCATTTTAATCCACTTTCATGGATCGATGTTGATGTCAAAATCTTAGATAAAGTAGACGTGCACCCTATTCTGCTCGGATTCATTATATAATAGATGTTCCTTTATTGTCGCAAATAAACGATAATCATCTTCTTTAGACGGTCCCCTCATTACTGAGGATCATAACCCTCGAGATTCATTGAGGGTTTGCTCCGGAAGAGAGTGCAATAGTTTCCAAAGCAGTATCAACCCTTAGAGAATCACCCAAAGGTGACCGTTTTGAAGCTTTGTTAGAAGACCGCCTTTCAATGTCCAAAATTATTTCATTAATTTAGATGATTTTTGATTTTCCAGCACATGTGATATTTAATACAATTTTTGTAGCCAGTTAATATGGAAATATAATATTTTTCTTCTCAGGAAAAATAAAGTGGAAAAATGTATCTAGATTGGGAAGAACTTCAAATTTCAATAAAGAATTAATCACATCATCAATTGAATAAAATCTTTGTTACATTCAATTCATCCATCTGGTTATAATTATAGTCAGATTAAAAATATTTAAACATATTTCATCATGACGTGTAAAAAACTTCTAGAATTATATTGGGAAGCTGTGTCATATCCTCTACATTAATCCAGTGTAGTGTCTTTGAATCTTAAAATTTTCAAGCCACAATCATGTTTATTGTATTTAAAAACCCAATTATTTTATGAAAAGGAGGAATGAAGGGTTTAGAAGAAAAGGAAAAAATATTATTGAGATGAAGGAAATATATTAAGATAATGGCTTGCTTTTCGACACACTTAATATTTAATTATATGATTAAGCGATCGGACTAGTAACTTAGTTATAATGAACTTAAATCTACAGAAGGTGTGACTGGTGACCATATTTTTAAAACATATATTCGCTATAAAAAACCATGTCAAAATGATTGGCAATCCCATGAAAAGGATTGTTAACAGCCTCCTCAGTGATTTGTGTAGTTGATTGATTTCTTGAGGAATAAAATGTGTATAAAACATAGTATTTTTCCACATATTTTTGATTAATAATTAATGCCAAAATCAATTTGTCTGAGCTTAGAAAGGAAGTTAATTCGATCATTTATATTTTTCAAAAAACCCATTTTTTTAAGGGATATAATATCGGACTGAAACTATATTGGGTCAATTTATCAATGCAAAATGGATATAGAATTTGCAAAAAATAATTTGATAATGATTAAATCTCAAAACACAAAATAGTTTTTAGGGGTTGATAGATGGAATCATATGAGCGTTATTTAAGTTTTCATTAACAAAAAGCATAACGTACATACCCCGCAAAACAAATTTCATAATAAGCGTTTTGCTTTAACAATTTCCAACATGACCTCTGAAGCGAATTGAAACCTGGTGCTTTATGAAAGTCGTACGTTGAAACACATCAACAATTTAATGCCAGTCCGCTAATTCAAAATTAAACTCGGCAAACAATTTTAATTCATTATGGTATAAATAATAAATGAAAGGTTTGTTGTATCCCGATTATAATTGCCCGTGTTTTAATTATTCAGCGGTGTTGCGTATAATATAAGGGCTGTGTATGCTGCGCACCATCCCCAATAATTCCCTCTGCCTACCCTTTGTACATAATTCATATTGAAATTGTTGTCATGATTAAATATTTTCTAAATTAAAAATGAGCAACAGTGAGATTCGGCGCTCGATGCCTTCAATCGGAAAGTTCAATCATGCATCGACGTGATTGGAACTAATTTAGTTCTATGGGATGTGTTTTAAAATGAAACACATAGAATACATCAACATTCTTTATTTATTCGATGTTTATAACGACTTAATAACGATTATTCTTTAAAACCTTTCTTAAAAATCGACCTAGTTAACCAGACTAAGTGTTACTATATTTATTTCATTCTGGCTGACAAACCGTCAAAAAGGCGAACTTTTTAGCTTTCAGTTATCAATGCCATTGGAAGTATTCTGATGTAGTTTCAAAGTTCACAATGGAGTTAAATCACAATATTGTGGCAGTTTTATATTAAAATAGCAAAGGAACAAAATATAAAATATGCCTTGAAAGAATAAATACATTGAAATATTGTATCTCGCTTATTTGCTCTTACAGCTAGCCTAAATATTTTCTCAATGGCATTAAAAGACATTCATGATCAATTACTCTCATTAAATTTAACAAAAAATTTAAATGAAATTTGAAGCAGTGACTGGATATATGAAGACAAGCACTTGCTCGGATTATAATTTTCAGCTTAAAATCAACACCCCTGCCAAAATGTATTTATCGTCCTAATATTTTCATTTTTAGAAGGATCTTATAAATATTTTTCAAAGGAAGGAAATTATAAATTTCTGATCTTTCAAATATGTTGTTAGATGATTTATTTTCTACAATCTACTCATAAATATTTATAACTTAATAAATTTATATTACGAATATAGGGAGAAAATCACTATAGCAATATTAAGTCATTTATTTTATTTCCCAATAATTTACATATTTAATTACATTTTTAAATATAAATATGATTTAATCAAATTTAAGTGTAATTACTCGCCTGGGGGTAAGTTTTGCATGCGTATCAGCACCCTTATAATCCGTATCAGGGCATTTAAAGGCAGATTTTATTTGGAGCGTTCTTTGATGAGTCTAGGAGGTGGTAAGAGTGCTTCGATGGGGGGTTTCGTGGGGATTTTACGCGGTGGTGTGAGGTTCCAATGGAATGGATGGGGCTGAAGCCGCAGATTCATGCGGGAGCTGTCTGCGGTCTGCACAGGCTGACGGCGGGGGCCCAGGGGTTGGTCCGGCGGCTCCGGTGGCTCCGGCGGCTCCAGCGGCTCCCCACATCTCTCAGGCCAATGAGGACCCTTGTTTTTCAAATCGAAATGACGTTGCAAATGACGCATTGCAATTGTGCAACTGCACGATATCCAACGCCGAAAGGGAGTTGGAATTCTAAAGGTGCACCCCCAATTCAGAAAATTCATAAACGCGTCGAACCGGCCACGTCTGAATAGAGCCGCACGAACTTGTCTACATGAAAATATAATAGAAGCTTTTGTTGGCTGAAAACGTATGTTTTCACGTTGAACTTAATTTGAATGGCAATAAAAGACAATGAAGCTCTCGTTTTGTGATTTTTAAATTAATGCGATCCTCGAACAAAGCGTTTATTTTGAGCTGAGCAGAATTACATGTGTAAATATATACACTGACCTCGTTGCTAATGAATGCATATTGATACAAGAAAACCAACGGATAATTTTGGAAAACCTCCATCAAAGCATTGTTAATAGTTGAATGCTTTTCACCCTTGGGTAAGCTGTCATTTTCATTTATGTTAACTTACATTCAAACTATACGCATTATGCAAGCAATTTAATTAGCTCAAATTGAATACAAACACAATTGTATTTGTAATTTAAAATCACAATT
Organism: Stenopsyche tienmushanensis; assembly: GCA_008973525.1. Classification (NCBI taxonomy): domain Eukaryota; kingdom Metazoa; phylum Arthropoda; class Insecta; order Trichoptera; family Stenopsychidae; genus Stenopsyche; species Stenopsyche tienmushanensis. Next base: position 319,739 of record WACJ01000059.1, read on the forward strand.
CAATCGTAATTAAATAAACTAAACATGTAATCAAAATTTTGTCACAAATTCCTTCACAGCGATCGATGAACTTTTTTAGTGAGAAAAATCATATTTTACTACGTGATCAATCATTGATACAGGTATTTAGTCAAACTTGTGTTATCATTTAAAATCGATAAAAGCGCCTGTTAAATCAATTACAGGCAATAATCACTGCATTGATGCAAATTCCATTTATCTTTAGACAACAAACACACTTTTATGTATTCATCCTAACTGATTGGTCGTAACGAATATTCTACTCTGCGTACTTTTACTTTTTTTTTAATTCAACTGTTTGCAACCTTTTATCAAGCAAATACATTTTTGCTTCATTTGGGTTATTATAGTAAAACCTACAGTCAATATTCTTAGTAAAATTCGATCAAATGGGATGTGTTTTGAGCTACTTGTATTGTTACTTAATATCATGTCTCATATTAGCTAATTTTAGGCCTGTTCTAAAATAGATTTCTTCGTTGATAATCTCTAGCCCTATATTCATAGGGCATCTAATCTATTAAATTAAATATGATATGCATAATCTTTTCAACATTTAAATATCCATCATAAATTCAATCCTATTGCTTGGGTATAAAATTATTTATAGCCACAAATGATGCTATGTGAAATTCACATATGATGCTTTTATAATATGAATTTGTATTTGTATGATGAAAATATATTCAATTTCAGCATTTTATTATACCTTAAAAATAATACTCTTGAACTCACCGATATAAATTTCAACTGAAAGTTAATTGTCGAATACAGCCGGAAATGGACGAAAAAACTTGTAGCGATATTTTATTGAGAGCCTAAGCACTGAATGCAGATGTTGCCTGAAATATTACATTTGCAAAAAAGTCCATCGTCGAAACTCTCTGAAGCTTTAACCTAATATATACCGGTAAGCATAAAAAAGTTTGGACATAACAATTAAAAATTATCATTAACAAAAACACCAAAAAACTCCTTGATAAGCCAATGTATCAAAACCAAATTTAAAATGTAGCTTTTTATGGTTGGTTTCAAAATTTTGTAATGATAAAATTAGCGAAAATCAGACTGTGATTTGCGTACCAATACAAAAGAAATTTGCCTAAGAGAATCGAGTGTGAATAAAATATAATATTTGTAGTATTGATAAAGATACAATACCTGAAATATATACGTTTGAATAAATATAAAGCTTTTCGTGTCTTTTTGTATAACGTTGAAGTGATAAAATTAACAACTCTGCACGATATTTATAGGATTAATGTTTTTTATTATATACCGTGCATATTATGTTAGGAAGACGTGTTTTTTAAATTTTATTGGGGTCTTATCTTCTTTTGAGTAATTCATCCCTTACTAAAAGAGCACATCTATGTGTATCGATCACTCGAAGCAAATGTCTTAAGCTATTGCGTCATGTCAATGGGTATGGGTCAAATTGAATGAAAAAAAGGGAAAAAAACAACAACAACAAGAGAACCGACGCTTTTCTTTCTAAATAGTATCAAATTAACCGAAAAACATCTCGGAAAAGGAGTCGCAACACCACGCCTGTAGGCGAGATAAGTTTTTTCAGAGCACCGCTGAAAGGCCCCATTTCAGGCTTTCCCCGGGAGGCTTTCGGGGTATCGGCGTTCCTGGCTAGACAGATAGCGCTCCGCCTCCCATTGTTTAGCACCCCTGACAGCGGCTTCTCCCTTTGCACACATTTTTTGCGTCTTTTTTCGCCCAGCGCGCCGACAGGGGTAGGTAAAAACGTTTGTCGGTTTTCCACGTTTCTTCGTTTACTACCGTTTTCATTTCAATATTTGTTCTGTCACAATCAAAAGATACGGCCGCGGCTCCTGTTTATTTATTTATTATAATTTTGCACCGTCGCTACTTTATTTCATTTCGCGAATCTTGATCATTCCTCTTGGCGTTATATCAAATTATATACGGAAAATAATTTTTAAATCCCGAAATGAAAGAATACAATATAAATATTAATTAAAAGATATGCCAACGTTTCGCGTTGGCTGGACACAGAACGTATTTCACGCTGTTTAAATATTTTTTTTCAATCTCAAAGGATTATTTTCGCGAATTTTTAATCCTTTGAAAGTTGTTTACGCAAGCACTTATTTGCATACCCCGGAGAAAAAATCGAGTGTTGAGCTCTCCATTTTCTTCGGCTCCAAGTCAATCGTATCCTGTGTTCTTCAATAAGATGCCTGAAGTCCCTTGAGAGTCCAGATAGGCAGACTCTGGATTTATAACAAAGTGGTTTCAAGGCCCCGACGGATGTGGTATCGAGAACTTGCTGCATCTCTTCCCTGAAAAAGGCTTTTCATCTCGACACTCTCTTTAACCAGATTCTATCTATTCGATGGATTTCAATGTACATATCAATCATGGAGCTTTGAAGTTTATGCAACTGGATGTCTGAATAAATCTATAATTTTATCAATACTTTGAGATTGAATTCGTTATTTTTTACATTTGTAAGATCCACCCAATAATGAAGTATTATCAAATATAAAAATTCAGCAATGTAATTTGATGATAATTATAATAATCATCTAATTTACAAAGAACCTCAGATTATCAACATTAAAACATCTTGCAGCAAACCTATCCATTTTACAATTTTTCATGGAAATAAAATTAATCTTGTGTTTCTTCAATCTGCCAATGGTGCTTACGATATAAATTATACCTGTTAAATTAGCAATTATAAGCCTTCATATCTTATTTTGTATTTAAAATATGCAAATGATGCAAATTTGTATCGAATTTTATTAATACAATATAATTCGTGGCGTTCTTATATTCTTACCGATTTCCTCCTGTTTAAGATATATTCAAAGGCATTAGGATATCAACGTATATTTTGTTTGGCAAATAATATCAACTGTAGACAAAAATTCACAAATTTTGACAAATCAATTAGTCATCTGCTCTTTGACTATAAATTTGTTGGGTAAATCCATAAAATAATTTTCTAGGAAAGAATTTTTTATGATGATTTTCTATTGCTTATGGTAAATTAAAAATACATATAGTAAATTAGAATTAGATTATTTGAATAGGAATTTAAGATATGAAGAAGTTTAAGATTGAGACTATATTTTAATCATTTTTACAAATGCAGTCGATTAAAGGTGGTCCTGCACATCTTTATTAATCGCTGCACTGCTTACTTTTTTAGGTCATGGAAGTCAGACTAAACTTGGACCTAGATGGTTTTTTTTCCATTTGATATATATGAACCTAAACCATCATAATAAATGTCCAAAATGTTTACACTAGGCAGTATTATAAATTATAGTATTGTTATTCAAAAAAATACAAAATGGATTTGGACAAATTTGGGTTTTATTTGAATAAATTTTAAAGTTTGACTCAAAGTCCCCAGATGAATTGGTCTAAGTGGGTATTATAACTCGTAAATCCCATGCGAATTATGGCTTTCACTATTATGAATGTTATCCTTCTTGTCTTGGGTTAAATTGAACATTATATTAAAGCATCGCTTATCATCCACGGTCCATTTATTCATCCTCTCTCGACCCGGCGTTAATTATCGGAATGAAGTTATCCAGAGATATGGCGCAACTGAAGGAGCAATGTTTGACGCGTTATCGCCGCTCACTTTTCTTGTGTCCACAATCGAAAAGGTCCTTCGAGAGCTCCCGAATAAATCCCGCTATGGTTCGACGCGTCATTACCAATTCTCAAGTACAATTTGCAAAGGACTCCCTAGTCCTGTGGATCACAAATCAAATCATGGAAGAGCAAACATTTTCTCACCACGCAAATGTCTTCACCGACACCGGTCACTCCAATTAACCTTCGCACCGAAAGTAATTTGCCTGATTCGAAATCCAAATCCTATCGGCTCGCATTTGTCATTCAGATCACGTCATCCTTTTCGTACTCTCCTGCGCCACAATCTCATCCTCCTTTCTCTCTCGACGACCCATTTATCCTGACATGCACCCTTCGCACTTTTCCGGGATGAGGAAATTTCCAATGCAAACTACACGGGACGCTTTGCGCCTGAGCCGAGTGGTAAAAGTGATTCGATTTTCAGATTCAATATTGACTAATTCTTATTATAGGCGCTTAATAAGAGTCACTTTAGACATAATCAATCGGACTGATTGACAAACTGAAATCCGAACACTCCAATCTAACCAATCATAGCTAATTTGCATGACCATGTCATTTGATTCAAATCGATATTCATCTCGCATGAAACAGATATCAAATTATAGAACTAATTAGAGATAAACATAATTTTTAACATGTATTTTTCAACATATTTCACGGGTAGGCTTTCTCTAATTAATTATGTATTATTCAATTAAATCACATATAGCAGCTAAGCATGAACGTATATAAATAAAAATATGTGAAGGGTTCTAATAAGGATCTAAAATTGAGTGCAATTACCAAAAAGGCAGACGATAGTTCACGTGATAAGATTAGCAGTTGAAAAATTGATGAAATTGTTTCAGGAGAGATTAAGTTATAGTATTTTCTTTATATATACTTTATTAAGTTGATACGTTATAATAAAGCCCTTCAAATGTTTCATAAATAAATGCATAATTTACTATTATATAGAAAATATATCCAGACTAATCTACAATATTTCAAGATTTTAACCGAGGTTTGTTTGAAATAAGTAATAATTTTATTCTTTTAATTTAAAAAATCGACTTAATCGTCAGATAATACGATGTTCTTGGCAGAAGAGTAGAATTTGTGTGTGTTCGTGTCATCAGGTCGTAGTTCTGGTATAATTTGTAGAAATGACCCTTCGCCCCCGTGGGGAAACAGGTCGTCACGTAATCAGGAAAGGTGTTTTGTAAGCTTAATTGTAGCTATTAATATGTGTTTAGCCAATTCCGCGGAATCCAAAGCGTTTCATTACCATATTTTAGTCGTATATTCAAAAAGTCTGGTGCTAAAAATATCTCGGCATGGGGTGGGAATTTTAATAATGTATTTGAAGCAATTAATGCTTGAATCTGTGACAAATTTTAATGATTTTGTATTGGTTTTGGGATGATCGAATTGCGATTACAAATTCAAGCTTTGCGAAATAGTATTCCGCTTTGGGTTCAATTCAATATTTTGAACGCAATTGTCTGAGCTGGTTTAACTAATGGCAAACGATTTGTTGAATCGTGACCAATATTTTACAAAACTGCCACTTTATTATAGTGTAAGGTCGGTTGGCTCCAAAGGATGATTTTATCCCGAGTGCCCGAATAATCTATCGGTGTTTTAGTGTGTTTGTGAGTGGTCCTTGGACGCAAAGTAAACGTTTAGTTCGAGTGGATAACGAAATGAGGTTTAATTGTCCCTCGAACACCCCTTCGTCAATTAATCGACGGGTTTTCCGGTTGGGCCTGAAAGGTCCTTAATCGGCATAGGGTTTGGGTCCCAGTCCCCAATGCCGACGTCTAAAGAGAGTGATTAATTCGCGACGGAATTAGTCGGCCTCCCCGTGCCCAGTCCAGGGTGCGAAACCCGTCCATTGTGATTCGCACTGAAGGTGACTAATAAACTGACGCGCTTCGTTCCTACGGCCTCTGCATACTAAAATCATTAATTTCGCGTCCCCACTGTTTACAAAGAGGGGTAGGAAGCAAAAAACACTTGTACACTCTATCCGCGTGTCCATCACTGGACTGGCTCTTGCTTTTCTCAAATGCCAAATGAATGGAGGTGTGGTCAAATGTAAATTATGGATGACGTGAGTGATTTCATGGAAATCTTCATTGAATGGCATCAGTGGCTTCCAATTTATTATATTTAATAGTAGGAATTAAATTTACTTTTCGTTTACTTGCATTAAATCTCTCTGTGATATCAATATGTCTATGAGAACGTTCAAAAATTAAAACTTATCAAAGTCTCATTCATTCATTTAATGAAATTAATATTGTATGAATTTAAAACTTTATAACTGTATCAATTTTTTAATGTCTTAACCCAATGAATACCGATCGCACAGATATATGCGTTCGTTCACTTCAAATTTATGTACAAAAAAATACCGTATGAATACTCACGTACGGTAGAAGTGAATATTCTTAGCTCCTAAGAAAAGTTGATTTTATGCATTGCTTTTTATGTGTTTTTTTGTCTTTTTCCTGACTCGATACTCTCTACTTCTTTCCAAAGTACTTGTTGACACTTTTCTTGTGGGTTTATTCGCTTTCTGCCGTTCTCTAAAGGCTTGCACAACGTCTATGCTTAAATTATTTTCTATTTTACCTTTCACACAATGAAAATTGTTAGCTAAAAGATGAAGTCGTGTTTATGTATTAATAATATATAATAAAATAGGCAAGCGTATATTGTTTATTTTATGCTATCTATAAATACTGTGTAGTTATTCTGAAAATATTTGTTTCTATATCCAAGTATATGAGCAAAAAACAAATAATGACCTGGCTGAGTGCATATTTTCTCATGATCCCTAAATGTCCCAAATTACTTATGGACATTATGTTTTGCATGGTTCCTTTCATATATTTTTAGTATCCAATACATTTAACTGAATGACACTTTCAGAAAGTTCTGAAACTTATTTCGAGCAATATTTGAAATTTTAATCAATTAAAATGTTACTTTTGGCAATATTTATAATTATATTGATATTTACCAATAGATACATTTAAAAATTCAAGCTAAAAGAGTTTGAAGATAGAATTGATTAGAGCGTCCAAATATTCAACTTGAAATATCTAGCCTCATGATTAAGATGTTTAATTCATTGGTCTTAGATTCAAATCTACAGGTCAAACTCATACTATTTTCATGATCAAGATCGTAATTAAAGTATTTGAATTGTTCAATCAATTTGTCTGGCGGCGTATCCAGTTATCGTGAATCATTGTTATTGTGAAACTTTCGCAAAAAATATCTTTATCATTCGACTGTAAATGCTTTAAGACATGTTTGACAGTGGATATAAATGACTTTAGATAGAATTCGGAATGGAATTTATGGGGTTCCTATAAAAATATATTTGAATTCCATCATATCGAAATGAAAATATTTATATTTAATGTGCCATAATATAATTAGTAATGTTGAACATTTTAAGTGATTTTAACAATATAATATAAGAATGTTCCATTAAAATGTATTTACCTTTTATTTCATAGTAATAACAGCTCAAACTCTTATGATGGGCTGTTATTGTCTTTCAGTTCTTATTAATATTGTTTTTAATAAGATTGAAAGCTGAAAGTCCATCAAGAGCTTTCATCTCGAGCAGCTAATACTATTAAAAGTCTGATGCTTAATTATGATGAAAATAATCAGTATTTCAAATTTGCTGTATTTAAATATTTATGGTTAAGATTGAGAGCCATTTGTAAGTGCATCTGAGCCTCTGTTGAGACTAATAGCTCATCGAATGAGTTCGCAAATATCCCTCAAAATAATTGATGATATTGTCTTAAGGGTCTTAGAGGGTCCATTGTAGAATCAACAACTATATCGCTTTGAAGTAAGTCGTCAATTTGGCAGGTCTCATCCCCTTCGCTTAAATTTATTACATGCAAATGAAACATGCATTTAAAAATCAGTCGATTCAATGGGGGAATGGCGTCGGTAATGTGTACTTAAAAATGGTTCAGGCTCTAAAGTGTTGCTTTGTAAGATTATTTTCGTTTAATTTTCTAAAGCTTTTTAGCAACGGTCTGTTAAAGTAGCAGCCATTTTGCTTCATACAAAATTGTATTTTTCTCAAGTATCACTCTTCGCTATAAATAAACCTGGAGCTAGATAAACCGTGGTAAACTCTGAAAAATTCGAGCTTTCGCCGAGAATAAAAACGCCTTTTAGCTTTTGCACTTTTGTCGAGATACTCTATATACTGCCATCCATTGATGCCGAAGAAACAATATATGTGGTGTATTTTGAAATAATTCTCAACTACGATGCATTGTCACAGCTAATCAATTTGAAACAAAAGCTCAGTACGGAAACGATGTCCTTTGAGCCGTATTTCCTTTTATCCATCGATCATGCTACGAAACAAGACTGTCTGAAGAGTTCAAACAATGAAGTGTAGCATTTCAAAAGTATGAATAATACAAGCGTTAAAGCTGTAACGATGCAATTGAAGTTTTTCAGTGTCGTTGTATCTTTTTCCGAGCCAATGGGCAGATTGCACGTCAAGTCTCATCAATATACATGCATCTGATGGGCCCTCTGCAAAGGCGCCGATCGTCATTAAATTGTAGGCGTCGGTGTCGGTCTCCGGGTGGGGTTAAACCCCTCAGGTGCCGGGCGACCCATCCGAACCACCCCCTGTGACAATATCTATAATAAGAATGGCCGTCGGTACCTGCCCCGTGTATTTGCTACGTACTGAATCGTGTGCTCGCATATTCATTGCCTGCTTAACATCTTTTAATATAGAGTGCTTTTTACACTCCTGATACACCCTGTATTATGATCCTCAAACTTATCTGAAAGTGCTGTCGTTGTCGTTTAAGATCGCTTGCCTAGAAGTCTTCAAAAATTTTAATATGCAATTCAGAAAGTTCTCCACGAACAAATTATTTTTAATGAAAGTCATTTTCGCTATTTGGCAGTCGAATCATTTGACACTTTAGCAAAATCCATTAATTCTCATCTCAACGTAACTCATACTTTGCATATAAAAATAGCTTTTAACAATATTTATTTAAAATGAAAATGAAGTATAACAATATTAACATCAAAATGAAACTTGGACCCCTCATACTTATATTTATTAATTAAATTTTATCTCTGATTTGACATTTGATTTTGTTATTTGATAATTAGCTTTAACAAAGCCAAACAAGCATTTAAATTGGAACTTTGAAACTACAATCATAATTGCTATTATATTATATAAATAATATTGCGTTTCCATTATTTTTTTAATAAATGACTCTATAGTAAATTGCCTTCTCTATATACACGTAGTTAAATTAGGATGGAATAATTTAAATAGGAATTTTCGAATGGAAAAAAATCCTTGCGTGAGTATGAAATTATCATTATTTTCTATCAGCCCTGCCCAATTCTATTAATTATTACAGTATTTTATTTTTCAATGCCAAAAAACAGGACACAAATTATAAAAACCAAAAAGTTGTGTGATCATATGGTCACGTTATCTAATTACTTAGTATAATCCATTTTCAAAGCCAAATATTTTATATCAGAATTGCTGATCCAGCATCATGAGATATTTTAAGTCATAGCAATTGCTTAAATATTAATCCAATTTTTTTAACTTGATTGCTTAAAATATACCTTTGTAGATTATGATAGTATGACATTTAAATTACGCAAACTTTTGGGGAATTTCATAGCTTTCTTTGCCAAATTTGCATCGTATGTTTAATATGATCATATGGTTACTAGATTTTTAAGCTGAAGGTTTCAATGTTTGTTTTATTCGTGTTTTTTGTAAACCTGAAAAATATACCTATTTTTGAAGTTTTCAAATAATAAACGACGTCTTTATCGGTTTGATGGCTTAACTTTATTTGATGTTTGTTTATTGGATCAAAAAAATGTGTTATTTTTAATATTATGAATACTAAATTTGTCGGAAAATTTCATAGGAACGCATTTGAAATAATGAAGATAGTTTGAAAACCGCGGTATTATTTCGTTCAACGACACTTTGCGAACAGTGCATTAATGGGAAAGATTCGACTCGGCTCTCTAAAGAAGGGGTCGTAAGAGGACACTTTCCTGGGGCACGTCCGCGACGGGGCCTTTTTTCACCCCCAACACCACCGCTGTTATGGCAATATTGTTGTCTGGGTGTTTAACACCATTTGGCACTCGCTCCGGCCGAAGATTAAACTATTTTGCGAGCCGCGGTCTGTTCGAGGTGACGTTGCGGGATTGTGCCGAGCATAGTTCTCCCATTATGAGCCGTAATATGTTGCAAGAATTTAATGGTAAATTATATATTTGTATGAATATGTACGTATGCTTATGATGCTGGGAGCTGTAATTGGAAAACTTTTAACTTGATACGTCCATTTACATGTTTGCATCGCTCCCAGGAAATAACGCTGGATATATTTCCTTATCATATATTTCGTTATGAAGCTGCATTCAAAGCAAAGATGCAGAAATCATCTCTACAGCCATGTAATTGGATCGTTTGAGTGTAAAACGACGATTTCTTGCTCCAACAGTTTAGTCAGGTCCTTTATTAGTTATTTAGATGCAAGTCCCTCATGCAGAGCTTTGCGGTTCAAAGTTGTCTCCAACGAAGTAAAAACTAAATCTGGTTCATATTGCGTTGGAAATTCACTTCATTAAAATTATAATACTTAAGCTTTAATTAACTTATAAATGTTATATTTACATAGTTTATGTATTGCATAAACATGATTATGCAAAAGCAAAAATTTAACCATACCAATAAATTTGATATATTCAAAAAACGAATATCTTTTTTAAATATACTTATTATAATTTTTTTAAATTTAAAAATACAAACATATGCCAGATTATTCTAATTTCAACTGAGCTGTATGGTTCTTATTTATTCAGATAAAATTATAAGTATAGTAACTATTTTTACGCGCTTTTTCCAATGGATCTAAGTTGAGACTAAATGTAATATATTGTAAATGGCTATATACAGGCCACAAAGAGCTTATTTATCCATGACGATAGGTTAAAATTAAATATTAATATATTCAGAAATGTTTAATTTAAGTTTAAGGAGTCTTTTGATGATCATCTGATTTACAATAATTTTTAATAAGAACTTCATAAATGTCAATACAATTAATTATCTAGATAAATTTGACAGTATGATAACTATTCGTATATTTAACATTATTTCCAACAGATTTGAGCATACACGGTCATTAAATACAAACGATACCAATAATATAGGCCATAGGAGGCTTTTCTATTAATAAATTAAATACGAAATGTATGCATTCACGTTTCATTTATATCCTCAAAGACATTGCTACTTTATCATATCTAATAGCTCACCTTTTTCAAAATATGCTGCATGTTTTTTAGAAATATGTATGAATTGAAGAGTTTAATATTCAAATGCTTATATTTAAGTTCATGCAAAAACATGAAGGAAATTTGGTATATTTTGGTACACAATGGCACAAAAGATATTTTAATCTCCCATTGGAGAGCTTAAATATACCGCAAAATATATCTTTATACAATAAAGTCCATTGTAATTCAGTTAAATTAAATGCAAGAATCCTACTGAAGTAGTTAAAGTAAATTGTTTCTTGCGAATTGAAATGGGAGTTTATTTTTAAGGTCTCTTCCTTACCTGCATCTGTAGAATGCTCTGAAGATGAATGGCGGCGATGAATATGAATGAAGCTACATTATCTCGGAACAATCTGCTATTAAATTGGCATTTACGTAACGAAATTAAAAAGTAAGGGATGTACTCAGCTTTTCTGAATTTAATTATGAGAAAAAAAAATTTTTTTTGCACCGTTTTGGAGCAACCAACGGCTGTGTTTATGCTGGCAATTTGTAAATGGGAAAAGTTTAAAGACTTTGCCTTATCAAGTTTTATTTCTCTTTTGCCTATTTTCGCATCGCTTATAATATCAAGGCTGGCTCTAATTTTTTTAATTCATAAGCAAAAATTCAGCAAATTTGCGCTGACGATACGAAATTATAACAATAAAAATATTCAATGTTCAATATTATTTTTTAATGATAGTTATTAAATTTTTTAAAAAATCATGAAAAAACTATGATTAAAATTACGTAGATATAGAGTATTCTATAGAAGATTTTATACCGATCTTATAAAAATGTTTAACCTTACTTTCTGGATGACCCGCATATGTACTTAATATTGCAATTCTTTGAAAGCTGCAATAATTCAATCAAGTTTAACTTGGTTCGAAAGTAAACGACGTTTATTTAATCATTATTATCGTAAACTACTTGTAGAAAAAAATGATTTGTACATTTTAATTTAATGCCGATATGTACAAATATTTAGGTTATGAAAATTGTAATTAATGTCTACAACGTTGAAAGCTTGGTTGACTGTAACTTTCCTAATTTACATTGTATAAACACTGACCGAAACAAAAATTGACTTAATTGACGCAATCAATCCCAATACAATCATTTATTACCACTGTTCGATAATTATACCGCATAACTTTATGTTAAAAAATAATTTTAATGTATAAAAAAGTATTTGTGTATATATTATTCAGGCTTTATTGAAAGTTTTTAATTTGAAGTTGGTATCACAGTGCAACATCTTCCAAGCATTGTTCTCCCAATTGTCCGATAATTCCCCCAGGTCCTCCTTTCTTTACGGTGTCCTCCGCTCCCGAGTTAACCGTAACCTTGTCCTTTTTAATAAATACAATTTCCTCCCTACGCTGGGCCAAAAACGACCCCAGAGATTCCCTCACCTGATGGCGAGATACCAAATGTTGCTACACTTAACGCCATTCGCTTAAAATACGTATAATATTCACACGCTCAAGTATTCAGTGGGCGATTCCGTTTTATATATCGCTCTCGCGTATCGGACCCTTCGTACTAAAAGCTCACCCAGCACCAACACGACCCCTAATGGCGTCGGCGCTAAGGGTTGAAATCATTTGCGTGCTGGCCCAGCGGCGTGTCTCTCTCGGCGATGAATTTATACAATTCTGAATTGCTTCCCGTCATCAAGTTGTTCTTCATTTTGTCAGCCGATAGATCGCCCTTTACGAGGCAATCGGGAAAAAGGTAGACGTGCAACGAAATTTCTAAATTGTATTTTTATATTTCATATCGGTGTTTTCTATTCCCATCGACGCTCTCCGAATATAAAACGAACGAAAATATTTATTGACGAGGTACAATCAAAAATTTTAGCCGTGGTTTTTTTTTTGATCTAGAAAAATAATCGCACGCTGTACTTAACCGGCATTCCAAATTTGATTTGATATTCTTAATCAGAAGTTTCTAAGCTTATTTTTCCAATAGCTCCAAGTGGCCGTGTAAATATTACTTCTTCAAGTCTTTCAGAAAAATTAATACTATACGATTATTGAATAAAATTTTGTTAGATTAGATATTTGTACTTGGCTTGATATTTTACATAATGGAATTGCGTTCATTTTAAGCCTATTTGCCACTATAATAGCTTTATAACCCTAGATCCTAAATAATGTGTTTATTTCTCTTAACTTTTGCAATTAGGATGACCGGTAGCCATCTCAGTATTTTTTAAAATAAAATTAGGTGTCGCTACCATGGTTTGAATTTTCATTAAAAAAATTATAACACTGTTTTAATCACTAACATGTATTTATTAATATAAAACATTTACATATAAAATTATTGTTTAGATTACAAATAAGGATACCTTTTTAATACTAAAATCATAAATATTCAGGATACAAGTTTTGATTTTTTTGTATCGGGATCATGGTTTTCTGTAAGCTTTTACTAACAAAAGCAAATACTACTTTTGCTCTTCGTCGATTGTCATCAATTTGTTATATTCTTTAATAAAGGCAACACTACGCTCAGCAATATCATGCATTACTCGCATAAAATGGACCATTTTCTTTGCAGTCATCCTTCCAAGTTTCAATATCTTTATTAAAAAACTGTGATGAGATATCTAATATCTGGAATAATCGCCTGAGTTGCTAGTCACAAAGTCTTCAATCCTCTTTTCGATGATGTGTTCGAAATCAATGCTTTTTCTTTTCGGGCAATCTTATACACCTTTGATTCTTAGTACATCTACCATATTTTGCTTATCTTTAACTGAAAGTTCGTTGTCGAAAAATACAAAAGACAACAACTCTTCCGACAAGTACCATAAATGGCCCAGAATTTTTTTCATGGCAATTTTGGCCATTGATTGGTTTATATTTTCAAAGGATATCAAAGGTCGTTTCTTGGTGCTGAATATCTAATAGATGCTTGAAACCAGTATTTTATATATATTACGATTATGAAAAGATAAATATCTTTCACTGTTTTCGCTTCCTTTTCGTCAGTTTAAACTGATGTTTAAATTTTAAAAAAATCATGTAACACATAGCTTTAGCCATCTATTTAACATGGTAAAGACCAGCAGGCCTCCTAAATGAAACTTCTTTTTCAAAAATTTCTCCCAAGTAAATGATGGAAAGATTCAGTAACTCTTTGTAGTCCTCTCGAGGTTGATACCCTTGAAGTTGTTTCAGTTCCGTTATGTTCAGTTGTCCATGATAAGTTGAAATAAGTACGTATAATTGGGAAAACAAAAAGCGCATGCTCTCGCTAATGACTGAATTTGAAGTGAGGAGCAGGGCAGGGCTCAATCTCAATACTTACCCACAGGAAACAATTAAGAAAGGGGGGAATGGGAGGAGAGTTGACTGTAGTGAAGTAATCAGAGTTCCTGCATGTTATTCTACTTCAAAATATAGTAATAGACAAACCAGAATCAATAAGTCAGATTAATTCATTTTTTTAGGATCATATGACGGGTTGACTTTTTTAGAATTTGAATATATATCATTGGTAGCAATACCAATGATATATAATATATTCAAAATCTTTGATATAGCCAATTTAATTATGTCGTTATATACAATTCAGGTTTTGAGCATTGAATCCCACAGGAATTTACATTCCAATATATTCAGAAATGTATGAAATTAATCCAAAGTATTTTCATATCATGCATAAAAAGCCAATAAAATTGTATCTTGTCATATTGTACAACAGAGCATTTAAATACACATGCATATTCACCATCTCAACTATCTATGACTTCCAATAAAAGTTAGAAACGATTGCAAAATATTCTTCCAATAATGATTTTTCCACGCGTGAAAATTCTTCAGTCAAATCCACGTCGGAGGGGAAAACTTACACGAAGAATTTAATATTCTGAAACGCCTATTGAAGAAAAGACGAGAGGCGCGAAGAAATTCTCATCCGATTTGTGCATAATCAAGAACTCTTTCAGAATCGTATCCACCGAGATAAATCTAATAACGGTACCCGCTGGCTGACCTTCATCACTCCCGATTCAGCATCCGCGTCCTTATTAGTGACTCTTCCTGCTCCAAACTACTCACTACTACTACCCTTACTACCCTTGGAAAAATCTCATTTTGACATCTTATCTTCGGCCTCGAATACATGCACTCTTCTATTTGCGAATCTTTATTATTTATTTATGAGAAATCGGGGATTTGAACCGCGTCGTTTTCTCGGAAATATGAGGGGCGCTGCGAAAGCGGGGGTCGTAGCAAAAGGCTTCGACGCAATAAACACCTCTACAAATGCGATTACGACATTTTAAAAATTTATGAGATAGAAGCTAAAGCGTGGAATACGCGACCCAGTTTCATATTTTTTGCGTCTGACTAAAAAAAACTCGAAACAGGTCCGTGCAACATTTTTACATATATAATTGCATCATATTGTGTATATATATATATATATTTTAAACAAGATTAGGGCATATAACTTTTGAAAAGATGCTTCCAAATTTACAAAAAGACATCGCAAATAATTTAAATATTTTAAATTGCATATTTTATAATCCGTTGGAATAATTTTGGTTATGTTTATGTCAAAAAATTTGAAACATACAATCAGGTTTAACTTGCAGACTTAGTTGTTTTGCATGTAATTAAATTCAATTCAAAATGAAATTCATTTTGCATGCACTTGTGCAAAAATCTAAATATTCAATTATTTAAAATCTGCATATTTCTGATTATATAAATAACATTCAAAATTGATTTTATACGAAAAAGCAACAATAAGTTGGTCGTATCCATTTGTATTAGGTAGCCTCTAATATGTTTTAATAAGTTTATATTTGAAGGAGCAAGTTTTGCAACATTAAGGCAAACAATTGTCGCAGCAAAGTTTGCTCAACCAATTCTGAAGTAAGTTTGGGTACGTTTCAAAATTTTGTCAGCAATCTACAATGGAAGCTAAGTTCTATAACATAAGTAATATCTGAAAATTGATAGTGTTAAGGCAACATTTTTCAATTTATATTTTAATTAACCTGATAATTGAACATGATTGTTAAACTTATTTGTAAATTTTTGAATAATAAATTTAATTTATATTTCAGTATGCAGTATATTTAGAAATTCAAATAATCAGAACGATCTGCAAAATCTCATTTTGTAAATGTTTTTTTCTTCTTTTTCTTCTCTATGTGCCCTTTAATTTGCATATGCATGGTGCTATTTTTTTTTTAATATGGAAGGAGTTAAACATATCTTTATAGCCAAGGGATATTAACAAATTGTCGAACCCTGGATTAAGCTCCGTCACGTTTGCCCTCTAAAAGGGGACGTATTCAATCCTTCGGTCACCATCAAAAAAATATTTATCAGTATAGCAGATACGCGCGTCTGTAAATAAATCCGATAGAGCCTCCCACTATCCAGAAATCTTTCTCTAGATAAACATTTACTCTTTCTATGAGATACATAAAATCGAGTGAAAATATTTAATCTATTATCAAAATATTATTAATAAGTCTAAAATGATGTTTTGGCAGCACTCAAAAATAATACCGCCGGCTAGAGCCATTTAGGGGTTGGCCGCCTGAGGAGGGAGGCTTGAGCCCGATAACAGAGGGATCCGCCGTAATGGTCAGCTAAAGAGGATTATTTTTTTTATCTAAATATGTTTTTCCGGACCGGTCCACAAGTTTATAGCGGCCATCATGGGGAGATAACGAGGCGAGCCGAACTCTCCGAGTGGATATATTTCATTATGACGTTGGTGGACGGTTTGGGCTTTATTGTCAGGCGGCCTTTGATGAGCCATGGCCCACGTGCCACCACACGCCACCACGTGCCAATTGAATTTTAAATCTCACGCCGCTCCGATATTTTGATACCCCACATGGCCGAATTTGAATAAGCACGCACATATATTGATATGGAAATCAGTTTCCAGGATAAGTATACGCAGCCTGCTCCCCGAATGTGGACTAGTTCCGAAATTTTCGATTGAAAATTGATTCCGTGCAGATTTGTTCCAGTTGTGAACGAGTGCGGAACGTTATCCACTCGATTTTAATTTTTTTCCGGAAAAAAATACGTTTTTTTGAGTCACAAACCGCGTACGATAATGTTTCAATCCTTGCAGCTAAAGCATACATTCTAATTGCAAAAACCTCACGAAACGTTTGCTTAAAGTAATAGTATTTCCAGATATTAAATATTATCCTGCAGCGACGTGGAATGGATATACTAGCCTAACATTTACCATGCTTACATTCCCCTGTGAAATAACCACTCATGCATTAATATTAGCCAGAAACTTTATCTAGTTACATATAATATATAACAAAAATCAGAATTTTATTTAATCAATTTATATTTAAATATATTTTATAGATTTACTAACAATGGCATTGATATCTTCAAAATCTTCATTATTGCTGATTTTTAGTCAGAATTAGTTTTCATTGAAAGAGCACGGATACATAACATGCAAGATTATGAAGGATAAATAAGATTTATTAATTGTTTATTGAATATTAGATGTATGTTTAGACCAGCAACTCTTTAACTAGGGTCCGCAAAAATATTTAAAAAAACATTTATCTATACTTGAACAAGATATTTTAGTGGAATTATTTACAGAAAACATTGTAAAAAGATCTATTTTGACCAATATTTGATCAAGAAGTGTTTATTTATTTGAAAAATTAAGTCAGAAGGGTTGGTATAGGGTCCATCAAAAAAAGTTTGTTCAGAAGGGGTCCGTGAAAAAAAAATCATTCAAGAAGGGGTCCGCAGACTATATAAGTTTAAGAATCGCTGGTTTAGACAATACTGTGTTTCAATAACATATTTTTATTTAAAAAATATATTTTCCATTGGGCATTATCTTTGAAAACAATCTCCAGTATGCAGTCCTGGTTTTCGACTACACTTTTTTTGGTGACTTTCTTTTTGCCATTCTGGAGTATTAATTTGGAATATCTTAACAAACGAGAATGCCTAATTAGAGTTAAACGTAATTTGTGAAGTTTTATTTAAAATTTTACGAAGTATCTCCGAAGCTTGTCGATTTCTTCACTCTCAAAAGGCGACCGACTCGCCATGGTGTTTTGCATGGCGAGTGTGTGGCGATTTTTGTTATTTCTGATATGTCGGAGCAATGTTTTGATTCGTGATAAGGGCGCTTCGACACTTAAGAGCATTCAGAGAGGCTGGATATTGGAAATAAGTACATTCCTTGACTATAATTATTCAGGTTTAAATTATAATTTTGCAAATATTTTTTACCGTACCAGCTAATATGCATTTCCTGCATCTGAAATAGGTAATACTTAGACCATTTACTGAAATGGACAAGATCGCATATAAGTGACAAAAGTGTAGTGTAAAGTGTGTCCCATAATGCATATTTATTATCTATATAACCTTATAAAAATTGATAAACTAAAATATAATGGATTAAATAATCCTCTTATAAGTGTCGTACGTGTTTTGTTGCTATCGACTTTATAAATATGATTATTATAATAATTTAAAACAGATTCGAATGAATTATGATTTCGTTTGATTTAATCGAATTTAAATTGCATTTATATCGTATAAATCCATCGTATATCGTATAAAAATGATGAAATTGCACTTTACAACCGATATTTTAAGCATCGCCAAGGGCTCTCTACTGTTTGTCTTGCTAGAACTGTAGAGAGAGTGTAATGGAGGTTTTATTTGGATTATAGAAACGCTCTAAAACAGATATTATCTTTCAGTCTGGAGGTAAACATTTTTATTAGCGTTATAAAAATAAGTTATAATGTTAACATTGAACCGATTGCAAATTTTCACTGCAAATTGAGATTTTCTTATTGTGACGATTGCCTTTTGCTTTTTTCGCATAGTATAAGTATAAAAGTGTGATTAAAAGATAAATTAACAATCGATAATTTGTTTGTATAATTTTCGCTTGAAAAATGATATGAAAATATTTTTATTGATCCTATGATATGTGCAAGAAATATCTTCGTTACCCAATATATTCTAACGAAGTTCGAAAAGACACATTATTTTCAAAGAACGTATTACTTGAACCTTGTCTCGATTTAATTACTCTAAAATTTCCCGTCCACTTAATAGTATTAATTTATTATTAGGAATTGATATCAATTTTGATACAACTCAAATTAATAACCTCTTACAGTCCGGATGTTTGCTCTATTCACAAGTCTGTAGGAGGCATCTATACAAATAACATTAACATGAAGTATATGCATTTGTAAATGATTGTTTGAGTAGGATGATAATAATGCTTTATTGCTGGCATTTATTCGCCAAATCTTCGATTCAAAAAGTAATTGATTTCGTTCGAAATTTATTGCGATCCTCACGGAAGGGCTTGTGTAATAAAATCGAAAACATTTATATTAAAATATATACTTAAGGAGGATATAATGGGGTCTCAAATAAAAAATTCGATTACTGTCGAATTTCGAGCAACGCTGTAAAATTTTACGTTACGCAGAGTAAAATTAAATTTAACCATTTGGACAGCTCGCGTCTACAACAGTAAAAGTGACGTCGGAGGGAGGAAAGCTTCGCATAGAAGGGATGTTATAAAAGAAATGATTGTTTTAACTCAAATAAAAGAGGCTTTCGTCTTCGGCCCATAACAATGTCAATTTTCCATTAAACATTTAATGGTTCACGTGATCGGCGGACGTAAAACACTTGATTGCCGGACTTAATTATACGGATCGGTTCTATTTACCTATCTTCGCCCATCTACTGCAATCTAATCCAACGAAGATTAAGACCCTAAATTATTCCGAGATTGGATGGAGGCCCAAATTTATTAGGTATACATTAGTCTTTCGACCCCCGCGACGGATGAGCTCTAAACGACCATCACGGAGGGTCATCAGCTCCACGACCACTCCCACCTATCTGTTTCTGTTTTCCAATGGAAAATTCTTCGACTCGGAAAATCCAGTAATGAGAATGTTCATAGTCGATTGAATTTATGTTATTCGGCTGCGGCATCCGCCGTTAAAACGTTCCCAATATCGGCCCGACCGAAGTAAATTAAATCGCAGATTAAAACTTAATTGTTTCGAACGCCGTTGCCGGGGATCGGCTGTAAATAAGGCGTATCTTTTGAGTATTCTTTGAGGTGATAGGCTAGATAGCATTAATCGAGTTGTTTGAATGATTATGAATGCGATATCGGCGTCCGGATCTTAGGCACTTTGGGGTCATTAGTTGGTTTCTGGGCGGAAGACGCAAGAATGAAATGCGACTCCACACTGCTTGAGGAATGCGACCATGGCACGAACCAAACCCAACGATTAAATCATATAGGAAGTTGCATGACAAAAGTGGGCCGTTACTTCAGCTGGACGGTCAGCTAAGCAAAATAGAACAGAACGTTTCCATAACGAAATTGCACAAGCTTTCCGCATTAATTTATGAAATATCTTACCACTCTAATATTCATAGGAAAATGTTATGAAAATGAAATACGATGTTTTTGTGCTGTTTTACGATTTTTTTTAAATGATTTAACTCTCTTTGGTATTAAATGTGATTATGATCATCATTAACTGAATATTAAATATCGTTCATAAAAATTCAATATTCTTCTTGTTATGGTGGCGTTGTCGAATGTAGAAAATAGTTTTTCACTTGGTACATTTCCATTTTTTTTCCATATATTCTTAAGTGTGAATAAGATTATTTCGTAATTTAGGAATTTGATATAAGAGTAGATCTATTAATGAGTAGCGATATTTTCAATGCATAAAAGTTACATTTTTATTAGTTTTGCAAATTCAATTACTTATAAGCATCTCTGACAATTAAATCGTTCATTTAAGTGCTAGTTTTTTTCAAATCTAGTTAATGGATCCTCTATTTTTTTAAAGGTTTTAGTCTTAGATTGCCTGCTTGAGTTTTGGCCAGAGTTGTGTGATATCGACATCGATTTGCTTATGGCTATATTATAACATATTCAAATCCAGTAAATTCAGTTAAACCTGGATCGAAACAATCAATTATCAAGTATGAATATTTACAACCTCTCGAAACTATTGCAATAGTGTTTTTTTGCACAATCACGAGTTAAACTCTATTATTGAGATAAAAAATATACTTTTAAAAAAAATCCTAATAATACATAGTGTGATATTTTAAATCAAATAATTTTCGAGGAAAAAATATAAATCAATAGAAAAACAATAAGTTTTGAGATTTAATGACGCTCCATTCAATTTTAATATTTACATAAATATTAGCTTGAGTCATAAATAGTTGCCGGCGAAAAGAGGCCATTATAATTATTCGGTTTTACCTTTGATGAGTCATCCGTATTAGTAAGTACAGGATATCATCAGATAGATATGAGTCCTATCAGTCTTTCGACAACAGTTAACCGTGTCACTTCTTATGTTATAGTATTTAAAATGGAAAATCAAAAAGTGCATTTTCATCATATAATACTTTGGGAGTTTAAACAAGCAACAGTGGTACGGCTACAGCTAAAAAAGTATACGACATATACGGTAAGTGAACGAGCAGTAAGAAATTGGCTTTTAATTTTTTTCTCGGGAGATGATATCCTAAAAGATGAACCAAGGGCGGGTAGCTTTTCCGACTTTGATGAAGTCATTTTAAAGGTTAAGCTATTGCAGCAAAATCCACGTCAATCAACAAGGGAAATGTCAGGGAAGCTAAATACGTCACAATTAACAATTTGCCGGCACTTGGAAATATTGGGGAAGGTTAGCAAATTGGGTGTTTGGGTGCTATATAATCTTAGTGAAAGCAATAAAGAAAATTGCATGTATTATTGCCACTAGTCTCTTCCCACGGCAAAAATTGAACCATTTTTAAATAGAATAATTACTGGAGATAAAAAATGGATAACATATGATAATATTGTACGCAAAAGGCAGTGACTTAATAAAGATCGAAAATATTTACCGGATCCTAAAGCCAATATTCATGGAAAAAATATGTATGATGGGATCGTTGAAGCATAACCCACCATTAATGAAATGAAACAATCAATGTCGATAAATACACTTAAACTCTAAAACATATTCAAGAAAAAAGCCCTTCTTGCCCCAACCGACAACCACCTTTTCTATTATTTGCAGAATTTCTTAAATGAAAAAAAAAATACAAACGGGAGGAAGTTTATTACGCTATCGAAAATTTATTTTCATTTAAAGCTGCTAAATTATATGAAAAGGGTATTGATAAATTATCAGTAAAATCGGAGAAATCTTTTACTAGTAATGGTGAATATATCACCGAGTAATATTGCTTTGTTGTTTTGTTAAAGCTCAGTGCTTGAAAAAAAATCGGCAATTATTTATGACTCGACCTAATATGACTGCAAGACGATAATTCTATCAAAAAGAAAACTAAATTCTGCCTTGGTCTGCACGTAGCTGCAATATAATAGTAATGATTATGATGACCATTGTAAAAAATTGAATATATAAAAAGAGATAATCACTAATTACACGATCTCAGTTAAATTCGAATTTCAATCATAAGCTTCAATTCAGGTATTCCAAATATGAAAATGAATGTGATTAATGTGCTAATTTATTTTGGAGATTGAAAAACAAAGGACATTTCCCATTGAAAAAATATTGCATGTTGTTCCTAATATATTTTATTCTCAACCCATTCCTATATTTCTTCCCTTGGCCGTAAATTCCAAAGGGATTGGACTTATTTATTTAGTGTTTATAACCTACATTCCAAACGCTAAATAGCTTGCAGGTTTATTAAATAATGCAGAGAGTAAATGCTTAATCGTTTGCCTTCGGGAGTAGAAAAATGGACGGCCATCCCACATGAGGCTTTATGTGCTCGTTTAATAAAACGGTGTGCCATAATAGACAATATTATTTTACTATGATAGTCCTATGTGGATGTAGCTTAGTTGCATCACATTACTATATTAATCAATGTTTGAATTATTAATTAATACTCATTGTTAAATTAGCTCCGATCTGAATTGGTTGCATTGAGATTTGATGTCGGATATCGTAATTGATAATCTTACATTGGGAGATATTCTGTTCAATGCATTTGCCAATCCCATCATGGCGGATGAACCAATCATTTAAATCTGTTGAATTTATTTATTAATACAAAATAATTTCACAATTATTATATTCATTATTCAAAAATTTCTTTCACCCAACAAAATGATATTAAAGATAATTTATACAATAATTGCATATTATTTGCATATAAGTTCTTTTATTGCTCTATTTTAAATCAAGGAAATACTTCACTAACATATTATATAATATACCATTCATTCTTCATCGCTATCACTTATAATTCTATATGTTTTTTTTTTCTTTTTCGAAATCTGTTGTGTATTTCCATTATCAGAGAATTCTGGTTTTAGCCGTCAAAAATTCATAATAAGGTTCCAAAATCTGTTGTAATTCTCTGGTGAATTTTAAAATTCTTTCCATTATATCATTTTTTATATAAAAAATCTAAATTAATAGCCAATTATGTACCTTATTTAATCGTTTTTAATGTAAAATGTGTAGCTACTTCGCTGCAACTGCTTCCTGATCAATAATTGTGGTGGGATTAATTTAATATTTCGACTAATTCGTCTTCGTTCAACCTACGATCCTCCAATATTTCTTGGATGTCATAAATATCCATGTCTACCAATATTACGACAAATTTTTATTATACTTTTGTATTCGACGACGAATATAATATGCTTTAAATATTGAAATTATACCTGGATTATAGACGTAGGTCTTAAAAGGTAAAAATAGTATTTCAACATTAAGATGTTTTAAATCAAGCGGATGTCCTGGTTTATTTTCCAATATTATTAATACTTTTGAAATATGTATATTTTTTCCCCCAAACCGTAATATACAAAGCATTTTGTAAAACACAATTTATACAAATATGTTGTATAAAATCGTGATATACGAGTTTTTTTGTTTGAAGAAATTAATGATGGGATACATAAGTAATTTGTTCAAACAAAGTCTATATCTGTATTATTTTTTTTTTTCAGAATTCATCAACAATTTAATAGCTAAAATGGAATGTTGTTGATAAGATCTTGTTTGGCAAGTCATGTATTTATACATTTTAAATGTATACATAATTTTAGATCGGTATTATCAAATGTTTGCTTAATTATTGTGGTAAAATTTATCGATGGACTACGTACTGTGTGAAAACTGACAGCTACTTACCTGTCGTTATACCGTGCGTAGTTACCAATACGAGGTGGTGAAGTATACATTTAAGTAAAGCGTCAAGGAAATAGATTATAGGGAATGAAAATGATATAAATATATTATCTTATTGAAAAAGGTAGAATACAATATTCGATTGTGAGTATTAAAGTCGAAAGGGTCAAAAAGCCAAAAAGTCTTCTCCGAGCAAACATCTCCATTTTGTAAGTATTTATGTTGATTTAATTTATCACAATCACATTATATTCATGTTGCGAGCTTTCGTTTGGTTAACTTAGCGTAGAATTTTTCTTATGGAAATGGGGTGAAAGTCGGTTCGGCGAATGCTCACCAAATTGGACGGGGAATTTCATTTTAAATCCGTTGTTACCAGAGATAAAAACTTTACCTGTGCAAACGATAACAAAGTTATGGGGAGGCCCTTAAAGCATTTTATGAACGTGTAATACGCAACGGTTTGATCTTGAGGGTTCTCAAAACAAAAGCATAAAATCCTCCTTGTTTGCTATCCACGGGCGCGCCCGTGTACCGCCACATCTGGGGCAATCGATACCGCCCCCAGCCGCCACCCCATCGGGAGACAACCCCTCTTCTGACTTGTAGTGGCTTATGTGTTTACATTAAATATATATCTTTCGCATGATAAGCATTATTACATATGATGAGTCGAGATCGAAGCGGCTCCGGCTGTAAACCTTGCAAGGTGATAAAAAAATCGCACTCTACTGCGTGTTCTTTATGTTTCCACATAAAACTCATGTTTACCATCTGCAAACGTACATAGAATAAGAGCTTATCCGGCACTTTGCTTGTTTGAATGCGTCAGTTAATTGAGGGGTCACTGTAGTGACCGTCCAGCAAAGCTCTAAAATGAGACATTCACTTCAAAATAAACGTACATTGCATGTATGAACAACAATGCTATTATTCAAAATTAAGCAAATTTATTAATGCATTTGTCTTCTTAAATTCATCCGTTAATGTAATTATTTTTAAAATTAAAAATCGAATTGGGAATCACTGCTTTAGAACAACGTCTCGATCGGTGTACCATGAAGCGTTGCTATTATAAACCTGTCTCTGGGCTTAATGGCTCTCGCTAATACAGCAAATACATTTACTCCTAACAGTCCATAATGTTACATACCTAATGCTATATTTTTAGTCTGGACATTTTAAAATTTAATAAAATTAATATGTAAAGATGCGAAAAAATTCTAAAAACATGCTGCATTTTATTGTGTATAAAACAGTTTTTAAAATGAAAGTTAATGGCTATAATATTGGCTGAAAAGGTTTTTCTAGAGATGAATATATTATGGCCAATTTTGCTCCCAAATACTTGCATATTGATGTGCTTAAGGACTGATGATCGGAAATAAATTTAATACAAAATTTTAATTAAAAATATATATATTTAGGATCTAAAACATACCATAATTGACATAATTTTGTAGTAAAATTAATATTTTTATAGTACAAAAAGTCAATTTTATAACCATTACGCAGTTACTACAGTTTTATAAACACAGTTACTACACGTCGATGTCTTTCTTTCTAAGATAATACTATTTTTTTAAAATCTGTTATATTTCTATTGTCTTCCTAAATTAATATAAGAAAACAGATAAATAAGCATTTTTTTTAAATTGAACTGATATTAAATTATAAATGAGATTTGGCTTGAAGAAGTGGTTGGTTATTCGGCGGAAAGACATTTATTAATATTATGAGTCAGCAACAGGTGCCTTTTATGATAAGTCTGACTTTTTCGCAGTTCAGTGTGGCTATAAATTATAAAAATACTTAACATCAAGACATCATCACTATTTATCTAATGAAATCTCCTATGACATTTCTATCATTTGACTCAATACACATCGATCTTAAGATAATTTCAGTTATGATTTTCTATCCATTTTTCTGTTTGAATTCACTCATTTTACATTAGCAATTTCTTCATTAGATTCATACTTCATATTCCATGATTGTTCTTGTACGTCTTTCAAAACTGTATCATATCAGATTAGCATCTTATTGTTGATTTACATAAATGATTCGGATGTTATTGATGAATGTTTGTCCGGCATTATATCAATTTGATTTTATAAAAATGTTTTATATAGTGCGTTAAACGCCATAGTTAAATATAGTTATAGTTTGTCGTTGATAGATAAAAATAATAATTCATACATGCAAATACAAATAGAAAACGATATTAAAAATAGATCCTTGTGAAATTTCCATCAGGACCTTTTCGACACGTGTCGGCTGAGGGCCGACGTATTATAAACCACCACATCCGTCACAGAAGCTTCGACTATAACTGTACCAGGATAAATAAGTTATTATGCATTAAGGATGCATGAGGGTTCACTGCGTATCTGGTGTGAGGCTCCTCGAGATCGGGCATGCATGCTCTTCCCGGAACAACCCCAAGACGAAGAAACAACCTGTAAGCCTGCTACAGTATGCGAGCTCAGTGTTCTTACTAAAAATAGGAATCCTATTTTCCTTAAATATTTTTATTCATCGTTTCCTTGTTGGTCTCGGAAGCTATTCCGTATCCAGCTTCCTCATTACGCAGGCTACACCTTGTAAAAATGTGCATACGTGGACGTAGATATTGCCACTAACATTCACTCTGACAATCTAAATATATTCACACGATGCGCCCCTAATGAAGCTTTAAATATACAGCAAAAATATTTATATATATATGCTATAATCATACAATAATTGGTCAATTTTATGTATAAGGCTTATATAAACATTACATGAAAAAATCCTTCTACTCCGATTATCATCCAATATTCATCTTAGTAGTAATAGGAATAGAATATGTAGACATTTTTGACTTAAATTTTGAACGAGCATTCTAAATACGAGTCAATCACATTGTTACATTTCAACTTCATTTTTGAGCATATCCAATTTTATTAAATAAGTTAGACTATATTTGTTTATTATCCCGGTAAAACCCCCTTAACGCAATCCTCTTTACACAAACGCCACATACATTGCATAAAATTATTTTTATGTGCCAAATAATTGTTGAATTTCCATGAAAAACACAGTGTTTATACATTTGATTAAAAAAAATATTTCAACCAATTGAAAAATGTCATCGAATCCAAAATTTGGTCTAAATGAAGCATTTTCAAGGAAAAGCGATCATCCAGTCGGATTTGCTTCCAGGGCATGTTTATATAAACGGAACATAATTTCCGATAACCGGATGATACGCAAATGCTCCGGAAAATTTTGTAATATGTTGATTGTCAAAAGCAGAACCTGACTGATATTCAATACCACCTGGAAACGCGCCATGACTGCTCACTATATTACTAATCTATTTCGAGCACGAATTTCGCTTGTCAAGATCTTAGTTCGCGTCCAAATTTAAGGGTAGCTGATCGGAAATGCTTTCATTTCAGGGATGTAATCAATTCACAAATTCACACAAGATATAATACATACTTCCGGTTGTTCTCCAGGGTAGTTTTCAATAAGTTGCGGTTCACCACCACACGCCATATAAGAAATTTTCCCGTATGCGAAACGTCTCATTATATAATTTTGTAAGGCGAGAAGAAATATATTGTTTCAATATGGGTAGTAAATCGGGATTGCGTGTTTTTGGCACCCAATAATAACAATTTGATGTTCGTTGTCGGGGGTGGTTTTTGATTGTGTCGACGTGTATGCGTGTTGCCGTTTGGGGGTTGTGGTTGATGCTCGATCGTCGACTATTGGATGATTTGGAGATTTTTATGCATTTTGGAATAAATTTGATTCTCAAGTTGATATGCATTTCCATTTCCAATGACAATGAAATATTCAGTTGATCGACTTGACAAAGCGCTCTGGGATTGAGGGCCTTTGTTTCCCGAACCGCATACGGGCTGTAACCGATAGAAGGTAACCGTGCGTATAATTGTCAGCATTGCAATTAGCCATAAATGCGATTTATGTGTACTTTCATACACCCCTATTCTATTTTAACCACCCTTGTTAATATTAAAAATTAATCGAACTGTATTAAAAGTTGAAAAAAATAAATTGATACTATAATATTAGCTTTAGCAGGTGAGAGAGGAACGTAATAATTGATGAGATTATCTCCCGAATTTAACACGGCAATCGATGCTACTATGACTTGCAAAACATATTGCGAAACACATCTAAAACAATCACATGACAGATAGTGGCTTACGAAGATGAAGCATGGACCACGTCCACTTGATAGGTTCAATAAAAGGAAATCATTTTCGGAACTTTCCGGAACCAAACTTCAGACGCTGAAGCCATGAGATCTAATCTAGAAGTCTTGGACATGTCTCTGTTAGATAGGTTATGTATCATGCATTTCGAATCCAAATATCTCATCTACACTGATATAATTGGTGCGACAAAGACACCACACGTCTAGGTCTGTAAGAATGTAAAAAGGAGCAAAAATTACAAAATGCACTGCCAGTAGCCAAAATTCTCTTATGTGTGTAACATTAAAATAAAAAAGTAATAATTTTCGTGTCTATGCTTAATATATACTATTACTTATATATCAAAATCGTATGGCATACAGTTTAAGAAGCGCTAAATCGCTTTGCGAACACAATACATATTTTAACATTATAATGCGGTCCTTAGGGACATGACAAGAACGCTTTTAAATAATATATAACATCAAATATAGATCGGAAATTTGTTTGATAAAATAGTAATGTAATAAAAATAATTTGGATTATATATTATGCAAATAAAATGTTATGCAAAAAAATCCGGCTGCAGATTCAACTTCAATTTTGACAATTATTTGCACAGTTATCAAAAAAAACAGGATTAATGTATAATAATGTATATATTGCTGATTTTTAAAAATACCCATTGAATGAATCCAGCTAAATTTAATAACATTCTTGGTGGATTTGAACTTTGTGTTTTAGACTCGGGATATAAACTCTAAGCACTATCGCAACTATTTATACAATAAAGTTGAATGTTGCTTTTGAAATTAATATCATAATACAAGGCGTCGACTAGTCATTAGGACGCCTTATAACTTTAGGTGTTCAATGGTAAATATTCAAATATTTATACGTCTAATACACTGAAATAGTATGTTCTTATATAATTGTAATATATTTTCGTATGTCCCAAAAAATGCATTAATAAATGTGGATGATCAGAAGTGCTAATATTTCTGATCCAACGTCTTAATCCAAGTTTAGCCTAATTTTCTGGATATGAAAAAGGTTCGCTCATGAGTGACTGGATTTGCAACAATTTAACAAGATAAAGCAATTAACAGCTAAAAATAAAAATATTAAAAGGTGATTTTTGAAATATTTTTACCATATGCTTCATTAGTTATATGGATAAAAATACATATTTATAAAAATTATGAAAAAAAAATCCAATAAAAAATTTAAGCTATCCACTAATAATACCACTTCCTAGTCATTTTCACATAACGCTATTAAATCAGTATTATTTTGTTTAAAAAATAGCATTAAATGCTTTATAGCATTGTGTATCCATTTTGACATTCAATGTTTATACATTTCAAACGTTTCCACGTAAGCACAAATGTGTTAAGATCATCTTGGATAAGTATTCCAATTTGATCTTGACGCTTGAATTATAATTTTCGTTATAAGCCGCTGGTATGAGTAGCCGTTTCCCTGACGATTTTTAGTTTTTCACTCATGTGCTTCCAAGTTGCTTAATTAGCTCTAAAATCCGGAAGATAATCTCCTAATTATGGCCCACGTCTGTGAGATATGGTCGAAGTGTGGGTACAAGTTTTGGTATCTGGGTCCGTATTTATGATAATCGAAAGACGTCCTTCTTGTGGTAGGAGGCCATAAACGGCAGTGGGCGCCGGCAGAAAGTAGAAAGTTTTATTCGCATTAAAAGATAGGCAACCATGGCCAATGGGGTGTGTAGGGCGACGCTTTAACGCGTCACCAGGGACCCCCACGACACCATAATAAACTCTTGTAAACGAAGTGATTTGTTAAAGTGCCACGCCGATCTATCCTCACTTCAGTCCATCTCTGACCCTAATTACTGCCGCAACTGCCCCTTTTTTGCCTCCGGCTCCTTTTTTCTTGCCGGCGCAGGATCTGGCCGCGAGAGTAATGACACAACTGGATACGCTGCGGCTTTGAGGAATGCGAGCTTTTCTAAATGCGCCATTTTTTAAATGGCGCTAATGCATCATCATAATTGCGCCTGTCAACGCTAACTGATTTCAAGATATTTATTTTTACAGGGAGGGATGGTTTTTAAGGCACTACGAGCTCTATCATTCACCGCGTGATGTAAAAGGGATGAAAGACATTCCATTGATATTGATATGGAACACGTTTCGTAGACCGCGTCTCATAAATTTGAATATCTTTTTCTACTCAAATAAATTACAGCCATCAAGATGACAGACGCTTGAATACTGGCTGTGATCTTTTGTAGTTTGTCTGCTTATTTTTTAGCAGCAAGCACAATGACACTCACTCTATTAACATAAGCTTTGTGACGATCTCAATTTGGATGCAATTCACTATATTCATGCTTACATCTTATTAAAAATAAAATATACACATGTGTATTTTGTTCATTCTAGTGTAATAAATTCCACATTTCAATACGCAGATCATTGAAATGGAAAAATCATCAGATAAAATCCTATTGTGTTTAATGAAATTATATTATTATGAACAGTATTAAACGATAAAGGAATCCTCATACGTTAAGAAAACTTATTCTTCTATTTATGAGGATATTTATTATATAGACTGCAGCAGGGAAACTATTTTAAAAATGAATAACACAAAAAAAACAGATATATCAATTTAATTAAGGTTCTAAGGCGGATGCTTCCCTTGTCTATTGCATGATCGTTAATAAACCTACATGATACAAAACATTAAGATTTTTTAATTTCAAATAAGTGCTATTTCACTCTTTTTTTAAATAACTGTTGCTTTAAAGTGTGTGTTTCAAATAAGGAAGTTTCCCTGCCGCATACTGTAATAAAATATTTACTATTACCAATACTATCTTCACATGGTTTTAGTGAAGATTGAATAGGTTAGATCTTTCATTCGATCGCTCTTATTCTTGTCAATTGACGACTTCTTTCTCAAGAAATTGCCTCCGTGCTAGTTGTTTTCATTTTTAAGTCTTGGTAGATATAACAGCTTGATATCTTGACTATCCATGGGAAGCTAAACATGCAACACAGACATTAGATTATAAGAGCGTCTATCGATGTCCTTCTTTTTTTATGAAACCTCAAACATGAATATACAAAGTTAATATGTTCTTTGAAATATTTCTATAGTATTTTTTGTAAAGTGTTTTCCTATAACCTCTTATGTTCACAATTTTCTCCGGTGAGCATTTAGGATCAATGATTTTAACATTAATTGATATTTAATAAATGGCTGCTTAGTCTCCCAAGCATCTTTTATTTAATCTTCAGTGATGAATAACCAATGGAAGCTGTTATACAGAAACAACAAAAATATATAAACGTGGATGAATATATACATATGAATGTCGGTTCAGGTCCGAACGGCCTTTTCCTACTATCTTGATTGTGCGAATGTTCGCTCGTATATTGTTGTACGTCTTCGGTTGTCACTGGGACCATATTTCATTCGTTCTTCAAGAATAATTCTGATATTTTCCTGTGATATCCAGGATTTCGGGATTATTCCATTTAGCATTCCCCTGCTGAGACCACAGCACAATATCGTATAGCCGGCTTCCCGCAAAACAAATACCCCGTCAATGGCCCGACAGAAAGATTGATCGTTCCACACCGGATGTCCAATTTTTTCCGCACGCGTCAAAGTGGACTCCTCCGTATAAAAGCGCGTGTGTGCGTTAACATACATCCTTAAACACATGAATAAAACCTTCAATTTTTCGCTCCTTGCGACCCTAATCCTGTTTTTTATTAGCGCGATCTACCGCAATATGTCTTTGATCAAGATACTGGAAGTCCTTGAGTTGGTCGTCTGTGAGAGACACCAAATTTCCATCGACTCTCGATTAGAGGACCTTTAAATACTAAACCATATTTTATACCAAGCCCTCCATTAATCATACCATAGAAAGATATCTTGTAATTAATGCTTAGATATAATATATATAATAACATTGGTATGTATTTTATTCCTACTTAAATATTTCATAACAAGTAAATAATCTAATTAGGCAACCAATACTTAATTGTAATTTTTTTAAAAAAATAGGCAAGTAGGCGACAGATAGTTTTAAATCATCTATTTCTCTTTCAATTTTAAACTATTTTAACATTCTAATAGTTCTCACGAAGACACAAATGATCAAAAAATCATGTAACAAAAGATATAATGAATCAACATATCGTTAGTATCAGTTCATTTTTCTATTAATTTATCACCCATTTGCCACTACCAGCTATTTAATCTATAAAATTCTGAACAATGATATATAATATTATTCCAATAAAATTAATTCCAATTCAAAATATACAAAACCATCGCAAAATATACATATTTTTTTTACAAATTAACCCAATAAATGTTTTTATGGACGCATATTTTAACACCTTTGGTTCTTATATCTATGCATTATTTTTTGCGACATGATCCGAAAATATGATCATTGTGGTGATTGATGGTATGATACGTAAATTATTTTTACATGTCCAGATGTTTGTAAGCCATTTGGCAGCCAAATGTAAAGCACTTCCACTATAATATTTGTATTTTGTATTGAATTATTGTTATTTTTAATTTATAAAAAACGCTCCCAACTGTTTTTTTTTAAATTATAATTGAGAAATATGAGTGCTGACATTATTTATTTATTTTTTGAGCGTTCCCACGATAATACTAGCGATTAAAACGCAGTTTGGCTTTAATAAATATTACACTTTTTTGTGCGATAATTCCGTGGAAAATCGCACAAAAAAGCTATGATTTACATAGAAAAAGTGAAGATGCATTTTATGGATTTTAAAAACCGCATAACTTTGAAACAGTTACATAAAATATATCCGAAATCGCACAAAAAACAGGAAAAACTCTTTCCAACATTATAATTCATAATTAGTAAAGATGTCACTATAGCCCCTAACTCAAAGGAAATAAATCACAAAATGGCGACTGTTTTAAAAAAAATCAGCCGAGTCATTTTTTGACTTTATTTTGTCAGTTTTAATTTTTTTTTATATGGTTAAAATTTTAACATAAATCTTGTAGAAATTATAGAGGGTTATATAAAAAGATTTTTACCCAGTTTAAAGTTAATTAATCGATTAAAACTTGAGATATGATGTCAACGTGTTGAAAAAAGTGGTTTCGAGAAAAACGCGATTTTATTATGGTAGGACCAGCCAAGTTGCTGCGTCACTAAAATAGCTTTATCGTAAGTATTTGGAATTTTGGATTTTTTTTTGGAGAATGTGTTTTTAAAAGTTGAAACATTGGAAAAATGCAAAAAATCTAAATCATTTTTTTCAAAAATGTAAACCAGAATAAAGGGCGTGGTCGAAATTCAGCAATAGCAGATGCAATATGATTTATACAATTCCAAATTATTTTTTTTTCCAAAATTCGGTTAGTTTTGATGATTTATTTCTTATTTTATCCAAAATATCTTGATACGTACTCATACTCAAAATATCTTGGTACATATAAAAAAAACTGCATAACTTCGAAATCGCACAAAAAATGAATATTAAAAAATATTTTAATATGAAAACATCGGCTAATATTTAACACTCAATATAAACTTCATCGATTGCATGTTTAAATACATTAAGATTACAAAATATTTGCTATCCAATATTCGATTTAACTAATAACATCAATCATTGGTACTAATAAATATTTTTAATTTAAAAAATGACATCACTAGGAACTCTTCATTATATCCAATTAAGATCAAACCCTTTTTGAAAGCATTGAATATATGAATAATTTAAAAAGTTTCCTTGTATCGAGTGGGTGGTCATCCTATTAAAACTACTTGAATGCAATCCATTGAATATGAAATAACCCAACAAGGTATTCAAAGCAATTGACGTCAAAATATGTATTGTCTTTCAATTTTATTATTTTTATGTTGTATAAGCTTTGTTTTTCGTGGCACAATAGCTGCTCCCAGATATCTTATTAGCTTATCTGTTGATCGTATTTTGTATTTTTATTGTTCACCTATTTGATTGACGTTTGTGAGGGAGTTATTTTGAAAGTCATTATGAATTTAATATAAATTCTAAATCTTTGAACTCGTTTTCGAGACTTTTATGTGAAAATAGACTTGGGATGGATTCGACAAAAATTCAGACGATCCAATAAAAACCTTCCCCGAAAGATTGATTGTGCGCCAGGCATAATATTACGATTTGTTATTTTACGATATTTTAAACTCTCTGCCTTTATAAGATGAATCAGTATCATTCAGACTTCGGAGGAATTACTTCATTTTGTGGGAATACGAAGATAGCCCTGATGAAACAAGATCCTCTATTATAAATCATACGGAAAATTGATTTATTATACGTTGCTATATAGCTATCACGTGAAACGTTCATGTTTTCTTTCTAGCCGACTTGTTTTCATTTTTGCAGCAAAGTTCATTATTTATTCATTTGACGCCGTCTAGATGGGGAGATTTTTTTTGCAATTTTCAGGAGTTTCTGATATATATTTGGATAAGAAAATGAAAATAAACCGAATCCCGTACCGTCTCTGAGAACATGAATCATGTTAAAAGAAGTGCTATAATATTGTGCAACTTTATAAAAGTATTGATTTTCTTATCACAACGACTATATTTGCTTATACGAATTTGTAAACGAAAATAATGAGTACAGCGAGGCAAAGTTCTTGTAAGAAAATTTAACCATCGACGTCAACTATCGATATTTTTCAGTACTGGCTTCTCAAGATGAAATTTTAACGACCCTGACAAGTTTATAGAACTTAATGAGACTTGCTAGTCTTGCAAAAATATTGTAAAGTTAATACAGCTGTAAACTGAATTTAACATTTATTTTATTTTATGGAGAATTAAATGCATCAGAAACGAGATATGTAATATTCTTTACATAAATGCATTCTATATTCTCGTAGTTATTATTTCTTTATATTAAAAAATGTTATATATGCTCACTAGTCAAAATATCATATTGTGCATTCCAAAACATTGAAGCACAGCTTGTATGATCAGCAGAATTTGATTATGCTTCCTTCCCATTAATAAGCATACAAATACCGAGTATGAAGAGACTCGATCTGGATTCCAATAATGGTAATAGGAAAACAATAAATGGAACAGTATTAGAAATAACAATGGATGTAGTTCATTTGTATGCAACTGTTGTATCCAAATCACCTAACAGGAGATTGCTTATACGGGAAACGGTGAGAGAGACATCTTTCCGATTCTGGATTGGATGCAAATATGAATCCATTTATTGTTATCTATAGTCATTGTATCGTTATGTAACGTTAAGGTGCACATTGAATGCCATTTCAGCGTGATAAGTGGTATTTGAGTTGATGTTGTATACCACAATACATTTTGATAACATTTTCTTGATCTTTCGACGAAACAACATGTTCATAATATTTTCTGTCTTATCTTTTGAAGTGATTTACGTCCGTATCTGGCTTAATATGAACCGGACTATATATATGTTTTATTTGCATTTGTGAGGTTTCTGTTATTGTATTTTGAAATAAAATAGAAACGTGTGTATATTTGAAGAGTACTCTTTCGGCGAAAGGCTCAGAGAAGTACATAAAGTGCTTATCTCTCAAATCCTCGTCATGGGTATGATATTGCAGGTTATAGTGGAAAGCGTTCGCAGATTTCCATTCCTTGCCATGGACATGTCAGTTCGTGTCCTCTGCGAAAACAGGACCCTGGGGTCGTCGGGACCCGGGCTAAGGGAGACGGGGTGACAGAGAGACACGGAGACCTCGGGGACCGCAAACAGGACTACCACTATCCCGAAATGTCCTTTCCATTCCACTTCACGTATATGTGTATGCGTTGAGTAAAGCCCACGCCTTACGGTCATTTGTCAATCTTTTCTTCGGACCCTTTTTTTGTCATTCGAAATGAATTGCCGCCATTTGCCTACATATTCAACGAATCCTTTCAACACTGAGCAAACTGGATGCGGACCGTCCTTAGATAACGTCTGATATTTATGAGAATTGAGGATAGACACAATTTGTATGAGGATAAACGTTGATGTCCTTTTGCCCGCTTGCATCTCATACGGGATAACATTAGGCTTGAAACTATTTCTTTCCGCTCTTGGAATTCTATTCAGACGATGGAACTTCTTTTAAGTGCGTTTTTGAGCTTCGACACTGCTCAATAAAATAAAAAAAAATCATCAAAACAAACCGTACAATAAAAGTGTAAATATTGCTTCATAGAAATTTTAAATTATTCTTGATTATACTATGATATTTATTTATGTTACGAATCACTCTAATATATTTTACCATTAAAATCGTAATTATATAGTCACGTGGTGATATATTTGCTTACTGCTAGTTTATATGTGACTATTAGTCAATTAGGGGCTGTCGTTCGCATGAAATGTTGATGCTTTTATTTCAATTACATTGATTGCAATTTTAATATTGCACTAGGTTTCGAGGAATTTCCATTAATTATATTTTTCAAGCAAGCACGAAGTTTATTCACTGCCAAATAATGCTGTCTTCAAATATAAAATATTATTTGTTGAACATCCAGACTGGTTTTTGATTACTTTGATTTGTCTCTCTTTCATTTGCATAGTCGCATTTTGCCTTTGTTGGTATAATTTCAAAATTAAATTAAGCACAAAGGCTTTCGTCTAAAAAATCGGATTTAAGGGTGGTAAAAGCACAGCGCTCTTGTTAGACTCGAGGATAAAAAATAAGTGGTTAATGCAAACGTTAAATGTGGTGAAAATTAATTTTATCGTTTTCGACTAGACACATTCGAACAGACGTAGGAAAATTGTTTTAAATGTCGAGGCAAAGTTTTCCGAATAAATAACGCTTGTTTAGCCCCGAAAGGCGTTAATAATAGAGTTCGAGAGCAATTAACCGAATATTGTTTTGACGTAGAAAATATTTATGGTTACAAAGCCGGCATTTAAAAATTACGAGGCGCGATTTACATAGAATCAACCGAGCCGAGCAATTTACAATATTTCATTTCTGCCATCAAACTTGCCGGACACTTTCCGAGAGCAGTCCGAATTAATTTAGTGCTTTAGAAACTAGAATCGATTTCTGTCGTGCTTTAAAACCCACAAGAGCTAAAACAACTTATTTTTCGGCGTGCGTGCCCGAAATAATAAATATCTAACCGGAATGGATGTATAATTATGGGACCAATAATCACATCGGGATGGCTTCGTTCACGTAAAAGCGAAGCAATCTTCGAGCTGGTCCCTCCGGGGCTTTGGGGTGTAAATCACGAGGGTCGTTGCCTTCATCCATATTGGAGTCCAATAACATAAAACACCTGACCTTCACCTGCAGGATCCCAAAACTTTCAAAGTCCAAATTCCCTACTTAGGCACTATCTGCCTTATGACAAATATCTGCTACCTTTATTGATAAAAAATACAAATTACGAATCACCACGGCTTCTCAACAATTTCACTTTAAATAAATTTCTGGCAGATTTTGCTGTCAGGGGGGCGGCTGTAATAAATCACTCCGTCTTATAATAAACGTTTCTTGTTACGACTGACTACTCTGCTGTCGCCTTTTATGAATTTATCATTACTTTTGACAAGGTTTTCGACTTTGTTATTCGAGTTTTCACCTCTCTCCGCCTATCCACCCTCCGGATACGTTCGATGCTTGTTTTTGACGTTTTACTTGTGATAATTTTCACCATTTCTGTCGCACATTTTATTGGATTAATTTTGAAATAATTCTGACTACATTGGATCTATCAATCATCAATTTCTTCGACTGTGATGATGCAAAGGTAAAATACCTGGAAACGACTTCGAATAAGAAATTGGCGATTGATTATCGGTGAACAATACCAAGCATATTTCATAATTCAAATACTATAGCTACATGTATAATTGTAACATTCAACAATTAGTATAACTCGGCGCAATAGAAAAAAATGAACGGGTTGAATAAATATTGTGTAAGATAAACACAATATTTACAAGTTCATTTTTTTGAATTTTTTTTGATCTAAGTTTACCCTAATTATCTGGACCTTCAAGAGTGAATATAGACAAAAAACGCTCATTAAAATAACGTTTAAAATCAATGATAATTTTGCTATTAAATGTATTTTATACTAGATATGCTGTGAAAGGCTGAATACTTGATTTTAATAGATGGGCGAATAAAGATATCCTGTATAGCAAAGGAAATATTATTAAAAGTAAGCGACACTTAAATATATCATAGAGATTTTGAAAATTCATCACTAATATTTACTGAACAGTTCGTGGTAACTGTTTTCATGGATGATAAAGGACTTTTGCTTTAAAAATTCTTGCCACAAAAGACTATCATGAAAGGTGAGATTTATATTCATACAGTTTCTTCCCTGTGAGAAGTCATAAAAAGGCAAAGAAAGCTTATGCATGACAACGCAAAAGTGCATTTCTGCAAAAGTTCAGACTAGCATTTAGCATTATTGGTTCCAATAATTAAGCGGTAATTCCACAATACGGTTTAAATTTAACACAACGTGTATGTGCTTTTTAAACAGTTTGCATCATTAAATTTAGATCAAAATTGCATTTATTTTTGAAAGGCTAACACGTTACAACCCAGAACACTAATTTTCGCGTTGTTCCAAAACTTCTCAATTCGTCCGGGCATGCATTTTCGC
Source organism: Stenopsyche tienmushanensis (assembly GCA_008973525.1). NCBI lineage: Eukaryota > Metazoa > Arthropoda > Insecta > Trichoptera > Stenopsychidae > Stenopsyche > Stenopsyche tienmushanensis. The sequence goes on from WACJ01000059.1 coordinate 358,917, forward strand.
GTGATACGGTCAAATGTTACATACAAATTAGATTAATTGGAAAATTTGTACAAAGATACAATCATATGTCGACAGAAATTATATTAGCAGCATACATGTTGCTTGAGGAAACCACTGATGATATCAAATAAAGACCTTTACAATTCCAGCAAAATAAAAAATATTTATACTAAATCTAATTCAAAGTTAAATGAATGATTTTGATAATAAATGATTATAATATCCCAAAGTCCTTTCAATCATCGATTGAACCATTAGGGAAAATATTTCATTGTTAGCTGAATCATCAAACTGCTTTTTTTAGAAAAAAATATATGAAATTTGCTAAAATACTTTAACTTTAACTATCTATATAACTAAGATAATTTTTTTAAAATGGATTGAATATGATATATATCAAAGAATCTGTGCTTATGAATATATGCACATTAAAATCAATGCATGTGCTTATGTTCTCCATATAATAATATGTTACATCCCTAGTTAATATTGGCCTGTGATTAATTATCATAATTGGTAATTGTAATGCAATCTGTGAAATCAAATCTAAATATCGAAATAATTTTATTCTGTTTGGCTTAAATCAAAGATTTCTCACTTTCCGAATACTTAAGCTATTTATTGTTATTCAAAACGCATTTTAAACGATATTTCTAAACACAGTAAATAGAGTTTTTTTTTACAAAACTTATGTCCCAAATGCCATGAATACTTTTGACTAATATTTTTATTGATCTTATGTGATTTATTTAAATACAATCTCTTGTATGGCTTGCCTTTTGGATCTATTCTAGAATTTTGCGTTCGTACTTTTACAGCTACTCACCATAAGCAGACAATGAATTATTTATCATGAATATTCAAGCATTTTTTGATTGAATCATGTTTGTTGGCTTCTGTGTCACATGAGGAGAACAAATAAAAAATAATGAATGGAAAAACATTCATAAATAGGTCATAAAGATACCGTAGGTGTATGGATGGATGGGGTGGCGTGTGTCACTGGCATCAGAAAAGTTAACACGAGTCATACATACGAATCGAGTTCGTTCGAGTCTTTCAGGATTCTGAAAATAATTTTATACGTGGGCGCTTTTAGTAACAGCAAACAGTCTATGTGTGCAAAGAGGCATTATCGATTCCGGTAGCGGGTTAAAAATAAGTGATTTATGGGGCACGCCACACGACTTATTTCATATGCATGCCAAAATCAACCATGGCCCCACAACCTTGGGTCTCGCGGAAAATATTTATATTTACCATAAATCAAAACACCTGGCCTAGTATGCGATGGATCAAGGTGCGAAACAAATTTTCATTTCATGCTGAAATTAATTTATTTGCTGGAATCCCTTCATATGTGCGCTGAAAATGATGATTGAAAATTTGACAAACGTCAGTAAGTTTCAGTGTTTTTTTTTTATAAATCAAAAACCCCTCAATATTCAAGCCAAAATACTTTCTAGGACTCCAGGACAGAACTAAAAAAGTATCTTTCCATAAACCCCCAGAAAGCTCATATTGTGATACTTAATCAAGAAAAATATTTTGATCAAAAAAGATGATTGCAGTTAAAGAAGGATATCTGAAGATATCTAAATATTTTATCATTAACTCGCATTATTTGATTCTTCAGAATTAATTTGTATACTATGTATTGCTTATCACAACAATTAAAACAATGAATGATATGAAATCTCAGTTAAAAGTCACAGTTTAGTGAAAAATAAAAAGCAAATTGATAGCACTAGCAGCTCTGCAAAAAGTTGTACCTACGATTATCTTAAAAATTGGGCATTTTCAAACTGATAATTGATAACATTTTTACTCGATCGTGTATTTTGTGAAGGTTGTGATTTTAGAATCAATGCCTCCCTGAATCTTGTTTGGTTTTTCAGTTTTGGTGAAGATTGATTTTTTATACATTTTTGAGTTTAGCTATGTATAATATTATAGCACCTTTTTAGTATAAGTCTTATTACAAAATGTGTACTTAGATTACATATCCAATTCTAATTGTAGGTTTAAAAATGTGTAATGTATTGAGATATTCATTTAAATCAACTGATAATGATTGAAGTATTAAAAATCTCAAGCTTGATTTGTCTTATTGACCATGGACACACAGATAAAAATTATTTGCATTGAACTTAAGCTAAGCTAAGCTTTAAAGATGACATCTGATGAAAGTGTGGTTAATTGAATTTGAACAATGATTGCAAATTAGATTTCAAATTATTAGAATATGTCTGATGAAAAGATATTTGTCTGTAGGATTTAGTTGTATTCAAATAATAGATCAGAAAAAATAAATACTGAGATATGAAAAATCATCCCTCTACAAAATTCTCCTATGGAGAATGCCCATACTCGATACCGAATTGGCACTTTAAGAATATTATAAAATAAATAAATTAATATAATCTTGGAATAATCATGTAGAGTCCATTAGATGATTGTTTCGATGCATTTATGATCGTTAAAAGTTTAAGGGTTTCCGAAAGCGGTGATTACATGATCTATATAAATCTCATTCTAAGTCGTTTTACAAAAAAAGACAGTGTCTAGACACTCCCCTGTATAGATAACGACTCCTGTATAAAGAAAGCTTAACCATCCTGGGAGATTAAGGGTGTTTACACCCTGATTTAAATTCAACCAAATTCACTTTAAAATGCATTGTAAGCCGATCTGTTTTCATAGCAGGATGTTTGCTTGATCCTTAATCGTCGCCATTCCTAAACATATTACCCATGTCTTGGTCTGGCCTGCAAACCACATAGCAAACCGAGATGTCTGATTAAAAATCCAATCTTGTGCGTGGCTTGGAATCTACTGCGTTTATTATAGACCGCCGATATTGGGTTCGAAGCCCGAGGCGGCAATCATTACGACCTTTTGCAGAGCTGGCCATCGTGTGGTCAGATTTGTACTTTGGATTACGCCTAAAGCCTTCGTATTTCGAAGGATCATAGAAAATCCCTCAATCGTGCCTCTACCACCGTATCGGATTCCTTCCGATGAAATACGATTGAAATAAAATGCTTCGAATACGTTTACACATTAAATTTGAGTGGAACAAATGTATTCATGCGGTGTTTTTATGAATATTTTGCCCATATGCTTGTCAATGATGTAGGCCAATATGAACCCAAATGGACATGGTCCTATTTGCAACGTGAAAAATTCTGTTGTATTGGGAAGAGTTTGAAATATTATCACTTTGGAATCGTCGTTAATTTATTGTGCGTTGCTGAGTCAACGGATCACTACTCCAATTATAAATTATATATCGTGCCTTTCGGTAGAATGTTGAGTTATTCTTGTAACTTCTGGTTCGTTATTTGAAAAATATGTAAATCGTGAAAGTTGAGAAACGATCGTAATAGATTATCCATAATTTCATTATGAAATAGACACCTTATCTCTTTCGTGGCTTCGAGCAACAGAATGTTAAATTAAAATTTTCCACACTCTTTCAATACCACAGCCATCGCATTATTACATGAATTATATAACATTGACGTATGAAATTTGAATGAAGAGCATTTAAGATATATAATTGACGGTTGGCCTGTGAAAATGTTTTACATAACTCGAGCAATTTTACATAAAAATGTATCTATAGACATCGCTAATAACAATTATATTGCCATTGATGACACTAATGTATCTTTCATTCTTATTTTACGGGCTATCATATGAAATTTATATAATAATTATCAATAAGCTACAAAATGTATTGAAAGAAATGGAAGCAGCATTCTTTCAAATTGACCAAGGAATGCAAAAAATTGCAAAAATGGATTCGGATAACGAAAGATTTTTGACTATAAGCCGCCGTATTCAGGAAGATCTTGCTTGCTACAAAGAAATATATAGGGGAAAAAAACAACAAACAATTCAACTAAAGTTGAATATGTTTTTTAAAAAGACTACTACTGATGATGAGCCAACGGACTGTACTTATATAAGTACAGTTGGCGAAATATTTTAAATATTAATTAAGTAAATATTTCATATTAATAAATAAATACAAATTTAACAATAGATAAATACACATGTTTTATTTTAACACAATTTATGTTACATAATTTGTATGAAATTCGACCAATTCGACTTACGACCAAAGTCCAGTAACGTATCTTGGTCGTAAGTTAAGAACAACCCGTATTAAAAAATACTCACAACTCACAAAATCCAGTTTTATAATGAGATTCGTTTACAATGATCAAGTTTGAATTAATTTTTAAATGCTTTAAAAATTGAATGCTTGAAAAATAAGAGACTAATTTAAAAATGGATATTAAGCAAATAGTTTATTATATTTTGAATAAAAACCATTATTCAAGTATTTGGAGTATTTGGAGCACACGCGCATGAGGCATAGTTCGTGCGCTTCTACCCCTGTGCCCGATACGACACCAGCCATTATTTTTCTCTGCGTTGAGAAATGGTATTTTTTCTTGCTAAGGCTTTCGAGGACTAGGACCATTTGTCTCACATTAGTCATGCGATTCGTCTTGAAGCGTTCATCAGCTCAATTCACGTCGTATTGACTCGGTAGGTCGAAGGATTATGAGCGCCGTGCTCAAACACCATTACCATATTTGAGGCGCACACGCGATGCTGAACCACTTGCGTTTCCTGCTCGAAACATATAAATCAATAGAAATCAATTTACACCCCATAATTTAAGCCGGTATCGTTCGACCCATCAGTCAAATAGTCTCCCCCTGGGCCACATATGCCTCGGGCAGGGGAGGTTCGGCCCTGTCCAGCCGAGTACAAAATAAACATCGTGTCTAGCGCTTGAGAGACAAACTGGGGTATATTTGGCAATTGAAGCAAAAGCCTGCAAAGAATGCATTTGAAGTATGTGCTGCTTACAGCATTTCCACCCTTTTATCCACCATATATTTCACAAAATCTCCAAACGTTCCAACAATATTTTCCAAACAAAAAGATTTATATTCTTCTAAGCCTATGATTGAATATAAATAAAGAAGATTTAAAACGATTATTTTTTTACTGAATATGTGTAAATATAACCAACAAGTGTTGGTATCACAAAAATTTAAGCTTTTTGAAAGCTTGGAAATTCAAGATCCAAAATCAATTTAATATTAATAAGGGTATGAGCATATCTTTTAACAACTTTTAATCTGTGTCTGTACATTTATTTTTGCTTTCTGAAATAATGTTTATCAAACAAATAACATTTTTCATTATCTTGAATATAGTTTTAGATTTGATTTTTTTTTAAAAAATGCAAAAATCATATGAATTAATGACAATAAGAACATATAAATCAAAGTTAAATTTTGCACAAAAAATTCTTTAACGGCATCGTTTTAAGTTCACATATCGCAAGGAAGAACCCGAATATAATATAAAAATATAAGGGAATTTAAAAAAAATACGAGAATTTAAAAATTAACTCGAAATGTATGCAGATTTCTGCCAAAAATTATTATTTTGATTAGCATAATTGTAATAAAGTTCTCTAACGGAACGGACATTTTACATAATGTAGACCGTTAAGAGACCTCATTGTAAATAAGGGACACTCTCAACAGTAAAAAGAGAAATAAATGTAAGTTAACGTTCATTTACAGCGACACATTTAATATTGCGTCGTAAAACATTAATGGTTACAACGTTAATAAACACTGTTACCGCAAATAATAGAGTGAGACCCTTAATTATTTTTTTCACGGCTTTCCCTTCCCAAATTTTTCTCCTTTTTATTGAGGAAACACTTATTATACATCTTTTTGTTGTAATGGAGTTGTGACACCCCTGTATATATTGCATAATATAATGCCGCCCGTAATGAATTAACACAGTCCATAAAGATTACGCCATCATATTTCCTCGCGCATTTAAGATATCAGCTTTAATTGTGTACATTGATTGCATTCATTTGGATTGCTCGCTATGTTTACACAATTCCAATTTGGAATGTGTCCAAAGAAGACTATTAGGTGATTTTTAACAGTGTTCTTTTAAAGTCGAATTCGGCACGGGTGGGGGATGTCAAATACCCTAAGGGTTGTTCACGCGAATGGAATAATTAGTTACAGGTCGCTAGGGGGAAGTGCGGGATGTATGACGTTTAATGAGAAACATGCGTCATTGTAAATTATACGGAATTCTTAAACGAATGACCCGTAAATTGCCGTCGTGGATTATTTACGACTGATAATTGAATTTAAGTGCTATTTGAAGAATTTTCAAAAGCATGTGGAACGATTCAGTCACAGTTGTGCTATGCATGTGACCCCTACTGTTTTAATCGCTCTGAATTGGCTTTTTTTGGACCATTAAATCCATTCGACGAATCGTTAAATGGATATTCAGGCTAAATGTAACAGTTCATAGCTGCATAATGGAAGTTGAGGCAAAATCACCATAACATTCTTTATTGCAGGAAAAATGCATCAGCATATTCAATGGTGAAATTTACGTTTTATTAAATCATAACATTGTAATGGATAACCTGTAATTTTGTATCGGAAATATTGATTTTTATTGAGTGTTGGCATTGTGAATAACACGTTCATTTTACTGAATACTTCTGATACGAATTAACTCATTGTATAAACCAAATGTGGTGTAGTGGGATAAATCATGAACTATTATTATAAAACACTGAGGCAAAATTATTAAGTGGCAAAGAAAATTGATTGAAAATTCAAAATTAACAATGATTAAAACGAAAGAAGCGTTTATGACTTGATTTGTAGATATTTTTTTCTATGGGAATTAAGTCGATAAAAAGAAAGGGAAAAAAATATAAAGAGTTGTTGAAATATTTGGAAATGATATTGAAAAATAAAAGTAATTTTAAGTAATGTTAAGGTATTCATTTTTCTATTTAAATGTAGTTTAAGATTGGTAAAACTCTCAAGAAACTCTCTTCTATGAGCAGTTGTAGGTTAACATTTTTTAAATAATTTGCCTTGATTATTGATTTGAAATATTTCGTAGTCTCATTTATTCAATGCTTTTGGGATGATTGAAAAATATTTGTTAAAAAATAGATGAATATATTGATTTAAATTTGATCTAGATCAAAACAAATATGGTGCATCAAATACTTCATCAAATTTATATTTAACATTAAGGGGTGTTCGTCATTGTTTTGCTAAAAAGATATTCCGTAATATTTCAATTTTTACCGAAGTAATTTATCTCTATAGTTTATTTAATTATTAAAGCATATGAGATCTATCGATTTCTGTTGGAACTTAGTAAAAAGGTACGTATTATAATATTTAATTTCCAATTTTTAGAAATTTCATCCACGAAACTGAAGTTTGCCTGCAATCAGAGCTTTGCTATTTTAGCATTGAAAATAATTTTCAAACGTAAAAACCGAACGGTGCAAAGCTTACATTTCCATAATTGAAACCCCTTTCCAAGGCTTTCCAATCGGCAAGCGCAAGGTTTTAGCCGCCTCCGTGTTACTGTCAATATTTGAATCGCTCCCTAATCACAGTGATTCCATATCCATTAACCACTATATACCGTAAAAATATAGGTTTACTTCAAAACACTTTGGTTAATTGAAACCTTTGAAACAAAGGGGGTCGTGGCGTGTCGGAATACAATAAGACGTTCCTCACTCACAATGGCCGGTCACGTACGCTCTTCCTTGCACTCTGAAGCCATGACTTGTGAAATAACTTTTATCATCACCTCCAAATAATAAAATGACAAAATGGCAGTTATAAAAATATAGCACTAATGGAATCTTTATTGTCTTCTTGCTGGTTTTACGGCGACCGCTCCTAAAAGTACGGCGCGCCCTTCCTGCCGCAGCATTCATAGTGCAAAATTTCCGGAGACCCTAATGCGTATAAATTATTTTTCATCACAAATCAAACACGTGACGCCTTGACACACTCTCTAAATCATATCAGCGAAAACATCCACATTATAAAATATTTTCTAAAAAAAAATCGGGTCGATAAATACCCCCTAAACGTCCCTTTCCATAAAAGACCGCCACCAAATGTATAAGTATCCCCTAAACCTACTTCAATAACTATAAAACTGTATATTGCAGAATTTTATATGGAGTTGTAACTTAATACGATATCCCATAAATTCTTCCCGGTCCTTAACGTCCCAACTTTGATAGATCGAAATTAATATCAAGAATACATAGAAAGATCGTTCCATTTGAAGCAAATCAACTTAGAAACTTTCACCTCAATGGCTACGTTCTGCAAGCATTTAAGATTTTATATTAATGAAATCATGGAAAATATATCATAATTAAGAACTATTTGCAAAGTGGTATTAATACCAATTGAGTTATAAGTAGTGCCTGTTGCGTTAATCAATTAACAAGGCGCTTATAATAATCAAATCGAAATCATCGAATATACTGAATATTTAATAAAAATATAATAATGTATCTTCAACATTTTCTGTGCAATGCTAATACTAAGCGTTTAATATTTTAACCTTATAAATCATCTGAATATTTCACACGCATTCCATGCTAATTATTAGTTGAGATTGTTGGATTTACTGAAATTTGTTTGACAATATAACGGCAATGAATTCAAATGATTGCTGTATTATTGACAAATTATTTCATTATGGTATTTCGCGTTATGCTACAATATTTATATGTTTTTCTAAGCAATCATATTTGTACAGTATGGTGACAAGCAATTAAATAAATGCTTACATCTCTACAGAAATTAGATGAAAAAAAAAATTGTTCTTAGATAAACACATTAAGAATTTTAAAAAATCTAAAAATGTACATGTTTTTAATAGTATTTTTGTACTGCTCCTAAGTCCTTTACAAGTTTCATTGACAGCACTAATTAAATTAAGCCAATACTCTCCCTTGAATGCATGTCTTTTGACAGTATAATTTTCTTCCTAGTCTTTCGTTAATTGAGAATAATAGGTTATTTATTTTTTAATTAGAGGGCGTCTCAAGATATATGGTTTTTAAAATATTCATATTTTTGTTCACAGAATACATCATGGCAGGAAGTCCCCGTACTGAAAGTCGCGCTGCTCGGTCCCCTGTGTCATTATCGAATGCATCATCAAGTCAGCACAGGTAAATTATTAAATATTTAAAAATATGTTACGAAAAGGATTGCATAGTGAATATAAAAGGGAACCTCATTTGGAGAGTCCTTTGCCATTCCAGTATCGCACCCCGACGAAGGGGATGATTTGATCCGCCTCTCCCCAGCAGACAATGGTACTGATGATGGAGTGCTGCTGCGCTTTGATTCAATTTTCTGAAACCGGATGCGTCTGTGTAGAATTTTGCTCTCTGGCTGGTGCCCTGTAATCATCGTGCTGCAACTCTTAAATTAAACTTCTCCCTACATTTGATACATTTATTACCTAATCATTAAGAGAAGTTGTAGCTTTCAACACTGCACTTTGGCATATCAATTGTCCTAATCCGGGGTTAGCAGCGGATACTAATCACCGGTTGTATCATTTCATTAGCCGTATGCATTCGCATCAATACACTCTAAATACTTGAATTCAATTGATAAAAATATACTTAAAATGGATTCCAATTAATTTGAGTATCAAAAGGGTAAGCATATGTTTATATTAGACAAAACTTATTAAGGAAAATATATTTAATACGAATTGAGGCCAATTTTTATATTTTCTTATGGAGATAAATAAAATGAAAAGTAATTTGTTCGAGTCTATTCATAACAAATTGATTTCTATATATAACATTGCTGCTATATTTAAAACTAAAATGATATTTTTACACAAATGTTACAACAATAAATCTGCTTTATTATTATAAATAAAACTTACTTGAGCTTACAATCACCTTTCTATTCTTCAACCAAATTGAATATGATTATAAAATGAATATTACAAGTAGAATTGATTATCATCCAGACTGTGAAAATATTAAATTTCTGCAAAAATTATTTGATTCAAACTTTGATATTCAATACTTCTTGAATAATAACTTCAATCTTTATAAGCATATGTATTTGTATTATTTTACAAGGAAAAAATAAGATAAGCTTAAGCTCAAATAGTCTGGAGGATTATCTAATAGTAATATTAACATATAAGCGAATTAACTTTACTTTAACCATTTAAATAAATCGTTTGAAGCTTTAGATAAATCATGTTGATATTCAAGATTACATTAAATTTCAATGTTTCGACTCTGTTAAAATCGCTTAAAAACATCGAAGTTAAATGATTTAAAAGACTTATTTATGTTATATGCCAGTAATATATTTTTGGAGACCATTGCTTTTTTTATGCGTCATTTTCGACGGTGTTAAAATTAAAAATACAACCGACAATATATTCAGCAGGCATACATAGCCAAAAATGGTTGAGTATTCAGATCCGGTAGCCTGTATTCATGGCACTCGGTCCCTGAATGTTCCATTGGAAGTCTTCTAATAAGCGGCAATTTGTTACGCCACAGCTGGCAGTAAACCATTCGCAGAAACTGTGTCTGCAAACCTCTCTTGCTCTCCCTTCTCTTCCTATGGGAACCTCGACTTATCCACCTTATATCTCTCTTAATACGACAGAATCGCATTATGAACTGTCTACTTCACCCGATGAATCACACCCATGCCATCCACGACCTTTATCTGAACTCTAATTTCGTTATCACCACCGGCAATTCACATGAACAAATCTTACGGGGCGATGATACCACCTCCTTCCTGCTAATAGTCTTTGCCCTGTGGAACGTAGTACAGCCCCTTTGGATAAATGAGAGCCCTCGTGCATTGCTAAGATTTGAATATTTGACTTTATACCTGTTTCCCGTGATGAAAATCTGTCCATGCACAGCAAGAACTCTTCTCGGCGTTACATCACAATTTTATGCCATTAAGCATACAGAACAACAAGTGATTATCTTCATCTAAATTAAAATTTAATTATAATTGCTGATTGAATATTTACAATACTTATAATTAGCTAAATCATAATGAGGAATTTTATAAGGTCTCTTACAAAAAAGAGTAGCTAGTGTATGTCTTCGAAATACTCTTCAATTCCCTTTAAAAACTTTTTTAAAACTGTTCGTACTTAGTTATTTTTTCAATCCCTTGACCTTTAAATTTTAGTTGAAATAAAGCCTCTCTAAAAAAATGTTTACAGAATAAATGAGACAATATTGAGCCTTGTTGTTACGTTAAATCTCTGTAACATAATTGTTTGTATGTAGGGTTGCTATCAATATAAGTTATTTGCTTTTCATATCTATATTTTTTGTTATGTAATTTTGAATAGATATCTTAAAAAAATCAGATCCCAACAAAAGTGCCCTATTCCAATAAATATGACTTATTTTTTTAGCAATTTCTACCACTTTTAAGTAATTCCTTATAAACACTTTATAATATATTAATAAAAATTTATATGCTACTTTGAATTCCAATTAAACTAAAATGTGTACTTTCATTTGGTCTGCTTTTGAGTACACTTCTGTGGTAAGCTTTCATTCCTATGCATTTCAAAAGCTATTTTTTGTACCGAATTTATAAAACTGATAAAGCAACTCACGGATGCGTGAAATTATCAATGACGGAGATCGAAATCGCATCGATTAATAATCGCTCCATTACACGGGTTATACGCTGAGATATATAGATAGAAATTTTTAATTTATGATCAGTTTCATTATACACACCAGGCTGAAAGTTTTCCAATTATGGCATGCATTACACGAGCCTGCATTATCTGCAATGTATGAAAAGTAGGATTCGTGATGGTGAGATTAGATGCGTGCTAATGCTTTGTATTCAGGTATCGAAGCCAACATGGCAATAGAAGCATGTAAGTCGCCTTCACCACATGCTCCAGAACTTTCCTCATAATACGGGAACTTTCTAGTGAGAATTAAGTCTCGCCAATTTCCTTTTACTTGTGATCATTAGCCCCAAAACACCGGATCTCCGACAACAAAACGGGCGTTTCGCAGATCACGCTTTGCCTCGTGCATTTTCATTATGATAATTTTCCTGATCGCTGGGAATCTTGTTCGCTGCACGGTTGCAGCCAAGGTGCAAACTTTAAGAGATTTTAGTACCAACAACCAATAACTTAAGCTCTCTACTCGTGTTTCGGGAAACTAACTTTCAGACTTACGGATCAAACTTTATGATCCGCCGGTGAGGCGAACTTTCACTTGAATGATTGCCCAAGTTTTTAGTATTCCTGCAGATTTTTATGCCGTAGCCTTCCGCAAAACTTATTTATTTATTACACATTTTTAACGATTTTATTCCATCATAGAAATGGGTCATTTTCTGTAAATATAAAAGTCATTCATAGTTGTCATTATTTACTACAAGCCCTGAGTAAGTTCAAAATATCAAAAGCATTCCAGCCCACAAATTCTTCAAGATCTTTATTTTAACATGCTTCATGCCGAAAGACTAATAGTTGCTTCTTCATAAATAGAGTTGCAATACAAGATAAGTAGTACTGTGTGTCATATTAATTCAACGTAATATAGTAGTATCTCATCACATGGGTTTTTGCTAACAAAACTATCACATAAATTACGTTATTTTAGCTTGATATCAAATATCTCTAGACTATTATTTCTCAGTATACAACTTCGCCCGCTTAAAATGTGTTGACATTATGCCTGATTTAAATTAATTGTACACTATTTATATTTATCCAAAGAATACTTTTGTTATGATGTTACTATTCAATCTGAAAAAAATCTATTGAGAAACTATTAACATCGTTAATAATATTATATAAAAGCTGAAAAAAATATATATTTAAGATCATAATCATATTGTCATATTGTTTTCGTTTGGGGATCCATAGGAACGCTTTATAAATATAAATAATCAACTACTCATCAGATAAACGTGGTTCCGTATATTAAAAAGAAATATTTAATGGTCTTCCATATGTTTAAAAACATCATCATAAGAACAAGCAAATGATCCAAGTATCAAGCTTAAATTCAATTCTGCTTTAAAGTGGGTTATCACATCTCTCCTATATGTATTCCATCGTGCATTTCGTGTTCTTTCCTCTTATATCACCCTACCATTATTTTACAAATGGATGTGTGATTTTTAACGCTTTCCCGGACACTTATGAAATTATTTGAGGCGTATATGTAATGCAGTACCGAGTGTTCGTTATTTATTTGAGAATCTGATAATAATTGTAATAATATTTCTGACCAAATTTTATTGTAATCTTATTTTCTTCAGAAATCTAGAATACATCTGAGTAAAACGTGAGTCATTAACAAGTCTAAAATTTAATCGTAGAGTTTTAGTACTAAATATTAATTTGCACCCATCATTCTAAAAACATTGAGGACTGGGAAATATCATGATCTAAACGGGTCTTTACTTTCTCATGATCACTCACTGCTTCAAAGTATTGATACAATAAAAAATTAATTACACGTTTATTTACTTTGAAACATATTATTAAATACATTATTCAAAAAATATCTTTCTTATTAAATGACATTACTCATAAATCTTTGTGTTTTTTGTTTATGATTATATGTAAAAAAATGTTTCAAGACTTCAAAATTACAAGATATTTGATAAAAATATTATGAAAATTACGAATCCTTTCATTTATCCTTGCCTCAATATTCCGATTGGGTAACATAAGTAGATTTTTCTGAATGAATCTGAACTCTGATTTCCTACATCTGAATATTATGATAATTTTTGTATTCATTCATAGATCCTCTACTATCTTAAAATTTTATCAAGTATTCTAACATTAGCACCGTGAAACCAACATATGAAAAGTTCTTTCCTTAGATACATTTCCGATGATGATCGTTTTTAACCGATGATGTATTCGATATATTAAAAAGAAAAATATATCACAAAGAGTTTTTCTTATATTAATAATTCAATATTGGGTTAAGAGGATTCTGTCATATGAGTGCTCTATTGTGGATGCAAAAATTAGCTTTAAATACACACTCTGGCATTTGAGTGATAGACTTAATGAAATGGAGCCGGTTTTAAATGCTTGTAATTTATTCTTCATTCAACCATCTGTCGCCCAACAATCCAAGTTTGCGAACGCGATCCGCCATATTCGTTGTATTAGATATACATATAAAGTCGAAACACGCCAAAGTTGACACTTTAGTTTTGGCAACGCCAGCCCCTTTTGGTTTGTTTCTTGAAAACGCTTCAAATTTGAATACCAAACTTCGTGGCCCGTGTTTGCTGTGATAAAATCTTTCGACCCCGGGGTGATTAATTAACCCCCGGCGCCTGAAAAAGACCCCTCCGAGTTGACGCCGCCGAATTAAAAAACGGCGCTTTTTGTCCATGAAGAATGGATACAGCGCGAAATTCTAGCGAGGCTGTTTTCTTCGCTTAGTGTGTTTTATGAAAAATAAAATACGATTCGATGAAATATTTCGTATCGTGTTACTTTAAGCTGATAAGTAGTCGATATTTGTGAAAAAATTATTTCTAAGTCTAGACGCTGCGAACGGAAAGTCTCTGGTTCTCTTCACGTAGCTGAAAAGAGATTTGCATGATGCCGAACGCTTATGACGATAAAAAGTGGAAAAAGTTCGCGTCTCGCGAACGTAATATTTCAATATTTATATAAAGCACGCTGAATCTCGTTACGTTTAAAATTGAATGAAAAACTAGACATTCAAAGTGGAAAAAGGTAAGACGCGAAAATAAAATTTATCATTCCCCGTCGTAGCTCCGTAGAGCAAGGATGAAGACTGCACTGCTTGAAAAAAGTATTGATAAAAAATAAAACGAATTCCACACTGTCATCCTGAATGAGACTACATCCACTGGAGCCATTTTTCAAGTCAAGCATTATTAACACCACTTTTTCATGGATGAAAATCCCCTATTTATTTATCGTTCTAGTACAAACATCGAAAACACAATTGATTTTTAATACACCATACAAATCAAATTTGTATAATACTTTTATCATATTTAATTACATTTTAATAAAAAAATATATAATTTCAACGTGACATTAATAGAATTTGCTAGGAGCACATAAGAAGATCCTTACGCGTATCCTGTCTGGTTTGTTTCAGCAAACGCTAAGCACGTCGTGCTTAAATTAATCCTGCTTAACAATTACTGGATGCCTAAAACCTACTCTTGTAGATATTAAGTATACATGTTGTCTGGCATTGTGCCATTTAGTGAGAAGTTGCAGCTGACCAAGAATTTTCTAACTGCATTTTGGCTACATTACGACCTCACCGATGTTGACTCAAAGAAAATTATCTTCTGCAAAATATTTGTTGTTGAAATTTCTTGCATTTCAACAATTTAAACGTACGAATATGCCAATTATTAATGAATTGGATGACATTTACAGCGGTGGAAGTGTCTGATATTACAATTGATTAAGCACTTACGCAATTAAAAATAATTAATTCATTTTTGTTGTAAAATCAATGGATAAATTTATCATCATGCTCAGAAAACATAAATAGTTAGAGGTGTTGTATTTGGACATAAAACAAGCAGAATGATGATGTTTTTTTTTTGATTTTGATTAAAAAAAACCCTGCCATTTCACATATTCTTGCTTAAGATAAAATATCCATTACTAAACTATCCAAAAATGTAGGCAATCATTCGAAATTAGCAGTGTTTGATTATGCTTATCCAATATCAATATATTTTGAAACATATAGCCCCAATCTCGTTATTTAATAGCCACAAGTATATGATCTCAAATTTTGGTTTTGATACTCATCTCTCGTTGATTTTTTTGTTAATATCTAAATGTAAACGTATAACCATTAACAATATTTGTAATCCAGGCGTTGATTTATAACATGGGTCAGTCTATTTATTTTTCGGCGCAGACTGAAATAATGATCCAGGCCTTTGTCTGCGCATAAATTTTCTCCTGTTTATTTTATTTTTATACAATTCACCGTAACAAGGGGTAGGGGCTTAACTTTATTGCGGGCAAAAATTTATTTTATTGCAGGTTGGTGGGAGTAATCTAGCGTGAAGATTTTATCTATTCACAACAAGCAAGTTTTGCGCGAGCGGGCATCTTCCATTGCAGGTTCAATAAAGCATCACGAGTGGCTTCTTCGGGTTGCAACCAAATCAGGTGCTCGTGATCTGCAATTGTGAAATATTTCATTCGATATTAAACAGGTCTGCTTTTTGCCTTGTTCGTTTCCATGTTGTATGGCGCATTCGAGTGCCTTTCGGGCCTACTCGAGCGACAATATACAACCGGAAGGTAGATAGTGCCGGAAAATCTTGGGGTGGAAATACGGCGGATCCCATCACTTATTACTAAACTCCAGTAAACTTTTATCGATGTATTTCGTGTCGAACGCTGTCGAATTTCAATTTAAGACCGTTTCGGGTTCTAATTTAGCCATGTGAATATTGCATGAATTCGAAAACGAAAACCGTGTACCTTTATGTGCTATGGTATTCCCCACTTTGGCCAAACAATGTTTCCTGAAACTCGATTCAAAGCAATACAAAACAATCAATGTACATTGACTCTATCTGTCTCTAGTCCCTATTTTTAAATAATATGTATTATTTATTATGTTTATAGTTAAATCTTTAAATAGCGAATCCTGATAAATTGTTTTGACAAACACGCTCAATTTGAAAGTTCAAATAAACAGCCAAAACAGCAATTTTCTTGCGAATCAAATGGTGACAAATATCCAGATTGACAGATTGATGACATCCTTTACATTAGATTTCTTATGATTTTCTGCCCTAAAAAATAAATAAAGTAAACACCGGTTTAAGAAATTGAGCTTGTGTTCTTCTGCAACAGAAAATGGAAATAGATATGCTTTGCCTAGCTTGTCGTTACCATAAAATGGAAATTATAATAGAAGCTGTAGTGAGTCAATTGCTCGGTTCATCTAGTATCCCTGATATTTAATCGTTTAAAAAGTTTAAGAAGAACTGAGAAAAAAATGATCAAAACCATTATAAAATATTAATTTATGATACCACATTTCCAAAAATTATAGAAAATGTTGCTGCAACTTATAGTATATCAACCTCGAGCTGACTATAAAAAGATACTTAATCTTTTCATCGTTAACCCGAGAGGAATTTCTAAAGAAAATATTTTATTTAGGAAGTCTACTAGTCTTCACCATACTAAATATATGTATTGTTTGAAGATTTTCTTATTTAAACATCAGTTTAAACTGACGAAATATAAAATAGTGGCTTCAAGCTCCTGTCGGATATTCAGCACCGAAAAATGACTTACAATAATTAAAAGACCTTGCATCATTTGAAAGTAAAAACCAAACAATGGCCAAAGTTGCCATGAAAATAATACTGGGCCATTTATGGTACTTGTCGGAAGAGTTAGTGTCTTTTGCATCTTTTGACGACAAATTTTCAGTCAAAGATAAGCAAAATATGATAAATGCACTAATAATCGAAGGTGTTAGAAAAAAAGCATTGATGTTAAACACATCACCGAAAAAGCATAGAAAACTTTGTGGCTAGCAACTCTTTACGATTTTTCCAGATACTGGAATCTCATCACAGTTTTTGAATAATGATGTTGATCTTGGGAGGATAACTCTGATTTTGAGGACTTATACTCAAAAATACTCAAACCGTTTTTTTAGGATGGAAAATCAAATGAGATTTTGATTGGTCGAATATTTGAAAAATATTTTTTTTATCCAAATAAGGACCACCCTACTTTACATGTAGCATAAACAATAAATGCTTATCACTATATTTTATATCAGGTGAATAACCTAAAAAGGTTAATCGAGTTATATGAACGCTTACGTACGTACTTATCATAATTTTGACAGGAGGGCTTATAAAAAGCATAAGCAAGATAGACATTTACTTTCAAGAAATGTCATTGTGAATTAAGGATTAATAGGATCAGAATTCGAATTTGAAATTAAAAATGAGGATAATATCAAGACTCGGTTCAAGAAACACACAGTATCATTAAGAAGTGAAATTAATTTATTATTTGGGTTTTGAATCACTTTTTTCTTTATTTATAACTGACAATGGGAACCTCAAGACTTTTTAACACATTTTTAGGCAAATTTTAATTTGATCAAAAATATTAATTTATAATTATTGGTTTTTTAGCAATGCAATATAAACATGTATGTTGTTTTTTCGCTTATAAGTGATTTAGGGTAGGAATATCATATTTCATAATGCACGCCTACATTAAATGAACAAATTTACTACTTATACATTAAAAACATCACTTTGTACGAGCACCAATGTTTGAAAAACAACAACAAAAGCTTTGAATACGCTCTTGTTTTATATATCAAAAACGTTTACTAATCTAAATAAAGAACGGGGTTTCTTTTCCTTTTGCAGGCTTACCTCCGCGTACAAAGGAAATGTCGGATTACATTGCACAAATGCGATCTAATTTTAAATGCAAATCTCAAATAGAACCGAATGCATTCCTAGAACACCCGTTTGACAGCGTTAATTTCCATGTTGAATCCGTAATATGCATATAACACTTTTTGTAATTTGTCTGTTACTTTTTGCGAATGTGAATTAATCAACGAAGCGTCAATAATGAATTGCTAGAGGTGAACATTTTAAATTATATTCTGTCTGATATGGGATTACACAAACTGCTTGTATTTGTATACATATATGCAGAGATCGATCCCGCCTTAAAGCTATTTTATTTTAATGTTCATTTTGTCTTGAGTATTTCGTATTTTTATACGCCTTATGAATGGACACTTTTCAGCGTTTTTTTTTTCATAAAACAATTAAAGCGTCGAAAGCTCTAAAACGCTTTTTAATTGAGTTTCAGGAACATGCGTGACTATAACTGAAACTGGCAGCGGGGCTTTTTACAAAATTCGCCGATAATTCTTGTTCAACTTTAAAGGATGCACCTTGCTAAAAGCATGAAAAAATCCAAAACCACTCAGCGAGCAGATTATTTTTACTAATTGGATTGCTGTTATACAATTTGCATTTTTGTGAGGGGAAACTATGCTTAAATTTTCGAACATAATTTTTAATTACGATAAAAGATTTTATAAATAGTCTTTAAGATGGTACATAAAGCTTTGAGATGGCATCTAAAAAGTTCAGCTTTTAAAACCATATCGAAGTATTAAGGGGACATTTCACTTTGACGGCCCAAAAAAATAGGCAATTTTTAACAATTGAATCTTTTTACAATTTATTAGAACTCTTTTATATAATACTAAAACCATAAATTTGTAATCAAAAATAATATATATTATATCGTTTTTAAATTATCAAAATGAAGTCAAAAAAGACGCAAGTTTGCAGCGTTAAGTTCGATTAAGTTTAGAGAAAAACGCATTTAATGTTTTAAGTACTAAAAACATGTTGAAAAGGGAAATATACTACTAATCAGCGATTCCACACAATTATTCAGCTATCTCAACTTTGCCTTCTTTGGCTGATCTGGCGTCTCTGCAAGTTGTTCTAGCTTTTTTAGAAGATTCTACAAGATGTTTTTGATTCTATTTCTTCATATTTAGAACAATTTCAAATATCTTGGTAGTTATGTGTAGGAATTTGCACAGATGGTGCTCCTTCAATGGTAGGCTCAATCAAAGGATTTGTTACTCTTGCAAATACAAGAAACCCTAATATTATAACTACGCACTGTTTTTTGCATAGCGAATCTTTAGTTTCGAAAACATTACCAGCAGCACTAAAACTTGTACTTATAAATATGATGAATTTCATAAAATCAAGACCAAGTTAAGGCGTCTTCTCGCTTCACAAATTTAAAAAAATTGATTTTTATTTTATTTTAAATTTTGAAAGTACATGTCTTCAAAAATATTATATCGAAATTTCATAAAGATCAGACGAGTCTAACTACATTTTTGGGCGACCGTTAGGTGACTACCTGAGAGCACCCGGCTGCATACGTATTGTTCAGACTCATGGTGCAAGTACAAGAAAGTGGTGAAAAACAATCAGATAGAAACTTTTAAACATTCTCCTGCTCTAGTTGAGGATGTTCACAAGGTTTTGAAACCGATTTATGAAGATCTTCGGAGGAATTACCCAAAATAACAACGAGTGTTTCAACAGCTGTGTCTGGGCAATTTTTCTGTAACCAAAACTTTAAACGCGTTTATCTCAAAATAAGGTTTTTCGGTGGCTTGTTGATGAAATTTCGGAAACTATTCAGCCGATTGTCATGAAATTTGAATGAAATATTCTTCATAGTTATGGCTATAGCGCATATCATCAGATTTTTGAAATTTTGATTTTAAGTAATTTTTTTTTACAAAAAACTCCAAAAAAAACGCGTTTTTTATTACTTTTTCGAAAAACGTGCGCCATTTTGTTATTTTCGCGAATATCAAAAATCTGATGATATGCGCTATAGCCACTGATATACTGAATCTAAAACTGTTTTATTTTTTTACTTCAAATGACCCATCTTGGAGATACCATCAACAAGTCACGAACATAACATTTCTACGCGGGTTTTTCGATGCTACTGTTTTATTATAATAATTGTTCAAAAAAATAAAAATATATTTTTTTCATGTACTTGAAAGATGTGTTTATTACATAGGATCCATTTTGTCTCATAATTTTTAGCGAAAATCCTCGAAAAAAAATCGTGAAAATAGCCTATTTTTGAGGCGCCTAAAGTGAGAAGACGCCTTAAGTACGAATGTTTGCTTTATAACACTGAAGTCAGGTGGTTAACTAGGGTTAAAGTTTTATATCGATTCATAGAACTTAAGAATGAATTGTTAATCTTTTTTTCGAAATGAAGGTATGGATGCTTTTGTAAAACGTCTTCAAAATAATGTTTGGTGTTCTAAAGTGGCATATTTAACAGATATTTTTAATTACTTAAATAAAGTCGACATAAGCATTCAAGGAAAAAAACGTTTTTTTTGACATCCATTAATAAAATGACAGGATTTTGGAAAAAAATAACTCTTTGGAAAAATCTGTTTCCTTTGTTTCCTTCACTTAATGAAAACATTTCCGAGGGAATTGTTTCCGCAATAATATAACATTTAACTTTATTGAAAGAAAATATTGCACGAATAAAAAGAATTAGTCTCATTGTCGACTGATGGTACTTTTGGATTTCTGTTCAAAGGGAATATTCAGCTCTTCACAAAAAGGCACTGAAAATTTTATCACAGTTTTTGACATCATATTTGTGTGAGTTTGGTTTCTCAACAATAACTAATAAAAAAACTAAAAAATGAGAAATACTTAGGAATTTAGACGAAGAATTGAGGGTGGCTATATCAAATATTCGGCCTAAAGCCAACAAGCTCAGGTATCACATTAATTGATTTTTGATTGATCATATAAATTCCATTATATTAAGCAGGGACGTCATTTTGGGTGGAAAAAGGGAGAAAAATGTCCCCCCCCTTGATTTGTCACTTAAACAGAGCCTTTAAATATTCATATATATATATATATTATATAAAACGCGTATAAATAAAAATATAGGGAAACGCCCACATACTTTTTTCGATTTCTTAATTCTGGTGTACCGCCACTTTTTTCCATGATCAAAAGTGCACCGTGACTTCAAAAAGGTTGACACAAACTTCCTAGCTTTCAAAAGCATCTGGAGCTATGTCTCATACCACGTATATGCTTCAAGATGGATTTGCAATGGTATCACGAAAAATACGAGAATAAGGGGTAAAATGATCGAATAGTGATAAAAATATGATTTTTTTATAATGATGTTTATTTTTCCTTTTGCATGCAAAAATAATGGATTTCTTTTGGGGAGACCTAATATATCCATCGGTGTTGTCTATTTATCTTTCATAAACTTCATCAACTATTTAATCTTATTTCATATTCTGTATACGAAATATTTCATTGCGGAAATGAAAAGCTCCAATTTCATAGCAAAATAAGGGATGAAAGCGCTATTTTAACATTGTGAACATACGGCCGCTTTTTAACACGCGATATCCGTTCGTGTATTTTTAATTTCATAAGTTCGCCTGTGCCAAGGGAAAACTAACGAATTTAACTCTTTTATGCAGTCGATATAACGCACCTGATGCAAGTGTAAAGCACTTGTTCGTTATAAAATGTGGTAAACTAACCCCTTTTGCTTTGACAGCGCTAGTGGCGCCACTTGTGAACGCGTTGTGCAACTGGTATACACGCAGAGAGCGACTCCACAAAGTGTGGCAACAGGTGGTACTAATTTCAAGTGGACACTCACTTTTAGCTTATTTTCCATACGGCGAAAAATACAACCCCATAAAGAATGCGTGTCTGCATGTGGTGGTCATCGCAATTTCGGACTCTGATGTTAACAGAAGTTGAAAAAAATCATAATTTTCCCACATAATAATGAAATTAATCTATGCACATTAAATCAGAATTTGTCATGAAATACAATTTAAGTGCTGCGCATTTATCCTGATTGAGTTTTTATTTGCCTCCCCAGCCCTCATTTCATGACAGATCGTCGAACATCACTCCCGTGTAATCAATACTTTGTATGCAAATTGTGTATACCCAGTTATTTCTCATCCATCAAGTTCTGTCATTGGGTTTTAAAACAACATCGAATTGTTTTTTTTTATAAATGTTTGCGTGGATGTTTGTCTAGACTTTATAAATGTTAATAAATATATATTTAGCAGGGAGTGAAAAACTGTGAGCTGGATATTGAACGGGGGGAAAGTCATTAGTCGCATGGTCTTTGGGCTTATGGCTTAATCCTGCTTTCCATTAAAATTTCAATTAGCCAGTGTTTTGGTCTTTCATTCCGCAGTGCTGAAAATTATATTTTCTTGCGATAAAAAGATAAGTTTATTCAAAAGCTCTTTTTAAATCTCACAAAGAGATCTTTTAAAATGCAATTTTAAACGCATATAAATTTAGAATTGTTAATTATTTAAGTGGACCCCTACTAAAAGCATTCAATAATTTATTTATTCACGTAAAAATTAACAAATAATTAAGCATCACAAGTAAAATTTGGTGGCTCCTAAGAAAAGTTAATATTATACATTGCTTTTAAAATTTAAAACTGTGTTTGTGTAATATATAATAAAATAAGCACATAACGCATGTAATGTACTTTATGCTATGCCTCTACTTTGCACATACTCTACTCTCTATGTACTCTATATTCTATTCTGAGTATAGAATATTCTACTGAGCGTAGAATATATGTAAAAAGTGATTTTTCCATATTCGGAATTGTTCGGAAGTTATAGCGTTGAAAAGACGAGGGCTAGGAGCGCGTGCTCGACCACTCTATGAGGCAGAGAATCAGAGCAAGAGTTTGGATGTGCCAATTGTGACAAGTTTTATGTATCGTATATCAGAATTTGCTTCTGTATTTCTGCAAATATAATATGCAGAAAATGTAAGGGTATCATGACTTTTTCCCAAAGCATTTTACAAGGTTTAGGTTTTAAGATTGATATATCATGCAAATGTGAAGAAACTTAAATAATTAAAAAAGATGATACAAAATCAGTGAATCTTACGGTTTAGCCATTTATCAATACACACTCGATGACTAAAATTAAGAAAGAAATTTGGGCAACTTTCTAACACAAATGTTCTACAGACGCAAATCCTCAACATCAGATTTACCCAGCAAACAAAAACTAGTTATCAAACCAATCTATGAAGATTGACCAGATGATTTATTGACCAAATGTTTAGGAGCACAAACACCAAATAACAATGAATCATTGATATTCGCTTCTATACGCCTATATTCTGGCACAAATATCATTGGAAAAGTGATTTTTCTTGCTGTGACTATCTCTAATGAAGCATTTAATGGCATTTTGAAAGTTTTAGTTACAATAGGTTATAGGTAATAGGTAGGCTACTTAAGTAGACACTTTGCAAACTTGTTTTTTCGCAGTTGTATGTTTATTAAATTTGCCAAAAAAGTGCCTTTACGCAGGTAAAACATTCAGTATGAAGATCATCTTCAATTGATTTTTTTCATTATTAATATTAATTATCCCTTCATTTTTATATAAGAAACTCTCCAAAGTTGCTATTTTTGATATTTTAAAACGTAGCTTTTGCAATTTTAAAAAAACCCAAAAACAATATTCATGGTGATGAGACAACATGTATACCTTTCTGCTCACTATTATAAGCCCTACTTACATAATTATAACATTTTCATGAATCATTCTTGACTAATATAACAGGTATTGTATATTATAATATTTAATATGTAAAAGAGCTACAATGTTCGATCTATTTATCAGCTCATCTTAAAATTTATAAACCATTATTTGGTGAACATTCAGACATTACCGAACAGAATTTTAAATGAGTATCTTTAATCAAGTTTTCATGCTAATTTAACAACCCAAAAAAATAAATATTTTATCATCTGTTAAACTCGAATATGGTTTTGGCGGTCATACTTCATATTATATTTACATGATTATATAATGAATTTTCAGTATATTGTTCAAACATTGTAAATGTTGTGATAATTAGTCGGACTAATTTACAACAATAATTTTAATGTATGACTACAGAGACATTGTCATAATTTCATCTATGAGATTGCACATTTTCCAAGCGCGTTATTAATCTTCCGTTTCGAGATTAAATCCTGTATTTATGCATGAGCATCTTAGCTATGTACCATTTTAATTCATCAGATACATTTTCCATTAGTGTTTGTATCTTAATTAATTTTTTTAACAGCTTTTGGAACCCATCAATGTCCCAAGCAAAATGCGTTTGAATATTGCAGGATATTACTTCAAAAATTGCTGTAAAATTAATCCTGGCTGTCTATACGTCAGCATCATTTTAAGCAGGAGTTGTCATGCAAGCTGTAGCTTTGATCTCTGTTCACAGGGCCCATTTTTAAAAGCGGTCCCGATCAATTTTGCTGTGAAAGGTTCATAGCCAAATTGCTTTAGTCGCGCAAAGGGTGGGCGTACGTGTACGCGAAATGGCTGCCCTTTGATTCCATACTTTGTTTCGGGCCCCTGCCCCCAATGCTCAAAGCGCAATCACGTTTTATGTCAACTTTTTTAAAATTTTCAAACCTTTCCTCCGTATAAATATATTTTTACATTAAACGGAAGCTGACGGGGGACGGTTCAGCAATATTCGGAGCAAAATTAGATTTTCGCAGCTATTTTACTGTACAAAGCGCCGGAGACAGGAAGTTGGAATTTTCAATAAAAACGTTACATGATATTAAATCATCTTTTTGTAATGAAACTCTGAAAAATAAAAATATTTTCCTCGTCGCTAGAAAATGTCCGCATCGAGAGAGCTGCCAATGCTGAAAAAATTCAAACAATTCTAAACGCGTCGATGCATAAATATCAATAATTAATATATCAATAATCGTTCACATTTCATAATATTTCATTCCATGTTATACTAAATTTGGCCTTTCTAGTACGTTAGTACTGGCATTTTACGTCTTCAAATTCAGATCATTCACCCTCGATATGCGCGGTTTTCTATTGCGATTTCACAAATATACGGGATGAGGCATTACATATTAAGTATATTGAATTTGGAGAAAAGCCTGAATTGCTGTAAGCTCCCTAAAGGTCATAATTTCCACAATTTTGTGCTTTGCTGGGCGTGAAATCTCATATAGAATGCTGCACTTATCAAACTTGCATTATGATTCCGTATAGACGCTTTGGCATGTTACGTACCCTTGGCATTCTCACACACAGCAGGGGTTGCAAAAGGGTGGATAACAGGGCAGCAGAGGGTGAGGGTCAAAAGGGCACAAGATCAAAGCGGGATATCGCGCCATTGTCAGTAAAGACCCCGACTGGACCTAGACCTGGAATGCAGACCTCCATGCTTGACAAAGGCATTTTCAAAAACATTATGCTTTTTTAAAGGACCTCACTTTGACACCAGTCTGCTTATCTACGCACACTGTCTGATTTTTTGCGAATTACAAGTAAAATTTTCAAAAATCTTGTTTTCACTATTATTAAAACATTCCGTCGTTTTAATGAACTTAATATAACTATTGAAAATTATATGAGGCCTTGATTGCATTTAAATGAATATATTGCAATATATTCAATCAAATTATGTTTGTTTTATGAACAAAGTAAATTAATTAATGTAAAGTTTAATTTTCAACGATATTTGAAATGTAATAACATACAATTCAAACTATTGTATTCAAACTGTTGTATATACATTCAAACATATTGTTAAACGAGACAATGGCGAATATCTTACTTTGTAATAATATTTAGAATAATTTTGCAATTTGTCCATTTATGCAGATTTTTTCGATCAAAGTTTGAACACCAACAAGGCAGCTAAAGTCATTATCGAAGTTTTCGTAGAAGTTCTAGCAATAAACAGATGTCAAACTTGGTTTCGAAAATTTAAATCGGGTAACTTTATGGGATGACCCTAAATCAGAGCAGCTCTCAAAATTCGACGATGATCTGTGTGAATTTTTGTTGGTAACATATGGTCGATAAGTTTTCTAAAAATAATGAACGAATCAACACATTTTATATAATTTTATTATAGCAAATAATAAATAGAAGAAATATGTAGATACTCCAGACGATAAAGAAAAACGAATAAAATATGAGTCAATGAGCAATCACGAAGAATTTATTTCTTTTGGCATCATTCATGTATTTGTATGAGGTGGCTGAAAATAAAATTTTAAAGGTATAAAAAATGCATTAAAAGGGAAAAACAATTATCAATTGGTATTTTTTGTGGAGCATTTCTTAAAAAAAATATTTATTATAAAACTCAAATGTCAAAATTATGAATAGTGTTGATTTGTATAATAACCTCATATATGAGAATATTAAGAGAATAAATCAATCATTCGTTTGGAGAATCCTAAAAACGACAAACCCCAGAACAAATTCGTAATAAACACAATCGTTACTTGATTTGTATTCTAATCAACAACGGAAAAGTTAAAGAAAACTTATAGTCGGCAATTGCAAGTGTGTTTCCTTTGCTTTTTTTAGAAATCAGCAATTATTAGCCAAGTGCACCTCTAAATATTGAAATTTTCATCGACAACTCTTCAGCAGGACTTTTATGACGCTGGTGTTAATTGAATTATTGCAAAGTTTTTCTACCTGGCAAAGTGCGATAGAGGAAAACACTTTCTTTCGTCCGCTTCCACCAAGCGAAAGTTCTACTGATACCCGAACTTGGAACTAATTATCAGAAAACGTATTTTCCAAGATGGATGTGGGGGAAGAGGAGGCCACCTCGTCGTCGTTCTCCGTCTTCTTTTCCTCGGGTCGGTTTATTTGAATCAAACTGAAAGTAGTAAACTTCTGACAGGCATCCTGAGATAACTGATCGGAATCTACGTTAACTCTCAAGTGTCCAAAGCGTCTGCAGCTTATCTGAAACGGAGGGAGCTATTAATGTACTGCCGGCTACCCTCACCCGGACATATCGGAGTAGATCCTGGAAAACTCCCCTGGTAAAATCAATTTTTAGCGCTACATATACAACAGCTACCTTTAATTGCGTAATTTTAAAGTTGGAAATATTTCTTTTTCGTCGAGACTCGTTTATAAGCGAGATAGTTATTTCGATTCTAACGAACACGCTATTGTACTTTCAAATCGAAGTGAGGAATAGGTAGACATGGCATAGAAGCTACTTATATAACTTCAATACTGAAGCCCGTCACTTCAGCAATTGCATCTGAAGTTTATGGCCACGCTGTTCAATCACAGTACCATTTATTTGAAGCTTTTTCATTATAATATTTAATATAAAGCTCAAAAGCTTAATAAAAAATTATTAAGCTTGAGAAATCTTAACCTAATCAGTAATCAAGAGACATAATTATATTTAAAATAGATTGATTTAATATTATGAATATTTATAAATATATCTAAGCTTAGCGGCTTAATTAATTTGTATGATCTGAGTATGTCTATACATTTTCATGAGCACTCGCTGTTTATAATTATTGAAGATTTTCAAATAAACACGTATATTTTATTTATGTTTAGCTGTATTATATTTTATTGTTGAAATTATTCCGTCTCGACGTTCAAATTTCGATAAAATAAGTTTATATGGTCCATCATCTTCCAAGTCATTCCCAATGGGTTTGTTGTTCAGTTTGGGTCTAATAATGCATACACATTTGTTCAAGATTAAATATTTGATCTTGTGATTGTCAGTCATTTAACTTCATTGTGAAAATTTAAAAAAATTAGTAAGCTGCCAATGAATCAAAATAAGCGTTCTGTTAGCATAGGATTGTAATTGGTGAGATATTAAATGGGAAAATAGAGAAAGAAATTTGAAATGATTAATAATTCCTATATAAATACAAAAATTATGAAAATGTACATTATGTTTTGAATTCATATAACCCTGCTTTGTTAGATCATTCGGGCTGCACTGCGAGACTTTCCTATGACGATGTGCTCATTTCTTAAATATCAGCTTAAGTATGAAAGTGGGGTTAATAAAACCCTAAGCTACAAATATTTTAAGCTGGTATATATAACAAAATAAAAAAAGACATTTTAAAATTTTCTTCCTGACTCTAGGCATCTCTTCTCTGCTTCGGGGGATATATTGCAAGAAGTGATTAATTTCAAAACTGATTCAAGGTGAGCATCGTTTATTTTGGATCTGACTGGAGACATTTCCTTTCATAAGTCAAAATAATTTTTCACACCGATAAATACTTCCAAACATGGAAATTATTTCAAATGCGAAGCTTCGTGTCTTCTCAAATTCAACTGGTAAAATTCAGGGTCGCCAACTTCAATGAATTTTGCTTTCAATTTTGAGTCGCACTTCAATCGTCTCAATTTTCATATGGTTAGGTACTGCTTCTATTGCAAAAATCGAAGTAAACAAAGAAAATTTGTCACCCAAAGAATTAAAGTCTATAAAACTTGTTTCAAATTCAGTTCTAAGATTTTTTTTTCATACTTTTGAAACGATGCACTTTCACCTAAACTTGATTTGTTCATGTCTCAAGTCAGAAAGTGCGTTAAATTTTCGTTTTTCAACAGCGTTTCTTAAAGAACTAGCTTACATGTTGCTGATTTAAGCTTTGAGATCTTATGAAATTGATAACTTTTTTGACATATGATAATACATTTCCCATATTAACCCTTTGCGGTCGTTTGTTTACTCTTAGCAACCACATAAGGAACCATACGAATCTTAACTCTATTCATTCATCATCATCAACAGTATCATCAGTTTTTAACTTATCTGAATGCTCTTAAGTATCTAAGTGACCTTATGATGAACCAAAACATTGCTTCGACAAATCAGAGATAACGAAATTCAATATAAAAAATGCGGTTGTTCCACACTCGTTCCATCATGCAAAACATCGTGGTGAGTCTTTCGCCTTTTGAGAGTAAAGAAATTGACATGTTTCGGAGATACTTCGCAGAATTTCAAATAAAGCGTTACAAATTACGTTTAACTATAATTAGGCATTCTCGCTTGTTAAGATATTCCAAAGTAATACTTCAAAATGGCAAAAAGAAAGTCATCAAAAGTAGTGTAGTCGAAAACCAGGACTGCATATTGGAGACTGCGTTCAAAGATACCACACAATGGAAAATATAAATTTTAAATAAAAATATGTTATTGTAACACACTATTGTCTTAATCAGCGGTTTTAAACATATGTAGTCTTCTTGAGTGAAATTTCTTTCGCGGATTCCCTCAAAATTTTTTGGCGGACTTCTGACTTAATTTTTCAATCAAGCAAACATTTCTTGGTCAAATATTGGTGAAAATAGATCTTCTTACAATGTTTTCGTTTTTTTTATATTTTCGCGAACCCCCGGTAATGGCTTCGCGGACCCCCAGGGATCCTCGGACTCCAGTTTAAAAACCGGTTGTCTAAACATACAAGAATTGATAAATCTTATTTATCCTTCATAATTTAGCATGTTATGTATCAGTGCTTTTTCAATGGAAATTCATTCCGACCATCACGACACCCATGTCCAAATTTAATACGTCCGCAAAGAGTTAATTACCTTCATGTATAGTACTTGTTAAAACAATGTGTATGGTGAATCTTAGATTCGCCAAACATTTTGCCTTTTTGTAGTAATGCCACGAAGTCCTCGCTTTAGGAGTGATGTTTCTTTGATTTTGATCGGTTTATATAACACCTTGTTTACTGTTCTGAAATGGCGTCATGTGTCGAGTAATATCATACTTCTTTATTATTGTCTTCGTTTTGTTGGCTGAAATGCAAAAATATTTGTTGTGGGCCGCAAACGGCCCGTGGGCCGCAAACTAACTAACAATTTCCGTTAACAAATGGTAAAAAGCAATACATAAAATCAGCTTTTCTTAGAAACTAAGTAGTTGTTTGTAATAAATTTAACAGGCGCTATATTAAGGCATCTTCTCACTTTACAAATTTAAAAAAATCGATTTTTATTTTATTTAAAATTTACATTTTTGAAGTACATATCTTCAAAAATGTTATATCGAAATTTCATAAAGATCGGACGAGTCTAACTACATTTTTGGGCGACCGTTAGGTGACTACCTGAGAGCACCCGGCTGCATACGTATTGTTCAGACTCATGGTGCAAGTACAAGAAATTGGTGAAAAACAATCAGATAGAAACTTTTAAACATCCTTTTGCTCTAGCTGAGGATGTTCACGAGGTTTTGAAACCGATTTATGAAGATCTTCGGAGGAAATACCCAAAATAACAACGAGTGTTTCAACAGCTGTGTCTGGGAAATTTTTCTGCAACCAAAACTTTAAACGCGTTTATCTCAAAACAAGGTTTTTCGGTGGCTTGTTGATGAAATTTCGGAAACTATCCGGCCGATTGTCATGAAATTTGAATGACATATTCTTCATAGCTATGGCTATAGCGCATATCAGATTTTTGAAATTTTGATTTTAAGTAATTTTTTTTTACAAAAAACTGCAAAAACAACGCGTTTTTTTTTACTTTTTCGTAAAACGTGCGCCATTTTGTTCTTTTCGCAAATATCAAAAACCTGATGATATGCGCTATAGCCACTGATATACTGAATCTAAAACTGTTTTATTTTTTTGTTTCAAATGACCCATCTCGGAGATACCATCAACAAGCCACGAACATAACATTTCTACACGGGTTTTTCGATGCTATTGTTTTATTATAATAATTATTCAAAAAAATAAAAATAATTTTTTTTCATTTACTTGAAAGATGTATTTATTACATGAGATCCATTTTATCTCATAATTTTTAGCGAAAATCCTCGTAAAAAAATCGTGAAAATAGCCTATTTTTGAGGCGCCTAAAGTGAGAAGACGCCTTAAGTGATTTTGTGTATTTACATCAAAAACGAAATATGTATTTTAAGTTCATTTTAGCTTGAGTTTTTATGCATTCGTCCAATGAAGACAAAGCACAAATTGGATGATAGTGGAAGTGGAATAGTTCTCTCCACACGCACACACTTCCGGTTGAGTGGGCCCCACGAGAGGCAGGCCAGACAGGGCCGTTTTATTGACGGCTACCGGCTTGTATGACATATTTGCAGACCAACTGCTATTTCCCAACACTTCCC
The DNA here is from genome assembly GCA_008973525.1 of Stenopsyche tienmushanensis. Classification (NCBI taxonomy): domain Eukaryota; kingdom Metazoa; phylum Arthropoda; class Insecta; order Trichoptera; family Stenopsychidae; genus Stenopsyche; species Stenopsyche tienmushanensis. The sequence continues at coordinate 390,503 of WACJ01000059.1, forward strand.
TCATATCATGGTTCAAGTTGGTAGACATCCCTCAGCTCGGTTGATAACTTATGATGGGCAGACGTTGAAAAAACACTTTTCAATTCAATCCAATCAATTATTAAAGCACCCCATCCACCCTATTACGCCGAGTATATAGCGATAATGATACAATCAAAAACGACCGAAGCCGAAATCAATTATTGGAATTAATTTGTGCATAAATTCGACCGCGCCAATTTCGAATTAAACTAATGCGGATAAGCATTAATAAATTTGAAAAGTTATATTTTTATCTCGTGCAATCCTCTCAAATGGAATTGTAAAACTTTTGAAGCGCCTAATCGCTTTTATAAGTCTTAAAACGGCATATCACTAGTAGATCAGCGAGATTTCGTCCCTCGAAAAATATTTAATTAAAAAGATTTAAGCCCTCGTTAAAAATTGCTATAATCCTCCTCGGGATAATCATAATGGCTTAAACGATTTTTATGAGATATACTCACATTTTTGGAATGAAACTGATTAATAGTATTTAAGGATTAACGTCGCTTTTGACAAAATGATTTTGTATCATTTTCCGATATATCACCATAAGGTTTCGCTTTATGAATTTAAAGGATTTATGTCAGTAATTTTGCCTTAAATCGTAAAAGCTAATCTGTTAAGATTTTATATGATATTTTACATCAAAAACTGATTGCTTGATACATTCGCCGGTGGAATATACGACTCGCACTATAAGTTGGAATAAGTAGGATGACAGTGTATATGGAGCAATGTTTCTACAAGTTTAATGAGCTAGCTAGTTCCGCAACTATTTTGATACCCTATTGCATTTCCTGAGTTCATATTTTGCAGTCACCAAAACTATATCTCTCCGCAAAGTTTGGAATTGAACCGGAGGCGAGCGATGCTGCGGTCCAGCTTATAAGTCTGTCTCCGCTTTATCTGCTGCATCATTCGATGGCCTGCGTCTAAATAAAACAGAAATGTTTATCTACTAGATGGGTTAAGGGGTGCAGGTCCCCCGACGGGGTCTGGGGGTCCCCCGTCTCCGATGTCCCTCTCTTTGGCTCTCCTCCTCGGCCTGGCCTTCCGTTACCTGGCAACCAGAGATAGCTGTCTATTCTGTGGAGTCCGTCGATGCGAAACGTACAGGAATCACGTTGAAATTGATATTGCGAGGAAGTCTCGTTAATATCTCCCATACAAAAATGTCGGATTTATAAATATCGTTCGCTCCATCAGTTAATTGGATGAAAAATTTGTATTTTTCATACGAAAAAATCACATTCATCTCAAGATCCTAATAATTTGATAAGCAGCATTCCTACGTTAAAATTAAAATAGCATTTATTGAAAACCATCCCTTAAATTCAATAATCCGAAGACTATAATTATATAGTCGCTATATAATATAAACATACATAATATTGATTCCTTTCAGATTACAAGATTTAGAAAAAAATCTACGAACTTATAAAGTGATGCGTTATGTAACATCGCATTCATAATCATAGAAGCTTTTGAATATTCGACAAGCAATCAAATATCGACAAAAGTTGTCTAATCAAGAAAATCAAGGCATAACATATATTTGCAAAATTAAGATTTAAGAGGATCTATGAGTGAGTTCCAAATTTGTTATTAATTTTCACATATTAATAGGATTTTCTTTACAATTCTTTACAATATTCAATCTGTCTTTTAGAAATAACAAAATAGCGGAGGTAATTGTTCAGATTGACGTTAAGTCTTGATGAATACCCTTGAAAATAGCTTTAAAATTGAAGGAAAACTGATATAAATAAGTTTAAAAGAAGTGATGATGTTGATAGACATTATTGATTGATGATGACATGAACGAGATGTTGAATTTAAAGGATTATCATCAATTGGCGGAAGTGAAGATGACGTTTTGTTGTGTAGTGAAAACAACCAATAAAAACAGTAAAATAATATATGGTTCTGTTTCTGGATCATTCATCATTATTTTTATATATTTGAGATATGTATGTTAAGTGGTGTTTTCTAATAAATCAGATAGGAATTTTGATATAAATATGTATCACATTGCTTCACGACTCACTCTTATTAATAATATTTGCTTGAATTTAATACGTTTTTTTACTAAAGGATAGATTTCGAAATAAAAATTATAATTTTAATAAAAATACATCTGTACAAATAAATAAATAGCAAATCTTTTTTGAATAAAATTTCAAGATAAAGATAATATCATATGTCTTATTTTAGGCTAAATGATATGCTTTTAAATTATTTGATTACAAAGAAAGCCTTGCTAGCCTGCGGCAACATCCGCGTATCCTTGAGCTATTTTTATCTTAATAAGTCTACTCTGTTGTTCTTGTGGAATTTTCAAGGGGATTTTTCGTTAGTATATTTTTAAGATGATAAAAACAATGTTTCTTCTTAATTTGTTTATCATAAATTCATATAGGGCTTAATGATAATTTAAAAAAATATTGATCCATTTTATTGTTATTTTTCATCATATGATAAGATGTTATAACCATCCATAGTAATAAATCCAATTATATATATTATATTTATGTTGAGTGATATCAAGAGGCAATTAGCCCTTTGTAGATACGTGAATCAAGTATTAAAATACTTTTTGTGGAAAGACTTTCCCCTTTCCTTCTGTTCCCATTGTATATCCCTAACACGGAAAAGACTCTTTGAAGATACTGAAATGTGTTTTCCCAATTAGCATCGGATAAAATAACCTTTTGGATTTGAATAACGTCTTTGAAACGCAGCGTGCCATCGCTGTGCGGAGGAAAACCTGCAATACAAACATTTTCACCACGTCGCATCTCATTTGCATCAAAACTGGAATAAATTTCAAAGGAGATTCCTCGACGAAGATATCGGTGTGCAGTTGGAAGGAGGTCCACCCCAACGAGATAGACCTGCCTTGTTTATGCATTGGGTGTCCAACTATAGCTCCACAGCTACCCTCACCTTCCTATCTACAATCAGATAGACAAAACACCCCTAAGGAAAATCTCCACTAAGCCAGAACTTTTCAGAACATTTAAATTGTATTGTAATATGCTATTTTGTCCAGTTGTGACGTTGCATTAGTAACATTTTTATGAATTGCTTGGGGTAATTAGGTAGCTTGATTAAATTCGATTACATGATAAGTTTGATGTTTGAAATTTATATGTAAAATGAACAAACAAACATACATTTTTAGGTAATCATTGTCATTGAGTAAGAATTTTTATTGAAAATAAACACAACGAACTGCTCTGAAAAGCACAATAGCTCCTTAATATTCTCATTATTCTTCTTAAAGATACTAAATATGTATGAAAATCCTCGATATCATTTTAAAAATATTTTTTTCTATCCGATTGTTAAAAAAATTCTTTCAGGGAATATCCTTTATAACGAAAATCCCGAGCTCTCTTGAGACCCATAACAAATCTAATCCGCCTCAACTTTGAACCGATACTCAAAGCTAACTATAGCCAATCAAAAAGCCAAGGTACAAGTTCGTGGATTATTTCGCATTAGGTGACTTTTAAGGAGAGTATTTTTATTCCCATTTTCTCTAAAAATACTTCGTGAAAATCGCCATCTATATGAATATATTTGTAAAGCCATGGTGGGGTATTTCGATTAGTACGATATTGCTTTTCTTTTTGATCGTGTTAGTACAGTGTTCATGCAAATGCTTTCAATACCCAATACAAGTCGAAGGGTGCTAATGTACCCTTAGAAGCCCCCGATTAAAGCACGCCATGAAAATGGAGAAATGTTCGATTTCAGCGGAATACAATGTTTTCATTCCAATTTTCCACCACTGCAGCTAGGCTGAAAGAAGCCCTGAAACATAAAACGATACACCCTGAAATCTAAATATATATTTTTTTCATTATCCTGTTCAGCCACGGCCTTATTACTATCTGTAAAAGCCACTTGGAATTCATTTTGATCATCCGAGCGAATAGAATCTCGATGAAGCCTTTATGCCAAAAAAATATTCGAAAATGCATTGAGAGTATTTTAAATGATGGATTTTTCAAGCCTTTGTACTTTTCATTTGAAATTTGTTACAATTTAATTAACGAGCTACAACGAAACCACAAAGAATATATTCGCTCTCAGTACGAGATGGAGGCTACCCTAAAAAATAAATGCGTAAAGGGTCGATCTTATCGATGTATTGAGTCTTCAATATTTATAAACGCTGCAATTTTATTTCGCTTTGTTCCCCTACTTTCATCAATCTTTACGATTGAGAAGGTTAAAGCCGGACTTATAATTGAAGGCATCCACTTGCAGTGTCATCAATCAAATAACTTTTCGAGTGTCAAAAATATATGCTTCAACATCCTTCACCATCCAGGAAGAATCAACTATTAAGCATCTCGTCCTTAAGGGAGGACGTTTGAACGTCAATGTAGGGTATCTTGAACGTATTTTGTGATACTGTGTATTCAGTCTGTGATGGCCAATTCTATGTGAGCTTCCACCGTTGTACACAGACGCGCTTAACACCCTCGCCACCCCTAAATAAATTCATTTATTCCATTCAATTTTATTTGAAATAAATTTAAATTTGCATCCACACACTATTTAAAGCGAAAACTTTGAATTAATTCGTAATATTTAATGAAATTTGCAGAGGGCTCAAACCACCTGCGTTATTTCATATTAAAATTACGAAGCACTTGATGAAATCTTCAATAAAAGCCACTCGCCATGAAGAGGCACTTATTTAAAATGGGATGAGATGAAAATAATTTACTGTCTCTTTATAAAATATCTGCAAAAAAGACCTTGTAGTCATAGAAATGGAGCATGCTTGATTGCACTCAATCCGTGGCAAATTCTATGAATAACTTGAATTTAATTAATCTGTCTCGGGAGAAATATGAATTTATTCAATATACAATATTTCGACATTATAATTAAAAATCAAATATAATGTGGCACTATGATTCTTTGTATTTTATTCAGTTTCCATAAGAACCCTCGTATCTTATAAATGTACAATGTTGAATCGTTTGTAAAGTTGTGCAAGAATCGTTTTATAAAAATAGTGAGAATAAATAACGAAATTGTTGATGCAACAACTTTCATCTCCTGCAATATGTAATTATTTTGCATTTAAATACAGCTATATTCCAATATTGCGCTAATAAAAGCATTATTAAAGATTATCCTCTAACAGCTCTTTCGGAAGCGCTACACTTTTCTTCTTCATCTTAGTAACTATAATAACTAAAACACTATTTTATTAGGAGAACTGAGAGGGCTTGTACGTTTGATTTTCGAACTTATTATTTCAAGCTTGAGGATAACACGTAAACTTCAAACAATCTCATAATGTAACGAGTTTCTAACTAGTAGTGCTAGTGTATGCTTATCCAAGATTATTCTACTCCATCCACTTTTGATTAATATAAACTCAGTCTCATAATTTATTAGCCATTCATGCATATATTAAATAATAGCTTTTATTTGTTTTATATATGAAAATGATTTATTAAAAATATTTAAATTGCTTGGTTGAACGTTTGTCTAGCTTTTATGAATTTATCTATTTTTTACCATATCGTTCGAATGTGACCGATTTTTGATATGCTTTAATACCCATGTTCACACAAGGCTAGTTTTCATGCTAGTAAAGCAAACAATTGCTAGTAAGCTGACAGGCTGGTATCTGATAGATTTACCTTGATTTCTTGTAACAGGGAAAGTAAGAACTCACAAAATTAACTCGTTCATCGTCCAGTGTAAATCGGTGAAGTTTTTCACGGGGCTTCATTTCGATAGGCAGAGCGTAAAATCGTCGAGAGATTAGCTGAAATAGCGATCCGATACTCTAACCTATGGGATAAAATCGGGCTTCATAATTATGACTTCTGACCGATCTTCTGTCAGCTGTCGTTTTTCTTAAATAAATAAATCTGATCGATTACTATGTGATTGATTAAGCTTAAAAAAACCAAAAGTAGTAGTCATTTGGAAGTCTTTCGTGAAAGAAGTTAGTAACGTTAAGAATTAATAATTATATATATAATATTAAAAATCATCTCAAATGTGTTTGAACCCTTTTGCTATATGACCTAATGTTATATATTTTTTTTAAATTCTCGTGTTTAACTACACAAAGAAAAACGTCATCTAAATATGGAAACTGCAACATGAACAATTATTTTATTATAAAAGTTTCCTATGGACGTCGTTTATATCTGATAACGGATATGGTACCTTAAGAAGAAGACGACTAATAAAATGTAATAAAAATGCAAATTTTGTTTGCGAAGAAAATTATTTTTGTGGAAGTTAAGGCTGTTGAGGGTGGCGAGGGAGTTAAGCTTTGGGCAGCGAAGTCCACGAAGTCATGAGTGAAGCTTTGGTGTTGGTGTTGGGCTCAAGCTCGGCTATTGTCAACCTAATGTAAGACGGATGGCCTAGACAACACGTGAATACAGATTTGAGGGGGAGACGACCGCCATCGCCAACTTGGACGTTACCACTTGCCTTTGTCACTCGCTATCCTTCCCTTTGTGACGTCGTCGACGAGTACATTAAGAGACAAACCCGAATCGTTGCAGAGCTTTAATCGGAACTGTATAACATTTCAAACGGATGTAAAGATACCTTCAAGGGAGACTAAGTATCCTGTGTAATTGCTTTCTGATTCAGACGTTGCTTCATTTTAATTAAAAAGTATTTTCAAGATTGCGAATATGCGAAATCCATACTGATAGTTCGACGCACCCCTCCGCTGAAATGATTTTCCGCGTCACGCTATCTTTGGGGAAATGTGCATGCATTGTGTTCGATGCAACTTTTCCTTTTTTCGGAACGCTGAATAGGCAGTGAGGGATTATGAATCCTTATCACGAACCTACCAGGGATTGAATGCATGTTCGTGAGCAGCAAAAAACGCCCGACACGTTAATGTATAATGATGGTCGTGATTTTGCCCTTGTATGTCGTTAAACTAAGTGGTGATCAAGAGGAGCTTAATTTTGAATGGCCATTGTATAATTTTCCAATTAATTCTCCTTTTTTACATCTCCCCAATCCAAAGCAAAAGTTTATTGCGATAAATGGAACAATTCAATTCTGAAGCAGGCTCGAGTCGACGAATGTTAAATGTGGCTAAAAGTAATGTCGTTTTTATAACAGTCAATTTTAAGGTCTTCTTTCTGAATTGTGTATCACTTATTTCTTGGAAAGTGAGCATCTCTCATTAAAACAAGTTATGAAATCACTAGGTGGCGAAGATATAAAGTCAGTGTTAAAGCGCGGCCTCCCTCGCGGAAACTTCACGCTTGCAAACCTGTAAATGTATTTGCGGTCGAAGTGCGCTCTCTCTAATCCATTAGTGGAAACTTCGTAGTTCATTACAGGGCGACTGTTCGTAACACACTTAAACTCTTAGCATTGCGAAAAGGAAAATAATTTCATTTATAACAAAACACAAACAGGATTGCGTTGCGGCAATGGGGGTAGGACTAGAGGACTTTCCTTCCGCCCTGTTTCTTCCCACCCCGTCGTAGTTTACGGCGACAGCTCTTCCCGGGGAGAGCGCTATGGTTTATGAATACTGAACGTTGAAAAATGCGAGGGGATCCCAGAAAGCCGTTAGCCACCCTGAATCCGAAGACGATCTCCGCCTCGGAGGGTCAAAAGGGTCAACATTCGGATATCTTCAGTTTTATTTTTGCATTTGCGCGAAACAACGACGATACGACCGTCTTGAGAAATGCTGCTCGTTACGCTGCTTTCGAACGACGTGCTGCGAAAGTTTAAGCGCTGGCGTTGATGACCATCCTTCATACTTTCGACAAAGAACTTTTCGACGAACAATCACACTAGCTATAAAATGTAACTTCAGATCATTCAACAAAGCATACATAACAAAATAAAGCATAAAACCCTTCCATTCGACTATTCAATGAAATTATTTTATAAAAGCATAAATTAATATAAACCCGCATATTAATAGAACGTTCGACATTATATCAAATGATCTATGATGTAATCCAGGAGATGTTGCCCTATAGTGACTGTAAATGACAGCCTGATGGCCATAATTGAAGGTTATCTTCGTTGAATCACATGAGAGACTGCAGAGAAGATTAGAGTCAATCAGTCTACCAGAATAAGACATTTGCATCGCTTTGAAATGATTTCCATGTACGATGATCCTTCACGAACTGCCTCCAAATTATTGGCTCGTATGTTTTCATATGCTAGCCCCTATACAGATTTATTTTTGTTTATACCATCAAATACAAATTTATTCCGAGAGTATCAATTTAATTAATTTTCGTTCAAATACAAGACCAACTTGTAGCATCATCAGATCAGGCACAATGGAGCATTATCTTCAAAGCAACTAATCAATTGATATCTGTATTTTCTCTTAAAATTTGTTTCGTGTATTTAAGGGTAAATAAGGATCTTAAGCGCCTAACTAATAAATTATATGCAATTTGCTTTACACGTTGCCATGCGGATTGCATCAGAATCATGCATCAACAACGTATTAAATCATATTTGTTGTTAAAAAAATCAATAATATCATCATTACACAAGCGAAATGTTTATAGCCTGTCAATGACATGAACGATTTATCCATAACTTCTATTGTTAGGCATGTCAAAATCGATTTGTTTAGTCTGTTAAAATAAAAGCTTGTCGTGACATTCACACTGACATTATACATAATAGGTGGACATTGAAATATGTTTTCGTATGAAATCAAAAAAATAACGTAGACAATAATAAAATAGAATAATAGTCTTATCTTTTTGGTGGGTAATTTTGAATTATTTTTTCTCCGTCTGCATAGCGTAGACTATTTTTTGTTGAATAATTTTCATCATATGTTAAATATAATATATCTTTGTCTGGTATATGAAAGAAATGTGATGCTTTGTTAAACAGTTAATTCGTATTATTGGAGTCTTTGTAAGCTCAAATTCTTATACTAATATGTTCAAACATTTCGAATTTGATCTAATCGTCGATGTTTGCATCGCTCTGCTCCATTAGATTAACGCCAAAGTGTACCAATTGGAATATGACAAGATAATTTGTGGCTTTGTACTTCGCTTGCTGTTAATTTGGTTATATTGAATATCTTTAACTGTGGACTGCAGCACTTTGACCGTTGATAATTAGGTCCCAGGTCGATGCTTTGAGCAGAATTCCAAGAATTCAATCAATGCCTCCGTTTGGTAACGGCCCCATTCCATTCGCCGCCATCGATCCCGACGGACTCTGCAAAACAATGCTCGCAAATCGAGGCATTGTTATCACAAGAAATTCAACAAAAGAGATTAAAACGAAGTCATAAAAGCGCTCGATCTGCTATTGCAAAAAAATAATAAATTTGCCTTAAAAATATGCTCGGAAAAGTCGATAAATATACCAAAGACAGACACAAAACAAATTTTCCCGGAGATAAAATATTAATATGAAATTCAAAAAAAAGTTAAAGTCATTTAATTAGTATGCAGAATTTTCCAATAATTTTAAGAACAATGTTGGTCTATATTGCCTACACTAAACACGGTAGTGATTGATGCTTTGTGAGCGAATGAAAAATATAGCTGTCGTATGTCACGGTTGATATTTCAAGGCACGAAAACAGTCGGAAAACATATATATTTAGTGACGGGAACGCCAATATTATTCTGCTTCTATTTACGTCAATTTCAGAGTCGATTCCCATAACAAAATATCCTTAGTGCCGAGCGCTAAAAATAGTAGGAGCTTCTTTGAGCTGCAGAACTGCTTCCGCTTCCTGTCGGTGGGTCGTATTCGCCATTTTGTCTCTGCAAATGGCGGATGACTCGTCGGTAAAATGTATTAAAGCATTTTGACCTTCTTAGCGAGGAACTACTGACATGTCTGGTGAGGGTTGAAAAGAGATGGGAGTTGACTAAGCAAATTTGAATACATATTTTTATCAACACCAACGAATATACAAATATACAATTTTTGAGAGCTTCCTTGTTCATTAAACTATATAAAATATATAAATGAAACACTAAAAAATGCAAATATTATTTTTAAAATATGCCCGAAATAACATTACAGCATCGAGTGTTTCGTCATTTAGTCCGGATCTGATTTTGAAAGCCAGGCAACTTGCTGCTGAAAATGCACGCTCAGCCTCCATACTCGTTGGATGTATCGTCATAAGATATTTATCTAAACTAGTTCGAGTTGAGCCCCCATTTTCGTATAATATCATCAATATAACTAATAAAATTCCTATCTGCTGAGACACGGACTAAAAACTCGAAAAATTCCCAATTTCCTGACAAATTATTTATTTCCGTCGCTGCAGATGAATACTTACATACTATAATACTTTGATGTGGTTCTTAATTATATTACGGAGGAGTACAAAAATTTTGAACCCCGTATCTATTATATTTCATACCGATATTCCCGTTATTAGAGTCGAGGTGTAGTAAATACATCACCGGTAGGGGATGATTAATATAACATGTTGAAAAACATATATGTACTGTATATATTTATACATAGATTAGACAGTTACTGCCCCTAGGCGTCGCCTAAGCTCGCCCATTAATAGTTATGCCACTGTTTCCAAGCGTCCAGATTTCGGCGAGAATGTCTCGATTTATTAGCCTTCAACGTGCTGGTGAGATTTAGATAAAGATTTTCTGTTAGATAAAAATTTCAATCCCGAATTTTTCGGGATTACGTTTACTAATCCCGGGATTGGATTCCCTAGTTACAAGTAGGGATGTCAAATAATCGTAAATTTAATTATTCGAATAACAAATATAAAATTGGTAAAATATTCAAATATTTTATAAACAGGATGTTTGATGTATGGACAAACACATTTTTTTAGAAAATTAGGGGTGTTTTTTGCCAAGTTTCACACATAAGACAAATGTCCTAAGTGGCAGGGTTGTCAAAATAGAATTTTTTTCAACATTTTAAAAAATACCCAAAATTCCAATCTTAAATCGTTATAATTACGAAATAAGTGACTTAGAAATAGGATAGATAAAAATGCTGCATAAGTGAGTGCCGCACGAACTGTTAGAAGGCTAAAAGTACGACACTTGGAAGTGTTTTCTTCGTTGATAAATTCAAATACATAACAATTATATCGACAATTAAGTAATATAATCACGCCAATATTTATTATGATTATAGTGAATGATGATTTTTTAGAAATTCTATCATTGAATAAATGTTGAAGAGTTCAACAGAGCATTTTTGTAACTGAAATATTCCTGAAATGAATAGTTAAATTTGTACATTTATTCAAATCAATTCCAAGAGCATAATTCGAGTCTAAATGATTTGAAGTGCACTGACGATTCTCAAGGCTCAGATTTAATAACAATCGAGTGCTAGAGCGGTTTTCCTGATTTTCAGGGAAGCTAATTAGATTCGAGTTACCTCTGCTTAATCGAGGCGAATTCCTGAATAGACCTTAAAAATACTTGACTTCCACTCACATCGAGTGGAATAATTTCCGGCTTCTTAGATTCTAGATGGCATGCCGAAGAGCTTACAGAATATAATATTTCAAGTAAAATTTCCGTTTAATATAGGACGTTTTTAAGCCTTTAAAAACAGTATTTTCCAATGAGATTCTAAAGCTAAAAGCTTTAGTTTATGTCAAATAAAATTAATTTTACGTGGAATCTTACATCATTTTTTCTTATATTTTTTTCGTACATAATAAAAATATTTATGAAGGAGTCTACCTGATTTTATGAGTTTAAAAACTCCATGTCTGATAAATGCTTAAGCGGTAATTTTGCGCTTAAAAATTAGCATATTCAAGTCAGTGAAAAATTCGCATTCAATTCGAGACTCGAAATCCCCAAGTTTATAGACAAGGTAAATCGTGACCGCGATTCGAAAAAAGAAGCTTCCTCTTACTTTTATCCAAGAAAAAGTTGGTCCCTACGTGTAATAAAGAGAGGAGCAAGAGTCGTGCCGAAAGCTCAGCCTAATTTATGGTCACATTACAATTGTAAACAAAAACAACAAAAAGTGAAATGGCCAATGTTAATGTATGGCGGTGTCCCCTCCACTTCTAAATTACCCAACCCGGCCAAATGACTTTCGGTTTCAAATAACCGACGCAATAAGGCACTACCCTGAAAGCCAGGGGTTGCTCACCCTGCCGAAAGGACGGGGATTGCCCGAATACGAATAAACGCTTCCGGTGCTTCCCCCTTTGCGAGACGCTTTATTATGAAAATGAACATTGGATTCGGATCACATTTGATCCTTTAAAGCACGAGATGAGCTTAAATTTTTATGAGCATATAAAACTACACACGTAGCTCAACATCATTATATAGCGTTTAATCCATAACATTTTTAATTAAGAACTTGTATAAACATTTTTAACGAGGTATACCTAACTCATGTCAATTCGATATAATTACATATAATATCCATTTAGCATATATTTCAATATGGCTTTCCACTTCTTAATTTCAATATGATATTTAAGCTATAAAATGCATGCGTTAAACCTTTCATGTGCTTGAGTTTTATATCATTCTATCATCAGATATTAGCTCATCAAGATTAATATAACAATAACTAACTCTTTTTTACTTTAAAAGGAAAATAATTCACTTAATTTACATTCAACTTTATTGTAGAGATAAAATCAATAACTTCGCGAAATTCAAAGAAGCATAACGATGCATATTTTTAATAAATCGAGTTTAACTGAATGCAAAATTTTGATACGAAGATAGAACCTAGATGTCATCTTGCTTTCATAAAAACTTATATATATAAAACATGAACTAAATAACCAAAGCCTTCTGTGTTGTCATCCCCTGACACAAACATAAATCCCTGCAGTAATAATCTACATACCATTAGACATATATTTGGAAATATATTCATATCATTCAAAATACTACGAAATAATAGTAAGAGTTTTTGTAATTTTGCTAATAAAGTTCGCTATTTTTTTTCTGAAAAAACGTATAAATAAAATCCAGTATCAAATAGATTTATATCATATCGATTGTTGTGGTATTATAACGATAGTAATGAAATAAATTTACATTTTTATGCTATGAAGGAATGCAGAAAAGGTTTAAGAACCCTGAAAAGCATTGCAAGGGGAAACGAGTCACCAAAGCTGGACACTGGATGAATGGTGCCGGACGAAGGATAGTCTCCCAATTACCCGTGATATATAGCCTCTTTACTTCCGAACGGTCATTTTTACTTTCTGATAGTTGCCAATATAACCCGCCGTGAATCTTTCAATGCCAAACATGTCCATGTGTGCTTGTTTTCAACATCAAATCCTGTTTGAAAATTATTTTATAAATTCATGAGCCAATATAATAGAGAAAGAATATTATGTTCATAATTTCCTGATATTTAGTAAGGAATTTTGAAGAAATGATCGCAAATGAAGAAGAAAAAAGTTTAATATGAAAAAAAATCCTACGAATTTATTGAGTGATGTGTTGTATGTCAATGGTTAATATCTTCTTATTACACCTATACCTTAATTTACATGATATAAACGCTCTATATTAAAAAAAAATGTACTAACCTCATAATACATTATATGATTTTAATTTTAAAAAAGAATGATGATATATGAGCTTATCACTGATATTTTCCAAAGCAATTATTTATGTATCTTTTGCGAATAATTCTTCAATGATACTTACTTTATCATAAGAAAAACTAGAAAATGTTGTTTCACTTAATGATTAATACTGTCTAGGTAATGAAGTTATTATATCTCTAATGCAATGTGTATAATTTTCATTTTGCATTAAGGGCAGAAAGATTGGAAATAATGATTTACCTTCATCCAGGTTTATCATTATTTTCTGGTTCTAAAAAAGTACTTAGACAATTAATAAAATGAATCTTACCAATAACTTATTTGCAATCATCCTTAAAATATAACTATAAATTCGCCACTCAATTATAAATCCTCTTCGATTAAAAAAATACTATTTAAATATTTTTTTCCCAAATTTAATTATAAGTGGATTAATTAATTTTAAGCGACATAATTACATTACGGCTTCATTTGAGTGACTGATTTAATCACAGTTTTTATTAAAATAATTGTATCTTAGTTTACTTCTATATAAATGGGAATTGGAATAGAAAACCACCCCATAAAAAATCTTCGATGAAGATTGCCTATGTCCGATTTGACGGATTTGTCACCTTCAGACAAAAATGCGATATTACTACGCATCTGTTTGTTTCGATATGGAATGATATTTAACAGTGATCAAATATTTAACAAACCCTATTTACTTAGTTTCCCCTTGTTCGACATGACGTTTAAAGACGTGCATGTTAAGATCGGAATTTCGGTTGTTGAAGCTTCAATAGCCTCCGGTGGATATATTTGCAAGACTTGATTACTCCACGAACTATGACCCCATGATGAACAATCCTTGACTTCTCGATCAATCCGTGTGTTTATTCAAATTTAATAGCAATCCAAGTCGCGAATTTCAAGCCGATTTTAGGCGAAATAAAAACTCCATTGTTCGAATCAAATTTAGGTGGTTGTTGGTGTCGGGTGCGATTAAATCAGAGAAACGGGGGGAAATGTTGCTTACCCTAGACAAATAGAGCTTAGTGCCAACTCACTAAATTTTTATGTCGGACCACATGTTTCGTTTCCGATATATTGCTCTTTGGAAACAATATATCGGGAATGGTTATCGCATTTTTATATCGGCGCGGTCCCATATAGAAAACTGAATTTTACCACCGTATAAACACGTCATTTCAATTTTATGGCACATCAAATATTTTGTGTTCATTTGAAAATTTCAATCACATTAAAACGTCCGTAAATTTTATATTTGTTCGCAGAATCGATTAACAGCCCCCAAACAATTTATTGCGGCGTTAACCAAAAAAACGAAACATGTGCTATTGAGCGCTCCGACAGGTTTTAATTTAAAATAACTCTTACGAATCGCATTTTTAATTGATATCGAGCTGCAAAAAAATACTAAATAGTTTAATCAATTTATCATTCAAATTTGTTTCGAAAATGTGAGCTTTCAAATGATAATTTTCATAGTATTGAATAGAAAGCTCACGCAAAGCTTTTCGGATGCATTACGTCTATATATATATATATATATTGTTCAAACCAAGATTTCTTCTTAAGATACCATATCTGTTTTTGGACATAAACGGTTTTTAAACAAAATTTTTCCAAATATAATAAATATTTATGTGGTGATTACTTAATGCTTTCTACATATGATTAATTTAGTGCAGAGTGTCGAAATGAATATTATGTTTAAATATATTTTACAAATCAATTACTTATACCCATTCCTTACTAACTTTATTTCTATATTTAGAATTACACAAGCGAAAAATCTTAATCAAAAAGAACAATTGAAAATATTATTAACATATCTGATTATCTAAATACACTTAAATCTTATTTTGTGCGGTAGATGCGTTCCGCGTAAAATCGCACAAAAAAAACTATGACTTACATAGAAAAAGTGAAGATGCGTTCCATGGATTTTAAAAACCGCATAACTTTGAAACAACTATTGTATATAAAATATATCCGAAATCGCATAAAAAAGTAATAAAAAAACAGGAAAACAATAAGGCAAAAAAAATTGAAAAGTCAAGTCTTTTTTTGATCTTGTCAGTTTTACTTTTCATTTTTAATAGTTAAAAAATAAATTTTGATATAAATTTGGTAAGAATAATAGAGGAGTATATAGAAAATTTCTTTAAAAAAACGCATAACTTCGAAATCGCACAAAAAAAGTCGCAAAAAAGAGGTTTGACTGTGAAGAGGTCGATGCGATGCATTTTTTCCAAAATTTTGATTTGAGTCTGATTCCTTATAATTCGATCCCAAGATCTAATCCTCTAGATCTTCTTAAACTTATATAGTCCGCGGACCCCCTCTTGGAGCAAAATTTTCTTCGCGGACCCCCTCTTGAGCAATTTTTTTCTCGCGGACCCCCTTTTGAACAATTTTTTTTTTTGGTCAACCTCATCCCAACCCTTGTGACTTAATTTTTCAATCAAACAAACATTTTCTGACCAAAATAGATCTTCTTATAATGTTTTTTGTAAATAATTTCACGAAAATATCTTGTTCAACTCCAGATAAATAATTTTTTTTATATTTTCGCGGACCTTCGGAAATGGCTTCGCGGACCCCCAGGGGTCCGCGGACCTCTGTTTGAGGACCGCTGCTCTAGATCAAAAATAAATAACAAGTTCACCTAGTTTCGATATAAATTCATTCGATGCTCACCAAATGCATCATAGCATATTTTTGCAATTAATATAAATATTTGAAATGGTTTTCGTCGGTAATCAAATCACTCGTATTTTGGTATTTCTGTAAGAGTTCTTTGGACAACTATTTATAAATTGGAGGATATTTGAGTTTTAATCAAAATATAGATATGAAGCTCAAAGCTTTCTATTTGCGATTTGTGCATCCATGGAAAGCTACAAAAATTAAAATCTGCCAAAACTGCCAGTATTAGAATAATAAAAATACGAAATAGTTATTTCAAAAACATATTTTATAAGACTTTTAGCTTAGAATCTGCCTTTATATCGGTCGATAATTTTAATGATATGATTCTTAGGTCGTAATACAGCTAAGAAGAGATGTTGCGGTATCTAGCATGTTCAAGATAACGAAGCGCGTTCTTAAAGGCCGTATCGATGTAACGAGCAGTGTTTCTGCTTTTGATACCCCTATTATTTTTTCGGGTTGAAGTTAGCCTAGAGGTTGCCCAATTAGGGGCCGCGCCCGCCATATGGCCCAGCCCGGGGCCTCTTTAATTACGCACCATGTTAAGAGTGGCAACCTTTATCTTGCGGCTAAAAACGCAGCCATCATCTGCCCTCAGCAACCTTGTTCAAAACCTTTCGCCCGAAAGTTGTACCTGTCTTCCTGTAATTTTTCTTTTTGCTTCCGCTTGCTCGCTAAAAGCAAAATGGGAACATGCTCGCTAAAAAAACTACGAGAATCTTCAATTTAATGAAAATTTCACACCCTCTTATGGTAACCATGAATCGAGGAAATCAATCCAGAAATTTGTATAAAATATCAATAAATCCTTTAATTTATAACAGCTCAATTCCAGTTGCAAATATTTGCATTGCAAAATAATGATTTTTTAAACTTAATTTTATTTAATACACTATTTAAAGATGAGTGTGACCATGTGGTAACAATATTATTATATTTTAACCTCAAAATAGTATTATTTTTTATGGTTTTATGACATATTACTGACGAAAGAATGCCACATTGAATGTATTGAATATACGTATATAACAACCAGAATCTGAATCATGAGAGTAAATAGCTGCTTAAATTATACAGTATATTTTTATTATCATTATTAGCCAATGTTTTTCTCAATAATGCTACTAATAAAGACGAACATGACTTTACAATCACATACATCTTGATAATTTATTGATTTCTTAGATTAATGGTAAATAAAACTTATATTATAGATATAAATAATACATCAGCTTCTTATTTATCTATATATGTAATGATATATTTTTTAATTAAATTGTATAGAATCTCAGTATATTTTCAAGTATGATTCTACGACAGCCATTCTTAAGATAAAATATAATAGAAGAAGTTTGTATGTAATGAAAAATAAAATATTTTATATCAATGCACTTATAGTTTTGTAAGTAATAAAGTCAAAAGAAGTGTTGGTGGTAAGAAGGATTGCTTGTATATTTAATAATACATAGTTTATGACATGAACTCAGTGCTTTATTGAAGAATAAAAATATTCTTCATAAATGTAACTAAAGCCGATTGAAAAACTTCACAAATACAGATTTGGGGAGGATGATTCGTCTAAATATTAAAGATGATTATATTTCAGTCGAAAAACATGTTGGTATTTAGGTTGCTATTAAATTTGCTGAAAAAATACATTTTCTCTATATTATTAGAAAGAAACATTATTCTTCAGACGTCTTCGTCGATTCTTTTGATAGCATCGATTGCCTCTTTTTTGTTGTTGTTGGGAAGCACTTATTTTTATATTGGGCGTAATTCACTTCTCATCACCTCCATGGATGTTGGTTATCAGATAGATTGTGATACAAAACACGATGTACAATAATCGTTCCCATTCCAGAGATCAAACGAGCCAACATGTTATTCATATGGTTCAATTTAAAAGTATAAGGCGATATCGTCGGCCATAACGTTGGGTTGTTATTTCTTATATAGCCTCGGTCTCCTCCCTGTCCACCCCCCACGGGTCGACTCTTTCGCACCGCAAAAACCTTTAAGGGGTTGTGCCACAAGGGCGTCTTTTCTGCAATCTTGGATACTCCCGGGACACTCGACATTTCCTTCGCCCCCTTCTTTTACGAACAATTGGGTTGCGAAGCCGTAAACTGGACATGGCTGTGAACTTAAGGCCGTGCTTATGTAATATCAGATTTCAATATGAAATAACATAAATCATGCCTATGAAAGGCGAATTTGGACGATTTTATTCATCATCACGCATAAAGGATTCCTGATAATTATTTGCGATGATAAATTGGTTAACATGCAAAACCAATCAAACTCTGTTTGGATTTAAGCAATCAGTTTTTTTTTTAATAAAAATCTATAATTCGAAAACAGCATCCTTTGAGCTTTTCAATATATTTCATAGTTCAAAGCCAAAATAAATTGGATTTTGAACCATTTTCATCAAATATACTGTGCTTAGTTATATTGATATTATCTTATCAATGCAAATATAAAATATCTTCAATCTGATAATGTCATTTTATAGTTTCAGATATGATGTGTAATATAAAATTTATGGCATATCGTTTGTATCACACAAGGAACATAGCTTTCATATAAAAATATTTTTTGTCTTATAAAATTTGACATGGTGGAAGAAGCAGACTTTATCATATCAGCACTATAGCTTTAAATTAATTGTACATTTCGCAGATAATATTTTTTACGAGCCATGAAGGCGCTCCAGCAACAATCCATGCCCTGCCCACATATTACCTAGTCCTGTATCTGCCTATAAAGGGTGTGCGTCAAAGTAACATACAGCGAGAAATATCTAAGGGACGTCGAGCCATAAATTTCATTTTATGTCCTTTTGGATGGTGGTGATTGTCAGCGGATCCTTGCATAGACGCCTTCAAAGACGCTCTTGGGGTGACACGTATAACATATTAGAAACCGCCCCACCGAAACAACCAAATATACGAAATCTTTTCGCAAAAATGCACGTATGATTTTGCTGCGAAAGCTTTGCGAAATGATCGCAGATGTTTGGGGGGGGAAGATGCGCCGCTAGTCCCTCCAGTTAAGTATAATTGCGTTCCAAGTACAAGCAAATACACTCTTTTGTATTACTTACAGAGACTATAAATTGTACGTGCTTCTTTTGCTATATCGATTCTGTCTATGCTGAGTCGTTTTTTCTGCCTACAAAAACGATCGTCTGAAAAATGATACGAGGGGATGCAATGAGATGTGCAACGAAAACTATTTGGGTATTCTATTTACGTTGAGCAATCGTGAAGCAATTTTCTTCTCAAAGGAAATCAACTTCTTGCATGCCCATGAAAAATTTCACTTTGCTTTTAGATTTCCTTCATTGAATTTCTAAGAGATGGAAACATAATTTGATATGAAATGCTTGTATGACTATGAAAGCTTTGAGCTTTTAAAAAAATACCTATCAAAGCAAATGTATAATTTCCATATTTATTTGCGGTTTATTAAATCTTAACTGTGTCAATTCAAAGTCAAATAATTAAAAAAATACATAATCCAGTATTATTTCAACTTTATTGAGCTTATATACACCTAATACTACTACCAGTAAATTCTATTTATTTGCACATAGTAACACTAGTAGGTTTTAATAATCATATGTCCAATGGACATAATAAGCAACCAGATAGATCAGTTTTCCAATTAATATCGAAATTAATTTTAATTCATTATTATATACTAAAACCTCTTTTTGTGCGATTCCAAAGTTATGCGGGTTTTTTTTAAAGCAACTTTTTTTTTAAATTTCATAATGAGAATGTATCGAGATATTATGGATAAAATAGAAAATAAATCATCAATACCAACTGAAATTTGAAAAATACATTTTCATTTCATTCAAATACAACATATATAGTTCTTGTTGTCGTAATCGAATATAGAAATGCAGTCTCCATGTAAGACATTAAATTACGACAATATTATTTGAATAATCCCTCGTTATAACCCTATATGACGTTTGAATGGAAGCTTTAGATAATTTTAAGCTTTGCAAACCTAAATTAAAAAACATCTAATGTGGCTGTTGACTTTTTTAATATTTTTAAATGAAGATTCATACAAAAATTTATTTTCAGTAGTCATTTTTTCGTCCTTTAGATCCCTTACAAATTTCTGACTTGGAATTGCTAAGGTTATGAATTAATTTTTACTACTGTTTAAACATTCTTATATTTACAATAATTGAAAACTACATCAAGTAATTCAATATTATCACATACGGTTCTCATTGTCTCAATTCCATGGTTCAAATACATTTTTGATAGTTTTATTGGATTTTATATAATCAAGTTTTTTTATTCGTATATAAGCTAAATTTTAGCATATTTACGAATAAATCTAACATCGTCAGAGTAATAAAAAGTATATCTGTTTCATATAGGCTGAGAAAGTTCTCCAGGGATCAATTTCAACTAAAATACGATAGTTTTATTTATGTTCATACATGTTTGCTTAAAAGCATCATCATGTTTTTATCGATCACAATAATAGGACATACAGTGCTGTTGCCATACCAATAGGGTGAATTTGTCGTAAAGTAAATGCAAGCAATTTGATGCGATGGCGATTGCATATCGTCAATTTACAAGGCGTTTTGATTGATTATAAGATGGCAATGTCTAATGAAGCTTCTTTCAATTTATATTTTGTCAAATATTTTATTTCGCATCCCCTATTTCGGATATGATATATGTCCTCAGCTAATACGATGGTGTATCATTAGGTTGACAAATAATAATGGGTGGGCTGTCCATACAAATCAGATATTCCATTATCAATAGTTGCCAATAAGACCTGATCGTATCTAAAGGGCACGCGTAATGGATTACTGGAAAATATTATCCGCAGTAAATGGGTCGGGGATTACCCTCGAAACTGCAATTAGGTTATCCTTATTTATTGCCTCGTACATTTGAATAGAGATTTTTATTTTATTGACTCGGTTCTGCCGGGAGATATTTTCCTGTTTAATATTGCCATTTTCAAGCAGGGAGCTCTTAAACGACTTGAATTTATTTTCAAATACCATTATACAAATGCGGCAACTTAAGAACTCTTTCTTGTGTTATTAAATATGTATAAAGCGGATTGAAGCTTGTATTTTATATGTTTAAGCCCACGGAGTGCTTCATTTATTTTTGCATGCAAGAAAAATATTTTTTTATTATACGGCTGTAGCCATTATGTGTTTTTACCTCCTTTTTTATTTCTTGCATACAGCAAGGACACTAAGGAACTTATATTTTATTTGCGTTATGGCATTACCTTCATAAGAATATCCAATAACATTTGTGTTAACCTGCCGAATCCGTCCATTGAATCCTCCGTAGTTGGGATCAGGTACTACGCAATATGAATGCGAATTTATTCAGACAAATAGACGTAAAACAATTGGCATGGAAGCTTTCGTTTTATTTTCATTCTTCCTGAAGCACCTGAAGTTCGCTATGTATTATTCCGTACTGAAGCGTCTCGCTGAAATAAGATAAGCAGGCTTTCTTTTCTTCCTTTCATTTTGCTAGCAATTTAAATCTGGCGACTGGGGTTGTTTTATTGTACAACCTAGAACAAAGTTTTATATTTACATTCATTTTTCTTTGAGATATGAGATGGTATAATGGTGGAAAAACGGGGTTTTTAAATTAAAATTATAAGTTAAAACTTATTATTCCTGTCGTCTTTACTATTAAATGTTTGGAGTTTGTCTCAATAAAATAATTATCAAACAGAACCACATTTATACGCATGAAAAATTATATCAATGAATTAAAACCTTTCATATAAATCATTGAATTATAACAAACAGCTACACCACACAAAATCAAAATGAATCATTTAGGTATACGCGTTGCCAATTTCAAAACCATTGCCATTTAACCACTAATTAAAGCATGTCAATTATTCATTTTATGGTTTTCCATGCCCAGTAGTTTTTACCAATTATCAATTATAACGAACAATTATAATATTGCCAGCAGACGAATACTATTTTTTTTTCATAATGATCTACATCATTTACATCCATCTTCTATACTACATTTGTAATTATACAACAACTAAATTTTAAGCTATTATTTCTAAGCAGTTGTTAGTTTTTTGTTTAGAGAATTTAGAAGTCCGTTTCTCATTCGTTCGCGCATTTTTTGTGACTTTAGAAGATTCATTGAAGATTGAAGATAGATTTATTTAGATTAAAAATGCATTTGTAAAAAAGGTGAAATATTGGATATTATTTCAAAATGTTGAAAAAAAATTCTATTTTGACAACCCTAACACTTTGGACATAGACCTTATTTGTAAGACGTAGCAAAATACCCCTTTAACCCGCAAAAAAAGATTATCGGTCCATATGAAAAACATCCTGTATATTCCGTTGTATGGAGCTAAGCGTTTATGAAGTTCTATCTTAAAAATTTCATGATTTTTGGGTGAAATGCTTAACAGCTTCATCATTTCTATTTATACTATCGGTGTTTCTAGATACCTTTTCTGCCAATCAGTCACTTCTTTTGTCAATAATTCTTCAATTTACTCAACACTCACATCGTTAAAGCTTCCTTCTTTTACAGATTTATCATATTTTACATGTTGATTCATAGTGATAATGAAGAGAACATTAATAACCGAGTGATTTTCAATAGTTTCATAAGAAACAGGGAGTTTTTAAAATTCGTCTTCCCGGATAAGTATACATAATTATTCTCCAATTTCTTAACAAACAAGCATAGCATTTGTGCTCATATGAAAGTGAATCAATTTTGAGTAATAAATAGGCATGATAAATAAACTTGATAATATGGAGTTTTGATATGCTGTAACTTCTGTTGTCTCTTGTTATTGTGATCTTGTTTTTGGACAACAGTATTAATTCATAAAAATAATATTCAAGATATAGAAAAAAGCAGAATATGGACAGCTTAAAGATAAGTCATCAGTAAGAATGCATCAGGTTTACCCGACTAAAGGTGATTATATAATATTTAACAATTAGGTTAGATTCATAAAATGCATACATTTTCAAATACCCAGGACTTATTTTTATGCCTTATCTGTATCTACTGCTTATATCTCAAAATAAATATGAATCTTCAAAAATTTCTTAGCAGGTGATGTTGGTATTACAATAACGTATTTTTGATGTATTTTATAATATTTCAAATTTAAATATATATGTCCCTATTTACAGGTGGTAAATGGTGTGTTCTATAAATGTTTCATGAATGCTTGCTAACAAAGGCATGCAAAAATGTTCGATCGAACCCAACATAAAGAACACAGGTAGTGTCTTTGTATTCACATATAATTTCGTGAAGAATGCATTCTTAGATGTGTGTGTGTGTAAATAATTTTGCTCATCGAATAACCCGTCCTCCATTTATGGCTCACAAAAGAGAATGTAGACGATCGCCATATGGTCGAACAAAAATATAAAAAAACAAGAAATTTACCTTGTTCTTAGGGTCACTTCGGATAGCCGATTACTAATAATGGTAGGATCGTCGATCTTTTTGGTTCTTTTAAATTTTAGCATCTCCTTCGAGCGAGATTACAAAGTGGAGAAAAATGTATTCGGAGTGGAGCATGCGAGATGAGACGGTGACACCCCGATCTGGAATTGCACTGAACAGCATTCCGGATGCAACATTATGATTTGGAAAGTTGGTTCTGAAAATGATAAAAAGTTAAAATGGAAAAGATAGTGGTAAACCCTGTGGACTGCGTCATCCAGCACTTCAATATCTAAAGTGCATTTTTATATTTTATGTCAGTTTTACTGCAAGGGCCTTCGTCCATGCGAAGTGAATTTACGATTAAGGTTTGCATCCATTTCAGTTTACAGGATATTTGACATCGATCGCAGACAGGCGTTCGCATCGACTTCCATTTATAGTAATCCAGAACGACTCTTCTGAATAGAATTCATTCCATATGTTATAAAAATAAATATATGATGAAAAAAATCGAATACTGTACAATGAATCAATGTCAATCCTTATCCATTTTTCTTTTATTTGGCTAAGAAAAATAATATTTATGAAAATCGTTTGTTCTTAAAGGTCTGAATACGATTTGATAATTTAAAGGCGTCATATTGAGAAATATGGAGGATATGACAAAGCTTCTAAGTTTAACGCCTGAACCTTTTCGCGGTGCAATTATGTTGAATCATGGTCAAATTTTTAATGGTTAAACCTATTTTATAGTTGGTATATTTTACATATAAATGATCACTTTTTTATCCTTAATTACAATTTGATGAAGAAATTGATGAACTTTTTGCTTTTGTAACCAAGAATTTTATGTATGCATTAATTTCCATAATGTCACATATTTTTGTCATCTGATGTATTCATCCCAATCTGGGTGAATCCTCCATTTCATTATCAACACTTTGATAATTCCCAAGTACTAAAAAACCTTTCTGTAAAGGCTATCAATCATTATGGGTACTTCAGCTATCTCCTTGTTATGGCCAAATAAAAAAATATTGAATTTGTATATGAAATCATAAAATTGCAATTATCAACTAATTTAATAGAAAATTTCCATGAATTTGGATGGTTTCTTATATAATTAAAAATGATTTTGTCCTTAAATTAATTAAATATCGCATATAAAAATGAGGACAAAGGATCAAAAAAAAATTTAATCTATTCAAATGGTAACCATATGGTGTTGTATAAAATATTTAACCCAACATAATGGTACAAAATCTTGAATGTCAACCCATTGAATGCTATTCTGTTTTATATTAAATATAAAACTATCCTAAAACATATGCAAAATACACGTCATTAAGATCAATCATAATATAAGAAAAGCATTTTATTAGTGTTCTATTGAATTTTCATACATTTTTAATCCTACTTATATTGAAAAAATCATGCATGCGTTCATAGTACTTTTGAATATGTTTAGTCTATGTTGTGGCTGAAATATTTAAAAATATTAAGCATTTAATTACTTTGATAGGTTTTTATTACATCAAAGAGAAATTTCTTTTAATTCGTTCCTATATTCCTGAATTTAAACTAACTCAAATATCAATATAAACGAAAAATATGAAATATAGCCACAAAGTTATGATTTGCACCCAGCGTGAGTATTCTAAATTCATATATTTGATTCGCCACGTATAAGTTGTTATAAAAGGTCGTATAGAGTAACATTGATGGTATTCTGGTATGAAGGCTCTTTATCTTGTCTTTTACGAAAATAGACCCGGTGACCCAGGTAAATAATCAGGTTTTTCAGAATGATCGTGTTCTTTGTAGAAATGCGAGATGTCACATTGTATACAGCCTCGATGATTTTCCTCATTTCCTTTTTCAGATTTTCAAAGGAAAATTTACCCCCCGCGTGTAGGTCCGCCCGAACTGAATGATCCGGCATTCCTACGTTTTAGTTTTATACATGTTTTCTTTTATTATTAATGTCAACGTCAAGTTATTTGAACCCTCATCACAACTTCATTCCACTCTCCCTGTCACATGTTTCACTAAAAGCCGGAGAATAATAATGATAAAAAGTAAGTTCGGAGATGCCGCGGGGGTGGCCAGGAGATAACGTCCCCGGCAGCATCCAGAAGCAAGGGATGCCACCCTGGAATTGCAGATGTCACTTCAAAGTTTGTCAGCAATATGTTTGTGAGCCTACAGACCGAATGGGAAGTCTGTAAATCCGTCGTGGAGAATAGCGTTTAGACCGATCTTATACGGCTTATTAAGCCCGATAGACATGTACTGTCTTAACTTAGATCCATATTAGGAAAAAACTTATAATGATACGACTTTGGCGCACAATAGTATTAATATATCGATTTTATTCATTTTTTGTCACATTTAAAATGAGTTTTTTTTATTGTTTCAGGTAAATGTCAATTCTAGCACCGAATTTATTATCTCCTCTTCGCTCGATCCAAGTAAGTTGTCTGTTATTGATCAAAATTAATTCTGCCAAAATGCAATGCTTTATCAACAATGCTGCAAAATGAATACTTTAACATAACATACTGAATTCATTTATGCTCTTGGTGGAAGCTCTTTGTTTCTTTGACTTTGTGGCTGAAAGATTTTTCGAAGTTAAATTAAATCTTTGCCAAGCTATATTTTCCTTGTATCGTCGGTGCGCTTCGATTTAAACGACTTGAACCTGCCGGCTTTAATCTATTATATGGCTATTAAACCTACACAAAGCCGAGACGCCTTATTACAGGAGCAAACTGGGAACGCGTCATGTGCAGGACATCCAGTTCTGCAGGGAAAACCCTTTGAAATAGCAACAAAGGGCTAGGATTCCGACTATCTCAATATAGTCAACGTGCAAGCTATAGACTGTAATTGAAATCTTATCATGTATTCTATAGTTTCGAACCGTCATATTGAAGAAAAAGTATTAAAATATACTTAATGATATTGGTAGTAAATTATTCGTAGAGTTGGCCATAAGTTTTTGCTTTTCTAAATAACTATGAAAAAATATTTCATATTAAAATATTTTTTATGTATAAGAACAAAAATATCCTGGAAAATGCCATCTCGCTGCTTGTATTCTTCAAATCTGGGGTACATTTACCATTTCTTATCGGAAATCCTCCTTTAACTGGAGTATTATCGTTTATTTATTTATATAGACTTCACTTTTAAGAAAACCTCATAAAAAAAGATGATGATGTTTGACTGTCGTTTGGTCTTAAGATACGATTATCCGATATCATCATCTTCCATCGTCATTTGACTTAGGTAATGTGGTTTAATCCATGGAAACCTAATATCTTTATTTGATAGGATATATTGTAAGCATGTTTTATAACAGACGAATAAAAGAAATGTTGGTATTGAGACTTCTTAAAAAAGGATATATCGACACCAGATGCTCTAAGATCATTTTACATCTACTCATTTACAACAAAATTTATTGAATAATATATGATCCATTCTATTCTATTACCTTTTTCCATCTTTCCGAAAGCCTCATAATGCCTTCTTGCCAAAATTTCCCAGGTTTGATGGCAAAATATTGATCAAGGTACATTTTTATATCATTTTTTGAACTAAATTTTTTATCACGTAAAGAATTTTTCAATGAAAGAAATAAATAATAATATGAAGAGACAATGTCCGGAGAGTATGGAGGATGAGGTAAAATATCCCAGTCAAATGATAATAATTTATTTCTGACGAGCAAAAACACATGAGGCCTGGCGTTATCGTGATGAAAAATAACGTTTCGTCTGTTCGCTAATTCAGTTTTCTGACAATTGCATAATTTAGATTGTCTAGTTGGAAACAATATTTTGTTGAATTGATCGTTTCACATTTCTGAATTAGCTCATAGTAAACTACCCCCTTCCAGTCCCACCAAATGCATAGCAAAACCTTTTTTAGATGTAGGCCAGGTTTAGCTACAGTTAAAGCTTCTGTACCCTTGGTCCTAGACCGTTTACGTTGGATATTCTCATAGAGTATCCAACTTTCATCTCCAGTGACAAGTCTCTTCAAAAAATTTTGGCTATATGTCGTTGGAGAAGAAGATCGCATGTTGAAATACGCTGAAGTTTATTTGAGTCAATCAGTTCATGAGGAAGCCACACATCTGAACGATTGATGTAGCCCAATTTTGTCAGATTATGGACGGATGTTCGTAGAATTTCTAACTTGTTAGCTATTTCGCGAACAGTATATCACGGGTTTTCTTCAACCATGGCTATGATTAGGTCTGTGTTCATTTGCGAAAGACACTTATGGGACAACCTAATATATCACTTAAATGTAGTCTAAATAGAAATAATGTTACTTGTATTCAAACAATAATCAATTGTAGTCGTTGATTAAAGAGTTATGGGAACATCGATGAATATTTAATAAATTATATATATTCGGTATTTTATGAATCGCACATCGATAACCAGATAATTTATTTTGGAACTCCTCCCTAAATTTTAAAAGCTATTAATCTGTCAAAATGACAAGAAAAATATTAATATTTTTATGAAGGTGCGTACATTCGATGTAATGAAACATCTGCTTTCATCTTAATTTTGCGCAGTAGCGCAAAAAGGGAGATGTATCCAAATTTAATTACGTAATTATGTTAACAAAATTAAGATGTTAATTTCATCCAACGGCTTCTCCCTCGATGCCACTTATGTATATTTTTAATTTCCTTAATTATAGCCGGATATCAGAAAAAAGTGAGCTTCTTGGCGCACTTCTCGCGAGTTATATCTTTCCGTCCACCCCTGGCATAGAAGGGAAGTAATTAAGTTCGTTGATACTTTTATGGGCGAGAGATCTCCATTTTGTTATGTTTGCATCCCCTAAAAATCGAATGCGATTAAAGTGTTTTTCTTTTATGCTCCGTCTTAAGATCGTGTATTTTTTCTGGGTGATGGAAATATTTGTTTTCTTCCCCTGTTGTTCGGCATGATGGAAGCCATTCATAATTTAAGCTCTAATAGCTTGAGCAAAGTTAGAAATCAGAATCTTCAGTCGTAGCCCTTAATGTTGGATGAGTGCGTTTTTATGCGGCGGCGTCACTTTTTATATCCCAGAATGGAAGTGTGATGTCCTAATAAAAATGTTTCAATTTTGCAGAGATTTTATGTTTTGGCCGTAAATTATCCGAGTCAAAAGACTAAGGAAACATAAAATCTTCAAATATCTGCAATTTTTACCGCAAATATGATTCTGCTAAATTTCTATAGTATCATATTATATGATGGTTCTCAGCCACTTTTTTAAATATCATATATTGGTATATTCTAATTTTTGCATTATTTTGGTCTATGTTTTAGTGAAGAATAAATCTTCAAATAAATGGGACAAATACAAGTGAAAGTTTGAAAGTTTTTAAACTTTAACATAGTTTATCTTGAGTTGGAAGTTGAATCAAAGAGTAATACCTACCTGTCAGTAGTCTCATCAATAAGTAATCGGGTTGATAACTCAATCATCTTGGGTTCAAAGATGCAGGAGGTGTGACTGGCGACCACATTTTAAAATATATATACTATAAAACCATGTAAAAGTGAACGACGATGGTCCTATAGAAAGGGCCGTGTTAGCAAATTTAAAAAACATGAATGCCAAATTATTATGAAAATCTGCAAGTTCTTTGGGTTAATGATATGAACCAATTGACAAAGTTTTATAGAAAATTAGCAAAATTGTTTTGATTTTACAAAGCGGAAAGAATAATGGCAATTCATGGCATCTACTCTAAAAGTTAATAGATTCGAAAGTCATTTTAAAAACCAGAAGTATTATCACCAAATGTTGGCATAATAAGTTTATAATTTGATTGCGAAATAACTATGCTGCATTCCAACCCTTTTCGAAGTCGTAGAGCATAAAATGGCGAATATAGTTATGATTTTCGAAACGCGCCTTCATAGATTGAAAATGAAGAATAGCTTTCGAAAAAAAAATCGCGTTAAGAAGCCGAAATAATTACGCATTGACCCAATATATTTTATCGATCATCTCATCTAAGTTTTCACTAAAATAATCTTAATCGCATATAGATCTTTCCTACGTATAACTTACTAATCAAATAATTTTACTTTAAGCTAACCAAATGTGGGAAAAACTAAAAAAACATCTCTTTAAAAAACCTCCATCTTGAGAAAAGTCTCAAATTATTCCAGCCTATTCATCAGACTTGACTTAATACATTAACACTTTTACAGATTTTCAGATCGTATCATTACTCAAGTATTCATTGATGATTTCATATTATCAAATCCTGAATCGTTTTTCTATTATCTTATTATGACCAGGATTGGTAATTAATCATGGATTAAAATGGTAAATACTTGGATGAAAATAATTAAGTTTCTGTATTCTTTCATTAAAAATTGTTGAAAGTTCATGTTAAAAAAGTTCATATACTTATACATCTCCCTATTAGTCCTGGAATGCATACTGTTGGTATGTCTCATGTGTGTTCCAGATATAAAAAAACAAGTTTTATTTGGTTGGAGTGTATAATATCGTGTTGGTGATCGGTCAAGCTCACAGGTCACCTGTCGTTGATTAATTATCATCATTATCAGCATGTTTTCAGGCTAACGATCGTGTAAGGGCCGACACGCGCCAGGTTGGACATCGTCACATTTATCGGAACAGGAGAACCCCACTGTAAAACATATTTTTTATCCGACGACACGTTGGTCGATGGTCACCCGATCTTGATTCATTGTCTCATTTGGTATCCAGAAGAAAGTTGTCGGCACGCGATCTTTCACTTATGCCGCAAGTGGTCGTCGACATGACATCGGATAGCCATTAAGTCGATATGTGGATTAAAGCCAATATGTTACGGGCACTTTTAAGGTTTTTCGCATCGAGGGGCAGCCTCGCGAATTTCTCATGAAAATCGACCAAAAGATAATAAATGATCGAATTATGTGCCGGAAAAAAAACACACGATCCTTTCTATGAGAGAGAGCGTTTTTAATTAACATTGCGTACGATTGAATTTGTAAAGGCTTTATTTGATACCTTTGTAAAGTATCCTTTTACATACCACTCGTGTAAATTGGATTTCATGCTTCAATTTTTCAAATACGCATATTAATAAATTCAAGCCAAAGAAATACTGTTTGCCCAGCATGATTTTTTAATCAATACGAGTAATTCGATCTTATTTCATCAAATATGAAAGCCTTGTTTTTTCAATAATTATCATAATAATTATGCCGATGAGTTATTTTAATATTTGATTAAAGCCTCTCTTTAATCATAAATTTAAAACCATCCCCCACATTTTAGTTTTTATAATTAAATCATATTTATTTCATTCAATATTTAACTTGTCTTTTATTATAAAATGTATCTTGTAAAACCCTATATAGTCTAGTTGAACTCAAATTATCCACCTCTTACTTTGCGAACAATTGCTCTGTTCACTGAGCTGTCTTATAGCTTATACTCATCTAGATCAAATATTTCTATATAAGTGAAATCAACGTATCCTTTTTTCAACTCAATTTGACCAGCATTATTAAGCCCTTTATAGCTCAGTAGGCAGTGTAAGTATCCGGACAGTGAGAGGTAATAGTATTAAGTCTTGTTAAGATAAAATTTATGGATAAAATAACAATAATATCCATATTTTTTGCATTAACATATTTCTCCAGATATTTCAAAAAACTATCAAGTCATCAGCAGTTTTTAACTAAGTTTTAATATAATCAAATATCTTTCAATATTATTGCTTGATTTTTAATATTACACGTTCCCGAAGATCTTATCAGCTGTCTTCTTCAAGGAATTGATGAGCTTTGGAGATCATTTTTTAGATGTTTATGTGAAAATATGATGTTGGATATTAAAAAGTATCATGTGAATGATTTCGCATCCTCTTCATAGAACAAGTCATTTTAGAAGTTACAAATCAAAAACATTCACTTGGATGTTTTAAGTTTAAAGTAACTTTAATTTAATCAAACCTAAATAAAATCTTAGAACTGTTGATTGAATGGTTTTTCTCCTAAATGTTGTAGTTTGCTACTACAGTATAAGGAATTTCCCGCTAGATTTGTTTTATCGTTTAATACCTGCAATATTACACAAGCTAACTAACCAATAGGTATATTTATTCAGGGTTAATTACAATGCTCGTATCAGGAAAATTTATACCGAGGTTAAAGTTAACTGGAAATTATAATTAACCCCAAAGTCTGCAATAATCTCAAATCTAAGGTAGGCGACCTATTCACTTATCTTTGGGTCGAGATTCAAGTGAATGCCTTTGACAAGGCCCCGCTTTTATCTTTCCAAGATGGGCACAAAGCCGAATATCGTATTATATATGTATTAAGTTTTATCCCTCCGTTAATGGTGACTGCTCTGATGATGTATGGAATCTATTGAGAGTCGTCCAAACGTAGATCGCATTTAAGATTACATCCTCGAATGTGTGTATTGAATTATTCATATTGGAAGGTGTAGAATATCGATGGAGTCATCCCGACGTTGACAGGTATCGGCCTGGAACATCTCGGTTTATACACGTCGTTTTGGCACTTAGGTGTGGCGAAGGGCGTGACAGTGATTGTTTGAATTGAATCTTGTCAACTTTATTGTATCGAAAGGTACTTCAAAATATCACGACCGCGAGTCACTTCCGCATAATGAGTTTTGATGTCGCTTAAAGATGGAATCTTTCAATTTAACTGATGGCAATAGCAGGAACAGTCTGCAAAATACTCACAAATCGATGCCAATAGACTGCACACATAGACATTTTTCATCGAATACAAAAGTCTAATAAATATTTCAATCCATACGAGCCACAAATGTCCCAACATATCAAAGACCAATTTCTATCTCAATTTTTTTTTTTAATAATCATTGATTCTTAAAAATTGCTTAATATATGAACCGTATGTGCTTGTCAAATTTGACAATTTGCTTATCAAACTCAATATAATATTAAATATTACATATTATTTTCAAGTGCAGATCTTAAGGACACACTTTGTTAGAATCATGTTCGTATAATAGTAACAAAATGCAGTCAATCTCCATTCAATTATAATCCATTACATTAATATAGTATTGATCATAAATTTACCTACGATCAATATTAACAATGTTCGAACATCCACATAATGAACCATTGAGATAAAGATGAATTTTACGGTTGATATTTTATGCAGATTAATATCTTATATGGCGATTTAAATATTCCAGTGATGCATCAAAATTTACATTGCTATATTTTCGTTTTACTAATGTATTAGTCAACAAATCAAACGGATTAAAATATGATTGAATAAAATATTTGTCTACAACACATTTTTCATAAAAATAAGAGATATCTAATATTTACAACTGAAAAATGTGATAATTAAAAGAAGCTTTTGCTTAAAGTTACACTCAGTTATAACGAGTAAATAAAGGAGACTGATAAAAATTGCTAGTTGAAATATAATATTTCAAAGTTAGATTTTACGTGAATGTTTTTTATTAATAAATCTCGAAAATCATCCATATAAATATATTATATAAAAATGATTTTCTGAGAATTATCTCCAGGTAAAACATTTAATACATGCCGTTCTCATGATGGAAGCCTTACTTTTTTTATGCGGCCCTTCTTCGGCCATATGGCGATCATTGCGATTCGGTTTCTTTGTGATCCATAACTTGAGGACCGGTCGCTTTGATGGGCACAAGACCTATTTTTTTATCGACACGTTTAACACCTGTTGCCCGGCCTGTGAGCATTTTTTATCCAAAATAAAAAAGAAAGAACTTGGTTCGGGAGAGGCGATTTCAGGATCAATTAGATAACAAGAGGATACGAAGAAACATAAATTATACGTACAAAACGTATTTTGACGAGATTGACGACAGATGGTACGACCTGCAAGCACAAATGCTTACAAATCACTAAAAAGAATCTACAACCGATATCCTCGACATCCTTTTTGACCTTTTTGTTAAGATTTAATATATATTATTAAAATCATACCAAATGGTTGATTCCATTCAAAAATATACTCAATAAGACGAAGGTTGTTTAGTTGAATTTTAAATAATATTATTATGGATCTAAATTGAAATAAACATAAAATTAAATTTACCAAAATGAATTTAAGATTTAATAAGCAATGCGAAATTTTTTGATATGGTTATGATTGCGAACCGTTTTTTAAATGGCTGCTTCTCGTTAATTTCCTCCATTAAAATGTTCCAATCGAATAAATACCGGAAATATTAATTTTATTCATATAAGCTAAAATAAAGTGCATACGTAATACATAACGTATCTCATTGTATTATCACGCTTCGTTTCAGCCAAAATCTAAATAAAATTCAATCTAAAGAAATTTATTGAAATTCGCTCAAACAAACAGGGGGTTAAATAATATTATTCCATTATGAGTTTTTTTGCCTTTTCATAAATAATTCAAATATTACTAAATATATATTTTTTTGGAGGCACGTGTGGAATGGTATTATAGGACCTTTTTCTTCATTTCGGGTCCTTTGTCAATTGAATGTCACACTATTAGCATATCTTAAATGGATGTCAAAAATTGTATTGGGGAAAATGTTCGTACAAATGAGGTGAAAAAAAAAGAATATTTCTTCACAACATGTACCGGTACTAACCTGCAGATGTTAATAGGGTAGACTTTTGCCAACCTTACCTTATTGACGTCCATCCAACCGAGATTTTCATACAATAGACATAATCCATGAGCTGATATTATTATTTCTCTCTATATATTCCAATTTGCTGATGCAGAGGTCGAAAACTTCGCCTAATATATATTTTTAAGCGATTCAGATTAATCAAACGAAAAGTATTACATATTAGTCCATTATAATTCATCGTTGATAACAAGTCAGCTCGAAGTTGTTTGAAGTCAAGTTTAGCTCAATAGTATGTCGTATGTGGTTGAATTTCAAAGTCAAAAGCTGCAAATGGCAGAAAACCATTGCTTTAAAAATATCCAAAGCTTAAATACCTGACTCCATTTCTTGGCCAAGAGATAAAATAGCATCTCTTACAAAAATGTATAAAGATTTGTCTAAGAATGAATTGCTTCAAAGATTATTGTGTTATTTAAATCACTGCTTATAATTATCAATTCATCCATGGTCAAAAACATCAAAGACCCTTAATGATGATCATCAAAAAATTAATACATTTTCGAACTTTTGCATTAAAATATTCACCCATTTTTCATCGTGTATCTTAGAAGGCTTTTATATTTTCACCCTAGATATTTTTATCAGTTAAAACTTTGAGAGCTCGTAAATATTTCCGATATGTGGAATACCGCCTGAGGGATCTACATAGGACGGAATTGGGGGTTGCATTCAGAATCTAAGCCAGTGAAATCACTACTAGATAAAAGTTTTCTGTTATGTCAATAACGACAACTTATTTTCAGAGTAATTTATATATAAAATTGCTTAGAATTCATTGCCAAACTTTGAAATTGATTTGAACTGTTTTGCACCCCTGCGCCCTCTTATAATTTTCCATGGTCGCTTAGCGCATTTCCACGACCAATTTCCCTCTTTTACTTTCATTCTTTTCTTCGGCAGCAGTATTGAACTGAACTGGTGGACAAAACGTCTTTTTTATTATCATAATACGCGGAGATATGGGGGATAAGGTTACCAATGCAGGCACAGATAAGATACAACCGGAGTCCTCTTTATATTCTGACGTTCTACGGAGATAATCGGTTCATCTCAGTTGGGTTGAACCTTTTATTAACTTTTAATTTGCCCTCTTAGAGATTGGCCGGAGATTAGCAAATCTTAATTAAAATTAAACGAATTACGTGCGGGATGCTGCGAGACGTGTTCTAATTTTGATACTTATCATCTTGAGCAGTCGCAATGCCCTGTTGTTGAGGATTAATTTATTTTCCTTAGCTTGCCTTATCACGTCGATTTCATCATTTGCGATTTCTTAGATGGAGTTCCATATTTTGAAATATCAGAATCACCAGAAATTAATCCGTTCATTAATGGGACAATACATGTAACGTCAAATATAACAACAAATAAGCTTCTTTGTTCAAACTTATAACAAATTTTCCATTTAAATGATAGAAGAATCGTCCAAAGAAATCTATTTGAGAAATATGAAAGGCATAAACGAATCTTCCTGTGTAATTTAATCCTTAATTTTGTTACGGACATTTTTTAGGAATGTCTTATCAGATACTGAGGAGAATCTTTCGAAGGAAAAATCCTAACATCGTAGAAACCATTATTTATTTGATAATTTTCAATTTTTGATTACACTGGATAATTTAATCAAGATCTAATTCAATTAGTGATTTCAGCAGAAAATCATTACATTTAGATGATTCCTGATCTATACATATTCTTTAAATCTGTATTGTCTATTTTGATAACTTATGTTCCAATCCAACCTTGAATGTAAAAAAGTAGCAATGTTTAATAGATCTTCGTAAGTCTCGAATACTTGGAGTATTTTATCTTTAATATTAGAAGGAAAATTATTTCACAAAGAACGAAACTAACTAATAGTAATGTATATTTTACAAGGTGTAAGCTAAAAATATAATGGGTTTATTCCTGGTATTTTGTTCAGTGAACTCTCATTATTTTTGCAACAAAGAAAATATATTTTTAATCAGAAATTTAATTTGAATAAAATCACAAGATTATTTTTTGGATTTCACAAGCCTCATTAATTTCTCCGCTATGTATTGTAGGAACAACAAATTAAGTTTTCTCGTAATTACTGTTTAAGTTCAAAAGCTTAAGTTCAACCACGACTTTTCATAATAAAACATCCAATCTGCTTTAAAAATACTAAATTACGTTAATATTTAAATCGAAAACGTAGTTCAATTCATTATAAATTCACTTTAATAGAAAAAATATGGATTTCGTCAATTTTTAATTATTGATATTTCATACTATTCTGAAATTAAAACGCGTCGTTCGCTTTGTTATGGACGTAAAAAAACTTGTTTAACCCACCTGGTACTGAATTAAAAAGCATACAGCTGTACTTGCTGCAAATAAAATGTTTATTTATTCACTTTAATTAGGGAAAAAAATACAAATTAAACATTGAAGAGACAATGGACGTCCATGCATAAAATGTTGAGGGTTAAAAGATCTAAAAGGACCGAGGTCAAAAGAGTCCAACCAACAGGCTTTCACAATTCCATTAGTCCTGGCTTTATTGCCACCTATTATAAGCGACTTTTATACTTTATTTGATAGAAAAAAACGTGAGCACTTCAATTTTATTCCCTAAGCTTGGATAGCCTTATAATTTAATTACGTTCTACTTTTATGGTTGGATGCAAATATAAATTAAATTAATCTCAAATCAAATTTGATGCTATTTTTGATTTCAGTTCTACTTTGCTCGAATAAAGTGTAAAATAAATGGATGAAGTTGAGTGTTAAGATAATTCACGATCTACTTGCAATCCTATATAAAACCAACGATCAAATTGGATGTTAAATTTAAAATATAGCATATTGCGATTAAAATAAATAAGATAACTGCTATTACTCTTAATAAATATTAATTTATGACTTAAAAATTAAAAGGCATTGAAAAATCAGCAAGCAAGCAAAACTTTGCCAAACATTATATTAAAATTAAACTAAAGTATTTTTAGTTAAATGTAATTTTTAATAGCAAGTGATCATATGAATCAAAAATCTGCTCAGCTCATGATTTGATGGCCTATCAAATAATTAACATTCAATAATAAATCTTTTAAATTTACATCATAACATTAGAAAAACTCACTACATCAATGCTTGATACTATTTTAATAATATCATGATTTATAGAAAAATTGTCCTTTCCAGAATACGGGCATCTTAGTGTAAAAAATTTTAGACACTATTCATGGAAAATCTAAAATGAATGTAAAATGTGTCCTTAGAATGAGAACTTCTTTTCAAAAAGACATTCGGTTAAATGCCTCAAAGAAAACATGTCGTTTCTCAAAACTTAGATATACAATTATTATATCTTTGATCCAGACTTTGATTACATTGTAAATTGACCCATTATACTACCTTTTATCATCAATTTAACACCATATAAATATGGTGAGTTACTCAAAATTTCATTGCATATGTCCTTTTGTCATATTTCTGCTTAAAGTCCGACAAGGCAATAATGAGAGTTTATGAGGACAAGTGTGTATGTGGCATAATTTTCAAACTTTTTATATTTACATTCCCATTGCGGAAAAGCATTGTTACGTAAAAGCAGATGGCGTGTTTGACTTTTATATACTATTGTGCTTTTGCTCGGCATACACGCACGTTTGAAGTTATCTTCAGAAACCAAAGTGGATTTTATGGGTGCTCGGTATGACTTTTTTTATCACGCACGGGTAAGAGTCCTTCATGCTGGGAGACAGAGGGACGAGCCTCCGACCCGAGGAAAATAAAAAGATAATTGGGTTGGGTATCCTGCAGGACGAAACTCGACGTAATTGAGGAGCCTGGACGACTGATCGACAGAACGGCAGGCGAAGGAAGGAAGTGGAAGAAGGGCCGAGTGAAATAATGCGTAATAAAAGAAACACTGGAGGGACGGAGTGAATGTGCCCATTTTTGGTCGGGGATAATCCGAGGAGATGAATTAAGAAAAAT
Organism: Stenopsyche tienmushanensis; assembly: GCA_008973525.1. Classification (NCBI taxonomy): domain Eukaryota; kingdom Metazoa; phylum Arthropoda; class Insecta; order Trichoptera; family Stenopsychidae; genus Stenopsyche; species Stenopsyche tienmushanensis. The sequence goes on from WACJ01000059.1 coordinate 428,999, forward strand.
TGTTTCTTTGTTCGGACTGTGTCGTTGTTATATGCGACCGATGCTATCGTGTTTTCGTTGGTATTAAATAGAGCGTCTTCGGGGATATTTAACAGTCGTTCCTCTTCGTACGGGATATGTTGAAATTGTCATGCAAATACAATTCGAAAAGAAGGAAAAAGCAATAAAGGCGAGTACAAATAATGCTTTGCATACAATAGATTTGAAGCTAATATTCTCCCCTTGGCGTAACGACGACTTTCATCATCATAAGACACATCATCTTCTCCCATATGAAACGTTGGCAATATTGAAAAAGTTGTTTCTGAGCCCACCATTACATTTCGGAGAACATTGGCAGAGTACACAAAAGACCAATTTACGAGTCACTTTTATGCCCAATATGCAAATGCAAACTCATATTTTCCCCCATGGACCCGTGATACCAAAATATAGAGTGCTCCTCTTGTGTAATCTTACTCGCTTGTAAACAAGATAAATAAAAAATATCGATAGAATTTCAAATATCACATCCAAACGTAACACATCTATTGAAATTTGGACTATGATTATATATTATATATTCCAAAACAAATCTGAAAAATATAATCAGACCAATTATTGACATTTTACAGTCCGAAGTCTTACTACGAAGGCTCTTATCTCCTTAGATCAATTTTATAACATATTTATAATCAATAATACATTTTATATGCATTTTTAAGCAATAATCTTGTGACTTTTAAATATAACACCTATGTTTTTAGCATACATATCAATTGTTTTATATATTATACATATTTTAAAAAAGGATCATGCCGCTAAAATATGCATAAATATGATTGATGAATGGTTAATTGTGGATTAAAAAGAAATCCTGCGATTAAGTGGTTGGATTAGTATCTCAATCATCTTGGCTCAAATCCATATAAGGTGTGATTGGCTACTGCATTTTTAAAAACCATATATGCACTCTTAAAAAATAATGTCAAAATGGTTGGTAATAGTCTTATAAAAGGGTCTGCGAAAAGTCACTGAAAAAAAACGTAATTTCTTGTAATCAAACGGCGTGGGATAAATCTGAATCTCGCACTTAAGAGACATTAATATTTACTCGCATGTCCCATAATTTGCTTCGCTGTATCTTTATCGTCGTTCGTTCAAAATCCAAATGCCGCAATGGAGATAATTTCAGACACAGCAAAGAATTCTATCCAAAATTCAGCTATTCGCTCAATATTTCCACAAAGCTAGCACAATCTCCATGAATAAATATAGTTTCGAGTTAGAAGTGTATTTGATTTTGGAGAACTTTTATTTCCCTACCGAGAAGATTTGACATTTTCATATCGTTTTTACTATAATATAAAAAAATATATCAAATTGATTAGCTTTAAAATTACTTTTAATACTCTTGAAAAATTTTACAACTTCTAAAATTATTATTGTATCGATTTAAAGTTTTTTCATCAAGTATTCGGCTCACATAAGGAAAATCAGCTGGACCAATTTTGAACTTTTCTCATTCTATTTTGAGCCAAATAGTGCTGATCTAAGCCCATAAATGTAGGAATCGCTTAAATCTGGAGCAATTTATTATTTTATCGTCGATGTTGCATTACATCTCTCGGAAAATTTTCATGTAAGTATCCCTTGAAGGAATTGCTCAGCTCCTTGAATGACCTTATTTCCAACGACCCATGGACAGTATATGGATGAAAATTATTTTATAAACTTCCACTAAATATCACACTGCATCGGAGGCTTCTACGCTGCGCTGGGTATCTTAAAAGGATATAGTATTTTGAATGAGGTCCTTCCCACTCGATTCTATATGTAAGCATTTTTTATGTAATAAGATTCCGAGGACACTCTATGGTCGCAAGCAGTCTTCGGAATTAAGTCTGCGCCAAGGGCGTAGTAAATTTATCCAAACACATTTCATCGTTCACAAACGGGTCCTTACACGCAATATCTGAAATAGGGATCGCGTACGTCATCGTTATCCTGGCTTATGTGTTTGCCCGCGGTCTGCAGTATTTTTTCTAGACCTCTTTTAAGAAAGTTCCCTCATCCTTTCCGCATCGTCTCCTTCTTTATGTCCACGAAGAGACTTAAAAAAACCTATCAAATTTGATACTGCCGGAATATCATTTAAAATATTTTTTCACCATTCGAACTGGTTACTTTTAAAATAGTATTCAAACCAAAAGAGAACTTATATTTCGGGCTTAAGAAATTCTGAAACTTCTCGCATGAAAATACCTTATTATTATTTTCGTTTTCAGGTGCATCTCCATGGAAGATTTTAGCAATGATAATAGTCTATATAAATTGATATGCCATTGTCTTTAGCGATTTTCGAAATTATCATATATATTTTTTATATTACATTTATTTTATTATTATAAATCAATCTTTTATATACAGTTCTGTTGATCTTTATTAATAATATTAATAAGATCGATGCAAATAATAATCGTTAACATTCCTCATATTATTCGTTATTTATATATAATCACTGATAAACTATTTTCATGGTAGTTTTATGGTGACAGGTCCCTGACACACATTCCTCGGCACGAATATCGTAAACTTTGAATGAAGTGACGAGCTTTTCTTTGATTGCACTCTAACCGAGGATATGTATTCAGAGGCCTACGTATCAAGGTATTGCGACCCTAAGATTGGCTTCCTTATGTAAATGTCAATCGTCAAATGAAACCTTCAATCGGGTTTGGATAAGCTTAGTATACGAGCTCAGAAGTTAAGAGCTTTATTAAAGAAGGCATCATCGAACTTTCATGCGATCAATTCAGCAGTCTTAATTATATTATATGAAAACTTACATACCACGTTTCAAGCTTATGATCTTAATATGATTTTAAAAAAATAATAAAAGTTTTTCTTGATTTTGAAGCACATTTCTGATATAAAAATATACAAAAAAAGAACACATTCATCATACATAATCATCAAGAGGCCTTGTGCTTACTTAGCACTAGGACATAAAAATCGAAAATTCTTCAAAACCGGTTTTTGGCTTTTGAACGAAACCGATCTCCACCGGTTTTCGGTTTTAAGAGATATATGAAATATAAAATTAAAATAATAAATATCTTAAAATTATTTATTATTAAATGCATTACACAGACTTTAAAACATGAAATCGTTAGATGCTGTTGATTTTTTTGCTAAATTTATTTGGTAAATTCGAATTCGGTATTGCGAAAACCTCCATCTAGCTTTTCTTGGAACTATCTGGTTATCAATTGTAATATTTGTAGATAGTTTATAATAGTTTTGACCAAGCAAATGTATCCTCTCTTAAGCGTTTTTTGTCAATTTCTTTTATCAAATCCCAAAAATCTTTTATTAAAAAAATCGACTTAAGAAGACAAACCTAAAATATGCAAATTCAACATTCTGTCGTTCGTTGTTTTTTGCCTATCATCTTCAGATTTTTTCAGCAGCTTCATTCTGTTTCATTTAGAATAATTCTTATGTATATCATAAATTTTGCACGACTAATGACTAATGTTATTCAATCTTTGTGGTATCAAGAAACATTTTATAGCAGAAAAAAAGATGTAATATTTGCATATTTTAGATCCAGTGAAAAATATACTGGAAATTAATTTAACGATCATTGCAGAAAAGTCAAAAAATAAATTCGGGACAGTTTATTAAAGACAGGAAATAATGTTAAATTTAAATTTACAAAAGTATCAGGTTGGTTTTATCATCGCCCACATTGACAAATCAACACCGTTTCCAAGCGTTCTAAAAGAACAACGTAAGAAAAATTCAATACGCCGAAAGTAACATCAACATCATCCACATTTTATTTTTACATCATAAATACTAATGGGCGTGAAAAGAACGAGATTGTAGTCTAAAAAGCTTTCCCAGCAACAGTTTTAATCTGTACAGAGATTAGATAGCACTTAAGGGACCAAAGTTTTGATAAATTATGCAAAAACACCAAAAAATTTGAACAAAAGTATTTCAAAAAAATATTTATACATTGTATTCAACCGCATTATACTATAGTTTAAACTAATCATATTTCGACTTTAGACTTCGAAAGTTTTAGGTTAAAAACAACTTGCGTTCGCTTTAACACATTTTTCATTGCTAATTTTTTCGCAATTTTGGCTAAAATAAGTAATTCCCGCAGGTAAAAATCAGAAGATATTAAATTTAGAAACTTTGGGGTTCTTAAAAGGCCTAAGATCTAAATATATCCATACTATTCGATTATTAAATGTAATTAGTAAAAATTTCATTGTATCTTTGGTAAAACTGACATATTCTTTAAAATCCATTATAAAACCATATATGTATTACGAATTGTCTTTTAAAACAAATTTAACTCGATTGTACTATTTTTCAAAACAGCACATCATACCTCAATCCTTTCTGGTTGTAAAGTCCATTTCTTTGCTGATTTCAAACGCCGTAAAATATGAATTTAGATTGTTGATAAGGTGAAAATGTTAAAGTTATTGAAACTTTTTAATAATGTAAAGAATCATTATTAAATCCTTCTTTAACCGTATGTCCGCCACTTATTAACCGTACAAATTCACTTATTTGACAGGACCGTTGCAGTGTGTATGAAACTTGTATATAAATAAATAAACACTATACTTGAAATCGATTTATTATATATTTCACATATCATTATTAGTTGATACATTTGGGTATCTATACAATCGTAGGATATACGCAACATACACTCTCCGTCTCTGTCTGTCCCTGAGCTCAACGTGTAAGAATAATCTTGTGTCTTAACTCTTTAAGGGGTTTTTACGTAATGATTGTCGATTGATAAACAAATTAATGCCAGCTTATAAGTTAAAGTCCCTAAGCATTCTGCTACATTCTGTATGATGGTGTTAATTTATCATAAATCTTCGAAGAATTTAGCCAGTTGAATCTTCTGAAATCTACTAATGATTTGGTATTTAAATTAATAACAATTACTAAATAAGATTCAATAGAAAGTACCTTTCAACTAATTTAATGTATTTTGATATTAATGTTACTTTTGTTCTTCATACACGAATAATACCATTTTACTTTTGAATGACTATCTGTTTAATTATGAGTGTTTGTACTTTTCCAAATTTAATTGTACTTTAGGAATTGTTCGTTGTATAGTCATCAATAAGACGAGCCATAGTTTGTGGTCATCCGCAGACCAGCGGCGACTCGACAGCCTCTCACATTTCTATCGTCTCGCCGCAACCACCACAACCCACTACCAACCTTTTCATGGACCATCACAAACGGCGCATTTACAAGAATACTAATTTAAATTTCAAATAAACAGCTTTAACATTCGTGCCTTCGGTCCGAATTAGAGTGTCCCGTTTCTTCGAAAGATATTGCGTTTCGTCCCGAGGCTTTTTTTTAATTTTACGAGATCAAAATAAGCCCTCGTTCAAATTCGCGACCACGTTTCTTCTCTCGCGGACAAAAAAATGTTATTGTGTTTTCGCCCACGTCTCGGTTAATTTACGAAAACAGTACTCGAGTCTGAGAGCAAATGAAGGAAACCTAATATCCCTTTATCAGGGCATAATCTGAAATGAAATATCTGTGCAAAACTCATTTCTATTCGGTTTGCGGTGAAATGCGAGATCACCTCGGGTAAATAATTTTCTTCAATTACCTTTTCCTTGGAAAATTTGCCTACATCGCGTCCTAAACCAAAAGAACATAATAAATTTATTCCCTTTTCCGACGAACCTTCTGATGTAATAAAGTTAAGAGGATATCTTTTCAAACTGTCTCTCGCAGTGTCTTTGTATTTTGAACTGAATGGCGGATTGTATACGTAGACTTGGCTGAATATATCCGAAGATACACCAGCTCGTGCAGGTCTGAGGTTAACTCTGGTTAGGTATAATATCTCGGCGTCTTAATTGTGTTATCCGGCTCCGTCGGGGGGGATCTCCCTGACCTCCAAAGCAGCGTCTCTACGACCCCATCTTGTTGTGCATTTCTCTTCGAGTTGCACGTGACCCCGTGCCAAGGGAATGTGGCAAAAATCCAATTATAGGCCACTTGCACCAAATCACACTCTTTCGACTGCCCTTAACTCAATAAACCCTCCCAAAAAAATAATTAATATCTTAATCATATCAATTGCTTAACCTTTATTAATCTATCATACTAATCTACGATTTTTTGCATTTTTATTTGCGTATAACATTGCTTACCATATGAAATTTGAATTTTAAATAATGAAATGTGTTAAATTAATTGTTCTGGTGTTAATACCTGTACTCTTATTTCAACGAATGATTTGAAAAACTAGATAGAGGCACAATTTTAATTCTTATTTTGCCTCTCAAACAGTTATTAAAGGCGATCGTATACCTGTTTTAGACGTAAATAATTAACTTTAAATTTAACATAATAAAACATTAAAAACGAGTATAAAAATTAAGTTTTATAGTAAATTAAATTAAATCTTAAGGATAACTTTAGCATTTTTACTGATTGAGTTTTCTGTAGGCTTGAATAAAGATGTATTTCATATTAAACAAAAATTCTATAGAAGATCGAAGCTCTATTTACGAGAAATATCCTGAAAGAAAGTGTATTATGATAATAACGGGCTATGGTTTTTTGTTTTTTAAGGGTTAGCTATATTGAGTGGCAGAAGAGAATCTCTCGACAAAATTAGCATAGCAAAAATATGGTAGTACGTAAATTCACGTTTTAGTTGCGTGAAAGATGTCGGTAAGAAATCCCGCCTATTTTCTGAGCTCTATTGTGACTGGAAATAAAAAACTGAGTGGCTCAATACACGTCTGAATTAAAAAGGCAGTTATCACAGTGGTATCACACTAATTCCACATCTACCAAAAAAATCAAAACTACAATTTCGGACAAAAAAAATCGTGGCCTCAGTGTTTTGGGACCGAAAAGGCATCATTTTGGTCGAATTTCTACCTCAAGGAGAGACCATCAATGCATAACGATATTGTGAGATCCAAAAAAACTCAAAAGAAGCATTCAAAACAAAAGGAGGGGTATTTTGATGATAGGAGTGGGTTTGTTGCACGAAAACGCCTGTCCTCATACAGCCTTAGTCACCAAGGCGCTCTTAGACTTATTTGGTTGGGATGTTTTGAACCACCCCCTATATTCCCCTGACTTGACGCCTTCAGATTATCATCTTTTCCCCTCCCTGAAAGAACACATGGGTGGAATTAAATTTTTAACTGAAGAGCGAGGACAGAAAGAGATTCTAAAGTGGGAGAAGGAGCTGGCATGAGAGTTCTTCGAGGAGGACATAAAGAAGCTTGTAGCACAACTCACAGATACATTGAACAGGATGACAATTATGTTGAAATATAGTTAACAAGTGTCCTGTTAAAAAAATATCCTGTTTTTTTTTAAATACACTCTTTCTAAAAGAATATAAAAATTTAGTACACTTACTTTCGAGATATATCTCGTAGCTCAAAATAACCGAAGTAAAAATGCAAATGAGTCAAAATAATAATCATAAAATTTGATCCACCAGAATTATTCCAAGAACGCAATGAGTTAATCGCCTATTGATCTTTAAAATAAATATATCTAAAATTATTTTAAACTATATGTAACTGAAATGAAAGTCTATTAAAAAAAATAGTAATTTTAAAATGCACCATTTTGATTTTGTTCGTACATCAGTATAACAAATGGACATGGAATAAGATACATCTATTATATGTAAATCTGAAATTTTGTTTTGGGTAGTAAAAATAGAAGGATTCTTAATGGAAATATTATCAAAATCTCCAGAGTTACGCTCGTACAGAACCATTAGTATTGTAACTAATGCTCGCGTAGATAAGCGAAGATGGTTCAATAAATTTATGATGGTGTTCGTAATAGGATTTTGTTTAAAATTAGAATTTCTGATTCTAGTTCTAAGTGCACACAGCTGGACTTCTTAAAAATATGCCATAAATCGTCGACATGTGTTCCCATACTGTAACCACCCTGCCATAAACCCAGGCATAGAACGCATAAAACTGCTAAAAGCGAGGTGATGATTTATTTATTGTTTTTCATGCACAGTCGGTAATGAGTTAATATTGATATTGTGGCATGGCTTATACCGCTAAGATTGGATCTTATTTGATGTCACGCATACGCGGTGTTGACTCAAGAAGATTCCTCTCATGATTAGGAAACCTCCGAATACGATATCGCTCTTCGGCAAACAGTTTGAGCGCTGCTTCAATTAGTCTCTCGGTACTTGTTTACATGACGTCAAACAGTAATTATTTGTCAGCATCAATTCTGGTGGAATATGGTCGTAAACAAGCCTCAGTAATGGTCGCATTAAAATGTGAGAGCAGTCTAATTCCCTGGACACGGTATTTCCAGCTGGAAATAAGGCAATAAAAGGCGCCGTTTCAGTTGTGGTGGCACATTTCAATTCGCTCCCCGGTTCTTTCCACGCTTCGTCGAGATTCCGTTTAACGTCAAAAATTGTCGCCGGAAATAACGATGGCGTATTGTGGTGTTTTGTTGGGGCTCGGGTGTGGTGGAGGAGCAGGCCTGGTGGTGGAGAACCCTCGCCCGAGCGAAATAAACTCATCGCCCATTCAAACCAATTAAAATATTGTACATTTAAAATTGCACCTCGATGCTTCCGTCCATTACTGCACACTGGGAATAAAGTGTTAACTATTCAAAATCCATTTGAATCAATCCGGAAATTCAGGGGGAAAATGCTGCTTCAAACCAAGAAATTCCTCGAAAAGCTTTTCGTCATTTTGCACAATTTTATTCTGAAACAAATCAAAAACATTTCAACAAAATATCGGATTGAAATTGCTTGCATAAATACTGGCAAGATTAGTGGTTCTTAAATTTACTATGTCATGGATCCCTTCTTATGGGAAAATCCTGATCATGAACCCCCAAGTGAAACAACTCAGCATAGCTGCATAATAAAAAAATTACAAATTTATCTTTGAGATTTTGAATGGTAAATATAGTGTTTATTGAAACTATTTTTTTTATTATTTTAAAATACAAATATTTTTCAATGACATGATGGAGTGATTGATATGAGATTATTTATGCCCAGATATAGGTTAATGGAAAAGATAGAAGATCTATATCTTGGATCAGACTCCTATTTCTGTTGAAATAATGAATGCTAATAAAATAAATTTGTTAGCACCCAAACTCAACATAATGTAAGCAGTAAAAAGTCATTTCAAATGAAAAAAGTTAAATTCACTCAATTAATCGCAAACATTTCCATAATTAGAAAACTGTAATACGGTGGAAATTGGAAAAATATGATGGATCGTTAGTGTAGCATCCAGATGGATTACTAGGAGAAAAAGTACAAATTTAACAGATGCAATGGTTTCCATCTGGATGTTGCAATTTTCATAAAAAGATTGATGAATAATAAAAAGAACCCGCTTCTGTCTTCTCGGTTTTCATTTTGTTCTGGATTATGATAAATTATTCAAGAGGAGTGCAATTGTATACGTCGTGGAAAGTCTCATTCACTTCATATTGAAAATTAAATCAAACTTTCTCAAACGACAATTATTTTCGGATCAGTTTAGCATCTGAAATTTTTACATAAATTATTCTGCTTATGCCATCAATCTAATACCATATTAAAATACTTACTGTAAAATACTCCTAGAGATTTGTATTCAATTTATATGCATTATGATCTTAAGACGACAATAATATTTTTATATTATGACAATCTAACGTTGTCAACTATCTGTCCATAAATTATTAAGGCTTGAGGAAAGCCCACCTAGATATAAGCCTGAAACTTTTGAGTAAAATTTCATGAACTGATTTATTTGATTTGATTTGACTGAGTCTTTCCATAGACACAAAAAATAAATAAAAGAAATTAAAATGTTGTATCAAATGTGCCATTTTACCAGTTATTTATTCTTAACTCCTATAAAAATATCAGTATATGTAACTTATCCATAGTTTCTTGCACTAGAGAGATGAAAATGATTTGCCAAATATTTGAACGTGTCTCGTGTTCAATGTAGCTAATAATGATCAAATTTCTTATTAATAATGTTTTGGTATATTAAGTCAAATCCTGGATTTTTATTATAAAATTTTCGTTAAAATAGAGATTTTGGAAACAATATTTTACGTATCAACAAATTTGAAAGATCAGATATATGAATATTTTCGATTAATCATTTCACTCCAGACTTGTCATAATTACCTGTACTTGAAAATGAAAACTAAATAAAATAAAGGCAATGAGAAATCGCCATTCTCTTGCAATATATATGGTATTTTAAGAAGAATAAATTCGACTGAAAATTGATTTTAAAATTTTCGGTATACAATAATACGATTTCTAAAATTTATGACAACAAATAAAACAAAGCGCTATAACTTCATTCGCAGGTATCCAAATGATATCGGATTGAGATCTTTTATTTCATATTATGTCTGCGCCTTCTTCATATTTTAGCACTTATTACAAAAGATTGGAACTTAAAATCGAATTTTGCGGCTTTATCGGGTCCTTGACTCGTTTATAATACATTTTCTAAGGGTTTCCAAAGTAAATACGACGAATTGGATGCGCACTCCTTCAAGGTGCATATTTTAGGCGTCATAGCGAGCGTTATTAGATTTATTACAGGGCTGTCTTCATCGCGTCATAAACTAAGCACGTACGCTGTAAAATTGCGCAAATATAAAATTTTATTGGTCTCCAAAAGACGAATTCGTCTGACTGTTTGACAGGCTATATGGAGAAATTAACGGTAAATTTAATTTCGTGAATTGTACGTGCAGCCGGTGGTAACGAAGGATAACGGGCGCGGTAGGTGTCGTTACGGCCCTTTTTATCGTTATCCTCGCGCCCGTCGTGTTTATGTCCCTTCCCAGGGCCGGAATATGTGTCTTAAATAGTCGGAGGACATAATTTTTGTGCCGCCCATGGGCGTAGGCTCCGCTTTGTGCAATATTTATGTGAGCCGGGTAAGGTGTGCTTGCGGGTTACGCTCATTTGTTGCGACACCGTGACCCAGATAGAAACTTGTCACCCTAAGTGGAATTAATGTACTTAGCTCTAGAGTAATTTGATGTGAAACGAAGACTTTTTTCTACTTACCCGACATCGTCGTTGCTGACTGATGTCGGAGTAAGCGATTCACGCTTTGCGGTGAGAGCGCTTAGATTATTCTCGGAGGCCATCTTTCTTTCTCTTTAATCCTTGCTGAATAATAAATTTTCATTCAGCCTGTCCTCGAGAATTAGTTTGGTTCGAAGACTCGTCTAGGCCGGTGTACATCACTCTTTCGTAGAAAAAAATATTTGAAAAAATATAATCAATTAATTATTTTAACGACTATCGTATTTTTTGGAGTATAAAAAGAACTTTTTTCGTAGAAAAATCGACTATTTTATCTTATGATACAAAGGTAGCAACAAAGGTAAAAATAACTGGTGAAAAAGAAATGGAGAAGAAAATCCACAAAATGTTGTTGGATGACCGTCAACTGTAAAGGCGCGATCTAACAGACATGGTAGATCTTTCAAAAAATGCCGTACATCATATATTGACTGAAAATTTGGACATGATAAAGCTCTGCGCAATATGGGTACCGCGTTTGATCACAATGGAACAAAAACAGCGTCGTGATGATGTTTCAATCGAGTATATGGCGATGTTTCACAACAATAAAGCCGAATTTTTGCACCATTTCAGGATAAAATATGGGCCCATCACTTCACATCTGAGACAAAGGAACATGGAACCCCAAATGTATATTGGTCCCACTATTCGGGATTATGCCAGCCCGCTCAACAAATGTGCACAGCAAGGTGCAAAACCTGAATTTAATATTAACACCCGCATGGATATGCTTATTCCCAACTTTGAGTGGACACTTGCGCTCTGAACGCGGGGAAGAAACTAGCTAGATTTTGTAACGTAAAACTTCCTAAGGTTGATCATACAGAGTATGGAAGACCCCGGGTACGCATTTATACCCGAAAATTCTGCAAAAAGCCCTAAAAGAGGATGAAGTGGCTACAAGGTATGTATATCCAACCGGTCCGCTTTTCAGACCGCTAACATGAACAATTACAAACTCTCATTACAAAACGAAGTTGTTCGAAGAAGACTGATCGAGTGGATTGTTTAAATTTTACAATTGGTCAAAAATATTTTTGTCTTTTTTTATTGCGGGCCTTTGCGATTCCAGAACAAAATTTATAATATATGCAATCGACATGCTAAAAACTTCATAAGATATTACTAAGGAATTTGTATAAGAATCCGATAGATAGCTCAATGAACAAAGCAAGCGCCCAGACAATGAAAATTTCGACTGGATAAAATGATTTTTCAAGAAAAATCCAATAAATTTAATTTGTTAATACCGAAAATAATTGATTTGGTATGTCTTTTCTATGTGACGATTATTGAACATTTTTACTTAGTTTTCGGAGCATATATATGCATTTAAAAATGTGGTTTGTTATTCACGCTCTCTGTAAATTTTAACCCAATATGATATTGACAAATTAACAGTCCAACCGTTCAATCTCAGTATTACCTTGCATTGGAACAAATAATGTTAATATGAATTTTAAAACTGTAAATGAATTCACATAAAAATCGTCAATAAAACTGCAGCTGTTGATAGGAACTGCAAAAATATAATACTCAATTTTATAACGATTTATTTTTCTCCAAGCTGTGAGATGTCTTCGTGAGAAAACCTAAGAAGAAGTAGTTTATTAAATATAAAAAAATCGTATAATAATAATCAACTATCAAAGTTTATGTTCAATGCTATTTTTGCGGTCAATTGTTAAAAGTTGTGATGTATCTACAATCTCCTATCTTTTTCCTAAATCTAAAACAAATTACATTTTCTTTTGTATCTTCTTTTTCATATATCCTTTCAAAAAGAAGTGCAATATATCAAGGGACGTGAGTGTCCATTGCGATCAAAAGAATTGAAAAATGACACGCACGCGATGCCATGTCACGATCATACAGCCCCTGAAGTTAAATGTACATCCAACAGGATTACATCTTCATCCCTTTATAGATCGAAAATCCTTTATGTATTTCAAAGCTAAACGCTCATTTTGGACATATTTGATTCAAAATTCTGTACCATGGGGCAAGTTTTCGCTTTGGATGGATTTCTATTAAGATGTGCTCTATTCAACAGGGCGCACTGTTTCAGCAGACGATGAATAGGAGAAAATTGAAACACCCACGTTCCTCCGAGCATTTCGGCAGGATAAATGTGTACGGCCATCACATCAAAGGACTATTTGCATATGTGCAACAAAAGGTTTCGCGGAACGTGTCGTGTTCCTAGCGAGACCCAACCTAGTTAACGTTTAACACTAATATATTCCACTCGTCTGTTCCTGGAGCCTGGATACTACCAGCTGGTAGTCGCCAGGTGAATTTGTAATTAGACCTAGCACCATTGCCCCATTTTCAGTTTGAACGTGATTTTAGCTGCTCTTAAAATTTAATTGTTGACCCAGATCTTTCAATAATGCAGTTCATAGACTTGCCTGATGCTCGTTTTTCAGCGAATGATAATCTCATTTCGCCAATTGGATTACAAGTATCGTGTATCGACGAAGCCAGGGCTGAATAACCAATTCATTATAAAATTTAAAGAACTCTTCCATATCAATTGGAAGCAATAGGAAATTTCGAGTTCGAGTAGTCGAGATAGTTTTTCGAGTTTCGAATTCAAATCCAAGAAAATCTGGCATCTGGAGAGCCAAAATAATGATAATTAGGTCTTTTAACCATAGTTTTTTTTAATATTCAGGATAACGATAAATATGAAGAACGAAATTAAAATTCAATTTAATCGGTTCGATATTTACTATGGTGTATCGCTAACTTCTAGGTAATTTAATACGTTCAAACTCAAGAAACGTGACCTACAATAAGTTCTCTACTATTTGGGATAAGAAAGAAAACTTACTTATAAATAAAAAATTCAAGAAACATGAAGTAATTTAATCTACAAAACCTAAGTGATCTGTTGATCGAGTGTTAATGTAGTAAGTTACTTTTTAGATTCTTACTATAAAGGTTCGAATTCAAATCCAGATATCCAGTAACATAATTTTCAATTGATTTACATAAAAGGCTTATAATTTTGATTTTTTTTTATGAAGCCTTCTTATTTTAATCGATTTTTTGCAGTATGTGGGATAAATCCGAATCTCGTACTTGAGACACATTAATATTTTTTAATGCGGGAATTATTTTTTAAGTCGAAATTATCCCACGGGGTTTTTTGTGGCGAGTGAATAATTTCTGTGGGAGAAAGGAATCGACACTTCCAGTAGCAAAAAATAAGCTGTAAACCATGATTGAGGAAAGATGGCTTCTCCCCGCTGTCTTTGAACTGACCTTGTCCATTTGGAAGAAGCCATGGAAGAAACTCATCATCATTAAAGCCTCTCAGCTGGGATCTATCTTTTCCAAATGACAATGGAAATAAAATCGGTTTAAAAACTAGGAAATCAAAATAAATCTAGTCAGCGGATGACTGATTGAAAACGTTAGTTGCGTTGATATTTCAAATGTGTCAAGTTGTTAATTTGTTAAAAAAAATTATCGTATAGTTTGAAATCAACCCTAAATCTTCATAATGAAAGGCTTAGGAATTCTTTTGCGCAAAGTATACTATTATTGCATAAATATGTTTACATATATCGATAAACATATCAAATTTACAAAATAATTATATGTAATTCTAAAAACAGTCTTATTAATTGATCAGCACGAAAAAAAAACATACTTAATGAAATACTTTTAATAAAATTGATTAAACATGTTCTTTTTTGTAAATATTATTTTTTTCAATACGTAAATAATATACCCTATTAGTAGAAAATGACGACTCTCCATCCATGGTTTTCTGTTTTACTTGTCTTTTATTTCTAGGTCTTTGTTCACCTTCGACCAACAATTAATAATATGGCCACAGCACTATATACAGACTTCGTTTTCGCACTTTTTTGTTCCTCTTAAGGTTTTGCGTTTAACGCTCGAGTTTGCCACACAAAGCTATACATTTACCGGTAATTACTGGAGCACAGTGTGGTGAAAATTTATGTTTTAATTTCACGTCAAATATACATTTTATGAAACTGTGTTTGCTACTAATTTTACGGTGACGTATAATTTGGCTGATTATAGGACCAAATCATCCAAACACCGACCTGCATTATTAGCGCTGATGCATGCGAAGCCAATAATCAAACATCATTCATTACAGTTTCACCCCTAATTGATGATTTTGTGATAATTATTGCATTGTTTATATCTCAATCCATACCGAAATAGTACAACATTTCGCAATATGCGAGACTAAAAAGTATATATATAACGCGAGAAAGAGTGCTTCTGTTTTTGACGTATGAAATAATAGAGATGCTGTACTAAACGTGGCTTCGTTTCATACAATTTTCAATCCGATCAACCCCAAAAATGTAATTAAATCGTACAATTTCGCTGAAAAATTAATCAAATCCAGGGGATTTTCGTGCAACCCTGTTGGTATTTTTCAGCAGGCGTTGGCATCACGGGGATTTACTGCACCTGTATTTGTCATTTGTGCGCGCGGACGCGACAATAATTTACAATTTGTCCATTCCGTGTATGATAAATAGATACCTGGAGCAGCGGACAATAGGCCCGTGGGGGTATCCTCCATCCCCCCATCGACATCCACTTTACATAGGTAAATGCTGACTGACCCTAACTACCTGCCATTGTTGCGAGAAATGCCCCTTTCTAGTAATTGGTTTCCTCTTAAAATTACTAACAAACACCATTCACAAACTGATATGATTATTGATACAAAACAATAATAACGAGATAATCTCACTTTATAATGGAGATGAAATCCTATATTTTTTGGCTTTTAGCGATACCTTTTTTATGGTATTATTACCAAGCATTTTGACATGGTTTTTCGTGGCGTATATATGTTTTTAAAAATGTGGTTGCCAGCCACATCTCCTGTGGGATTTGAACCCAAGATGATTGGAAAGTAATTATCGACCGTAATTATTTAATATTATATTGAAATCTAAATGATTTTTCATACATTGAACAGTTTTAAATTCCACATTGAAAAAATAGCGTTTCGATCTCAAATATCTTTGAGGTCGAGTTTGTTAAATCGTATATTTTTTCAGCTATACGTGCGAAATAAGATTTCATGAAAAGCAGCCACTAAAAATAAAGTGGTAGATTTAATCATGATTTTTATATGTTTATGCTAATCCAGTGCTACTTTTATATGACCCCATAATCAAATCACTTGAACTAATTGCAACGCGCGAAAATGATTCAATCGGTTTGAATTAGTCTAACAAATTTAATTATATATTTATCGTCTACTTTTGGAAACATCTCTATATTACGGGACGATGTTGATAAAAAATCAATATTATAATATATTGATATTTTCATAAAATATGTTTTAGAGCTGATATTTTTTCAGTGTGTGGGATAAATCCGAACCTCGCACTTGAGAAACTTATTTTTTATAAAGTCTAAAAGCTTTTTTATTATACATGAAAAAGGAAAAAAGAATGAGGATGCATTCAAGAGCAGAAAGTCAATCTTAATCAAGAGTCTCGTATTTGGGATCTCTTTTTAAATATCTTCAAAATAAAACTATCATTCACCAAATCATTCTTTGTCAGCAAAAATTTTAATACAATTTTTTTATACATTCTGTTGTTAATACATTTGAAAAATTATATATTTGAATCAATATAAAAATATGTTATCTTATTCAGCCATATCGTATCGGTTGTTGAATTTATTGCAAAAAATGCAATAAAGGACACTATTTCACATTTCTATTACATTTTATGATGAAAATATATGAAGAAAGAATTTTCAGTCGTTTCTCCTTTGTATTATTTATAAATAGAAGGGCAGCGTGTTCAATTCCGATATAAAAGCCACGGTCGGAATTTGACGTTTATATACAGAGTAAAATTGACAAATCTCTGACCGGATATTAGGGGACGCGAGATAAGGAAATTGGAAGGAAACCGCCCAGTGCTGTTTTCGTAAAATATGATCGAAACATTTTCATACACAAGAACACTCCTTGAAGGAGACTTTATGTTGCGCTCTTAAAACACGTCATCCTGAAGTATTTCCAACATTTATTACGTCGGAAAAAAATGGCATAATGAACCCTTTCGCTGGTGGAAAGGTCTCTGCATACGCTTTAGAACGGTTGAAAACCTATCCTTTTTATATTGCGTAATGTTGAAAAGCCGTAACGGAAACTCTACTCACGTCAAGAGTAGTGTTTCGCAAAATTGATGGTGGGGTCTCTTGTGTGTTAGCCAGGGCAGAAAGGATGAGAAGACCGAATGCGGCCCTCTTAGTCGGCGATAAGGAAAACTACACGCGGGGCTAGACGTCAAAGGAAACCTCTACCATTATATGAAATTCCAAGAAGCTTCGCCAGCTGGAAAGGAAGCTCCGCGATATTAAACCGGAGCTTAGCGGATCATGGTTCAAAACCCAACCCATGACGTCGACCAACAACTTACACTTATTATACAAAAAAATATATTTCTTGTGATATCACATTTTCCTATAACTATAAAACGAACTCCAAAAAATGCATATAAATTTTAATTGACATATGGTCACGTACATATGTAAACGTTTTTCAAAAGTTTGATGGTTTTTTTTTACATCTTTGTCTACGATCTGTCTGAAATTTAAATAATTACTGACTACTTGCAAAGCTTTGTCCTCAAAAAATTATCTCTAAATTTTTCAAAAAATTTAAGCTTATTTAGACTAACATGAAGCTTGTTAGCTAAAATCAAAGTTTGCTTGAAATTCTTCGCCATCCTTTTTACACGCCATAGGCCAATATTTAAGTATGAATATTAACCGCAACAAGACGAACGCCCTCATAAAGTCCGTCTCAATCTCAAATCCTATTATATCTCGGCTTTTTGCTGATTTTACATGCATCCCGCCATGGATGATGTATGCAGTCCAATTTAGAACATTCGTCCATTCCAGCGGTGCTCAAACTGCGGGAGCGCTTCAGCCGCGCGAGAAATCGGATAATAGCCGCCCGTGCAAACAAACCGAGCCCGAGGCCATTGTTTTATTATTCACAGATTAAATCCACGGGAACGGCCGCTTAAATAACGACCTTTTAAGTCATTATTAATGATGTCATACACGGGCTACACGTGCTCGACATGACATCGCCGCTATGCATTTTGAATTCCTAACTACCGGTTTCCCTGTTTACATTGGGCCTTTTACTAACTTTCCCCTAAAATTTGAGAATTTATTTCGTTTTAAAGGCAGGTGGTTGATTATGCGGTCGTATCTCAGTTTGACTATCGGAGCTTTCGGAGAGATGTTATCAAGTGGAGGAGAGCTTTTCGCGCTCGTGGAATGATTTAGTCAAATCTTTCTATTCGTCTAGAAACTCACGTCGGTCGGCTTATCTCCGTGTTGCTTTCTCTTATTTTTTTATTTTTTTTGCTTTGTTTTTATTTTATTTTCAGAAGTTCGTATTTGCTCGATCTCGGGCTTTGCAGCTATTTTCGAACCGCACTTGGCGTACTTCTGACGCCATAAATATTGAGTTGCACTTTGAAACTTTAAAATCCTATCATATGAAGTGCTTCATGTACAGAAATCTAAACAACTATTTATTTTAAAAAGTTTCTCAAACAATTTCGCACATATCAAATGAACCCAAATCAAAAAAGATGTAAAAGAAATCTCATCTAAAAAAATTCAATATAAATTCATGAATATGCAAATATATTAGACATTTAATTAAGACCATAAAAAATCACAAAAACTATTTAAATCTCTATCCATAATACATCACTTATATTTTTAATTTAAAAAAATATAATAAGCAGAACTTCATTTTTAACAAATTTTATGCGAGATCAGTTAATCAAAACTTAAACTTGGACCAGAACTCCGTGTCTTTTCCATGCAGTAAGGTATTTTCAAGCGAGATATTTTAGGCCCAATCCACACTATGGTGCCGGTAACGGTTCGATCTCGCTCTCGGTCTCAGTCCGGTCAAATATTCTCATACAAGAAATGGAATTGGAACGATCCGATAGTGTGAATACTTTGATTGTTTCTTGTGTAAGAATATTTGATCGGACCGGGATCGGAGCGAGATCGAACCGTTACCGGCACAATAGTGTGGATCTGGCCTTATACGGGTACTTGTCAATTATTTTTCTCATTTACCTTTGCTATAATGGAGTATTTTGATAGTCTAAATGGATATTTACTGTCTTTGCGTTGATATTAAATATTGTGGATTTGTATGATTTGGACCATAATCCATTGTTATTTCAGATATATCATGTGTTTTCTAATGCACAGTAAATAAATTAAAATAATATAAATAAACTTATCTATTCGACTATATTGATAAATACACTTAAACCTTTTTTTGTGCGATAGATGCGTTCCGCGGAAAATCGCACAAAAAATCTATGACTTACATAGAAAAATAGTTCCATGAATTTTAAAAACCGCATAACTTTGAAACGGTTATATAAAATATATTCAAAATCGCTTAAAAAAGTTATTGAAAAACAGGAAAACAATAAAGCAATTAAAAAATAATATTTTTGGTAACATTTAAAGGACCCCTTGAATCATTGGTAAAATTTTAAGGATGTCTGACGTCTGGCATTTGAGATGCCAGACATCTAGTAGAGAAATACTAATTATTTTAATTACAAACTATCATCGCTGTATGATAATTTTCGTTGCGATTTTCGATATGACTCAAAATCGCTCTCTTCTTCGGAAGAAATAGTATACCCAGTGTCTATTATTTCCTATTTTACCCAAAATATCTCGATACTTGCTCTTTATGAAGTAAAAAAAAATAAAAAATTGCTTTAAAAAACTCGCATAACTTCGAAATCGCATAAAAAAAGTCGCACGAAAAGAGGTTTGAAAAATACAATAACGCGAGATCTCTATCAGAATGAACTA
The DNA here is from genome assembly GCA_008973525.1 of Stenopsyche tienmushanensis. NCBI lineage: Eukaryota > Metazoa > Arthropoda > Insecta > Trichoptera > Stenopsychidae > Stenopsyche > Stenopsyche tienmushanensis. The sequence goes on from WACJ01000059.1 coordinate 449,061, forward strand.
TAAAGGGTTAATTGAATAATTTGTATAAAATAGCTAAAAAATACCACACTGTAAATTTTTTCAATTTGAAAGAACGTTTTGGGAATGGGAATTATTACGAAAATTTAAGGTAATATCACAAATATTTGTCATATTTATTTCAGATTTAAATTGAATATTTACTACCGGATCTCTTCAAGTTTTAAGTATAAATGTTTCACAAAGATTCATTCCAAATTCTATTACGAAAAAACTTTTTATTTGAGTTTAATTGTTTTAGTAGAACTATTTATTGTATAAAAATACTTTATTGGTCTTGAGCTAATTCTTTGTGAAGTCGATCTTACTCTTGAAATCGTACTTAGTTCGTTGCTTCATGGGCAGCTCGTTAACGTCAGAAATTAATTTTTAATCTGACGCTTAATGTATATGGGTGGGGTATTAAAATTATGCCAAAACACTTTATATCCAGAAGTAATGTATACGAAGTTAACCCCTTGCACCGTGTTGTAGGTATTAAATGTACCTGATCCGTAACGCAATGTATTATGAACGCTCGAGCGAGTCGCTTTCGCCTCAGGTCATCCACAGTTTACCTGAGTGACCCCATCACCTTCAGCCCCAGTCCTCTACCCTTGGACCAACCCCCCAACAACCCACGCATTAAACCAACCAAAAGTAACTCTTTATTTCTTGCAAAGTCAGATAACAGATTTTTTAAACAACCCATCGTGCCCTTTATTTGTAGAGGACTTCACGCCACGCTTTTATCAAAATTACTTTCAAATTTCAGAACGAAATAGCAGCAAACTTTTATGGATATATAAATAAACATATTTTCAATTTTCTTTTCAAAAACGTTATATAATTTCGCGACAGGGTCGTTAGTAAAATGAACGATCATTTTGCAATAATGATTAAAATTGTAATTTTAAAAAATGAAGGTTATTAACAACTCATACATATATTATCTCATAGAAGACAAAAGGCAACAAGTATCACCAATTCCTTAAATTTCTATGAATAAGGATAATATTATCTTCCTTTTAAAAATACAATTTATTTACGAAATACTATACTATTACTTAAAAACAATCTAAATAAATAGTTATATGATATTATATTACAATAAAAGCGATACGATGAAGAGAGTACACATTTACCTCGCTATACGGCCACGGAGTTTCGCTATAACGGCCTCTTTCAATTATGGCAAATCAATCATATCTAGGTCGTAAAGCGAGGTACGGGCTTAAGAATAGTGATTCATTGCTATTGCAGACAGAATTTTTGCTGACTCCATTCTAATCCTTGTGATTTAATTTTTCAAACAAACAAAAAATTCTCGGTAAAATATTGGTCAAAATATATCTTCTTATAACGTTTTTTGTAAATAATTCTACGAAAATATCTTGTTCAAGTGTAAATAAATGCTTTATTTTATTTTCGCGGACCCCCAGTAATAACTTCGCGGACTCCCAGGGGTCCGCGGACATCTGCTTAAGAACTGCTGCGCTATTGTATCAAAAAATAAATCCGAAAATAGCAATAACTAGACGCAATCATTGGGCGTGGGATTATCACGCAAAAAATATGTATTGTAAATATTACCTCACTATTCATGCTTAGTCGAGGTAAAGTGACACGTGTTATGTTACAAACGGTGAACGAGGATTTTCCACGTGACGGATTTTCCCAGGAACGAAGGAATACATTTTTGTGAAAAATTTATCCTTTTGAATATATTCATCTTTGGTGTGCGCTGACTGATTTCATTTCCGGCGTCGTGGATACTTTTTTCCGGACGTATGAATAGCAAGCGAAATGCCATGGATACAAGGTAGTGGAAATAAAAAATATACGTGGAGATCCCTGCACCGGATGCTGCACGCAGCTTCCGTTTTAAGTATTCCTCGTATTCCTGTCCAGCCATGCGGGATGAATCGCTTACAATGTCATACATACCGCTGATTATTATGTGAAATTCCTGATACCGTCCGATACAATGCTGGCGAAAATTTCCATCATTCGATGGATGCTGAGCATGTGGAACGCCCATTTTGAATATTTAAATTTTATCTTATTTATTATGAAAATGAATTATGGTGCTTCGGGTTTGAAATTACACCGAGCGATATTCGAGGATGTATATGATACAAGTTTTAATCCGCAGCCATTGTGGAATAAATTAGAGCCGCGGAGGTATATTAATTATACATGGTGTTGAAAAAAAATAATCTGCCGGAGAATAAGGCTTAACTTTCGTACGTCAGCAACATCCGCCCTCGTCCACCCTCGTGAGGAAACATCCCCCCCGGGAGCCTCTAGCGGCGCTCTTAATGAAATGTTCGATAAATTCCTTCGGGAACAGATTATCGTCGAATTTAATTAACTCTGATTCCGGATTATGAATATACGAACGTGCCGATCGTGAGATACTTTCATCCATACTTATTTTGGGTTTTTCCCTTTTGGGCATACAAGAGTGGATTTACTCTGTCAACTTAGCTTCTATGAGTGAAACACATGAGCATCGACCTTTCAACATCACACCCCAAAATTGAGATAAAAAATATTTAATACCGTAAACCGCCAAGCAAACACCTCCATGTACATCACTTCTAAACAACAACTCTTATATCTATAGAATAAAATACTAAAATCTATATTCATATCAAAACCACTTCTTAGCTCCTGGAAAAAGTTGATTTTAAGTACAGGTAGTCCTAGACCTACGACGGTTCGTTCTTACGACCAAAAATAGCGATTTTTAATTGCATTGCGGTGCGTGGGCATTATTAATAAGGAAGAAAAGAGTATGCCTGGCTTCAAAGCATTTAAGGATCGTTTCACACTCTTATTGGGTGGCAATATTGATGGATATAAATTGAAAACATTAATGATTTATCGCTCTAAAAAGCCGAGAGCTCTTAAAAAAAGGTAGATGACACTATTTATTTTTGAAGACTGGTTTTTAAATTTATTTATTCCAGAAGTAGAACAATATTGTAAACAGAAAGGAATTCCATTCAACATACTTTTAATACTAGACATCCATCACACATCGAAAATTTACATCCTAACGTTAAAATCGTGTATTTACTCCCTAATACCACCAGTATTTTGCAATCCATGGACCAGGGAGCCATTGCCACATTTAAACCGTTTAACCGCTACGAAAATCGTTTAAAGAATTTTGGAAAAAATTTAATATTCACCATGCGGTTAAAAATATAGGAAAAGGATGGCAAAAGGTCATATTATCGTGCATGTATGGAATATTGAAAAAATTAACTAAAAATTTTGAAAATATAGCTCATTCGCAATTTGAAAAAGAAAATAAAATTGAACACACTACAAATCTCATTGTAGAACTTTGCCAGAAACTTGGTATTAATATTGATCATGAAGACATAAACCAACTTGTAAAAAATGATTTGGAAGATCTTGCAAATGAAAGGGTTGAAAAAGAGACTAAAAAAAAGAAATGGTATTGGAATCTCAAAAAAAAATGATACGGAAAGAAATGGATGCAGCGTTCTTTCAAATTGACCAAGGAATGCAAAAATTTGCAAAAATGAAAAATTTTTGACTATAAACCACCATATTCAGGAAGATCTTGCTTGCTACAAAAAATATACGTAAAATATATGTTTTTTAAAAACCTTCTACTGCTTCTTCTTTCACTACTGATGATGAGCCAATGGATTATACTTATATAAGTACAGATGATGAAAGGTTTTAAATATAAATTAAGTTGTCTTCTCACTTTAGGCGCCTCAAAAATAGGCTATTTTCACGATTTTTTTTCGAGAATTTTCGCTAAAAATTATGAGATAAAATGGATCTTATGTAATAAACACATCTTTCAAGTAAATGAAAAAAAAATATTTTTATTTTTTTGAACAATTATTATAATAAAACAGTAGCATCGAAAAACCCGTGTAGAAATGTTATGTTCGTGGCTTGTTGATGGTATCTCCAAGATGGGTCATTTGAAACAAAAAAATAAAACTGTTTTAGATTCAGTATATTAGTGGCTATAGCGCATATCATCAGATTTTTGATATTTGCGAAAATAACAAAATGGCGCACGTTTTACGAAAAAGTAAAAAAAAAAAACACGTGTTTTTTGCGGTTTTTTGTAAAAAAAAATTAGCATGAAAGCATGAGCATGAAAATCAATTCATAAACATAACGAAAAAGAGTATTCAAATATGTAGTTTATACAATTTGATAACAATTCTTGAGCATTCCAATAAGAATAAGTACTTAATGCATGATGTATTATGGTAGGTCATGTATATTTATATATTTTATAATGAATTGCAATTTCAAACAATCAGAGGACATATTTAAAATACATTGTACGTAGATAATATAATTAGGGCTCTAATGAAAAAAAATCATAATTAGACATTTAGGACAATATCAAAATTTTGTATTTGAGAAGCAAAACAAAGTTTACATTTATACCTTAAATATAAATTTCTGAATATTAAAAAAATACATTTTACTCTGTTTCATTCGATATTTTTCGCTCAGAGACGATTAGATACTTTGAATGCTCAATAGTGCGATTATCGATTTATTTCTCAAGGAATTTGTCAAGAACATTGACAAAATATTACCTGAAGTTTACAAATGCCATATTTGTATCGTTTTCAGCGCCGTGAAAAGAAATATTTTTTTCTCAGCCAAAGAAAACACACAAGAGAGGAATGTTCAAAGCAAATTTATGTCTCACATCTTTCAACGACTTCAAACACAAAGTCGATAAATAAATAAATAAGTGAAATGAAAATAAATACGCCCGATCGTATAAATTGTGGGTTGCGAAGCTTTTCATCTGTGTTTTTTTCTTCGTCTTCTCGTCTAATATGTTTGCCGTCCGCGGAGACACATCTAAGCCGTATTTTTTTCAATCGAATTGGCAGATGATGTAATATGAAATGAGAGGGAACAAGGTATCCTGCTGGGTCCAAGTTTCCTCCGGGATAGGGCCACCCCTTGGCTGCTCCTCTCTGGTGACCAAGGAGGGAGTCAAACTTTAGCATGGGGCGAACGACGATCAGAAAACGCTATCGTGGGACGTCAGAAATTATCAGCATACAAGTGTACACCCCTCAGTCTTTGGAAAGTATCTCCATGGTAATTAATCACATCCATCGTTAGAAGTATGGATTCAACAATAAAATGATGCTTTTAATGAAATATTTCCCCTATAATGTTATTTCAGTATATAAGTTATGGGACGAACCTACTCTAATATAATAGTAACGCTAAATTTAAAGCACGACGACGAGTTAAATCAATATAAATTAATTTTAAAAATATAAGCTTTAATCATATTATACAAAGACTCATACCATGAATAGCTTGACCTCATTTCACTCTATACATGATTTGGACACTGTTAGGGTTAAGCTTTGAAATACTTTTACAACCAACACAGAACTCTGCTTTATTGTCATTTGATTACATTTTAGCAGGACTGCAAGAGTTGAGAAAATAAGTAATTGGAAAATACTATGTTATGCATAAATACACAATTTAAAAACAAGTATATTAAAAATAATGTCAATCGTTATCATAACTTATAAATCATAAATTACTTCGATTTTATCTTCATAATAATGATTGCATAACTGTATAATTATAGGAATTATATGTTATGTACTATTTTGATCTTAATGACTACAAGATATCGTCGCTGCAAATAGATGAAAATCTTTTTGCGTATTATTTTAAAACATCAGTACATTTCAAATGAACACATGCATTTGATTTTGATGGCTTTGTATTTGATTAGTGAGCCTTAAGAATCTAAATTTTAATTTGTAAACTTGCAATAACGACACAGATACATGCAAATTGCACAAAACATTATCTTCTTACACGAGAACAAACACATGAGAACGATAATCAAAACTATAGTGTTTCGTTAAAATAATTATAATTTGGAGCAGTGAGCGACCATAAGAATATGAGAACCTACTCAGATCACAATTTGGGTCGTTGGTTCGTGTTTTTATTATAAATTGGGAAAATGGGTATGTTAACTCATTTACTTTCGAAATATCTATTAAAATTACATATTGCGTTTTATTATTTTTTGCGTGTTTATTATTCCTTCTTAAAGTGCCATTGCCAGTACCAGATCTAACCCATTATACCTACATGTGTTTCTATACTGATCGATATGATCTAATATTGTCTACAAATTCGATGATAAACTATTTAAAACGTGAACATTTAACGTTGTTAAAACTTAGTCTAATGAATCTTTTAATATATCCCAAAGGAAATCCAAAGATAAATATAATTTTTGACGATAATAATTGGATTTATATAGCAATTAAGACAATTTTAACACTCTATGCATTTCTTGAAGATGATTGACGATATTTCCTTTTAAAAAGGGAAGAAAATTATTTATTTGCATTTCACAATCTTCCTCGAGTTTTTTTTTTAAATACAATTCGTAATTCCTTCGGGTCCTATTTGTTGTCAATTTTAAGCTTTCCTACCTTCATTTTATCATTTAAATTATCTATTTATCATGACTTTTTTTTACTTTTTCAAAATATTTTTCAATGTAGCTAGTACGAACCACCTTTGTTTGTTTTGATAAACATTTTCAATGGAAGAAGTTCAAAATTCTTTATTCTTACAAAAGTTTTCGTAAAAACTTTTGTGTCCCAAAGAAGATTGGAAGCCAATGCAATAAAATGTCTATTTACTACCTCTATATGATTGATTGAATAATAAATATGTCCATTTATTCATCAATAATAACTCACTATCTATTTAACGTTTTTATAGAGCTACAAGTACTATTAATTGACAGTTAATAGACTTCAATATAAAAGTTTCTATGATATCTAGTTTGTTGCATTTCGCACTTTTATATTTCGAAGTAAGCTTTCCATAAGTATTATATTTTTACTTTTTAATTTTACGATATAATTGATCCAAAATTTTTAATTCCCGGTCCGCTGAATTAAAACTCTGAATTTCAATCCATTTAGTGGTCCATGAACCCAAAATGGTTGCCGAATGCTGATCTATATTGTTATTATGTGAATCAATTATGAAAAATCAAAATTATATATAACTACGTTATAGTTAAAAAAAAAACAAGAAGGAATGTGATCAATTAGTTTATCATTCAAAGAATCCATATGGTCGTGTTTAATTTTCATCAGTTAATTGTTATATCTATGCTCTAGCTTAACCTCATTTATATCTATATTCAAGCTTCAATCCAATGATTTTTACCGAAGAAGGGCAGAATAGCTCAAATTTAGTATTAATAAACAAATCAATTTATGAATAAATACATATTGAACCTCTCAATGAAATACAGATTTCACCATAACCTGCTGATGAGGAACTTCACATATAGGCGTTTGGATTCAAGTGATACAGAAAGAGCATTCTTGCACGTTGAATTCGAAGATGAATCAAAGATAGAGACAGAGAGTGTCTTATGTACATCATACAATTATATCAAACCAATAACCCAAATTAATCGATTTCAAGCTTCAAAAAATGTATTATTTTGTTACTAAGATTGAAGACAGACATGTTTATTGTTAATGTTTATGCAAAAAAATATAATCAAAAATATTTAGGTTAATTTATATATGATATACAAGATTGATGTACGCTGCGTAGTCCTGCGAGAAAAGTGGATTTGTATAGACCAGCGATTCTTAAACTTATGAAGTCCGCGGACCCCTTCTTGAGCATTTTTTTTTCGCGGACCCCCTCTTGAACATAACTTTTTTGGTGGATCCCACTTCAACCCTTGTAACTTAATTTTTCAAACAAACATTTTTTAGTCAAATATTGGTCAAAATAGATCCTTTTATAATGTTTTCTGTAAATAATTCCTCGAAAATATGTTGTTCAAGTATAGGTAAATATTTTTTTATATCTCCGCGAACCCGCAGCAATGGCTTCGCGGACCCCCAGGGGTCCGCGAACACCTGTTTAAGAACCGCTGATCTAGAGATTTGTCTTCACAATTAAGACATTATCAATTTCCTCAGATTTAACCACAACTATAATCAAAATCAAGTATTATATTAATATATTAATGTATTCAGACATAATGCACAAGCATTAATAGATATTTCTGGAATTTGATCGATTTTACATATAATCTAGTGGATCTTTGTTATTCATCCAATTAATAATATTAAAATTTATTTACATCAGATTTGATACTTTAGAAAATTTCATATTACACAGTTTTAAAATCACTTTTAGCAAATTAAATTGATAAATGGCTCTCTGAATAAGAATTTTGGAGAAAGTTTTATATTTCATTGCCCATATATTAATATTAATAGGAATGAGAGATAAAACTTTAAATATTTACTACCCCTTTATTACAGACGGGGGTATTATGTTCGGGATAATCTTCACTCTAGTTCTTCCGTAATATTTTTGCATCGTTAACGAATTGCTTGCGCGTAATGTCAAAGATTTAGCTCTAAAGGGTGGCGGGTGAGTACGCCGGGGGATCTGAGTCTCAACCCCTTGTTGCTCGGGGAGGTTAACAATCTTCATCAAATAAATTTATGAAATATCAGCGGTTTTATGATTATTGCTTTTGTGTAGCTCGCGACGCAGCAGTGTCATGTGGATGGGCGATTAAAATGGGTTCTGTCCGCAACGCGCCTTGTACGTGACATTTAAGTAACCAACTTTAATAGTCACAATAAAGTGCTTTAAATGAATTTCTTACTCGTTTCCCGTGATAATAATAATGAGGCAGGAGAGCTCCCCTTTCAATCCAGGAACCACTCCGGAGAAAATAATTTGGCAATCTTGAGGTGAGGGGATCTGTATTACGCGCTCAGGGAGGCCCAATAACGCCATTGTACTATTAAAAATTCTATATAACACCCTCGTCACTAAACCGCCTCCTGAAAATCAGTCATTATACGAATTATATACAAAATTCATATTTAAAATTGCTATATCAGAAAAGATGCGCATTTACTTCATATATTTGAATGCTATAAGAAGGTCAAATGTAAAAAAGATTTCTTTCTCATTTCACAACGATTTTGTATTTTTACATCCGTAAAAATTTTTGTGCTCAATTTTTTTTAATGAAAGGCTATCTTTGATCATAACGACATCAGAAGCATTAGCGTCGTCAGCATTTGCCAAATCTGCATGACAATCGCATATTCTTATTTGGAATCTCACGTAGGGTGGGGTCCGATCCCCCTATCGCGTTCTTCGCAGCGACCCAAAGTTTTATTGCAATTCTTATTCTAATGAAGGCGTTCGCCCTCAGCTAGGGGTGGCAAAACGATCGCTTGCCAGGGATGTCACTCACGCCCAAGTGATTTAATTAATCCTCGAGCGTTCAATAACACGCCAAAGTGCGAGCAGGTTTGGTAAACTCCCAAACTCAATCATGGAATACTACCAACATCCAAACTTTGGACGTAGAATTGATAAAAAATATGAATAAAATAAATAAAATAGGCGGTTTTAAGCTCTTAACTAATTTCATGACCCATCCTCGAATTGTTTGCTAGGAAATTGGGGTGCGTGTGCAGATAATGATCGACGCGTGCGCCGCAGCACTGCCGAAGGATTAACACAATGTGTATCGATCAGGATATTTTGTCACGGTAAATCACATTATTATGGGCCATGAATTTTGTGATTATAGGTAGCAGAAGTCCACATGACTATACCTTTGTAAACAGACAAGGATGTGGGGAGAAATGCAGTGTCTGGGTACGGTACAAATGCCTAATGTCCGTAAACGGTTCGTTTGGCAATATTCCTATTGAGGGTGCACAATAATGGTTGCGATCGATATTCGTAATCCGAAAGGTGTACTCCCACACAATGGATCATCAGATGCGATGATGAAATTACGTATTCAGGGAGGGAGATCCAGACTGTATTGAGGCATTTCTAAAGGACTCTATTATCGAATTTATGTATTTTTCATTTAAAAATTTTAGAACAAACGAGACAAATCCTTTAAACAACTTATACAAGTATTTTTGATCCTTACTTACTGATTTTTTATTTATGATTGCCATACTTCTTCTTAAAATATTTCTTAAAAAGTCAATCAAAACCGTCAAACACCTTATGAATCAATAAAATGTTATTAAAAGAGAGTATTGATTTTGTGATTGAATAGTGAAATAAAATACTTGTAGAGCTGTAATTTAGTGGCGTATCCCTGTCTGGTTTTATTAATCATCTTCACATTTACTTTTTTAAAACCCGAAAATCAAGATAAATATGATTTCAAATGATCAATAATCTTTAACAAAATCCTAGAACTAACTCGCTATAATGAAATTTGAGTTCATATATTTTAAAAAACATGTTTTTGTTAAAGTTACCTGACGTGTTCATAAGCTTCAATTAATGCGAAAATCTTGATCCCCAATTCTTACTAGATTTTTTATGAACTGAACGAAAATGCAATTTATAATACAAAATTTCAAATAGAATATCATATTATATATGGTGTATATTATAAGGAATAACTATCAGACTCCAAAAATAATTCCCTGGGGTGCTTCGTTGATGATTACGATATTTTAAGGATGACGATATCGTTGAGACCATCATATGAATACTCACCACCACAACGATTAAAATCAGGATGCAATTTGTTTTGGAATTGACAGCAACAAGCGAGTGGGAAATGACGGCTTAATGTCATGTCAAGAGACAACTTCATTTATATTGAACCGTTACACAATCATTACGAAATTCACCCCATCGCTTCGAGAGAGCAATGCTTTAATCCTGGCTATTGGGGATTAATTTGAATATGCAATATATTCATCTCTAGGTCTTCTCGTATCGCTAGGCAACCAAAAAAATGCACGAATATATTATGCGATGATACATTTTTAGGGTTGCCCATGGGGGATGTAAATGTGCATTCATCTATGAGGTTAAATGTTAATCAAACGAGGCATATGCTCGAGAGTAATTTGAAAATGAATATCATATACGTACAGATAGTTAACTATCATCGATCAGTAGCTGTGAAAATAGATGAAACCGTTTTTGGAAAATTGACAGTAAAAGGGGTCGTTTCATATGTGTCAATCTTCACTCCACAAGTCCATTATTTATTTTAGGGATCAATTTGGATGTAATGAAATTAGCTCTCGACTCCAAATAGAACTTTGTAGCAAAATGGAAGGTGACCTGGTAACAACGTTGATGCCAATTAGGTTTGCGGCAAAACTTTGACTGCAGCTGGAAATGGACACTGCACTGGATACGTGCAACTTTTCACTCACTAGGCGATGGATAATGTCTAAACATTACAATGAAAATTTAATTTTCCATTTGTGAATATTGGATCTCGTGACCTTATGTTGAAACTTCTAAAACTGAATTATGTTGCAAATTTTAGTTGTAACTTCGCCGTGGAATTTAAATTTCGCCATAAAAATCCATACGCTCAGCCTGCAATTTTGTGACCGATGGAAAGCGACGATGCAAAATTAAATCGTTTTTCCACAACGTCGAATCGGCTTAATGTCAAAAACGTACACCAAAATTATATGTATGCTTTGTGATACATATATTCATTTTAAATACCACAAACGTTTATTTTTACAGCCCCGTTAAGTCGGCGATATGTTAATTTTAGATTTGCTTGGGGTTTGCTCTAATCGAAAGCCATGCAGTTCCCACAATACAAATTTTATGATCTATGATTGACATTAATCTTGATATCGGAATCATTATTTTTTGCAATTTTAAATGAAAATATATTTGAATATTACCTTGATATCAGTTACATTTATTACAATTCAGTTACACATATAAACAATGAATCAATATTGCCTATGCTCGATTAATGAGACGTTTATTACTTAACCAAATGATATATAGTATTTAAATATTATGAAGATTAAATTAACTATAATAACTGTCAAAATTGAACATGACTTCTTCTTGAACCAAACTTATTAAATCAGATTTTATAACTGTTATCGACATAGTTGTCAAAGTAATTCTCTAAATTCTCAATATGAAGTTTCGACATTTTCATAAGTAGAATTAGCAATTTTATTTGATTGACGTCTGAGCCGTTAAAATCTCACTCAATATGCAGGATTCGCCAGATCAAGTGTTACAACGTTGCACGATTGCAGCTATCAAATGGCTAACAATTTCACAAATAAAAACATTAGTAACGGAATTAAAATACAATATTTCGATTGCATAAAAGTGCAAAAATATATTATGAAAACGAATGTAATTAAGCTTAATGGCTTAAAGGCTCTACACCAATATCGACATTCAGACTGAATATTTAACATTAAATATTGCAAATTAATAAAGCGAAAAATAATTTATAATATAGTGCATCTTGTCCATACATAATATGAAATACAGAAATGTATCAGAATTTTGATTTGTTATATATAAAGGCAAAATATTATATTAATAGTTAATTTCCTTCAAAATGCTCAGGTAAGATGGTATATCCATAGTCATGAAATTATTACCGTTGATGCTATTGTCAACTTTTTGTAGTAATCCTCTATCAAGAGTTTCTTATATGTTCAATGAGCCTTGGCTATTAATTTATTTTAAATTGAAGATTTTTGAAAACGTAATCTCATTGTAATTTTGAATTTGTAACGTCAATAAGTCGATAATGGGATTAGTGATTGCTATTTTGCGACTATGTGAAGATTGTCGTATTATTTGTTTCTATAACAAATTGATATTCAGACATCTTTTGTGCAAGTCTTAAATGTCTGTTAAATATACCAATTGTATGCATATTTGATTGATTTTTGTATTGGAGGGTATGTTAATAGTTTGGCAAAATGCCTCTTGAATCTATGTTCAGAAATTAGCTCAATGTTCCAAGCAAAGTCAGGAACTCTGTACTATAAACAATTACATAAGTTGACTCAAAGTGAAATTGTCTTCTACGCATTTAAAATACATCACGGTCTTTAATAACAAATAAAGATGACAATTTGGGTGGAACATGGCTGGAAAGTGTCAGGATAATTCGTATATATGGCGGCAGTATGTTTGCCATGTACAAGTTACTTTATTTGCAAATAAGGTAGGAGGAAGCTGAACGTCGACGGAGGTAGTTTATTCCTCATTCAAATTCAGGCAAACAAAACTTTCATAAAACAAGCCGTCACTTTGTAATAGTCTCCCCGGTGTTGATTGCAGAGTATACAGGCCTCGGCGCCACGCAATTAATTCTGATTCCATATCGCTGATTACTTCCTAGGAAGTTGTGGCCTTCGGGTGGGCCTGTTTATTATCCCTACAAATAATATAAGTCACGAATTCTAATTCTGCCCTCTCGGAGACGCGTCATACATACGACATGAGCTTTTGCAAGTACCGACGGCCATCCCAGCATCCAGACAGTATCTTATGAGATTGCACTTCAACCGCTTCCTGCGATGAATACGATATACAATCAAATCTCCATCTATCATTTCTGAAAACACAATTTTCTCGTAAGTATCATTCATTGTATTAAATCTTGATCATATTCCATGCAAAACATGTACAAGCATTGATATTCTTTGTCCCCTCATATATTATGTTATTTTAGCATACTAATAGATCCTATCAATCTCTTCAATTTGGTGTTTTTTATTAGGATGATAATTTTAAATAGATGCCTCTAAAATATATTGCATACAAAAATCTTTATTTTCACCCCAAAAACTAAGCTATTTATTGATGCAAACAGCTGCAAAATTATCTGTATTACATAAGATACAATAAGTACAAGATGCAATAATCCATGATATATTATCATTAATAAGATGACTCCTTCAAGGTATTATTTATGATTTTATTAACTCACAGACCCCCGGCGTTATCCATGCACCCCCAAATTAATTTTAATTTGCTACAGACTCTTTCAGCGGTCACAAGAACCCCAGGTGGTCCATTTAAAATGCTTTGGAAACCAATGATTTAGAGATTCTAAAAAATATATAAACTTATGTGGGCTTCGTATTTAATGAGTGAACATGGTAGGTTACGTGTATTATTCAGTCGAGACCCAAGTATAATATTACAGAAATAGATGGCTACTATGACCGATAATTGCCCCAATTAAACGGATTATTTAGAAGAAAATAGTTTATCATTAATTAGTATCGTTATTAAAAATATTATCAGTAATACAAATACAATGAATTGAAATACAATGCAAAGCCGCGGAATAAGAAATATATGGAATGATTCAGAAGTTGAAAGGGATGGGTGAAGGTAGATATTGTTAATAAGCGATGGAAACAGATATCTTTCATAAGAACATCAAAAGGGAAGAGCTTTGAAGCATATGGATGGTTAATTAGAGGCAGGCGACCTTGAGGATATTTGTCGGATGGCGAGGAAGAAGCATGAGGTTCTACGTGAAGGTTGGCAATGGTAGGCTGTACATTATGAGTGAAGTTTTGTGAAACAGTAGCGCAGGTGTGGGGCCGCGAGGGATAGGGTTCATAACTCTCGCGGGCCCTTCTGCGATTGGCTGCCCTGAGCCGAAGAGGGAGAGGGTTGCGAGAGCGAATTTAACGCATCACCGGCCCACATTTGATTAATCTCGAAATTATAATAATGTAAAACCCACCCCCCTCGTTGCCCACCCCGTGGGTGCCTATTAGAAAATTAGCTGCTTCGGGGAGGGGTTGGCGCACCTGTTCTGCGGACGTAATAACTCGTCGGTAATGAGGGTAACTTTGCGGTCTTATTTGATTACAATGGCGCAAATAAAGTTTCTTGCGAGACATCCGATACGGGCGAATGATCCACTCGAGTACAATATTTTTCGGACAAACTTTAAAATCAGCCATGCACTTAAAAATGTTTTAAGATCTTCAAAAAGTATTATATCACGAGATGTAGACATATATAAAAATATTTATTTACCCAAATTGTCTTCGCGTACCATAAGTGCTAATATAATACGATCTACAATAGTATGTTAAATATAGTACGAATTTGAATTGATTTCATTATTAATAAAATAACCTACATAGATATGGGGATGATTCTATCCTGTATATGTAAAATATTGTTTAAAAAAATACTCCACAAATTCTATAATGTTTTTGAGGGGGGGCTTGGATACGTATTTATGACACAACCATTTCTGTGAGTCACAAAGATATCCATCACTGTCAATTGACATTTTAATTAGCTGATGATCGTTCAGCTCCCTGTTTTCGTTAAGGATTTATTTCTGCCCTTTGATGTACGTTTACATGGGAGTTGATACTCCACAGTCGGTTTTAATCTATAAATTGGAGACTGTCTGGATACAAGCACGAGTGTAGTCAGAGGATAAAGTATCCGTTTCATTTATGAAATGATTAAAACATAACACACCAGCAAAAATATTCACTATACAAAATTAATAGAATACCCAGGGGTGACTTTCGTAATTAATGGACACTTTTGGATTTTAAAAATAATTTAAATGATACTTTGTAGTAATCGGGTTCTTGTATGGGGATAAAGATGCAGACTCGAGACATACAAATCCACAGAAAATTAGTGCATAAACAAAATTGTTGTTTATTATGTTATGTTTAAGGGAAGTTTCCACCTTGTTGGGCCTAAAAGAGATTGTTTTTTCAACATTTTTTTATGCAAAAAGCATTTAATATAGAATATTGATATTTAGTATGTTGACTAGGTGATCTTTATTGAACATAAAAATATTTTTTTAACTTTGATAAAATATAGTAGTGGGAATGGGGAGACAACATATGTCGATGGACGAGCAATGACATTTTTCACCATGGAAGCCCTAGACAGGTGATTTGCAGCAAAAAAATTAAACATATTTTTATTTCGTATAATATCGTGTATAGTTTAGATTATAATTAGGAAGAAGAATTAAAAAATAGTGAGTGATTGAAGAAAAATGTGTGTTTTTATCAGCTTTTTCATCAAATCTATATTGATCATCTCCTAAAAATAAATTCCGATTCAAATAAGTTTATTTTAACATAAGTTTATATTGAAAGTAATGAGAACCAAATATAATGATTTATATTTGTTAAAATTGCATTGAATTTCATCTATCATATATCCGTGGGAACGCTTAAAAAATTGTATTTCAATTGAATGTATTAAATAATTTATACGTGTATTTTGTGCAATTTTGTGGAACATTTTTGGTGCGAATTTAAGAAAGCTATTTTTTTTTTGTTTCAGGTAAATCAATCTTCGCAGATACGCTTATTGGATAGATCGGTTACACTCAAGGTATTAAAAAATTGAGTTTATTTTGCATTTTTGTTGTCTTTCACGTCTGGTTCCCTGACGGTCTAGCGAGCTGCAGATGCAAATTTTTACATTGTGGTATCATCACTCTGCGCAGCGATTCATCAGATAGCCGAATAAGTACCTCTCTGCGAATATAATGAATGCTGCGGTAACGTTCTAAATGAGAGAAAACGACTGACCATAAATAAAACAAGGAGATGAGAAAACGGTTCAGTGAGTTTTATGAAGGGCGAAAATGTAGGAAAGAGGGGGCGAATTATGCCGGGGGCATTGTGTAAACCCTATCTGGAAACAGACTGTATGTATCATTTTCATACGGAGATGAACCACCTAATATGATTTTCATACTATGTACTAAATATACCGACCATATTTATAGCTAACGAGGAATAGTGATGATGCAGAGTAAGCCTGATTGGACTTTGCTCTTATTTTGGTGAGAGCTAATATAAAAGAGATGAAATGCTGAGCGAGTAAATTCCTGGATAAAAATTGTAATTAATTTACGAAATAACGTTCAAATTTATATACGAATATTTTCATCGCTTACTTGCATATATGAACCATATTTCAATATCGAAATAAATTGTTTATGCGAGGGTGATAGACAGGAAAATGTATTTGAAGTAAATATCATTAGCCGTATGAGTTCCGGCTCTTCGGTTCGGGGGTAAAACATTAGCATGGCTCACGCCATCTCCGAATTTTCTCATTTTCCTCATCGAAATCTTCCCTTTCGGCGTGCATATATTTTTAACTCCGCCATCAGGATTTTTCACAAACTTCGTAATATTTATTATGTATGACATGATTCAGATTCTAATCATATAGCCATTAAGCTTCTACCCTGTCGCTGAGGGCGCACGTGCGCACCCAGCCCTGTTCATTATTTGGCATTCCGTTCGTTCTTTCCTCCCCCTCAATTCTTTTCCCACAGTTTATGTACCCACCCCCAGACTATCCATATCTAAAATCGATCCCATAAAAATAAGCAATGATTACAATTAATAAGCCCAAGACGCTTAAGAGGCCATAAAGCTCAAATTCGACGCTTGAACTATTCAAGCAAAATATTATCGCCACATTTGTGAAATAAATCCGGGCTTTTATTTGCTAATTAAACCCATTTGGGCACAAACGGACCAACAACTATTTCAAAAGCATATTAAGAACACATTTTATTACCGAAAGTCCATGAATATTCATGCAGTCCCGTGAATATCATTGCAGAACTTTTAAATGTCCGAGTGCTGGTGGTCGTAATCCTTTAATCAAATTCAGTTATCATCTTAATGTGATGTTTGATATGCGGTCATTTCATACGAGGGAAGTTGATCCAAATTCCCAGAGGAAATCAAATCCTACGAAAACAATGTTGTCCAGTTCCATATATATAAAATAATTTCGCATAAAAATATAAGCTACCCTATCATATACATTTTGCTAAAAATATTATATTATCCCTCGAATAATCTCAGAAAGAATATTTGAATAGCAAATATGGAATATATAACACATATGTTCTATAAAGCGACATTGTTTGCCTTATAATAAAGGCGATCATAATGCACCTCGAACCAACGTCAAACGTTCCATCAAAATTAATTGTACTAAATCTGATTATGGTTATCATATACAATAAATGATTTACTGCTTCATTTGGAATATGAAGTATTTGATTGGCTTCGAAACATGTAAATGCATTTTAATTATCATTTTTATTTTAGAATCGAGTCGACCCTTCTAAAGAAACTGATAATTTTTCAGTGATTTGCCTTGGATTTTGCTCAAACCTACCTAAAAAAATGGATTCGTAACTCAATCATCTTGGGTCCGAATCTATAGAAATTGTGCCTAACAACCACATTTTTAAACACATATATAATATGAAAAGCATATCAAAACAGTCGACAATAGATCCATTTATGGAACTTCAAAAAACCAATAAAACTATTATATATATATACCGTTACCATATGGTTACAATCGCCTTTTTAGTACAACTTCTTGGTCTATACCAGCGCTTCTTAAACTTATGTAGTCCGCGGACCCCCTCTTGAGCAAAATTTCTTTCGCGGACCTCTTCTTGAGCAATTTTTTTTCGCGGACCCCCTCTTGAACAAATTTTTTTTGATGGACCCCATTCCAACCCTTGTGACTTAATTTTTCAAACAAACAAACATTTTTTTGGTCAAATATTGGTCAAAATAGATATTTTTATAATTTTTTCTGTAAATAATTCCAGAAAAATATTTTGTTTAAGTATAGGTAAATATTTTTTTATATCTCCGCGGACTCCTGTTTAAGAACCGCTGGTCTAGCACATCACAGCCCGATAGCAGAACGGACCCGTGCGGTAGCGTGGCTACCTCTATGAGCACGTGGAGGCGGGGGGCCGCCCGGGGACTCTGCCCCGAGAGCGCCCCCGCCTCAAACGTTACAATCTCATGAGCCCCTATTTTCGTATAACACCATCAATGTGGCTGATAAAATTCCTTTCTGCTGAGACACGGACTAAAACTCCCGACAAATTATTTATATCCGTCGCTCCAGATGAATACTTATATACTATAATACTTTGATGTGATTCGTAATTATATTACGGAAGAATTCAAAAATTCTGAACCCCGCATCTATTATATTTCATATCGATACTCCCATTGTTAGAATCGTGTTGTAGTAAATACATCACCGGTAGGGAAAGATTAATATAACAATTTGAATGTCGAATATATGGAGAAAAAAAATCTTCTTCATAAGGTAGATCTGGCTGTATAATGACATACAAAACTATTCAGGGCCCATATTCTAAATCTGGATATATGGGAGCATCTTGCATAATATGCTCGTCATTTAAATACATACATATTTATAAACGCATTTTTTAATTTCGTTTTCGATCGTGTAAAGGGAGTTTTTTCAATATCACGGCGAATTTGAGCGACGGCAAGAAGAAGAAACAGCATCACCTTGCGCGTTGGTATTTTTTTTTCGATATTTTAATAATTTAAATTTAACACAGAAATATCTTATTTTTCTTCTCCGCCTATACACGTGTCGGATAATATCATCCCTGGGTTCCCCCAGCACAGGTTCGGCTGTCACGGGGGGGGGGAGGGAGGGACATCGTGGCCCCCATGGCACCCATGGCCCCCGGGCCCCGATCAGTCGGCCGTGACGTCACGAAGCACCAAGGAAACCGAGAATGTCAATGGGGCGTGAACACCCACCGTGCCATCGACATTATGCATCCAACAGATATTCAATTTTTTTATACATCCATCATGCGCTCTTTTTCATATTCCGCCCCCTAGCTAGATTACGGCGATTATTGCCGGGGATCGATCAAAAAATTCCCGAAGAGGGGTCAGGAAATTTTTCACGCCAAAGTTTGGTCGTAAAAGTGACACTTAATTTTTATCCTCCTTTGCGTGTAAATACTTTTTTTTTATGAATGACGAAATGTAAACAATTTTGATATGATGTCAATTTTTTGCCGAAAATAAAAACGACCGTCCAGTGCATAAATCTGTGCGTATTTCTAACATAGCCGATGTGCTCTTCAAAGATGCGTATTTTTTGCTGCTGCTGAATTTTTCTTGTTCAAATAAAAAAAGGAGATTTATTGCAATAAAGAAACTCAAAAGAAAATAACATCCGGGTATACAAGGAGGAAAATTTAAATCTTCAAAATGGGTACGAAATAAAAGCAGCACTAAAGCCCGCCGAAATGAATTGCCGAGCCTTTATGCGAGAAGGGCTTCTCTTGGCGGTAATGATTCTTTGGTTTGACCTAATTTTGCCTCCTCTCCATCGCGTCCAAGAGCTGAAAGCAGTGTGGATACTTTTATTGGCTACTTTGCAAGTACTTCTTTCACTACCTGGCTGAGTGCAAAGCGAGATTCACACAAAGGAGGGACCCCGGCGCAGGCGATTTGAATTCGACAATGCTTTTTTCCATCGTCTTTTCGTGGAGTCTCCACAACCGGAGAAACGTAAAAATCTTTGGAATAACACGAGAAGTTCGACTGGATGTACCAGCGGTATTCGCCTAGAAATTCTTACGGCGTCTCCAGAGATAGGTGGAAAGAGGAATAGAGAAAAAGAGAAAGGGCGACTACAGGAAAGAGGAATGTAGATAAAAAAAAAAAGTAAAAGACCTCCTTCCTGCGAGTTTGTATAGCGCTCTATCTAATCGGCTTTGGACCGTTCCGTTCAATGTTATTATTATACATACATTTTTTGCCAAAAACTTTCAGGTGAATTTATATACATAAATAAATAATAAATACGCACGGAATGAATTTCATATTTTTGGAACATCCTATAAAGAAATCTCATTAGTTATAAGACTACTTTTATACTCCAAATAAGAAGCCATCTAATCTGATGTCTCCTTTTGGAAAGTAATACATATATCAATAGCATAAACATTAATTATAATACTCTTATATATATACACAAAAAGAGTAATCATGTATAAACAAATATTTTTATTGACGAAACCATTAAGTGAACACGTTTTTAACTGCCACCACCCGCACCGACGAATCATTCAGTCTACATATTTATTAGACAAAGCGTTGTTAAAGTGTATATCTGAAATATTTTTATTGTTATAAGCCACCATATGAATGATATTTTCTCTAGGAGTGTCCGATAACGGATATGGCACCAGAAGATTTTCTTTCAAAATTACATGTTATATAAATTACTATACTTGCTATATATGATAATAGCCACTGCGGGAAGGTCGAGCTTTACTGCGGCCAAGACGATTGGTCGGATCCCAAGACTTAATTGGCTACGGCTTTATCGAAGGCTCGCTAAAGATTCACTAAGCTATACTCTCCACACCTCTTTTATAGTCAACCTATCTTTTTATTTTCCTGATTGTTATCGAAGCTTTCGCACTGATAACGTTCTTATCGTCTTTGTGAATGACACCTCGTAATAATTGCATTGTAAAAATAGAATTTTTGCAATACCAATTTGGTGCAAAATCATTCAAAATTGGAGTAAAATCGATTAACAGGATTAGGGTTGTATGGAGAACAGACAGACATACATTTGCTTAAATATTATTCCAATGCAGTTTTAATACTATTTATGGTATCATCGGCAGATATTTCAATTAAAATATTTCCACTGGATTCGATTATAGAGCGAGGATCAATGCACTTTATGGTTGTGCGTGGCACTTAAAATGTAGCGATACAATTTTAATTGAATTAATAAAACCTCCCCTATTTGAAAATAAATTTAATGTTATGTTCGACGTCGACGTTTAATTTAATACGAACGGACACGGTCAATAAAAGTCGCGTTATGTCCATGCGCTCGACAAAGTGCAGCGCAATTTTGACATTTGTGCTAACCTCGAATTGCCGACAATCATTTTTGATTTGCAACCCTCGTCTACAATACAAATAAGCTTTGTAAGCTTGTATCCAAATATAGTGTAGAATATGTGGATTAAGTAATTTTCCGGAATCGGACTCCATCTCATGCACTTGCGGTTTCTTACTTCAGCCATTTTTAATACAAACACTTCTCTATTGTGCACAATAGAGAAGCTGTTATAATCACTAAACTCATTTCTAGTTTCGAATATAATGGTTAGTTAAGGCTTGATTAAGTACCCAAAAGGTTTGAACTGATTAATTCGCGTTCGATGATACAAAATCACTAAATTTTACTCTCGACCTTTAATACTCGATGAAAGAAACCAAGGAAGATATTTGGACAACATTCTATCACAAATGTTCTATAAACACAAATCCTCAAGATCTAAATTGTCCAGCAGGCGAAGACAGCTAGTGCAAATGGCGCAAGATTGAAGCTGGAAGAGAGCTCAATCATTTCCACCATCATAAGCCACCTATGTCTTTAGAAGTTCAAAAAGTCATTAAACCAATTTATAAAGATTTATCACGATATGAACTGTTAACCAGATGTTTAAGAGCACAAACACAAAATAGTAATGAATCATTAAATTCATTGATGTGGATTTTCACACATATACGCCTGCATTCCGGCACAAAGATCGTTTAAATAGCAACTTTTCTTCGTCGTGATTATCTTCAATGAAGGATTTAATGGCATTTTGAACGATTTAGTTACAATAGGATTTAAAATTGGCCACGTAACTCAAGCTTACGCCCATCGTCGTAATGAAGCGCTCCAAATGACTTCGCTAAAAGATCTAAACTATTGCTAAGGAGCAACAATCGACTTTAATGCATGATCTTTATAAATAAACTGAAGGTTTTCTTTACAGAACAAACTTAGTAGATTAAATATGATTACATTTTTTCTTGGAAATCACATTTTTCGTCGTCGTGAAAAAACACCAAAAGTGTGCTTAAAGTATGAATAAATATGTGGTAAAATTGTATATTTATTCAGTTCGTCCAAAAAAATTCGCCAAAAAAGTACCGTCATATGAGATGACCCCCTTAAAACACGTATTTAATAAGGAGGGAGGGGGATATATGTGACTATTTGGAGATTTTAATCAGGTATATTTTGGACATGTCGCTTATAATAAATCAAATAGCGCCAGACTAGAAAACAAATAGACCTATTATTTGTATCGCTCATTATAGTTAGCTTAGAAAGCAAATAAAGCTTTGTTCCAATTGTTGTTTAGTTTTATTGCCGCCATAACAATCGTATTAGTTGATACGCCCATTGATCGTAATTGTCTTTTGTTGGAGGCTAATTTACAGCCAGAACGACATTTATTGAGTCATATAGAGAAATCAATTAGTCTGTAGATTAAGTCGATGGCTTTATTTTCATGTTCATTATAAGCCTTCAAAGACATTTTGCGTAGACGCGAGCAAAAAATATTATCGCGAGGAAGGCTCTTAAATTTGGCACAAACGGAAAGTTTGCCAAGTTGCAAGGAAAACATTTCTGTATTTGCCAACAGGTCAAAATTTGCACGTGTGTGTGCGGATAGACCGTGTTCGTACTTTCGCCAGCATATGCCCGAAAACGATTCGCCTGTGGGCTGAAAAAATATTTATTAAAAAAACATGTCCCGTCGAAACTATTCTTTAACTGTGTGCCGCCGTAGCTGTAATAACTCACATTTTTTGCCATGGCCCCATTGTGATAAAATGTTTGACGTTCAAATACGAAGACTAGGGGGCAGGGATGCTGTCATTTTTTTATCCGCAGATTTGTATTTATTTGTTTACCATACAAATGTCGGCCTATTGCCGTTATTATTATTATTGGCATCAACATTTTAATGCCCCCCCTATGGAAAGATGGAAGTTTGATTTATGTTGCGAGGAGCTTTCTGGCTTTTGCAGCTTTTAAACGTAACAGAATGATATATAATCTCAGCTTCTTGTTTCTTATTTGCCCACAGTGGATCATTTGTTTGTGTCAGAATAATTTTTCCTGTTTTTGTGCATATTAAAATTTTAAAAATAAAGAATCTATTAATTCTATGGGTCCCCAAAATCTCATAAGAACAAATTATTTTCTAAAATATAAAAATTTCATTAAAAATGTTTAAATAATTATATTCAAAATAAAAGGAAAATTTCTTGTATGGAATCCACCACAACAAGTGATATAAACTCAACACATTCTCGTCGGGTTATGCAAAGCATCGTTTTTCGCCTAACGCAGAGTGTATTTGAGAAAATTTGCAAAAAAATGACAACATTTGAAAAAAATCTCCAACTTTTTAATTAGTGGGTAGTTTCGTTAAAAACATTAAGAGAAAATGTTCAGAACATCGTCATAACGATGTTAAAAAATATCTTATAATGTATAGAAAATATTGATTAAATCTATGTCTTGAAGTAGTGTAACACGCACATGTGCGTAACCTGCATTCCCGTCGGGTGAGTCGATAAATGAGTTATCTGGGTTTTTTCAACAACTGATGACGAAAGAGAAGATTATCCTTCAACCATCGATGATGATGTATTGAAAGTAATACTTGACGCTGATCCCCGTCAAAATACAAGAGAAATCGCAATAAAGATGGATATCAATCAATATAAATTGATGAGGCATCTGAATCGCATTGGGATGGTTTCCAAATACGACGTTTGGGTCCTGCACAATTCCCGTCATCTGAAAACTTGATAGACCAATTGCCACATGTGTTTCTTTGTGTGCAAAACAAAAACATAAGCCTTTTTATATTGATTAGTGACAAGGGATGACAAAGTAGGAAGCGACACTGGTCCAAGTCAGAACAAGCCCCATTAACCACCCCCAAGGCAGAACGTCATAAGAAAATTTATTTTATGTTTGGTGGGATATGAATGGCATTATTTATTACGAGCTATTGCAACTTAACCAAACAATGAATGCTGAGAAATATTGTGAATAAGTGCAAAAATTAAACTCAGAACTCGTAAAAAAACGATCTGAACTGATCAATAGCAAGGATATTGTCTTCCATCACGACAATGCACGCCGTCACTGCAATGATGACACAGTATAAATTAAAGAAGCTCGATTGGGATATTTTAAAGCATCCACCTTATTCTCTTGACTTAGCCCTTTTTGATTTGAATTTGTTTTTATCCCTAAAAAAATATTTAAATGGAAAAAACTGATAACAACAGATGACGTGAAAACAGCATTAGACGCGTTCTTTGTATTGAAATTCTAAATGTTTTATTCTAATGTAATCAAAAAGTTTACATAACGATAGGAGATAATCATTAGCAATTATGTAATTGATTATTTTAATTAAGTTTTTCTGAAAATATTAACATTGTTTTCTTAAAAAAATACGACGTTATTTATGCATCAATTCCGATACAATCTGATAAAATGCATCCTGAATGAACCAACGACCTAATAACCTTTTTCTGTCTGGATACTTACTTTGTCTAATACGCTATGGGATCTTTATATCTTTCGATTATTTGTATAAAGTTGAGAATAAAAATAATATAAGAACGTATTGAAAACGTTATTGAACATTCTCTAATCATAAACAAGACATTTCGGTCGATTGATTGATTTGGTATTGAAAATGGGTATTAAATTGCTTTTTTCATGAATAAAGTAATAAAAGCAAATTGTAAGTGGCTGTTATGTATCCTCCATTTTCAATTGAAGAAACGTCGAACACCAACGCAGTTCATAACATAAAGGTTATAAACACATTGCTATCAAAATTTCTGAGACGAATGAGTTATTTTTGTTGATATTGATTTGCTTATAATATATTATATTTTTAGATCAAATTATAAGTAATTCCATGTGAGCAAAGGGCATGTTTAACTTTGCATCAATTTATTTCCATGGTTGACAATTAAAATAGGTTATTGTTGACATAGGACCCAAAAGTTTCCACTGTAAACTGTCGGCACAAAAGCAAAATTTCATCAAAGATGAATCGCCGGGGCATTTGAATAAAATATCTCCCCGGGTATTCAATTCGTGGCCGAAAATAGCAAGCCTAACCAATAAAATAGTCTAGTGGTTCATTCATGCTTTTTGTATTTGCCATATGAAAAGAGCAGATGCAAGATGATGTAAGTGGCTCGCTAAACTATTGTGGAGTACACGCCGCGGTACCTCCATGCCCAAAAATGATAGCTGGGGTTGGGGAGATTGCAGGTAGAGGAAGGTTGGGACTTTGTCATATGTGTTTGCCCAGGTACTCAAAACTTTCGGGTTGAACGATCTTCATCCATTGTTCGCGATTTGAACGATCGACGCCGATGTTAAAAATGCACGTTATATGTCGCCTGTCACCGCTACTTAATCCACGAGGGTGGTTCACAACCCTCTACGTACAACTAAGTCCCACTTATTGGGATCACACGGAACCAAAACATACAAAAATGCATTGAGCAGGGTTGTCCAACTATAATTGATGGCGAGGCCGGATTTCAATTGAAGTGACCAAAGGGCTCATGCCAAATATGGGAAACGTATTCAGAACAAGTGCTGAAGAGCTGCACTAGAATTTATGATATTCGGGTTTTTTTTAACTCTATCTCAAAAAATTTCCATAAAGTTGGCATCCCAAACAATGAGTATCATACGATGACACGAATCAGCCGAACGGAGAAAATCGCATTAAAAAAAGTGTTCAAATGGAACCTCTCACCCACCTCATTGTCTGTTAGAAAATCCAGACGAACATTCCGACATTTAACTATGCAATGATAACTGAAGAACTCATATAAAAGCTCCCATTCTAAAGTATGAAATATGCTTTGAATTGTTCAAGTACAATAATACTTTCCCATACGAACACATTAATAATGCATAAAAATTCATATGAATATATTTTTTGAACAAAAACTGGGCACGAAATCATTGATTTCATTGATCTGGATTATCTGAATATCCCAAAAATATATTGGAACCAATGTGAGCTCCAACTTAATTTAAATAATGGTAATCTAACTACAAACAGCGTTTTTAGTTAGAGTAGTTGTTGTTGCATAAATTAATCTCGCTCTTGTATATTATCTCAATTCAAGTTAGCTAAAACTCGGATACGATGGTATGATCGTTGTAATTTATGGAAAATGTAATACTCATATGTATTTTTAAAGATATAAAATAAGATCATGCGTCTCAATCTAGGTTAACCCTGATTTTCTGGCTATAAAGCCATGACAAACTCACTTATGATTGACTGGTTTTACATAAATAATTAAAACATGATTTTTAAAAAAATACAATTTTGCTACGTACTCATAGATTCAATCTTATTTAAGAACTTGAATCAAAAAGTCATATAAAAACACCATATTTAAAATTGTATCCTTATAAAAGATCCTTATGGAGATTGCCTACATTTGATAACGGATATATAAAAAGTACACAGCGTACAATAGTAAAAATTATAAGCAATTATCAACTGCAATACAATTTTGTTGTGTAGGGAAAAAATCGATTTAATCAGTTCAAAACTCTTAAATATACTGAAGCTTTAAATGGATATGATTTAATCGAATGCTTTTTGTCTGCAAATAAATCCAGGAGATTGTTAAATCAGCATGCAAATAAATTCAACATATTAGTCTGCAAGATTATTGTGGTTAGATGGATATTGCATGAATGTTACATGGTTAGATTAATTGCCCTTGTTGAAATCCAACAACGACCTTCCATTTTCCGGGTACTTGTTCTGCACACTAAACTAAAAAACTCTTATTCATCTAGGTCAATTTGCATTTACATACTTTTGATTTTAAACATAATTTAATCAATACATGTATTTGCATTGTTCAATACATGCCAAATAGCAGTTTAGTTTAGTTTAGATTGAATTGTAGAAAATCCACATTCTAACAGATTCCTTGATTCTGAAAATATTAATACTAAGTTGATTTATAAAACTACCACTCATTCATAGATCTTCTATTGCTCACGACAACAATAAAAAGGAAATTTGCTAATTTGCATTTTTTTAAAAGAAAAAAATTGCTCGTTGAATCAATGCGTGTCCTTTTCTCATTCATCCAGTCTTTAATAAAAGAGTCCATTAAGAATGTAAATTCGCATGTTTCTTAAGCCCTTAGGCCCTCTCAAGTATACGCTTACATAATATGCTTATGTAAACATTATGTCCTTATCCCTTTTTAAAGGATTATGAACATACAAAGAAATCCTTTACCTTCCTCTTCGTTCAACCGTCGCCATCCTTCAGAGCATAATACACGGTTAATCTGTCCCGCGGGCGGATTATCCGATTAATACATATCCGTTACATTTTGCGTAGTTCTCATACAAATATTTACAATTTCACAAATGGTAGGCCGACTTTTTCGTAGGCGATTACGTAGAAAAAACGCTCATCTCTTTTTTTGGCATAGTAAAAAGTTTAATGACTCATTTATCATCTCTTAAATCCTGCCCTTTGTTTTTCACCAACTGTCGCCATTAATAATTTTGTACGATGGTGCTTTCGCTCCACCGCGACTCTGTCTTAAGCTCGTATTGTTACACCCCTTTTGTCGGGCTTAAAGCTTCGTCAAAGAGAGTATTTAGTTCACCTCAACGTGGTCTTTGTCAGTTAGGGCCCTCCAGTTAGAAAAACATGTATCATGTAATCTTTACACGGCAGCCAACCACCTGGCGATGAGGATCTTGATACAAATGCCTTCCGAGAACTCTCCGACGACTCAAATCTATTATACTCGACGGGGTTGTATATTGTCAATGACGCATTAGTGCCTCTAGTTTACTGTCAATTGCATGTGGAAAAAAACATAATCGATTTTCGGAATAATTTTGAACAAACATGCGAGCTCGTCAACCATCGATTCACGGAAGTATTTTTTTCCATCATGATGATTAGTCTCTCGACATTTAAACTGCTGAGTAATGAAACTTTAATTTTCATCCCCGTCGGGTTGATTTTGAACCCGTGGATTTCACCTTCAAAACACGCCTGTTAAAAAAGCAGTTTCAAACTCAGCTAAAGCCTATATAATCTGTCCCATGAGTCAATTGGGTCTGAGTGTTCGCAAATGGCTTCCATCGATTACTTTATTTTCTAAGTCATAACGATAGCAATTTCGAAGAACATTAAAAATATTTTTGAATATATAGCATTGAAATTCAATAATGAAATTATTGCTTTCACTAAGTAGAAAAGTTAATTTTAAGTGCTTTTACAACTCCAAATATTGCTCTAACTTGAAACAAATTTGTTACAGTTAACATTTTCAATGAAAATTGCCATGTAATTTTTAGATTAATTTTCATATAAAAATGGCAAATTTCAATGGTGAAATAATAATATGCCACTATAACTTTTTTATTATTTTTTATTCATTAAATCATAAATTTATTTAAAAAAATATTTTTCAGCCTTCCTTTAAAATACATTTTCACAAGCCTTCGTTACGTTTTTGTAAGGAATGGTATTTTTAGCTCAGCCTAAGGGCATAACATTGCCAAGGCATGCTGTGTTTTCAGTAGAGCCTTCATTTGGATCCTTTTATAAATCGAATGCTTATCAGGTATCAATTAATAATATATGGGAATCATTAGCAAAACAGACAAAATTATTTCGAAAAATTTCAATCAATTCGTGTAATTTTTAACTCTCATTTCAATCATAAAAGCATAAAAAGTGTATTTAAATTTTAGTCTTAACAAACTTTAATCCTAATGGTGAATATTTGGCAAAAAAATTGATGAAGTAAATGCATTATTTTGTTGACGATGCTATTTATATATGATTCTATTTTCTATGATATCAAAACATATCAATATAATTTCATATATGAGCCTCTTATATGAAAAGTATATGAGGAAGTTATATGTAATATTCTTTTATGGCTTAAAAATTATGATATTTTGACAAGTTACACCAGAAATTAACAATGATATATTTTTTTATGAATATGAGTAAATATAATTTTGATTCTAAAAATTCCTACCATTCAATTTACGCGTCTTTTGCGAAAAAAATGTTGAAATAATATACAAAGTTTGGATGAAATTTGATATTCTAATTTTCTTATATAAAAATAGCGTAATTTTAGGGGTGGGTTTTTAAGTAAAATATATTTTCCTTCCATTATGCCTAAAAAAATGGATATCTTCTCGGGTTAAAAGCTCATCAATTGTTTGAACTGCTGATTTACTCAGAACGGCTTTGAAGACGTGCACATTAAAAGGCTCCGAAAGGTCTGATGAGTCCCGAGACAGTCCGCACGCCTTGTGCATTTCACGTGAGAAAAAATTCGGAGTGATGAAGGGAATAAAATAATCTATCCCCCCTTTTAACCTGTATTTTTGCTTTCGGGTCGGTTTGCTCCGTGGTCCTGCTCTAGCGCGCCCTCCCGAATGCGACAGACTGGATAAAGGGATGGAAGTGGTCGCGAGGTGAGAAATATTTTTATTTCGAAAAGCTTTTAGCGCTCCGTGTGGAAATAACCCATCAGCGGCTTCTTAGCGGCGCACTTTTAAGACGACCCTCGTTACGCCCTCTATCAGCCGTGTTGAAATCAAAGTATCACACGTTGAAAAAAACCGACTGGCATGATTCCTTCTACTTCTCCCGACTCCTGGGGAGACGCAAAAAAGTGTCTGCAACCAGCTGTACATCCAGATCTTGAGAAACTCCTAGACTTGCAGCTCACTTAAGCTTTAATACCAGACTCAGATAGCGTGCCTAAATGGATTCACAACATCAATAAACTTTTTCGTGCTGCTCTTCCATCTACTTTTCAGCGCTTAGTGAAGCAAAATTTAATAATCTGCTCAAAAGTCTTAACAATTTTAATCCCAAACTAGCGGAGAATGAACTGCTTGCATTTCGCTGGGAGATCAAAAAATCCATTGATGCAAATTCTATCAAAAAACATCATTTTTTCATCAAATACACTCCATTGAACCTTTAGGGATCCTTTATAATTCATTTTTCATTACGTGCATTAATCGAATATACTCATAAATACGCTATACGACTAATAAAGATACAAATTTGCATCGCACTCAATATACGTTCATTGTTTTCAGTAAACTGATCTCACATCACAAAGCCAAAAAAATAGCGAAAAATGAAATTCGCTCAAATCGTGGAATACAGTACAATGGGATGAAAACTACTCAGTGTGACAGACAGACAGATTCACGAGCGGCGTTTTGAACAAAAGAGCTTTAACCGATTCGAAATCGTAGACCTGTAACTAATTCGTCATAAGCTCTTATAACCCATTAACGACCGTATTCGGGGATAGCAGATATGTCTGGCAATAATTAGTTAATTTATCCCTATAAATGTATGCATTTAAATTTGATTGAAACATACAATACAATCGAAATGATAAAAATATTTATTATCTAGTTGTTTATAGTTTTGTATTAAATTAACCAGACATGTTTCATCAATAATTTAGAACAGCAAGTAACCATAAAAATATAATGCAACAGCTTAGATCATGATTTATATGATTTATTATTTTTAACATACGATCACGTCTAGCGTGATATGATCAATAACTCTTTCATTTTTTTTTTCAAATTATTGTGTTGATAAGTAACAGGTTATGGTCCGGGCGATTTCTCGTAAAAGATTGCAAAAGTGAAATACTAAAGTTGAATCGATATAACTTCGATATCATTCAAGCAGCGTTACTAAAAATTTACTTAAATTACATATGTAGATAATTAAAAATAAATTTGAACTTCATGAACATTTCTAGTAAGAAGAATTTATTTTAAAGATTTAACATACATTTTCATTATTTTTAATGAGTGTTTTGCAAATGATCTTTAATATGTTTTTAAAATTTTTCCAGCGATTGCACGGATCTATGACTTGAAGTTTTAATAAATAAAAATATCTAGTACAGTATAATTATTTTATGTAATTTATTATTAACTTACAAATTACTGATTAACTGACGAATGCCTTTGGATGATAGTTTTTGGCGTACATGCAAATAAATTGCATTTTTTTTAAATTTGTTTATAATCGTTCTTCTTCGAAAATTTTCATGTTAAACCTATAATATTATTAAAGAGGATTGACGATGTTGTTTTGAATCACGCTAATAAAGTACATCACCAGTATATTTTTCATTATATTGTATCACCTCCCGAATGCATCAACTTTTGAAATAGCTGAATAGATACCAATTATTCCAGAATAAATGACCAGCCACACTACCCAACTCTGTAATTATTCAACACAAAAGGTTAATCCCCGAAATTAAGTCGACAACATCATACGATTGCACTATGTATTTATTTTACGTTGCATTTATAATTGGATGCGCTTGATTAAATTAATCCTTTGTTCCGGTGGAAATGGCTTCGAATTGCACTCTCAATCATTCAATATTGATTTTTGAAGCGATTAAACTCGCTGAGTTGGCTGATCGAATTACATTTTTTTCAAATCCTACCACTTGTTTTTGAAACATCTTCGAACGGGGCAGTTTTCACCCTTTGTAAGCAAGGGTCGCCCTCGCAGGTCAATTGTTTTCCAGGCGGCAATAATTCCCGGTGTACAAGTTAATATTGAGGCTCTAAATTAATTCTATTATGTCCATGAACAAGCGAAGCATTGTGCCGAAGATAACCCATTCAGAACCGACTTGGCAATCACACGAATCGGTAGACCGAGATGATGAACGTCAGTCGCTTTTGTTGAAGGCTTACGCACTGTAATTAATCCAGATATCTTGTAAATACACGTTGACGATTAGAAAACCAAGCCTTAACTGATTGAATATTTTAATTATAAGCCCATAAAATCTTTTTGTAATTCCGGATGTGTTCTGAATAGTGATGTTGTGAAAATTTGTCCAGAATTTACGATCCTGGATGGGATAAATGGGTCACAGGCGAACACTGGTACGAGTCCCCATAACAAATAAATTGTCGCTTCCTCAGGGCGCTATCAGATTAACGCCAAGAGAAACAATGCATGGATGCACAATGAAAGTCTGCAGTCTTATACATCTGGTATAAATTCAAATGCAGTCCCGTTATCCCGCAAATAAAATGTTTAAACGCCTCTTCAAAAAAATTTACCGATAGAGATCAAAATTCAACTACTGAATTTTAATCAAAATTATTTAATCCATTGATTAAGGGTGGGCAAACATCAAAACTCCATCTGTAACGAACTTCTTAGATCATAATTATTTTATATTAAATATAAACCATCTTTATAGAAGATTTTCCCAATAGTAAATGCATGATTAAATTGGGAGAAGATTATTTGAATAGGTTTTTTTTTTAAGTAAAAAAAGATCCACGAGTCTCTATATTTATTTTATCTTAACCAGAAAATCGGGGTATATCTAGATTGGGATCTTTTGTTCTTCCGAATTTGTTGGTATGGTAATTTTTTCCCCTAATCTGAATTTGAATCAGAGCAGTAAGAGTTTAGAAAACCATGCCGTTAAACAACACTTGGTTAGATTATCTTTCATTGGTATATTAACGCATATTAGATTAGAAATAATGTTTTATATAAAATCATCGTTAAAGTTATAGTAGCTTTATATTTCTTTCGATTTTGAATGATTTCATGAATAGAATTTGGGACCATTTTTGGATTCTTATTATTGTACAAAAGGTGTACTTTAGATGCGGAATGTTTATAAAAATACTATTCATTAATACTGATAGTATCTCAAAATGATCAAATTTATTATCAGACTGGTCTTCACTCTAAAAACCTTCAAAATTCAACATCTATGCCATATATCATGATTGAAAAAAGAGACCACTAATATTTTTAAACAGTGAGTGACCATAAGAATTTGAGGATCTACCCAGATCATGATTAATATCATAGTGCCTTACAAAGGTCACTCTTCGCTTGTATTTATGAATTGATACGCTCATTTTAGTTGTACTTCATAACGAGATTCACATACTACATAATCTCATTTATTGGTTGTGTATTATGCAAATTATATCATTGTGAGAAAAGTCAATTTACATTTTGATAATAAGTCGATAACGAAAATAAAAATTGTTCATGTTGAATGTATTATGTTTTTTTTTAATAAATTTGCTCATATCACATTAATTCATATTGAAAATACTTATGGCAATAATTTTGTATAATATATTAAATATATGACTATATTTTTCGATTGATATCTCTAAGATTATATTTTAACCAGGGGAATACTTGTCAAATTCTTCAAAAATAATTTAAGGGTTAAAAAACACTATCAATATGGTATACAATGACCTGTCTGTGAACTGCAAAATGTGCAAAATGCTTTCGTTGCGAGAGAAATTTTGTTGATTATTTATTCAAATTTTCATATAACCTCACTAACGTGTTATTGTGAGTGAATTTTATAATTTTCAGTGAATTAACGCTATTCCGTAAAAACAATATTGAGTCATTTTAAACTTTAATCTGAAACTGCGCTATTTTATCTATTGTTCTCGAATCTGGGTCACATAGGAAATAAAAACAGCATACCCGAAAAATGGTTGATTAAAAAAATCCAGACCACTGAATTGCAGCCACGGTCCGGAAGCAACAATTTTGAATCTCAAAAGGGCTCTGCGGGGTGAATTAAAAAGAAAAATAACGACGAAGTGATTTTAGTTAATTCTGAACACAAAGAGTTCTGATAACAATGAGCGAGAAGTTTCGCTCCAAGATTCGCGCATAAATTCGCTCAAATTCCATTTTTGGCTTGAAGTGGGAATGAAACTGTCCTCATTCCACTTCTTCGCTCCCGGACGGCCCCCATTGTTCTTAATGGCTGTCAACTTATCCCCATTCCCGTCTAATTCTTCCCCGACTACTGGCTACCGGGAAACGGTTGCGAAGTCTTAGCCGCAGTCGTCTGCCGGTCGGTAGACAAAAAGGAATGTTCCCGAGTTAATGTTTCAAGCACTTCGTCCACAAGTTGTTGACGGCTGAACGTTGTACCACGCCGAATTGATGTTATAAGCTTTGCTAAAATCAGATAGTTGAATTCAAAATCTAAGTTAATCGAAACTTATCAATATATCAGTAGGACAAAATATACGGATGTAATTAATTTCCTACGAATATCCTTCTTGAAGCAATCTCTTTAACGCTAATAGATTTTGAAGGATCTGAATCCAAATGTAATTTCTTGGGTTTTAAACTTAGATTTCTGTTAAGAAATTAAAGGTGTGCAATATGCAACAGACTAACTGCAAATAGATTTCATAAATATTTTTTAAAAGGCATAGAATAATTTTAAACACATAATGTAAATATATAATAAATATATATACTAAGATTAGTTTATAAATTAGAAGAATTAAAGCCTTCACATTTTAAGTTGATGTCTTGTCAAAATTAGACTGCAGGCTTTATATATTGAAAATTTCGCCAAGATTTTTAATGCAAGCCAAACACTTACATCAAGATTATTTTCTAATTAATAAATTTTGCCTGCAGGTAGTCCCACGATTTAATGGTTGGCCAAATTTTTAAAATGTTCAATAGTCAAAATGTTCAGCAATAGTGTTATGCAATAATAACCTTAAATTGATACTTGTTTGAAGTCATTTAATTTAATACATATGAATAACCCACATTAATTTATTACTAATATTATTCTTCATTTATGCATATTTTTATGCTGTCATTCTTCTTTTACCCAAGCAATTGAAATACTTAAATAATCACTTGTAGCTGTAGTTTTTTTGTTATATCATAATCGAACTATTTCGGATAATAGCATTAGATCTCTTAAAATATTAATAGAATCGTTATGTTTAAACACTATCAAAATAGCGTTGTTTTTTATATTTAACCGATCAAATTAATAAAAATCATTTATCCTACACGATACACCAAATCAAATGCTACCAATATAAAATATTGTCATAAAAACATATTTCTATACTTAAAATCTGAACTATTTTTTGGATATACTTACCACCATCAGATAATAATAATCATCTGAACTTATTGGTGCTTTTTGCTTTGCAAATTTATTTTTTAATCAAGTTTAAGCCATATAGTACTTCGTTTGTTTGTTCGTTCTTCTTCGTTAGTTGAATTTAATATCGATTGACATGGCTTATCTTGTATATTCAATTAAATTATTATGGCAATCTTTACGACATTTCTTATAACTTCAATCACATCCTCAATTTAAATAATATTCAAGCTCAATTACTGCATATTGTCATAAACTGCCAAAAGGCCTGGTATGCATTTGGACAGTGGTTTTACTTGGAATACAGATTTTTAAACATCTGGCCAAAATCAAAACATTAAAATTATCCGGTCCATAGTTTGTGATAACCAATATTAGTCACAAAAAGATAAAAATGTATATAATAAGGCGAGAAAAAGAAAACTTCTGTATTATTTATGAAGATAGTTTGAACGTGCACCTCAATCAATATAATTAAAATAAAATAAGATTTAATACGATATAATTATTTATTCACACCTTCAAAATTGTGTTAAAATATGTCTATATTTTTAAAGCAATTTTGGTCACTACATTATGGGTGTTAAATGAGCCGAAATTTAAACTGTGCTAACGTATGGAATATAATGGTATTCCAGAGCAAGTTTGCTTTTGCTGTGCTTCCACAATTACCATATGTATATTACTAGTACAACTCCCGTACCAAAGGCAAGCACTAAAATATTCTCGTGTCTGCTTCTTATCACCAATTTGGAGCAATACCTTGTAAATGCCTCTGCTGCCTATTTTCCACAACTAGAGCCTTCTTTTGTAGTACTACTTAAAACCAAGTTTTAAGTCGTTCCGTGTGTAATTGTTATATCACAAAAGCGCTTTGTCGCTGGGATAATTGAAAGGAAAAGCTGCACACGCACTTAAATTCTTTATTAATCTGAAAGGATATAAATTTGACGGTTGAGATTAAATTAAAATTTATGTGCAGTTCTTGTCTCGGTGGCACTGTGAGACCATAACACTTCGGCTAACTGGCGGCGATACCAGCGGGCGTACAGTGTAAGCGGTAATTGAAGTACCCATTACTCCGACCTACACACAATGGTGATAAGGATGAAGTCCCATAATAACGGATCCAGGTACACGCTCTCCCATGAGTGAGGTCGATAAGGGTCCCTCGAGATGTGTATTGAGCGATCCGGTGGGCGGTTTGAGAGGACTCTTCCCGTCCCCGACTGACACCCTGAGACAATTGTTGCTGCCCCTCTCCAGAGTAAGCCATTACAAGAATGGCCTTCTTCCCACGTGAAAGCCTTCGATGTCCGCGAGTGGCTTCCACACAATACGGATTGTGTATCAAAGCAAACAATCGCGCCCATAATCGAGCCGACGTCCACTCTGATGTCCGCTTTCTTTCTCCGCAGTTATTGCACTCTATGTCAACACTGAGACACCAACACTGCTAAATGCTAACCTTTGAAGAGGGTGAACGCGGTGTGGGTTCATTGATGTTGTAAATTTCCACCTTCATATAATGCGCAAAGGTTATGCCCGTATACAGAACAAAAGACCCTTTGCTCCACCTATTCTATGCCTGCTAAGAGACAAGAATGCCGAGGAATGTATTGTCTCGTCAAAGGGACAAAAGTATGGATATTGCATCAAAGTCGGAATGCCAGAAACATTTTAATTATGGAATCATAACGATGGAGCCATTTTCAGCGCAAGAAAATAATTAAAGCTGAAAGGGGATAACGTTAGTACGCCATGTGCTCAGCAAATAAATTCTAATAGAATTAAATTCAATCCGATATTAAATTTTAGCAAAAAATGCAGCACAATATGTTTTATATTAAAATATTTTTCTATGGAAATTTTCTGGAAAGATATGCGATGACATTATACATTTCTCGGTAAAGGCTATTATTGTAAACCAACTACGTCCTACGCAAAATACAAAATAAGCTTTTCTGTCATTCATTCTTTTTTTAGATCTACGTATTTCATCGAGTAGCCAATTTTTTCAACGGAAATAATGAATTTATTTTTTAATAAAATTTCTGGAATTAGCATAATTCTAAAAACTCTCCCTCATATCATTCATTGTTGACCTACATTATAACCAACCCAATGGTTTTCTCAAGCAAATTTATTTTTAAAAATCTTATGCACATACTAAAAGACGATATTGCTATCTTATATGACAAATTTTGAGTTCTAATATTATATTATTATAAAAATCGTTAAACTACTTTTAGCTTATTGTCTATGAAAAATGCTTCGATTTTTAAAATGGATGATTTTTCTGTAGTTTAAAATAATAAAAATCGATACTTTGCCAATTGAATTTGTTGATTCAATTGAATGCCTGAAAATTTTATTTAGTGCAAACTGAAATATAAATTTCACTTGAAATGCTACATGATTGATGGTGAAAAGCTCATAGATGTTTTTGGGCATCGAGTGAACTTAAAAAATGTAGACTTGCTCAAGTTATGAACCCCCTACTTATCCTTTTGGTCAAGGATATGAAAATGCAGGTTTATATAACATTAATTTTGTTAAAGATCGAGTTGAAAACAGATTATGGAAAAAAATCCAGTATCAACAAAATTTGCGAGATTGAATGTATTAATATAATATTTCCGATTGATCATTTCGATCCAGATTAACCATGAATTTTTTGGGTACAATGAAATAAATATTAATTCAATTAAAAATTTTAGTAGGACCGCCTCTAAATTACGGATTTATAACAACTATTAATACTTTACATCCCGGGGTGAAATGCACTAAACTTCGCCTGGAGTCCGGGCAAATTTCGCAAAAATGCTTATTTTTTTTAGTAAAATTGATATAACTCTTAAACCAGCTAATTTATTGAAACTGAATTTCAGTGGTAACATTATAATAGTTTATTACTTCGATGTAAAATATTAGTAGCTTTTAATCTGTGCTGCGTGTGCATGACAAAGTGATACTTTATAACATAAATAATATAAACGATTGTTAAGTTGAATTTGATATTTGTGTGAATCATAAAATTAAAGATTAATATGATTAACTAGACTAAAAATAAAGAAGAAAACTTTTCATATGGGGCTAGGGACTAAGGGTCTTCAAATTATCTTATCCCAATTTAATTGCACGTTAAATGCATTGGAAAACTATAACATAAAAATATTTCTTATAAGAAGAAGAGATTGCTATTAAAGTATATATTAATGTATATTTCTTCCATTGTAAATTTAAAATAGTATAGAGCTAATTTATTTATAGTGTAATTAAAATCAAATGGAGGCAAATAAGTATTAATCTTGTCTAAAATGCAGAATAAAATACGCGTTTGAAATGAAACGTCGCTTCGGAAAGATCTATGAACCCTTAGGATCATAAAATCTCTAATATAAACAGATTTTATTGTTTTCGAATAGACGCACAGCATAAAACAGAGGAGAGAAGAACTTTTATAAGCAAAAAAATGACAAAAGGGTAGAGTCGTCATAATATTTTAACGCCGTTTATTCACAGTTGAGTTATTCGTCTGAATCGTTAAGATCTTCGCCCTCTGCTGAAAATCAGGTACGCTGAACCTGATGTCGGTCCTCGAGTACTTAAATTGGTGATGGGCTCTTTTGTGATGGGATTCTCACAACAATCAGTAACATTTGAGACGGCGATGGTTGAATATGTGTGTTTGGTCTCTGGTCGAGCACACCAGGTGCTCTGCTTACACGCCTCAAGCGCCGCGGCTTTTCAACTCGAATTATTCCATAAAGGAAAACAAATATGTCGCAGGGGGATGCCGTGAGGGTGGCAACCACTCCCGTCCTCCCCTACAAAAACACGGGGCTCACGTGAGCGCTTATCCACCCCGCGGAAAAAATGGCATGCATTGATCTCGCCTTCCGTATTTTTATCCATCCAGCGCGCCGCCATTTTGACAACAACCTCCTTTTATGGTTGAACGCAGCGTGGGTGCAGCGCCTAACCCTCTGTTTCGACATCGTTTACGATCCAAATCCCAGTGTCTGCATCCGGCGACAACACGTGAAAGGCTTCCGTTTTCATCTTCAAAACGGCGATTGTAATATTTCGCCTTTGAGAGTGGAAACACTTTCCGACTACACAACAGCTACTTCGGTAGCTGAAAGTGGACGTTTATCGGATGTTCCACGTGCAGGATTTTAGAGAGCTTCTCGTTATTTCTCAAAACATACCCTCTATCATTTTATGGAGCATCCGACTAATCGAAGCAATCTATAATTGAGCAGTTAAGGGATATAAACATAAATGATGCATCTTGCGTGCCACATGTCGGTTAAGAAGCTTCTTATTATTATATCACTCAGCCTATATATATATTATATATATATATATATATATATGTTTGCAATAATGACTGTCAATACTAAATAATTAACATTATTTGTATTATAATGTGCTGTTTAAATACTTAAATGAGTGTATAATCTGTCGTCTGTGCTTCTGTGGGAGCGCTTGGATTTTGTAAATACTGTATAAGAGCGGAATATGACACTCCATGAATGTCGACTAAGCTACCAGAATATGCAAGGGTTAAATATCAGCTTAAGCTTCATAAAAAGATATCAAACATTAAGACCAAATGTTTTTATTTCATTTTTACTCTGATATAAGTAGAACCCAAAATGGTTTTCATTTTACTGCTTGACCGTTTTTGGGGATTAGTTGCACTTAGGCTGCTGCACTTTCAAGTGGTGGTTTGTGCTATTTTGGCAACTATACTGATCAAGAATAAGTTGTGATTTTTAAAAATCAAATTTAACAATGAAAGTGAAACACTGGATAAGGTGGGTGTCGCCAAACTGACTGCTGAAATTGAAAGTAATCCTACAGTAACTATTGAAAAAATGTCGGCCAATCTCGGATACTCATATTCGAGTGTTCAAATAAATCTGAAAAAATCAATAAGGTGTGGAGACAAAGAAGATGGGTGTCGCATGATAATGCTGATCACCATATGGCGAAAATAACGCAAGAAAAAATAAACAGACTTAGATGGAACATAATATAACATCCTCCTTATTCTTCAGACATCGCTCCTTCGGATTTCTATCTTTTTAGATCTTTCTAACATTATTTGGATGGGAAAAATTACAAAACAAACGATGAGGTCAAAAATGAACTTTTGGAATATTTTTGTTCAAAGCCGGTGATTTTTTTTTTTGTCAGAGATATTAAAATATTATCTGATAAGTGGAGAAATATTATATCTACATTTTGTAATAATATGTTAAAAATATAAACAATTAGAACATTCAAATCTTTCATTTAAAAAACGAAAATATTTATGGGTACATCTCATATTTGGAAAAATGTTATAATCAATTTCAATCGATTTCAGAAAATAAAAAGAAACTTTCTTTCAACATAACTGATAACATAACTCATTTTGATTCAACCATATATGGAAGGTGATGGAAAACCACAACATAAACGTTTGTTATTCATGGAAAAGCACCCATGGAAATGATCTACGCCTGGCTACGAATCAGTTACTATTAGTAGAAATAGTGGTAGCTTTAGTAGATTATTATTATAAAACGTAACCACGGAAGCACAAATTAGATTTCGTTCACATTAATAATTGGAATGCTATTTATAATACGATGCTTTTCCTAAGAACTGATTGAAATATCATAATACGAAAAAATAAATTCCTCTCAAGACGTATAAATAATTTATGCATATATTTCTTCGAGTCCTAGAAATCGAACGATTGACTTTTAATAAGAATTATGTTGTTGTCATGTTCTGGAGAAAGATATTTGTACGCTTTCGCATATTGCCAATGGAGCCTTTGAGTACGTATATATGAGTTGTCGAAGAGGAAAACTTTTCAGTGCGTTCCGAGAAAATGGAAAATTTCCACAATGCACTCGACTCGATATAAGTTTTCTTATTATTTGGTCGTGCATACTCCGGTTTCCGAGCGAAGCCAATTTTTTCATTGTTCACTGCTAGTTTTAATAAAAATGTGGACGTACATGTGCAGATCGCGGAGGCCTTAAAATTGTAACAGGGACACTTTTCCTCCCGTATATATGAAACAATTTTGACATCAAAATTGCATGCAGGCAAATCGCATTTTTTGCCCGTATGAAATAATGCCAAATTAAATTTGTCGAATGGGGCTCGAGCTGGTGGCGCATTCGGTATATGTTCTCCATTTTAATACCGATATTTGGGGTCATTTAATAATGGCATGTTGTAGGAGTAAGTTGGTGGTGTAAAGTGCAAGTGTCGCGGGACCCCCTCGAGAACCTTACCTGCCTGCAGTTGCTTAATAACCCGAGCACTTAGTTCCAAGGCGTGGGCCTGCCACCCCCTGAGACCACAACCACCCCACAAGGCCTAAACCGACTGCGACGG
The DNA here is from genome assembly GCA_008973525.1 of Stenopsyche tienmushanensis. NCBI lineage: Eukaryota > Metazoa > Arthropoda > Insecta > Trichoptera > Stenopsychidae > Stenopsyche > Stenopsyche tienmushanensis. Next base: position 491,132 of record WACJ01000059.1, read on the forward strand.
GACATAGACCTTTCAGACCTTCCGTCTATGTGAGCTTAATCGAGTCTCCGCAAATTTGCCTCGCATACTACAGACGAGGCTTTCCGGAAAATGGAGGTTGTGCTGTTAATTTATTCAATTACTCTCTACCTGTAATTATGCTGCGTAATCAATGGAAAATAGACTTAAATTCTATTAGGGCATTTCATTGTTTTGAGATTGTCTTCAATTTTCTTCCCCGTCTATTCTACAAGCAAAAAACTAATGTTGAAAACAACTAGATTTAACAACTTTGAAATTCCTAATAAAAGCCTATCGAAATGAACGAAAATACATTTAATAAATATTAACATTTTGAAATATGCACAGATATCCGCCAAATCAAGTGTTACCAATTTCGACCGCCATAACATTGAAAATATTTATTATTATTACGCCATAAATATCAAGCTTTCATTAAAAAATGTTTAAAATAGCTTTCTTTCATCTAGACAATGTTATCGCATCTATTAATGAAGCGTCGTATTCTACTTCGGCTATAACTGTAGTTCAAATTATAATCTGGGCTGATCTTTGCTTTTCCATACTCAATTGCTGATGCCCATTATCTGTGAACTTTTCTTTTATTAAACATGGTTATTCTGCTCATTGCCAAGCTGCTAGATCATTCATGTTTTCAAAATGATGAAGTATTATTATGTATATGCTCATTTTATTAAAATTCAATTATATTAACGACTTTTTGGGCAATATTTTACATAATTTAATTGGCTGCCATTATTGTCCAATTTATGATCTTAGTAAGTATTTGCCATAACAAGCCCACTTACTGCTCCCAATTATTTATTCATTATTTTTAAGCTCAATGCGATTTTTATAAAAGTTATGAAAGACCGTTGAATCATAAACTTTATCCGAGAAACAACGTTAAAAGATTCTTGCTTGCTTGCCTTAGCGCTTTTAAGCCGTACTTTCTTCTATTTGTTTTCAAAATTTTGCACTTTTAGGTTTTATAAGGCATTTGGCTCATTTTTCAGCATATAATTTTAGAAAAATGCATGATAACTCCGCATCCCAAACTATTTCCAGGCATGTATAATATCATTAAAATGAATAATGTACTACATAATAGTTGTTTTATAAAACACATAAATATGCTGTCATCAACGATTTCACAGCAATATATATATAATATTTTTTTAAATTGAATTCATCTGAATTACTGTCACAACAATCGATTCCTATAATGATTATAAATTATTATGAAGTTATATATCCATTTTCCCTCAAATATTGAACAACGCTGATTTCAGGTCATAAAAAGGCATGACATCATCCCTTTGTTCTAATTTCCGATTTTTTTTTCATACAACAAAAAGCACCGGTCTTATTGCTCTTTATGCTGGGAGAAGGTGAAGCACCGCAAAAGCTCCGCCATACTGTCGACTTCTGAACTCCGGAAGTCCTGCAGGTGACATTTAAAAACAATGCTGATATTAAATTGCGTATCAGCACTTCCTTTCATTCTCCTGCATAATAAGATTACACCAGAAAAAATGTACAAAAACGAAAAAAATCGTCGGTATTAATTTATTCGACAGAGGGTAGCACACGAAACCGTCGTAGATATTTCCGTTCCTAAATCTGAACCATTAGTAATGGTGTTTTTCCGTATCAACATTCAATTTTCTCGTCCATCCACCATTGTTTCCCTCCGCAGATAGCATGACGACTCACCATTTTTCACAATGTTAGTAATGACGCACTTTTCGCCAGAGTGACGTTTGATCAATCATCCTGTATAATTTCCCCTACGATCGCTCTGTAAAGCGAATATCAAGCCTCATTTGAGACTTTCGTGGATGTATTGAAATGCGTCGTCAAATTTGAATGCTCAATCGATGGAGTCGATATCATATTCGATCGTACAATTTTTTGTTCCTGGAACATCATAAAGCGCCCAAAAATAGCATGCAAATTGCGCACGTATAATGAGATCGTTATTTTCAAAAGCTATATGAAATTTTAAAAATGTCTACCAAAAAAAATCATCTAATGAACTACCTTTAACCTTTTTGACGTTTCTACGAAATTTCATCGTAAAATGTCATGCGTCATAGACCATATGATACTTACATTTAATCGCATTTTCCTGGAAAAATATCATATTTTAATATACTTTATAAAACTTATTCTACATTCCGCAACTCTTCCACTGATATTATTATGACAATTTTCTGTAATATTCTTTCGGTGAAAAAATGTAAAACCTAATACTTCATAAAAATTGATGAAATCTTATCCTGTCAAACCAATGAAATTTATGCTATAAAGTTAGACATTTTTTCACTTATTTTACGTAATTCTTTAAAGTCAATTAATTAACATGGAATAAATAAATATGATATTTAAATCCTCATATATATATATATTTGATACAAATTTTGAGACATCATTTGAGTCAACTTAATCCAAAATACCTTCCCTAAAATCACTGATTCGATTATAAGTCAGTTCAAAAATGTTTCACTTCACCTCAATTTATAGAGCTATTGAATACTTAAAAAAAATTGCCATGCGTGGTACCAAGAAAACATGAAAAAATATTTACAAATCACTTTTGTGCTGCAAAAATTAGTTTTGTATTTAATGAATATACAAGAGTATTTAGTCATGAGTTATTTGAATCTCAAAAAATCATCTGTTTTCTGATATTATTACTGAGATATTGATGTTCGCAAATCTTCCAATTGAAATGAATATGACCTGTGTAGGTGCATTTATTTCAATAGCCATCAGCTGCTCAAAATTTTGACCGATTTCCCCTTTTAATTAAATATTTTTTCATTTAACTTGTGCATGAATTTTTTTATTATTTGAAACATTTAGAAAATTAGATGATGTTATGTTTTTATTATATTGCAATTGATAATTAATTCAATCATTTTAATATCCAATGGGTCGGTATACAATTATTTCAGCTTTATTCCTTTAAAAATTGGCATTTTTCAAAAAAATCTTCTATTTTCTTTTAGCAAAAATAGGTTGAAAGGTTAGAATGCGATTCACTAACTGAAATAAGAGGAATATTTTTATGAATTTTCTTTTTAAAAAACGCCAATTTTTAAATTAAAATAAAGTTGCGAAAAAACCGCATTAATTAAGCACCGACCCAAAACAATTATAAAACATAAAATCCGGTATGATCGTTAATTATAGAAAGTTTGCATATTTCCACAAAAAAATCTTACTACTAATGGTAATTTTTTGTCGTTAAAAGCGCACCTTTACAATGCCATCCCATGTAAGCTTATCCGCGTCGTTAGAGAGTCGCTCCAAAGCTCTAATAGCGTTAATTTGATTATTCCAAGATTTATGGGTACATTGTACCCCGGCGGATACGCGTCGCTAAATTGCCTTTGCAAACTGACTGACTCTGTAAACGCGATTTTATTTGTAAATCGCAGCCTCTGATGAACGACGCCTCATCGTTTAACGTTAATTCGATTGCAAGTCGATTATGGAGGGAGTGCGATAAATGCTGTTTCATCCCGAACATTTAAAACCCTTGTATGATATTATTTTTATTATCGTCAGTTTGAGAAGTTGTTAAATAATAGGAGCACCGTGGGTGCGTTTTTTATGGCGATATCGTATTCGCTCTTAATGGACAGGAGTGTTGATATTTTTCGAACAGCCGCCTAGCAGTGGCCATACAGCCTCCGTTCAAAATAAGGAAGTATCAATTCGACTCATTGAGTCGATAAAATGATTTCCTGCATGGGGTGATGAGAGGAGGGAGATCGCCAAGAAGCAAGCAGCAAGGAGAGACGAGGGGGTCAGGAGCATCTCTGGTGAGGGAAAGAAGGCAAGGAGGACCCATTTAGTTCCCTTCCGCTCCAATGGCGTCTCGGCGCTTCCAGTGAAGACCTGTCAGAGGTGCATTCACTTGTGACTGCCTAAATGAACACGGTGCTCAATTTTTCGCTCTTTATACACACACATAAATATGGAAACGTGGAACTACCCTCATGCGTAAAATGGAAAACGGCTGTGCTAGAAGAATAATAGATGCCAAGAATAATGACTTTTTTTCACGGAAAAATGACACAAAGAATACCCCCATAGTATCGACTCGTCTTTAATCAATACTATAAACAAGCGTGAAATATTGAGGAGTTATTTGAATTTCAAAATTTTTGACATCTTACAGTTCTTATTTTCAGTAATTATAAGTTTTTTTAAGTAAAAATGTAATTCTAAAAAACGCAACTCCAAGATTCATAATAGTACGTTGTTATAATTTTTTTTTATTTAATAAACTATGTATTTACATATCAATAATGAAGTTGAAGAGAATCTATGAATGATTAGTGTCTCTAGAATACTACAAATACACTCAAACTTCTTTTTGTGCGACTTTTTTTGTGCGATTTCGAAGTTATGCGGTTTTTTTTAAAGCATTTTTTTTAATTTCATAAAGAGTACGTATCGTGATATTTAGAATAAATTAGGAAATAAGTCCTCAACACTAACTGAAATTTGGAAAAATATTATAATTTGGAACTGTGTAAATCAAATTGCATCAGTTATCGCTGAATTACGACCACGTCCTTTGAAATTTTTGAAAAAAATTATTTCGTTTTTTTGCATTTTTCCAATATTTTGACTTTTAAAAATACATTCTTAAAAGGAATTTAAAAAATGAGCTACGGAGTTATAGCTATTTTAGTGACGCACGAAATGACTCGAAACTACTTTTTTCAACACGGTTGACATCATATCTCAAGTTTTAATTAATTAATTTACTTCAAACTGGATACAAATCTTTTCTATGCAACCTTCTATTGTTACTACCAGATTTATGTCAAAATTTATTTTTAACTATTTAAAAAAAAATTAAAACTGTGACAAAATAAGGCCAAAAAATGACTGAATTTTTTTAAAAAAGTCGCCATTTTGTGATTTTTTTGAGTTAGGAACTATAGTGACATCTTTACTAATTATGAATTATATTGTTTGAAAGAGAAAATCTACACAGAACAATGATGACATTGACACTGCGTATACTATTTCTTCCGAAGAAGATTCCCGCAACTTTTAGTCATATCGAAAATCGCAACGAAAATTATCATACTACAATGATAGTTTGTAATTAAAATAATTAGTATTTCTCTATGGGATGTTTGGCATTTGAGATGTCAGATGTCTGACATCCTTAAAATTTTAACAATGATGCAAGACGTCCTTTAAATATTACCAAAAATGCTATTTTTAATTGTCTTGTTGTTTTCCTGTTTTTTATTAACATTTTTTATATATTTTATATTGCTTTTTCAAAGTTATGCAGTTTTTAAAATCCATGAAACGCATCTTCATTTTTTCTATGTAAGTTGTAGCTTTTTTTGTGCGATTTTCCCCCCCAATTTAAGCAAGTAAAATTCATTAGAAACATAAATACTCATCATTTTTGACCAGTTCATAAAACGGAATTATCGCAATGAGTTCAATTATTTCATCATCAATTAAAATTTTGAAAAAAAAGCATTGTTTTACACATACTAATTCTTGGTACCCCTAATATTTTAAATAAATCCATCTTCATCATAATTCAAGTTAGTCTAAAAGTATTTATAGTATCGAAAAGAATAATTAATTTTATTGGAATAATTAATCAATATTTTATGGTTTTCAATTCAGATATATGATTTAAAGATGCTTGATAATTTCCATAAATATATTTTTTAATGATGCCATTATTTGATCGTATTATTTTTATCGAGTCTCAATCTGTCAATATAAGTTCATTCAAATTTTATTTATGGATATAAAATAACGGCTTGCCATGCATCACTTTTTGCGATTTTTCAATTTAAATTCATAACAAAAATTCAAATCATCCATGAATGGGTTTCCAACGACAATGGACTTTGAAACTCCATCCAAAAAGTGATTTTGTGCTCGGGCTTATTTTAAATAAAAATTTAAGTTTAATATGTTTTATAGCTTCAGAAGATTGGATCATTCGATACTCGTGGCGATCCCAAAAAAATATTACGTTGAAAGCGATTAATTTTTTGTGCTCAAGTAGTGCATTCAAAGTATTTCGTAGATTCGAAGGATTTTGACAAAAAGCTGAAACCGATTAAGCCTCCCCATTGTTATCCTTCAGACAGTGTAATAAGTGTGAAATTATGAAATTCGATACGGCCAAATGGTCGCCCTTCGGGGGAAAGATCCGTGGTCAAATGCTTACAATGCACGACTTCATAGGATTTATAGCAAAAAGGCACGAATTTAATTAAAATAGTACAACAATGATATGATAATATGTATAGCAAATTTAGAAAGATATCTTACCTAAATTTTGCATTGATATTGAATACTGATTTAACAACGCAGATCGATTCTTTAGAATTATCAAAGATCCATACTTCATATATTTTCTACATGCACACAATCGTGTAAGTAATTAATTAAAATAAATAAATTTGTATCAAAACTTGCGAATTTTGATACCCATAAATAATATCCATGAAATCAGATTAAATTTTAATGGATAAAATTTAACGTGCATGCGTAATGATGGACGATTAATGGGCGCGGTCCGATGGTGTCCGGTGTTATGGAAAGGAATGGGTCAAAAGTTCAGAATTACTAGAGGACATGAGGATGGTACTTCCTTTATTACAAAGAGGATGAAACGGAAACTACTGTAATTTAATAGCACGACAAAATAAAGCAAAAAAGCAACCAGAGCCCTGCCTCATGAACGAGCAGCGGTTTTGTTCGTGTTTTATGTTAGCTGGGTCCTGGAATTATGATCGTGTTTGATACATTTCACATGTACATTATCAAATTAATTTAATGGAAAATATGTTACTTTTACATAATAACAGCTTGCGATAGTCACCAACTATGCAAAAGGATAGTTTTAATTTTATTCGTTATTTTCTCAATATCTAAATTAATCGTTTTCGTTACAAACGTGGTATATTAAAATGTGTAAATAAAACACTATTTAACATTTTAATCAATGATATACTTTCCTCCACTATCTACAATTTCTTGCCATCTTATAGAAAGCTTTTCAATTCCATTGCTGTGGAAAGACACTGGTTTTGAGCCAAAAAAACTTGTACACTCTGTTCAGAATATAACTTTTCCCTAGTAAAAAAAATTGTAAAGCACAAAATAATTGAAAATCACTTGGGGTAATATATGGAGATTAAGCAGAATGTGACAAAAGCTCCCAATTAAATTAACTAATTTTTGGCAGCACTTTCTTGGTATTTACCAATCGCGGGCGTTTTTAATCAATTCTAAGTTTGAAAGACACTGTAAACATCTGCATTAATGGTTTGATTTAGTTCTAACAATTCATAATAAATCACACCATACATATCTCACCAAACACTTAAAGTTTTTAAGTTGAAAAGACATCTTTACTATTGGAATTGGTGGCTTATCTTTATCATGCCCACTGTCTTTTTCTTGTAACGTTATTATAAACAATCCATTTTTTCTGGCTATTGGATTCGGATAGCTCATGCTGTACGAACTTTCCCAGCATAGATATCCTTTAAATGACGAAAAACTGTTCCTTGAGATGAATCCATCCTTTCTGTAATCTGATCCACTGTTAATTGTGGCTCTGACTACACAAGATTTTTAAGTACGTCGTTATTAAAATTAACAGGTTCGAAATCTAATGTGAAATTGTGTTTCATTTACACCAAAAAAATTCCAAAAATGCGCATGAACTTTTGGACTGATCTGATAATTTGATTCCAGATTGTGAAGAAATATTAACATTACTGACAAATTTAATATTTACGAATCGGTAAATTATGTCTAATTGATAATCTTGGTTTAATTTTTGCTTGATTTCCTAAAAACCAAATACTGAAATGGTATGATTATAGTCCGACAAGATCATCTATGAGTAACTGATTTACAACAATCATTAAAATATATACCATTTATATTATTTTAGCTCGTCTTAAAAAGCCAAACATGGAAAGCAATTGAAGTAACACATATTAAATAATTGAAATATTTAAAAAATAAATATATTTCGTCAAATCCATTTGGTTTATGAATATAAAACGAAATAATTTAGTACACTATAAATTGTCTCATACTCAAAAGCTCATAGAAAGAATGTGCAAGACATACGAGCATTAAAATTTATACTCCTTTTTTTTCGATAATCCTATAAGCATGGAATATATAAATAAAGGCAGTTTTGCGTGCGTCCTTAAGTACGCATATTCATGAAGAGAAATGATAACGGTCGAAGGAAAGTGCTCCACCGCGCTTTACTTATTCACGTACATGGCTCACAATACGGGGTTATTTTGTTCCCAGGTTTGACAGTCGGAGAAGCGATTTGAGAAAATGTGAAGGCAACCCTTACAGAATGTAACAATTCGGGAGAAGACACTGCCCTTTGGGGAGGCTTTTGCTCGTAGGCGAGAAACAAATGAGGATTAAAGCTAACGGACGAGAATATTTGAAGCTCGACTGGCATTGATGTTATGATTGCTAGCTTACGCTTCCCAAAAATCTGGAAAATATTTTTATTTTAACTGCAGCAGTGATAAATTGTGGGAGCTTAAATTTTCTTTCGGAAACCCGTGAAACTTGTTATTTCAAAGTCATATCTATCTGCGTTTGAATTCGTAGACGTATTATCATACGTTATGCAGCAAAAATATTATTCTGAATTCATGCTCCATTCTTCATTTGGTCATCTTTAAGCCATTAATTCTGGCAAAACAAGCTGATTTATGTACTAATTCCGCTTATTTACGTATTCCTCTTTATTAATTAAACAAGTGTTAATACCGACTAAACTGTTGAAGAAAAAGTTGACTAAAACGTTGAAAAAAACCTGCATAGGTTACCTACATAGGATTTGATGCTATATCTCCCAAGTTAAAAAAGCTCAGAATATTTATTGATTATTCAATAAAAATACTTGTAGCGAAAACGTTGCCAAATTGCAAATATTTTTAATAGTGTGTGATGTTTGAGTGTTTTGTTTTCAGCGCCATTTTCTCGTGTTAAATTGTAAATTATTGATTTGAACGTCTGCAAATAATAGGAGTTTATCACGAGGAGACATTCTATTTAAATTCTCTCCTTACGTAGTCATCCTGTAAAACTCTCCCGGCTTAAGGACTAAGTTATATCTTTCCCTCCTATAGATTTGCAAATCAGCTTAATTTACTTACAATTAGAAAGGCGATGGAATAATTTACATTCGAACTGAAAATACAACTCCTGAAAGAATAAAGGCGAAAGGCCTAGGTAGAAACTAGAGTTGAAATCAATTACTTCTGCAAATAGCTTCCCGTTTATCCTCTTATTCTCTTTCAAGTTTATGATGGATCCGTGGGATCTTTCCGGTGTCGTGTATCTCGAGAGGATAATATTTCTTGAATATTCATTTTAAAATTGCCCCCACTTTAAGTTCTCACAGCCCCATATTTTTATTACGCAATTTGACTATATTGATGCAATACTCGAATAAAATATTTTATGATCGTATTATTCAAGGATGGTTTAAATGTTCTAAACAATTAGCACCGATGCCAAGATTTGTTCCGGTTGAGATTCTAGCACAAGCTCTATATATATTTACGACAGGAGCCACTTGATAATTCAGAGGTTCACCAAGCCAAACGAGGTGGTTTGAGAAACAAGTGTCTTCATTTAAGAATTTATATAGGATTTGTGAGCTTCGAGCGCTTGAAAGACTCAACTACTAATAATGAATAAAACGAGCGAATGTTCCATACAATAACAAGAAAATGCTCCATCATTTTCCAAGTATAGGATAACATAAAATGAATTATTCATGATATTGCTAAATTTATATGAATACAATTTGTTAAAATTCAGCCGATCAATACCGTTCAATTATTAGATGACTTAGACTTGGACAAGGACTGTGCTTCGTAATTCGAGCACTTTCGTATATGATGGATTCGACAGTCGCTTCAAATGCTCGGTCCAACGTTGAATTCCCTGATACACTCCTGGAATTGGCCTGAAGTAGAAGCAATTTTTCAGGACAATTAAGGCCTCAATAGCGACGTTCACAGCACGTGGTTCAAATTACGTCTATTAGCGTTCGTCACCAGGACTACTCCCTAGCTCTCCGGCGTCATGCAATCTCACTTAGCAAGTTACATTACAATTTTAATCGAAGTTCTCAACATCTACGGAATCTGCACTAATTATTCTTCGATCGATCCGATGGAATAATTGTTAGACGCTTTTTGACCTGGAAATATTTTTTAAATTCAGCATTTGTCACACGGTCAAATAGGCATACGTGCCAAATACGTGATCAAGCACTTGCCAAATTCATATTGCAAATTGGTATTTAAAAAAATGGAATACTAGCGAAGATATAATGAAAAATTTAACCCTTTTAATGCACATATAAAATTTAAAATAATTTGACCTGGTGATATGTAATTTGCTTGAAATTTTGCTTGCTGCAAGCATTAAATTGTTACAATTACTCAATATCAAAGATGAAGCTGTGCTAGATTTATTTAAATTTAACACATACATCAAAACACTCCAAACTGATCATATCCCATAGATATTGATAATTTATCAGCAAATATCAGGTCAATCCAAAAGTTTGTGCGCATTTTTGGGAAATTTTTAAATAGTGTAAATAAAACATCATTTAACATTTGATAACGACGTTTTTAAAAATCTTGTGGAGTCAGAGCCATAATTAACAGTAAATCAGATTGTAGAAAGGATGGATTGGAACTTTTGAACTGACCTGATAGTTAAATATCAATAATACAGGTTGATTGTGCTTTTGTGGAAACGCTTAAACATATTTTATTCGTCCAAAACGGAATTTTATGCGAAGATATCATAAAAAATAATACAACAGTATATCAACAATTAAATTCATCATCGAAGTCGAAAAAGAAACATATGGGTAGCATTGTGAGGATGAACCTTTTCGAAGGTTCAAGTTGATATTAATGATGCTGTTGTTAATTCCATTTGAAATTATCTTGAATCCCTCATTGCATATATTAAATCTATAAATGCTTCAATGCTTTCCAATCCATTTATCTATTTGTCATTCGCCATATCTAATATTTACGCCACACAAATAGCTGTACATGGCTCATATATATCATCATATCTTGAAATCAACTGTTTAATCCTAAATATTTTAATGTATTTCATCTAACTATCGTCTATCTATTCGAATTTTCTATTTTGAATGCATTTCTCTCTTAATTAATTGTATATATTAGGTATACACTCATTATTTTCAACAAATTAAACTTCATAGTTTGTATACTTTGATTAGATCCAAATTTCTAATAAATTCTATGCAAATAAAAATCTTTAAATTTGTATAGCTGATTGCATTCTTAGTATCGTTATAATATTTTATCAATCATTTCGTTTACTAAATTTTAAGTTAATTTAAGCTCATCTAGTTATTTCTACCTTTTACCAAAAGTTAACTGACATTTTCATTGTCAGCTCCCAGATTGAGCTTATTTAACTATTAAACCTTTTAAAGAATGTCATTTATACTTGCATCTTATTTAAACGATCTTTGTAATTGTATTAACTTTATAATATTCATTCTAATGATAATTAATTTTAATATGCTTTTATAATGCATACATGTTTGATTTTAATATCAAAGTAATAAACATTAATATTGTGCAATGTAATGATTAGCATGAAGTATCGTTTTCGATGGCTTCCATGCCTTAAAATGCAATGTAATCTTGAGAGGGGAAAGATACATGCATTCATTTTGATTCTTAGGTCATTGTGACGGGTATAAGATTTTATATGTGCTTGGACACGTGCCAAAGAGGGATGTTCCCTAGGGATCTCACGTGCCACGCAAAATCGGCACTTAGAGACCATTCAAACAAGTCTTACTGCATCAGGTGCAACAGTTCACGTACGTCCCGTTATATCAATATTAGCACTGCCATAATTAAGGAATTACAAAATCGAAGACACGCATGTTGTAGAGTCAATGTTCTCCGCTAAATTGTGCTCGGGGTGCCGTAAGAGTGGCGGTCAATTGTTTCTTTTGATTTTTTTTTAAATCACAGCAGACCTCCGAAGAGAATGACGGACGGAAGGGTTGAACGCAGGCATTTCGCATTTGTCATCCTGCTAAGCCGAGGGAACTAATAAAGATATCCGGAGCCGAAGGGTCGGTCCAGGGCGTTTAAACGCCAGGGATGAGCATCGTAATTAGCACCGCCGAGTGGGTGTTGTGGGGGTGCACACACGTCACAGTGAACCCGAATCCGCCAAAGAATATGTATATACACACGAGAGCTTTGTAATTTTGGAAGCGGATATTTACTTTGATTACTTCCACAGTTGTACGGCGAGGATTTAATGAGACCTTGGAATGTAATATCACGTTCCCTTTTGAGTCGGCTCCTTGGCGAAGTGGGATAACATTGTCTACCCTGTGTAATTTCAGGCTTGTTGTCGGGGTAAAAACGTAAACATTGCCATCTTGTAGAATTTGTAATTAATCCTCGAGCGAAATGGGGACGATAACAGATGTAGACTAGCTAGGCTCTGCGTTCGCTCATTAGGTAAACAATTTACATTAGACATGAGTGCTGCACGGGTCCTTTGTCAGTGATGCTGATGAGGTATCATCTCCAAACAGATTCGCCAAGGTGGCCACTTCGACTTGATGATCTCCTATCTTGGATCGAAAATACTAAAATTGAAATAGACACTCTAAGAAATATCACCGTGGGATCAATGTGAGCTACATGAGGATTTTTAGGATAAAATTCTCATCCAGTAATTTTTACACGATAATAAACCATTCTTAAAAGATGTACAAGAACGTCTGAAGAACAGTTTTCCATCAATCTTAATTCATCTTTAATTCTGCTTTTCTTGCAGACTGATCAAAAAGTCTCTCAGTAAAAAAAACGGCGAACACTCGAAAACAATCATTAATATTAATCAGACTTGCAACTTTGCCATATTAGTGAAAAAATACAATTAAATTATTGCCATATATTAAATAATTTTAATTAATACGAATTGCATAATGGCATTTTTGCGAAATTTTGCAATTGCACTTCTTGCTTCATATAAAAAAATGAAAAATCTTTAATTGATTTCAAATCCATCGTGAGCTGCAGTTTCAATCGTATTTAATTTTAATGTAAATATTTAGGCACGAATATACTATGAAAAATTTAATATGGCGTAAACGATCTATTGTAAATTGAGTTGTTAAATTTGAATTTTAAAAATTACAATTTATTCTTGAAAAGTACAGTTACTGAAAGCATAAAACACGACTTGAACAGCCTAAGTGCAACTAATCCCCAAAAACGGTCAAGCAATAAAACCATTTTGGGTTCTATTTATACTTTCACTGATAAAAGCACAAAATTAAAGCTAGATTTTCCCACGTGCTTTGCTCCTAACAATATTTTTCTATTATCTTAATAGATATTTTTCTTACAATAAATAGATCATTGAAATAAAGATACTGTTGAAAAAGCTCCGATCTAAAAAGTAATTGATGATGAAATAATATTAAAATGCAATACTTTCCAATATCGACGTTTCAACGTGCAATATTCTATCGTTTGTGTATTTTTTCAGTTTTCTGTTGTATAAATTTTGTATGATCTTTATTTGCTATTCTTAAAGTGCATTATTTATGCCTACATTGGCATTTTATCGCGTTACGGTATCGCTTGAAGCAGCAATTATATAGCTCCGGCTTTTGTCGCCTTGCTCGAATTGCAACAAAGAATTCGCTGGGGGCACAAAACCAGATACCGGAAACATCTCATCCTTTACTCCGGGACTGTTCCTGGTGCGATATCTCCTCTGTTTCCCGGAGCGTGTAATGAAAGCAAAACTTTAGCGATCTGTGTAAAGTATTAACAATTAATGCAGATGCTGCGGCCTGCGGCGTCGCTGCGCCTGGGAAAATGCGTCGTCACACAAACACTGCAAACACACACAATACACGTCTAAGGAAGCTTTAAGTGTATCGAACATCGATACCGAATCAACACGTGCCTTCGCAGGAGCAATCCCGAAATATTATTTGTTATCCCCTTGTTTTGAGCAAATATTTTCTGAAGTCTACTTTATTTTCATTTTGCTCCCCGCGCGGAGGGATTTTCCCGAAAGTGTCGGGACCACTTCAGATATATATATCCACGGAAATTATTTGCGATCGCACAGATTTAATAAGAGGAAATTGGAATGGAGACTTGACGAGCATCGCTTGGGAATACTCTTCTTTTTTCTTTCGCTCTATTTTCTTCCAGTGAAAAAAACAACTTTCTCAAACGCATTACGTTCTACGAACCTTGAATTTGTGGGATTACTAGTCGATTGTTTTTTTTTGCGATTGCGATTTTCCTTTTTCCATTTCTTACGTGACGGTTTTGCTTTTGTAAATGATACCGTGACATACCATTGCGGCCTCACAAAAGGTAATACTCGTTTTACTTAATTCTATTCAGCTACTACAAAACTACTCGTACATACAAAATGCCTAAAACAATTTAAAACAGATCCAAAAGCAATACCTTTTTTTTTCATTCACATAATCTTGCATCTAGATAAAAATCAAATCAAAAAATGTCTTGATCCTTTACATAGTATTAATTTGTTCATACGCCTGATAAATGGACGATTTCAACTAGTTTAGTTACAGATCGCAATAGGATCAACGCAAAAAAAAAAAATTAACCATCCCTTACTTGTTGGGTGTTTGCTCAAATCATATTAAGAGAAATTATGGGCATAGTTGTAAGATCATTCTACAGAAAATCTAATACACAGGATTTCAAATGGTTTACATAAGACTCCACACTGTAGTTCTTAACCAGTAGATTTTTTTCATTTGAAGACTTATTTGAATAAAAGCAATCAAACAAAAATGCCAAGCAAATGCATTGTACATTTGTACAAAATTCAAAAAGGAAGAATAACTAATCTTAGAAAAAAAAATTAAACTTCATTGAATACCCTTTAATAAGTTTCATATATAAGCATGGAGATAAATCATAAATTTAAAAGCACCAAACAAACATAATATTAGGTCATACCACACGAAGAGTCAGAATTTCACTTAATTGGATTGCATAGTTGTGTATAAAACAAGTTTAACTATTTGAAATTGACAATGGTACTATAATTTTCTATTGCCTTTTATAGAGAAATTGTTGTTATTTTTATTACTTTCTATGTGTTTCAACAGAATTGTGTCAATGAATAATTACTTATTTTATAGGACTTCAAATTGAGATCCAACTCAGATAAAGCATCATAAGAAATATCATCAGAGCATTCAGAGAAAGATCAATTTGTGAGAGAAAAATAAATACAATAAAAAATTGATTATATTAATCTCGACAATGTGTTTCGAAGAAGAAGTTAGATGTAAGCTAAACGTGTATTTCTCACCAATTTACATCATAGAACACGTTAAAAGGCTGGATTATTTGGTGCCGCACGAATTGTCCAATTCCAATGAATCTCCAAGACATTTACCGAAGCTTTTCATGCATCAAAAAAACGGTGCATACATCGTGTACAAACATTCCCAAATTAAAACTTAAATTGCTAGATTATATCACATCCGCCAGATCTCCAACAGCTTTTTACCATTTTTGGCACTTTTAAGCACTTTTTAAGAAATAAAAGTTCCAAAATCAGAAAGAGGTAACTCAAGGGTTTAACGAATTTACTGGCTCTAAAGGTGCGGATTTTTATAAAAATGGAATAAGTAATTCAACTTCTTATTAGCAAAAGAAGGGAATGAAGATTATTTTGAATTATTTTTTATATTTTGTAAAAGTTATGGCAGCTTAATTCTCATCTATGAATTCTGAAAGTTCACGTGGTATGCCCTAATATATTAAATGCATAGTATTAAATTAATCCCCCAAATTTATATTTTAAGGGTGATTTCAGACTTTTTTCCATGATTTTAATTTTTTTTAATGCTTAATTTTTAAATGTGGTTAGCGATCACATTTTAAAACCGGAGATATGCTATAAAAGCCATAACAAAGTGACAAGCAATTTTTTTGCCGAAATTATTGCATTTACTGTGTCTGATCCTGATGTCATCAAGTCTAAAGAATCTAAGAGAAAATCCAAAATTTGTAAAAGAGTCATCATGAAAGAATCATCCATAACATATATAATAGTATCTAGTATCTCATCGTATAAAAATAGTTTACTCATATGCAAAATCTATGTCATTTTTCCTCAATCATTTATTTCTTGATCCCTGTTGATTTCAGTTTTTTCTTAATATTTTTCATTCATAACCATTTTACTTTAAAGTTTCCTTTATTGTTTCAAAAACATTGCATATCGATAATGATTATAATTGGCAAAATTCACTCAATACTAAAAGCGTTTGATTTATGAATTATCTTCTCAAGTTTGAAATTAGAGCATCTCTAACAGTTGAGGAAAATAATATATGTGGTAATAATATAGGTAATTGATGAGTTTTATGTAAGGTAAATGTTCTTCTAATTTATTAATAACTTTCATATTTATACTTTTAGAAACAATAAATCAGATTAAATATATATTATGGAGATTTATCGAAAATATTAAGACTCTTGATTCATTTAACAGCTTATTACACATAATAATGGCAGATCGTTTTTAATCAATTTATTTATAAGGCTATCATATATGGATCAATTTCGAAGAATATCTAATATAGAAGAGTGTGAATTTAATATCTGTCGGTGCTCAGCTAAAATCCTAACACTTATAAAGCACACGTTCACCCACCCACGAACGTCTAATATTTTTCAGTATAAATTTCAATTAAAACACCCCACCTATATTTGCGCCCTTGCTGCACAGGGTGTAACGCAACACTCGATATATGACCAATCTATCTTAGTTAGCCTTCTGTCTGCAAGGATGCCAGAGTGGGAAGGCGTTAATAAATCAATTAGCTACGATATTAATCCGATTAAGATCCAATAGTCCTGTTCACGTGTCGAACAATACATTTTTTTCGGTATGCGTAATTTTGTATTAGCTTAATTAGAACATAGATGCTAAATTGCGCTGCCGGCATTTGAGGAACTCTTAAGCCGGCATGGATATATTTATCAATAAATTTTTATTTAAATCCATTCCACAGAGTGTTAAATCGTTTGAAATGTCTGTAGTAAGTTTTAGGGGTTGAATTGCGGCTATAAATTTTTATTTCGCCGCTCCGTCCAATTGATACGCAACCAACTTTATCTCCAGTTCGAAATTGCGGATTTCATTTTATACTTCATCAAAATCTTTCCAATAAAGAAAGTAAACATTAGTGTTGTAATAAATTCAGAATTTGCTAAATGTAAAGTCGCCATCTCACCAACCGTGAACTCATCGGTTCCAACGAATGAAACAACCAATTACCCTCTCTGATAAATGCGCCAGCGTTCACAGGGATGATGAATCGATGGTTACGACTATGGAATTTATAAATTGATAGACTTTTAAGTCTGTATGAAATAAATATATATAAGATTAATTAAATGTCGTTTTTGCTTCGACAAAAATCGAAAAATCGACAAAACTGTTTTTATTTCATCTTATTAAGCAATGTTATTGATTTCTCAAATTATTAAAAAATTATAGTCATTTAAATGCACATTTTAGGTGGTAGAAGACCTATGGGTAAGTATTAAAATTATAATTATTAACCACTTCAGTGCTAAATTCTAAGATCAAGGAAATTACGCTAGATCTGAAACCAGACGATCAATTGAAAATATTAACATTTGTGATCTTCCAAAATTTTTAATATAGTGTTTTTTTTCCTCAATCTGGATTTAAACCTGACCCTTTATAATGATGGCCCAGGAACTAATCCCATACTTCGTTCAAGTATTAGTACACCCATGTCATCTAGTTCGTAGATATATTCTCTAGGGATGAAGGATTTTCATATGGTATTTGTTATTGCCTTCCACATTTGGCAAAATTAAGATTTAGTTGTTGGATTTGGATTATTAAACATGATTTTAAAATAGAATTATTGATTCAAATCAGTCATTTGAAAATAAATAAAATCGTCTTGAATTATGTCATACATTCATAAGTTAATTTAAACATTATCACATTATGTCGAAAATAATAAAGTTAAGCTAGAAAAAATGTAAACATCCATGAGTATATGGAAAAGTAAATTGATGGAAGATGGAAATTCAAGCAGCCTTAAAAGGACTGATGATGGCGATAACAAAAATAAAATCTTGCGCCGTGAACAAAATTATTATGTCAAAAATAAAGGCGCTTTATCAGGCCGTTGTTTGAATGAATCGTGCAAGAAATATATTTTTTTAAGGCTTTGCGAAAAGAAAATAACGCAGGTAATAATTTCTGCGAAACAGCCTATTCAATGCGAGCTCATATGAATGTTAAGACCGACGCCGAGCAAACAATCGCTTATTGTAATACAGATTTTCATAGGGCTGCACGGGCACCACGCGTTCGCAGCACCTGGCCGAGAACAACAATAATTCTTTTACACGATCTAAAGAGGAATCCATAAAAAAATATGAGTTGGAACAAATTTTAATAAAACGCAGTTCTGTGTACACTTAACGCCGGGGATGGGGATTTGATCCAGCCCAATAAACCCGCCGCACAATTCATTCGGTCCTCTTTTTATATTAACTCCACTTTATTACTTTTTATGGTTGATGGTGATATTTGAATTTCCTTTGAGGGAACGAAATGATAAGTAGGTTGCAGAAATAAATATTGACTACATGTACGTATACTGAAATGACAGGCGCAACATAGAAGCGAGGATTCGCCACGGACGATGCGAAAAATTGGGGTTGTAATTATGCTTCGGAGTTATTGCAGAAATTCTGTTTGAACGAGCCACACAACCCTTAAAAATTCTAAATTAAATCCGGAAACTTTCACGATCCAATCATATTTTTACAAATGCACTCCAATTTATAATTTCATTTTCATTATGTTTTATTAACATGGTTTTTACTTTATGCAATTCATCCCCATTTGTTACTCTCCCCAGTATACGTAACTGATTTAGGGGTTAATTCAATAATTCATCATAATTTACATTAAATAAATTTTAAGCATCCATATTTACTGGAAATCAATTTTAGATTTACTTTTTTGTCAATACAAAACATTTTTAATTTCATATTTTTCACATATTGAGGATATTAATTTTACTTAATATAATAATCTCTAATTATAGTAATTTTATCGCCATCCTGGAAATGCAGTTGTTATTAACCTCTCAAATTAACCCTACATCTATACTTCAAGCTATAATTAAACGAAGCTACTTACTAAAAATAAATATTTTGAGATATAGATGAAACTCAAAGAAAACTAAATATATTTACTCTAATTAATTCAAAATAATAATTGTTTATTATTGAATATTAATCCAATATCCTTTTGCATCTTCAATAGTAGTAACAATAATTTATTAAATAAAAGCGATGGAAAATTGCTATTTCTTGTTTTCTTAAAGTCCCATTTTTATAATCACACATAACACATCATTTTTATTGAAAAACAGATCCAAATGAAGAAGAATAAAATTTAGAGTGAAAAAATCCTACGAACTTATTGAGCGATGTGTAAAACATCATTCGTTTTTCAAAAGAAATATTTAAAAAATAACTACGGATTTGAGAGTTAAAATGGCGAAAAAGAGTATGTTAACACATTTCAAGCAGCTTACGCCTTATTGAGAGTTTGTGCTGCACAAGTTTATATCTTCTCAGGGTGGCTTTTAGCAATCCCTTTTATGGGACTATTGCCAAGCATTTTGACAGGTTGACAATAGTCGTATTCGTAGCAAATGTGTTTTTAAAATGTGATCGCCAATTACACCTTTTAAATTATTGAGTTTGATCATCTGTCATCTGATATTTATCAAAGTCATCCGAAAAACGTTTTCTTTAAACTGAAACTCTTCTAAGATTTACAATACTAATTAATGGATTTTTAAGTAATATTTGAAATCGTATTTTTTACTCGTCTTCCTTATTACAGTAACAAATATCTCCACTTCTTTATCAGATCCTCTATTTTTAAAGACCACTTAATCGCAATAAATATCGAAAACTTGGCTATTACAAAGGTTTAAAAAACAGCATTAATATTTGCTTCGCCAGTTTATATCATCATTAAATATATTCATCGATGATTACAGCCACTGAATAAAAATAACCTTGAATGGGATTATTTTTCTGGAATTATCCGCAGCTGTGTCTCTCCCGGGCATATAAATATTTACACCGGGATGGTTTCGTAACAAAATTTAGCTGAATATTATATTTATGCTAGTCTTATCGAACAGTGGTCTGTAAACAGTTCGGCGTTGAAGTTGTTTATTTATGAGGCGCCGTTCATTTTTCCAATCTGCTTTGACACTGGAGCTTGGAGTCCTGCGCTTTTGGGGTCCTACGAGACCCCGGCAGAGCTTTACGCACGTTTTCAGTATTATAAAATTTACGAGGCAAATTTGTTTTCGGCGTTGCGGTGCCTCGGCAGGCAGCAGCCTCGGTTGGCAATCTTAAATTTCAATCATGTAGCGAGATTGTAAGATTTCCTCGCCTTTATGGCGGAGGCTTTTGATCGTCCCCTACCCTGGAAGTCTTATTAGCCGCCGACTCGTGTTGTTATTATTGCATCAGCAAACTTTGCGCATCCACCCAAAAAATATTGCCGGGTTACGGTGGGCAACCAAATCCTGCCAGCAGGGATAATGTACGAGCCCCTGATTCGCTCACGAACAGGGTGACTCTGGCCGAGGGTTTCTTTCTCCCTATATTTCACTGATACTTTTGCCTGGAGGCGAATCCACATCCGACTTTCATCTTGGCGATACGCATTGCTGCGGATGATCAAAAAAGTACCAAATTGATTAATATTTATTTTGTGCAAAACGCCGAAAATACTTTTAAATTATACTTTTATCATTCGAATTCCATTTCCTATCTAGGATTGCAGATAAAATAATATAAGATATTCTCACTCATAAATAATAATGTTTCATCCAATACTGTGCCTTTTATCATCTGTCTGTCACTTGTGTTTCAAAAATCTTACGATGCGATGCGATAAACGATACGTTTTAACCAAATAAATACGATTTTACAGCAAAAAAAAAATACAATTGATTGTGAGATGATAATGGAAATATTGTTTCTCTTTTGTCGTTTGTGGTTCCGTAAGAACGCGTATGGAAATATTTCCAAAGCGCTTGTTAAGTACTAAACTATATATACAATGTGTAAAATATATGGATGAAACTTTGAAGTAATGCAAATATTTAAAAGCTATTTTTTTACTATACATTAGACTTAATATTATATTACAATTTTGACGATAATGGTGATATAATATTTTGATTTCACCCCTAACAAATAGGCTTATTTAATACACATATTTTCAAATAATTGACTATATATTGAAAATAGTATTTCTTCGAAATTTTCAGTTAATAAAAAATACGTATTGAGTTCAAAAAACATTCTTAGAATACATTTTATCTAGGTTACAAATCATTACTCTTAGTCACCTCATGTTCGCCACTACATCCTTTTTTTCATTTTCCGAACTTTACCAGGTGTTTTCTTTGTATATCTATGTATAGACATCCTACATGAAGCAGTATACATAATCAATTTATTGTTTTCATAATACTTCTATCATCATTTTCACAGAAGATTTCACTAATTAGCACTATTATTTTGGTTCAAAAGCCCGTTTTAATCTCATATATAGATCAATTTATTTTTGTGCTGAATCTTACAAATATATTTAATATAGATACAAAAAATACTCCCTTATTGTCATTCGTGTGAATAGATTAAGTTATTTACGAACCATCTTGTTTCTGTTCATCGTGGATATACTCGTGATGGGTTGACAGAGGGCACCTTTATATGAGTCAATCTGGCCTTCCCTCCACCCTGCACACAAACATTACTTCAGAAACACACAACCACAACACAACCCTCTTCAATTCGCTGGAACTACCTTATATTTAGAATATTTGCTCCATTGCCCAAGACGAATCCAGACGTAAACGTATCCCGTAATCACTCAAGACTGCCGTAGGTCAAAGGCAAACTTGCTCGAAGGTCAGATTATCGTCCGACGACGCCAAACAATGCTCATCCCACACACATGAGATGATACAAAAAAATGCTTAATTAAATCTAATTTGATCTGGCGTCGCTTGGTAATAAGATCAACACTTATATGTTCGGAGTCCCTTTGGCAATACATGGCATCCAGGGATGCATCCGAGGGTGAGGGAAGCAGTTTCCTGGCGGCTTATTGCAATTTGCCTCCATATTTCCTTAACTGAACTGTACACCCTCTTTCTCTTTCGGCTTTTCCTTAAACCATTACCGTTGCCAAATGCACTTAAACGACTTGCACGGAGGAGCGAAAAAATAAACAGACACACCAACGTATGGCACTTGTCCACGAATTATATATGGAGACACATTTTTACGACAAAATTTGCTTAAACATTCTTAATTCATTTTTAATGATTTAATTCAATGGATTTTTATGCCCTTTATAACATCAGAATTTTTAGGGGTTGTTATAAAATATTTTAATCTTATTGATTTTCGGCCGTGATACCTTTGACCTTAATGATGGTGTTGGATATAGTGTATCAATTTTAAGATTCAACTTATAAATAAGAAGCCAATTGATGCATTGGAATAAAATAATATACATTTGAATGGTGTTAATACCCCTAATAAGTATTTTAGTTCTACACTCAAATGATTTATATGTCTAGATTGCGAATAAATGTTTAAGTATTATACATTGTGATTTTGTTTATTTGTTGGTTCAAAAACTCAAACAAAATCCAAAATTATGACCTGAATTGTGAAATCATATTTTTGTGGTCATTCGATGCTCCAAAATTGTTCAGAAAAATTATTATTTTTTGTTAGTATAAAGCTACATTCTGAATATTTTCCAATTCAAGGTGCGTTCAAAATGTATATTAAATGGCTTAAGCTTAAATATCAAATACAACATGCCCTCATTTTTTTAATTAAACCAAAATATATTTTCAGCTTACAAACTATTTATTAAATTTAAGCATAAATAAGGTAGCTTTTATCAGCTACAATAGAATGTCATTGGTAACACTTGATCTGGAAAAAATGTAGATTGATCTTTCAATACTATGTAATCGTAAAATCGCAAATATATTTTACGTTCAATACGTAAAATATACAATGATGATAACAAAAAAATGTCATATTTTAAATAAATATTTATGAAATATATCAATCTTATTGCATTACTGCTTTGCATGCTTCATGAAGACAATCTGATATATTGGTTTAAATTATGTACAAAAGAGATTTATACATTACGTCCCGAGGGTCTTCAGAAATGCGTTTCATCCTCCATGAATAGTAAGTAATGCATATACATTTTTCAATACATAAATGCCATTACTTAGTTTGCACTGGCTGCATTTTGCCAAATAAAATTATGTGCAAACGTATCGCCATTACTCATTTTAATACAGAAACGGGCTGCATTCGTTTGGGGGTGCATAAGACTGTCGTTTATTTTCCCTTGTAGCGTTTCCTGCATGGCTTAACCCGCAAAGTCCTCACCCTCCTAATGCTCCTGCACCTTCTTTATCTATCTTTTTGGCCGAAGACTTAGACCGGCCTAGAAGGAGGAAGCGTTGCAAATTTACCAATTTTAGCACCCCATAGCAGTAAATAGGCGCCTGTGCCTCATCCCACAACCCCCGCATAGCCTAAAAACATAAAAGCTTAACGCCACGTTTGCCCTTCATTTCATTGGGGTAATTCCTGTAACGAGAACTAATGCGATGCTGCCCAGGGCCGGTTGAGCCCTCTTGGCACTGGATCATAATATCTAGTAAAGAAATTGCTAACAATTTTGAGCATGGACCCATTAAGTCACTATAACTGCTCGCATTCATCCCCTTCCTTCATATATATCAATATTTTTTTTGGCCATAAAAAAAACATTTCGTCCATCAAATGAGCGTATATTTTATCAATTGAGCGCCGGATTTTAACTTTTTATAATTTCTCAATAGCGAAATAATATCTTGATGCGGAAATAATGAATTTGGTTGGCAATAACTGTCAAGAAAACAACGTCAAAGATACTGCGCCGCCTAGAAAGTCACCCCCTCCCTCCGTCAAAGAAACGCCACTTCTTTGTGATGATTTTAAGATGAGGGAAAACTTTAAAGGTTCCTCAGAAATTAAATTTTAATACGCCCTCCAACCTTCGAGGCTCATTCTCCTCTCGAGATATCGCCGGGCTTATTTGGGCAAACCTCTAATTTTTTTGCGCTGCCTTCTTTGACTTAAGGATTATAATAAATAATGCACGTTCATGACGGCGAAGATCGGTCAAAAATAGGGATAGGGATCAAGCGTTGAGTTATAAGTGACAACGACTTTTCCCTGAGGTTGTAAAGCCGATTTAAATATTTATTCTAGAACAAAAAATAAACTCTCGCACCCCCTTCAAACAGACTCTATCCAACCCAAACATGTACTCATGTACGATCATGATCAATACTTCCTTAAATATTCAAACCTTTCCGAGAAACACCAATTATTTTTAAGATTTTAACCTTGACATTATCATTGAGTAATTGAATAAAATATGTAAAATACCATTCGTTTTTTACATCATTTTCATTATCTTCTGATAAGTTTTATGGTGTTATGAAAACTTTATTGTTACGCCATATGTGCATACCGATAGTACCCGCTTTGGTAATGTTCAAAATTTTGCTCATACTAACTTTGCAGAATGGCCAATCATCTTAGAATTTGCAGTTCAACTTCGAAGGAAGACTTCTTACGATCCCAAATAAGGCAGTGCTCTGTTTGAAAGCGACGTTTGAAAATTTAGGCAATCTTGCTTCATAGAACAATTATCATTATGGGAGAAATCCAATTTATATTTATGACAAAAAACTATAAATAACATGTATCTTTCTGAAGACATGAAACATATTTTATTGAAACCCACCACATTATTTTTTCTCTGGAAACATCTCATACGAATATCTTCTATGTACGATAATGAGTATGACATCTTATAAAGATGAAGGTTAAATGGATGACATATCTATTTTTGTATGAATATCTAAATATTTACTGATGGTTATTTAGATTTTAATGTTTAATATGTCAGTCTTATTACTACTATTTTTTTTAGAATGCGTTGATTTATTTGATGGAAAACTAAAAACGTATATTTTTTACCATAAACGTATTCTTATAGGTACAATAACATATTTTTAATGGGATTTAAAAAAAAATACCATTAAAAAAGGATGCATCCTTAGCATATGAATCAATTAATATTGCCTCAAAAAGTTAAGAATTTGCGTCCGATTTCATTTTGTATTCGCAATAATTCTTCCAATTTTTCGTTACGCATAAAACATTTACAAACATCTATAAGAGTAAGAATTTAATTTATTTATCAAATATCAACTCATTTCTCAGTTTATAAACAATTTAAAGCGCATTTTTTAGATACGTTTCATTTAAAACTGCAGGAGGTAATGTTAAGGCGACATTTTTATTTTTATTTACACGGAGAGAGATCTCAGCTGCGAGACTACAAAAGAACCGACGGGAAGAACATGTCTTTCCACGCGCAGAGATATTCGTCATATAGTCAACTCTCTCTTTTTCTTTTTTTTGCGTTAGCATCTCAATCTCGCGCAAGCGAAGAAGGTGATTTATAAATAATATCAATGTGATTATTTATTTATTCTCAAATTAATGACTTTTTAAAATTCTATAAATCGTTTTTTAATTTTTTTCATGGTCGTTTCTTTTATATTTGTTTCATACAGTATATAACATTTAAGATGGTATGCTTGAACTCAATATATATTATGTATGAATTGATCTTGAAGTTTTTTTGGCACTAGAGCAAACTTTAAGGGGGTGATATTCATAAAGGAGCGCTTTGTTCTTATGCGACCTTTGATTGAAAAATCAATAGCGATATCCAGAGAGGTCAAGAAAACTCTACATGTTAAGGCTCTTCCGACAAATCTCTTTTTGCTGGCAGCCTGCGACCCTCATTTTTTCCCGTCGGTCCAAGTAGGATTCAGACTGACATACTTTTCAGCATATTAACGACCTTTTCTGAGCGCTGAGATACATTGTTATGTAGATGACATTACTGGTTTTTCCACGACGCTGAAAGTTGCTCCGAGATATCGTGCGATTTATGGTCACCGCTTTTTTCCTTTTACTTCGGCGACTCGTGCCGAGTTTTCCGGCTTTTGTGTTTCGTATTTTGGTCATTTAATATCTTCGATCTCAATGCTTTGAAACTCAATCTAAGTTTGCGCCATTAATAAATCCTTCAGAGATGAATAGTACCTGCCCACTTTTTAAGCAATAACTCAGTAGGCTAGGCCTTAAAAATGACAAAAAGTTTATTCGATTCTCGGTATGATATTTATTACAAAATCAATTTTAATACACAAGTTTAGACCTCTTTAATATGATCGTGAAATTTTTATACAGCAAAACAAGATGAATTTCTTCAATTGTCAAAATGCATTTAATTAACAAATGTATTCAATCTACATACATATATGGCGTTTAATGTGTGTATGTCTGTCTGTTTTTATAACAAACAATAGATCGTAGCCAATTTTTAATCACGAACTCATCAAAAATATGCGCCATATATATAGAGGAAACTTTTATCAAACAACCCTTCCCTAAGTCTAAGTCTTTATTTATCTTTAAACAGAGGTTATTTTGCCTTTATAAGCATCTGAAAAGATGATCTATATGACGCTAAAGTTTTAACGTGTGAAGACATTATATAAAAATAAATAATATTAAACTACATCTAAAACGAATGATAAAACATCGATGGTGAACAATTTGGCAGACTGAAATGATGATTGTTAAGACCCAAATCAGAAGCGTTTTAAGATATATTCAATTTTGGAATATTCACATGAAAAATGTGTATTGGAATAATTTTAGCTGAAATGTTTGCCACTATAGTTTTCATTAATTTCAAACAATTCTCCATGCGTTTAATATCCTTTCATTTCAACTGGCGCACAAATTTATGTTGCGGTCAACGGTGATTACCAAATATTATTAAGCTGCGATAATTGTTCGACAAATATGAAATACGAATTTATAATCGACTCAATAATGGCTCGTCGAAATTATGCCTCGATCCATGCAAAATATTAGCATACGTACAAAGACCGGAAGACGAGCAAAGTTTTCACCCGAAAATTTTTCATATTTTCGCCGCGAACGAAAGCCATTTTGTTTGACCTGTTAATGTTTCACATTTCATTACACCTTCTGCGTTATTGTGTCGGGGAATCCTTGAACACATAAAATTTGTATTACACAACTTTTAAACACTTAAAAGTAGAAAAGTTTGCGGTGCCGGGAGGGTAGAGGAAGTTTCCGTGGTGGTTGAGGGCTCGGGCACCTGGGGGAGGGTGAAATTTAGTGCGGAATAAAAACACGACATTTTTAACGGCGCGTCGAAAAGTTAAGGCATTTATCGTTATTAAATTTTCCCGAATGGGGTCGGGAATTTTCTGCGAACAGCAAAAGGGAAACAAAGCACCCCCCAACCCTCCTCCAGTGCCGAAAAATTCGTATTTTTGTCAAAAGCGACTAAATTTAAACTAACTCCGGGGTGTGTATGGCGCTTGTTTAAAGAACGAGAACAAAGTGTAGGAGACGAATACGCCGTTTTTTAATATATTTCATCATATTTATAAGTTGTTTTCTACTTCTTTCTATCCATTTCTGTCTAATGGAATGATCATCTATATGAGATTCATCTTGTGATATTGCCAATCATTCAAATTGTCAACAAGTATTTTCATCATCAACAAAGTCTTTGTCAACGTTTCATTAATCTACACCATTAGTATAATAATTTAGATCTTGGTTCCTCGTTATAAAGTTTATAGTTCAAATCCATACTGTAGAAAAATTATCATTGTATCAACGTATTCATATTTTCGATTAATTTCTTGAAACCAAGGTTATCTTTATTACCTGGATCTATATATAGTACAGATATAGTACAATAGAATTCTCAGAGATCATCTAAAATATTATTTCATCACATTGACATTTTTATCACATAATATTCTAAACAATAATAAAATTATACTATATTTTATTTAATATCTTAATTTACATTTTGTACATAAATTTCGTTGTAAATTTCACCCTTCGTTGTAAATTTTACAGGTTTATCACCAAAACGTCGTTTCTGATAAAACACATTATTCATACACTCGTACATTGTTGCATTTCATAAAATATGATAAAAATCAATTGCAACATCATAAATTTTATATTGCTAAAGATAAAACAGTCCACTATGATGATATACAGATTTTTTTGCAACAATAAATACGTTTTTTTTTAAGGTTTTTAACATATTTATAAAAATGATTGGCTAGCCTTAGAATTTAACAAAGTTTATTGAACTATATCCAAATTTGAAAGAATTTTCGATATATTTTTATTCATTTAAAATAAAGAATAAGGGGAAAAATTGTAGATGATCATATTATGGATACAAATATACAAGAAACCTTTATTGGAAGCATCTTATCAAAATTTCATTTCAAGCTTCTTCATCAATTTCTTAATTTTTCGTTAATTCTCAAAATGCAATCCACATTTAAATTAAATACCATGAGGGAGGCTAAAGTTTGGGATGACTATATTATCCGCAGGGTCTTAAAGTAACAACGAACAATATTTGGAACAGATGGCCTTCGATGTAATATATATCAATATTTATTAGAAGGGTGGAGATGTGCTATACATATTTTGCCATGGTATATATTTTAATAATACTATTTGTATAGTAAGTTTATAAATAATTAGGCTTATTTCAAGGTCATGGAAAAGTTATGTTTCCTAAATCTGAAAATTTTAATACTGCAGTCATTAGTTAAGTCGCACATAAATGACCAACGATAAATATATGACCTATGCAAGTAATTGCTTCATTATAATCACTCACTGCATTTCTAGAAATTCAAATCAAAACGTAGTAGATGATCTAATTTTTAATACTCATCAAATTAAAGCCATTGATATTGCATCAATAATATACTTTAACGTAAAAAATATACATTTTTTTGATAATGAAATACATATGTTAGTGTTTCATTGGACACTATTGCTAAAATTATTTCACGCCTTCTCCCCTAACCAATGAATAACAAAAAATGGATGCCACAGCTTGCACACAACTGGTGCACATAGCCTGAATTCCATTACTTTTACAATCTACAATATTTTTGCATCCAATGGTATTCATAGGCGTTAACTATTATATACACTTAGGGATACAACGTGTGTATCATATGTTAGCCATGTATCTAGACTGCGTTCCAGTGCGCTTATGGCAATAATGGTCCGGTTCTGCAACATTTAATGATGCAAACACGTCCACTAATATTTTTCTAACTAAACGACCCTCTGCCTATGGCATCCCTTGTGATACCCACAGGTTCCATATTTGATGCATAGTATAAACCGGAAATCGCTACGAATTCCGTATTTCTTTCGGCGACCGTTGACGTAATCTTTATCGCCTTTTCCCTGCGCTAGTCCAGGGTGTAAATAAGGAGGAGATTTCAGGAAAAACAGGAAAATCCAATTCATTTATTGAATGGGTCGGCGCTCAGCGCTGGCCCATTACTGTCGAATCGCCGGCGCAACGGCATTTTTCTTCGCCGCCACGCCCGATCTTATCACCTCCGTTTCTGCGTGTCGTAAACAAATTAGTATGCACAGTCCGTATCGATCCCGGAGGCATTAGAAGGGTTAAGGCCTTCGGGAAGGGCGCCGAATCCCGCAGGACGACGACTTGAAAGGATAAAGGGGACCTATCTCACCGAAACATTCATCACAGAGTCGCATATCTCATGATCTTGCGCCTCGTAATTACCTGCAACTATCGAACCGGATGATCTCGCACTTGTTCATTAGTCTTTTTCAACAATAAAAATGTAATTAATGAGGCTTTTTTTAACCAATTTAATAAAGCGATTCATTAAAATAGAGCCCAGAAACGATAAAAAATTGCGCCAAGAACGGTAGGGGAGTATAAAAGTTAAATTAACTCCTTGCGAGAAAACTTTATCTGCAAACTGCAAATTAAAGAGTTCAAGCAAATACATCTTTAATCTTTATTATTGCAACAAACAGCATAAAGTACATACATTTACTAAATTTTTTAATAAAAATAATTGCCATTGAAAGAAATATTAATTTAGATACCGTAGAAATAATGGTTATAAAAACATTTTAAACAAATCTGAAAATCTAAATCTGGATAACTTATTTCATCTAAGTTATATTAAGACTAATGTCCTCTGTCTACTCAGTTAAAGAACTCTTATTCAGGTCAAATTTAAATACTATGTATGGAATCAATTTCCTAATTTAATTTTGTAATAATTTCACGTATTCTTAATCATGCTTGATTTTAATTAACATGCTGCAATTAATAATTACATAACCAAAAATATAGATTGCCAGATAAAATGGTAGCAACTCCGCTGCATTATTACATCGAATTTCTGATATTATTTACAAGCCATAGGAAGCATTCTGTAATGAAACAAATTGTAAAAAGTTATCCTGGATACTGATTAATAAACTTCGCTCAAAGCCTTACAAAATCCAAATAGCGTACGATCTCAAATACAATTATAAAAATATATAGCTTGAAATTTAAAGGTGCTGTAATATTTGCACAAAAGCGAAATCTCCCTGATTTTTTTTGTCTCAGATCATAAAATATTTACTATTGAGCAAATATTACTCTATCAGTAATTGTAAGCAGCGACTGACTATGATTAACTTAGATCATGAATTTATTAAGAATTCCCATGAAAGGCATCTAAATAATACAGATATTGATGTCGTTACACAGAGCCTGTAAAATTTAAACATGAATCCCAAACAAAGCAGAGAATTGGCTTTTTAAATCATCAATAAAAATGAAATTTTTGGCATTTTTCCTAAGAGAATTTTAAATATTATTGATTGCCTTCTAAGTATGAATGAATTACGATCAGGTTATCTGAATTGTAATTTACACGATTTCAAGTTCTATTAAAAATATCGTGCAATGTAAATCCGCGTTAAACGAGGCTATAAGTACACGCAGAACATTATTTTTAAAATAATGGTGACATTTTGTTATATAAAAAATATTTTCTTCTAGGTATGCAATTGCCAATTAAATTTTCTATCCAAATCATGAATGCTTCTTTATAATAATTGAGTATGCATCATTTTATTCAATGATGTTTAAATCTTATATAAGTAGGAAGAGTGGTATTCAATCTCCTAAATGTCTTAATCAGATAAAATATTTTTTCTGGCTTTAAACCAGAAACAGACCCAGAACAATTCCACTATAACAATATTTATACAAAAAAATTAAATACAAATTAATGATGCAGATAATTTTTAAAAAAAATGTATCTCCAACAGGATAAGAGGAATATAAGCAGAGAACTGCATGTCCTCGAATCACTTAAACTGACAGTTGTAAACTTTAGTTTGTTGCTCGTATATGTCGTGGATTATGTCCATTTTGCATGTACAAAGCTTATTTTTCCACGTAGCCACATTACAATAGTAAAAATGTGGAAATAAAATAAAACGCCCCGACCAGTTTGTGGGAACCTTTTGCACGCGAGCACGCCTTGTATCCTGTTAATAATAAACGTTTCACACGAATTTTTAGTAGTTTAATGTCTTTTCATACTGTGTAATCCGCTTACTGTCAATTCTGAAACTAATAAAATGTTCAGCTCGTGAGTTTGCTCATATTTTTGGATTAATTCAAAAGTGTCACAGTGGATGGTTTCAGACTAATTTTAAACAAATGAGCCCGAATTTAAAAGTTCTGCAGACACGATATGGCAAATATGCGAGAAAAATCAATTTAAATCATATTTATTCGAATTGAAATGCACGCTCGAGGGGTTAAAAAACACATAAGAATTAATTCTAAGCATTTACGAGCGTGTTTTTACGTATTACATTAGTAATGTGAATATTTGTTTAAAGCGTTCACGCCTAAGGGTTGAAATTCCCTTTTAAAACGTCCAGCAGTATTTACGACTTTACACTTTTATTTATATAATAATTATTCAAAAACATAATTAATTCAACGCTACGAGCCCCTAAGTTTATTTTGATTTATAATCTTAATTTCAAAATGAAATATTTTAATGGGCGTACATAGCCGCACAAAAAAGGGCTAATTGTTTACATTTTGTTAACACCAACACTCCCCTATGCTATCAAAATTATTGTCCCGAATCACCTTACAATACCGCGATATGACTCACCACCCTCACACTGATTCTCAATCGTTATTTTCCAACGAATTCAATTTTATCCACCATATCGATTTGTATTTTCCTAAATCGATCCAGTATATATGCATCCAAACCATAATCACAAATCAGTATTTTAACAAAGATATGGTGATTTTAAACTAGGGGTGTGATATTAGGGGCGTTGAACCGATTAGAAGATGCGCCTTAATTTCACATAAGACACAATCCCTAAGCCAGTCGCTTTTATGGGGAAAGGGAACTTTCAATGTTCTCAACCTTTTTTATGCTATGAACTTATTATAAAAATAAGTTAAATACCTTTTTACCATCACCAAATTCTCTTATAAATTATACATTATTAACTAATATATAATTTTGTATTGTTACAGGTAAATTGAAACCCGACTTAAAAACGACAATCATAATATAGCTTTTTAGTAAGTATATTTAAATACATATTCATAATTTGTGCAATAAATATTAAGTATGGATAAAACCGGACTTGTGAAAGACACGTAATGCAAAATCTATATATTAGGTCAGTCCAAAAGTTCGTGCGCATTTTTGGTAATTTTTTAAATAGTGTAAATAAAACACAGTTTAACTATTATTTCTCGCCATCTTACAGATTGCTTTTTAATTCTATTGCTGTAGTAAGACACTGGTTTTGAGTTTAAAAAAACTTGAATCCTATTTAGAATTTAACTTTTTCCCTAATAAAAAATAAATTGTAATGCACGTAATAAGTGGATACTTTTCCAATCTCCTTTAAATGACGAAAGCTTGTTCCTTGAAATAAATACATACTTTCTGCAATCTGATCCACTGTTAATTGTGGCTCTGACTCCACAAGATTTTTAAATACGTCGTTATCAAAATTAACAGGACATCCTGAACGGGATTCATCATAAATGATGCTTTCTTCAACTTTATACAATTAAAAAAATCCAAAAACGCGCATGAACTTTTGGACTGATCTAATATATATTTACTTCAGTCGACTGAATTTTTTTATACGATTATCAATGCAATAAGATTTGAGCTGTTATGCTTTGATGACGTTAAATTCAATTGCTTCTTATTATCATACACTTCAATACAGCGTTATTACTCAACTTATAGAAATTTTATTCCCCAGCAATGCTCTCTTTGCATACATCACACACATACCTTTCGTCTATCTTTAATGCCAAATATCCTATTTTAAAACTGAAATAAAGAATTTATACGTACATTAAGAGCGCCAAAGCATCTCATGCGAATTAGTTGGAGATAGACGATTTGAGCATGTGAAACTCCTTTATATGCATATAAACCAGACACATAACATGAAGGCTTATAAGGAGCCGCGATATTGAAACGTAATAAGCGAAAATGGCTTTCAGCTTATAAAACACATCTCATTTTATGTCCTCCGCTTCATACAGGATTTATTGCATTTTATTAACGATAAATTTGAGCCGCTCTAAGTATTCGCAAGGTTTATCCGAGTCCCCGCACTCGGATAGACATAAAACGGATAGTCAGTTTACGACCGAGGCTATGTAAGTGTTTTCCGTCATATTAAAGCTCAGTCTTGGCGAACACCAGCTAGTCTTGTCGTCCGAGGATCTTCGACATTTCGGGGTCCTGGCTGTGTATGTGCATGTTCGTTTGTATTGGGGGTTGCAGCCATTAAGTGGTCGGCGGTTAAGGGCAGACACGTGGAGGAGGCCGGGGGTGGCTCATAAAATGCATCAGGCGACATAGCCAATTTGCGCCGCACAATCATAATACGGGATACTGTGTCCTCTCCGGCTAATAATAAGCCCCGGGCGTGTCGGATTCTAATTATGAGACTGTGATACTCGATGTTTCATATTAATAGTCCAATCATATCTGTGTGCATCGATTTAATGGGATATAGTAGCAGTGATGTGACGAATTCAATGAATTGGCAGTTCGATGACAATACGATTAAACTACATCCGAATTCCATATATGCTGAAGCAAACAACAACAAATGTGCCAACATTGACTCAAAAGGCAATGATCTCTTAGAACGAGAAATTGGGTATTAACCACTCAAAGAGGTAAGACACAATGTTGCGTCCGAATTCCAGTTATTCATAAAGAGCATTTTTATTTGTTGAGCTAGGAGACAAACAGAGACGGAGAGAGTATCCTGCATACATCGTACGATTGTATAGATCGTTAAACCAAATTTATCGACTAATAATGATGTGTGAATGATATAATGAATCGATTTCAAGTGTATTATTTATGTTTACTTGAAGAAATGACCGAATATTGTGTGCTATCGACAGTGTTTATTTATTTATATACGAGCTTCATACACGCTGCGACGGTCCTGACAGATAAGTGGATTCATATGGATGATAAGTGGGCAACATACAAATGTATCATCTAAATTTACTACTCAAAGGGTTAACCCAAAAAATACCGTGCGAACAAACATGTGAATCTCATCATATCAATTATATATATGAAAAAAGACACGTTAAACTTTATATTTTATATTCAGCGTATTGTATGATACATCACTCAATAAGTTCGTAGGATTTTTTTCAGTTTAAACTTTTTTCTTCTTCGTTTGGACTCGTTTTTTCGCAATATCCCCTATCAAACGCACCAAAAACGCCATATAATATTTTAATTTTCAACTATTATTAGATGAGAACACTATTCAATCGACAATATCAGCAAAATATATTGATTAATTAGTAGTAATTTTTTCTTTGAAAATCACCTTAATGCGATTAAAAATAGGTAGTTTATTTTAATTATGACAATTTCTCCCAATTCGACTTTTCACTGCGGAGGATATTAACAACCACCCTCCAAATTTTGGAAAACATCACATCGGGCTGGCAGAAGACAGAGTGATTTTGGAGAAATTCGGAGGATTTTACCACAATAAAAGCGGCACATAAATAAAAAGTTATATATTAGCATATATTTACTCTGGTAAGGGATAAATAAAGTTAATCTCAATCCAGGAAAAAAATGGTCGTGATCATAATCACATCTTTGATCGATCGATGACTGCAACTCTAAATATCGAAATTCATGGTTCAAAAGGACCTGTTTAATAGAACGTCCGAAAGCCGAAATAAACTCCGTACAAAGAAGTACAAATTCGAAAACACATATCCAAAGTTGCCTATAAAATGAAAAAAAAAGTTGTTGTTGTATGAAAAATCATGCATTTTTCTTCATCGCTAAGGATTATGATTACCTTGAAGATGATATTTTACAGGTGGAATAATTCCAATTTAATATTTTTTATATGACCCTGACAAAATTTCATCCACATATTTTTAACGGATGTGTAGAATTTAATATTCTGTGTAACTCTGGGCTCTCATATTGAAGTACATATTTGAAGATGAAATGTTATTAGGTTTTAATGTCGAATAGAAAAATTATGCTATATTTATGTTTATGACTTAAGGTTATAGTGCTTAATAAAAAATATAGATATAAAAGAGTCTGAAATTGTTTTATTCGTCAGTTCGAGACGATTTTTTAGGGAAGCGTAGGTGATTCTTTTCATGGCTTTCTATTCAGACAAGAAATATATTTTTTCATAACAAATAGATCCAATGAAATCTCAACCAATCAACTCTGCGTGAAATATATTTTCCACGGCTAATAAATAAAAACGTATTAAACGTCTACATTGGACTCATCCCAAGCATTCTCATTGCCAAAAGTGGAATTGCTTCGTTAGCTTCATTTCGAGCTGAAAATATTTTTTCCATGTATTCGACACTAAAAAATGATCTTATATAAAGCACCAATGTCATGGATAGGAGCCGCCGGATTTTTTCCAATTTCTAAGCAATCTTCCCTTCACACAGTTAAAAACCGGGTTAACTAATTCCCTTTTTTGTGTGTATATTTCCCCCGCGCGAAAAGGGTCTTTAAGCAGTACCCGTTCAGATATATCGGCAGCAATTAATCCCTCGGGTACTTGGACTGATGGAACAATCACTCAGAGATACGAAAGCTGCCTACTCGGATATATCTGGATTTCTGAAACTGTTCACCTAGACGATGTGAGATATAATTAGAGCCACGCCTTGGCAATCACACCAAGAGGACCATAGGTGAGATCGAAGACCACCAATTTTGGGGACCGATGAAAGCCCTCCCTTTCTTATTTCTGCTTTGGATTCTCTCTTTATTATTTTAGCTGCATTTACTATTCATTATTCAATTTTATGTAATATTTACATAAATTTAACGATGCTAAAAATTGCTTTTTTATATTTTAAATTGGGAATGTTGAATTAATTACAAAAAAGCCTTAACAATAAAAACAACTTCACCAAAAGCCTAAATATAATTTTAAATTGGATAATATTGTATTACCTGTATCAATGTTTATTTGATAAAAAACACCCTCGAGCCATTTTTGCAAGTTACATAAATATAAATTTGGTAACAACCCCAATTATCAATTATTAATGAGATGCATTGTCTTTTTTGCGGCTTTTGAAAAATTTTGCTCCAAAAACGACTACTTATTTGCACATAAAATCTCTTTTACCTGGTTAAATTAATACTATTTTCCTTTCTTAGATATGTCATAGCTGTTTCATAGTATTTCAACTTTTATGAAATACAACAAACGATTTAATTTAAAACAATCATTCAATTATGTATGTTCTTCTTCTGATACAAATAATAATGATATATTCAACTTTTGATTTATACAGTATTATCTATTTAATGATAGATTATATAATAATCTTAATAGAGGATAAATTGTATAAAAGTACTTAATATGCAATGACGTATCCCCAACTTACGCACATCATTCCTTGTGAATTCAAATATCTTTTTTTGGCCTGCGAACTGATATTAACAGAAATCTTAGACGTTACATTAATTAAGCATTAGATACATGTGGCTTTTTTGTAATATGTTTTTAAATGGATTTTCATAGGTAATCATTATATAGTAGATTTTCAGTTGAAAGAGGAATTTTGGCACATGATGGTACGTTCAAAATTAAAACTATGCATGGCAGTATTAAAAAATATTTCAAAGCTCGTGCATTCGGACTCGGTTGATAAAAAGATTAAGAAGTGTTGTTTTAGTGAAATTGCTGTTTTATATAAGGTGGTCCTCCCTCGTTCTGATACGATGTATTGTCTCGTCCAACCCACTCTGAAGTGTTAGTTTATTGCTGCTCCCCTCCTGGCTGTTAACACAAAAGATAAATGAGTTTTTATAATTGGGCACTAACCGGGCGTCTTGGGACCGTTTTTTCTTCCTTTTCGTTATTATTTTTATCTGAGTGGTTCGTTTTATCGGGGAAAATCCGTTTGACAGTGCATAAATAAAAAGCGAGTGCAGCACGACCGGTTAAATCTGGCGAAACGATGCATTTATGCACCGACGGTTGCCTCTTTCGTTTTTAAATGTCGCATCGGTGCGTAGGATGCAATCGGCATTGTGGGTGGATATAATCTCTCATGCAACTAATTGCATAACTTTGGATGCAATTTAATTCAATTTGCCCGCATGATGAGGGATTTTAAATGAACTTTTACTATTCGCATCGCTGAACTTGATTTTCAATCGTTCGTACATTTTTATAGGTGATTAAAGTTCCGTCTTTCTTTTCTGTCAATTTCTTCAGTTATAAATCAATAAAAATATCAAGAATAGCCCAAAATAACCCCAATATTTTATAGATCTTTTTTAAACTATTTACAGGAAATTATAATAATGATCTGAAAAAGAAAATACTGAGACTATTAATAAAGTTATTAAAATTCTCAAAAATTATTTTTTAATATTTTGCTACTTACTCATAAATTCTTCCCTACCTAAAATTCATATTGAAATAATCTTATTTTAAATTTACCACATATGGAAAGCAAATAGGAAACCACCGCAAAAAAATCCTCTCCCTAAAAATATCCTCTATGAAGATCGCCTACATAAGATTAAGCGGATTAAGAAGATGAAAATATTATTCCTTTTATATTCCAATAAAAATAATTGCATAGATTCTCATAAATTAGCATTAATTCTAAATTTTCTTATATATTTATTTTAAAAAAAATGCTTATTAAAGAAAACATTCTTCAATATTGTATCTGTAGATGTTCATATCAATAGATAAATCTTTGATGTGGAAAAATCTAAGTAATAAACGATGTTATTATTATCGATTTCTTAAAGAAAATAAATCGTCTTAGTATAGGATGTGCAACTTACTTTTTTACTATATTTAAAATACTCAAAATTCTATCGTGAAAACAAAATGCTGTAATTGAATTTGTTGCTCACTATATGTGAACTGGTTGACAAATCTCCGGAAACCCTCCAGCAGTCGTTTAATCTTTTTACGTTCCTCCCATACTTATCATTTCATCGGCTTGTCACACTCATCACATTTGAGGGTAAGCTTCCAGCAGCGCTTTCGACTACCACCCTTGTCTTTCCGTCATTACGCGACATAAAATTAACACTCCCATCCACCCAAGCCCCCTAGCCTGACTGCCGCCAGTTTCACACAAGCGAGCACTATGAAGTTTGCTGACTACACGTCTAAGACTACTCTTCTTCTAGTTACATTTAAAACTTTATCCCCATTCCGTCCCAGTGCCACCCCATCCTACACTTAACTAACATCCCCGCAACCCTTCTCTTAGCTACGCGTCAGGATCGTATATACTCCTCCTGTTCCCGCCGCGAGAACAATCGCTCCCTTAAAATGTTGAAACGAGCCCAAGAAATACAGCCTGCCTCCGCGTAGACTAAGATTAAGTGTATTTATTTAACGAGAGAAGAATTTACTTTTGCTTAAATGTAAACAAAGATGTGGAAAATAATACTGCCGTATTGCTGACTGAGGGGAAGACTACCTTACCAGTTCTTGCTAATGACCGCCTTCAGATGGAGCTGATTAAAAATAAGAAACCTATTTCTGGAAATGAAAACTCGATGATGCAACAGCTTACTAAATAAACCACCCTTCAACGGATTGAATTACAGAGTCGAATAAAAGCAAACAATGTCCTCCCTTGCCGTTTTATTTGTTACCAAAATTCATTCAGATCCATATTAGTTACATAGAGCAATAATCAATGAACGAATTAGCATACTTTCAAGTTATTTCTATTTATTCGCGACCGGAAAACCTAACTTAGGGCTAGAAAGCACCTGCAACAACAAACGCGAAGGGAATGTCTAATATTTCACATGGGGGCTTGATGATAAGCGCATCCCTTAATAATTTTCATAAATTTTCCCTTCCCCTTATTCGTAATAATTTATATAAATATCTGATATCACACAAACATATTTCAGAGCTGGAAATTAGATTAAAATCAACAAATATTGTGCATTATTCCAAACACATAATTTTTTTTTATAAAAACATTAATTATTTAGTAATGATTATAACGCTAATCAAACTAACATAAGACAAATCATCTACAAAATAAAGTGCATTTATCCTGATATTTTCCCCTCCAGAATATTTTACGGCTTTTGTCTAACAATACAAAGGAATAATTTTGATATTTCCATAAGGTGTACATAAATTTTAAAAATATATGTGAGTTTCTCGTACAGTAGAAGTGAAACTTCTTAACTACTAGTAGGAAAGTTGATTTTGTTTATTGATTTTTTCCATTTTTTAACGGAAATTGTTAGCTAAAAATCAACATGTGTTTGTGTAATATGTAATAAAATAGGCAATCAACTGATCTAATGGTTTATCTACCGACCCCTGGCCTAGCGCATGCGTATAACATGTTTACGATGTATGCAATGGAGACGAAGAGAATAGAAACGATTTTCCCTCTCTTTCCAACCAAATACCGCTTGGAGTTTCACTTTTCGTGACGTTCCTTTCGACAACCATTGAATTCAGTGTGTATTTACATTGAATTCAATGTTTGTTTTATATATCATTATTTTTCAACTATTCCATGATCTAATTTGATTTTTTGGTGATGGCTTTAATGGTAGCTGTTTTATATTTTACAGAATATTTCGTTATTTGTGAGAAATGACTGCATTTAGATTACTAAGCTTATTGATTTTTATACCAAACCCTTACAATGTTTCTGGCAAATTCACAATATTTATGTATCGCTTAAGATTTTTTTAAAATAAACATATAATTTCTGACAGTTGAAGTCTTTATCTTGCTTGAAATTTTTTCTAGAATATGTAGTCAAGATTAGTGATTCTTTAGCGCAACCCTTTTCCTTCAGTTTCATTATCAATTTATTGCTATAATTTGATAATTTTTGAGAACTTCTTATTAAAATCAATAAAAGTGACTCAAGTCTAGTGACAGAAATTCATAATAAACCAAGCCCTTTTATGAATGCCACTCAGTATTCGTTTTTGAATGTATTTTTTTCATATTTATAAGTATGATATTTTACTTGTTGCCTTTTATTTTTGAGATTTTTTTGGGATTTTTCTGCCTCATTTAAAATTAAATCAAATATGTGGAAATGCTAAGTTTCAAATGGCATTGAATTTATTGAGAGCCGATGAAATGGGACGAATATGTACTACAAACTAATATACTCGATCAAAGAGATCAAAAATAGATCAAAGTTTATCGTTGCAAAAGAAGCAAAATCAATTGTGGATCTTAAAAGTCTAGAGCTGTATTTCTCCATGGCTCATTTTTCTGTCCCGAAAATGGAATCTAGTTTAGATGCTCCATTACCATGAAGGATCGACTTGAGAAGTGGCATTACGTGCACTAGACTTCACCTACTTTTAAGGTTGAGTTGAAATTTATGCCGCTCTAAATGAATTCACGAAGGCAAGAAAAGGGTTTAAGATATCTCCAGGACGGAGGTCCACTCCCATTATTTTGATTCCTGGAGTGGAGTGGTGCCCCGAATATAATTATTGCTAATAAAACAACGAAATTGTGGGGTAAATGCCTCCAGGGGTGAATAGCAAGTGCGTCAATTAA
This sequence comes from Stenopsyche tienmushanensis, assembly GCA_008973525.1. Classification (NCBI taxonomy): domain Eukaryota; kingdom Metazoa; phylum Arthropoda; class Insecta; order Trichoptera; family Stenopsychidae; genus Stenopsyche; species Stenopsyche tienmushanensis. The sequence goes on from WACJ01000059.1 coordinate 532,594, forward strand.
ATGTTGCCGTTATCACATTTGGCAGTGACAATTTATGCCGGGGATGCTTGCAGAAGAGACGGAGATATTGAATTAATCAAAGAATTTATGACGAAAGGGTGAGAGGGTCTGCTGTATACTTTAGGATTTAAGGCATAATGGAGCTATTGATGAATTTATGGCATTTTAATCATATCACATGGATAAAGCTTGATTTTTTTCATATAGCGTTAATGTATTTTAAGACAGGTATTCCTATTATGGCGCGGTGATATTCAATACCAGCTGTGTTAGACGACATTCTAGCTTAAGTTCTATCATGTCCTCGACATTACTGGATACTTCAAACTATAGTCTGGGTCCACTTTAATGCCATATTAAAGATCGAAATAATAAACCTTTTCACTGGCATTTTTTGTCTCGACTTTTTCTTAGTCAGGAGCATCTGTGCTTGAAGAGAGGAGAGAGAAAGGAAGCAATATGACTTACGTAAAACGAAACTCACGCGATCCCATAGACGTCGCTCTATCTTTCATTAAGGCACAATGGAGAGGCTGAAATCAATACGGGTTGTTTACCAATTTCTATATATATGAGGTTTGCTTTAAGAGTTCTTAAACGAAATTCAACCTTTGAGAGGACAATTATTATATAATGGAGTGTGAAATAATATTGAACATAAGACCACTCAGCACACAACATCGATTCACAGAATGCGAAGAATATGATCAAAGCGAAGGAAAAATATTTATAGACAAGAGCATGGTGCAAAACCTGTGCGCAAAGAGATCCTTCTAATATTAATGTTTTTTTCAAAATTTTCATATTTTCATCACTTACGTCTATAGAAAAAATAATATAAACGCTATGTGTATTTGCAAAATATGTAAGACCCTTCATTAAAAATTGAATATCTTTATCATAAATATTATACTGTACATTATTGATGCTTTGCATTTCAAATTAATCATACAAATACGTTGAGAAATAACATGAACAACAAATTATTTGACACTCAGGTTTACTAAAATGTGCTTATAAACAGTAATTAGTATCAATATTAACATTATTCAAAAATCATTTTATCCTAGTTGAACCTATACCAATAATCTCACACAGTCCGAATGCCAGCTTTATTCGTTGAGTTATAGGTACTTTTTAAGTATTTCTTTACCATATGCTATTCGGATGAACTTTTGATACAAAAAATGGTAAATATTATTATAATTAATGCCTAAATTTTGACCATCAATAGTTTTCGCAACATTTGCATGATAAAACACAAACTGATTGAAAATTCATCGGAATTGTAAACAACATCTCAAATGCCAGAATAAAACCAGCAAATCATCCCTCAAGCGAAATAACACCGACAAGAGAGTGATTTTAGCTCTTACGTCGAGGGAAGTAAAAGAATAGCTATCATGCGGACGGCCCACATATTTCATGGACGAGTCCGAGGACTCCCGGGCTGGGCGGTTGTAGGGGGTTGTGATGGGGGCTGCATTGGAGGATGAGAATGAACCTCCTCTCACGCACATAACAGGCCATTAGCGGCTAGCCCTCTGACAATAGGACAAGGATCATATCGCAGCGTCACGTGTCGAACAGCCACCGACCTGAAGAACGACCCTAACTCTTAACAGAGTCAAGGAAGATTTCACAGGGAACACAGACAATGCACATTCCACTCAATTACCCCGAAGTCCATTTCGAGTACATCATCAACCAAGAATTGTATCGTATCATTGAAACAAACAACATAATCAAAAAAACAATATTTATATCGATTACTTTATTTGGATATTTCAAAACAATATCATTTGCATGGGTAAATTTGAATGATAGAAACACGCTGGACTGGAGATATTTTAGTAAAAAGCTGGACCTAAAAGCATAAAACCATAACATTGTGATCTTAAATTAAATATGTAATCGTTTTCAAGAAATGGAAATAAATTTATTCGACAGTCCAATCCAAAAATATGATTGATCCTTTTTGTTTCATATAAGACGACTCTTCTACTTCTACAAGAATAATATTCACATTTATATATTCCATCCGGGACATCAAATATTAGATGGAAGCTGACCATGAACAACATATTTTTAAGAAAAGCAAACTACCTAATCGTTGGAGAGCAGAGCTATCATTATTAATCTGTGATATTCAATAATGCGTCAACCCATTACAAATTTTATTCATCAATATTCTGTAAAATCATCGATCAGCTTCAACATTAAATGAATCGATACTGCCAAAGATATACATGACGAGAATGAATAAATAAGTATTATATATGAGCTGTGTATTCATATAGTGCAGGCGCCTCAAGAGATGAGTCGAAGGAAGATGAGGAGATCTACGAATCTGATGCCCTAAATTGCTCCAATAAAGATGAATAAAACTGGAAATCAAATAATGATCTTGATTAAATATCATTATTAGAACGAAATTGCTGAAACTTCGCTTTTCTTATATCCCTTGGTGGTTTTTTGGGTCACCATATTTCAATTTTTTTGCTTACCATCATTAGTCTAAATGTTTAAATTAATTACAGATTAAATCCATAAAACAAAAAGTTAGCAAACAAATCAAGCGAAATTACATATTGTAATAAAATGTATGTTGAAGCAAGATTTTTCAATAAATTGTGTACAAAAAAAAATGGATTGCTCAACGATAAAATTTAATGACAGGTTGTTTGAGATAAAATCTCCACAAAGTACTTTTATTTAAGAAATAAAACAAATATTCCATACATTTTAAATCAACAACACGCAATATACTCACAAAATGATCTATTCGCCATTAAATTGATAAGGGAGACGTGCGTTATCTGTCTTTTGTTGGCACAAAAGACGTCAAGCTTACAAATAAGTGACGTCATTACTAATATTTTAGCAGCTTTTAAGCTTCATATTTCATAATGTGTACACACATTTAGATCGGCTAAGCTAAACATAAAAATATTCTATATTACCATCGAAAATAAATTCTATCGAGGGAAATTATATTGATGACGTCTTAAACATTTTTCAAGTGGGGGTGTGCTGATTAGGCAAAACACGCGCAAGGGGTGGGTAAGGATAATATGGCCTAAATCTGATTCCAAACACCGTAATATCGGCGCTAAATGGGTCATTGTCAGTGAATTATCACTGTTTTTGGTGTTGTGCCAAATATCAGACTCCAAGCTGCACGAATGCATTGTGTTACAGGTTGAAATATTATATTACAAAAATATGAACCTCGGGTAGAAATATATTCATTAAAATTATTTCCATTCATGTCGTAATATGAATTGAATTATTTAACAAAAATTAATAAATTTTGGCAAGGATTCAACGTGATACACGCTCTTCATAACATTCCAACATGGAATAATGTTTCAAAAAAATTTGAATACACCTTAAAAGCGAGAATTGCATCAATATTCATTGTCAAATATATTTCAATAAATTCCTAATCAGATTTCAGAATATTAAAACGCCTCAAAAAGTATGTGATAATACAATTTGACCAAAAATATATAGCACCTAATACTAATTGTTGCATCAAAAAATCTCCAATACTTCCTCCATTGTTTTCATACATTCAATAGAATTTAGGACATTCAATTCTGAAAACTGTGAGTATGCATTAGTATATTTATTATGAACGCATTTATAACACCCAAATGTTGTTACGATTGAAGCAAATCGCATATTTCAATTATCCTATGCAAATTTTCATCTAATATTTCCTCAATATCATACACACGTACATACATACAATATCATATAATTCAGACCGCCACGCAGCATATTATTTTTACATTGACAATAAAATGGCCGATGACACAGCATATGTACCATAACTCGGACAGCCGTTCAAACCGATCAGTACTCGTGATATTATATACACATTGCATACAATAAATACAAACCTTGTGTGGATCTATGAAACCCTTAATGGATTTTATAGATATTATACGTCCAAACTCGTTTATAACGAGCATCAATCATTCTTTCACATCGGAAATGTCGATAATTATTTAAATATGTTTAGTTAAAATAAATCTGTTTTGATGCTTAAAATGAAGTTTTTTAGATCCAAAAAAGAGTTGTGGGCATCATGTTTTTATTATTATTTATATCATTCTAATATAGATTCAAATCTTTGCGAAGCGACGTTTTTTTTTGTGCGATTTCGTTTCGAAGTTATGCGGTTTTTTTAAAGCATTTTTTAATTCATAAAGAGTACGTATTGAGATATTTTGGATAAAATAGAAAATAAATAATCAACACTAATCGAAATTTGAAAAAATATTATAATTTGGGACTGTGTAAATCATATATCGCATCTGCTATCGCTGAATTACGACCACGTCTTTTACTCTAGTTTAGATTTTTGAAAAAATTGATTTCATTTTTTTGCATTATTCTAATGTTTTGACTTTTAAAAATACATTATCCAAAGGAATTTCCAAAATTCCAACTGCTTACGGAGTTATAGCTATTTTAGTGAGGCTACAACTTAGCCAGTTCTACCATAATGAAATCTTTTAATGCGTTTTTCTCGAAAGTAATTTTTTCAACGCAGTTGACATATCTCAAGTATTAATTAATTAATTTATTACAAACTGGATATTAATCTTTTCTATATAACTCTCTATTATTCCTACTAAATGTATGCCAAAATTTATTTTTTAACTGTTGAGTGTCAACAAACAAAACTCAGAGTTCGATCTAACTTCAATACAAACTCAATTTTTAAAAGGTCCTGATGCTGCAGTAGACTGCATGTATGCTGCTATGATGATAATGGCTTTATTACAAATGTAAAATATCCAAACTAAGTCCTATAATAATCATTCGTTATATCCGAGATGTTGTAACCATGATAAATTCTCCAAAAATATAGAAAATAGGAAAATTCTTTTTAAAAAATAGGATCTTGTTTCAAGCGTTTGGGTTGGAAATTTCGAAAAGCTTGCTCAAAAACAGCTCGCATTATGATGGGACCATATAATCATAATTTTGTGGTGATTAATAACCATTAACTCATATTCAAATTAAGTAAGCCGACAAGCAGGAGGAGTTTTTAATCTTAATTACAACTCATTATCATCAGTCACTGTACGCTTCCTGTCGTTTTAATAAGCCTAATTCTTATCCTAATGATACGTTCTAGTTTGCTTTTTAAATAATGCTCACGCCGAGCGCACAGGGTTGACACGATTAAAATTTACTCGAAAAAATAATCCCCGAATGAATTGTATTTGGAAATTATTTAAAAAAGGAGACACCCTTAAATTATGCGAAAATGAATTTTCAATTCTATTAATGTATTAATGCAATTTGAATTTCAAAGAGGGGCGCAGAATGGATTCTTTAAGATTCCTTTGTGTGTTGCGTCGCTGCCGCCTAAATATTTATATTTCCGTTCCCACATTTTCGGCCTAAATTATTCTGTTTTCACGAATGAATGTCAAAGAGAATTAACTAATATTTAGACCCCGTTGTCACGAAATATTATACGCACATACACACAGAATGAAACCAGTTCCCGCTTAGCGAATTTTCAACGAAACAATTACATTCGCCTAACGTATTTGTTTATCTTCATCGAATTAAAAATTCAAACAGAGCGTAATTCAATACTTAAAAATGTCAACCCTCGTATTTTAATCTCATGAACGACCCCTTTTTGCAATGGTGGCAAATCTTCGTGCCGTAATCGTACGCTAAATCCAGCGACGGTTTAAAGCGAGTCTCCAATACTTACAATGTGTCAGTCTAATACACGAATAGTCTTCAATAATTTATATACCTAAATGTGACGCTATTATTTCTATTCAAAATGTCCCTCCCCTTCAAGAAAATTTTATAAATAGCGAAAAACAATATCCAAGGGGAAAATATTTTGATTGTACGGTGGGTGGTTTATTTGTTGGAACCCACATTGGTAAATGAAAACCAGAATTTTGGCAGACATGTGCACTGGTGCGTTGTTATGCAGAAACAGCACGCCTTTTAAGAGCTCTTTTCATCTTTTCTCTTTAATGGTCTTACGCAAAGAAATAATTGTATAAGCATTGGCCATTCTTATTATAGTAGTCTTTTGCGGTATAAATCCTAACAGCAAACGTTCACTAAATTTTTCCTCTTTAATTATTTTAAAGGCTTGTGTTCCACTATATGAACTCCTTTCTTGACTTAAGTCCTTTATAATTATGTTATACAATAGACTCTCAATTATCCGGGCTAATGCTTGGGAGGAAGGGCACAGATAATTGAAAAACACGGATAATCCGAATCATCACATTTTTATTTGGTTTCTCCGAATTCATATTTACATTACAAATTTCTATTTCATAATTTTAATATTAAAAATTTATTAAGAAAACGCTCATACAATAAGATTCAAATATAAACCGGAATTTGCTATACAAAATAAATAGTGATGTGTAAAAATACAAATAGATTATCTTATTTTTCTGCATAGTTCTCTTTCTTAGAAAAAAATCATCGGATCAATCAGATAGGAAACCGTCATTAAAGAAAGAAGGCGGTTGCTCCAAAAAACAGTTGGGCACGTATTGTTCGACCGCAGCGCTGTCTTGAAATCGTTGCCCTCCTAATGGCTCTATAAATTAGGTAGTCACATGGGGATAAGTCTGAACTGTAAGGTGCGTATACACAGTATAATGGATGAGTTTTCATGCAGAAAGACAAGCTAACATCGGACAAACATCGACTTAGTAGTGTTTAGTTTCTTTTTAGACAGCAAAAGCACAACCATCATTTATTATATAGATCATTTATTGAACGCTCCTGGCACTTATTTTCTACCAAATTTTCAAGGGACATGTTGATTGCCCATTTTGTCGCTTGATTGATTGCCCTTATTATAAGTAGGCTATATGATTGATGATTTTTGAATGAAGTTCCAGATGTATACGAATTAATGTTTATTACTGTTAGAAAATTATACTTTCCTGATTCATATTTGCACATTTAATGTATTACTAATTTGTAAAAAACAATTTATTGATAACAATAATATTGAAATAAATAGCTTTACTTTTTACATAACTGATATTTTTGCCTAATAGACGAGTTTCCGACTTCACTGTGTATTTAATCAGCTAAATACTTTAATATCATTGAATAGATATTAACTTTTGAGACAAATTAACAAAATATGTAAGTTATCATCATCCATAGAGACTATATATTTACGAATGTTTTCTATCTATCATATTGATCATTTCCATATTTTATAAATTTGCTCTATTATATAATTTGTACAGTCAAAGATGCCACAGTCGAATTAAATGTATTTTTTTAACATTTATTTTGAAAACCAGGATATCAGGATCAATATGATTCGTCCCTAACATTAAATTAATATTTTTGATATTCAACGAGCTAAAAATTAAGGAAAAGAACTTTAAAAGCTGTAAATTTTAGCTTCAAAAGTGCATATATTTTTCCTTTCTCTTAAGCAATTATCAAGTCTAACGCTTAAATTGGTAAAAGAAGCAGTAACTATATATTTTTTTAAGAATATATATGCTTCAGTGAGATCATTTATCTAGAAATTTTAAATGATAAAGGATCTATGAGTGAGATGCGAAATAAATTTGCTTCAAGAATATTAATCGGAAATATAGATGCTATATTTTTTTTCCATATTCTGAATTTGAAACCTAATCTTGTCCGAAAAATCCTGGAATTAACCCACTGTGCCAACACTGGATTGTATATATATTCAATAAACCAGAGTACGACAGTCAGGGAGGTAAGGTTATATTATATATTTCAGCAGGCTGCATCGTCTTCCGTTGCATTAAATTATCTCGACTTTCCCGCTTTGATTGAGCCGTGGAGCCTTCAGACGTCTAAAGCTCCTGCAGGAGACGTGGAAAAATATTTTCTTGGAATGTCAATTTCCGGTCGGCAATTTGCGGTGGAACGGTAGTGCTGACACGTTGTGGCATTTTCAATCTAGGTAAAGTAAACGGCCGGCTTACATGGGTATAAAATGTCGTGATTACCCTCGTAACGCCTGCTCTCTATGGACGCATACAAATTGCAGGTACAACGATGCAACTGCAAGCCATCCAAACCATGCTATTTATCCTGTCTTTATATGAGAGGAAAAATTGCGTTTATATTTCAACATTGTGAACAAACCATCCCTTGACATAAAACCCTCTGGTCAAGCATTTCATAAATATTTATATATTAAATCATATGAAGAAATGTAATAATCAGAATCACCAAATCTGAAATAATCAATTAACTTTATTTGGATCAATAATCTTTCACTGTCGTTATTCACGTCAAATTGAATAGTACTTTAGTAGTAATAATAAGAGTCCAACTATGATAGACTAACTTATATGATTTGATTTTTTCAGCTTGAATCGGGATTGAATCCACACACACAAATGCACAAAATTTTTACAAATGCGTTATGTGTATATTATCTTAAATATATTAACGAATAAATTACAGGATCCATCAGACAAATTTCTATCAATCTATGACGCGTTTTTGAGTACACAAATTTGTTGTTAAATGAAACTCAGAAGTCATGCTACCTTCAATATTGAGCGAACGAGGAGGTGAATGTATGATACAGATGAATTGGATGTAGTCCCTTCCCGTAAATAGATGTTGAAAAGGTTGTCCTGCAGTGGACTGTTTCTGGATGCACTATGATGATGATGATGATAAATTTTAAAAATGAGCCAACGCCGCTCGATAAGAACAACCACCAAAAATTCGAATGTTCAATAAGCTCTTATATAAATCCAGGATTGCTATCAAAGTTGTTTATCCATGAGGTTGCTATAAATATTCAAACCAAATCAAAAAAAAGCCATATTCTTTTATCGATTCAACTTCATTTGCTTATGTGGCATATTATATTAATATGAATCCTTAAAACATTATTTTTATAAAATTTGGAAACATCATAAAATATCGTAGAATCTTCGGGGTCTGATGAACATGTTTTTAAATCATTTCAAATTCAAATTATTATGATTAATCGTTCGAAATTTTCAAGTCTACATAATGGATATTTAAAATTAACATTGCGATAGGCTGATCTTACGTCATGAATATTAATGCCCATTTTACATATGTTGATCGAAGAATCGATCAAAATATCATATTGTAGATATCCATACAAAAACTCAAAGCCCAGTTTTATTATTTATATTAATCCAAATATAAGACGTAATTCCACCAAGTGTAAAGATTTGTCATGCAGCCATGAAGCCTCCATTAAGAAAGTTTGGTGGCTTGGAGCCGAGTTGAAAGGAGCCAGGGATAACAAACTTATTGGAAGTAATTTCATCAAACTTTCCCTGGTTATCGTATTTCGCTCATTCTTGTAATCGAATGTTTGAAAGTACTAAAAAAAGCGATGTAGATTGATGAAAAAATGTTTATAAATCAGAACAGGTTTTCCCATCGGGCTGAATTCTAATGCGATACAAAAGAATCTTGCTTTTTTTGCAAATTTTTATAAAAAACGCGCATAATCTATAAAGTTTTTATTGAAGTATATTTATTTCATTATATTTATTTGGATGCGTATTATTTTTTGATATGAAATTCATCATTTGTCATGGCGAAGCAATTGAGTGAGTGACCCCTGGATTTAAGTTCTAGGTGAACTCTTAGCAAGGGGCCGCTTTGGCTTTACTTAATCCTGGCTGAAAGCTGCCGCCAATGAAGGTCTTACTTACTTAACCAAATCTTCATATTCTTATTTATCAGGAGGAAGCATTAAGGAAGCAAGCTCCTTCAGCAAACTCAGCGCAAATCCTCAACGTCACATTTAAACGAAACGTTAATGTGGCACGATGCGTCTCAACTTTAAACTAACCGAAAAGAAAGTACATAAAAATTCCTCTTTATGTCTTCCAACATCCTCGAGGATACGTTTAATCCCATAAAAAGCTTTCAGGGAATCAAGATATTAAAATCAAATATTAAATTAAATTTCGCCCGCCAAGAATTTTAAGCATCTTATGCCGAATTCTTCTGCAAAAAAATCCGCTATAAAACCGATCATGACATGTCTTTATTATAGACAATTGAACAGATATGCGGGTAAATCGAGGGGGACCGTTTTTTATCTCCCGCTTTTAATGAGATGCATTCTATTGTTCCTGGAGTCAAAAATCTCTTAAACGATCCAATTCAAAAAAGAGTATTACGTAACACCAGCCTCCTCCCCTTGTGTCAATGGTGGCCTATTGTTGTTGAGATGAAGAATTTAATCTCGAGAGCGTACTTCAACATCGAATCCAGCATCTGAGGCATTCATCAGGGATCTCGATCCTTAATCAAACTACCGCGCACTCATAGTTTGGTCCGCGCCGGTGGGTTTGTTTGTTCAAACCGCCACCAGCAAACGAGAAGAGGACTCGTGAATCAATTGCAGCTTTGGTATTCATTTAACTTTTCTTTGGCGTGGCTATTTACCCGACGGTCCCAGGGGTGGCGTAGAAAGGAAAGGAATTTGGCTGGGGAGGAAGAAAGGGGAAACTTAAGACTCCGACGTGAAAAACAGAGGACGATATGGAGGCGAGGGTAGAAAGAGTCACTCTTGCTGAACGTAATGGGGATTTCAGGATACACAATTTCCTACTTTGCATATAAGTATTTCGTACAAAATTTTCGCTACCGCTGTATTTATTTCAATGACTTTCCTCAACTTCTTACTTATGGCAAAAATATAATCCTTACACTTCAAAATGCACATACTAAATAGACTACTTAGCATAAGCCCTCAAAAATGCATATATTATCAAAATTTTATTTGAATAAACTCTATTTGCATCGTTTATCGTAATTAATCGGTTATGTGTCCTTAAGAACGCTTAACAAATCTTTGCTATCAAACCTTAGTTTAAACAAAACCACACATTATCAAGAATAAATATTTATACAATACACGTTTTTAAATTGATCCTTAATCATATGTGATTTTTTCCGCCTTTTAAAAAAAAGAGTATTCTGCGTACATCTTACGATTGTATAGATCCCAAATTTGTCGACTAATAATGATGTATGAATGATATAATGAATCGATTTCAAGCGTATTTCAAGTGTATTGTTTATGTTTACTTGAAGAAATGGTCGAATATTGTGTGTTATCGATAGTGTTTATTTATTTATATACAAGCTTCGTACACGCTGTGGAGGTCCTGACAGATAAGTGGATTTGTACGGATGATAAGTGGCGGACATGCAAATATAGCATCTAAGTTTATGATGATTTTAAATTAGCTCATTACTCAAAAGGTTAAGCTGGGCTTAGTAATTAAAATAAGTGCATCCTAGCGAAACAGACACTGTCCTTACTGATTTAAAGGGCATACTTCAAGTATTTTTCTAAACTAAAGCTTTCAAGCTTAGTTTTGATTTATTGAGTGCCAACAATAAATTTCCGTAAGTAATATGATTTCGATGGTTTATTTATCGATTTCTGTAATATAACTGTCTCAGTTTTAAAGGTAAATCGCCTTATTAAGCTCCCGTTTTACATTCTTCAACTTTACAACATTCATATAATATCATGAACTTGTCTACGCAAATATTTATTTCTTTTAATTTATTTCAATTATATTCCAATTTTCAGATATTGGTAAAAAAGTATAAAACAGCAATTAATATCATATGAAAACTCATCAGATATTACAGAATCGTTTTAAGTTTGAGAAGATATTATAACTCGATGGTTCGTTAATTACATCATTCGAACGATATTGTTGTGTGTATCAAGAAGATATCATTTTATTTTCGAAGCTGTTTTAATTTAACTTTGTTAATTTATAGTCTCAACAACAAAACACATATTTGCACGAAATTTTCAATTAAAAATAAAGTGATTCGAAGCTCATAGAGACGAGAAGAATGGAAAATTTGATTGCGTTTGTAAACTCGATTTTACATCTCTCATCCCTTCACTACTTCCATCAGCCTTAATTATAGTGGCGTCAAGTGCGATTAAAACCAGATTGTCGTATTTAATTGATTTCATTCATTTTCTATCCCTGTGTGACCGAAACAGACAAACTTCCTACCCACCCAACCCTTTCCCGTTCTTTCCACCCTCGAAGTGAGCGCCCATCCACAACTACCATTTCGCACCGTCATCTATACACGAACACATGCAAAGTCTACCAATTTTTGGAAGTGATAATTTGTCGATATTCTTTCGTTCTCCTACAATGCGTATATAAGACGAGACGACGGAATGACACAAATTCGTATGACGATCCGCCATTCTTCGCAAATGAAACTAATTTTGGCTGCTCGAAGAACGACCCGCGTCCTCGGAGGTCTCCCTCCGCTTTTTTGAGTCTTTTCGCCTCTCTGCAATTCCGAATATCACTTAATAACAGTACGAATTAATGAATAACCGTGTTATTAATACGAAGTATAACGACAGTTTCGCAGTTTAGCCGTGATTAAGGACTTTTATCCATGGAGGGTCGGCATCAAACTTTTTTACCGTTTTAATTGCTAAGGTCACCTTGCTATGGGATAAAGGTCAAATGCTCATATAACTCCCCATACCCATAATTTTTCATCTGTACAAATAATCTTAAAATCGTCATCAAGCCATTCAAGAAAAGTCATAAGATTGATAAAAATATTCACTATGACCATCAACATTTAATTTTAATCAAGTTAATCCTTTTTAGACATCCTCCAGATTTTATTTTACTTAATAATTGACGAGAATTTCCCGATTTTCCGAAAAATTATTTATTTCCGTCGCTGCAGATGAATACTTATATACTATAATACTTTGATGTAATTCGTAATTATATTACAGAGGAACACAAAAATTCTGAACCCCGTATCTATTATATTTCATATTGATATTCCCATTATTAGAGTCAAGGTGTAGTAAATACATCACCGGTAGGGAAAGGTTATATGTATACATAAATTAGACAGTTACTGCTCCTAGGCGTCGCCTATGCTCATTATTTAGTAGTTACGCTACTATTTCTAAGCGTCCAGATTTTGGCGGAAAAGTCTCAATTTAGTAGCCTTCATCGTGCTGATGAGGCGTAAGATTTCTGTTAAATAAAAAATTCAATCCCGAATTTTTCGAGATTACGTTTAATAATCCCCGGATTCATGAGCACTTAAAACTGTCTGGGATCCCGGGATTGGATTCCCTATATATGACGATATATACGAATATTAACTTTTTAATATCTCAATATGAATATTTAGCATGAAAAAGTATAATCAACTAATCCTTCGTCATGGAATCATATTATTATATCACTAAAATCAGATACCAAACCCTACAGATTGCGAAATTAATTCAGTTCTTTCAAATTAAGTGCAAATTTATGCAAATGCTAATGTCAATTATTACATTTTTTTTCGTAATTAATGTTGTAAAGACCCAAACAAATTGTAATCAGAGGGTGCAATATTCAATGAATAAGATATATGAGCTAGAAGTTTTAAGCTAAGCTTTATTGTGTTCATTTTGCACAATGAGGTCTAGTTTTTTACTAAAACTGATATTTTATTCATAAGGTCTAATTTAATTAGTTTTAATCCCATTATACACAGAGGAGGACATTTTTTTATTGTTAATGATAGTTGGGGAATATGAAAAAGGTACCTGTTCCAATGAAAATCATTTCTTTTTCATAATGATCTGAACAAGATAAATTTATGATTTGTTCTTTGCTGCTCTTGTGCAATTGGCAACAAATGATGGGACATTAATTCTTCTATATATTTTACCTTTCACAGTATACGTTAAAAATACTTTATATACATATTAAAACATGAGTTGTCTGAGTCTGAATCTGCAGTTATCTCATGCTTTATCACTGTTGCACATAGCGGTGTTAATAATTTTATTTTTAATACGATAGATCAACCTTAATATTAATTTGTTTCTTATTTTTTTATTATAAATATTTTATGTGCAAAAATATCATTAAAGTTATGTGAAAGTTTTTTGGCATCCTTTTGTGCCCATGTGATTAAAATTCAACCTCGTCTCCGCATGCAAACTTTCGTCAGTACTTTTAGCATTCTTTCGCCAATATCTGAGTGCATGGCGCGTATAAGGCTGCAAAATTTAAAGGGCAATGTTTACCAAGTGTGTGCCCTTTCTCTGCGAACAAAGGTTCGCCAAGGGAAGCCGAATTTATTTCGATTTTAATTAAAAATAAAAATGGGTCCGCGGACCCGAACTATTATGTGTACAGTCAAGTCGTGCGGATAACGTATTCCTTTGTGAGGGAGCACAAACAAAACGAACCCAATTATAAATTGCTTTGGAGGAATGCAAGGAAGGGTGGCTTATCCCGAATGACAGTCGTTAAAAAATTAATCAAATACCTGGTGGCGAAAATCAATTTCTACGCTAGAGAAAAAAATATCTATCCAAGTTTGTACTGAATATTATTCGCTCTCGATATTTTATCATGGTTCTATTATGAAAGAAGCAATGTCCAAATCTCGCAGTTATTTCAGGAATTTCTCATCTTTTTATAATGAATTAACAATGGTCAATACATCGCCGACGAAGAACTTTTATGAAATGAAGATGCTCCAGCGAATGGCATTTTTCCACCGGAAATGGGGTCACGATCAGAACGATTCCAACTGGATATAAGCCTTAGAGAAAATGGCCTGCTCTGAAATGATGATACCTATTCTCGCTCTGGTTGCTTCGACTGACATTTATTTTTCATGCTACACTTTTCGTGGCAAAGCTTTCAGCACGTGAAATCTGTGCTACACCAGGGAATTAGTAAGAATTCCCACAATCTTATTTTCGAGCGATAAACTACAACGTAGTCTAGAAATTACTCATATTTAAGCTTATATTCTTGACATTCTCCTCCAAAAAATATGATATATCATGGCAATTGGGAGGATACATTTTTATATCATATTTACATAATGTTTTTTGATCTGAAATGTTCGTAAATATCAAATTATTTATGCTATATTACGTTATTATTCTTCTTCTTAAAGAACAATAACCCCTATTAGGTAAATTCCATTTGAGATATTTCCTATGATGAGAAATTTTTATGTTCTAATTTCACAAGAATGGAAATTTTGAACAGGATAAGATCATAATTTCAAAGATTATTTACTCATAGACGTCCCTGCCTGATGTTGTTAATCGCTTCAATATTTACTTTTATAAAATCAGGATATTAATCATGATGACTTTTATGAATCAAACATATGATCTCTCAAATTTATTGGAATGGTGAAAATCTCTATTGATATCTGTATTTGAACCCAATACTATATAACAATATTCTAACTAACCCACTGTTTTAATATTTAATCCGTCTTATTATGAATTCATACTAATTAAATCTCCAACTTTTTAAGACAAATTAGTTATGAAATGAACTTAGTCAACTAGTTTATCATTTTGATTGACATGATAATCTCTAACAACGTCATCTAAGATCATTCTACCAAACTAGATAATAATGTAAAACGTAGCACATAGTTGCCGAAACCATAGCACATATATTAATCGTACATGAACGTTTGTCCGGGATTAGACACATATGCTGTGTCATGGACCATTATTGTGCATTTAATGTCAAAAATATTCTGTTAAAATGTTGCCTTATTTTTTATGTACAACAAAGCGAATTGAACAAAAATAGATCATATAAAATTCATGATGATATCTTTGTTTAAAATCTACAATTATTGTACTTCAGCCTTTTAGGATAAATCTTGACATTGTAAGCATTTGAATTCAATATATGCAAATTTTAATAGAACCGATGAAACGTTCAGAAAACTTTGATATGACGTAATAGATTTATTCAAATTCATGTTGTATCACCGATCTACGATCATTTTATCTTTATGTGTAAGCATTGAAAGTCAAAGACTTGATGATTTCGTATGTAGCTTTTAACCAAATTAATAACATGTATGTATTATTTGTTTCAGGTATGACATAGGAAACATTATAGAGCAGGTTATTAAAATTTAGGTAAGCTTAGAAAAAAATATAATGGTTTTGCATTTGACTCCATCATTATTTAACTCTAAAATATCATTAAGTTGTTATTTGTTGCTATTTCTAGATTCCTAATCGATACTTGCTCCAAATCTTTTGGGTATAATTTAATTTTGAATGCTTGTTATTATAAAAAAAAATCCAATATCTTCTTCATTTATAACTTTACATTTTGTAGTACGAACTTATTAATTGGCTTAGATTTTTTAAAATTTGCGATGTCTTTAACAAACCATGGATTATTAAAGAAAACTTTTATAAACCAATAGCGATGTTTTTTTAATAAAAACTTATGCTAGATTATTTTTGTTAGTGGATATTTTTCGTGTTTTTCCTCTTGAGTGGTTAAAATGACCCACACTCAAGCAAGCCCCCAATATGACCCAATATAACTTTGCTGTATAGTTTTTGTAGTGGAATTAATTTAAGCCAGCAGGTTCGCACTTCTCTTATGGCCGCGTTTAACAGCCCTTTTCCTATCTTTAGGTGATAATGTAAGAACTACCAAAATACGTCCCCTGCCAGGTTTTTGGCCCTTTGGGCGAAACGGCGAAGCTTTGTTTATGGCGAACGGCGGTGGAATAACAAAACTAGGGAAAGAAATAACATTTAGCGAACTTAATTGCCCCAAACAACGATTTAGGGTTTCTCCCAAGTTTGCGCGTGCGGCCCGCGCTGGAACGGGAAGAAAATGGGGGGCAGGTAGGAAAAACAGGGAGGACAGGATGCGATCCCATTACAATTATTTCCCGAGGATACACCGCCACTGTTGCTTATTGGGTTTCATGCGAAAGAAATGCCAATGAGTACTGATTTTGCTCCCGTGATGTAATGTATTTAGAAGGGGGCCCGAAGAGCCCACTACAACTTGTATCGCTTCATATCAAATTTTAGTAATCAATATAAACTTATTCCATTAGAATCAACTGTAATCAATACTTCCATTTACCATTTATGTATGATATGTTGTATTTTCGATAAGTATCGTGTGAAGCAAATCTCTTCACAAAAAACAATTACATTAACTATCTATCGTACTTAAATCATTGTTATGTCGTAAAGTGATTAAATGAATAAATTCAAAGCAATATTTGCATATGCAATACGATAATATTCAACGATACAAATAGGCTAATTTGAAATAGTATATAAGTTTATTTGGAAATGGGTCAAACTTAGGTCACACAAAATGCGTGAAGAATGCTCAAATTTCATCGCTGACATTATCAAATTTTATGTTCGCGTGTTCTTTAAGTATACTATATTTTAGCTACGAAAGATCTTTTTTTGAACGATTCATATTTCTTATTTAATAATCTGACTGATTTGCAACATTTGAATGGTCATATGACAAAGCAAATGGATGATCAAAAGAATCATGCCATGAAAAAGTGTTTCAATAAGATAAATCTGTGAGATTTTTGTAATTCTATATTTGACTTATCCAGACTTAATTTTGAAAATTTATAATAACATTTATGATATTCAGTATTTCAATAAACTGGTTGCATGGCTCTTATATCACGCACTTACCAAATAATCATTCCCTCTCATAAACTATTTACTAAATGTGGAAACTATTTTCTGGATGTGATTAATAAATAACAAAACTGATTATTGAATCTAATTTTGATAAAGAAAACAAACCTTACTACATTAATTTTCTCTTCCTTGCATCTTAGCATTGCTGTGTATTTGTGCTATAAATCACCTCGGTATTTACTTTTTAAATCCAGGAAATCAAGGTAAATCTGGATCGAGACGATCAGTCGGAAACATTCGATCGATCTAAACAATCCCAAAAGGTCCCTTGAACTAGATCTGGATTAATATTTTGCTATTGACGCTTTTCAGGAAAATTTTCAGAACCCATTTGGAATAATGTTAATTAACAGGTGCTTTTGCTAGAATTCATTTTTTCAACAATATCAGAAAACAATCAACAGGATCCTGAATTTGAACTTCCTTAATGATACTTTCATTATGAACCTTTGTAAAGATGATCATTTTCAATGTATTGATTATCATATCGCATCAGAGTCATGCCAAAAGATTTGCAATGGATTCAGTAACCGATTTAGTACGATCCAGGTAAACTTAGTCTCATTATTTAATAGACATATTTCATATACCACTATCTGCCTCCATGAATATCTTTATGGGCAAATATCATCTATTATATACGATAAATAGTCAATTTCATTTTTGCGATTCACTTAAACTTTTTAAAAATTATTCTATTGAATTTAAAGGTCAATATATTCAATTTGTAATTGTGTTAAAAATATATATTAGATTGTGTTGTATAAATTTAAAATGATAATGTTCACTCAGAACTAGAGCCAATGAACGAATAACGGTTCTAACAAATTCAATTCTTCAACATAGCCAATTTCAATAAATTATGGCCTGCCTTTTATAAGAATAAAGACATAAATAATGTTGGTGAAAGATTTTTGTTTTCTTATCTGTTTGATTCACTAAGAAGTAGATAGACTGTTGAAACTTCAAAAGCTGGCTAGACTCTTCTGATTAAATGAAAAGGCTCAATATTTATTACAAGCATGCCATGCATTATTGGAGAATACTCGAAAATAATTCCATAAAAGCTCTTCTCGATATAAAGCTTTGAATTTATCTTCGGGCAATATTTGCAAAAACTACTGCGAGAACATAACCTGAAGTGCTCCCTCTTGCTGTAATGGTTTTCCAGTAAAAGTTTGGAATTTCCACCGTAAAAGGTGAAGCCTTCGACACTGCCGGGGATTTCCCCGAGTGGTATTTGGGACAATGGATATACTTGCACCACTATCCGATGCATGTCTATTGCTATGAAACCGTCTCAATTCTCCAAATTGCACATATGCATGCACGTCATATTTTTCGTCACATCATAGCGCCACATTTGAATCTGAGGCCGCCCTAAATATTTGCTTCCAGACATGACCTCATTAATGTGGTATTTTTCTTCGAAAAAATTATAAATTCCACCCTGCTGAACATGCAGTGGAAAACGTGTCGTTGAAAATTTTAATATATTTCTTATTGCATTCCGAAGCATATTTTTCAACACTGCGTTAGCTGACGCATCCAGTACATCACCGTCTTCACAATGGAGTCCTGCAGAACTATTTCATACGTTTTCCGGTGCTCTAAATGGTTGAAATTACACCGCTGAACGTTGCGAGAATACAATAAAAGTGTATGAAATTTTTGCGAAATTTCATCCTTAAAATAAATCGACATTTCCAATATAACCCGAACACTAATATTTCATACAATCTAGATATTAAAATGCAAGCTTATTTACACACATATTAAAAATATTCTAAATAACTCTTCCAATACAAATTTCTTAATAATTCAATCGTATTATATTATTATATAGTAAAATATGATCAGCCTTTTCTATTTCTATGAGATAATTGCCAACCACTTTGACATGGCGTTTTCGAATTAAACCTGCAATTTGGTTAACAACCACATTTTTCAAATATAAACAATACAAAAATCCCAAAAAATAATCTCACAAAATATACAAAACTATTTAAATTAATTAATGATTGATTATATACACAGTAAAAACTTTACCCACATCACAATTGCCTGTAATAAAAAGGCTATTCTTTCTTAACTTTGAAATAAAAGGATCATTTGTACTATTTGTATAACCCACAAATTTACAGTAGAAAGGTCACTCAAAAACGACTGTCCATTTTGACTTAAAAACAATGTTTTCAAGTCAAAATGACAGCTTAGAATTTATACACACATATTTCTCTATCCAAATATTTTTTGTGCTTTCAAATATCAAAAAAAGGTTTTTCAGACAAAACTCCTTTTTATTAGCCATTATTCAATTTTTTTGCCATCAATCCACACTCGCATACAGATTCATAATTTCTTAAGGTTCTTTAAGGTTTTGCCAATAATGAGATAATGTTCAGTGTTGAAACATACACACTTAAACCTTTTTTTGTACGGTAAATGCGTTCCGCGAAAAATCGCACAAAAAAGCAATGACTTCCATGGATTTCAAAAATTGCATAACTTTGAAACAGCTATATAAAATAAACTCAAATTCACTCAATAAAAATAATAAACAGTCAGAAAAACAATAAGGCAATTAAAAATAGCATTTTTGATAACACTTTAAGGATGTCTTGCATTATTGATAGAATTTTAATGATGTCTGGCATCTGGCTTCTAGCATCTCTAAAGTCAGACATACACTGGAGAGATAATAATTATTTTAATTACAAATCGCTGTTTGATTTCGTTGTAGATTTTTCTTTCTTTCTAACAATATAATTCTAAATAAGTAACGATGTCTTTAAAGTCTCTACCTAAAAAAAAAATTTTTTTTTGACCTTATTTTTTTAGTTTTAATTTTTTTTAAATAGTTAAAAATTAAATTTTGACATAAATCTGGTAGGAACAATAGAAAATTATATAAAAAATGTTGTTACCTAATTTGAAGTAAATCAATTGATTAAATATTGAGGTATCATGTCAACCGTGTTGAATAAAATAGTTTTAAAAGCCTTACCTTGCAAATGCAAAATACAAATATATATATATTATTTTTTTTTAATTCTATCACCATAAGCAGATGCAACATGATTTAAAAAGTTCCAAATTGTAATTCTTTCCAAATTTCGATTAGGGCTGTTGATTTATTTTCTATTTTATCCAAAATATCTTAATAAGTCCTCTTTATGAAATGCTTTAAAAAATCCACATTACTTTGAAATTGCACAAAAATAAACTTGAGTGTAATACAAATTCATTTGCTCTTGTAAAAGTATCATTTATTGATGATATTTTTAAAAAATGCATGTTCCTATTATTCGTGTTTTTGTTCAAATCCTCTTGATCTTCAATGACAATAATTGAGCATAGGTTCAGTGTCAAATCCAGATTTCAAACAAAGTTGAAAATAAATAAAGTATTAATATTTTCGATCAATACAGATTCACTCTGATTTCTTGCTTCTGAAAAAGTAAATACAGAAAGTCGAATAGGACCGCCCACAATTGACTGATTAACAACAACCGTGATCATTTTGCCAATTACTCAAAGATCATCCCCTATCTAAAAAATCCTATTCAAAATAGTCTTATCTTTGCTTTATGTATAAACCAGCTTATAACAACTAATATAGCTTGCATTAACGCTTATAATAATAATTTTATAAAGCTCCTAAGCAAAAAAAATAATCGATAGTCTTCCTCTCTGGTGATATTCAAGCGTGAATCGGAGAACGATGACAGTATTTATTGCAGCAACTTTGTTATTCAAATATAATTGATAACGGCTTAGTGAATATCAAATGACGCCTGCAGGGGACGTGTCATCCCTTCCTCCTAAGGGTAGCTCACTCAGATAACCTTTACTAAATTTAAACCTAAACTAAATGCGTATAAGTGGGTGAGGAGGCTCCGGAGGGGTAAGTCCCGAGATATTGATCGGAGATAGACTGGTGGCGTGAGCTCCGGCCCGAAGACCCAAACGACACTCGAGCGCCACCCCAAAACATCCCCTAAGCTCCGGCTACCCAAAACTCATAACGGCCTGTCGGAGTGCCGTAAACGCTTGCAGAAACTTCGCTCGGCATGTTTTCGGTGGGTGAACGTTGGTTTTATGATCGCCGTTCTAAGGCTGTCCGTGCTGTATCTATTTCGGTTTTCAATGTTATCAGTTTAATTTGCACACCAAATCAAACTGTTCTTCGCCCAAATATATTCCGCAACAATGCTTGGACGATTAGAGCTGACGGCGCAATTTGTACGCAGGAGAACTTTTAATCTCAAGTGTCCTGCTCCGAACTTTATCGCTTGCCTAATTCTTCTTTCCTTCCTCCTTCGGACGGGTCTTGATTTGGCCTCATGAAAAGACAATTAAATAATTTACATGTATATACCACATAACACTACTCAATAATTCAATTGTCATTGACCAAAGAACTTAAGATAAACGATGAATATTCGAACAACATAACAAAAAATTGTATTCAAATTTAAACGATAATACATTTTATTTGACCCACCTAAAATTTGTTATCCTATGGACTATGTCTAGGGACTATGGCCATATTATTAATATACTCATTATATGAATATTTCTTATAGTCCCTATTGATGAATATCATATTTTGCTTTGATTTTGCATTTTTGGATTTACTGCGACATCATCATCCGAATAAGTCATTGCAATGTAATAATCACTCATTGTTTCAATATATTGACGTATTTCGACATCTGAATAAATTCATCTCGTCTATCGAATATCTATGTATTTTTTTTAAATATTCATACATTCTTTGAATATTAACATTTTAGTATCCGACTCTATAAACAAGACAAAAAATTTCAATGTATTTAACAACCCACGCGCAATAACAAGAATGGAATACCAAAATTTTCGTTTAATTTAATAAGCACTCATGTGTAACATATATTCAATAAGGTAAAATATTTATTAACATATATTATAATATTTCTTCTTAATGACATCATGAATCTCTATATTGAACACACTGAAAGATTTTGCAATATACAACGATGTTAAAATCATTGATATGCAGTATTTATAATCAAATGCAAATCAAAGATATTAATTTCACTGATGGAAATAGTGCATTTGAATCTTAATTATAAAAAATGCAATAAAGTAATCCGCTTCAAAAATTCTAAACGAAAAATTTATGATTAAAATTAAATTGTAACAAATAATCGCGGAATGATTCGTTGCTGCGGGCATTGGCAGATTTTCACACTCTTTTATTACAAAAATCAAATTTTGTATACGAGTAATACAATAAATATGACCAAAGATTTCATTAAAATGTATTTCCAATAAGCTCTCAGCTATTTCATCAATAAAATTCTTTTATAACTGCTTGAAAAGCATATTTTCCCCCAATGTTTAGTCGAAGGCCAAGTGGTTTATATAAATAATCTTTACCAACAAAGTCCTTAAAGTGGGTGTTCTTTTCATAAGTATGCCTGAAATTGCTAGTAAATTTTAATATAAAATGAAAGCATAAATTCAATGAATTTTCAAGACAAGATTAATGAACATTTCAAAATATATTATATAATTAAATGAACTTGCCTTAGTTATAAAATAATTCTGATTATGATGGACAATCAGAAGATTCTCAAGATTCATCTCTAGCATTATATTACGAATACTATCGATTAGTATTAATAATACATCATTTCATAATAGCAATCAAATTGCTGTTACAGCACTCAAATGTTTGTTTTAAAAGTCAACTATTACATTAATGATAGATCTTTTGAAGTATCCTGTTTTAAAAAGTTTTAAGAAGTATCCAGCAATTAAAAAAAAACAATTAACGATCTATATAATCGTACGATGTACGCAACATACTTTATCCGTCTCTGTCTCTTTCCGAGCTCAATTTACTAGAGCAGCGGTTCTTAAGCTGGGTTCCGTGGACCCCCGGGGGTCCGCGAAGACATTAATAGGAGTTTGCGAGAATATAAACAAAACATTTATCTATACTTGAAAGAGATATTTTCGTCGAATTATTTACAGAAAACATTGTAAAAGATTCTATTTTGACCAAGAAATGTTTGTTGGAAAAATTAAGTCACAAAGGTTGGTATGAGTTCTTTAAAAAAATTGCTCAATAGGGGGTCCGCGAACTACATAAGTTTAAGAAGCGCTGTACTAGAGTACTCTTTCTGAATCACTGGAATTCGCTCACAAATACGCGATCATCCTACTATACAGGTTAGAGCATCAAAATATGCAATCAAAGAACTAAAATGCGTTTTAATGCCTATTCAAAACTGAAGAATGTAGGGATTGAAAAATCAAAAACAATAAAATACTTGCATTCTCACGAGACTTTCATAAAACCTTGTCTTCTTGAATATTGAAAACACATTCATAGTAAGTTGAAAATGTTGCAAATTGAAAATGAACCTATTCTAATTATAATCTGAACATAATGACGACTTTTGAGTAAATTTAATACTTGAATTCATCCTGTAAACCAATGATCTTTTTGAAATAATGGAATGGAAAGGATTTTAATATGAACCAAATTGGTACATGAATTTAAGTCTACTTTTCTGATTGATTTCTGATAGTGAAATTTTTAAAATTATAGTTACAAAGCTGTGACGTTTTAAATCGCCATAACTTGATCTTATGAACTCTGCATTTTATATATGAATGGACATATTTGAATAAGAATAAAATAAATACTCTCTGTCTTTTACTTCTATAAGACTATTTGATTAAATGGGTATAATATTTAGACTAAAAATGTGCGTAAATTTGAAGATCGTTAGCACTGGCAGCTTCAAACGACTAGTTTGAAAGTTGTCTTGTATGTTGTTGAGCCATTTCAAAGGCATACGCAACTATTTGTCAGGCATTTTGAGTCTCAACTATGCGTTCGCTATTCGGGAAGCGCCGATCGGGTGCGGAGGTGGAATATTTTTCGCGTAATTTATTCGGGATAATATTAGCTTTCGGGGTGCCGGTATTGGGGGCACATTGAAAACTTGCGTACGTGTACCAAGTCGGGGGTGTATTAAATAATTTCCAAAGTAATGCCTTTGGCGTCTTTCTTTAAAATTTTAATATAAATGTAAAGGCAGTCACGTCTCTTCCTTCTCACATGGACGAGGAGGAATGTTTCCGTAAATACGGAGCATTTTTCCCGGAGCGCTCACTTTTACACGGCGTCCTGTAATATCGGCAACAGGAACGTCGCAAGATTACCTATCGAAAAAACCTTCTTAGGCGCTTCAAACGAATGAAGTTGCTACATAAAAGCAGACTTCTAAGAGGACAAATTCAATATTTTCGAGAAATGAAACGTTTAAGGGAGCTCGTATTATGCTTACGCCCTATACGAATACGTGGCCCCCGTAAGCCTAAAGAAGACGAAAGCTATTGTCTATAACGGGGCATGACTTCGATACAAAACAACATTTTAATATTTGAAAACTAATCAATATTTAGGGGTTGAACAACATGAGCCAACGGCCCGAAAGACGTGAATTTTTAAATTAAAAAAACAACGCATGTATGACAACACGCATTCTCGCTTTAGATATACAACAACGAGGTCATATCCTTGAGTAAACCTTCGCTCGTCCTGCAAGGATGAATACCTAAAATATTATTCTTTATGGACCTCCCCGCCACGTGTAAGACCCGAGTGTGTTTGGGCGCTGCTGGAAATATGCTGCTGCTGTATGAGAGATACATGTTAATGCGGATTCACGGAGGATAAGGTAAAACGACCCTTTTTAAAATTGCAAGCTAAAAGGTTTTTAAAATGGCATAATGAGGATGCCTTTCTTTTTAATTCAACGAGTGGATAATATTTTTTAGCATTTATTATGTGACGATAACAGACATGTGATGAAATACAGACAACATAGATACAAAGCGTAATCATAACATATGGAAGTCACTTTAAATTAGTAAATAATACTACAAAATTATCCCTGCCAATCGCCGTGTATTCAAAACCGTGTAAATCAAAACCAAGAATCATGGAGTTTGAGGCATGTGTTACTTAAAGTCACATTTTACCGATTGAATTTTCCGAATGTTTTCTTTATTACAATTGATAACAATGAAATGACTTTTCAGATTTTTTTTAGTTTCTGCTGTAATGAATCATTTTGATCAACATTTCATACACTTTTATCTTCTGAATGCTTGGTGAGCATAGAATTAAACTACCATATTGAACAGACAAAATCAACCATTTTTTCGTTAAATGTGTCTACAAAGATTCGTGATTATTAAAAGACTTGTAATAGCAAAGACATTAAAGTAATTGTACACATAGCATATATGAATTTCGTATACTCGTCTGGGGAATATCATAAACTATTTGAAACAGCGAGTAGTCATAAGAATGTAAGGACGTACTCAAGTCATGATTCCAATCCTAATTGATCACTCACGAGCTTAAACATTCAAAATATATATATATTTACCTACGCAATAGTCAACATTCTGTATACAGATATTCTCTGATTTTACTATCTTGGTATGATATAATATTATTCAATAAATTGATCAATAATTTCACAAGTTTTCCGATTTAAAATATATTTTCTAATAATTTTATCATCCTATATTTTTTATACAAATACTAAATTGGTTTAAAATTATAATGGGTAAAATAGGGAAATTAGACGTATTAAATTTTCAACTACTTAGGTCAATAGTAGAGCCAGTAACACTTCCTATATATTGCTATACTTTATTGTGATGTCGGATTACAGGGGACGCCGGATTAAATTGGAGCCGGATTACCGCTACTTTATTTACTATTTTTTTTAAAAAAAATCTCAAAAAATGTACTCGTATAAATTTTTTTCAAATATTTTCCTAATGCTAATACTGGCTACTAAGGATCATTTAATTGCTAAACATGAAGCGTTTTTTTAAATAAATACTTTGTATTAAAATTATAAAACTTTTTATTGTAAATATGATATTATACTCGAAACCTAGTTAAAATTTGATAATTCGGATTATCCGTATTTTTCAAATATTCGAGCCCTTCCCCACCCGGATAATCGAAAGTATTCTGTAGAGCTAAAATCGTAAATTTTATTATTGATTCTTAAAATGGTTTGTGGATAAATTTACTTAAACGATTAATAAAATGAATCATTTAAAATAATGTCAATTTCAATATTCACTCATAATTTTTATACTGCATACAAAAAGCCTTATTCAATCATCTTATTATAATTTAGCCATATATCATATAAAAGAAAACACTGAGAAACTGCCAAATTGTAATAAACTATTCTACAAAAAGTTTCCTATGAATATCATAGATAACACATATGTATAAACTTAAGTGTAAATATTATAGTAATAATGATTAATAGCTTTGTAAAATTTATTGAAAAAATATGGGGAGTAAATTTATATATTTTCAGTGTTTCGTTTATCTACAAACTTAAAATAACATCAAAATTGCACCCGTCTATGTCCCAATTAGGTTTATCTCTAATATATATTTTTTTTCATGTGAATTTTCTATGAAATATGCTTAAAATAATGCATTATTAGAGATTTTGTAGAAAATGTGATCATAAACAAAGTGGTACTAATATTTTTCTTTTCAAACAACTTTGGTCTATAAACTGATCTCGTATTCTACCAATCAACTAAATCACCATGTTTCTGAGAGAAACAGTTGAAAAATAAAATTTAATAAAAAATTCAGAATACAAAACTGTAAAAGTACCTTAAACACTATGCTAATGTGGATATTCTGTAACGTTTCAAATAAACTTTGCGTACTTTGCACTCAGTATATAAATCCGCACAACACAATTACACATCCATCAAAAAAATTCATTATCACGGATAAATAAAGCTTTTGGCTGGAGCACAGTTTCGATGAAGCGACAACAGCTCTCTCGTATCAGATGCATCAACGTCAGTTGCATTCGACCGTATACAAAATAGCAACAAAATTTTAATTTGATTTGAAAGGAATACAATAAAAACATGTTTTCCCGGGTGCTTTTTCCGCCGGGAAATGCTTTGATTGTCACGTAAAATTCGATGCATTCAAAATGCGATTGGGCACTACTCCATACGCAACATTCACACCATCCCAACTTTACTATGTGTTCGTTTATTATTCACACCGTTATGTGATGGAGGCGAAAAATGAAACAGATTCCATTAAAAATGATCGAAAATGCACGTACGTATGTGTGAATGTGCACTCGTCACACGAATTGACGGATAAAAATATTATTCATGGAATATGGCACGTAAAAAGCAACGTTCATCAAAAACGTAATCAATTTTGTAAAACAAATCATGCTATCGTAGAAGCGATAGACTCTTTCTCTACAGGGTGATAAACTTCACCTCGTCTCATACTCTCATTTCATCGAATGAGACCTGAAAAAATATGCATTAGTGGAGATATAGTGATGGTTAATCTGCTCCAAGATATTTATTCAAAATTATTAAGATAGAAGGGATGCCCAACTGCGAGACTCTGATGGCGTAGACTCTTTTCTTGGAATAGTCTGCGACCAGCTTAAAGTCGGAGAGGATGGATTTTATATTAAAACGTTAAATTTCAGCTTGCAAAATTTAGATCATTTGATAAATTTGCTGAAGCTAAGAGTAAAATTTTTGAAGGAAACTGTATTTTGCATTGAATCATGACTATTTAATGATTCACAGTATATATTTAATATATATATTTCCTGCATATATTTAAATATATTATAAATGGACAATCATATAATCTTTGATGTATCCAATATATGTATTTTACATAAGTAACGGGCTCAATGACCGAAAATGCATTTGCAGTGTTGTACAAAAACCGCAAGCATTTAAGGAATTTTTTTGCGAATGAGCTTAACAAATACAAATTTGACTCTCCATTTGTTCGCTTTCAGTTATAAACTCTCTTTCAAAAATTCTTCAATTTGGCATGAAGAAAATTAACACCAATGGTTTTCATGATGATTTTTTTAAACTTTCAACCCTTCAAAGTCTTTTAAAATACGATAGTTCACATTCTTAATTATTCTCAACGCAAATATAAGACTATTCCAACATTTATGTTCTTCTGGTATTATCACAATTGTGCAAATGGACACAATTTTAATTTTATTAATAAAATGTTTTTCTGATAATACAATATCACGATAATTTCAATAAAATTTACTTATTAATGTATATGGAATCCATAGAAAAACGATCAAAATAATGTTTTCTTTTGATTAACACTTTCCATATAACACGCAAGTGCTTTTTGAAAGAAATGGCATAGCATTGAAGATCTTTTACTCTTCTTAAGATGCCATATCTAGGAGATTTTCCCTGAAACGCAGGATTTTTATGTTATGATTTCCTTTACTTTCCACATATAGACAAATCGTTATATTTGGATAATAATTTATCTAAGAAAAAGACTGTGAGTGGTATGTGGGTAAATTGTTATCATTTTCAAATGATAATACAATGATTGATAAAAATTGTTATTCCAAAAAGAAAAATTTGGCTATGATCGTGGTTTTTTTTAATGTGGTTCTTATCAACTCCTTTTATGGAATCATTGCCAACCATTTTAACATAGAGGCGCACATATGTATTTTAAAATGTTATGAAAAAACTAAAATTTCGACCGTTTAAGCGTGAGACCAATTACAGGTACGTCGTGAATATGTATATAAAAATTATCCATCCCTTAGAAATTTCAAGGCAAGATTTCAACAATCAACAGTGCTTATTGAAACAAAGATAGGGCTTATAAATCTAGGGGATTGTTCCCCAAATATGATCTTATATGATACCTCTACTGTTCACACTGCAAAACATTTGTTTTTGGATGTTAAAACGACTTTCATCTGTTAAACCCCCTAAAAATAACCTTTGAAGGATCTATAATGGAGATGTGACGCATTCATGATTCGCAATTTATCCCAGAACATATTTTAATAGGGGGATACGAAAGCTTATTGATAGATGGAAAAAAACCGCATTATGTTGAAAAAATATTTATTCGCATTTTCTAAAATTCAGTCAAAATATGGATCATTTTTATATATGTATAAATTCTCACCCTTGTATATATGTTCATGTAGGATATTACATCAATTGGTATTTCGAGCAGAAATATAATCTCAGATATATATTGATGGATCAATCATTCACACCGATTTCATCTCAAGTTTTGCGAACGAACAATGGCACACCCCAGCTTCAACCCAAGTCCAATGAACAACAAAAATTGCCTATCCCTTTGGGATATCACTTTATTATGTCGCAATACCAACAGGATACGTCCCACCATTTCCAGCTAGACTATTACTCACGAGGCATAATTGTCACCCGATCCTTCTGCGGCTCAAATTGCTCAGCCTCGACATCCGAGGGTTGCCGACCCCGAAGTTTATGACTCTCGTTGAATCCGTGGGCGTTTGCAAGGTGCAAATAATAAAGTCGCGTATCTCCACCTGCACCTTAAAAAACGTTTCGGACCCGTACTATTTCGCATTATCATAGCATTTATTTCATTTAGTTGAACAACAAAGGCGACGATTATATCGCAGTTTATCCTTATTATTCCGGTGAGCGTTTCAACCATTTTCATTTAGCATATAGTCGAGCATACAACTGGAATGGCGACGATGTAACTATGAAATTGCGTCTTTATTGTCGGCACGCTTTAGCCATACTCTCAACTTGATTACTCATTGTAACCCTTTGCTTTCATTGTTATTATGATTAAAATATATTACAAATAATTAAGGTATATTGTTTTCTCTTACCGTCGTTATATGCCTTTGAAGCGACGGGTTCAATCTCGTAGGTCCCACTTTCGAATATAAGTCCAGCTATACTTTCAACTTAAATAAGCAAGACTACACACATACCACTTTTCTATATTATCTTTTATGCGAGCTAAACTAAAAGAAAATCTTTTAGGTCGACCAAAATCTAAAAACACGTAAGAGATGGCTGGGAACACTTGGATGTTCAGCAAATTTGATAAGCAGCCTCTTTAGTCGTCTCTCATTTTTATCTATGCTTTTTGATCTTTAATTGAATCATCTGAGAGAGGATTATCGACTTTTAAAAATATATTCGAGTCTTTTTACTAAGGTGAGCGATAAAAACGATCAAAAATATTTTTTGAAAGCCATTAATGCAAATGAAGATTTTTATGTTACAAAAGAAGCTTATTCCGAAAATAGGTTAACTTCGATTTTTTATGCGAAAAAATATTAAAAAAGAATCAAATTTAGTTGAAAATGTGTAGTTCCATACAATTAATTGTAACTATAAGTATATTCTTCCAAAAATGAATTCTTAATAGTCCAAAAAATGCACTATAATGGATGGCAGATATATAGAACCCAATATGGTTTTCGTTTTATTGCTTGATCGTTTTTAGGGATTAGTTGCACTTAGGCTGCTGAGCTCTCAAGTCGTGTTTTGTACTCTTTCGGTGATTATACTCATCAAGAATAAATTGTGATTTTTAAAATTCAATTTGAACAACCCAGTTTGCAATGGATTGATTTTCGCCGAGTGAAGATTTTATTCGATATTTAATTCTTTATCATTTTCTCAGAAAATGGACTTCAACGCGCGCCACTAAAAATATTTTCGATGCACTGGGCGATATTTTAAGTGCTCGCAAATGCTAAAATTAGTTCCAGACATTTTTATCTGAAAATTTCGATTTAAAAATTGCTCTGGAAGTGGAAGACTACATATGATAGATGCCGCCATACTCACTGCTGAAATCGAAAATAATTCAACAGCAACTATTGAAAAAACATCGACCAATATTGAATACTCATGATTAGGGAATCCAATCCCGACCCAAAATTTTGTTCCCGGGATTTCGGGATTGCATTAGACCATCCCAGTATCAGTCCCTGGATCGAGATTTTCAATAGTTTAAGAAATTAAGTTTATTAAATTAATCAAAAATTACTAATAAGTCCATTTGTTTAATATAAAAAATAACTTGAAGGTGATTTTTTTTATTTATTTAAGAAAATATAAAAGTACAATTAAAAAATAGATAAATAAAACACTACAAAATTCAAATATAATTTTGAAAATATGCCCGAAGTAACATTAAAGCATCGAGTGTTTCGTCATTTACTCTGGATCTGATTTTGAAAGCCAGGCAACTTGCTGCTGAAAATGTACGCTCAGATTCCACAACGGACTAAAACTCACAAAATTATTTATTTTCGTCGCTGCAGATGAATACTAATATACCATAATACTGTGATGTGATTCGTAATTATATTACGGAGAAATAAAAAAAATCTGAAACCCGTATCTATTATATTTCATATCGATATTCCCATTATTAGAGTCGAGGTGTAGTAAATACATCACCGGTAGGGAAAGTTTAATAGAACAATTTGAAAAAATATACGTTCTATATATGTATACATAGATTAGAACAGCGCTTCTTAAACTTATGTAGTCCGCGGACCCCCTCTTGAGCAAATTTTTTTTCGCGGACCCTTCGTGAATTTTTTTTTCTTAGCAGACCCATCTCACCCCTTGTGACCTAATTTTTCCAACAAACAAACATTTCTTGGACAAAATAGATCTTTTTACAATGTTTTCTGTAAATAATTCGACGAAAATATCTTTTTTCAAATATAGATAAATGTTTTGTTTATATTTTCGTGGATTTTCACCAATGTCTTCGCGGACCCCAATTTAAGAGCCGCTGGATTAGACAGTTACTGCCTCTATAAGTCGCCTAAGCTCACCAATTAGTAGTTACGCCACTGTTTCCAAGCGTCCTGATTTCGGCGGGAATGTCTCGATTTAGTAGCCTTCATCATGCTTGTGAGGTGTACGATTTCTGTTAGATAAACATTTCAATCTCGAACTTTTCGGGATTACGTTTACTAATCAGAGAGATGAAGAAAGGTTTTATCTAACGATGGAAACTACATTTTGCAATAATATTTTTAAAATAAAATAAAAAAATATGCGCATTCAAATATTTCATTTAAAAAACGAAAATCTTTATGGGTATGTCCTTTATATATAAATATCCATGCATGTAACATTTAGGCGAAGGAATTGCTGCTCACCATTGATACTAAACGGCAAGCAAATACCCCAAACAAGATCAGCAAATTACCTTGAATCGTATTTTATCGAGACTTTAGAAGACCCATATTTGGGAAAAAACATAAGCAGAACGAAATAAAATTATGCAAATTGTAGTGGCTGACTGAATCTAAGCTGTCTCTAGAAAATAAAGTCCTCACTTATATATTATGTGAATGTACAATGTACAAGTTTGGGGTTGTGCTACAAATACCAATTGATCGAAATATTTGTAATATATCATGAAAATAATTACAAATGCACCAAAATCTTAATATAAATAGACCTGGTTTGGTCCTTAGTTTTTAATTCAACATATTTTTTGTTATAAAAATGTGAATTGGTATTTATATCCTTATATGAAGCTGATTGGCCTTGTTTTACTCTGCTTCAAATTTCATCACTATCACTATTAATTATGGTAAGATATGCAAATATTTTATTCAAGTTCAGATGTTTGAGCTCACCAACAAAAATCGCCTGAGATTTTCTAAATATAAAGCAATCACACTATTTCGTTTGGATTCCATTGCAAATATATTTTTTTATATTTAAGTTAGAACATAACACTTCTCGTAGCTTACACGCTTATAAGATCATACTGTTATAATTAATTTGGTCTATCCTATATACTTTTTCAAGATTATTTTAATACATAACTGATAAGCGTATGTTGTCATTTATTATGTTATTTGGATATATACGTACATATTAATATTAGGATGAAATGTGTTGATATTATATATCATTGTTTATTTTTGGAGTATGATCCTAATGGTCTTTGTCAGATATGATCAGACTATTTTATTAAGTATCTTGTATCTTCTTCGTTTTATCAAGTCATGCCGTTGTGGTGTATGATTGCCTCTCAAGCAAAACAATCTCATAGATACCAATAATGAATCCGAGAGACCTCCCTTTGCGCACAGCGGCTATTGCTTGTTCCTTATAAAATATTAGACAGGAGGAGTACCTTAAAAGTCACTAGAGTGCACGAGACGTATAATTCATCCCTAATTTATCGACAGATTGCCCCCATATATTTTAGTATACGTAGCTCTCTATGTATTTAGCAATTGGGCTCCTATGATTTACAACCATATTCTGAATTTAAGACTTAAGATATTACACGGTGATTTTTATGGTACACATTGAAGATAATATAGGGGCGGAAATGTTCCAGGAATATTAATTAAGTGTATATTGTCACAGAACGGTAATGCGGTTTTCATTGGATTCGGTCTGGGCTTTTTTGTCATGCACGTAGGGAGAGCAAGAGGAGGTGTGAGAGTGGTCCTGTGGGATGGTGAGGCGCGTCTCCGTTGAGCAATAATGTGCGAGCGGTGTCCGCTTGTTGTGTGTAAACAAGCCAACTCTCTGCACGTAATTTATTCAATTCCATCCTTCCCGGCAGGGCCGGAAGTGGAGTTGCCGGCCCCGGGCGCGATGCACAACTTACGGGCAAATAAGCGTGTTTTGTACCTGGCAAGCACAATGAACCGTGTGCTCCAACCCTTCCGCCGCCTGGAGTACCTCCGCACAAACAGGAATTTGCACAACTCACCCTCGCGGACTGGGGCGCAGGATTTCACTGCGTGCTCTCACAAACTCTTCGGATCTTTTAAATTGAACAACGAATTCATTTGTCCAACACATCTCTTTGACAAAGCGGATCCATGACTTTGCCGGACTATCCGAGTAGATGAAAATCCATAGGAATTTTCAATATCAATATCAAAACGAGCTATTTTCACAATCGGCTAGACGTTTTAATGAAATTCGTATTTAAATTTAAACTGCGTCAAAATAATAATCACGATGCATATAAATTTGTGAAATAAGATTTTTTACAGATCGAGCATCTCAAACTTAATTTAACTATATTTCTGAGAATTATTATTTGTTCATATCAATAATTAGTTTTAAGATGAAGATATTCTTCCGTTGAATTTCGTCTATGTTCATTCGATAGTTGATAAAAATATTTAGTGCCTGTTTGAGCATAGGGTACTTTCCATCCACTTGGAAGTCAGCGAAAGTCATTCCATTGCCCAAACCTGGTAAAGACGCCAGCAGCCCGATAAATTATCGCCCGATTAGTTTACTTTCTGCACTAAGCAAAATATTTTTAAAAAAAACTTATTCTAAATAGACTGGATGAACTTAGTATAAATGTTATTAATAATGAGCAATTCGGTTTTCGTAGGAATCACTCTACAGCTCATCAGTTGACCAGACTGACTGAACACATCACTAGAAACTTTTACATGAAGTACCGGTATGGTATTACTCGACATCGAAAAGGCATTCGATACTGTCTGGCACCGTGGTCTAATCCATAAAATGTCCCTTATTAAAATGATCTAATCTTATCTCTGCAAAAGATCATTTTCGGTCATTTTAAACAGAGCAACGTCAACTCTCCAGTCTGTTTCAGCGGGAGTTCCTCAGGGCAGTATTTTAGGGCCTCAACTGTTCAACATTTACTTACATGATCTATCGATACCATCCACATCAAATATATCACTCTACGTCGACGATACGGCATATTATACCAGCTCTCGGAGTAACAAGAGTCGGAAATATCCAACGATCGCTAAAAGCTGCATTCAAATATTTCGATCGTTAGAAACTCAAATTAACAAAGAGAAAACCGAAGCTATCTTGTTCTCCATGAAACGAAAAAATCTTCAAATTGATCCAATAGTTGTCGGGTCCAGCTCCATCGAATGGAAACCCCAAGTGAAATACTTGGTGGCTCGAGCACGCGGATTAGCAGCTATGGGGGCGCTGCGCTCCATTTTTCGTCGGCGCAGTGCTCTTTCGGCCTCTAACAAATTTTTATTATACAAAACTCTGATTACACTCAAATACGATGCTCCCGCCTGGAGCAACATATGCAGTACCAACTACTATAAACTCCAAATCATACAAAAACAAAGCCATAAAAATTGCTTTCAACATATTTCCATATACTAATCTTAAACGTTTTCATAATAAAAATAAGCTTCTTTTATAAAGGAATATTTTCATCAGCTAACACAAAATTTTTACACAAAAATCACACTAATTAACTCATATCAACACTCGGCGATTCATATTATCAGTCGTTCAAATATATTATTTTCTAGTGTAAATTATGGTTAATTTATTATGCGTTTTTAATATTGTTGCTATAAAAATATGAGGTTTTTGCAATAAAATTCATTATATTCCTCTAGAACAATTTGAATAAAAGCTTATAAAAAATGTATGCATGCGTCCATTTTCTAGATGTCCCCTTCATCACTTATCTTTTTCCGTAAGAATATTATTTGTGTTCGGTATGCTTGTTTCGATCAGGTTTGAAATGTCTGATACAAAACGTAATTGAACATAATCTATACAATATTAATCGTTTTATTCTCGTTTTTGACTCGCAGTCATTGTTCAGCTCCGTTGTAAACGCGATAACCACCTGGAAGACCTAAAAGCTACTCTGAATGGTTTCGTGGGCGAATCAAAATGCACTTGCAACATTTGTAAACAACCACAGAGATGCTCGAACATCGTCGAAGATAAGGACGAATGTTTATGAATGATAAATGAATATGTTCTTCCGCTTGGTGTTATGCTTGTGTATTTTCGGTTCAATGGCTGCTGAAGTGGATTTTGAAAAGCGGCTCTAAGGCGTTATTTCACCGAGTGCGATCTGGACGTTTTTCGGGTATTTAGTTGAGGGTACGGAAACGGGAATAATGAAGATCTTCTTAGTGGTAGGAGGTGGTGTTTTGTTGATTACTGAATGCTGATATTCATTATTCACATGTGGAGCCTACTTAGGCATGAGCTATGCGAGGTGAACAATTAGTGAAGGGGCTTTCGGAAAGCTTGCGAGCATGATACGCTTTAATCTGATTTATGTTTGATGAGGTGGTCTCCACGACTGCGCCATTATTCATACAGAGCTTTGTACGTGGCCAACAATAGTACTTGGATTTCTGCCCTGAGGGTTGCGAGTTGCTCTTTTGATTTTGGTCGACCCGAGACGCTAAATTATTTATCAGTTGCTCTTGATGCGGACCGCACTCTGAAACAATAACTCTCCAAAAATAGTCCACCAGCACGTGCCATCGAGTGTTCAGCCCCTAAAGACCCTTCTGTCATAACACTACACCCTAATTGTTGTGTAGTTTGTTTTAATTGCCGGTCAGCACGAACGGAAGGTGAACGACCAACGCCATCAATGAAAAAGGTCCGAGCCTTTAACGTAAAGATAATCGACCATCTAAAACCCTCGATTCTGAAGCGTTTTACCTTTACACCTGTACTTTTGAATATTTAATTAAACCACACGAGTAAGCCTAAAATGTTTACCGGCCTCATCAAAGACAATGCGACTTATTATTGCCAATTTCGATCCGTTTGAACCGTACGATATCCAATAGACCCAAAGATGATTGGCCAAATTGTCTACGCAGACGACGAAAAAATTCAACAAAAGCGATAGAAATTTTTCAGTATTGCAAAATAATTCCACCCATAAAAAACTCCAATAGATAAATTGATCGAGTATACACACAAAAAAGCACAAAAGCCCTTCAATAATCTTCGCACGCTTTTTACTATACATGATAGTACTTAAACGTTAGCATTCAACAATACCCCATATAAAAACTCATCCAGTACGACAAAAAAATATCTATTTCTCATTATCGGAGAACGTAACTCGAATCAAATAAATAAGGAGAGCACTTAACTTCAATCCAGGGCACAAAAAATCGCAATAGAATCGTCAAAAGCACTCGATGATAAGCAAAAACAATGCTCAAATCGGAATATACTATTCGCTTAATCGCCCTTCAAGGAACTTTTACTACTCACTTAAATAAAATAATGGCATCAATATTTTTAGACCTTTTTATTGCGCGTCAACATTTAAAAGATCTTTTAATTAAAATTCGACCCCGAAGAACAAAACCGCCCCCTTTTCAGGGCGGGTTCATTCGCAAAGCTGGACCATTTCATGGCCACGGATGATAGAAAAATCAGTTTTAATTGAATTGTACGTTTTAAATACTTTTTCGAAATGTAACGGCATTAAATCGATGACATTTCCGAGCGAGGTCTTTTATTCGCGTTCGTCTTCTTACAAATACAATTCCCATATGTACGGAGAAACATAAATTTTAAGGGTGGCATTTGTCCTCTTCACCCTACTGCCCACCCTTCCTGGATCGATCGCTGTTTCAGCGGTGTTTATTTTTTATCATTGTCGGAAATAGTGCAATAAAATTGTCCGCTTTTAAAATCAAATCCGTCAATCAAATATTATTTAACAGTATAAAATCATCTCGTATAACAGTTTGGAAATATCAAATTGTAGGGAACAGTCCAACAGTCATGAAATACAATTTTGTAATAAAAATAAAAAGCTATATTCTAAATTTATTTACATTTTTGATATTTAAAAAAAATGATTCTACATCCAACTTCATGGCCTCAGAAGGATGTTGTATTTCAAAAATATTTTTTCAACCAAATCACTACAATCAACAGTCAATTTTGCATTTTATAAAACAAGATTCTATCTCAAAAGCAATATACTAAAATAAATTACATCCTGTTATGATAATAAACTTTTGAGATGAATAATTCATAATATTTGAACACAAATCAACTACCTCTCACTATCCGGATGTTTGGTCCATCCACTGCGATATTAAAGCTCTTTGTTAGATTAGAACTTGAAGAGCAGCAAACAAAGATAGCAAGCGGGCTCCAATGGTCGTAGAATTAAATGCAATTACAGTGTACTCTCGATTATCCGGGTGCAGATTATCTGATTTGTGGATTATTCGTGCTTGAAAAATATTAATTAATTTTTATTTATTTTTCTTATATGATCTTATATAGAAGCACATAACAAAACAAACATAATAATACTAATAAAAATGTTGTGATACTCAGATAATGAGCAATTCCCGAACAGTACATAGTACATGAATAAAATGTAATTTTTGGTGGTTGGGTAAGCAAAAAATCCTTGATCTTTCGAGGGAACTGAAATTAAAAATCTTCCTATCGATTATTATAGCCAGAGAGGGGCATAGAAGGATAGGCAGATTTTTAATGATAAGTTCAAACAGAAATGGGTTCCAGATGTGCAAGGTTTTTAAAAAAATAAGGGATTGCCACAAAAAGCAGTATTATTATTAGATAATGCTCTTTTTCATCCAAACGAAAGCATTTTGAAAACAAGCGATGGACTTATGATTGAAAAATATTTGCCCCTTAACCCCTAAAGAAGTACTATCCCAGGGTGTGGGATCCCCCCTCCAACACTTAGAAAGAGCTCTTGTACATTGAGCTCGGAGACAGAAAGAGACAGTAAGAGAACGTAGCGCAGTTCGGGAGACAAAGACGGAGAGCTTCCCCGTATACATCGCACGATTTTATAGATCGTTAGACCAAATTTCGAAGAAAATAGACCAGACTTCGAAGAATCGCATATCTAATGGACGCAACGATGAACGAGTTAAATAAATAAAAGCTCGATAGCACATAGTATTCGATCATTTCTTCAAATAAACATAAACAGTACACTTGAAATTGATTCATTATATCATTCACACATAATTATTAGTCGATGAATTTGGGGTAAAGATCAATACGATCGTGCAATGTACGCAGGAAGTTCTCTCCATCTCTGTCTCCCATGCACAATCACCGAACTGGGTTACGTTTTATCCGTCTCTGTCTCTCTCCAAGCTCAGCGTACAAGAGTGCTCTTTCTGAATCACTGTAATTCGCTCGCAAATACGCGATTATACTACCACACAGGTTAATAATAAGCGTTTTTCTTAATAAAAAATGTATTTAAATTATGAAACCCAAATTTGTATTGTAAATATGATATTATATACAAAACCAAGTAGAAATTTGATGATTTTTCCAGTTATCCGTGTTTTTCTTCCCCAGCATTAGCCCGGATAATCGAAAGTCTACTGAATGTATAAAAATATTTGTTCTATGTAATAAATATCTGAGTATATATTTTTTTATTAATATTATGTAAATCGTATGCAACAAAATGGACACATTTAAATTTCGCCTGAATTTCGTAACCATTATGAATTTTTAGGGGTAATTTCGAGCGTTAGTGCGATTATATCTTTCGCATGTGAATTGTTGGATTATAACGAAATTTACAGTGGGAAAATGTGTAATTTTCACAGCAGTTTGGGTGTTAAAAACATAACGAGTACAATCTGACTTGTCGTTCCGGAATTTTAAAATGGGTTGTTAAAGGGTCCCCCCTTCATCGCCACGGGGGAATTCTCACCTATGGTGAATTTTGTAAGGCGACCTTAAATGCACAAGTCTGCCGTAAAACTTGTGATATATTGTTTTCGGTTCCATGGGGTCGTGCGACACCGACTAACTTTCAGACACTCTTTCTTCCCTTGCAAAATCAATAAAGGGTCTGTCTAACCCCAGTCAAAATTTCCTAAATAAAATATAAATAGTACACACTTGAGCGGATTCAATATCTTCTGCGGATGAAGGCGATGCATTAGTTGATGATGGCCAGGTGTCCCGGATGCATGGTTTTCGAACATTAATATGTTTCTCATCTGTCGGGAGCGTTGTGAATTGAATGTTAAATGACCATCATGTACCATCAAGCGGATGATGAAAAGATATCGACGTAATGTCGAAATTTATTACAGTCTTATAGGACTTTTTTGAAATCTCCAAGAAGTGTCCCAATTCCATTCATAGACCTCGTTAATCGTCGTCCCTTTTATCTGATGAATAATCGATGACAATGCCGTGAAGATGACCACTAACCAAATGACAAATTAATGCCAGTTGATTTATGTGCGGATAACATAAAAAAACTTAAATGTAATTGCTGCCATTAACAACCCTGTGGCAATCGTTTTAGGGACACGTAAACTTTCCCCCAAATAATAGTATCCACGATTAGTGAATCCAATTTCTACGCATAGACAATACGTAAAAGACCATCGACACGCCATTGCTCCATATATATTAAATGATCGAAGTTTTAATATGGGCATTATTTTGACTGTTATGGCTTAATTTGCTCATATTTATTTTTGGAAGGTGAATAATCACAAAAACCGGGAAACGAATTAAACTGACACCAATTTTTTTTTAATTCGTCAACATCAATTTATAATGCCTTAATTCATACGCGTATCGTGGAAGTATAATAATGGATATAAAGGGATGATAAAATATGGATGCATGCATGCCTATATCGGAATTATACCATTTTTCTTTTTATACTATATTGATAGATCGAATTCAAAAGACTCCACAAAATATTTTCTAAAACAATATCCCATTGTCTTACCATAAGTAAATTTTTAGGTAATATCTATGAAAGACTAATCAAGACAATTCATAATAATTTTCTAGTAATTTACTTATATCTGATAGACAGCAAGTCATAATCACAAATCAATATTACAGAGTGCGGCAGATAAACTACCTTATTTTAAAAATAAATAACGGAAAAAGTATATGAGATATCAGTTTAATTCTTTTTCCATGTTTCAAAGAGATATTATTTTTTTTAAATTTATTATGTTTTAAAAATTATATCATTAATATGGTCTCTGTTCTGGTCAATGAATTAAAACAGTCGAATTTTGAAGCTTCAACCGTTAGAAAAGTACCTTAGAAAAGAATGGTTACTGTGACTCTAGCTAAAAGATGTGTGTAATATATAATAAAATAGGCAAACTATTGGTATACCGATGAGGCGCTTAAATTTTTAAAATTCTTTTCAAATTTAATTTAGAAGGTTTTGCATCTAAATTCATGCCAATTAATTATCATAAATCATGATGAATCAATTTTTAAAAATATTCCACCCTTTGATAACGTTAGCCATTTGCAATTTTACAACAATTGCTTATGCCAGAGTGCAAAACATTGAGTCGAGCAATTGGGGCCAATAAATGAATGGGGTCTTAAATTATACGACCAAGCACGCCGGCACCTTTTTGGTTATTTCACATGACTGGACAGTTTCCATGCTCATATACCTGGAAGTAGAGACGCCCATCCGAGATCAAGTCTAATCCATTTTATGACCATCTTAACTGAAGATTGCTCCTCAAATATTTCCCCAATGAACCCTTTTATTTCGTGCAATTTTCATATAATTTAATTGCCGCTGTAACGGAACGTCCATATTCATCCTGCAGCAGACTGTAATCCCTGGATAAAATTCATTTATAATAGAGTCGATATCTAGGTAAGCACTTTAGGGGATCCATTATTGGAGCTTCATTTCCATGAGCCGGTAGCAACTCAGCGTTATACAATCGATGTAATTATAGCTGTTGTGATGATGGAACTATTGTCATGTCCGCAAATCAAAACCCCATTATTTCAGGCTATATTTACTTGGAGCGCCGACGAGCCAATATTTGGCCATCGACGAATAATTTTCGCATGCACCATCAGGCGTTTTTCACGATGGAATGGCGCGGCTTCAAATTAAATCCTGGCGGGGAATTAAGGATATTAAATTCATTGCAGGAGTGGAGCTTTAATCGCAGAACGGGAGCTATTTCATATAAAAATGATGTAGCTTAGAAGTTCGCCATTAAATACCTCCAGTGGTGTGCATTCCACGCGATATGCGTATACATTGCGTTTTTATGGTGCAATAAAGATGCCGGAGTATCTTCACTCTTTGCATAATGGCAGTCCGGAAAGGCAGGGTTTAGTACCAGAGGCGTCACTAATGAAATTAATGCCACTGAACCATCTTAGGCCATATGTGGACGTAATTATTTTTCCGGTTCCATTCGACGTTGATGAATGATCATAAAATGTAGCTCAGGACGATATGAACGAATCCTTCATTCAAAATCATTGACCATATATTTTTTCTCCCCTCGAACAGGATGAAACTCAATTTCAAAGCGACATTTATAACATATTACAATACTTAATAATCATCAAACCTTTTTTTGTGTATTTAAAAAATAATTTACCTTATTCCTGAGTAATACGAGTATAATATCTATCCCTATTAACAAACACAAGCCAAAAACGATATTTGCAAATATCAATTAATATAAGCCATGTTTCTACCACAAACATAAATTTATATGTATAAAAATTCTATCAAATATTCTCGTGACACAATCAATAACAATTTTCATCTATTTGACTGTTTTGCCCGAGTGTAACTCGGATACGGAGTGTTCTTATACTGAGAATCCGAGTCTTATCCGGGCAAAACATATTTCAACTTATTCGAAGGATTTTTACACTACACTCTATATAAATATTTTATTAATATTACTCTTTTTTTATATGACTTTTAGCAATTCCATAATTGGGGTTTTTCATGACTAATAACCAGCCACACTTCCTGTAAAATTTGAACCCAAGATGATTGAGTTACGAATCCAATTTATCGTGGGATTACCTACAGGTTAATATTACTTAATAATTAATTTCTAATATACATAAAAAGACAAATCTGACAATTTTTAACACCCTTTTTCACTAAAATCCGACTATTGATTAGGTTAAATTTTAAAAAAATGTTTTGAAGATTTGCTTAGAAGTTGATTTCCATAACATATTTTATATAATCATCATCATCATCATAGTGCAGCCTCAAACAGTCTACTGCAGCGCTTCTTAAACTTATGTAGTCCGCGGACCCCCTCTTGGAGCAAAATTTCCTTCGCGGACCCCCTCTTGAGCAAATTTTTTCTCGCGGACCCCCTTTTGAACAATTTTTTTTTGGTGAACCTCATCCCAACCCTTATGACTACATTTTTCAAACAAACAAACATTTCCTGGCCAAAATAGAGCTTCTTATAATGTTTTCTGTAGATAATTTCACAAAAATATCTTGTTCAACTACAGATAAATGTTTTTTTTATATCTTCGCGGACCCCCGGAAATGACTTCGCGGACCCCCAGGGGTCCGCGGACCCCTGTTTAAGAACCGCTGGTCTACTGCAAAACTAAGATCTCTTTAATATCCATTCATAAGAAGGGGTTACATTCATTCCGAATGTATCATATATTACTTCATCGTTCGTTTGATTTTGAAAGTTGCATATCCTCCGATTTTTCATTTGGAACGCTCATCTAACGGGCCATCTAGATGAACGTGTCGAAGGGCACTTTCGTAGTCTTCTCAATAGGAAGTGTAGAGAGATTGTAAATATTGAGT
Source organism: Stenopsyche tienmushanensis (assembly GCA_008973525.1). NCBI lineage: Eukaryota > Metazoa > Arthropoda > Insecta > Trichoptera > Stenopsychidae > Stenopsyche > Stenopsyche tienmushanensis. Next base: position 576,522 of record WACJ01000059.1, read on the forward strand.
AGTTTTTCTTCAGGGAATAGTGAAAAACTACTCTAGGCAACCATGTTGATTTTATTAGAAAGGGCTTTCTGGAGTACAAAGAGTCTAGTCCTACCTTTCCTCGTGGGGACGCTGTCGGGCTAGGTAAAATCATACATGACGCAAAAATGCATCTCGGATTCGCTCTTACATCAACTGAGACGTATCTCCGTCCACAAGCAACTTACCCCCGCGAATTCGAGACTGGGTGGTTTCCCATTTCAGGTTGACCCTCTTAGTTCGGCGAATACAAAGCGATCGTGTTTCTTCTGTTCCTTTAGTTTTCCAGTCGCTGTGTCAGTAGTATATAATGTCAATGCTCAGAGTGGGTGGGAGCCTTCAAAAACTAAGTAGTCTTTCGTAAATAGCTATGAATATTAAATAGTATTTCGTGAATACATTATTTATAAATAGGCCAGCTCTATCTTCTTCTTCTAATATATAAAAATGGATTGGGTTTTGTTCGTTCGAAATGCGCTGCCATACCGTTTATTAAATTGCGATAAAATTTCGTTCACTTATTGCTAAGAGTTTTGCAAGTAACATAGGTATAGTTTAATATATAAAAATCAATGTTTGTTTGTCCGTATTTAATGCGCTGCCATACCGTTCATTTGATTGCAATAAAGCTTTGCCAACTTATTGTTTGCACTTTTTCAAATAATATAAGTATAGTACAATTAACTTACGATATTTTTAGAATTATTACTTCTGTAGCAACAATGTGCCGGGTACCAGCTAGTATTTTATAAAAAGACACAAATATTATGTATTAGGAGGAGGACAAAAATTGAATAAAAGTGCTGCCAATTTGTAATGAGACACGGTTAATGAAAAACGAATAGTTCGCGAATGTTCATATGAAAGTTAGAAGTACTATCTAAGGTCTTCTCATTAATTTATTCAAGAAAAATTGGTAAAGTTCTATCAAGGAAATCTCTTCTATTCATTGCATAGTTTTAATATTGTAAATAAATGTAGTAGATCAGAAATATTTGATTGATTGATTGGCTTCATTCAGACTTACCTTGATATTTTAATAAGTATCAGGAAATCTATCTATCTATTAAGACGATCAATAAAGTTTGACAGGTTGCCACATATAAATGAAGGGATATATAAATTTCACTACTCATTCAAAGATTCTCTTCTGTCTAAAATTCCTATTCAAATGATCCTATCCTAACTTAAGTGGAAAGCATTAAAAAAAACTATCACATGTTATTTGATTTCCCTAGAAAAATCATTATGATATTGTTAAGGAAGCAAAGAGTTTTAAATGAAAATAATTGGGTCACATAGCAAATACGAACGAATGAGCGCTGGCTGAAAGCTGAAACGTATAAATATCCAAGAGATTCGTCGTTTTAAGCAGTTTCCACGAATTCCAATGAATAAGACATGTTGGTCGAAAGATTAAAATATTCATCAGGTTATCTTAGAATTCGTTACATTGCTAAATAAATAAGCCACAGCATTAATAACCCAGGAAACTCATATTGATCGAATTGGATTTATATCCATTTGTATACAGTCTTGCGTTATTCACACGATAAGCTAATGAAATTAATGGCTTGTCTGAGAAGTAAGACATTTTTTCCACAAACGATATTTTATTTGGTAGTTCTCCATTCGTGTGTCACGAGCTGGCCGAACATGTAAACATTAATATTGCTTAAGCATATGGCAATGAGAAAAAGTATATGGAAAGTTGAATGAATATGTATGATTATTGAAACATGCGCATACATCAATATTGAATTTCTCCCACATGCCCAACCCTTTTCGGACGGGGGTACGTAAATCAAGAAAGGTAGGAAACGGTTTTTGTTGCGCGTTCCATATGTCGTGTCACAATTTCGTCCCATTAAATTAAACCGAAACATTAAGGATCCATGCTGTGAGTCCATTGCCATGCTTTCAACCCGTAAGAGTGACGAAGGCTTCCAGGAGGCACTAAAAGGATGAAGGCTGCTTCGACAAAGGTATCTTTCCTCTCTGCGTGAACGACTCCAAACAAAATGAGATTTATTAGATTAATTGGTTACGTGTTAAGCATTCTCGAAGCAGGGTATCTTGAAGATGGGCCCTAGTAATGTTGCTTGTCAATGAGATATATCGGCTATATGTATTTGATTCGGGGTAATGAACTCTTAATGGCCCTAATCACGAGTAAATGATCGGTGTATTAAGTAGGCGGAGGATTCATTCGAAAAATTGAAGCTGCCTTATAAGGAAGAATGCCGATTTTTTTTATGGGAGTGTACCTTATAACTTCACTCCGGTTACGGATATGATATGAGAATTTATTATGAATCATCGATACCGAAGGATAAAATCGAATGAGCGCGGCGGTATAATATATCGTGCCCTGAGGCTTCAGAATTCTTGGGAACGATCCCGAATACCATATCGGGAGTATTTTTTGAAACAATGGCCAGCGGATCGGTACATTTCATGCTTGATGTCTCTGGAGATTTGAAGATAATTAAGATGGAATGGCTAGATTTCATTTTTGTGTTTTTGATAGATCACGATTTTGTCCTTGGAACATTGATAATCGATAGAACAATAAAACTTAGATCTAGATATTGGCGTTGCTTAATTATGGTCAACGTTTTTCTAATGAAAAATCGAAGCTATCTATCATTTAAGATTTTTAATAATTCAGTATTCGTTCGAGCCCAAAACACAAAAATGATTCGAAGATTGTTGCTTTCAGCTCACTGATAAGAGCTCCCTCATTTTTAATTAAACGTCAGTTTTATACTCTAATTACAAACTGCAGGACGCATATTGTTCTGGTTTAAAAACAAATTTCAAATATTGTAAATGACTATAATGGAATCGTTAGTATGCAAGAAATGAAGGAAATTCGCCAATAATTTAAAGCAACGACTAATATCAATCTTCGTACATATTGCTAAGATTTATTCATAGATGTACTTATAATGTAAACTCATAAAAATTTTGTATGATAACCTATGAAAATTTAACAACACTAAATGTTCTTTATATTCACTGCATATAAATAACATACCTATATTTAGAGACCAATGAGTCCATTAAAAATATCAAGATAAGTACAATTTAAAGGAAACATATTTTGAAGAACCACCACCAAGCACAAAAGCATCTTCTGGTCTTGTAATATTGAAATTAAATGTTGAAATATGTCTATAAAGTGGTAAGACTCGATCTGATGGACTCTCTAAAGCTCCTAAATGTCACAATGATAAATGCTTTGAATGGATGGTGAAAGATAGCTTAACAAGTCCAATACAAGGGAAGAACTCAAAATAACACCATTCACATTTCATATCGACCATCCCAGCTCTAATGCAGATTCATAAAAAAAAATCCAATACCTAGTCCTATATAGAAGTTTTATATAACAAACGTGTTGGAAAATTTGTAGACCGAAAAGATTTGGGAGAAAATTATTAAAGAGATCTGTTCATAGACATTCACCAATGTCCTTGTGATCTGTATGAAATATTTCGATATCAAAAGAATTAGACGCTGCGAAAACTTAATGGTGATCGAATATTTGACACTGCGAATGTCACAAAATGTATTTGTCCGACAATTTTTTTAACACAATCTTGTTGTTTTTTCCAATTTATATTGCATAAAATATTCAATAATATTTTGTGACTGCCATATCGTGCTGAAAAATTATCCTCATTTGATTAATCAATCATCGATTATATTTAACTAGCTACTGATTCAATCGATTAAATTATTTATAATCAATCTTTACATTAAATGTTTACACCTAGTTTCAATAAACAATGTGATTTAATCCACAAACATTCCACCAGAACTTAGCTTAGGAATTGATATCAGTGTTTTATCTGGTCATCGTCCAATTTTGAGTATCATCTTGACTTAAAAGACGTCCATTAAATTGCTTCAGCCCATTTAAGTCTTCTAAATCACCATTGATATTGATATGTTAATAGTCTTACTCGTATTTAAGACTTAATTATATAAAAAGCAAAATACAAATTCTGAAGTCTCGATTAACCTACAAAACTTATTTTTTTTCATTTTGTTGTTTGGATATTGTTAGTAAACAAAACGGCGATGATTTTGTTGCCGACGTTTATAACAATTTTTGAGACCTTTGAAAAATCTTATATAAATGTCTTACACCCACAAGACTGAAACTATGTTGTTGTTGCTTATAATAAATATTACTTAGTACTGCATTGCCTGAAAGTTGCAATACTTGAATCAAGTTCTCGCACTACAACTTTAGCCACGTCTACCGAAACCCTAGCCATTTTATATCGAAAGTAAACGACATTTATTTAACAATAATTAACGTAAACTACTTGTGAACAATAAAGCCGATATGTATAATTATTCATATTTTTTTAAATTTATGTCCGCAACAATAGAAGCTTGGCAAACTGAAGCTTTCTTGATTTACATTGAATAAACATTGACTGAAACATAAATTCGCTTTATAAAAATGGGTGCAAAATTTCGGTTGCTGTCTCCTGTACTATTTTGACAATTTTAAGCTCATCTAAATAAAGAGTGATAGTATATAGTCTCAATATTTTTACAGACGTATTCAAATAAACATATATAATAGTTAAATCTTTGAACTGGCTCTTAATTTAGTTGGTACTAAACTTGCTTTAGATTACGATCAGGCTTTACATCAGCATAAAATTTACGTTGCAGCTTAAATTTTTCAAAATGAAATATAAAATTCGTCTTTCAATATATTTTCGTTGCGATATCATATTTAATACTAATAGAAATACACTCATTTGGCCAGTTCTTTTACGACCAATATAGATAAATGTGGACCGCGCACCCTGGTCAATATGGTGAATAATGGCTCGGTACTAGGGTTTAACGAATATTGCCCATCCTGCGATAAAACAGTCTTCTGAAGACTTTACTGCATCGGTCGATAAACACAGATAACAAATAAATTTTCTTAACTTACGCACATACACCCACCGGGCGTTTACGACCCATTTCTTTGAACCTCGCCCATGTCCTGAGGTGTAGCGTGAGTTGCTGCATTTAACATTTTAACTTATGAATAACTAAATATATGTCAGATATCGATCTACAAAGGGCACAAATACATATCCAGACACGCGTTATGACCCATTCGTTACCATTCCCGACACGAAATCCACCTCCTGGATATCAACTCCATAGCGGGCGGGCTCAACACGCCGCTCATGTATAATTTAAATCACTCAACTCAGATCACCGAGACGATATGTAAAAAAATCTGTTTTGTCCTTACTATTAACTGACCATTGAACATATAAATTACATGGTTAATTCTTTGCGGCCCGCTTATCGACTTTGGGGTTGGTCAAAAACCTCATTGAAAAAGTCACGTGCACCCCAACGATTTGAGGCATTTGACACAGAAAAACGCTGGAACTAAACATCATTTTAAATTCCCCCACGATTGAATTCTTCCCGAAGTATTTCTCACCGTTAAAGGAAATGTTTTCAAATCGCGTTAATCGAATGCATATCGTTCAATCTTGTAAAGACACGTTTTTCGTATAAGATACACCTCTCTTGTATGTTCCCAGTGTAGTACAAAAAAAAGCATATGAACATGCTGAGTTCACATTGATCGACAACGTTTAACATCTCTTATCTTTAGATACAAAACACATTTAACTTTTTTTTCTTCCTTATAAATAATGCAAAATTGTTTAACAATTTTTTTTGTGAAATTTAGAAAGCATATGACATCAAAATACAGGTTGTTTGAAAAAATATACAAATGCAAATGTACGAGAATGAGTCCAAAATTAAGCTGAAAAATTAATTCTTAACTTTTTTTCTGAAATTCCTAAGAACCGGCATTAAAATAATTTCGCGATAAAAAATGAAATTAATATAATTTATGAAGAGCTGAAGCCTAAATAAAGGGCTAAATTCAAATAAGTTGGATCCATGTATGGCAACGTACATACTATTTAAATTCTACACAAATTTCATTTTAAAATGTTGAAGCATCTTCTTTATAATAATAATTTCAACCATTCAAAATTTCAACAGTTTGTCTCCATGAAAATTGTTTTTGAACGAAAATGATGAACATCCAATAAAGATATGCCATTCCATCAAAATCATAGTTTAAAATAAAGCTCATAATATATTTTTTAGCATGATGTATATTTTTTTGATATATTATTAGCGAGTACCCGGCATACGTTGCACGAATAATAGTCGTATTAATATAAAAACCTTTTCGAATACACGCTCAATAACTCACCAAAGTTTCATTGCAATCGGATTAACGGTATAAGAATGTATACTTAGCAAACCCCTCGCTCTACGACACATTCATTTTTATAGATATAGATTTGTCCAATAATTTTCACTTGCTGACCTAAAAACACGAAAACAACTTTGCTCAAGACATGTCTTGAGAAGATCCATCTTTTCTAATATAACAACTATATATAATATAACTGTTTTAATTGTTAATAAGCTGCAAGTTCATTAATATTTCTGGATCTCATTTGCTTAATTAATTAATATTTCCGCAATATATGATTTTTTTAATACTTTTTATGCAAATAAATCAAAAAATTTATATCCATTGCGCAGCGAATAAAACTGATATACACTATATAAACATAGATTTTGCTCGATTTCGGTCATAACCGTCCGAACCAATTCCGAGGAAGTTGCTGCTTGTTTTAGACCAATATTATTACGTTTCGTGATGCTACTTGTGCCATTGAAACAATTAATGCTACAGTACATGAACATTTCATTCAAGATTAGATTTTGAGCTCGCAAACAATAACTAGTTAGGATTTGCAAGCCAAATATAAGGCAATCACACTATTTAACCAAAAACCATGAGATGTTGGCAACACTTGATCTGGTGAATAATGCATTATGCATTAATTTATTGTTAAATAGAATTACTAATATTAATTTTATCGGCAACGTTATTTTTGCAATCGCTTGATTTTTTTAAAAAATATCAGTAGCTAGTCAAAATGTGTTTACAAAAAAATCTTACGATATTTTTCCAAAAAAGACCAAGAAATTTTAAGCGCTCTACATCCGAATTTACTGTTTAATATGCTAATTTTATGGCGAAGTTGTTATTTTTATCCTTGAATAAATATTAAGGATCTAATTATGCAATAAATTTGTTATTATACGATAAGAACGAAGAAATTCTTATTTCTTACAAATTCAATTCAAATAATAATAAAATTTTGGTCTGTAAAATCTAGAAATTCGATCATATGACAAATTTTATGCGTATTAAGCATACGAAGTAAATTATTGGAAAGCTTTTGTAAAGTTTGGATCGATTGAATCAAACAATAATAAGCTCGCAACTCACGCATATATCCTATAGGAAACCACCATATAAAAATATTTCATTCCTACAAATGTCTCATATGAAGTCGTGTATGTCCGGTAATGTTACTTTAAAAATATAACGAAGCAGAGGAAATTCAAGACTCCGTTATATAAAATTCGTTAATAACTCTATCAAAATGTTGTCTATCGCTGACGTGTTCAGATCGAATTAATAGACAGAAGCGTCAAAGCAGCACTACCAGATTGTTACGAGTACAAAGTGACTGACACATATTTTATCCTAAATAATTGAAGTCTTCCGCTCATGGTATGTTCTACGAAATCGTCAGACCTTTAAACTTCTATCTGGGAACAACTCTTCACAAAAACAGAATTAAAAAAACGAACCTCTCCGTAGCTACCAGAATTAAACGTTTGCGTACAAATAAAATAAATAGGCCGCTCCGGTAAAAAGTAATTAATAACGCCCGATGTTGTTAATTGAGGGCCCCTTTAAATCGAAAGGAGCGTAACAGGTAGTTTATAAGAAGAAAACCTTTAATTTAATATAACGAATTGCGTGTAATAAACCTTGGTAAAAAATCAATAAGATCCCGATGTAAATTTATCTGGGTACATCTTCACAGGCAATTTTAATTGGATAAGCTAGATAAGTGATTTTAAAAGTCTTGGATTTAATGACTACTTTTTACGTCATCATGGAAGAATCCAATCCAAGTTGTCTGCAACTTGCGTACATTAATAACTTTTTATCTATGTAGTCACATCCATTGCATCCTATTTATTTCGTCATTTTATTAATCCATAGCGTCATTCAGCTTCGAGGGCCTCACCAAGTGATCTGGCATGGCAAGATTAATCAAATTAATATATATTTAAAAATTCGCCGTCCAAAAACACTAAACCAGATTTCTTAATCGATTGATATCATTAACCAGGCTTGCGGCCTAATCACATTTGACTACTCCTAGCTACTATGCTTATATTATTGTATGTATTTTAACTTATTGGCCACTTGATTAGTACTTATTTACAGATTAAATACTCTTTTAACAGCAAGTTGATACTCAGTTTACCTACTATTCATTGCTATTTTTACAAATCATGACTCGCTTGTCACTCGCTATCTCTCACATAGTCGAACTGAAATGGGAGACCACTCAGTGTCGAATTCACTCGGGTAAGCTTTGCGAGGATGGGGAGACACCCTCAGTTGGTGTAGAAGCAAATCCGAGATTCATGCACGTATGTCTTCACTTTAGCCCGGCAACACCCTAGCGAGGAAAGGAAGAACAGGACTCTTTGCACTCCAGAAAGTCCTTTCCAGTAGAATCAAAAAGGTCGTATAGAGTAGTTTTCCACTGTCTTTAGAAGAAAACTACTCAGTCTTTACAAACCTCAGGATTTTACCTCTCAATTCAGGATACCCGCTGAGTGAGCATTCGAAATGAAAATTGGTGGTAATGCTACCTGCAATATCGAGCGAATGAGGAGGCGAATGTATAATACAGACGTGATGAATGTAACCCCTTTCTATAAATGGATATTGAAGAATTGACTGTTTGTGGCTACACTGTGATGATGATGATGATATCGTTTGTAAAATTTTCGCCATCTAAATAAAACCCCGTGACGTAGTTTCGACATAATTTTCTTATCTCCTTGTTTCATATCTTCGCCTATTTTAAATTTAATTATCTCGACGACGATGTCTTCTTTGTGCAGATATTTTCTTCTGTTCGTTTTAGAGATGTTTTAAAATTATTGGCAGAAGATAGAGTTTTCATGTATGTGAATATTTAGTGCTTAAAAATAGCGTTTAAATGCAAATATTTCTTTCTATAGATTTGATAAGAACTATAACGTTTTAAATATAACTTTTTTTATGGGCTTTATCCTAAAATATTACATTTTAGACGTGATGAAAGCACATTTAATGTATTGAATAAATATTAAATAGTCATGTCAGTATGAAATTTAAATATTTCCAAATTGCATTAAGGCCTTTGGCAAAGCCAATTATAATTAATGCAATGGATTTGGCTTAAGCGAGTGCGATTTTGACAGTGTAAATTATTCATGGCTGTAAAGTTGAATGAAAAATTAGATTACATCGAAAAGTTATTCAACTCCCACATTTTATTAAGACGATCGCAAACATTAGTTATATCGCGACTCTCCCAAAATAAGCAGCCTTGAACTCGAACCGGGATCATTCGAAAATCTCTGGAATTTTTCCAGCGACGAAAATACACCTCGTATTTGTGTATGATAAATGGCATCGGCTGCAAAAAAATATTTCTCGTCGCCGCAAAAGATTGAGGGTTTTATTTCGCGACTTTCGTGCGGTAGCTACCCTCTGCTGTGTTTGTCGGCACCCCTGCCCTTTGCAAGGATTTGACACGAGCCAAATGGAAATAAAATAAAATTATCGTCGATAAAATATAATTCGGCATGGCTGGCGGCCGTCCACCGGCCTCATTGTCAATTGAAAATCCCTGCAAATTGAATTTGCGACATATGACTTGTATTATAATCGCGCATTGAAAGTTAGCGAGGAGGATTGAAAGCCTTTGGACAGATTGTGCCCATTTATGATGCTGGAAAAATATTATTTTATTCCAGATTTTTTAAAAACATTATTTGATATGGTTCCAGATATATTCAGTTTTAAGCTTAGTACTTATTCTTGATGAGATTTTACTTCGCTTATGAATTTAAAATAAATACTTCATATTAAATGAGAGGTCATGTTGCCCGGCCACATTATTTTTCTGTCATTTTTACTCCAAACGCTTAGATATAATCATGGTTTTATGAAGAAGTACCTCATAAAACACACGAAGAATCCATCTCCATTTAGAAACGACTCGATTATTTATGGTATCAGCTTCTTTTTTAGAATTTATTTGCATGCAAAACGTTTCGCATTTCATACACTGTTGCATATATTCAGCTTTGGAAGCTTTTCATAGCATTCCACGATTATACGGAATGCTCTCTTCCATCGCGTACGGTGCATAAAAACGATTCTGATTCTGAAAAATAAAATCACCCTCAGAGAAAGCATCAGTTAGCTAGGAATATTAATATACATATGCCACGTCTGAATAATTGTTTACTTCAGAACTTCAAATAAATCTATTTTTATAAACATTTCGTTCATTAATATTCATTGTCTACTATATACGAATTTATAAAATTGCAATATAAGAGAAAAGTGGGATAAATCTGAATCTCGCACTTGAGATCTGAATTTCATTCGTTTTGCTGTACCATACAATTTCAGACATGGAATGCTTCTAATTTTATAGAAACTCAAAAAAATAAATTTGAAGGATTTAAAAGTGTGCTTAATTTAAAATTTCAATTGCTTAAAAAAAAGTATGGCGATATCCAGCTGCGAATATTCAGATATTTCATAACGATTGGGAATTCGTGCTATATTGGGGATTTGAATGCCAGCATTTAGAGCCTATTACGTTTATTGTATTACCAGGGACAGTCGCCTACTCTGGGTAAACAAGCTCATTTTGGATTCCCTTCCTAATGTAACAATAACACTCTCGTCCCCTTTTTGTGTCCATCAAATGCTGTAACTAAATCTCTAATTCGTACCTCCCCAATCTATCATACATATTTACAACGAAGGTTGTGACTCATTCGGATGCAAATCTGATGAATCCAGAAGGAGATGTCTCAATCTAAACTAAAAATGCCATAATTAATATCAATTTAATCGAAATGGTTGCCAGATTTATGAACGTTTAAGTTCTGATACAGATGGATGTAAAGGTTGTATTTTTTATTATTTAGTTTTGATGTCTGCTTATTTGGCAATTTTTAGACATTCTTTGTTGTCGATATGTAATCGGCTTATTGAAAGTGCAATGCCAACAAATGCCTTTTTACTAAGAACTTATAATACCCTTATTTTGATGAAAGGGAGGATCGTTTTGTGACATTTTCAATTCTCGTATTGTAGCTTATCTTCCATCAAAAAATACAATAACCTCTACTATGATGTATATAATATCATTCTGTATTTTAGAATTTAATTAATCACTTTATAGCAGTCTTATTTAGAGCATACTGCAACAATTTATCCGTAGGAATAGTAAGAGAGTACTGGCATCCTCACTAATTAATTATGCTGTCAGTTGCAGTGCAAAGTAATTGCGCTTTACACACAGCTAAAAATTTACTCAACATCTTCGATAACATAACATTATTTATACGAAGTACTTCGGCGAAAATAATGGCTTTTCATTTTTCCATTGTCCCCATAACAATGGATGAAGAGTCCGTTAATATGATTCAAACAGATATACAAAAACGGACATTCCCGTCTTTTGAAAGAGGCCTTGTTTACCTACAATTCCTCTATTTGACTAGACTTTATTTCCGGAGCATTCCCAACAATATGTCAACAATGCCAAGACTTGTATTCATTTGCTACATAAAAAGATAGGACGTAATGTCTCTGTTTATTCAATCCCCCTACCCATCCAAGTGCACTTTATAAACTTAGTTATGGTCGATCAATTTTCTATTATATCATATAAACACAAGAAAAAAATTTTTAAAACAGATCACATTAATCAAAAAAGTGATCACAAATGCCCTTTTTAATTTAATATTAGGAATTTTACATTTTTTGAATGCAACAATCATTCTCTATAAAGATGATGAACCTTCGATATCTAAAATGATTGGTCTCATCTCAAACATATTCAAATTTTACCACAACAAAAATGGATTTAATCGCTTGTATTCTTCAAAATAAAAACAAGAATCGTACAGAATTTGTTATTAACCATATCAAAACATTTTCAATTCCGCCATTTATTAAAAAAATATCAAACATTTTAGATGTGCATTTTTTTGCAAATTGAGTCATCTTATAGCAGGCGTAAGGCCGTGCAAAATGTATTATGGCATTCCGTTGTGGGGTACGCAATGAAGTGATGTCGTTTATTCAGCGTGACCACTGTTCAACGCTAGAGTGCATTCATTGCATTTTGCTTGCAATGCAATTTCCATAATATATTAAACTGCGGCACTTCGATCAATTTGAAATGCACATGCCGACCGAAATTCATACGGTTTTTAATTTGATTATTGGCTCGGCGTGTCAGTGAAAAGTGAACACAGAATTGCTGCCGACATTTCATGTGTATTTACATATTTTCAACATTATACATTGGTATATATGTGGCTTAAAATATATTCTTGTGGCGCACTAAATTAACATTTTCTCATTTTTCACAACTGACATAAATTATCGATTAAACTATTGGTTCTTGTTAAAATATTAGGGTGATGTATAAGTTTTCGATCTTTACAGATCATCCAAGTTTTAAAATCTATTTTTTTTAAATAATAAAAATGTAATAATACAAAAATATTATACAAACTATCTAATCACTATCTCGTTAGAGCGTACTCTGATTTCAATAGCTCATAATAAACGATTCCTTTAAAATCCAATTTTTGATCTTGAATTATATGCCATTATATGACCTTGATTTAATTATGGCTTTTTTATTGAATTACTAAAATAAAACCTTTTTAGTTGCCAGTTATATACATATACTACAAAAATATATCTTTAAATAACTACGAAAAAGTAAATTTCAGATGAGCAATCATTGAGTAGTTTATATTTCTGAAAGTTGATATGAAACCCAATAGTCATTCTTTTGAATCCTCTTCATGAATTTTAATCCTCGTTTTCTAATTATTTGACCAAATTATCGTATTTTCTCGGAGTTAATTAAAAAGGCTTTAAAAAATTAACAAAAAAAGTTTTTTTCTTACAACAACTTACGGATATACCAATCACTGTATTACTTACAAATATATGTAAATGACCCGGACAATTCAATCATCATAAACCTTGCAAGTCAATTCTTTTTCTACCAATTCATATTTAACATGGCATGCATATCATGTAATTACTATGATGGTTTTTGTTGTGCTCCATTCTTCCCTAGAATGAAACAGAGAAACAGTGGAAATATGAGATTATTACTAAAATACTCTAATTTGGAGCTACTAATTCGTACATCAGCTTTCTAATACATATTTTAATATTATATGCAATAAGTTCAGGATTGCATTAGAGCAGCGCTTCTTAAACCTATGTGGTCCGCGGACCCCCTCTTGGAGCAAAATTTCCTTCGCGGACCCCCTTTTGAGCAAATTTTTTCTCACCTTTTGAACAATATTTTTTTGGTGAACCACATCCTAACCCTTGTGACTTAATTTTTCAAACAAACAAACATTTCCTGGCCAAAATAGAGCTTCTTATAATGTTTTCTGTAAATAATTTCACGAAAATATCTTATTCAACTACAGATAAATGTTTTTTTTTTATATCTTCGCGGACCCCCGGAAATGGCTTCGCAGACCCCCAGGGGACCCCTGTTTAAGAACCGCTGCATTAGAGCATCCCGAGAAAGGTCCCGGGAACCCAGGATCGGGATTTTCAATAGGTTAAGAAATTACATTGATAAATTTGATCAAAAATTACTAAAAAGTCCATCTATTTAATATAAAAAATAATTTGAAGGCGAAATATTTATATTTATTTAAGAAAAGATAAAATAGATAAATAAAACACTAAAAAAATCAAATATTATTTTAAAAATATGCCCGAAGTAACATTCAAGCATCGAGTCTTTCGTCATTTAATCTGGATCTGATTTTGGAAGCCAGGCAACTTGCTGCTGAAAATCAGGTATCGTCATCAGATATTCAAATGCTAGTTCGAGTTGATGACCGCGTGAGCCTTCATTTTCATATAACATCATCAATGTGACTGATAAAATTCCTTTCTGCTGAGACAAGGACTAAAACTCACAAATTTCCCGACAAATTATTTATTTCCGTCACTGCAGATGATTACTTATATACTATAATACTTTGATATGATTCGTAATTATATTACAGAGGAATACAAAAATTCTGAACCCCGTATCTATTATATTTCATATCGATATTCCCATTATTAAAGTCGAGGTGTAGTAAATACATCACCGGAAAGGTTAATATAACAATTTGAAAAACATATATGTACTAGGCCCTAGGCGTCACCTAAGCTCGCCGATTAGTAGTTACGCCACTGTTTCCATACGTCCGGATTTCGGCGGGAATGTCTCAATTTAGTAGCCTTCATCGTGCTGGTAACATGTACGATAGTGTCCCTGTCATCTTAAAAATCATAAAACTCTATGCTGGGTCATTTCATGCGTCCTTCTGCCTGCACAAAATGCTATAAATTGAAATCAGGTGACATTCAACCCCTTTGAGTGTTTATCGCTTTCATCGTTCAATACGAAAATATGATAAATTACTCTTCTCCGGATTATCCCTATGCGATGTAGACTCGTTCATTTAGCCCATAAAAATAGAGCTTAAAAAGAGACCAAAGCTTTTAAATCGCTATTGGCCCATATTCCGCGAATTCCAGAGCTATCGCCTGTTTGGATCTATATATAGTATATCCGGGATCGATCATGGCAAACGGGTGGATGGGCAATCTTTTTATTACACATGATTAAACTGAGCCAAGGCAGAGCCTTCCCCCAATAGTTTCCATCGCCATAAAAACAAGAGATAGTGCCAATATTACCCGGGGTATCCATCTACCTTCGGATATAATAAAAAGTAACGTATCAACTTTTTACCCAGTTTTTATTGCCTGGTAGTATAGGGGGTACATATTCGATATAATACGTAATACGAGAATCAAATGCGTTAAACGATAGATTAATGCTACGAACCAGTGGTACAATATTACGGCTTTTTCTTTTACGACACTCATGAAAGTTTTACGAAATAGATTTCGTTTCATTTCGTTTATCTGCTTTACGATTCTTAGCTCATATATTGATGTTAATGTGTCTACAATATTAACTTTGATAGAGCAACGCGAAGATACTCTGCTTTTGGTGACATTGATTCAATGGTCGCATTATATATAATAATAGAGGATCTGACTTATTTTTATGATACAACAAATGCTCGAAAATGTAATATGTAATGATGAATGGTCGAATGAAGATTTGATAAAAAATTATAATTGTTTGATCAATCTTGGAAAATCAATTTAATGTAATTGGACGCAAAGCAATGAACTCTCATAGTCCGGTTTCTTACCCAATCCGCAGAATGCTATAATATATATTCAAAATTATACGAAAATACTGAATAAATCACAAACTGCAGTAAATGCGAAGCTCATTAAATAGTTCTTCATATGTGGGTCTCTTCTTAAAATTGTCTTCATTGATTAGAAAATTATCAATACCTAGCAATTTATCGGCATATACAACAACCATGTTTGATTAGAAAGAAAAGTCATTAGTAATTTGGAACAGTGAGTGGCCATGAAAAAAATAAGTGCTAATAAAGCTAGTTTATCGACAAATCGCCGATGAAAACCTATAAAAAGACCATTTCATTAAAGATATTGGTATAATATTATATATTGTTGGAATTTTAATATGACGATTTATAAATACTTATTGTGCATTATCACCGTAATAAAGCAAATATGAGAGCTAAAAAGATGAAATATTACCCATAAATCGTCATGACACCACTTTTATTGATATTTTTTAGTTTTTAAAAATCAAATTGGACAAGGCCACTTGTTAGTAATTTATAAATTAATAATAATTTTACAACTCACTCATTGATTTTTTCCGACTTAAAATACGAGCTAAATCCCGAAAGTAAGTGTACTGTGACAGTAACGGGTTGTGATTTTTTTTGTTTTTTAAGGGTTGGCCATAATTTGTGTTAGAGGGGGATCTTCTGACAAAGCGAACATATCAGAAATACGGTAATACATAAATTCACGTTGTAGTGTCCAGTTGCGTGAAAGATGTCGC
Source organism: Stenopsyche tienmushanensis (assembly GCA_008973525.1). Lineage (NCBI taxonomy): Eukaryota > Metazoa > Arthropoda > Insecta > Trichoptera > Stenopsychidae > Stenopsyche > Stenopsyche tienmushanensis. The sequence goes on from WACJ01000059.1 coordinate 592,790, forward strand.
CAAGTAAGAGCGGGTCAATAGCGCCCGCGAGTTTCTTGTGCGACTTAAATTGGAAGATGAGGATTTTCTGAGCTCTATTGTAACTAATTATACATCTGAGTCAAAAAAAAACAGTCATTAATAATTCAAAACTACAATTTCGGGCAAAAAAATCATGACCTCAGTATTTTGGGACCGAAAAGGCATAATTTTGATCAAATTTCTACCTCAGGGAGAGACCATCAATGCACAACGATGTCATGAGACCCTAAAAAACTCAAAAGAAACATTGAAAACAAAAGAAAAGGTTTGCTGATAAGAGGAGTGTGCTTATTGCACGACAACGCCCATCCCCACACAGCCTTAGCCACCAAGACGCTCTTGGACTTATTTGGTTGGGATGCTTTGAACCACCCCCCGTATTCCCCTGGCTTGGCACCTTCAGATTATCATCTCTTCCACTCTCTGAGAGAAAAATTAAATTTTCAACTGACGAGCAGGTGCAAAAAGAGGTTCTGAAGTGGGGGAAGGAGCTGTCGGAGAGTTCTTCGAGGAGGGCATAAAGAAGCTTGTGCCATGGCTCACCAGATGCATTAAACGGGATGACGATTATGTTGAAAAATAGTTAACAAGGGTATCAACAATATCCTATTATTGTTTTTTTAATACACTTTTTCAAAAAACATATAAAAATTTAATACACTTACTTTCGGGATATGCCTCGTATCATATATAACCTTATCTATGCTTATGTATCTATGGAATGATGAAACTAAAATGTTGATCATAGACTTCTTCGTTCAAATTATTTTATTATCGATGGTGATAACTAAATAATATGTGGAAACCCTGAATTTCTTGAATATACTCAATGTCATCATCCAGGGATAAAGCTGGCTAAGTCAAATAAATGCATATTACGTTGTTGTCTAAAGATTTACAGATAAAAATAAAAAAAAGTTGACATTGATATGGCGTTTTAAATTTGGCGGTATTTCGCCTGAAACTTATATTATTATCTTACTTAAAAAGGACCGTCTGATCCATTTCGGCCCGTTTCCTCATTGTTCTCGAAATAATTTACATCATTACATTGTATTAATGTAATCCTCAATACAATCAACCCATGAAAATTATTTGCGCGGATTAAGGGATTCTCTCATTGTGTACAATTAAATGAAATGAAAGCCGCTAAAAAACGAAAGCCTTAGTCATCGTGTTTGACACACATACATAAATCATCCCTGCGCCACATGTTGGTCAATAAATAATTCTGCACGCTTTTAGAGTGGTCTATAATAATGCGATGTTAAATAATGCTCCTACAAAATATGAAAAAGAAATGATGATTCATTTTACGTATATAAATAATGCGTTAGCATATGAAAGACAAACTTTTTTACTCACTAGAAAGGGTTGACTATAAATTATCCCCTATGGTATCGCGTTACGCACATTTTGTAATCAAATATTTGAGCGAGGTTCAACGTGACCCCAAAACAGATCGGGGACATTTCAAAAGCCTTCCCATCAAAAAACCAAACAAGAGCAAAACATCGAGAGTCATGAATGTCATTTTTTATCGATCGTTTGATTAAATCGTCATTGAAACGTTGATTAAACGGTCTTATTCGTTGATCTTCTTATTCTTTTGGTGCTATATCCCTATGTAGACGATCTTCATAAGAGATTCTTCTAGGGAACGCATTATTATTTAAATTTGTGCTTTAGATAGAAGATGATCTATGAGTGATTAGCAAAATTATTGTAAAATTTTATTGCAATCCAATATAATAATCGACGTCCGTACAAGACTTTATTAATTGTTTCAATTATTAATTTTGTCAGATCCACGATATCATAGTAAATCTGTATTGAGACGATCAATGGGAAATATGAATACTTCCGATCTTCACAATTTATTGATAGGGTGAATTTTTCCCACAACCCGGATTTGAACCGGAATCTGTATAATCAGATTTAAGGATCTAAACCAGTACCTGATCTCGTTTTAAACGTGTTTAATGACGTACAATTTCATTGTCAATTAATTTTGTTTTCTACATTTTTCACCTTAAAATATAAAAGCATTCTCACACCAATCTCGAAAGCAATTCGAACGTCACAATTATTTATGTTCCCCACGTCCATGATCGATCAATACAAAATGTTCCCATATCAATGCATACTCTTTAAGGCAGTATTTGCGGCCGTTGGTCTTTCTACTATTTTTCTCCATCAATTTAAATACGGCGCTCAAGATGCGGACCCAAAGTTTGACCCTGACCTTTGTTCTGAGAATTTGCCGGCGTTTTTCTTAGGTAATCAAAGTAACAGATCAAAGCACTTTAAAAGTAGACGGTCGCAATTAATTGTTTCGAAAGCTTTTAAGACGCATAAATGCTCTAAGCGCTCTAGTAATATATTAAAAAGCGCCACAAATCCCCGTGTAATTGAATCGAAACCGTTGTCCTGGTTGCCACAGAAACCGAAAAGAATTTATGCGTTGAAGGACCTCAGACGTATTTAAATCGACTTAAAGAAAGGCAGAGCTTCCTTATATTTTCGCCAAAATTATTTGCGCAGAAATTTTCGCTTAATTAGATCACCGGTTATTCGAGAGAATCGCTTATTTAAAAACCGAAATGAATCACGTTTGGCTGCTTAATAAAAGCATTGATCATCTCTCAATCACAGGCGGTTTTTTTTTAAACTTAAATTCCTTTTGTTGTATCTGAACTAATAATTGCTAACCGTCAAAGTTTCATTTTGACACATTTTCAGTTAACAATTTTCAACTCTCAAATAAGTCACATATAGCTTCAAATAGGTTTTAATTTGAAAGTGAATATGAAAATGTATTCATATGAAAAAAAAAGTGTCATGCCTTTAAATCAATTCATTTTGATGCAAGAACAAATCATCGGAGATGAAAATATCGAAAACGTTTCATCTTGTCTTTAGTATTAAAGTTGTTAACAATTTGATCCAACAATTCATGAAATCGTCTTAACACCTCGGTAAGATCAACAAACAACGTAAGGAATATCAGTAAAATAACATTAACTAAATAAAATCTGCAGAGCAGGATAACATAAGGTATAATAAATTTTTACCAGTTTTCATATCCACTATTATCAAAATTATATTTCCTTTCTTCGTCATATCTAATTTTCAATAGTTCTTATTGAAAAGTTATATAAACCTCATTTTAAAAGCATTTTACATTCAGTTATACCTTCAAGGTCAAAATATTTTCCTTTTAAAGTCCTTGTTAAAGTTGCAAATAAATCATTCAACTTCCTCTGGAGTTACATCAACTATCATAGATGTAACAACATGACAAAACCCCTATCCCCTTCTATGAAAGATTGAACGTTCACTAATAGACGGTAGGGACCAAGTTGATTATCACTGCTTTTATACGACGTACAACCTATAATATCTCTGCTGCTGTGTAATAACTGAGGAATAGATGATGTTAAAACTGACCAGCCTGAACCTGAACTATCACAACAATGCACGCAAGTGTATATTGCAAAAATATTTAAATCTTTAGTTTCATATACCAAAACCACAAGTAACACTAATTAAAAAATAGTACTTACCAAAGAGTTCTAGCTGCAGGACAATCTCAAGATCTGACCATGCTTTGGAGTACGGCTCATCTGTCATTCTATTCAATCTCATCATTCAATTCTAATTCCTCATATGTGTGTGCATCATATGTCTGAAATGACATTTTTAAAAGGGGTTGATGTGGAAATCAAATATCTTCTTCGGGGTCGTAATTGCACCATTGGTTGATGAAGCAGTATCATTAAATTAGAGAGGGCAATTAGGCTTTCAATAAGGGCATAATCGGAAGCCGATAAGATTAGGTAAATTGTATGCGAGGTCGGGTCCCTATTGCAAGGTTGGGGGTTCATTTCTGGTCCCCAATATCAGTACTAATGCAAAGATATTGGTGGCAGATAGCACAGCATGACATTATGCTTCATCTGATATAACTTCTGATGTGGTCGGATTACGACCAACTACTCCAACGACGCAACGATATAGATCTGGACGACCCGAACTTACGCCCGTTTTAACCCCACCAATACACAAGCAAACCCTATTTTATCTACTAGAAAATACGCCAAAATCTCCAGTCGCTTCTGAAATAGAAAACAGATAAAAAACAACGAGTGTCGCTTTATTAAAATAATAAAAAGTACGCGTATCGGGGTGACGCCCTTAGCTGAGTTTTTGTTGCTACATTTTATTAGTAGAGGACATCTTTTAATTAGTGCCGGCACGATGCCGCCAGGGCCTAATTAGTATATCTGAACACTTGAATGCCGCTTAAGCCTTCTAAGCCGTAATCAAAATTGGTAAACAAATCTCTTCAGAATTGGATTTCGCGGAAACTTCGCCCAAACTTGCTTCCCCCGAATACTAAGGCTCACAATAAATGTATTAATAAACGTTCGTAAGGTTTCCAATCTTAGCCGACTTATTTGAAGAAGCACTCGAAGGTTGATCAGGAGAGTCTTTCCGCTGATTTTCAAAATAAATTTCTTAAATACTCCAAATAGAACCATTAGAAAAATATTGGCAATACTTGAAAGTGAAAATAATACAAATTCTTTCTTTGTTTCAGGTAAGCCACAATGAGATTCGCAATACGAAATATTTCGATTTGGGTAAGCGTTGACGTTTTCAAATTTATCATCCTCGTTTATACTATCTGCTGCTTTGAATATGATGGTGGTTTATGATCATTAATCTACCGTCGGTGGATGAGTCGATGTAATAACCGACTGATCTAATATTTCATGTAAATACGTATTTATGACTAAATTATGAAGAATGCGCTTTTAACAGCGCAACCAACGAAGATTCGATAGCATAAACGAGCACATGCATAGCATATGATTCAAGAAGCATTATATGTATAAGAAGGATACTTGAGTTATAGTTGAAGTATATAAATCTTCCAAGTTCGATATAATTATAAGATCGACAGTCATTCTGTTAATGACTTTAAAATGAACTACCCCTACAACCCTGCAAGGCAATTAAACACAAAATCTAACGAGTATAAAATACAAATCTTGCAAGATCAAAAGCATCGAAATATGTGGGACATTGAGTATCAATAATTTGGAGCAGCGAACAGTTATGAGAAAATAAGGATTTGTTCAGATCATAATTTGAGATGCAGGTAGCTACCAAAAATCTTCCTTTGATTTTTATCAGTATAAATATTTCTAAAGTCATTTTAACGTAACAATGGTCTCTAAATTTTCTAAACATTGCTCATTTAGAATATTTTGTTAATCAGAATATCATAATTTTAATAAGAATAATTTCATACCGATTTTTGACAGTTTGAAAACAAATATACCCCGTGAAATTTGTGATTGGATATGCATAATATTCATATTAACGAATTTTCGCCGAATCACTTTTAGATATGTTAAAACACTGAAAGGGTCACTCGTCTGGTTTTATATGTAAATTTATGTATGGAGCTATTTTCGTGATTCTTCTATGCAAATAATCAGTCCAATTAGTTGTTATATACACCAGGATATAACAGGATAAATTACATAAGCCCATTGGCACTGTTTTGAGTATGTCAACCCTCATGTCGGCGTGACACGCTCGTCTCCTCTTCCATCAGCCATTTTGAAGTTCATGTCTCATATTAAAGTCGCATATGCGAATAAACAGCAAAAGTTACGTGATAGGAGTAGACAGATCCCGGGTGAGAGGGGTGGGCGTGTTTGTCCGTACAATCAAATCTAATATAAATGGAAATCTGAACCCTTTCCCTCCAGCGACACAGGGAGGGATCCTTTATGGGACACCCCATCCGCTTCCCATGGATGCTAATAATATTGGAAAAGCAACTGTTCGAAAACAAGACGAACACACATACTCGCCTGCCTCCTCCATATGGAGTCTTTTTCCAGGACGATAACGTCGCTACGATCCCATATCTCTAATTGATACTTGACAGCCGTTAACGTCGCGATTCCTCGCTCATTAAGTCGACAGATTTAAAAACCCACAAAGAAGGTTGAAAACCTTCAAAATCAATTATTCGGTTAAAATAAATCCTACTTTGGAAACAGGACTAATCTCCAATCAGGAGCGCTCGACTTAGCACGATTCCATCGTCTCCGATACGATCATTCATCCTTACTGTTAACACGATAAAACCATTTTCTAGCTTATAATTCTTTCCAGTCTGAGATGATTCATTTAATAAATCGCATAATGCTATTTTAATGGACACAAACTTGATTGAGTGCTCCCGAGGGAGATCCGGCTGTTAATAAAAATCGCCTTATTTATGCATTTGAATCCCACGTTGCCTCAAATTCAGACATTATTGAACTGATTGGCGTCTTTGTAACGCGATTAATTTTACTTCATTATTTCATTATCAAAATCAAAATTATATATTGTTCGACCTTCAGACGAACATAATTTAGACGACATAAAGATCGATCTTTCATAAATACGTCTATATTTTATCACTTATAACTTCATTATACTGAATGTACATATCAAATAGATAATAACTCATATGAACTAACAAAAATGGATATTTTCTTTATTGCATGACCAAATTTAAAATTAAAAGTACCGTTATTATATGAGAAATATATGATACAAAGTATATTTTATATGCTTGTATTGATCCTCATAGTCTTATACATACATATTAAAGCTAACATAAGGTTACTAAAATAAGGATTTCTATGTAAAAGCAGCTAGTCTAGTCAAGCTAGTCAATTATTGATAGATTGCCTTGTCCAACATTATCAATCGATCGAAAATATCAATGCTTCTGAACTCTCAAAATTAAATTAAGTTCTCAAAAACTCTACAAATAACACACTATATTCTTCTTTTTACGATTGGATATCCGTTATCGGATGTAGGTGATCTCCATAAGATTCTTTTCTAGAAAACTCTTATATGGCGTTTTCCTTTTGCCTTCCACGTGTGGAAGGCAAAGTTAGAGTAGGGTTGTTAGAATAGGTTTTTTTAAGTTATAATTGAATTTATGAGTGAAATTAACATTATTTTAAATTATATTGTCATTCTTGTTACAAATCAAGTTACGCATGAGCATACCAAAATTATTGGTAGACTGCGATTATTTTCCAAAATCTGGATTTGAACCCGAAATTTTATAATAATAAACAACTAAACTTTATTAAAAATTGATAATTTTGATGATATAACATATTTAAAATATCTCATCCAATTTATTGCCATGTTAAACTCAAATCTGATGTACCCTAAGACAATCATTCATTATGAAATATATTTAGGATTCTTTATCGTGGCCCTATTTTTGCGTTTCAAATTACCTCCGAAGCTCTGGAGCCTGTTTCAATTTTTTGGAGATATCTCTGACGCCATTATTTGTAGATTTCTACAAGCCTCTGTTATAAGATTCCTATCATGCATGTTTACATACATTTTTAAGGACAAACGGCTCTCGCATCCAATATAAAAAATGGATCGATCATATCGAAAGCTCGCCATCTTCCTTGCCTTCGAAAAGCTCGCATGATATATTCGGAACGGAGGAAAGCTATCTATTTACATTTATAATTGCCTGCTTTACCTATTGTGTCTCCCGAAAAGCCTGTTCAAATAGTGTGGCTGTGAAACGTGATATTTTATTTGAAGAGATTTCGTTATACCTGTCGAGACTTACAAAAAGAATATGCGCATTATACACGAGTATAACTTTACATTGTTCTCGCTTTATCTCTGCTCGCATCTTCCTTTACATATTGCTAGATATTTTTCAATGGTTCCGTACCTTGGTGCCCTGTTGCATGATGAGGGTTAGAGGAAATAATAGAATTATCCATAATAATATCATGCTGGAAACGTAACATGAGAGGCAACAATACACTTATGAATATTGGATAACGTCCAAGAAAGAAAAATGTGGAGGACGAGAAGCGAGCAACAGTTATGGCGTTTGCAGATGGTGCGTAACCAGTTGCGTCCTCATTCATTGAACGAAACTCATGTCTGGATATCGATCTCTCTTCAAGATATAAACTGGAGAAAATCATCCAGAAATAGCCATCCAGCGAATCTCTAATCATCACAAGGATCAATAGTATAAAAGGAATAAAACGGCCTTCAATATAATTCTTCTAATGCGATTGCACGCAATAAGAAATTGATCTGCAAAATTATTATACTGCACCAAGAAAATATTATTTCTTCGACATTTAAACGATGAATTCGATCCATAATGCTTTCCTTATAAATCCAGCAGAGTCACTTCACTACCCACGAAATTCGTAAGATATTCCTCCTTCAAAGCCTCTTTCAATCGTAATGATTCAAGCTTTTATACGCTGTAACAAGTTGAAATCCGATATTATTTCGCTTTTAAATCCTGTCGATTTTTTAAGTCTTTGATCATGGAAGCATATCGTATAGGAATATTGGCATTATAATAATCAAATTTGATGTTTTATTCAAGCTTTTATTGATATTTTTGCAATACATTAATAATTGAATTATCGATACTTTTTTATAAAATATTGTAATTTGATTTGATTTGATTTTTATGATTATATTATATACGTATATTATACTATCGGTCAAACTTGGTCTATCTTAAATTTCTGATTAAGATTTTCTAATTGATTACAATATATTTTTACAATCATTTCGTTTAGTCTAAGTAATTTAAACTCGATAAATCCTTGCACATCCAACTAAGTACAATAATAACCATTCGCATGATTAAACCAGATTTGGTATTTGTGTATATATAATAATTTGGAGACAGTCATTTTTTACGATTTAAAACGTCATAGATGATTTATAAATACAATATACGAAACTATTAAGAAGTTTATCGATTTTCTCGACTATTAAGAAATGCTTGTTATCTGTTGGTTGTGAATAATTCATCTGACATCCATTCGGTTTGCCTTATCATAAGGTTTTAAATTATTATATACAATGGTTATCTACATCTAGACACATTTATACATAAAATATCTAATGGAACTTTATTTCTCTTAGCAATAAAATAAGAATTTATATCAAATGTAGACTAAAACAAGACACATTGTAAAGTTTAGTGCATAAAAATTATTTTCGAAAATACGTCTAATCCTCTAATATTGTATCATTATGTGCAATAAAAATAATTGAGGTGGATTTCGAACTGACGTGACCAACTTTAATGGTGCATATTTACCACAAATTTGACCGTCCTTTATTACACTTTTGTTGTACTCTTTATTTTTTTGTGATTTAATTTTGTTTAGGATTCAGAGATCAAATGGAGGCTGCAATATGAAACTAAAATAAGATCTCATTATGGGCGAAGGGAGCTTCCCCTTTTGAAAGCTTAGCGCCTACAAATCGGATCGCTTTCGTCGTCTAATTAGATGACTCGAAGTATAAACGAGAAGAACAGTTCTCAGATATTAAATTGATTTGCTTAATATAATTTTAAATATAAGGGGTGGAATGTCACTGCTTGTTTAAATATCCATTGTGCATTATTTTTTTCGTATATGCAGCCCGGTTCTGTATTTTGAGAATCAATATCGCCAAAGCTTCAATTCTGCAAAGCTTATACGAAAGCCTCTGTTTACATTTCACAAGCCTCTCCCTTCTCGATACCCCTTTCGAACTTTTTATCCCATTTCCTAAACAAAAAGACCTCGCATGCCTCCGAGTGCGTCACTATTTTTTACATAGCCAAGCACAATGCATTCGTAATAGAAAAAAATTGAAAGGTTGTGTCATTGCGTGTCGGGACGGGATGGCATTCGAGATGACACAAAATGACAGGAGAACCACCGTAACTAACGAATTCGGCGATGAACTCTGTTAAAAATAAATCCATGCTCCATTTGGAACGATAAAAAAATCAATCTGCATACAATCAATATTCATATGTAAGAATGCACCTATGCGGACAAAATATCGCTTCACTTTTCGGACAACCCTCATTTTTGCTCTCTTCAAAATGAAAAGCTTCAAGAAGGCGTAAATATATATTAGAAGAAAAAAAAACAGTTCTCGTTCAGCGAACATTAAAGTAGGCCGCATCCTTTCTAAAACGAAATACCTACGGAAGAGATTATTCACCGAAGTCTTTACCTGCTATTGTTGGCGGAGATTGCATAAAACGAAAAAAATCATTGTTCGCTTAAAATATAGTGTTGCAATGGACTCAAAGATAGGAATGCAAAGATTTTGCATTCAAGCTAAATAATATTGCTCCGAACCAGGTTTTAACCCCTTTGTACAATGAAAATATTTTTGATGTAAATTCAATCATGGAAGTTACTCAAATTATCACTTTTTCAATTCAGTACTATATTAAAACTTCTTTAATTCGATATTTTTGAATTTAAATATCTCAAAAATATTAAAAAATAAATTATATTCACACATAAATGTAATATTTCGCGCAAAATAATTTTTACAATTGTGATTTTGATTTTAAAATGATTGTGAATTTATCTTCTTGTATTAATTATTGATATTTTAAAAGAAAAAATGAACTGCTTAAATGTATGCCTCTCTGTTCTGTATGTAATTTTACAACCTTTGCTTTTTAAAATACCTTAAAACGTAGTTATTCAATCAATACAAGCTCCATTCTCTTACTTAATATCTTCACACGAATGAAGACGATATAAAATATGTTTATTCCATAAAGCCTCCCAATATATAGTTACACTTCTTCGCTCTTTTATCTTGGATGTCTTTTTATAAACAAGTAATTTTGGGGGTATAAGTGCCTCCTGTTACAGTAGTCATCTGTGACGTGAATTCGAATAGTAAAAATCCTTTATCATCCAAAAAAAATAGTTGTCATTGCCTTTCTAACAATGCTACCTTTTCCATGTTTAGGAAAAAATAAAGACTTTTGCTTCCATTAAATTAAATTTAAACTGGAAACAGGAACTTTATGATATACTCAAGTTTTTGCTTACAGTCACTAAATGAAATAGTTGTAAATTGAAAACACTTTCATCAAATGTCTTTTTTAAAAATATGTCAACATTCTCAGGACTTATCTTGCACTTATTTAAGACGAATCTAATTTTAAATGAGTGTATTTCAAATAAATCTTTATATGATACTTATTTCATTCAGTATTTAGAGCACTTTCGTTCAATTCTCTCTCAAAAGAAAGTGATCTACTTTATGATATTTTTCTTCAGAAACAATTAATCTAAAATCCCTTGAAAAAACACTTGTCCCAAAATTATACTATATATAATCAAGGGGTAGATATTTTATAAACTATTATCACTCTGTTCAATTTTCTAATCGTAAACAGATATTTATATCGAATTCGACTATAATAATTGCAATATTCACAGCAGTATTCTAGAATTGAATTTTCATATCAAAAGAGTTATAAATCTATTCTTAAGTAATCAAGTTCTAAATCAACAGCACTCATGAACAAATCGCCCCTCAACAGGTTTAATTTTATTAACGACGTCGATTCAAGAACTTGATTCTCCATATATAGCCAGGAAGAAGAATCACCCTCGAAGCACCACGCAATGAGGATTATTTTAAATGACAAAGACTCTAAGGACTTGTGCATGTATCACACTAAATATAGATACGAACTACCATTTAAAAGCGAACCATTACGTGTGTTCCGCTCATTTCCCATCCAGTCAGATCAATTTATACGGAAACATTACCTTAATAGCTGCATCCTACTGACATTGCCTTAAGCCTTTAGCTGATTAAAAATGAATGGATTAATTATTTATCCTCAGCGAGCTCGTCCCTGTAAAATATATGTTTCAGTTTCTGAAGAGTGATTCATATAAATATGTATTTCAATACACCTCGTCGATTTATTCCGGTCTTTTGATTCATTTCCTCTGATACTTATATTTGGCATTTTAATAATCGTCATCCAATTTCATTTTTGCTGACTCACTTCCGACTTCTGAGAGTTGCTTTCGTCGTGCTTCTCTATACGTCGTCCGTAGAAAAGAGATTAACATCTAAAATAAATATCTTATGGTAATAAAATATTTTCTTATATGATTCATATATTAGATATACGAGAAAACGTGTTTCCATATTCATATTTGACATTATGTCGTATATTGTAATACTTGGCGCGTTTATAACTTCATCAGTGTAAATATATTATTTATATAATTAATTGTAAAAGACAAATATTTGCAAAATATTACTCCATTGCAGCCGTCAAACCACTGATAACAGCTACGCTCATGTAAAAGTAAATGTTAGTTTATTACACATTTCAAAAATCTCATTCAATCACAATAATGATAAAATAAAGTAATCATCATTAAGGAAATTAGTTTAAACAGCAAAAATATGGCCGTTGACATTGATCTGGTGATCTTCTTATTGACGTCACTAGAGATAGATCGAGTGGAGGATCGAAAATCGCGCCCCTTCTTTCGAAAATAAAGTGCGTTCGTCGCGCTCCAAGTGACCCTTGGGTGTGGCCTTCACGGCCGAATAAGGTGACGGTCGGGCACTGTCACAGCGGCAAAAGCAACGAAATGAGGGTCTAAAAATTCGACCGGAGATTTCGAAACGGTATAGCGAAAAATGTGCTGATCTTGGACTTGTGGATAGTGTAACCACCAAGACTATGAGAAGTCATTATATCGGCTCGAATTTTTGTTATGACATATATTTGGATCGATGGATTTTTGAATAATTTTTATATCATGAAATAAATTCTAGATCAATGAAAGTTCTATGCTTTTTCTACAAAGTATCTGAACACTAAGAAACTGTTACTTTACCAAATAACAGGATGCGAAAATGGTTACTACGGAGCGTGAAGACAGGAAATTGTTTAAAAAATTCGACGGAACAAAATCGGAAGAATAAATTTTACAAGAACGGAAAAGAAGAAGATGTAATGAAGCTTATCTGAAAGTCGATTATATTTCATACTACAGTGTACTCTCGATTATCCGGGTACGGATTATCCGGTTTGCGGATTATCCGTGCCTGAAATATATTTTTTTTTTCAAACATTTTTTTTAATTTTTGATACTCGGATAATAAGGCAATTTCCGAATAGTACTGATGTATTATATACAAAGCAATAGGGATGATGCTTGTATCTTATCTACCAAAACAAACGCCTTTTCTCATGTTTTAATTACCTTGCTTTTCAAAACAAATCAAGAATTTAAGAAATCTTGTTTATACGAGGACAGAAATCACAACGAGAGTAAAATTGTAAAAATGAACCCGGGGTGATAAGAGCTTGATTACTAAAACTAACCTGTATAGTAGGATGATCGCGTATTTGCGAGCGAATTCCAATTATTCAGAAAGTACACTCGTGTACGTTGAGCTCGGAGAGAAACAGACGTTGTGAGCGAAATGTTGGGCGACGAAAATGTTAAATTGAGCACCCGGCTTAACCCTTTGAGTAGTGAGCTAATTTAAAATCTTCATTGTCGTAAATGTTAAATTTGCTTGTCCGCCACTTATCATCCATACAAATCGTATGAAGCTTATATTTAACACTCTCGCCGCCCAACATGAATCTGTGTTGTTTCTCACGGGGTCAAAATTCGATAGTCGGAGCTTAAACAGAAGGAATAGCGATACTAGCGATCGATAAGCTTGACTCTGTCGTTAGTCAAATTAACAAAAAGGTAAGGAAGTTCGAATAGACAAAGGTAGGAATGCAAGAATTGTCATCTGAAAGACATTATAGAAAGACGTCCATATTTGCAAGTCGTTATAGAAATACGTAACAATGAGACGCTAGATTCGTTTTTCAAAGACTCGGACTTTAAAGACGCGCATATCTGATGAACGCAGCGACGAACTAGTTAAATAAATAAATACTCGATAGCACACACAATATTCGGTAATTTCTTTAAATAAACAGTACACTTGAAATTAATTCATCATATCATTGGCACATAATTATTAGTCGATAAATTTGGGTTAACGAATCTATACAATCGTGCGATATACGCAGAAACCAAACTGCGCTACATTTTATCCGTCTCTGTCTTTCTCCGAGCTCAGCGTACAAGAGTGCTCTTTCTGAATCATCGGAATTCAATCGCAAATACGCGATGATCCTACCATACAGGTAAATAATGAGTATTAAAATTATGAAATAAAAATTTGTATTGTAAATATGATGTTATAATCGAAACCAAGTAGAATTTTGATAATTTAGATTATCCGTGTTTGTCCTCTTCGGCAGTCCCCCGGATAATCGGATAACCGGAGTCTACACTATAAATGCAACACAAAACAAAACAAAATTTACAGCAGCAGTGATGAGTCAGATTTTCGATCAAATACATCTCCAATTGCTAATAGCAGTACACGATGTGATTTTTTTTTTACCAATAATGATGATTTTAGTCCAAATTTAAAAAAAAGCTCTATTGGTCAAAAATCAATCGGATGCCATGTAATATTTATTTACTTTATAAATATTCTATATAAAAATTACAAAATATTTTTTCCTAAAAATGTTGCAAAGTCATTTAGGACCTGATAGAATCTTCTTTTTGTAAAGACCGCATAGGCGCAAATGGATTTCAATGATTGCATGCTGTTATTAAATTTTCGCTTTTGACCTTAGGCGTTTATTTCTGAGTGTTCAGATGTATAAATAGAATGGGTTTTATTTTTAAATTTGATTGAATAATCCAATTAATTATTTAATCCGACGGTGTGGGGTCAAATGGAGGATGTGGAGAGTCGTGATTGTGATGCGTGCAATGCGGATAAGTGACGTTTTTCATTAAAGCAGAAGAAGTGGACGTTAGCCTTCGACGTGGTGGTCGGAGATCCGATAGCGCAGTCGGCGCCCCTCGACAGATAACTGTTGCGCTCGGGGCGGGGAGGGGGAGAGGGTGTAGGGGGTGCGCGCCTGCGCCCCTGCTGCCATGGAGAGGGGATGCGGTGCGCGCGGCGCGTGCAGCCCGCACACATCACACCGTGATCGCGCGTCGCGTCGAGAGGACGCGCCGCACCCGTGCGTTCCGCATTATGTAAACGGATCGGTCCGCAGTGCTCGCCCCGACCGTTCGCGCGAACGATGCCAAGGGCCCCCCTCAGTGTCGAGTGCTACCTCGTCGCGACCCACCGGTGTGTTCGTCTTCAGTGCGCCCCATCCAGACGATGTAACGCGGAATAGACTGCACCAGCATCTATCAGCATCGGCCCCGACATGACGATGAAATCGCTGAATCGGTACGGGCAGCGGTACGGGGAGGGCGAGGAGGCTCTGGGCCCCGTGCCGCCGCCCCTGCCGAGGCGCGCCCACAGGAACATCTATGCGGAACCCTTCGCGGATCCCAGGTACAGCTCCCAGGAACTACCCCTATCGCAATGTTTATCTCGAAAGCTCTCCTACGCATGAACCGAACCCCGCATGGAGAGATCGCTCTCGTGTGTTTATATGTGACAGAATCTCAACATTCAAAGTGATGAAATTGAAGCGAATGTGTGAAAAATAAGTGCATATTGTACCCGCAAATATACAAAATTTTCAAACAGACGAGACCCAAAAACGGCGTTCTTGTCAAATTGAAAATATTCTATATAAAGAGCATCACATTCACTGGCAAAAACGATACAAATACAGCGAGACTGCATGAAATCCCATTTATTGTGCTTTTATATGTGCCTCAACACTATCCTTAAATGCTATAAATATGCCATCCATTTTTAATGTGCAAATCTACAATAAAATTAGGGAATAACAACCAATCCAACGCATTTATAAACATATAAATATACCACGATACAAATTTGATCCTCAATATTTCAATCCAAACTCAAACAATCGTAATCATTCGCAAAATGCATGTTTATTGACATATTATAACACATTTATTGATAAAAAATCGATTATAATTCAATTTAAACGCTATAAAAGTGCTTTTCATTTGCACCCCCAAAACGAAAGAATGCAATACATAGCATATGTGCGTTGCGCCGTTTGCATAAAATAAAATTAAAGGCGCATTTATTCATTAATTTATTATGGATTCGATGTATTTTTTTGCATTTACATTCAAATCAAAAATATTTCTGTCAAATCACAGTGGATTCGTCATTTCCTTTTATTTACATTCGCATTCAAAGTGGCGATTGCGGGTTAAGTTCGCGATTTCCACGAAAGGATTGCGCCTGCGATTTTCCACAAAAAATGGACCCTAAATTTTTATTCGCACAATTGACGCTTAATAAAGGCGAATTTCTCATATTGCGCCCTCCTCCATCATTGTCGTACGGATCTATTCAAATTTGCTTGACGAATCGATTGTTACTCGGCGCCGTCGGATTTGAACTGAATGCATTTGCATAATTAAAGTTCCATGCCTTAAAACGAAACGTTCGATCCGACGTAAAACGACGTATATCATCATCAACATTTTCATTATGAAATTTTTGTCATGTATATTTAGTTAAGACCCTTGTTCGCTGAATGAATTCCTTGCGGAATATAAAAATGACATCGCCATCCCAAACTCCCATGTTATTACATTATAATATGAAATTCCCTACAATTCCATATAATTTTTATGTGTTGCATGACATTTTTTTATTAGTACTATCGATTTTATATCGCATAGGATTTATACGATTGAATCGAAATATTAAATATGTATAAATGATGTCGCTAATATCATTAAATTTATTTCCGTTTAGTCGTGCAAAATATTGATTCGTAACTCGGGCGAGGGTTAATAATTCGATTATTTCGAATGAGGAGCTACGTCGATGATAACATTTGCTTGAAAGAATTCCTTTTTGCTGCAAAATTTCGCAATCTCTTTAAGCAAAGCAGTTGAATAGAATTACTTTCTTTCTGCTCTCCCAACCATATAATTGCCGTTTCCGAGCAATTGGAAGCTCCTGCATGTGATGGCCCTCATAACCTTTATCGCCATTCGTCTTATTTACTCGATGGACGTCTTTATGCGGTCCCGAAGATATCTTTTTCGATTAAATAAAGAACAGAGTCATCGACATTGAAACTTTAACGATTTTTTTATCCCGTTTGATGTTCGGTTTCAATCGTTTTAATCTCGAGACGTAAATGTTTTTTCGATTTAGAAAATCAAGTCTGACGGTATAAAATCCATATTTGGTCACCCAGATAAGAACTCAATCAAACCTGTTCGATTCTTCGGGACGTGTGAATGAAATCGTCCGACAAGAATGTGTCCACTTTGCGTGGGTGCGATTAAAAAGTGGTCGCTAATTAAAACACATCGGGTTCACTTTAATGGCCTGGATGGACTCAAGTGGTCTTGCAGACTGACCGATGGTAATGTATGTGGACGTTTCGATTCGGTGCAATTAAACGACCGCAGACAAAATGGCGAAGAATTGCTTAATTGGAATTAATTCGTTAAAAATTATGATTGAAATTAATGACGAGATTCTGTTTCATGTCGTGCTCGCACAATAATTCCTCATGATGGTTTTAACCCTTGGCTTTTAAATTGCTGCATGAGCATTCCTGCGAAGAGGCTTTTTTAACATGGCATTTTTATCCCGAAGCCATAGGAATGTGAGAAATTCTTTTGAGCCGCATAAAATTTGCATATTAATTTTTATAAAATACTCACCCCCGACATTACATTTACTTTTTAAAAGATAGCAAAAATGCCCCAAATTCAAAAAATCTTAAACGTGGGATTATTCCGAAGCTTAAAAGATTACACATGTGATACAACGCTTCGGTTAATTCTTTAAGGCTTCACCTATCCTATTTCCTTGAAATCCACACAAAATATCATATAAGGATGTTTTTATAAATATAACGAATATTAAAGAAAAACATATTTATGCTAAGTATCCTAAAGTATTAGAGCGAAAATAATGGTTTTATTCAATTGTATGATTTGAAGCGCTCATAATATACAAGATGCACGAATTCTTCTTATTATAATCTGTCGGAGATTTTATATTTGATATGTCATTTATACGCAGCTTATTATCGATTAGATTAACACATTTTCGTCGGGCGGTAATGTGAGCAAATTTTCCGTTATAACGAGCGATGTACAACAAAATACTCTTATATAAAAATGCATATAAACTGCAAACTGCTGCATATTCTTTAATAAAATTTGAATTAAACACTTACCAGGACTCTGGAAAACGATTATTTAAGTTTGATGTATCCAATCAGCTAAAAATTGCGTTGATTTGCACTACATCGATATTTTTTCGTCACTAAAGTGTGTACATGAAACTCGTTATCCAAGGACCCTGAAAAAAAAACGGTAAATTGCGGAAAAGGTTTTATGCGGAAGCAAATATTAAAAAAACACATCTTAAAAAACATACTGTAAATTGTAATAAATATTTTTAAAAAACTCTTATGTTTCTTTGTCTTCTTTAAGACGTAATTTGCCTTTAATGACAAGACGCCTCAACTCGCGTACTTTTCTAAGAGCGGATTCATCTATTTCTTTGAAATAGAAAAATGATTTAATTTTTTCGAAGGCCAATAATGCTTCTGTAAATGTCGGAATAGATTCGGTATTATGTTCTTCGCCATCTTCCTCTTCACTGCTGTCATTAGTTGCATCACATAATGAGTCGATTGTCTCAACGCCACAAAAAATTTTGTGATCCCTTTTATTTTGGCTATTTGCAAAGTTTTTTCTTTGACTATGGATCCATCAATGGGTATGTTTTCAGCTCGCGCCTGCTGGTACCACGTGTAAAGAATATCTTCAAGCTCTCCAAAAGTAGATTCCTTAGCAGACTTTCTTTTATTCGCTGTCTTGCCGCACTTTTCAATTGTTTTGCGAATGTTACTCTTCATATCAACAATCGTGTTTAGAGTTGATGGTGCTAATCCCAGACGTTTTGCTATGTCAATTCGTTTTTCTCCTGGATTGTTTTCGACGTCTTGAATTATTTTCAGCTTCTCAGCTAGAGTTCTAGTTTTCTTCATGGGTGGCGGCATTTTAGTTTCAATTTGGTAAAAAATTCGATACGAGATGTGAGGCAATATTGAACGCAACTGACTTGTACAAATTCAGCTACGCGACTAAAAAGTTTGTATGTACAGGAATCATTATTACCATGAATTTTAAACAATTCAACATTTGCATTGTAACGTAGAGATAAAACGGATTGGGAAATTCCCAACCTCGATACTAAGGAATGTTGGACACCGATGTTCGTCAAATCAGTCAAACAAAAGACGATAGGTTTTCCCTCTTTAAGTGACGATCTCCGAATAATCGACAATAGCGTAGATAAGGTAAACCTATTATCCAAAACTTTGGGACTAATCACCAGGATTCCCAGCACTTAAGCGACAATAGCACACAACAGACGATTTCGAAATCATTAAAATAATTCTTCAAAAATTATCCTAAATCCTTAACAAATACTAAAATAATCACTCCATTAGAAACTATTATTAAGAAAAAATAAAGATTAAAAACAAAAAATACACAGGTTCGGCGAAATTGATAATACAATCATTAAAAACTTCCCACGAAAGTTTTCAATGCTTGCCTGAAAATCGGTTATTATCCCACATTATGGAAATTTGCAAAGGTAATTCCGATTCCAAAATCAGTCCAAAAAAATGATCCATCCCGAAAACTATAGACCGATCACTCGGCTGTGTCAAACTTGCTTGCCGAAATACGGAGAAATATGCAATAAAAACGGTCAATCGGGATAATATTTGTGACGGGACCAAAATATTTAAACGGTTTATCGAGGAAATCGGTAAATCGGGGAACGGTCAATGCGGGATTATTTAACGTTGTTCTTATGGGAGTTTGACGGGACTATAAAAAATGAACGGTCCATCCGGGAAAACGTATTATGCGGGAACGGTTTATCGAGGTTCCACTGTATTTTGTTCTAAAAATGACAGTCGATGTGGTACTTTTGATAGCAACTAACCCTGTGAAGAGGTGCTACAACACCACATTAAAACAATATGACACATTATAATAATACTTATTTAGCATAACAATAATAGTCCCGAAGAAAGTATGTTAAATTGAAAATTACATATTGCAAGTTTAATTGTATGTATTTATTACGCTTATAAGTCGGTTATTCATTTGCATACACGATTCGTGTCCTGTTCAAGGATCGTTTAAGGCATTTTTCGATACTATCTGTTTGATGTTGCATGAAAACGCATTCAAAATGGCATGTTAAATTATGTTTTATGATTGTTGCTTCCGGATGTGTATTTTAAATTGCAGTTGTCGACACCTGTCAAAAATTCATGCTAATGAATACGCATAGACTCGATTGTCAAATGAACAGCATGCTGATTTTGACAGTATATTAGAGGGTTAATATTTGTTTCTAATAAATCAAACCAAAATATTTATTTGCCCTATCTGGATACCTAGCAACAACCTTTCACTGTAATCGGTATAATTCAACAAAATATTGTTAGATGCTGCCGAAAATGATATTTTTCTCCTCTTCGGTAATAGTTTAGATCCAAATATTTTCTCTCATAATGTTATCGTAAATTCTATAATTACATCGTATATTAAGCTATAATATTAGCACAATATTAGCCTATATTATTCATGAATAATGATGTATTTTGTATTATAATTTAAAGATGAATCATAATTATATTCATGGTTGCGTAAACATGCTCTCATAACAAATATGTTTTTATGTATTTCGATTCGGAGCTTCATTACGTGGCATAAGGCTGTAGGATATTTTTTATTTTCGGTAATTCGTTGTGCGCGATTTTTCCGTTTGTCCTTATTTCCTTGCATAATATACGAAAGGGGGGTGCTCTTAAGAGCGCCGGAATAATACGGCATTTTTCATATTTAAGGGTCGTTTTCGTTTATGAACGAGAAAATGCGCAACATTATCGAGACACGTTTCGACTCCCCGAAAGGCCTACTTTCGACAGGAACAAGGGCCCGAATTCGTACGAAACAAAATATTCAGAAGCGGATGTGATAAGTTGAAAGCATTTCAGCGAGGATTCATAAAAAATTCAAGATAAGTGCCCGAGGAGAAGTCAAGCGAACAAAACAACACTCCACCACTGGTTTGCAACCACCTTCAATGCAGGGATGCCAATCGCACAAATGCAGCCTTCTCAGCTGCTTCTAAAACCCCACAAATATTTTTTAAAATAATCATTTAATATTCTAAATATACAGTTATAAAAAAAGCTATATGTTAAATAGAGGAAAAATTACCAGCTTTAACTTGAATAAGATTATTGAAAAAGTTAATATTCCATAACAATATTATACATATTTCATCTAATCGTCTCACAATATAATATATCTACTAATATTTAAATTGACACTATGATACAGCATGTGTGCCATGCTTTCATCAATGCTTTTTCGCATTTTCGTCAACTATATTATTAGTATTAGGGGGACTGAAAAGTAATCATTTTTTTTTTCAATGAGCTCTTTCACAGATAGTTTGTGTTAAGATGCCATCCAGTAAATACATATATTTTATTATGACGTTGAAGCTTTGATTGTAAATTTTATCTGTAAAATAAGAAGGAAAACCTATCAGGGGAAATATATCAAAGCCAATAACAGAAGCAGCGTTTTTTTCAGTACTTGGCATACCAAGTACTGAAAAAAATCACCGATACTTGACCTGACGATGGTGGAATCAAATCCTCGTTAAACAATCGAGAAATTATCGTTGAAGATTGGTTGTTCATGATTTACAATTAGGAATCATCTTTGTCGCATAGGAAAGTTGCACAAATAAGAATTTGGATTCCCCATGAATTTTCGCAGACGACGCTCGATTTACGCTATACAATATGTGCATCTCTTCTGTCTCGGTATGAACAAGATCCGTTTTTGTAGCGAATTGTAACTAAAGACGAGAAGTGGGTGCTATACAATAATTCTGTATGAAAAAATAATGGCTTTCTTCCGGACAAGTACCTGTTCCGACCCCTCAATCAACACTAACAATAAAGAAGTTCCTTCTTTGTGTGTGGTGGTATTTTTCTGGAATGATTTATTATTAACTGCTGAAACCCGATCAGATAGTTACAGTGATCGTTTATTGTGAACAATTCGAACTTATAAACACGAGCTCTTATAAAAACGATATGTTTAGGTCAATAGCTAAAAAATGATTCTTCTTCGCGATAATGCGAGACCGTACGCTGCAGAAATAGCTTAGGAAAAATAAGGGAACTTGGATTGGAAATTCTATTTAATCCCATCTATTCGATAGATATTGCATCGTAAGATTACTATATTTTCAGATCGTTAGAGCATACATTAATATGTAAAAAAATTAACAATATTGGAAAACGTAAAAGCGCATTTAGATAAGTTTTTCAGTGAAAAATCAGAGGAATTTTTCACAAAAAGAAATTAAAAAATTACCTTTATGCTGGCAAAAGGTGATGGGAAATGATAAAAATTATTTTGTTGATTTGTATTTAATATTCCTTTAATAAATAAATATTTTTGACAACAAAAAAAAGTCGTTGTACTTACAAATTTGCAATATTCAGATTCATATTTTTACACAATTTGAACGTGTATTAATTTTATACTGATGTTTATCGAGTGTATGAATATCGACATCATCGAATTCAAGTTTTTGTTGTAATACAATACCAAATTTACGGCCAACTGATCAGGATATGGTATTATAACATTATTGGATCGATTCAAAAAAATCCGCTTTAAGATACCTGATGTTCAATGGGCGTTGGTCTTGGGTCAGCTATTTTTATTCGATCAAATATACCTGATCTGATTTATGCTTCGATTAATTCAGCAACGCAGCATGAGTGGCTGTACGAAATTAATTTTGCCCTAAATGGCACCGTTTTTTATCAATTCCTTTTAATTTTGAACGGCGAACTAGTTTGGCGACACCCAATTTTCGCCTACTCCAATATTTCAACATTTGCTTTATTTACTTCCATCTTTGGAGAGACGACTCCGTGCTGCAAAAAGCGTTCGAGCTCGACCGCAATACATAATCGATGAAGCCGAAGATTGTTAAGGAGTATCGCATTTCTTGCGGCCACCCTCGACCACCCGCGGCATGGAATCAAAACTTATCAAATAACCTTTTAAGAACTAACCGGAGAACCTACAATCTGGTAATGGGTTCTACAGCAATATTTCTTTGGCATTCTTAATTAAGCCATAACGAGACCAATTTATAATTCAACATCCAGGCCAATTTATGACCGTTTTTCGACGATAAATTCGCTATTTGACTTTCATTCTTTGATAGTTCAATTAAAGAGGTCATTTTTTCTGCCCGCCCTGTTCATTAACATAACAATTAATAGTTGCTTTAATGAACGCCTTTTATTTACACATGACTTGTAACAAACGAAATGGTGCAATGCGTCCTTCGACAGATGAATCAAATATGAACATCAACATAGAATATCAATTTTTGTGCAAGTTCTAATAAAAATATCATCCATGTATCCTCTAATGTATGCGTTAACCAAACATTATAGAATGCTGATATATTTGTGTCGAAAGATTGATAATTGTATCGCCTTAGGCAGATTCAACCAATTAGCATATTGAATATCAAAATATTATTTTGGGACGAGATTACGACCCGAGCGAACATTGATTGAATATTTATTTAAATCTGTGTATAAATCAGTAAATCACTTTATTTTCGAGCGTTCCCACAGAAGCGCACTGAACAAAATTCAAGCTTTCAATAGCACAATTATAAAAATACCGACAAAACCTTGATCCAAATTCATTTCGAAAGCCATTAAATACACATTATCTTCGTATTCGACTTATGCCACACACGGACAAACCATTCAGCGTTTGGACGAAGTCATATTTCACATGCAAATCATTAAAGACCACATCATAAAATTCAAAGATTTACGACTTTATAAATGTTTGACCGGCTACCATATGATTTTCTAATGATTGTCGAGTATTTGTTGATTTTAATGACTTGTATAACAGACCATGTCTTTGTATATCGACGTCCATAAAGTCAACATCTGCAATTATTACATTACTATATTGGAGCCCGCTGAATGAAAATTTATGGAGATAAGAATGAATAAGGCTCGTAATTACATATATCAAGAACATTAGCTTAACCCTTTGGCTACCAAGCCTTTTTTTTACGAATGTGCTAGAATTACCAAGATTCTGGCGTAAAATAAAAAAATAATAAAAATGTGTTACAGAATTTCTAAACTCCCAATGGTCGCAGTGGTCGTAACATTATTATATAATGTGATATAATGATTATATAATTTAAATATAATTAAAACATACATATTTTACTATTTCTTTAAATTGTATTTTAAAAAAGCATGGTTAAAGAAGTGGGAGTAATCTGATGAAAACACGGCGCGTTTGATGACGCGTGCCCACAAAATAAGTATGATTTTTTTTTAAATGGAATTTTTTTCTGACCGCGTAAAAGAGAAACCGCGTAAAATGGGTACCGCGTAGTGTATTTAAAAAAAAATCATCAATTCTAAATTTCGATATAGTTAATACTTATTAAAAAAAATATATATATTCAAAAATGTTATGAACCCCTGGAGCAATACACGCCGAAGCGCGCGTTTGTCAACAACAGCCTGTCAATAAATTAGCTTACGTTATTATTATTATTAAATTCTGAGCCGTCGGCTCCGGTAATTCTCGCTAGTATGCAAAAGCCGATTAAATCGGCTCCCGGTAGCCAAAGGGTTAATGATAGTCTGGTTTAAATCTTGACCTGATCAGGATCTTACTTTGTCATGATAACTTATATGTTTCAAATCATTTATTCACAAGCCACCATCTTTTGAATAATTTCTGGATAAGGATGCTATTCATATGAGTCAAATTTTTAATATATTATATGTTATATTTTCAAGACGTAATTTAAAAATATAAACAAAATTAAGACCTTAGTATGTTCTTGCTTTCTCGTGGTCACTTGCTGCTTCAAACTATTGATAAGTATGATTTTTAGGGCTTGCCATCCAAATATAATGCAATCTGTATTTATTTATACATTAGTTTATATTTAGGGCAATACTTTAAATAAGCGCCGCAAATTCGTTTGCAATCCTCCTTTTTGTTCCAAAAAATATGATTAATAAATCTACGGATGTTGTAGTGTCTATATTGGAGGTTTTCATTCCTGTTTTCAACGGTATTTCAATTATAACTTTAAGAAGTCCTGGCAAGAATTCCCTCTCGAGGAGAAAAACAAATTCATTCCGCGAAGAATAAATGTGTCGCGAATTTATGAATAGCAGGCAAATGGGCGCACTTTGAAAATGTAAGTATGCTTTTTAAGAGTAGAACAGTTTTCTTTTTATATAGAAAGCAATTACGCTTCCGGTACGGCCCCAGTACTTCTTTCGTTCTAAATGCGTAATGAAGTTGCATCGGAGAACTCCGCCTCTCAAACGATCTCCCTAAGAGCAACACGGCATTCAAAGTTTGCAATTAAATTAAATTTGCCAATCGGATGCACTCTGCAATATAATTACGTCCAACATTTTCCACGTATAGACACACAAATTGATGGCGAGCGTTTATCGCCGAATCGATGGCCACTATCGAAAAACATGCCAGAAGTTAGTCCTTTCCCATGTAAAGTCGGTGCGGACGTATTTTTTTGGATTTTTTTTAGACCCAGACCGAAGACGTCTTCTACCTGTACCGGACCCACGTAAAAGCAGTGTGTGTATAAACGTTTTAAAAGTAATCTGGCATTCTGATCTGTCAGGTCTATCCTTGGTTGTATCGTACGAAATTATCTGGGAGGGATGTAGTCCAAATAGAGAAGATTGCCTCGGTCCCTTGGCACAAAAAATCTCGGAGCTCTTCCACGAAGACGTCGGCGAACGAACTATAAATTTATTTTTCGTCTTCCAGTAAATATTTTTACCCTATTCATCTCCAAATAGTTTTAGGAAGCTTTTAGGAGGTAGATAATTCTTGACATCCCTCGAATTTATCATCATTCCTTGGTGACAATTTTTTTTACGACAAATTCCTAGACTAAATCTTAGTAATCAATCCAATTATTAACTATTTAAAATACCAACATTAAATATCAATCATATAAAAACTTTTGAGGAACATTCACTAATGAATCAGCAATAAAACCAAATCCAATCGCAATCTCTTTATTTTTTCATGATTCAAATAGCAAATTAATGAAGTGTTCTCATAAAAGAAAAAAAATTATGATATTAATTGTTACCACACAATAAAGTCCTTTATCATTACTGAAAATAGTTAAGGGGTTGAAATGGGTTAAGGAATAATTTCGATTTTTATCAACGATTTCAGAATCTATTTTATACAAATCCATGACTCAATGTAGTATGAAATAAAATATCACCAAACCCTCGATCTTTCTTGAAGCTTACTTTGAACATTTTTAAGCTGAAAATATTCGTTGAGACAACGCTTATTTTTTGATAAATTGCACTTTGTTGCACTAGCCGTAGAAAAAATATGCTCCAGTTCAGATATGAATGCAAATATTAGCAATAGAGTTCCATCGTGACAATATATAATATTTCGAAACGCTTCCAATCACGATCTAGTGTCATTCGCTAGCAAACATTTATTCTTTACATTTTGCTTTCAAATGAAAATATATTCACATTTTGCTTTGTCAACAAAAAAATATTAACGATTTGGAGCAGCGAGTGGTCATAAAAAGCAAGGATCTGCTTAAAGTCATGATTTCACGCATTCATTTCGATTGCCACTCGTGGTTTAAATAGGCTTAAAAAATATATTATGAACTATTTAAATTATTGTAATACGTACAGCATAGTAACTATTTTGTATACAATTTCAGCTCAGAATTGATTGCTAAAATCACGATTAAAAATCAACGAAGCCATCCAAGAACGATCCGGCTATAAACACTTCCGTTAAGGAACGGACAATTTCTCGGATGGCCGCAATAAATTCGAATTTAGATAGAGGGTTCCAAGAATTCTTAATGCGACCCTGCGTGCAACATGTTTATTTAATGTGCCTCAAACTAATTGAGATTTGCACATCTGTGTTGCACATGTGCTCCGCATTAATCATATGAAATGAGACGGGGTAGAAAAAAAACGATCTACTACCTGCTTTAATGCATTCTTGTTTCATATTTTGATTTTCAATCTCGGGGATCTTTACGAGTTTTAATTTCATTTCACTCGTTTTCAAGCTCGGCGAGCCCTGCGACAATTTATGATGTATAATCTGACGATGTAAAATGGAAAAGGGGTGTTTAAATTCCTCGATAACTTCCAAAGTTGATGAGGCGCTCCTAATGCAAGGGTTGGTTCCGCAGTGGTTTTATTCCCAAGGTTCGATGCTTGGACTTCTTCAGTTTGGCCCTCGAGTGCTGACGGCGGTGAATTTATGTTCGAACCTTCAGATGCTCAGCGAGCAGGCGTGCTTCCGACCTTCTGGATCGATTGCTGATTCCATTAATCTTCTCGGGAATTTTATTCGATATTAATGATGATTTAACGCCGGGTAATTATTTATCGCCCGGGACGCTAGGCATCATGGCGATACGATCGATTTTATATCACCTTAGAAGGTGGCGAGGCTTCGAGGGGATCGAGCAACTTTCAAGATAGAAAAATCTCAAGGTATTAATATCGGTCAATCCGATGTTGAACCATAATCAATTTTGCCGTGTAAGGTAACTTCATTAAAGTTCAGACCATTCATCTTCTTCGTGTTCCACTCATGATGGAGCTTTTTTGTAGGGCAAAGTTTTCTTGTAGCCCACACCTTCAATAAGACGTCGATGTTAACAATTAATATTATTGACTTTTGGGGCGCTGCCAGATTTTCAATGGGCACTTAAATTTCATAGAGGCAATAAATGTACAATTTATGCTGTACTCTAAGAAGCTCAATTGGATATGGAAAATCCTATATTATTAATAATACGATTTTATGGCTTTGCCTTAAATAGAAACTTTACATACAAGATTGTCGCTATTGTTTGCGCAAAACATAAAACATCGTTTTTTTCGCAATTAATTACAACAAATTTGATGTTGAACATTTAAATAACGAATTCATTAAACATACTAGCTCTTAATTAAAATCTAAAATAATATTTGAATGCAAACATTCCCACACTATATACTCGTACAATATTTGGATCTTATGCTTATATAGTAGTCTTCATATTATAATATTTGGTTTACAAACTTCATCCATGTTGTTACAGCCGTCTAAACAAATTCATAAATATTATCATAAGCCTTAAAATATTATCTATAACATAAATATTACAATAATTTTAGGGAATCAGGATTTGCATAAAGAGATACACAATTTTACAGCTCTTTTTTATCATTGTTGTGCTAAAACAGAGCTGTAAGCACTATTTTATTGTTGAACGAAGCTCATCAGAACTCATTTTTATCGTTGCATTTATGCTTTAAACTTACATAAGAGATGAAACAATGAATCTACGACGCCTACATGCAGATCATTATTGTATTGTTTTCAATGAACTGAAGGATTGAATTTCAAATTTCAATAAAGCAAGTACATACATATGTTTGAACCAAAGATAACTGAAGGTGTTATATTCTGTAAGAACTATTGAATGAGGATACCACTAAATCCATACATAATTTTGCAAAAAGAAGCTAAAATCGATCAACCATCGGTATAAAAAGATCGAAAGCTGCATACTAGTATTAATATGACAACCTAGATGGAAAAAGACCATAGTTTCGATAACATTCACAACAAATTCTAAAGCATATTGTTAATTTCTTATCGCTAAAGCCTGAATCCTTATTCAAGGTTAAAATCTGAACTTTATCTTAAAAATACATGAATTCAAATGGACAATCACATTGTTATAAATAAACATGCATAATCCTAAAAATAGCATTTTCGTCATGAGAAATGTTTATGGATGGACAAAGATAAACGACTGAGCCATGACGTACAATCTA
Organism: Stenopsyche tienmushanensis; assembly: GCA_008973525.1. NCBI lineage: Eukaryota > Metazoa > Arthropoda > Insecta > Trichoptera > Stenopsychidae > Stenopsyche > Stenopsyche tienmushanensis. The sequence goes on from WACJ01000059.1 coordinate 621,777, forward strand.
CATATTTAAGTTCTTAATTTAAAAACATGAATTTGAGCAGACTATTCTGAATTAATGATCCAGTATACCACCATAACTAGGAATAAGTCCCAAGTACTAAGCAGAAAAATGAACCAACTCCAGATAGATTCGTTTGTACGTCGCCGATCTTGTTTTCTTCTATTTGTCGGGAGCGGAGTTGCGGCCCGCGACTAATTGTATGAAATAAATTATTCAGACTGTTTCTCCCAGGATGAGGGTGAGGTCAAGCGAACCGACCCCATGGGGGTGAAGAACGACACCTCCGCATAGTGCTGCACACGTTTCTAACGAATTTAACCATTTAGTTGCACAGACTGCAATTTTAGATTGGATTACCACGACGAAGAGGAATGTGCTCTTGTCCATTTTCAGCCGGTAGCGAAGAGAAATCGCACGAAAAGACCGAATCGACGGTAAACAGAGCAGATTCGTTACAGAAGGGCGCCCTTTTTCTAATGTGAACCAAATCGGTTTATGCTTCCCTGGAGAGTCCCTGATAACACCATGTATGTAAAGATCGATAAAATCTCGCATTACGTCCAGGGTAATTCCAGATAACTGAAATATAATAAAATTTGCCTAATATGTTGTCGTATGGTAATAAATCTCCATATCACCAAATAACCGTAGCATATCGTAATCTTTCGAATGTTGATCATATATATTTATTTATATAGACGAACTTCATTCAATTTGATTCAAATCTAAATATGTTTAAATCTACGTATAATATTAGCTCAAATTTCCATAGAATATATAATATTATTATTTATATTTATTGAATTATTCATTATAATACTGATATATTATAATAATGTAATCATTTCGACTATGAACGTTCATTAAAGGCTTGTTTTAAGCTAACCACGTTCTGTTATTTTATTAATTATTATAAAAATTTGTCTTCCAAATTAACAAATTCATAGGATTTAGATCTTATATGCTGAATCAAGCAAAATATTTTTATTGTCGGCAACCAGATTTTTCGATGATGCATTTGTGTATTCAAAATCATGATTATGAAGCGACTATTGCGTCCCAAATCATGAAATGCTGTTTCAAATTAAATAAGCTATAAATTAAATATGAGTTCCAAAAAGACTATTATTTTAGTTCAAAATAAGGACAATTTGACACTAAAATAGTTTACAATCGTTTTCACATTCATCATCCTGACCAGCAAAATACTATAAGTTTACAAGTAAATTCTTGTAGCAACACAAAGAATAAGAATTTGTGAATGAATACATTAGCAGACCTTGGTAATATACTACCTGATCAATCTCAACGTCCTTTCTTCGTTAACTTTGTGGCGGTCATGCGTTTATAGTGATAGCAAGAATTTTGCGGACAGCTCAAAGGACTCGCATGAATGAACGACGTAGGCATTCATGGATGGAACAAAAATGGTAATATTTCAAAAACGCCACGCCGTGTTATGTTTAAGTCAAGTTGTCGAGGTACAAATTCAGTTTACTGCAGACTATTGTGGGACAATAAGTGAAATAGCATTCTTCATCCGTAAATGGGATTCCGATGACAATGGAGACCCGTTTACAAAAGCTCTTTGTATATCCAAACGGTGTTGATGAAACCGGTCACGTTTTAATAATCCGCAACAGCAGCCGGTAATAGTTGCATATTGACCATTTGTACCATCATCCAAATGTAGCATTTGGGCGATTAAGGTGTTACGGACAGCGGCTGGACAGGGAAATCCTACCGGCTGCGCCAAAAATAATGTTACGGACAGCGGCTGGACAGGGAAATCCTACCGGCTGCCCCATATTTTATTATGATCATTCTATGCGAGCAAGTTGATTCTTTGTTGAGTGTAAGTTTGCGGGAAATGCAGGAAAACTTGAAGGTTGTTGTAATGAAACTTGATTATACAGTGACTAAGTTTATTTATAACACAACACAAGAACACACATTTAAGATTTATAACAGAGGCCTTAATTCACAACCGCGAAGGATGAGTCCTTCAGGACTATTCTCGTTAAGTTACATGATGAATTGAACGATGACTAACTGACTGTCGAGTCAGAGTCGGAGAAGTCTGGACGAACGAACGAAAGAAGAACGAAGAGCGAAGTGCGAAGTGCGGTCGGGTATATAAGGACAGTGAACCTGGAAGTTAGGGAAAGGGTAAGTTCAATGTAGTTAACCAATAAGGGTGTTTGAAAATGACGTTATGTGTCTTGAGGGTGTGGTCATAGAGATGCCCAACAGTGGCACGAGAGCCATGAAATGCGAAGAGAGACACCGAATTGAGAAGACAAAGGACAGGTGACTTTTAGATAGAGAAGCAATGAAACTTGCTAATAAATCCTGTCATTGTAATGACCGGGAAGAGTCAACCAATGTGACGTGGGTTAAGGGATCGCGATGCATCCGGCAGTAGATGCGAAGAATAGATAACGGAATAACAACCAAATGCGTTTTCATGATGGTTGCGTGGCGTGAGAAAGGCTTAAGGGATGTAATAAAGTATTGAGATTATGGTTTGCATAGAAGTCATACGACATGGGAAAGGACTGAAGGGATGCAAAAGACAAAGGGCCATAAAATGGTGAACTATGGCTTGCATAAAAGTCGTATGACATGAGAAAAACTAAAGGGATGCAATGCAATAAAAAGACAAAGGGTCGTAAAGGAGGTGAAATTATGGTTTGTATAGAGATCGTAAGACATGGGAAAAGAATTAAGGGATGTAAGGGCAAATAGGTGGCAGGTGTTTAAGATTGGAAAAGATGTGGGTGGACACGCAATACGATTGAATATAAATAAATGCGTGATACAACCACATCGAAGGGGTACATAACACCTCCCCCATTAAAAATAAACATATAGGGAAAATATATGGTTTATGAAAGGAAATTTGGGAGTGACCAGCTTAGAAGTTACAAAGTGGGAATGGTTTCCTACTTAAGAATAACAGTGGTGTAAGAACAATAAGTTTGATTGTGATAAGATTCTATACAAAAATAAGAATTAGAAAAAAAATCTCCTTTTAGAGAGTGGTATAAGTTTAGGTTATACAATGCAAAAAGTATAATGAACTTACTTCATAAGTTATGATAGGAATTGATATAAATCCTAGAGAAATATCATTTTTGATAAAAGAGTAAGATATAATGACATAAGACGATAAGAGATAAGGTTAGAAAATATCAAAAATTATTAAAAAATTTTTTTTTTTTTTCAAAGGTATTATAATTATACAATAATAATATAAATGAATCAATGTTGACTGATTATAGCTAACCTTTTTTTTTAAATTTTAATATGCATATAATTTATGCAGTTTTAAACTTCTTATTACTAGCTGGAAAAATTCATTTTAAAAGTTTTCTTTTTATACATAAGTAGAAAAATAAGAAATAATTATTAGATTATCCATGAAGTCGTAAGTGTATTTAACTTCAAGTGCGTACAATATACAAAAGATATGCCATTTTACTGTAATAATACATTCGTACACAAAGGTTAATCAACAATGTGAATAATATAAATGGAAATAGTTGTTGATCATTATTGTTAAAATAAAGTAATTTAAAGACATAATATAAAAATAAGAGTTAGAAAAATATCTTTTCTGAAAGTAGTGCAATTCATGTCAATTTAAATAGAACAATGATAACATAATTATTATGATTTAGAAGAATGCAAATAAAACACATTTTTATTTATTTTATTGTACATAAAAAGTTATAAGAATAGTATAATTATATATTAATAATATTAATTGTAGTGAGAATGTATAAAAAGGAATAATTTATTAGTTAGTAAAAGTCATAAAATTATTCAAAAATAATATAAAACAATAAGCATTGTTTGGATATAGTGTGAGAATTAATTTCTTATTACTAAAATGCTGTCAATAATAATAAAAGTAGCATTCGATTGAGGCTCTAACTTTGCCAGTTAATTGAGAAATTTAAAAGAATACTTTATTTTCAAATTATGCTTTTCTAAGCATCTAAAGATTTTAGTGATCGCGGTGGATTTATATTTTTATTTCGCGATAATATTTGATTTAGATATCGCGGTGTTCCGTGAAACCTAAGTGACAACTTATAATTAGATATATGTAAAATTCTTTAAAAGGAATAAATGTATCTGATGTCAATATAAGAATAGTAATTTAGTACTTGAACAATTTTTATGCAAATGCGTATGATATTGATATATCATTTTAGTGTAGTAATATATTCCTAAATGAAGTTTGATTAAAAATGATAATAATATAAAAGAAAATAATTGAAAAGCATATTTACTAAAATAGTTCAAATAAAGGTTCAATTTCAAATTATTCTTTTCAAAACGATCAAATTTGGAAAGTTCATGATTTAAATATCGCGGTATATTTAAGATTATATTTTGCGATGAGAAAAGATTTTGATTTAGAAATCGCAGTAGAATTTTATGTTGCGATGAAAATGAATCATGATTTAAATCTTGAGTTTTACACTTTAATAAGAGTTGATCTCGAATTATATTTCGAGCTGAATTATTGAATGAGAATTTATCTCGATTTAGACTTTGAATTTTACTCTTTAATAAGAATTGATCTCGAATTATATCTCGAGCTGAATTAGTAGTTTTGTTTGAGAATTGATCTCGAATTAGATATCGCGATGGATTAATATTTTTATTTGAGAGTTGATCTCGATTTATATGTTGCGATGGATTAATAGTTTTATTTGAGAGTTGATCTCGATTTATATGTTGCGATGGATTAATAGTTTTATTTGAGAGTTGATCTCGATTTAGATGTTGCGATGAATTAATAGTTTTATTTGAGAGTTGATCTCGATTTAGATATCGCAATGGATTAATAGTTTTATTTGAGAGTTGATCTCGATTTAGATATTGCGATGGATTAATATTTTTATTTGAGAGTTGATCTCGATTTATATGTTGCGATGGATTAAGAGTTTTATTTGAGAGTTGATCTCGATTTAGATGTCGCGATGAATTAATAGTTTTATTTGAGAGTTGATCTCGAATTAGATATCGCGATGGATTAATATTTTTATTTGAGAGTTGATCTCGATTTAGATGTTGCGATGAATTAATAGTTTTATTTGAGAGTTGATCTCGATTTAGATATCGCAATGGATTAAGAGTTTTATTTGAGAGTTGATCTCGATTTAGATATCGCAATGGATTAAGAGTTTTATTTGAGAGTTGATCTCGATTTATATGTTGCGATGGATTAATAGTTTTATTTGAGAGTTGATCTCGATTTAGATGTCGCAATGGATTAATAGTTTTATTTGAGAGTTGATCTCGATTTATATGTTGCGATGGATTAATAGTTTTATTTGAGAGTTGATCTCGATTTAGATGTTGCGATGAATTAATAGTTTTAATGTTCGAATTATTTAGAGAATACGATTCGTTTTGAGAATTTGAAAGAATTTGAGAATCCGTACGATTTTGAGTATTCGCATTATTTTTAATGTTCGAATTATTTAGAGAATACGATTCGTTTTGAGGATTTGAAAGAATTTGAGAATCCGTACGATTTTGAGTATTCGCATTATTTTTAATGTTCGAATTATTTAGAGAATACGATTCGTTTTGAGAATTTGAAAGAATTTGAGAATCCGTACGATTTTGAGGATTCGAATTATTTTTAATGTTCGAATTATTTAGAGAATACGATTCGTTTTGAGGATTTGAAAGAATTTGAGAATCCGTACGATTTTGAGGATTCGAATTATTTTTAATGTTCGAATTATTTAGAGAATACGATTCGTTTTGAGGATTTGAAAGAATTTGAGAATCCGTACGATTTTGAGGATTCGAATTATTTTTAATGTTCGAATTATTTAGAGAATGCGATTGAATCTGAAGATTCGAATTATTTTTTAAAATTGAATGATTTGGGAAAATAGAGTCATTTTGACGAAATTCTTGATTTTGAGAAATTAAATAATTTCGATGATTTGATTGACTTTGAGAATCGGAATCATTTTGTTGACGATGGGAAAAAAGGTGAGAACGCGGCTTATTTTGATATCGTTTGTTATTGAATTCCCGTTTACGACATTCTCGTAATTGGTGACCGTGCTTTTTGCAATATTTACAAAATTGGGGATGTGAACTAAAAGCGAAGTTAAAATGGGCTTCCGTTTTAATATGCATTGTATCGCAATTATTCGAAGGCATTTTTATATCATTGAAAGATGATTGATCGGATGGTATATAATTATTAAACTTGGAGTTTCGCGGATTATTCGAATATTCTTTTTGAATACAATTGTTTATACTTTCCTCTTCGAGAGCATAAGCGCATGCTTCTTCGAAAGATTTAGGATTTCGTACACGCAGATTAAAATGATAAATAGGTAATAGTCCGATCATATATGCGTGTAAACCGAATTCGCGAATAACTTTCTGTTTACCTTTGAGTTCAGCTTCATTCGTTGTATTATTTTTAACGGTTTGTAAGATATTATAAAGACATAATTCAAAACGGTGAGAGAAATCTTGTACTGATTCATTTGGTGATTGAGAGAGTGTTTGTAATTTTAGTAGGGAAAACTCTTTCTTTGGAAGAAATCTTTTCTCTAAAAAGTTTCTGTAGGAGGGCCAATCTATAAAATCGCGGGTTCTCATGATTAAATTCGCTCGACCAGTAACTCGAGTTTGAATAAATAGAAATATAATTGGCTTTTGTGCATCGCTAGCTAAAGTATAAGCGTTGTTACAATTTGATACGAAAGTTGAAACATTGTCTGAGCCGTCAAATGTCGTAATAAATTTAATTAAAATTTCTAGTTCTATTTCCGCCATGATAGAAATTAGTATACGCGAAAATAAGACAAAAATAAAGAATAGAATAAGACGAAGAAAATGTGCAATTTAAAGGCTTACACAGTGAAGGAAATTACTGCTATACGCAGGCGTTGAGGAACTGCTTGATGAAGTCGGCGTTCACTTGAGGGCTGAAGATTCGGCAGAACCGAAACCTTGACAGCTGGTGAAGTCGGCGTTCACTGGAGGGCTGAAGATTCGGCAGAACCGAAACCTTGACAGCTGGTGAAGTCGGCGTTCACTGGAGGGCTGAAGATTCGGCAGAACCGAAACCTTGACAGCTGGTGAAGTCGGCGTTCACTGGAGGGCTGAAGATTCTCAACTTGCTGCGAATGATATCTGGATCGATATCCTCTTGGGTGTGTCTACGGTGACGTCGTGGTTCTTCCGTAGATGACTCCAATCGGTGAGATCCAAAATAGAGATCGGATCGTGCAGAAGTTAAAGGATTAATATCCACCAGGATATAACCACGGTGAAGAAGGCGATTCTTCCGTAGTCGCTTCCCGTTGATCTGCAAATCCTACCGGCTGCGCCAAAAATAATGTTACGGACAGCGGCTGGACAGGGAAATCCTACCGGCTGCGCCAAAAATAATGTTACGGACAGCGGCTGGACAGGGAAATCCTACCGGCTGCCCCATATTTTATTATGATCATTCTATGCGAGCAAGTTGATTCTTTGTTGAGTGTAAGTTTGCGGGAAATGCAGGAAAACTTGAAGGTTGTTGTAATGAAACTTGATTATACAGTGACTAAGTTTATTTATAACACAACACAAGAACACACATTTAAGATTTATAACAGAGGCCTTAATTCACAACCGCGAAGGATGAGTCCTTCAGGACTATTCTCGTTAAGTTACATGATGAATTGAACGATGACTAACTGACTGTCGAGTCAGAGTCGGAGAAGTCTGGACGAACGAACGAAAGAAGAACGAAGAGCGAAGTGCGAAGTGCGGTCGGGTATATAAGGACAGTGAACCTGGAAGTTAGGGAAAGGGTAAGTTCAATGTAGTTAACCAATAAGGGTGTTTGAAAATGACGTTATGTGTCTTGAGGGTGTGGTCATAGAGATGCCCAACAGTGGCACGAGAGCCATGAAATGCGAAGAGAGACACCGAATTGAGAAGACAAAGGACAGGTGACTTTTAGATAGAGAAGCAATGAAACTTGCTAATAAATCCTGTCATTGTAATGACCGGGAAGAGTCAACCAATGTGACGTGGGTTAAGGGATCGCGATGCATCCGGCAGTAGATGCGAAGAATAGATAACGGAATAACAACCAAATGCGTTTTCATGATGGTTGCGTGGCGTGAGAAAGGCTTAAGGGATGTAATAAAGTATTGAGATTATGGTTTGCATAGAAGTCATACGACATGGGAAAGGACTGAAGGGATGCAAAAGACAAAGGGCCATAAAATGGTGAACTATGGCTTGCATAAAAGTCGTATGACATGAGAAAAACTAAAGGGATGCAATGCAATAAAAAGACAAAGGGTCGTAAAGGAGGTGAAATTATGGTTTGTATAGAGATCGTAAGACATGGGAAAAGAATTAAGGGATGTAAGGGCAAATAGGTGGCAGGTGTTTAAGATTGGAAAAGATGTGGGTGGACACGCAATACGATTGAATATAAATAAATGCGTGATACAACCACATCGAAGGGGTACATAACAAAGGCCTATATTGAAATATCTGCACTTTCGTTTCTAAAGAAATATTATAATTGCAATGGTACTTCAATGAATAATGGATTTCATACATGTATCAAATCTAGCGCCCATCACAGGAATCGCAACGATAATTTATACTATAGCGTCCATCCAGCGAAGAAGTTCTGTGGGAATATCTTCGCATTGACCATTTAAAGATGTCCGATCATTAATTTAAATTTAAAAATGGCAAGCTTAATTAGCCCTCGACTGAGACTATGAGAAACAAAGCTACGTGCTGGGAATACGTGCGATAACTACGCAAGTTCACATACATCCACCCACGCACCACTGTATCCATCCGCGTCCGGTTTATTTATTGCATACTTAGCAACCCTTATACGACAAACCATTTTTCAATGTATCTGCGAATATATTGCTATGCTTAATACTATTTTATTCCGCAAGGACGAATCCGTAAAAGGACAACGACCGAAATAAGCGACTCGAGCCACAACTTTGCTATCGTGGCTATTTACTCAATTTTGGTCGAAACCATCAAATTTCTCGTTGTTTAATCATTTCAACGGATTAATAAATTTTATATTTCATATATATTTGCAAAATTTCAAAACAAAATTCTTCTAAATCAATAGTAATGCATCGTATTGCTTGTATTATAATATTCTATGATGATTTTCATCCATCTTAGATTATAAAAGATTTTATCCACTAAAAATTTTTACAACACTGTTTTATTTAAATATGTATATTCCTAAATACACTTAGAACGGTCCTCTCTGAATTTCTTCATTCTGGTATTCAGCTCTGTTGCACTCCCTAAAATTACAATAATGTCGTCTGCAAATAGCAGATGATTCAGATGCCGCCCATTAATGTCTCTTGAAAACCTCTTCTTTACTGAGCTAAATAGCTTCGACGATATATTACCTACTTGTCTTGATCCTTTGCCTATGCCAAAGTACATAATAGATAATATTGAAAGCATATTAGATAATATAAAACATGATTACTCATCAAATCGGAATGATTAGATGTTTTTCCATGGGAACGCTCATGAAATAAAAAATATGATCGGTTACGCCATGCTAGATGTTAAATAACATTCTGATAAAATTATTCATTCATACGATTAATTAATTCGCATTTTCAGAACCAATAAATTCATTGAATCCTTGAGTTACCTCGTCCTAGTTTCAGAACTTTTATTCCTTTAAAAAAACCCATGTGACGAAAAAGGTGAAAATCTGTTGGAGAGAGATCTGAGCATAAAGATTTGACCGTAATGGCTTTCCTTGGTTTTAAAAAGGAATAATTTATTATACCCTTATTTGTCCACCATATAGTCACCATGAGCTTTTTTGTTGTCCTGGAAATCCATATTACCCTTTAACTACTGTCATCCATCTTCCCTGTTATCATATAAAATCCATTTTTTATCACAAGCAATGATGCGAATCATCAGCGATGAACACATTTCCAAGCACTTCAGTGTTTGAGCTTATGACAGTTTGTGCAGCACTTTTTTTATCCAAAAATCTATTTATTTTTATCCAGTTTTTTAAGCGAGATAATGATAAATAGATGTGATACTAACACCTAACTCACAAACATCAGCTTCTACAATGGATTTTAAGTCATAATCACTAACGACAGTTTTGGGTCTTCCTTGAGGCTCGCTATGAAGATCCATAGATACCGGATCGAATTGTTTTGAACCTTTTTTAAATTGATCTTTCTTCCATAACTCTATTAGTATGTATCTTTCTGCTTTTGCTGATTATATCCCAATTTTAACTCTTACATAAAAGTGCGTGAAAACGTTTTGTTGACATCATCCTGTTGAGTTTTCCTCAATCACAATAGTTCTTAGACTAACTGAAATTCCGAATCTTCATGTGATACTGTGTAATAAATGAGCCATAAGTTGCGTATGCAAATCACGAATCACAGACAAGGGCTTAAAATTGAAATTTATTATTTAAGCAACCCTCGCAATGGAATTAATTCCTTAATATATAGTTAATTGACCAACAGGTGAATGTGGCCAGGAACATTTTCATCGTTTACGACCTTCATTAAATCTAAGCATCAACTCCTCTCGCGCTCTACTTCTTCCTTGCTTTATCTTCAAGAAGACAACCTCTCCAAATACTTGAAAGCGGTGAAGCAGCATCCAGCTCCGTCGCTGGAGTGCGAGCACGTTACATAATATTTTAGCCCGGCATTAATATTCAAAAGTTTTAACCCCATTAACAACTCATGCGGGGGAACCTCCGTTCTAAAAGTGAATAATTTTGCGAACTTCGAAAAGCTCATTATTAGGATGGGATTTTATTATCGTTTTTTTGTCAGACTTGCTGGAATCATGTACATTTTGTATGAAATGTGTGCTTTCATCTCGCCTATACCAAGCTAATTTTACCGCAGTTCACAAACTAAAATACATTTTGCTGAATGAATATCGTGACTCGTGTTCCCCCTTTTAGATTCGTAATTAAGGCAGATGCCTGGACCGCTTCTCCCTTTTTTACTGTTTGTGTGCTATAATATCCAACGTGGAAGCATGATTCCAATACAGAATCGAATCGAGCAGGCAGAATCTATTACCAAACTGGAAAGATTTCAACATGTAACCACGATCGATTTATCACATCAAGTGAAAGGCCGTGATTAGGGCGTTTTTGTGAATTCATTACCGTTTTAAAAACACTGAACCGCAAATTTGTTGTGGGTGTAATAAACATTCAATTACAGGGTTTTTCATCTTTGATTCTTAAGCACTAAATCAAAGCACATGTTCATCGTATGTTTAGCATTTTACAATTCATTAATTAAAGCCTCTTATTGAAGGTTTAATTGCCGAGAATAACATGATCATAAATAAACACTATGCAATACTTTAAATTAATGTATTGATAGTTTTTGTGACCATTTAGGAATTAAGTAAGAATTATCATTGATGTGGTAAATCTCAGGAATCATATTTTTGAAATTAGACGTCAAATTCAAATTATTACTGATCGATCATTTATACAACTATTATACAATTATTTAAATTTTCTTTAGGATTCATTATGCTCCCTTTTTTATAACATACATTTCTTTGAATTGCTCAAGTCTCGTTATCTTTTACAGTCGCGTCTCACTTTTTAACTATTTTTAGTATAGTGGGTTGAATCCTAGATTCTTATCAAATATATTCGGATTCAAATCCAGATTGAAAAAAAATGATTATAACAAAAATTTTCGTTAAAAAAGACTCTTAGAGAGTTAGAAGACATATTTTCATCAACCATTTATCGTATCATCGCTTTGGTGAATTAATCAACTTCCAGAGAACATGAATAAATTGCTACTATTTAAAGAGACGCTTTCCTTCGATATTCTTCATTCAAGGACCATCGAATAATTTCACGAACATAATTTTATCTATACCGATTAATATTTCAGCTAGTCATGCGGACACAAATTATTCATCTCCCCGATAAATTATGCCATATTTTGCTTAAAACGTGCCATCATCTGAAGAGTCTGCTGTAAAATTCTGACATGTAACATAAATATGGAATTAATTTAGGCCCATTATTTCTGCGCTATTAGGTATTCGTAAACAAGGGCCTGCGGTGCAATCAGGGGTGAAATTATATTCAAATGAATTGTATTATACCTAGCGGGCCGCGTTCGACATTCTTTGTTTTGCTTTCTGCCCTCTGTGGAAGATTTCTTGGAAGCCAGATGAATTCCGACATCTTCTGCTCGATATAAATATCCGATTGGGTGCTCCGCTACTTGGAATACGTAATCTCGTTTCGCATTCATATCCAGCATTTCATCAATTTGTGATTTTAGTGGATGATTTTTATTTCTTTTGCGTAGAGAGAATTATAACACATCTATGGGGGTTTCGTTATTGGATTCTTATGATGGAATCGCGAGAATCTCAAGTGGCTTTCGAACTTCTTGGATACGAGACATTTTCACAAATTGCTAAGACGTACACTACCACGTGAATGATAATATATAATAGATCATTGAGTCGTAAAACATTGAAAACTAAATTCCAATAAAGCACTCAAGCATTTTGAAAATTTGAGCTTATTGTCTGTTAGAGCTGTTCTTTGGCTCGGACGATGGCATTGAGTCTGATGATGAATGTATCTATATGCTTTCATGTCCATTGTTGAAAACTCGTTTTCAAAAAATTTGGCCTACAAAATATTCTAAATTTAATTTTAATGTAATGAATATTGTATCCACTATTGCTTTTCTGCAATGAAGCTAGAATTAACTAATATCTGAAAGCAATATTAATGACTATTTTAATATCCAACGATCAGTCCATGGTTATTATGATTATTGTCAAATAACAAAGAAATTCGACCAAGTGTTGATGTAATTTGCTAGATCCTAGACTTTATTGTAATTATTTGGATTTAAAACCAGATTGTGGAGGGAAATGCCCTTCCAAAAAATGCGAGAACGGATATATAAATACATCCTATAAATCGTCTCGATCCGGCTTTTGAACTTGATTAAATCAATCATTTAAGTAAATCCGCCAAATTTGGCCTGAAATGTGATCCCGGAGTACAGATTTTCATTGTGTTTTGATAAGATATAAGACTTTCGAGGGATGTTTTCATATATCAAGCTCACTTTATCCTTTTGGCTGATATTCGTTCATATATTTGTTGAGACATCGCCAGCTACATATTCATATCACCGCACGTAATATGTATGCATTTGAAATGCCGAAATCAAAACCAAAAGCTAACCAAAGTAAATTGATCCTTTTCCTTTCTGAATATCTCATATATGTTTCATAAAACAAACCGTAATCATGAAGCAGGTATGCAATATCAAAGAAAATTGTGTTTTCCGCTCCAAGTGAGAGCGGGTACAAATGAAAATGTTTCCATAAGCCAGGGGAGCGCCCACTATAAGTTGGGAGGGTGGGTGATTCGCTCGTAGAGTAGTGGAGATGTTCAGTTCTTAGAGGGTTCCGTAGGCCGGGGAGTTGTAGAGCATGGCCGCAAGCCGGGAGACATGGGGGCGACGAGGTGGATAAGAGGAGCGACTCCTGTTCAGGACTTTACTTACAAAGATGCTCGCCTCCCGGAGCATTTGCAGACCGGGAGCTAATAGCGGAAATTAACTCACATTCAGAGGCAATAAGCTCTCAATGTACATACCCACCGGTGGGTCGGCCACACTATTTATTAATGTGCTTCTCCACAAACTTGGCCGCACACGTACGAGACATGTATTCAATTATTTGCCTGACTTTAATGAATGCTGTCCATTGCCATGGATCCGGGGGTCCTTTTTGTTTGATAGAGTCGAAGGATTATTCTCCTAGGCGAAATATGTGAATGTTTGTAAAGTCGTTTTAATGAAACGCTCAAGTCATTCTCGCTGAAGGCACTTCTACAAAGAAGCTTTGAAAAGAGGAACAAGCACTCTATTGCAGGTTTATGCATTGTTCTAAACAAAATCTCAAACAAGCATTATGCTATGGATTCCTGTTACTTATAATCTGTCGATTTTTATCATTTCCGCCAATTAACAAGTATCATATAATAAATGCAGATGGTGGGTGATATAATAATTAAGCATTACTTTTATATTTCAATTAAGCCTACACAAGAATCAACTTATTTCTAGATAAAGTTCATAAAAATTTAAATGAACAACAATGTCAAAATGAAGTCTGGACACAAAAAGTAAGTTAGTAAAGTATTTTAGATTCAAATGATTTTTTTCGACATTATTAAACAACTACTACTATATTCTTAAATTTTATATATTAATGACATATCTGAATATATCAAAAAAAAATATGATAGCTCAATTTGATATGTATTCAGGTTTATATGCAAGAAATTCTAAATGAAAAGTGGGTTGTCACTTTTCATTTAGACCAATTTTCTTCGCGTATTAGGAAGAACCAAATGTTTAAGAGAACTATCAATAAATTTCAAGTCGATATAAATGAAAGCAAAAATAAAAAATATCGCTGTGCGAAGCTGAGGAGAGGAGAAACTTTAAACGGTTTTTTCTAGAAACTACGTTTTCCAAGCTCACGGAAGTGCTCTCACAAGCCCTAGATAAGCATTGTTTATGAAATTTGGCAGACACGTTAACAACAAACGTCTTCATCGTTTGATTTACAATAATATTTAAAAAAAATTGAAGTTTCTACTTAATAAACAAAAAAAACTACGAAAAATGTTATAAAAAATACACGCTTTTTTTTCGATTGTTCACTATTTTTGTATTTTCCAATATTTTTTCTTAATTATAGGTCAAACTATGCACATTATTATATGAAGTAAAAATATGTTCATTTTTTTTGCTAAAAATCACTTGTCTAGAACTTAGGACTTCCGTGGTGAAGAATGTCATTGCTCGTGCCCTGACATACGTGGCTCCCCGCACTCTCACTATTATACTTTGTTAGACTTTAAAAAATATTTTTATATTCAATAAAGATCGCCTAGTCAATACACTCAATATAAACATTCTATATTTAATACTCTTCGCATTAAAAAAATGTTAAAAAATCAATCACTTTTAGGCCCAAAAAAAAAACAGAAATTGCAATTGATGCTTCATAAAAATAAAATAATTTCCAGTCTGATGTGCATCTCCCAGTTTTTAATTTCACATTCAAATTGTTCCTATGCATATTCCTATTCAAACTAATAAAGCACATCCTTTTCAATTAATCTAAAGTTTCAAAAGGTTCTCAGCATCAATGCAAACTGAACAATTTTATAAATCGGTGATTGAAGTGATTGAACCAAAATAAATATGACTGCATTTCTTTTATATTCAAATCGTACTCAACACTGTTTCAAGCGCGCTTTTATTCTGCAACATCGTCATAAATAAAAATATATTATTATACAAAACAGCCGCGGAATCGATTAACGAACGCCACAAATGAAATTAAATTTAAATAATACAACAGCATTTCAATCAAAATTCATGTACCAGAACATCAGATAGCGCAAACGTGATATAATTTAAATTTAATAATGCCCATGAATAAATAATAAACATGCCGTTCGCTGCCGACGATAAATATTACCTATCGGTCGTGGACGCTTTAAAAATGCATCAGGTTCAATAAACGTCAAAAATGAGTGTTTCCGCTATCTCAATCGTCTTACCTGATCTGAATGTTGTATCACAACACATTTAGGTGGGCCAAATTAACTTAAACGTCAATTTAAACTAAAAGTGATCAAAAAGAGATGGGAAATCGTTTATAATGTATCCATATACGTCGTACAGATGCTACGCGCATGCGCCGCGTATACTGTGTATATGTGCCTATATGTAGCATAAATCAACCACCACACCAGTCACAAGCCTATTTTATTATATATTACACAACATACAACGCAATATTTTAGCTAATAATTTCTGCTAACAAATGGAAAAAATACAATGCATAAAATCAACTTTTATCTAGGGGCTATTTATAATTTCGAAAATAATACATATTTTTTCAGTGTGTTCCTACTCAGAATAATTGAATTAAATTTGTAGCATACGTGCAGCTCTTGATAAGAGCGTCATCCGCTCTTCGTGCATCCCAGCTTATGCAGTACATTCTCAAATTATGTATTGGTGAACTAGTACGAGTCTTGCAGGAAATCGACCCGACTCAAAGTGAATGTAGATAACCAATTTTAGTTCCAATGTTCCAGTTGTCACAACTCTCCTGCATGGGACTTTGATTGCCTCATGAATACTTACCCCTCTGTCTGCATTTGGAAACACATCCTCCAGCGGAACGGCTTTCAGTATGCCACTTTTTACGCCGTATGTTGGCTCAAAGACAGGCGTAATTGTGAACGTACGTACTAGTGTCATTTTCTATCAAGTCTCAGCCGACGGCGGGAACAATGACTCTTAAGCTTTGCTCTTAAATATGAATACCTAAGTGCATTTTTTCCTATTTCCCCCTATAATTTTGACCGTGAGTGCTTGTTCGTTTTGTATGTTATCTTGTTGGCATGAGAGTTTTCAGTTTTTTTTTTTTCATGGAAAAACATTCTTTGAGCTCTGCAATTAAAAAGAACTGTTGCATACTGATGGTGCTTTCATTTTTCCATTCCAAGCGAAAAACAATATTTATTATGCATTAATTCATAAATATTAAAAGCATTTAATGTATTCTTTGTCAGCTATCAATTCGCAAATTTTTCAATCTGAGCGAATCTAATACGATGTGCTTTGGAAATTCAACTTTAAAAACGATTTACACAACAATTCGATGTTTAAATTAAATTTTATAAAGCCTTAATTCAACATCAAGGTCTTGATTTTAGAATATCTTCTTGCAAATAAATATCGTGCCTTTTTATCTTCCTCTGACTTGCTACGATCCGATAATAAACGGACCTGCAGACCGTCTGTTTGAGAAAATATCAGCAAGGGCTAGATTCCACCTGAGGGCAAAACGCCACCCGAGGGAGTGTCGATCGTCTCGAGGGCTCCAGCCCTCTTTCGTAACAATATGTTATGTTAAAATTAAATTGATATATAATAACCCTAGTATATATCCTTAATAATTGATTCGTAATGAATATATAATTCACAGCAAATTATAAGTTGGAACAAGACGCCATACTTCTATTACACATGTTATTTTACCATTTATCAATGCTTTTGTACAATCCAAAATGAATTAAATTCAATGTAGAATTATCTTTAAAAACTGGTCAAGCAGAATATGCTAATCAAATTTGCATTATTCAAAATTCCATGCACGAATTTTCATCTTATTCGGAGCTTATTTTAGCCAGACATTTTATTGACTCATATTTTATGAAAATACACATGGAGATTACTTGAAAGTAAACATCTCCGAGTGTGTTGAATATGAAATTCGAGCTAAAAATAATTCCGGGATGAGAGGATATTTATCCAAGTCAACCATCGTCAGATCGAATTAGCCTTGTAGATTAACCCTTTGAAATATTCTGTCCACACTCTTTCCCTCGACGTCTAAAATAGCTGCTAAAAGCAACAAATGTTGGAACGGGTGTCCCGCCCTCCTCTGACTAATTGTCACCACAGCATTGAAAAGACTGGAGCATATGGTTCTTATTAGACAGAAACGTCAAACATTCCTCTCGCAGAGCAAACATCTCACCACGCCGAATATTTTAAAAACACGCCATCACAAGCCATAATTATTTCCCGATGATTTTGAATCAGTTGGATGGAGCATTTTTCTTGTATCCCTTACTAATCGTATCCTTTCATCGGACTATGTCTACAGCCCAGACAAACACAAGGTGAGTAATTAAAGTGAGGAGCTTATCTAACAATTCCATTATTACGGAGAAAATTTAATTTTCCGATTGACGTATTTTCCCGAAATAATTGAGTAACGTTTCGCCTGTCTCTCAGGAGTAAATGAAAACGTCTTCGTTAAACGGTCGATGGGGTCCTTAACTCATATTGTTCAAAATAAACACAGCCTCCCAATGTTATTTTAACTTGGAACTCCTTTTCTTTCGTTTCGGTGATTAAATTCAGCCTTTAAGGATTTCCAATTTATGTATGAATTCATTCCGCTTCGTCCTGTTGCCATGGCGGATAATATTCCTTTGATTAAACAGGCCCGAAATCACTATCGCGAGTCTCTTTGATGCTGGATATTTATTCGGAGGCGCCTTCGAAATTAACTCCACTAAAAAATGGATGCCACATTTTGAAATAGTATTTTTTCTGCCCTAATACAGGAACGACCTGTACTTCCGAGCCGTAAAAACAACATTGAGGCTGAGAGCTGAAAAACAATTTAGTTTACATAATACATTGTCGGGCTTTATTGCCGGATCATAAAATCTCTTAATATCGCTTTTTAACCCACAATTCCATAACATTCGTTCGTTTGAATTGGAAATATAAAAATAAAATACTATAATAACAGTAAAATAAAGTTTTCTCACAATAACACCTCATTTTCCATTATTATCGCCTTTATTTACATCCCATATTTTCTTTTTGAATCCGGCATTAAATGGCACATAAGAATCAATGATCTTATTCTTAAATAATTTACTTTTTTTCAAAGGAAGATTTTTCATTTTTATATTGAATTTGTATCGAGACGGTTCAGGAAGCATGTATTTTTAGTACCCCTTTGGAAAGAGGGAGTTCAGAATATAATAATTAGGGGATTATCAACTGAGTTGTTTTATTCATGATCAACAGTTCAATAGCACCTTTATTGTCTATTATCTCCATAGGAAATATGTTTTTAAATAGTGAATTTCAATTGTATTGAATATAAATTGTAAAACTAAAAAGATCTATGAGCTAGTAGCGAATTTATCATTATTTTTAAATAATATTTTAATGATCGTTGCAAATCCAGTCATTCATGGATGGTCCTCTTGCATGACTTTATTAATCGCCTCAGTACTTACTCTTTCAGATCCAAGAAATCAGGATAAACTTGGATCGAAACAATCGATCAAAAATATCATCTAAACGTCTGATCTCTCAACTTTATTGATACGAAGAGAGCTTTTTCCCCAATCTGGATTTGAGCCCGAAACACTTGCTGCCTCAAATTTTCGGTTTATTTACAATATGGATCAAAAATATAAATGAATTTTCTTTAGCCTTAATCAGGTCAAAGTAATTTAGAAGAAGCAGTTTCACGCTATAAATATTTATAAGCTTTTTGAAGACACTTTAAAAAATGTTGAAACCTGTGGGATCTCGCTCAGTTTATGGCTCATCCAGCATCAGTCATTAAACCCAACTCTTTGTATATCAGTGTAATCAGTACTTGTGGCTATTTATGTACAAGGAAGGATTTGTTTATTATCTTTGCTTTATTGTTCTTCGGCAATGTGTACAGAGTTAAGGATACCCCGCCGTAGAAGACTGGAAGCATTGTATATCCTGACGTAAACCACACGTCGGGATATTTTTATCGATACACATTAATTCTTGAACACATGTGGTGCGGCAGTGATCCGAAACCATTAATTATTTGGTGTAATAACATCGAATGCTCGCCCGCGAAGCATGT
Source organism: Stenopsyche tienmushanensis (assembly GCA_008973525.1). Lineage (NCBI taxonomy): Eukaryota > Metazoa > Arthropoda > Insecta > Trichoptera > Stenopsychidae > Stenopsyche > Stenopsyche tienmushanensis. Next base: position 641,376 of record WACJ01000059.1, read on the forward strand.
AACTGAATCTCTAATTATTTTGAGTAAATTGAGACGTGTTTTATTTGTTATCGGGTTGAAAGGTTTCAATCTTGGGGGTTGAAGGCCTGTTTGCTCGGCAGTCTTCTTGGAATCTCTTTATAAAGCCATCTAATATATCCGAGAGGCATTGATACGTTAATTAGTTACACTTTCAAAGGAAATATCTATTTACCCGGTCGTGGCTAATATTATATTATATTATATAAGTATTTCATCCGAAAGTAGCAAAATGCCTTTCAATATTTAACTAATTAAATGAATAATAAATTCGTACTGAACAAGCAAAAAAAGACACATATAAATCCATTTAATACATTTAACGATTTAAAAAAATTATATATGAAGCATTTAGGCTTTAATTACACGTTCATAATAAATACAAATTGTATCATACCGTCGAATTACTTTCACATTCTATTTATTTTTATGACATGCTTCATGCGATGTAACCAAAATGCAATTGTATATTGACATGCAATCTGTCTGCACTCAAAATTAAAAACCATAATTACATCGTACATTTTATGATATCCAAAAATAATGCAGAAATTCAGTATACAAAGGTCAAAGTTGAGGATTATTTATACGATTCTATGCGTGTACAAAAGCAATTATAGCTCTGAAATGGTATTGTAGTATTTTTTGACACAAATATTAATAGAATTTTTATAGAGCCAGCACTATTTATAACCTGTCCTCTGAAAAATTGTATCAAAATATAGTAATCATGCACGTTATAATTCGATTTATTATCGAATTATTCGAAATTGATATTATCTGATAATCAAATATATGAAGGACCATCTTGGAAATGTCCTGAAATTATGCTTTAATAAATATTAAATTTTCGCCGAAGATGATTTTTTTTTTCTAATTTCCTGCTAATTATTTCTTCTTTTGCGATTATATTCATTTAGTGTGAGCTCACTATATGTTGGTCGTAATTTTTAAGGACGATACAAAAGACTGTCTGATTGTTATACGGCGATAAGCAAAAAGCATAGCGAATTCCCAGAACAATGAACAACAATTAAAAAATCAAACACAATAGGGATTATTTTCGGCGAGGCAAGTTTTCAGATGACGAGAGACTGATACGAGTGAGATATCAGATGTACGTACTTAAGGGGTATCACAATGACGAAAGGGCTGAAAAGAGGCTTTCGCTCCAGTAATTAATTAGTCTTCTAAACAATGCCTGAGTGATTTTCTATTCTCACACTTGTTCGCGGGCACATTATTCTGGAATACTTTGGCGCCGGTACTAAAACTAGATGATCTATAGAAATCCAACATGGAACTATTATGTGACGGGCGAACAATGGTGGGCTTAAAAGTAAAGCGCCCCATCAGTGTGTACATAATGCGAAGGTTATCCCGGCCTGCCTATGCGATCCCAAATTAAAACTGGATAAAACTGTACGTATCGAGGATTAAATATTCAGAGTTCAAGTATGATGGAAGATGCGAGCATGATTTATTGAATACCTGGATATAAATTATGCCGTACAATTGCGTTTGAAGAGTCGGTGAAAAATCGTAAAATTATATGCGGCACGTAAATGTGGGATTTATTACACGAATTGACATTTATTTGAGGCTTCTCTTCGTATGGCGCAACGACGAACACAAAAAAAGAATTCCATGGACAAACGCGTTGAATTATTTAGATACATAAATTTATTTCATCACACGATACATGCATCGGGAAGCATTCATGGCCCTCAAGAAAATGCATGCTCATCCGAGTTGAATCAAATAATTCGACATACGGAATAGGAATTCGATTTGTGAATTTTGCATTGTAAAAATGCATTAAACAATGAAGAATTTTCGAGAGATAGAATAGGTTCAACCCCTAGAATAATCTAAATTAAATGGATATTCAAAAATGCAAAACATACACATATTATATAGCTTTTTATTTGATTTATAAATCTGCAATACAATAAATAATCGAACAATATTGATAAAGAAATATCATTAGATATTAATGCAGAACTAAGCATATTGATCTGATCTAAGATCTAACTAAGCATATTCTGATGGATCATAATTTATCCATAATCCTCTTATTGTTTTTGTACATATGTTACATTGCGCGTATGTAATATGATATTTTATATAAAATTATCAAGTATCATTGCTTTGATATACAAACATCTTAATATGCCATATCCGTTATCGGGCGTAGGCGATCTCCATGGGAGATTTTTCCAGGGATAGAGAATTTTTATATATTGGTTTTCCGTTACCGTCCTCATATGGTCAAACTAGGATTCAAATGAGAATATTTAGCTACTAATAGTCGTCTCAATATTAATATTTTCAAAATCAAACAGTCAGGATAAGACTAACTACTTCGAGACAATCGAATGAATACTTTCTAGATCTGTATTTGACTTATGTCTCCGCAATAAGTGACTAATAATTGATCCAATAATGGACTCATATTGTTTTAAATGAAGGAATAGGATAAAATCGAGAACTAGTTTAAGCATAAAATCGATCGCCTTTGTACAATTCTAAATAGGAAAATCGAAGGAATAAGTAGGATTGTAAGAAAAAGCCTATTTTTATTGAGGAATTACATCTTGCTACAAAATATCTACCAAATCAAATCCAATATTGATTATATTTCGATGATGATTTCGCTAATGAATCACACACAGTTATGGTCACAATTCAATGATCGAAAGCGTTTCCAAATACGATATGAGCTTTTTTAAATGAGCACAAAAACGTTAACGATTTAAGAAACGCCCGCTTTTTAACATTTCTATACATAGAAAGCTCAAAAATAGTTCGCCTGGATACATTTTATCTCGATTTTTTCCTATGGGATTCACCGCAACCCTCCATGGGAGTAATACGATACTAATTGTCGTTATAAAATCTGATCTCTCTGTCTTTTTTATGTGGCCCATTTGTCTTTGGCGCGATCATAATTTATCTTTCCCGTACATTTACACTAATTTATGGCCGTATAATGTGCACATAATGAACTTTTTTCACTGTTTATATACACGGTCCGATTTTAAATCTGAAATTTCGTACGAAAATGTGCCACGCCGAGAAGTGCCTGTAAACATTCCCATAGTTGGTACGGTTTATTTGTACGGAACGAAACATATGTCTTTGCGTATATGAGGCCGCTTTTATTTATAAACAATCGCCATTTATGTTTTCGTGCTGGGTTTTATGCCCTTTTAACAGGGCCGAGTATAAATAAGAGGTAATACATTTATAGCATGCTTTATTAGACACGCTACTTAACGACTAATGTATGCGACAACAGCCACTCCCCCTCGAAGCATTTTTTTATGATTTATTTCAATTTTTTTTAATAATGAAGCGTATCTTATTATAATGGGATGATTCATCTTCAACCCTGTTAATGAGTGCCCATCAGTATCGATGAGCTTCCGCCCACTGCACTAAAATACAGTAAGCCGCAACCGCCCACTTTCACGGACCGTGAGAGGAACATAAATCATTTTCATAGTAGGAAAAAATATTATAAGTGACATTAATATCGTTTATTGTAATACCGTAAAATTATGATGATGACTGTTATTAAATTTTCGTAATAAATATTATTTAACGATAGTCCCCGTATAACGCGCTTGATAAGTTCTCAGAAAATATGAATTCGTGTTATACGAAACATCGACATTGTTTCGAAGTTTTCTTCGTCCTCTCTATTAATCATCATTAAGCGAGGGCATTTTCTTATTTTCAAATTATTCTCATTTTCGAAGGCTTCTTCAGCAGCATCTTAAGCTATATACTTTATTTTTTAGTAATAAATCTCTTATATTCGATTGATTGCTTTTGTCTGAGAGTTCTTTATAAAATGTAAACCAAGCAATTCTGAAGATATCTCGTAAATTGAATGCCTCTTTCGACAAAAAAACATATATACGTTTCGTTATACTGTTCAAGATAAATATTTTAACAATATCATAGTTTCCATCTGTACTATGGTCTTCTAAAGTTTGAGTTATCCCAAATGAAATTTTCACCTAATTTACTCCATTAGTCTCTTCTTTCATCAGTGCAAATTCATTAGTTTCGAGATTTACATGGTAAAATACTTCCACTCCTATAGACTTTCCCATTTATTCTGATTCGATCCACACAAATGTCTAACAACGATGTCTCTAGGCTACCATTTCATAACGTTCGTCCATCCTAGATTCGTTAATCGACGTTGTATTTACAAAATGAATCTCATATAAACACCAGTCTCATTCACACGAATCAAAGTCGAACACCACAATTTAAACATCCTCAGCAACAACAGCATATGCTCAATTTAAAAATCTCCAACGGCGATTGCGTCGTTCATAAATCTCTAAATAAGACGCTACCTACGTCTTCTAGTCTTCTCGACTTCTGGACATGTAATTTAGTGGGTAAAACGTACTTGGACCACCCACCTCCCTAATGTATGACCGTACATTAAGACTAAACGTATCTGGTTACCTTTCCCAGATAAAAAAAATACATAAGGGCACCATAACATATACAATTCAACAACCCATGCCACAGAGTGACGTTCCACAATAAGCTCCCGGAATATGCAACCGAACGAAATCTCAAGTGCTAAATTGTCGTTTTACCATATGAAGAAGCTTTTGTTAATAGCAAACATAAATTTAATAAATCATAACGGAGAATCCATTAAGGATACATTATAAATCATTTGTTGTAATGCATAAGAAGCCATTGTACCATGATGGACGACGTATCAACAAATATGATTTCCACATGAATAATATATATAAATGTATTCCATATTTATTGCTATCCATCGATTTTTTCACGTTTTAAAAGCAAATAAATTGATCTTAATGTAAAAAGATAGCAATAACCGGTGTCAATTAAATTTATGCTAGTTAAATTGCCTATAATCGATTTATAAGGCGTTTGTATTGATAGCCATTCCAAAAATATTACATTATCAATGGTTCAAATTTAAAAATTGTTATTAATTGCGTTGTGAGATTAATTTCGGCCATGTTATAAATATTATGTAATATTTATGCTATTTTATAAAGTGCTTTTTGTTAGCTACTTTTTGTCGAATGCTTTGGATTTGGATTGGAATGCTTTGTAAATGATGTTTTATCAAAGCACTCGTCAATGAAGATTAAATTTTTAATCCAGGATCACAGAGGCTTGCGGTCTGTAATTTATTATACTGTCTTCATTTCCCGGTATTTTAATCATCCTAAAAAGATTCATAAACAGCGAGGAAAAATATCATAATAAAGCTGCGATACAAAGTCCCGGTAAATAATTTTGTTTCGCTGAAGTACCTCCAAAATCTAATCCCAACGGTATAGAGCCAAACTTCCGAAGCTCCCATAAACTTCGCAGCAACTTCATTAGCCTTCTCTTCCTATTATAGCGACGGCTTTCATCATTCTGAATATTCAATGCATATTTAGCGACACGTCCGGTCTGCAGAGTCCACTGTGTTTTTAACACTTCGCCGCCCATTACCATAATTACCTCGTCGATTTTTCCTCCCGAACGCATAAATTATTTTTGTCGGATATGTGCACGTTTGTCATTGACTGATTCGATTTGATATGCTAATACTTTAATAAGCTGTTTAGCATTTGATTGGCTGGGAAATATACGCTTTATCATAATCAAACAAAATAGAAAGTACTCATCAGGCATCGCCACCATCCGAACTTCTCCACCCTTATCAGTATGCAGATTGAAGCTGCTGAATAATATTACGTGTTTGTGTTTTGATCGTGTTTGCTGAAACCAAATTGGCCGCTTGTATTACGCACCGACGCTGTGATGCATGGGGCTGCTTCCTTAACTGTGGGACGCGACGATGGCTCGATGGAAACCAAAAGAGACACCACAGACACTCTGTAAACATATTCGTGTTGACGTATATTATTTTCAATTTAAATTCACGATTTTATCATCATTTAGCTGCGAAATGTTTGCATAAATAATTGTCGGTGTGGCCGAAGCAAATTAATTAAAAAAAAAACATTTGGAATTGAATAAGTCTGATGATCTAGCCTTACCCAAAATGAAGAATTTATCCAGAAACGAACGCCTGAATTCAGCGAAATCCATATTTATCAACCAATTTTTTCAATCATGGATATTTTATTTCGGAAATATTAAGGAAACATCTTACCACATTTCCTGTAATAGTTGTCGTCGTGGAATACACCTACGTAGTCTATATTTTATAGACGTACATTACATGAAAATTATGGTGACACATTGTCCATATACTATGTGCAACACATCAATATACTCATTCATGTTTATATCTAACTTCTAACAGATTGTGTTTAAACGATCTACAAAAATGTCTTGACTAAATATGAATGCAAACAAATAAAGTATACCTTAGTTTCCCAAGACATTTAGGCTTTCTATAAAAACCACGACTTGTGTGCTTGGGCAAGCTCCCCCCTAACTCCCCAAAAAAACCAGACAAAAGACTTTAGCAGCTTAAATATAAGATGTACCCATAAAGATTTTCGTTTTTTAAATGAAATATTTGCAGCAACGACAAAGTCTATACCAAATCCTACTTCATTTAGTAATTCTGCCTTGCATAAATGGGCTTCATGGATGATTTTTAGGCCGAGGATACAATTAATTCGCTTAAAAAAGGATTCTTTGTGTCCGATTGGACAGGACTATATAAGACAGTTCCAAATTCCGATGAATGATATCGTCGATCGCTTTTTAGGAGCATCTGTAGGAAACGCTTCGTTGAGCTCCGTCGCTGTAACGAATGATCCTCCTTGACGACGCTTCTTCACCACTCTCATTGTCTATGAGGAATCCTACATCCTTTGTGTTAACGAAGAGCACAATGACTACTAGACGCTCCCATTGTGGGACATTATCTCCTGTGTGTGCACTATGAAATGGGTTTCCATTAGTCAAGCTTTGTGAGCTAAATATTCCCATTCCCCTTTTTACGCACGTATAAAAAAGGCGATTCCATCTTCGATCTTTTGAGCGCAGATGTCTTCTTTATGTCGTTAGAGTCAAATGCTGTTGGAAGAATATTTCTTTTTATATAGCGCGTAATGCGATAGAAGAATAGCAATAAATTTTCAATGTACAGAAGTCATTTGTAAGCGGTTGCCTGAATTGCTTTTGAATTGCGCCACTTTAAAAAATCGACCTGGCACATATTCATTGTGCCCGGAATGGATTTTCTGAAATATTTACTGATCATAAAAAGGAAATTACTTGACATCCATGTCGTTATTAGCAGCCCCATTTCTTCATCCCCTGCAAAAATTACACACTGGAGTTTGATATATTTTTTTTAATGTTTCGCACATTTGAATTCAATGATAGGACGACGTCGATCACGCATGTATTGTATATGAACAGAGCATTCAATTTGGTTTTAATTAATACATGACATCGAGAGAAAATCGCAGTTGATAAAACCGAAAATATCAAAACAATTTGAACAAACAACCGAATAATGGGGCTTCATAATCAAATTGATGGTGATTGAATTCCATGCATCTGTTATTTCTCGATAGCCTTTCAAATCCCATCATTAATCGTATTGAAAATTTGCATACCATCGTATGCCATTATGAACTATTATTCTGCATCGAAACGTTTCATCAGTGGTTTTAATCTTTTTTTTTATTTGTTTCAGGTAAAAATTCATTGCGTCGATTTGGGACCACTCAAAATGGATAGGATATAAAATTGAGGTATTTATGTCGATAAGTTTGTCTTCGGGGAGATGATGGATCGCCATGTCATCTTCGCCTTAAAAATACTTTGTATGTACAATACGGTTTGACGGTGACGAATTGCGGCTATTGATGGGTTTTCCATTTTTTCAAGTTGTTTTTTTTTATAAATATATTCCATAACATATATCAAAAATTAGCAACGTAAATCTATAGCTGCCATTTAACGAATTGCTATAATATGTGAAAATTCAGGTAAATTAGCCAATATAAAATGTCAAGCAAATTTTAGTACCTTTTAGCTAAATTTTACTGTTAAATATATGTCAAAAAATTATTTGAAAGGACAAGTCTTTTTTTAAAAAAAAGGTTAATATCTGCATTGAAATTGGATTGAAACTTTCATATATAACAACCATTAGCACACCGCTGCATGACTATGGTTTATTATAAATATAATTTCCATCAAAAAACATTATGACTACTTTCTAATAACAGCTATAAGTCTTCTGCCAACATTTTAATGCGACTTAATCTTTTTTAAACTAGATAAATTCATATTTAATGATATTTAACATTTAGAAAATTAGTTTTATAAAAAGCGTATGAATCTCATCATTTTTAGTTTAATTGATACACAACCAAACCAAAACTGTACACAATAATATTTGGGTTTTTTTGATAGATTCAAAGGATATTTTAAGATCATCAATCATTAAAACCGATTGATTATTTTGTTTGATAAGTAAAGCACTATTTGGCTTATTTGACAAGGTCTGCTACTGCGAAGAATTTGGACTAAAAGTGTTCATATGCTTGCCGTCGAAATTACTTCCTATAATTGCATCCACGTGTTGGTAATAAAGTGGGAACTTCAAGACGAAAGTGCACTCCTTGATGCAAAAGATTGGATCTAAAGGATGTCGGGGAAGCATCAAAGGCACGTTTCCCGTTAATAACGATCTTCTCAAAATGTTCACCATCTGTTTCGTTTAAAAACTGTTCCACATATCCGATAATTTCACCGCACGTCAGTACAGGAAGAAAAAAATGACATACTCTCCCCGAAAGTCGAGGATAGCTTGATTGCTCATCAGCTCATGGCGAAGCATTTTAAAAGACCGTAATCCTATATTGGGTGTAAAATTTAGACATGTGAAATTAACTGAAGTTCACGCACTTAGCGTTGCCCCGGATGATTAATTATCCAACATAAATATGGAGGATGACTACCTTGGGGGACGTTCTTTAATTTATTGGAGTAGTTTTGGAGCTTCCAACTTTCTTCTATAATTCATACCGAACGGTAAAAGACGCTTTTTATGCCTGCATTCCGCTTCACAAGCAAAAAAAATCGATACTTTACTGCACATAACATGAAAAAAATAATATTCCTTGCCAAAATCGTTATATTTGCAATTCAATATATCCGCTCCGTTGCCTCGTACGAGGAAACTTCATTTATCAAAATATAATATTTACTCATCCATAGGAAATGGTTCTAAAAAGCATTCTTTATGTACGAAGAATAAAATTATGCAAGAGTAAGACTGATGATAACATTAATGTAGGAAAATACAAGGCTGCCATCAAACTAGGTCAATGGAGTGGGTAAAACATATAAATGTAGGAGAAAGGAGGAACAAGAATTTAAAAGCCCACAGAAGAAAGCCTTCAATGCAGCCTTCTCACCCCAAATAATTCCATAGAAATCGCTTTATTAAGATTTATATAAATTTAACCAATCTTTCGTATGCTAAAAATACCCACTCAAAGCATAGTGAATTTACGTAAAATTTTGCTTGCGCATTATATCATATCCAAAATTAAGAATTTATTTATACCAAATTATTATTTAATAAATGTCGCGCAATCAAAATCACTTAAATATGATGTGAAGCTTATATAGAATCATCTGATAGGGTTTAGAATGTAAGAGTCGCGTAAAAACCAAAAGTTGATATTCTGAGAAGCTCAATAAGAATCGCATTTGAATCTTTGTTGCGAAAATATTCAAATCAATGTAGGCATAAATAGATTTCAATCGATCATTTTGATGTAAATATAGCCGGTTTTACTGCTCCTGAAATTTAAAATTCAATAGTCAAAGATAAGTCATCTGAATCAGAAAGCCCATCCAATGAAATTTGGATATGTCAATTAAAAAAAGTCCTACAAACACTAATAAATCTCAAGATAGACTGATGAATATCAGGAGCATATAATAAATCTCAATGCGTATTCATGATGATTTCCATAATATACATTTTGAAGGCATTTCTCATCGCTCCAAATAATGAGTCTTGCAATTTTACCAATTATAAATTTCTTGGAATATAAATATGAATAAGACTTACAGTCAAGAATATCGCATGATGAGAATGCCAAACGATTAGGTGACGTCTATCTTTAAAATACACTGAGACATTGTTTTATAATTCAAGAGAAATATGCTTCTAAGATATTATTGAATTATAAGCCAAATATTTGGACTTTATTATGATAATTTAAATATTTGCAAGGATATATATTGATGTTCTTGGAGACATAATATGATCAGAATTAGGGGTCCCAAATATTCGTAAAATCAATTATTCGAATATCGAATGTGAAATTGGTAAAATATTCGAATATTCGAATATTTTATATATGTAGACGAGGGTGATTCAAATATAACCCGGAATTTTTCATTAGTGTTATTATATAAAAATATAAATGGAGCATGTTATTTTTCTATAAAGTTCCCTTTATTAGAAATAAATTTATTCCCTCAGGAAGGAAGGTTCTTGATCCCATCACACAAAGAGGGCGAGAAGTATCATCTTCTGTTGCGCAACGCGTTTTCTCATAGACAAAGGCTAGAAATCAAGTGAAATTTTGATGTTTTTGATTTCAACGAAATCAAAAGGATCAGAATTTTATTTACTTTTCAACAATACATATTTTTTAAAAAAAGTGCATTGAACGTTCTACTTTTAAGCTTGGCCGTAATTTCATTTTTATTGAGCCTGCTGTTGAAAAAACCCTCTCAGTTGTCATTGAGTTTGGTTTTATCGACAGTATCTAAAATATCACCCTTTTTTTGGCATGATCGATATTTTTGAATAGTTTTTTAATAAACTTTACACAAATTCAATAAAATAATTTCAATAAACTTGGCACTTTTTTGCATTTCTTTGTTGCTATTTCGATTGGCAGAAGAACATCGAGCAATTTTCTTAAAAAATATATAACGAATAATATTCGATTAATTTTACAAATATTCGAATATACGAATATTGGAAAACGGGCAAATATATTCGAATATCGAATATTCGAATATTCGATTGGGACCCCTAATCAGAATGCTCTCATTCCTTGATAAACTGTACTCCAGCATGGAAGACTCTTCCATATTATAGTTATTCGATATTCGATATATATTTTAAAAACTAATTAGTTTGCAAAGTTGCCGTTTAACACTGTAAGATCCGATTGCACCAATTAATGATATTTAAAAATCCTTTATTTACAAGATTTACTCAAATTGTTGGACTAAAAACAACAATCTCAGACTGTCCAGATGCTCAATCAAAATCGAAAATAATCTTTATTTGAATCTATATCTATTCGCTCAATGCATGCGTATATGTTATATAATAACAGTAAATTGCATATTATGAACAAAATCGTTTAAAATGTTTAATTTTAACATAAGCTTTTAGGGCACCCTTCGCATGATGACTGCATCCAATACATCATCCCATATGTCTTCTCTTAATTTGATATTAAACATGAGCGAATCCTAACAATCTGGCATAGACTAAGTGATTCATCATTTAAGGACATGTCGGTCCTTACGGAGCTGCACTGATTTAACAACATCATTACGGCCACGAAGCAGACACCATAAGAACTCATGGCTCAGGGCATGCAACACATGCTGCAGCACATGTGCACACTAGCATGCACAAACGTAACACATTCTGTTCAAACATGAATGCCCACAATACGGGGTTAGTTTGCCATTCTCTGAAAGTCTCGGCTATTTGCTCAAAGTGATGTAATGAACTGAATACGGTCGTGCGTATGCAAACATGCTCCGTAATTCACTGTTAACAATGGCTCTTGGTTTGCCAATTGAATATTATACTGCTAATGGGACGTAAAAGAACTGGTCCTGCACCGAGGTAACAAATATGCTTTGTGCTCCAAAATTACAATGGCGATTTGTATTGTGTGCCTTAATAATTAAAATGTTTACAGGGAGTTGGAATAACGTGACAGATGTCCAGGGACCCAATATATGATACAGTATCAAATGCAGGACGAAGCATCTTAAACCTGCACTAACATTTATCACTATCCCTGAAACGCCATGTCCATCCCTCTTATTTTTACAATTTAATTCATCCATCTAATTACCGATCATTCTTATTTCATCGAACGCTGAAAATTAAATTGACACAAAAATAAATATTTCCGGCTCGCGCTTTATGACATTGGACCGCAATGGGTTAATTTTAATATATTTTTAAAATCAATCGACCTTTTGATAACCACCGTCTTTTTACATCGCATTACACAACTATTGCGCAAAATACGACATCACTTTGCGGTACAAGAGAGTCCATTCTCGATTTCATTTATGAAATTGTGTCTTCTCGTGCGTGTGAGTGTTTTCTCGTGTTCTTTGGTCGAATCTCGCAGCCAACGTATATAAATATAAATTGTCATAGCCAGTTTCCTGTTGGTAGACGTTTATGGTCACTTAAGAAAATTGGGTATCTCCCGTGATGGTGCCGCGTTTATGGGAACCATGCTCGAAACATGTACGAAGTGATTTTCATAAAGTGACATTTTTAATATGCCAATATTTTAATTGACTCCAAGGACGACAGAGGGTCAAATCCTGGGCCCTTCGGAAGCGTTAGATCTATTCAAAAGAATCCTTGCCGGAAATTATTTTTTTCCATGCCTTTTTCGTATCTGAATTTAAAAGGCGACACGCTCCATACCTGAGAAGCTTTCCGATAATGGAATCGATTCTTATTGAAAATATTGAACGAAGGTCCAAATTCATATCAAACCTTTGGCTCTCTTATCTAACACAATATTTATTTTGAACGCCTATTTATTTCAATGATGCCTAATCTTAATACACTGTAATATTTGGATAGTAAATCTATTTATTCTAGTTGAATTTGAACGAACCACATCTGATATTTCGAATATGTCTAATACATATGTGATATACATATTTTTCAACATTATAATGCTTCCTAAGCATATCATAATCACAAATAATCCTATTATTACTCAAAAATTCAAAGAAAAATACATAATATGTTTTTGTATATTTATGACCAAAGAACCAATTTAATTAACGAAAGTGTTAACTTGTGGATAAAGTCACAGATTTAAAAGTATTAATAATATTGCTACTTGCTTTATAAATCCTTGTATTCCAATATTCCAACAATCTCATCCTAGTTTTGTATCATATGATAAAAATAACAATAAGCTAAGTCTATTTGAACGAAAATATTCTAAAAGCTCATTTTTAACCTCATCGTTTGTGTCGTAATTTTTCCCATCCAAATAATGCTAGATCTAAAAAGTCAAGCCGGGCTTAGGGATCGGTTTTGCTACTTGACCCTTCGATATTCATTGATTTTTGCGTCCATAAATAGATTAAAGAACTTATTTCTCATCTCCAGTTATTAAAATCGCTTAAAAACGACGTTTCGAATTCCATTTTCCAGTCATCCAGGTTCTCTTCGCTTAACTCGTGCGGCACCCATTTTCTTTGTCTCCACACCTTTCTGATTTTTTCCAGATTTCTTTGAACCCTCGACCATGAGTATTCAAGATTGGCCGATATTTTTTCAATAGTTGCTGTTGGATTACTTTCGATTTCAGCAGTCAGTTATTTATTTTAAAACAGATTGCATTCAATTAAATATGTTTGTATACTCAGCATATGTTACCACCCTTAATGTTTCATACATCCTGCGCATATTTATCATCGGGGAAGATTTCTTTGGAGCTTTTTTTTTCATAAATTCATCTTTATAAATCATGATTTAAACATCATTTCGATGAATATTGACACATAAATTGGAATCAATTCCGCGCATAGGATCAATTTTAATTTCATCTTGACACGTCAGCCCCCCCGAAATTACGTTTGTCACAAAAATATATCAAGCAGATTAAGCATCAATGGCCGAGTCGTTCGGCTCTGATTTAACGTCGATGCTCTGATGAATTGACGACACGATCCGAGGGGTCAGTTTGCGTCGCTCTGGAAGATTTATATATTTACTGTGCGAAGCATAAACGACATAACCAGGGTGCGGGGAGTTAAAAATTAAATTGGGCTTCGGTATAACAGTTTCGATTGGACGGAATCCGACAACGTCCTCCATCAATCTATAAATTCTTCTCTCACCCCATCGTCCTCATTGCCTCCGTCATAAATAAAGCTTAATCGCGAAGCAATAAAAAATATCATAGATTTTTATTATACAAGCGTTCGTCGTTTGTAGTATCCCCGGGGATCCGGGGACCGGAGTGAGCGCTGGTAATATTCAAATGTGGTTATAGTTCCCCAAGTTTGGCTGCAATTGTTCTAACTGGCTCGATTGGATCAATCATTATCGATAGAATTTATTCGACAGACAAACCATAGGTCAAATGCATAATACGCCTAAGAATGTACGAAGAATATTTTAACAATTTTCTTTAATCGATTAAAATTAACCGTATTACAGCTTCAAGTATCAAAATACATAATAATTCGTCTTGTTTATATATAGAATCACCTTTGACCTTAAATTTGCTAACACAAATTTGTCGTTGACTTGCTCCATGCAATCATTTAATTGCGAATACGTTCAAGTACATGTTGCTCATCAAACAATTACTTGATCTTTGAACACGTAAGATAATAATGCAATCAATGCTTATGGTATATATAGATCAAATTTTAGAATATTAAATATTACTTTGGGTGTATCATTAGCTTGTTGACATGTTCTTAATTTGACGTTGAATACCGTATGACTTTTAAAAAAAGTTCATGTTTACCTGAATATTTCTAAAATTATCAAAATATTTGTATAATATGAATATGAATGTGAAAATGTTCATGATTTATCTACAAACATATCACCCTTTTAATTGAAGGTGTATTCAACCAATGCTTTTAAACAGCGAGGGACCTTAAAAATAAGATGAACTAGCTCAGGTCATATATATATGAAAATATTGTCTATAAAATGTGTATTTGCGAGTTCAATTTTAACAAATGTGTTGTGTGTTGATTTTGACAATGTATCACAGATTAAGAATAAAATTTAACGGATGTCATCGAATTCATATTTAAATCGTCGATCTATAGCATATTTATATTGTATTCGTTCCGAAATCGCTTTTGGTTGAGTTGCTTTGGTATATGGAGTTCAAATGCAATACCATTGTAGGGGATGATTTTTGTATTCTGGCATATCAAAAAGTAGTTTTCGCAACTGTATCATATTTCGCCTCATTAATCGCATTGCATTGACATAAATTTTATAAACATATACTTCACATAAACGTTCCCCAAGTCCGTTAGCCGGCGTACGCTCGCCTCCATTGTCACCCTAGTTAAGAGCGTTTGTCGCATTTCGGAGATCGTCACTCCGCTTGGGGTGGTAGAATCGATGTTCATAAATCAAATTTCTATTTATCATAATTAAATCACGTGGTAGAGACGCTCTTCCCGAACTACCCCAGCGTCCGGATCCGTTTTTGGGCAGAAAAAGCGGGATTCAGTGGCGGGCCTCTGCAGGCGAGCCCATTTATTTTGAACACATTGCACTTGAATAGCCGCCGTGATTGGATTGTGGCGCCCTCATCCCTTGTGGGCCTCCCCTGGGACTCGAGCGCCTCGCTAGGTAAAAGAACCATATTCCATTATCGTTACACATCGTGTTCATTGGGTATTTTCATACGTCCCGGTACTCCTTTGTAATATTATTTGAACCGTGTGTTGTTCAAACGCGGTTCACATATTACATTTTTGTTCGATGAATAAATTATGGGTGCCGGGCCGGGGCGGACTCACTGTTTTTCTTCGACGTTAATTATATTTGTTCTTTTTGAGCTGCCAAGTGACGTCCTATTTGTACTGGACGTAAACTGTTTGACCGACCAATTATGGGCTGTCGGTAAATAGCTTCACGTGTTTGGTCTTTTCGAGCTTTTGATAGCGGTTCATCTGCTTGGGGTGTAATGTAAATAAAGATTAGAAATTAAACTCACCCAAGAGATCACCTTAATGAGTAACAGGATACCTCTAACGTTAAGTAAATGCAATGTGAATTCCTTTTTGTTAATAAATACGCTATATTTTCAGCACTATTATAATGTAAAATACCCCATAATCATACTCATTTATTAACCATGGACAAATTTACTTGAGTCATATTGAATTTAACACTTATTGCTATCATAATGATTAATTTTTCCTTGAAACTATGATATTAAGTCAGAATTTGCTAGAGTTCAAGTGGCACCCAGCACCGTCTTGTACATTGATCTTAGCCTCTATGATACGACAACATTTATTGTTAATCATTTTATTTAGGTCTTCCTGAATATAGTTAATACAATAAATCAAATCGAAATTCAAAAACATCTTTTGATATGGGCTTAAAAAGTATAACAGCATGACTTGCTAATTAAATTTTTCAGGGCTCCCCAGCGGGCCACCTGGAAGAAGGTGTAGAAGCGCATTCGCAGCCATTTTGATGTATTAAAGAAATCAGTTTATCTTTATTATATCACAATGCGCCTTTAATATCAACCTAAAATTAATAAATAATTGATAGTAAAAAATCTATATATTTAAAATTTAATGTATGTCTGTATTGTACACAGTCCTCTTCAAAAAATTTGCATTATTACTAGCATAAATTGTAAATAGATAGTGATATTTTAATACACAAGATCGAGCAATTCATGTATCTATTATAGATGTGTGCAGAGAGCGACGAACTATTGTTTGCTGTTTGACCTACATCATATAATATAACTGCTACAACTCTGATCCAGATTACCCAAGAGCTTTATTGATGATAAATTCATATTTAAATTAACTATATGACGATCATTTGATCAAATGATTTGTAATAAGTACTATGTAAAGCAGGATGAATGAGCGTATATACCGGGATAAAATGTATTTGTCTCCAATTTGGACGATGTTGTACGCTTGATATATTGACCCATAAAAATACACAAAAATGCGAGTCTTCCCTTTTATTCTCGTGCATAAATATTTTAAAGATAAACGTCATACGAAAGTCATAAATTTTATGACATCTTTCAGGTAGTTTCGGGGTTGAGCTTTTAAAAATGTCCCTGCACATTCGGTAGGCGGGGGCGGTTGGGTGGCGGATGGAAGCGGCGAAGTACATCGCTCCGTCGTTATATATTATTCAAACTTGATTTTCTTGGGTTAAATTTGTTAGGAAAGAGGCAAATCCCTGAAGTCGACTTACCCTTGTTTAGTTCCTGCCGGCGGGTCGAGAAACTTTCACCTGTTTCTTTCGGGGCCTTTTTTCGCCCAACCACCCCGCCCTCCATACAAAACTGCAATCAAAAGGATACGATCGTTCAACAACAAAAATATGCTTCCGATCTAATACTTTCTCGGTGGTTATGATTTTTTAAAATCGCTCCTGAACAGCGCCGGATTTTTATCGTTCTTGCGATATAAAAATTCATAGTTCTTCTTGGATGGTTTTACGACTGTACTTTGAATGCCGAACAAAAATGAATACTAAAATCCAATGTAATATCCTCTCGAGGATTCATTTCATTGTATACAATTAACAATGCTCCATTTTTTTTAAAATTTATATTGCATATTTTAATAAAATAAATAATGCATATTTGAATTTCATTGTACCATGTATGAATGTGCATGGCGCATAACGTAACTTTTCGTGATATGTTTCAATGTATCTGGGTGTAATCCTATCCATCCCTCGCGGGAGAACAACCATTCAGCTTCTGGAAATTGGGAAAAGCTATGAATATTATCTTATCTTATTTTATGGACGTAACGAGAAATCTAGCTTCTCATCCCAGCGCCACCCACCCCCTTGTGTTGTGAACGTGCGTACAAACAGGGTGTGCTCCAATTTCTTCACCGGAGCAACATCCAGCCATCTCTCTACGGGTATTATATTACATTTCGTTAGGGGAGGAACTCGCCTCAGTCCGGGGGTTATTCGAGGGGGTGGCAAACTGGCATCTTTGCAAAACTTTTTCCACGCCGGCCCAATCTCTGTCAAGTGGCCGCACTCTCTCCGATATAAGATATTCCTAATTCCAAAAAAGCATACGTTTCAAAATATCTCATGTAAGCCCGTAGTGTTTAACATGGAATGGCGTAAAAAGTTTTGAAGTTGTTTGGGTTTGCGGTTATACGCTCCGAATCGTAAAAACGATAATCTATATGTATTTTAAAATCGCCAAATTCATACATTTTGATAAAAATGTTCATGCAATTTGAAGCAAATCATTGCATTTTAAAATTTGCAATATGGATTGGTATTGATGCTTTATAATAAGCCTTATTCCAAATACAAATCCTTTCTTATAGCTAATCAAGATAAGAGGATTGGAATTAATGTATCTTTTCACTTCTATTCTGCAATTAAAATTTGGTGAAGAAATAGATGGAATATATTTTTTGATGATCAAGAATATTGATGGGATCCAAATAATCATATTTTCCACCTCCTCAACAAGTTTTAAATGTTATTCGATTGCTTAGCATTGATCTGCAATGCTTTGGGGTGAATCTATTTTATCAACTAGTAGTGTAAGTATATTATTGATGAAATTGAAGATTCTCCTTGGTCTAGTTGTATATTTTGTGTTTCCATTTCCAAATTTAAACATTTGGAACCAGCTTTGATATATTTTGGTTGTCAATACTTCTCCATAAAGATCATCTATCATTACTTCAATACCAAAGAAATAAGCTCATATAGAGGCTTAATTGATCGTGCTTTAACGATAGCTTTCCACAACCCCACAATATTTTAATAATAAATACTCACCCCTAAATACTGTCAATCAGAGCCAAAAGATGGAAGTAAAATCTTTCTTCCATCAAATCATTATAATAAAATTTTCACAAAAGCATCGAATATTAAATGAGAAATATCACATCATCCCTTGTATGTAATTTAATATATAATTTATATTTCTTTTAGTATACATACTATCCTAGTATTTTCCTTTGAATAAGCGCTTTACTTTGCCATAAGCTTTAAGCTCTTCTTGAAAATAATAGTAGAGTATTCTTCGCTCTAAATCAAACAAAATCTATGAGTCCTTCCCAGAACCACCATACGAAAATTGCCTCCGACAAATTTTTCACTCTATATAAAGCGTATGTTACATGAGATACTCTCCACCCTCCGCCAGCATCCTCAGACGAAATAACAGTCTCAAACTCTCACCCAGCCATAATGTTAAAATCATTTTCGATAGAATTGATAGCATCACCTCGTCTTCGATATACATCTCGTAATCCGTCCCGATGTGAAGTTTTCCCCCGCCTATCCCCAGCTTCCCACACCAACAAAAACAAGAGGATACAAAGTAGATTCGGCGGCACAAGTAAAGTTTGAGGCGTGTTCAGGTTCCTGATGGACGCAGTACATTTTTGCTCCTTCCACCACCACCTCTTTACTTTTCCACTTATATCTTGTTATGGCTTCGAAAGGCTTTCGTGCCCGCGCACCAACAGCCCAAAGATAAACAATGTACACTGCTTATGAAAACTTTTTGTGCCTTTTATTACAAAAAAAAAAAGAATGGGCAGAAAAGTATCAAACTTATCAGCTCGTAATTTATATCACGCCTTTCGTTTTCGCGGATATCCCTCCTTCGATTTAAAAAAAACTCTTAGAAAGTCAGTTGCCGTCCTAAGCATCATTAGAATTTTTTTCATAGAAAATCTCTGCGAATCTTGCATTGAAATTGTTACATTTCTAACCTTATGTTTCAAATCGATATAAATTCAGCTCGAATATGATTTAGCACCAAAGAGCTGTCAGGCTCTGAATTCTTCCCAATATTATAGGGCCGACCCTCATATTGGATACTTCTACCCTTCTCGATAGCTTATCAATTAAAATAATTTCGGACTGTTTATTCTTATATACTTTTCCAATATAGATTTTAAGTATTCCAAGTAAAATCTTCGAATAATTATTTTAATGGTTTTTGCAAATCAATCACTTATAGCCAGCCCTGCATAGCTTTATCATTCGTATATAATGTATATTTACTTTTTTAGAATCATGTAACTTAGTTAAATCTGAGCTCTTCCGTAGCTCTTCAATATGTTATTATTGATTCAGATCTGCTTTGAAATTAATTGGATGCTTTAATAGTATGAAATTGTTTTCGATTAATTATATTGAAATCTGTATGTAAATTAGGAAAAATCTGATACAATGTGTTTAATATTGCCAAATAAAACGAAGAACAAATTAAACCCAAAATAGATCTTATTCCATCGCTCATTCCTAAAATTAGTCCAACAAATCCACCAGGACAAACTCAATTAAAATCATATGAAAAATTGAAGCTTATTTATAAATTTGGTAGCTGCCTAGTCTTTAAATGATCGTGTAGTTGGTCAGATTTATCCCGTGCAATTTATCATTGCGAGATCAGGAGCGCGTGGGATTGTTGTGTTCCTTGCGATTTGTATCGAGATATCCTCCGAGCGGAATCCTTCGGGATTAAAAGCAATTAGGTTTAGCAAGTCTTGAGATCCAATGAGTCAGGGGTGGACCGGTTTTCCAACGGCGGGAATTCGCATTTCTCACGTCGATAAATGTAATCGCCAAAACGCCGACACCATTAATTTTCATTAGAAAACTTCGATATGGCGCTGAAGATATATCTCCACCACCCTGGCTCCTTTGCAGGAATGCGCCCCCTCAAGGTTGACCTATCTTGGATCTCCCCTCGCCGCTTTCCATCTGTTTTGCTATCTCTGGCTGGCAATCTAAGCCGGGGGTAGATAAATTTATTTGATCGAGTCATCAAAAAGAGCACTGCTGAATACCCATGGACAGTTTTTGCTAAGTAGGACATTCGAGACACGAGCAAAAAATCTGATGTTGTATACATGCCGTAGAATTTTTGCAAGTAAAGAACCTTCGACTAATACTTCAGACTAATACGCCTTTAGTGTGATTAATTTTTAGCTCATCAATCAGAAGATAGCGATCATTTTAAAGTAAATGTTAGAGTGACTCAATTTTCTTATTTCGACTATATACATAGTAAATTAATTATAATACACAAATACAAACAAAGTTCATATAAATAGTAATTTATATGGCATTTAATTAAAATATAATGCTTGAATGGTTAATTTACAATTGGGTTGATAGCCTGGTTTTGTTTGTTAAAAACTGATCAACAGTCCCAATTAACAATTGAACAAACACACTTTTTAAATTATACATCATTCCAATATTAGTATGATACGAAATCATGATGCTAATCATATGTTAAAAGTGGCTTAGATCCTTATTATGAAAGAATGGGTTTAAATCCACAATGAAGATTTTTTTTAACCATACCAATAAATTTGGGAGATTGATCGTCTCGATTTAGGTATATCCTGTTTTATTAGATCTATAAAAGTATATACTGTGACGATTAATACCTTTAAGAAAAGGAAGATATTGCAAATGACTTTAAGCCAACAACAAGGACAAATGCATCCTATATATAGGTTCATGGGCATATTCATGATACCATTATAGTTTTCCCATATCATCTGTTTAATAATGCTATGTCAGTACAATAGCAGTTTTTAAATATAATTTATAAGGTGTTGAATAAAATCAATTCAATCAAACATAATATTAAAAAATATTAATAAAAATAATATTTTTAAGTACTACTTTAGTAGTACTGAAAGTGCTAGCATCTTCATTTTTTCTTTGTTTGTTCATGATGTGAACACATTTATTTATGATAGTCAGAGTTCCAGTTTACTTATTGTGCATATAAATTCCCTTACCGTATGCTTTAAATTGTATCTGATCCTGCCAAGGAAAAGGGAAGATAAGGAGAGTTGCTTTCGCCCAAACTTCCTAAATAAACTACCCACATCAAGATGACATATCTTGTTGACAGTTGTTGAAGAATGCTCTCCGTAGTCCTCCCCCCAACTTTGTTTATTTGATCTCTTCAAAAACATATCAAACACACATTCCCTGCTCTGAATCTACCACATTATGATATAAAGCAGATTCAATGGCCTATGAAATTTCATTTCATCGATGTGTCCAGAACACATACGAGCGCTCTGTTACTGTTAATAAAAGTCCTCGTAATTGTAGTTTACGCTCCGTTTGAAGATGGCACATTTTTCACGCCGGAAGACTTATTACCCTGGAGCATTGTCTTCTTTGACAAAGCTCTTCCTCGTGCGCTGCAATACAACATAATTAACATAAAACTTGGAGCATGACAAATTTAGCAGCAACCCGTCGCCGTTAACCGCTCCAATACCGCTTCGGGAGGAATCGGGCGAGGTCCTCTCGCTTATCCTAGTTTATTTTTCAGACGAGTATATAAATCGTGCGCACTTCTCCCAGTTGTAGTCCTCGTCCTGGTTAGAGTGAGATCGACAAACGGCCCCGAAGAAGCCCCAGGGTCTCAACTCGCGTTTAGAAGTCAAGCATGAAATTACACTTTCATAAGCAATAAGCGCGCACGCGTTCCATCCTACCACAGTTTATCATTTTCATCCATTAGAATAACCTATTTATTTCACTTAATAGAAAAAGATATTGCTGTCATGTTTGATCTTCCAGAAACCGCTTATCTACATATATTTCTCATTAAAAGCTCAATTCAACGCAAAGCTTTCAACAAACAAGCAAACATCAATGCCAACTTATCAATTAAGGCAAGCATACACATAAGAACATGATTTATTATAATCCAAACGGAAATTTAAACATGTATTGTGTACGCCGTACTTTGATAAATATTAATGGTTAAATAATCATACGATTCATTATAATTGAGCGCATTGTATATTTATTACTAGAGGCAAAAGCGCCTGCTAAATTGATTGTATGCAATATAACCTACATCATGTTTCAAAGACTTTTTATATTTTTGATTGCCTATGCATACAATATACGAAGAAAAATATATTTATAATCAATATGTACTAATCAGTACAAATAGCATTATTAAAAATGTATGCGAATTTACCACAAATCAAACAATTTTCAACCTAAAGGATTGATTTTTTTTTCACAAATAACACTCAATTGATCCCTTAGTATTAAATTTAAATGGGTTACTATGACTATCACGTTTCAACTAGTCACGCAAATATCCTGTGACATAGATTTTTATTGAATTCATTTCTTTCACTACGTTCGTATTCAAAGATTTCCTGCTTTAAAACAAACCAATACATACATATGTATTTAAATATACAGCTTAAAATGTACCCATTTTTTTTAAATTGTACCCCAGATTTTATTAAAAAATAAAACTTGCCAGCCAAATATAATGCAGTGACATGCTCTGTACAACCCTTTTGAATGCTGATAAGCTAACGCTTAATCCAAATTAGGTCGCAGTAATCAGCCAGAACATAGCTAATTTAGTAACACTTTTTCTGGAAGAACGTACAAATAACAAATTCGCAACCATTACTTTATTTGTTTATATACACGTTGATCTAAAACATTCATAGAGCATTTAAAAGGTCGAGTTGAGCACCAAAAATACGCGATTGTGTTAAAATTTTAGTGCGAATTTCTACGTCGTAGGGTTGTCATTGTTCCAGAAACTTTCCCTGTGGCGCTTTCGTTTTTATACTTTCACCCTCGGAGCAATATAAAATATTTCAACAATGTAATGAACGGACTTTCAGCCCTGTTCTTATACAAATGTTTGTGAAACGGGGTATCCCGCTTCCAAAACTCATTTCCATACAATACTGTTTTCAATTAGAGTCAAAGCAATTAACCTACTTTGGGGATTAATTCATTTTAAAAAAGTGTTTTTGTCACGGTGATTTTAATGCGTTTTCAAAAGGTACGTGTGACATTAAAATTTTTCACAAGGGTCGACCTTTGCATGATTGTGAATTTTCATAGCTCGTTAGTTAACGTCCATACTAATCAGTGTTCGAATAATTCATTAGGGCTATTTAGTCAAAATTAAGCAGAGCCTCGTTATGCTTATACAGAATGTACTTTAATTAGCATCTACCAAAAAATGTAAATATTTATCATGAACGAGCCTTCGTTAGTGTCAATTGAGCTTAGGCGACGTGTAAATTTTCAACAATCTAATGGAGGTAAAAAATATATGTATATCACCATTTACTTTGATTATTTTTAGCCCCTAAATGTAATCTTTCGCTGGAACAATCCCCGGATCAGGATTTGCGCCGTTGTAAATATTTTTTCTCTCTTTTGAGACCCCTAAACCTTTTTAAACCTTCGCCGAAATCTATTTTTGCGATCGACCTTTTCCAGATAAGACGAATCTGACAACGATGTTTTTCATTTGTCGACGTTACGTGATTTCATATTTTAGTTTGGCACACGGAAAATAACCACTTTTATCCAATATTCGATACATTTTTCCATTCTTAACACCCAAAATCTGTCACACGAAAAAAAATCGACAACCCGTAATAGCGTATCCCCGACTTACGATGTATTTATCCCTACCATATAAAACATTGATTTACTTTTGATATCTGCAAACCGAATAATTAAAAAAAATCATGTGATTAATCAATGATTTTTTTAGCTCAGACACCTTGGGGCTAAAACTTACATTTAAGTTGAGTTTTGTAATTTATCGCTTATCTTTCCATTAGAACGCCCAATAAATAAAAACTAACGCACAAATCAATGCCTTCGAGCTATTAAAGCCTCTTTCGATAATTAAATTAAGTATGGTATTATAAATGTGGCGTATCTGTAGGATTAAGTACTTAAAAAAGGTATTGCTTATATTTAATTATGAGAATAAATTCATAAAATTTGCTCTTTTGTTACAATCGATGCCTTCGAATATTCCCAGAAATTCGTAGTTTAATATTGTTATAAAATTAAGTCTATGGATGGATTCTTCGAAATTGTTCATATTAACAAGGATGGTTCTTCGAAATTGCCGCATCAAATTGTTTCCAACCACAGCGTAAACTTGATCAACATAAAATAACTATTCAGCTTACTATCGACGGAAACCAAGTCGTTTTCCCAATCATAACCAAATCTGTTTTAACTGCCCATTTAAATCAATAATGCTGTCAAATAATGCAAATTTCGGCAAAATTAATAAGCCACACGACAAATAATGCAGTTTGCGTAATTCGCGGTTCTTTGTGTATTTATATTATGAATTTATTGTTGATTGACACGCGGCCATATTTGCACAGACAGCATGAAGTATTGTCAATTCCTATATACCCTCGACGACGTATAAACACGTACATCCACACGAGGGTTCATTATTTTCATACATGGGTTACTTCATCCTCGCCAGGGGTATTGGCCAACACACACAAGTGCGAACCGGCGACAAACATTATGACTGGCTGTTGGGACAGCAAAAATAAAATGAAGAGATCCCCTGATGAAACAATGGATCGAGTACTCGACAGACAAACGGACGTAATTGCATTAGGCCGTATTGAATATTCGATATGCGGTTGCATGTGTATGATGATTAAGGGTCTGCCGCTGCGGAAATATGTTGAATGTCAAATATATAATTGAAGCATTGCTGGAAGTCGGAACGATTAGCCGTTGATGAGATCACATCAGTACCGAAACACAAGGCAATTCAGGGCGCTTAATCAGAGATTAAACACACACATTCGAGGCAAATCTCAGCCAACGAATCTATTAAATAGCGTTATTATCACCAATTTGGAATGCCGAGCCAAATTGGGAGTATAACAAATTAATAATTGATACTGTAGATACAATCGTCGATATAGCGCGTACATCATGGCCCAGCAAACTATTACTAACTGATGATACCACGTATGTATCATACTTTCATCAATCATTATTGCACGGAAACAATGATTTTTTGAATGAAAATTACCCTGATAAAAACGAATTTAATTGAAAAATTTTCACCAGAAAGATATCTATGCTTTCTCATAGCCACTCACCGCTTCAAATTATTGGTCGATTCGTAATTTAACTGAAAACTGTTAGGTTTTTGTTATTGTTATTTTAATCGTGTCCATTTTGAATCTTGTAGAAGTTGAAGTTTATTCAAAAGGTAAGCAAAGCTAGTTAACTTTTCAGAGATATGGAAAACTCTTTTACGGTTTGTTTCGAATTTAGATCAATACGCTTCTTCGAAACAATTAATGTTATGGTACACAAACATTTTATTATATAAGTTTGAGGTCTCGAACTCGAAAATTAGGCTGTACTATGAACAACAAACAATAATAAATTAACTCTTATGGCGATTATTATAGAACGCTTGTAAAACTTGATCTGATGAACACTTTGTCAATAATTAATCTGCAACATATTTATAAAATATTTATAACTCACTTATAAATCCTCTTTATTCTTATTATAAGCACGTATTTGATTTTGTATCAAAGATCCATTGCTTGCCATTTAAATCATGTTGAACATTTGCACAATTGGGGCAGTCGATTGATTGGGTCAAATTATTCTCACCGTGATATTAATCCGACGTCCGATATAAGACAGCAGGTCCTATGGCCCATTGTGTTTTTTAGAAAGGTACCTTGCATTTATGTCGGGTTGTCCTCGTCATGAGTCGGCCATAATGGTTTCGTGTCCAAGCTATACATCATTCGGGGTCGGTCGAGTCTAGTATGCACGTGGAGCACGTAGATTGACGGTTACGCAGGAGGAGGGATGAAACCACCCCGCCGATAACAATAAAGCGTAATGACCCCCGGTCGTGTCGACGGGCTCCCAATATTAAGGGTGCAGGTGGGTGGTGAAACCTCTCGCGGCCTCTACCCTTCCCGCCGCGCTGATTACACACGGCCCGTCAAACTTCGCCACCGACAACAAACATGGGAAAACATCAAATTACTAACATTTTGCAGGGCCGCATTCATCCAAACGGCGACTACTTTACGAGCGTCGGAATTGTAACAGGTCGTGTATATGAGCAGCCCTAATGCTGTTTTATTTCACCGCGCGAAAACACCTTTTTTATGGGGAGGGCTGCATTCGCTAATGCCTCATCATACACAAGTCGTAAAATAGGGTTAATGCGCACATATAAAATCCTTAACACTTTCCAATATCTGAAATTCTTTCCGAGATTTTTTATGTCCTCAAAAATGAATGATGGGTTCGAGATATTCCCGCTTTTAATAAATTGGCTCATTATGAATATGTCCCTAGATTTAATTTTGCCGTTTATTCATTATTATGCTTTTCATTTCTAATGACAACGCTGTGATATGATCGCCTAAAAAATATATTTATGTAATTTAATCTCGAACCCAAGCATCTGTTAGATCAATTTTTGCTTTATTTTAGCTTTTTTTTACTAAGATCAATTTTATCTAGAAAATTGAATCCCGGGATCCCGGAAAGTTTTAGGTGCTCATGAATCCCGGGATTAGTAAACGTAATCCCGAAAAATTTTGGATTGAAATATTTATCTAATAGAAATCGTACACCTCACCAGCACGATGAAGCCTACTAAATCGAGACATTCCCGCCGAAATCTGGACGCTTGGAAACAGTGGCATAACTACTAATTGGCGAACATAGGCGATGCCTTGGGGCAGTAACTGTCTAATCTATGTACATATATATAGAGTACATATATGTTTTCAAATTGTTATATTAACCTTTCCCTACCGGTGATGTATTTACTACACCTCGACTCTAATAATGAGAATATCGATATGAAATATAATAGATACGGGGTTCAGAATTTTTGTGTTCCTCCGTAATATAATTACGAATCACATCAAAGTATTATAGTATATAAGTATTCATCTGCAGCGACGGAAATAAATAATTTGTCAGGAAATCGGAAATTTTGCGAGTTTTAGTCCTTGTCTCAGCAGATAGAAATTTTATCAGTCACATTGATGGTGTTATACGAAAATGGGAGCCCACGCAGTCATCAACTCGAACTAGCATTTAAATATCTGATGACGATACCTGATTTTCAGCAGCAAGTTGCCTGGCTTCCAAAATCAGATACAGACTAAATGACGAAACACTCGATGCTTGAATGTTAATTTTTTAGTGTTTTGTTTATCTATTGATCTAATGCAATCCCGAAATCTCGGGATCGAAATTTTGGCTCGGGATTGGATTTCCAAATCTTATTGCTTGTGAACCATGAGTTTGTGAATTCAAATAATATTTTTCAATACCTGGAACCTTAGTTCTAGTATGGCTTTATTGCAATTCTATTTGTGCGTGATGCTTATTGGCCTAAAAAAAATAGCTATTTCATACCTAAATAGTTTGTAATGGGGAATCTGCTTTTTAAATGAACGCAAACGAAATTACTGAAATTTTAAAATTTCTCCGACTCAACGAAAAAACGCAGAAAAGCCAACGTCTAAAAACCAACAAACTTAAATTTTATTTTGAATCTGACTATTGATTGCGAACTAAGCATGATAAACTTGAATAGTATGTATGGTTAGGTATGTGTAAAATGTCGATACGGTTAGTGTTAAAATTTTAAATTTTCGGTTTAAACTATTTTTTACATCTCATGGTCAGTTTGATGCCTATTTATAAAAAAATAAAAATATTAAAATGCTAAAAATATTGATGATGTATATTTTTATAAGGTTAAAACGCAATAGCTTATATTTCTATTGTTCTTTCTGGATTTATGTTTGTTTAAGAAACGATTCAAATAACCAACTTTCTTACAATGTAAATATTGATGCTTCCATTAATATTAATATTCAAAGAAAGTCAAGGAAAACAAATAATCATTTCCTCCAAAAACGTAGGATTCTCGAAAAAATTAAATCGTACACATTCGAAATTAGCAAGAAAAAAGTTCCGTATTGAATTATGAATAAGTTTTTGTTTCTGTTTCAACCCTTAACGCGACGAGTCCCGCTTGTGTAAATAATTTTGTTTATCCAAAGAAAATCGAAACAAGTAGAAAAGCCAAACGAAAATTTGCAGCCTTTGTACATTTTTTAAAAGCCGAAAGATTACTTATGTAAAACTTCGCGATTAATTCCCAACTCAAAGGCGAAACTTTGCCTTCACAAGGTAAGCAGGAAATCTTATTACCGCAGAAATGAAATGAAATCGTTTTCGCATTAAACAACGGGCTAAACCTCTCCCCGATGTAAGTAACAATGCAAATAGGAGTTATTTACCAAAAATCTTGTAATTGAATTGGCCCTTTGTTTGACTCTCTCCGTCCGTTTTTCTTCGCAAACGGTTCCTGGGAACTTTTGGTCCCCGTATTGAAGCTCGTGCCAATCTTCGACCGATCGGTATTCCGCGGATTTATTAATATTAATTTGTCGTAGATACCGCACAAATACAATTCGACGGCCATAAAAATAAATTATTCGGCCATAAATTGGCGCCGCAATAAGGGAAATCAGCAAGGAAACAAACAACTTCGCGATACAAACTTCACGAACGTAACGGCCGTGACTGCTGTAATGTGTACGAACCACAAAGGGTTCCAACTGATCGACATTTCAAAATTAAATAATATTATTGAACTAATTTATCAATATTTATATTTAATCCTCTCCTATTTAATTCCTATTCAAATAGTCTTATCATAGTTAAAAATACATGGAAGACAACGGATTGACATCATATAAATTATATACCTCTAAGAAAATCTCCTGTGAGAATTGCTTATATTGACACCTTAAGAATAAGAAAAATCCTTGTAAAAAAATTGATTTCATATTCAAATTTGATTGTATTATCTTAAGAGAAACACTGTAATTTGGCTATTGTTACCATAATTAAAGCCTTGCTACGTTTAACATAACGATTACTTCTTTGAAAATACTATAGCAAGTCACTACCAATAAAGGGAAGCCTCAATGCAGATAGTTTAATTAAGATTTTGATAGATGGAGAATCCCAAACAACCGAAAACGAGCCGCTCATTCAACATCAATATGCATTATGTACATTACTACGAATTTTCCCGCACAAAGTAATTACGATGACTGGTCAAAAAAATTTATGGTGTTTCCCGACAAAATACTCCACCAAAAATACCCTATTATTCCATTACCCCGCCGTATGAAATACACACAACCTATCGATTGTCACTCCAACCACCCTCGAGATTGGATAGTCTTCAATGGGGCTCTAAATGTAGATGAAAAGTTTTTTTTCCCACTCAATAAGTCGAACCTAAAATATCGAACAGGGCCGAATGAGCCACAGTATTTTCCCGTGAATATATTTGATGTTTTATTAGTATCATGAAATCGGAGACGAGATGATCCGATTAATTAGAACGTTCGACGATCATTAAATCTCGACAAAGGACCCTTATTAATTAAGATGTCTTGATATCGTCAAAAACATAAATAATTATAGGGCAGAGGGATGGGTATTCTATCTTCGGATAATTTGACAACATCAAGATATCATTTTATACGACAAACAAATCTAGACGCTAACGATGAAATGGTCTCATTTGACGCCGCATTTATCTTTATATCAATTCATCATGCAGCAATTATTTTCTGTTGGTTCACAAAAAATCAATTAAACCTGATGATCGAAGATTGTGTCGAACAACAAAACTTGAATCGAAATGTACGCTCCTTTTTTATGGAACAAAAGGCGGAAACTTGAAATATATTGTCCGTCTTTTGGCACAAGTTTGCCAGAGAGAAAATTCGTTCTACTGCCGTAATATAGTTTATTTATGTAAAAAATCTCAAGCTTGGTCATCTTTTTGGACAAAATGGAAGAATATGAACATTCATATTAATATGAGACTCGAACAGCTAATAGTACTATAGAAGAAAATGTATATATATATTTTTAAGAAAAAAAAAATTCTTCGTATGACGGAGATTTCAGACGAATATATTTGGATGACGCATATGTTATCAGCTCCTTATTTTCACTCCAGTATTTTAATTTCAAATATAATGCTTTTTTATCTGTAAATTGTACGGAGGGAACGCTATTTGATCATGTATGGCCAAAAACGATTTCAAAATATAACCCTTTGAGTAGTGATATAGACAGTTGTCATCTGGAAGACATTATAGAAAGACGTTCGTAAAGCTAACATTTGCAAGTTGTTATAGAAATACGCAACAATAAGATGCTGGATTCGCCTTTCGGGTGGACGCAGCAACGAATGATGTAAATAAATAAATACTGTTGTTAGAACACAGTATTTGGTTATTTCTTCAAGTAAACATAAACAATACACTTGAAATCGATTCATTATATCATTCACACGTCATTATTAGTCAATGAGTTTGGGTTGAAGTTCTATACAATCGTGCGATGTACGCAAGAAGCTCTTTGTCTCTCCCATGCACAGTAACCGAACTGCACTACGTTTTTTTCCGTCTCTGTCACTCTCCGAGCTCAACGTACAAGAGTGCTCTTTCTGAATCACTGGAATTCCCTCGCAAATACGCGATTATCCTACCATCAGGTTAATAAAATATTTTCAATGAACCCAAATGCCTCAAACTTGGGACAACTGAAGATATTACTTTGTATGTGCTATGGATGAGGTTGAAGAGCCATAGGATTTAGTATCGACTGTAAAATTACTCCGTTGGAGTTTCACTTTTCGTGACGTTTCACATTAATATAATCAAAGCTATGCATGGATCCAGATTAATCAACATCATAATTCATTACAAAATATAGCTTTTATGTGTTTGTCGGTAAAAGCAATAATTTATTATGGGAAGAAAAATCTTTAAGAATTCAAACCATATTTTGAACATAGTGGACGAAAGACCATACTAATGCATGCCACATGTTGCTTTGGCACAATAAAAAGTGATTTTGGAACATGGAAGGAAGCATTGCTACAATATATAATCACTTCCTCAAGTACCAAGATCAAGTTCGAAGATGCATTGAAGATTTCACGCCATCAATATCTGCATGGCATCGGAATGCTTGCATAATATCATAGATTCAAACGACCGATGCTTTGATACTAATTTATGCGTCAACATAATTGAATCTATCAAAATGATTACTCCCACTATTTTGTTCTGATAATATGGTAAATTTTAAGCATTGATCCATTGCAACTGATTAATTTGTTATCGGCAAACGAGCATCCCGAGGGTGCGATGCGTTTTGTGGTCTGCGGCATAATAGCGGCTCATCGTCGACCATAATTTCACGTTGTTCTGCACGTTTCGAAACATTTAATTGGACCAAAATACACGCTGTTGCTGATATTTCGTTTCGAAGTCGTTGAAAATTTGACACGGCATCTAAAGTGTGCCATTTCTTGGAGGGCCGATCGCGCGTGTCCGGACGACGTTGCGTGATTATTACGAGAACAAAACGACGACGTTTCCTGGGCCGTGTCTTTTAAAACACACAAACAAATTAGAGGCGAAAAGGGCGAGTCATCCATGGCAACGAAGATAATGCTTTCACATTAAACAAATTTGTACGGGCCGTGGAGTAATCAAACTCGGAGTTTATTGAGCGGAATAACGACCCGATAGGGCGGCGCTGTCTTTGAGAGGTCGAACACAAAAAGGACACAAAGGAACTGGCGTCCTGGCGACGAAATGGGCGCGGGCTTAGTAACCCGAGTCCTCGCCAAAGAAAGACACGAGGAGAGGTGATCGTCGTTTTGATATGTGCGTCGTTCCGTGACGCAGGAAGCAGCTCGATGGGAGCGAGCACGCCCCGACAATGTTTGTGCGGAGTCATCACCATTACTTGTGATTACCAGGGACGGACAGATTATAAAACTTGGGACGCACACATGCCTAACGTGTCTATTGAGCCATGGAGATCAATTTCTGCAATGGTGAATGACGCACGGTGAGCTGGAACAACTTGGATCAACTGGTTCATTTGACTTTAATCATCTGAACACCGTTTGTGTCAATTACCAAACATTATCCAATAAGAAGTGCATCAAATTGCAGCAAATTATAATAACATTTAAATGACCAATGATGCCACATATGTGTCATAATCTAGATGACCGTTAAGATCGATCAGTACATTGTGTGTATCAGATCAGATTTGTACAGTGAATTGGTTAGTGTTCGACGACATAGACCCTATACCTCGTTTATACACAACAATTGATAACATTGATCATTTTTTAAATTTATAAAATACCGGACTCAGACGAGATTGAAAAAATTCTCACCCAAAATAATACTTTGGATCGAATCTACATAAGATGTGATCAGTGAGTACATTTTTAAAAACGCTATAAAAACTGAATTTAATCGAATCCCATTGATGGAACTGCCAAAGATTAATTATAATTTCCATTTTATTAATACGTTTTTATGTGTATGCCCACCACTATTTATTATCACACGAATCCAGTCATAATCTTAATTAATTTATCCGAGGCGAAGACAGTCCAAAAATTTTCCTCTGAACTTTTCTGGAGCCCATTCAAGTTCTAAAAGCGACCCAATCGATACTCTGCGTTGTCCAAATTTAAACCGAAGTCCCGAGGCATTTTTTCGTGTGAAACAAATTAATGTCATAACAAAGCATTAGGCCTCATCGGCCCGCATGAATATTCCACGATATTAATAAATGATGACACGCCACCGGGGCCGGGGAGGGCGCCCACCATGGCCTGGCGCCTCGCAGACCCACCCCAGACTTCATTGAATACTTCCGCCACAAATCTCCACCACCTCGACTCATTACTATGGTCTCACCCCCTGAGATTGGCCCATGCCATGACCGAGCCTCTAATAGAAAAGTTTTGTCTGCTTGCCACTTCCTTTATGCGATTTTTTTACAACTCCATACGATGTTCCAGCCTCAGTGGGACGTCATTATCGCGCCTGATTTAATTATTACTTCCGTAGACATCCTATGAGATGTCAAGAAAAATCAATGTATTCGAAGCATAAATTCAAATCACTATAACGCTTCAGTTTTCATTAATTTATTCAATATAATATTAATTATCAATAGAATCAATTTATCAGCGCTCATTTATATTACGTACAATTTTGAAGCAACATTCGGATCTTATCAGTATAAAATATTTTAAGCATTGATCTTTAGTGCGTTTTTAAGCTTGTGTATGAAAAAGTATGCTGAATGTGATCTGATCTGATGAAGTGATCTGATTTTTTTCTGATAAAATGTCATCAGCTATATCCCAAATATGGCATGATTTTTAGAAGAACTTTATTTGATATAGTTAATTGATCACTATGCCGTTTTTATGTAACAGTTTTTCTTTATTATTTCAATTCAGATGTACACTTTAACCTTTTTTTGTGCGGTAGATGCGTTCCGAGTAGTCACTCAGCGATTGTTTAAAAAAATATTCAGTTTAGTCATTTTTTGGCCCTATTTTGTCAGCTTTATTTTTTTTTATATAGTTAAAAAATACATTTTGACATAAATCTGGTATGAACAATAGAGGGTTATATATAAAATATTCGTACACAGTTTGAATTAAATAAATAATTTAAAACTTGAGATATGATGTCAACCGTGTTGACAAAAGTAGTTTCGAGAAAAGCGCTTTAAATGATTTCATTATGGTAGGATAGGCCAAGTTGCCGCCTCACTAAAATAGCTATAACTTCGTAAATAGTTGGAATTTTGGAAATTCCCTTGGTGAATGTATTTTTAAAAGTCAAAACATTGGAAAAATGAATTCAATGTTATCAAAAATCTAATCCAGAGTAAAGGGCGTGGTCGTAATTCAGCGATAGCAGATGCAATATGATTTACACAGTCCCAAATTATATATATTTTTTTTGCAAATTTCGGTTAGTGTTGATGATTTATTTCCTATTTTATCCAAAATATCTCGATACGTAGTCTTTATGAAATAAAAATAAAATTTAAATTTAAAAAAACCGCATAACTTCAAAATCGCACAAAAAAGGTTTTAGTGTATACCATGATTTAAGCAATCGTGTTTTGTAACATTAATTATTGAATATATTGAAAACAGTCTTCCTTCAGTTTAATTAAGTAATAACATTCACTCAAATCGGATTGTAACCGGTTGTGGTCTATTGACTAACGTCAACACTCGTTTGAACTTCCTCTCGTTTTAAGGAACAATGCCCCTTAGTATGAAAGAAAAATATTTTCGCATTATGAAATAAATATTTTTTTTCCAAAGCGTCATTATTCTTCTTTAAGAGCCGAAGAAAGCGTTTGCTCGACTTAATTTTTGCTTTCAATTTTGATAACTCAATCGGGCCGGGCGAACGACTCCATAAAATTTTATAAGCCAGAATTTCGAGAAGCGCATCAGCGCATCCCTTGAACTCTCGCCACCAATTTTATCTCCTAAAAATGCGGAAACCGAGAGGTTAAATGGTTGTTTTTCGCGTAAATCAAATTTATCGTCTCCCTTTTCTTGGACGCGGAACTCTCTCCTAATTGCCGAGAGTGCTAGAAGTGGATCGGCAATATTTTGAAGAATCCCGAATATTTACGATGTTTACTTGCAAGGTTTTCATTCCCTTCACGAAACGACATTAATTACTGGAAAACAAAGCGAAGTGACTTTGCAGTAATAAGATTATAAACGGTAATTTTCCTTTCACTTAAAGTCATCCATCAAATCCTGCTGCTAACTGGCCCTGCCCCATTATTATATGAGAAAATATCACAGACATTTTGAAGCATAAGAATCCTTTCATAACCACACGACAAAAACGATCAAAATGTAATACGAAAACCGGCTCGAAATTGTGTCCGTAAACTAATCTGCTGGAATGAATTGCATATCTTCAATTAGGCGGCACACAATTGATATGCATGTGCAATGCCTTGACGCTCAAGAATATCAAGATTAAATGCTACGACCATATTAAAGTAGACTACAAATCCAATTGAATATAAAGCACCGTTCTAAAGAACGAAATTGCAAGATTTCATGTCGTCCCGTCTGCGAAGCCATTGTATTCAAACAGACGTCCAATGCCGCCTCAATTACGTTCAATAACTGCACAATAAAACTTTAATCAAATAAATTGATCCTGAGGGTACAGCATCACGTGTCTTTCGACAAGGATAACAGATAAGGCAAACTCTTTCAAAGTGCAGACCATTCATATAAACCGCAATCCTTTGCGGACAAGGCTGACCGTATTTGGCGTGTGCAGAAAACAAAGAATAAAACATTTGCTCAAATAACTTTTCCAAATATTAAATAAATAGCCATTTTTCATTTCATGTACAAAATATTGCGGAAATTCAACGATGGCTTGAATTGCGATGCGTTTATTTTTATCTACCATACACATATCTAGGGAATCCAATCCCGGGATCCCGGACAGTTTTAGGTACTCATCAATCCCGGGATTATTAAACGCAATCCCGAAAAAATCGAGATTGAAATTTTTATCTAACAGAAATCGTACACCTCACCAGCACGACGAAGGCTACTAAATCGAGATATTCCCGCCGAAATCTGGACGCTTAGAAACAATGACGTAACTACTAATTGGCGAACATAGGCGACGCCTTGAGGCAGTAACTGTCTAATCTATCTATACATATATAGAGTACATATATGTTTTCAAATTGTTATATTAACCTTTCCCTACCGGTGTTGTATTTACTACACCTCGACTCTAATAATGGGAATATCGATATGAAACATAATAGATACGGGGTTCAGAATTTTTGTATTCCTCCGTAATATAATTATGAATCACATCAAAGTATTATAGTATATTAGAATTCAACTGACGGAAATAAATAATTTGTTGGGAAATCGGGAATTTTGTGAGTTTTTTCTATTTTTGAATTGTATTTTTATCTTTTCTTAAATAAAAAAAATTTTTCGACTTCAAATTATTTTTATATTAAAAAAATGGACTTATCAGTAATTTTTGATCAAATTTATCAATGTAATTTCTTAACCTATTAAAAATCCTGATCCCAAGACTGATCCCGGGATGGTTTAACGTAATCCCGAAATACCGGGATCGAAATTTTGATTCGGGATTGGATTCCCTACACATATCCCATCCGCGTGCATAACTGTTCAGACTATATTTTTAAACTAGTTCTGTAACTTTTAAGCCCCTGTATCGATCCTATGCCATATTTTCGATCAAGAGGAATATTAAAAAAATGTATTTTTTCCCTCAACACCCTCTCCTCTATTGCTTTAATAAAAAGCTATAGGGAATGAAGGGGGTTTACATAGAGTGTATTGTAGGTGGCGTAGGTGGCTTATGATGGGAGGCGTTCAAAATAAGACCTAGAATCACTTTTAAGCTTTAAAATTGCTATTATAAATCAACTTACATATGGAACTAATTTATTATTTGTTGGGAATAAACCTATATTAATTCAATAGAGTGCAAAGATATTTCATATGAATCTTAATGTTGTCCTTAAAATGACGTTTAATGATGTAAAATCTGAAATGCGTTTAAAAACAAAGAAATAAATTAAAATAAATATATAAAGTCATACTAGTTTAATATTATCATACAATAACAATTAAAAGTCCTCCATGGGACTAAGTTCTCTACGGTATTAATTATGTATATCATTAGCGTCATGCATTTTAAATGTTTTTAGTCGGTTTAAATCTATCAAAACTACTTTAAAACAAGTTCAAAAAATGCATGGCTGATGCTAAGACGTAAATTTGGTGTAAAATGTGTGCAATTTTCTCCCCCTTTAACCTTTTCAAGCCCACGCCACAATCAAAGCTAATCACATAATTTGCAGAATTACGATTCAAATCGCAATTTTCGAGGTGGATACATCCTTCGCCATTTGAGCATACGATATTCGTTTTCATAGCGGCAGCCATGGCTTACACAATGGATGCTGATTGATCACTCCAACATTGGGTTGTTTGTGCTGATTACCTCTTGTTGAGATCAAATCGGGTGAAATGGACCGACGCAAACATTCCACATGCCAAAAACACATTTTTTTGCATACGCCGAGAAAGAATAAGAGATATTTTTTATTGGTATAAAAAAACATTTAATCAGTTGAATAGGATCGGTTTAAATAGCGCCCGATTTGACTCCTACGTCGATGACAACATCTGCTTGATTTAACAATGGATTATTTAGTTGGAGACCAACAATAACGTGTGATTACATGTCGTGGCTGATTATGGCGACATTCCAGGTATTTGTGCATTGTTGTATGAAAGTTATTCAGGATTACAGTCCTTCCGAGATCAAGTAAATGCACAACCAGACACATTACTCTCGTTTTACCTCGCAATTCCCATGTCGGATGCAGAATTCATACGTCAACACCAGCTCTGAAATTACCACAGGCGCAGGGATCGCCAACTATTTTAAATGATTTCATATTTATCTCCAATTAATAATTTATAATCAAGATTGTTTCATTCAAAGGCTGAGATTAATTTTCGCGCATGAAACATGATGTATGTCGACACGTTTATGCGTTTTTTATGCCATCGCATATAAATTCGGCGCATAGATTTAACAGCTCTTTTTAGGGGTTGGGGATCAACAAAATGTTGCTCAGGGAGTATGAGCCGACTAATAATGCAGCGAGCGATTTAAAATTCTATCTGGTGCACTGTTGGTAAGCGCCGTGGGGCTCAGAGGCTTAGGGGGCTAAGGGCGCAGACTAAGGGGTGGTTTTTATCCGGCTCCCCTTTTTCACGATCGTGGATTAAAAAACAAATCAGGCAACGTTTTGCATAAATCAGTATTATGCGAAATACGGACGTATTAAAAAGGCATTCGCATAATGGCCAGCCTGTAGCAAAAGAGGGATGCTGTGCGGTATTGAGTCGGGCGGTCTCAAATAACTCTGCAAGTCAACTGGAGGTGTTTGTTTTAGGTCCTGGATAGATTTGGGCCATGCAATATATTGCTCTTTGTATGCAAACTCGTTCTTACCTATTCCATTTTAATCTTTGCAGGTTGACTCCTTCACAGCTACAAGGAGGTATGGGCACCCTCGGAGGAGGAACGGGTGGCGGTGGAGGCGCCTTAGGAGTTCCTGCATTTCCTTTACGTGCACGTCCTTCAGCGGCGCACTGTGCTCCTTATTCACCTTCAAGATTTCACATCGATAAGCGTTGCCAGCATCGCTGCTCATGGAAATGTTTTTCCATCGCAATGATTCTGTTAGCAGTCGTTTTAGCTGCTATGCTCGCCTATTTTGCAAGTAAGTTCAAATTTTCTACTTTAGTAAAAAAAAAACATAATATTCAATATACAGATATCACCAGACCAAGTGTTACTAGCTCTCATACCGCTGATATTGAGCGCAAACATTAGTTCATTCCAGAAGAAATCTATTTTTCTTTTGAGAGATAAAAGTCTATCAAAGCAAAAGAGATTCTTTCAATAATTTGAAACAATTAGTGGTCTCCATATTCAGTTTCTCCAGTCAGAATATTTTGCAAACTAAGATCTTCACTGAAATGTACCAATGTGTAGACATATTAAAAGCAAATCTTCAATGAGAATTAAACACAAATTGCACAATGCCATATTTGCTTTACACCGATTACTTTCTGTCAGCTCCTATCAGCGTAAAACAATCTTCAATTCGAGGCAGTCAATTGTAAATAAGCATTGTTGATAGCATACAAGACCATGCCATTTTTTTACATAAACAATACACAAGAAATCGATTTATTTGCTCTTGCTTTAGAAGGAAATGATAATCGAACAAAGACTTTAATTAAATAAATAAACACTGTCGATAGCATACAATATTCGGTAATTTCTTTACGTAAACCAATAATAAACTTGAAATCAAAATCATTATTAGTCGGTAAATTTGGGTTAACGATCTATACAATCGTGCGATGTATGCGGGAAAGCTCTCCTTCTCTGTCTTTCGAGCTGCGCTACGTTCTCTCTCTGTCTCTGTCTGTCTCCGAGCTCAATGTACAAGAGTGCTCTATCTGAATAAGTTGAAGGGGGGTCCCAGGCTTTGGGATTGTACTCCTTTAGGGGTTAATGGAATACTTTTGAATAGAATTTTAAAAAAATCTAAACGTAATTGAAATATTCCTCACTCCATAAACCAGATAAATGCTACAATGGATATTTTGGCTAGAACAGGAATCCAAACTGATACAAAAATATGCAGAAAAATAAGAAAACATCCTAAATATTCATAAATTAAAAAAATAATTGGAGAATTCTCTATTTGCATTCAAATTACGAATTAGGTTCCCTAAATGGAAATAAACAATTTTAAATCTAATATTATGGAAAATTAAGCCTTTTCCTCGTCTTCTGGCGTAAACAACCCTTATAATTGGCGAGCGATTACAACCGTGAAATGTAAACATTCTTTCAATTAGCACTCATCTCACCGTTTTGCCGAACTCATCCCAGGGCCCATTCTTCGAGTTCATCCCATGGGCTCTAGATTAAAACATCGAATGGAAATCTCTCCGATGAAAAAAAAAACATCTATCCTCACATTCCGCAATGTCTTCGCTACGTAATTACAGCCCTGTCGTGTCGAGCGTGTATGCCCGCGATTGGATTAATTTTCGATCTTTCAGCGTGCTGAATCGGAAGCAGTCTTTTTCGTGTCCGATTTTAAAAATCTCCCGATTTAAGTGATCTTTTCTCCCGGTTAAAATATTCATCGGGCGTGCGCGATTGGCGAAAAGATTTTCTTTTTATGTTAAAAGGTCTGCGTGACGTAATTGGCTCTGAAAAAGGTCACGGATTATGTCCGTGTACATTCGCATATTCGATTTCGAAATCCGGAAACCGGTCGTGAAATTTTAATGTCGGTTCCGATTTCAATTTACTTCAGCTGAAAATTGATATTGGCCGCGGTTGCTCCGGCGCATAAATGTAAAAAGTCCCCCATCAACTTTTATAAGATATTCACTTAAGTCGAACAAAGCTATATTTTATTACTCGAATGAAATTTTATTCTATGAAGTGTGCCCCATAAATGATTAATTCATAAGAATTGATCAATGCAATGTAAAAAGTTTGTGATTTTATTAAAAGACAGAAAGCCATTGAATTGTTATACTGAAGATTCAAACCCGCAGAGGAAAAGTAGACGATGAATTTAACAATGAACCTAATTTTGTCTTACTTATATTTAATTATTATATTAATATTTAGCCATAATTGATACATATTAGGTAACTCCATTATGAATGTAATTTTTTAAATGAGCCAATAGAATCCAAAATGCCTGAAGATACTTTCACGACTTCTTTAAGGATTTATATCACAAACATTTTGAAAGCAAATCTACAATAGATGAGATTAGCAACCATATTAATATAGATTTTTATAGATAACGCCAAATCATCTGCATTTTAACAAAAATAAAATCACATTGATTGAAATAAATGGCCATGGACGGGAACAAAGTCAATAATAGTTTTTCGTCTTCGATTATCATATGATCAACTCAATGCTTTGAGACCCAGATGCTCTACTAAATACGGGCAGATTTTACAAGTACGAATAACCGTCTAATAAATTGACTTTTCTATAATGAAAATTTTAACAGGACTTACTAATATATCAAGTTCTTACAATCAGCTGAAATCAATCATCGATCGTCAGTCGGCTTATATTTTAATCAATGCGTGTGTTCTTTTTAATTACAGCCTTATCATCAATGAAGCCCAACGTGGATTCAACAAATTGTATACTAGTCCAAGATGTTAAAGCAGTAACGCATGATCAAATGACACAAGATTCATTGTCAACTCAATCACCAACAGAAGGTTAGTAATGATGAATTTACAATTTATAAATTTGATAAGAATAAGAGATTTTA
This sequence comes from Stenopsyche tienmushanensis, assembly GCA_008973525.1. NCBI lineage: Eukaryota > Metazoa > Arthropoda > Insecta > Trichoptera > Stenopsychidae > Stenopsyche > Stenopsyche tienmushanensis. The sequence continues at coordinate 683,158 of WACJ01000059.1, forward strand.
TTCGTTTTTTCCTCGTTTATTAAGCAAATTCTGCATCTCTTTATTGTGACTATGGAATCCAATCCCGAACTAAAATTTCGATCCCGGGATTTCGGGATTGCATTAAACCATCCCGGCACCATCAGATATACCCGAACTATATTACGGAGGAATATAAAAAATCTGAACCCCGTATCTATTATATTTCATATCGATATTCCCATTATTAGAGTCGAGGTGTAGTAAATACATCACCGGTAAGGATAGGTTCATATAACAATTTGAAAAACATATATGTACTGTATATATGTATACATAGATAAGACAGTTACTGCTCCTGGGCGTCGCCTAAGTTCGCCAATTAGTAGTTACGCCACTGTTTCCAAGCGTCCAAATTTCGGCGGAAATTACTCGATTTAGTAGCCTTTATCATGCTAGTGAGGTTTACGATTTCTGTTAGATAAAAATTTCAATCCCGAATTTATGAGCACCTAAAACTGTCCGGGATCCCGGAATTGAATTCCCTAATTGTTGAACTATTGACCAACAATTTGAGTCTATTCAGAAATAAGTATGCTGCATGATTCATAGACTAACTATTTATTAAAAAAATTAAAACGATATTAAATTTGAGACCAATCGATCTTAATCATTTAGGGTAGTAATTAAATATGTATCAGATTCTTCTTCTTCTTATTGTCCCATATCCCTTATCGGATGTAGGCGATCTCCATATGATTTTTTTTTCGACTTCTGGATCAAAATGGTCAATCAAAAATATAAATACATCTAATCTTCCAAATGTTTCAAAACTAATTTGAACTGTATTTTTTTAGAATCGGCAGCAACTGCGGCTGCTGATCGTGCTGCGACAACTTTATCAGCGCCACATCTTCCGCAGCAGCAAACCCAGGCCCAACACTGGCCTCCAACACTAGAGCTTAGGGACTTTGATGTCCTCCATTCCGCAACTATACCGCCCTATCAATTTTGGAATTCAGAATTCCGAAATAAGCAACCAGCTTACGTGAGGCTCAACTTCACCCTGCCATGGGGAGCCAACTTCGCCGTCTACGGTCGAAGAAACGTAGCGCCTAGCGTTACTCAATACGATTTCGTAGAATTCGTACGAGGAGGTCGAGTGGACCATAGATTAAGGCGAAGAAGACGAGACGCCGAAGAAGAGGACCATAACGCAGATCAGCAGTACGATCGAAAGTCAAACGACACCCATAGCGTTAATAGAAATATAAATCGCCAATCTAGTGATACGGAAATACTAAACAATATTTTGAGGAATTACGACGGCACTGATCAAATCCTGTCCGATAGCGATCACAGAGGACCTTTTTATGTGCCTCACGAACCAATGCACGTGCCGCCCGAAGACAAAGAAGACGCGATCAGAGTTCTAGTGACCGAACCTCGTCCGACGATCGATCTTCAATTCACAATAGACGAACACATAATCGCCAAAAGATCTTCGATGCCAGAGAGCATGATGGTCAACGTCAGTCTATTGCAGTATTTGGACACAGGTCGCTGGTTCCTATCGGTATACAACGACGAGCTGCAGCCTCACAGCGTCGAGCTGATCGTCTCCGAAGCCGAGGGTGTGAGCAACACATGCCCGAACGACTGCTCGGGCCGAGGATCCTGCTACCTTGGCAAGTGTGACTGCATTGACGGATTCCAAGGAACGGACTGTTCAAAAAGTAAGCACATTTTGTATTATGCAAGGATTTCAGGAAACATTTTTAGAAAAACCGAGCAAACAATTTAATTACAAACTAAGCCCGTAATCGACCACTTTTGTGCGAGCCTTCATTGCTCCCTTTATTGATTCGCCGCGGTGGCGATGGCCACGAGCTGTAGATTTTAATTTTGCTAATTGAATTTGTACGAACGCCTACTGACACGTTGGAGGAATTCGCAATTCGAAAGGATGCTTTTTGAGAAGCGACACAAAAGCTCTGAGACCATTCAAAGCACACAAACATATATATTTTTATTATTTTACGTTTAAAAATTTGGCCAATCCGTAGATTTCAACCAAATACTAAACATACATCTTTATGTGCTTGTAAAATGCATGGTATATCATAAAATTATAAATCTGTAATCCTATCGGTGACATCATGTAAATTAATTGCCATTGTAGTTAGTTTAAAAAAAAAACGCCTAGTAATTCAATTTTATGCAATTTACAACACACCAAAGTAAATGTAACAATTTTCAAAATATTTTTGAATTAAATTAAATATATTTATGCAATTATTTGAAAGCATTTATAATATATACTTTTGCTCAAACATATCGGTGGTGAAGAAATGTTCAGCATTAATTATAATACTACTTTTTAGGTGTCTGTCCTGTATTATGTTCCGGGCATGGTCAATACGGTGGAGGTGTCTGTCATTGTGAAGAAGGATGGAAAGGACCAGAATGTGACGTCCCCCGCGGTGACTGCTTGCCTGCTGATTGTGGTGGACGTGGTCATTGCATTGATGGAAGCTGTCACTGCAACAGAGGATGGAAAGGAGAAGCATGCGATACAGGTAAGTCCAACATATCAAATTTGCATTCAAATTAAATCTTGAAACTGCTGTCAGAACGCAGCTTTAATTTAATTTCCTACATCAGATACCTGAGTGTCTTTAAGTAACGTCTGCGAAATCTTTCCATGCACAAGGTGAATATTTGAAATAGTGGCGAGCAAAAATTGCCAATCATTGTACCCATATTTTCATGTTATTATATTGACAGAAAATGGTTAATGAACAGGCTGTTCCCGACACTTGGAAAACAAGCGTGTGACTTGTACATATTTTTTTCCATCACTCCATCTCCGGTCACGTGAGAAACTAATTAGAACTATTCCTTCAGGTCTTGATAGCAATATCCGCCCAGCACTAATGCTTTCCATTGAGCTTTTTTTATTTTCCTCAGAGGCAGCAGTAACTCTTAATTTGTTCGGAAAGCGGTCTATCGATCTGAACGTCGAATTGAGAGTATCTACTCGAGGAAAACTCTCTTACTGTCTTTCTGGCGATTCAAATAATTCAATTTTAAAGATCTCTTACGTATATACAAAAAAACATTACTTTTTTGATGAGTTCTTTAGTAGAAATCAAATTTTCTGAATCAATGGCGCCAATAATTTGCTTAAAAAATTCAGCTTTATAGAAATCGCTTTGAAGACAAAGCTACCTTCTATATCTAAATTGCTTGACTAACGACGTTACAAATCGGTATTAACACATTCCGAGCCGCTATATTTCGTATAAAGTGTCGCCGGGAATTAGCGCGAATTTCAAATATGTAAAATATTACTTCCTTTGCAAAAATCGATATAATTCTTAAACCAGAAAATATATTGAATCGAAATTTCTGATTTAATTCACAAAGTCACAAATTCACAACGTGTAGTGCATTTTAACTATAATATTGATATCCTTGAACTTAAAATAAATACCTGAAGAATTTGTCTAGACTTTTAAATATTAAAGGATATATACGCCAGTAAAAAAGTATTTATTTGTTGTTATGTCGAGCATAAAAGATAGTAAGATAGATTCTACCCCTAAGCAAATAAGAACGTATGAGTAAAATGCATTCTATTTTCGCATGGAATGTATTAAGAGTGTTATCCAAATATTATATTAAATGTCCGTTTTGTTTAATTGTTATAGCCGACTGTCCAGAACCTGATTGTTCAGGACATGGAGCCTGCGTCACCGGTCATTGTTATTGCAAAGCCGGTTGGAGGGGCGAAACATGCTCAGAAGTAGATCACCAGGTCTATCAATGTCTTCCAGGATGCTCCCAGCACGGAACATACGATCTCGACAGTGGAAAATGTATTTGCGATAATCACTGGACGGGCAGCGATTGCTCTCAAGGTATGTGCTTTCAATTTTTTTACGATCAAATTATTTGGCGAATGAATTTATTAACGACTTATGTATACATTGTAGCTGCATGTGGATTGGACTGTGGACAGAACGGTTGGTGTGCACAGGGTCGATGTCAGTGCGCCCCTGGATGGACTGGCACCCGGTGTGAACAACGGGCCTGTGATGAACGATGTTCTGCTCATGGACAATGCAAAAATGGAACCTGCGTCTGCTCCCAAGGCTGGAATGGAAAACATTGCACTCTGCGTAAGTGTTTTTATCATTTTTTTATGAATAATTCAAATTAAGGGTCGTTTTTATTTTCATCATCAAAACTCAGGGCCAATTAATTGATAATACATCATTATTCAACCATGACTCAAGTTCATGGCTAAAGAAAGGCTTAAGAAGACTGCAATATGAAAATGTGGATTTTAAAAGACAATAGTAAATTAGGAAAATAGTTTTGTGTTTGCGAAAATAAAGACAAATCATTTGAATACTTCAAAAGGCAAAAAACATGAAGATTTTAGAAGAAAAAATATAATATCAAATGAACACTAAACCAATATAAATTACGGATTGATCTCATCCTATTAACACATTTTAAGCAGTAAAAATTTTGCCCGCTATAACTTCATAGCTACGAAATGTATTTATCAGGACTTAAAAAATAATCTTGGCTTTATGAAATACAAATATTTTTAAAATGTCCACAAATTTGACAGTAAACATTGTAAATTAGCACGATGTTGTGATAAGCTCTATATATAGCATTCAGCTTGGCATTCGTAGTTTAAGCATCCAAATTTTATCCAGGACATGCTTCTGGGTGTTCTTTTGGTTTTGACTTCGTAAAAGCGGAGTTTTCACGTCCTTTAACAGCAATACACAGAATAGCCAAAGTTCGCTGTTAACGATGCAAAGTACTCCGGAGGCCGGGGTGTTTATACGGCACGAAATATCAGAAGACATTAATGGCCTCCGAGCTGACAAACTTCTCAATTCTATCAGAGTTACAAGTTGTGCGATCCTTTTGCCGTTAAGGCTTTATACACGTTTTGTTTGTCCCGGGCAATTTTGCCGAGAATGGTACTGATAACTTACTTACTGTTCGAATTTATGCGAGCTTTCGAATTCGGGTGACCATAGAAGGTCGCTTCGGAGCCGACCGGCAGACCAATAATGAGATCAATAATGTAGGGCCTATTTAAAAGTCGAAAGTATGCCGAACATTCGAGAGTCGATTTCGACCGACCGAATACCGACGATATTTAGGCGCTTTAATTAAAATCTCTGATTGAGGATCTGCTCGTTCATACAAATATAATTTGTGCTTCTGATTTGATTTGGCAACGTTTTAAACTCATTTTCAACTGCCAGTTTTCCATCGACGGCGATATCCGAGGGAAATCTTAAATATTTTGCCCGCTAGCAATCTATATAATGCGATGTTTTACGCTATAACATGGTTTCATTCTACAATATAACTTCACAACTTTGAAACAATTTTCTTTGAGCTGCTGATTTTCCTGATCAAATAGTTTATAACGTGCATCCTATATGCATATTTGAGATATATTTTTTGAAAATTCATTAACATATTATTTCAGTGGCAGAGGGATGGAACGCCGACGTCGCTCCCTTTGCGAATTATGGACTTAAAAAAGGCGATTTTTTCCACGTTCAATTTGGATAGAGCCTCAGTAAACGTCGCTGATTTTTTTTCCTTTCTTCCCTTAAAATCCTTATTTTATTCCTTTATTATATAAAAGCAGCGGATGAAAAGGAAGCCCGAGCGGCGAAGACCTTACGTGTTCTTTGAACGGTGAGCAGTTCCCACCGCAGCGTTCGTTACAGGTTTCTGCGACGGCTCTCCTAAATATATGACGATGGATGCCAAAGAGGAAAGCGATTATAAAGAGACTAAAAGTTTCCACTCCTACGGCATCATAATAAAATGGAGTAGGATGCAAATGCTACGGGGTGGGCAAACTAGATTTCCATACATCAAAGGGTCTGGGCATTCTTTTTTAACGTTATTAGTTTTTGCTCGTTTGTCTTTTGACCTATATATCTGATCACGAGTAATTTGATTTCGGCGGGTCTAACAGTGATAGGGATGAAAAAAGAGTAACGACCTTCGAATAACTTTCCATGTCATCTAAATAATGGCCTTTATCGGGGATGTGATCTTTGGGAGCTTTCGTCATTGATATGGCCAAATAACGCACCCTTCGCGGAAACCTCACTCAATAAATTTGATATTGTATAACTCTTAATAAATGTATGAATATTATCAAATATATGGAGAATTTAACATATTAAAGAAACGATAGCGGATAAATACTCGGACCACGCCGCTGACTTTTTGGCACCCCAAGCGAAATACAATTTTGCACCCCCAACCCATCATCTCATGAAGTACTGTGCACGTCCGTTTACAAGGGCGGCATAAAGGGGAAAAGTGCGTTTCTGGATTAGAATTGATACATTTTAAGCATTTAGGAAAAACCCTCATTTAATGAAGTCCCTCATATGTATGCGTCGTTTAATTAATATTATAGCGCTTGTATCGCTTTGTATGCTTCTGATAATACTTCCTCCTAACTATAATACAAAAGATTATATGGGCGGCTTTTACTTGGCGAAACTAAGCGAGTGGTTTCATTGTAATTGTCAATGTTACCGTGTTGATATGGGGTGTTAAAATAAATTATGAAAAACTCCATTGAAAACCGTGATAATACCGACTGGCAATAATCTTTTATTGCCAAAGATATCTCAAAGGCTTTAGAGAGAATGAGTATTGTTAAATTAAAAATCGTATTTTAGCTCGATGTATATCGATCAACAAATTAAAGGATTTTATGATGTCGTTGCTTTTGATAGCCTTGTCCGCGGGAAGACGTGATCTTCCTGCCGGTCTTCCATTAGCCTCGTCACTGTATTGCTTCTTCCAGATAATAAATAACCTAGATAAGAGGCCCTTCGTCTACACCTGATTCCATACAAATTTGCAGCTCTGATACATCATCGACGTAGGATAACCTTCCTAAGACTAAAAGTATCTAGATCAACATTTGGATTTGTCTGGAATGCCTCGTTTCCACTTGTAGAGTTTTCAAGCGACTATCTGAAAATACAAGCTGGAGATTTTGCTAAGATAAGTTCGACGACAGGGTGGGTGACTTCGAGGAGCTACCTCTCATTGTACGAAGAAAATTCAGATGTAATTTTCTTACCAAATGCATTTTTGAGCTTGCACGGAAAGTCTTACATATTTAATCGTCCTCCACCTTCCGACCCCCCTCCGCCCCAAGACGTCCGCATGAAAAGATTATGCGGTATGTTTATAGCCGGAATTAGAACCGGAATATTATTCAAAACGGAAAATTACGCCGAGGGAAACTTTTCGACTTAAGCCGCCGATAGCAAATGAAATTAACAAGCGTGAAAAACTCGACAAAACGCTGAAAGCACGCATGCTTTTCAGGAAAGAAAGTATTCAACATGTATCGCTTTGTGTTCGCCGACCTCTTTTTTTTCGCAAATTAAACTTCCCGGAATTAATGTAATAACACACCTTTTTTCGGTACATTGCCCTCTGGGAAAGACCGTACTTAATGGGTTACTGTAGAATATTTCGGACGCTTAAATATGCATAACTCCGCGTTAAAGTCGACGAAAATTCGGCAAAACAATTGCACAAAATGTAGGCGTGTAGGGTTTGAAGATGATTTTGATTCTCCAAATGTAATAATCTTAATTGAACCGATATGCGCTAAAATGAGAGCTCGCGACTGCAGAACAAGGACTTCTTCAGTAGTTCATGGCTGAGAAGTTTATAGTTAATAGCTAAGAAGACTAAAATAAGTAATTCATATCTATTTGAATATGTTTACAATGATTTAGATTTAAAAAAAAGCAAATCAGAATTACATTAAACAGCTATGTGTCTTGATACTGGAACATGCTGAAACCTTTCAAATATCAAGTGCGCCTTAACACTGAATCGGAAAGGATTAATATCTGATTTTCTAGATGTCATCAATTTTGTATTTTTCTTCGCAGCTGGATGTGAAAACGGTTGCTCTCGAAACGGACAGTGCAGTCTGGAAGCTGGGGAATATCGGTGCGTATGCTCCCAGGGCTGGGCCGGCAGCGACTGTTCGACAGCTCTGGAGCTGGAATGCAACGATCACATCGACAACGACCAAGGTGAGTGATTTCGCTTCAATCGCGTTCAATCGAACCTGCGATCGCACGCATCCATCGATCGAGAAAAACCGCATCATCCAGCATCATCGATGCGTCGGATGGTGCAGTTTTTTGAGCGTCGCTTGCGGGTCATCCGTGTTCTAAAATGGTGATGCGATGGTTTGCGACAGATGGGACGACAGACTGTTACGACGCCGAGTGTTGCAATCGCATGCCCTGCAAAGACAACTTAATGTGCCTGACGTCGAACGACCCCGCGGACGTGCTCCTCCGGAAGCAGCCCCCGTCCGTCACGGCCTCCTTCTACCAGAGGGTGAAGTTCCTCATCGAGGAGAACTCCGTGCAGTCCTACGCCCACGCCGACGAATATTCCGAGGGGTGAGTTCTCGCATTGTTCACGCTCGGTCCGAGATACGCTCGTTAGATCTATCCGTATCGATGTAAAAAGTAATTTTGACCTTTGACACAATGAAGTAATGTTAATTGTGTAGCTATTTTAAAGATTTTACAATTCGATTGTCCAGTCTCTCCGAAGATGAACGCGGGTAGTTTTTGAGCATCGGGAGACGAAGATATCAAATAAATTATTTTTGTGACTGTTATTTTTTTTGTGTTTCTGTATCAAATTTTTTCGGTATTGTATTTTTTCTGTTCTGTACGAAGGAGAGTTTTTAAAGTTTTCGACAACCCTACGTCGATTCCTTCTGATCGCAGAATGATGTAATTTAGCTGATGGATTTAGGAACAGCACGACGCGTTACCGGCCCTCGACTGATTCCACTGATCCTTCGTCCCGGCCCAGACCTCGTCCGCTCCCGGGTGCGGGGCGAGCGCGCGCGGCGGTTTGCCGAGCGTCGAGTCGCACGCGCAAAACGCCCGCGCGCGCTCGCCCCGCCCTCGGGATGTTTGTGTATTGTCTAATGTTTATCCCTTGTGTGCGTCTAACCCTTTTGTCTGTCTCACCTCTCTGTTTCACACACCACATTGGAAAAAAATATTTATAAAAAAAGAGCATACATGCGTCCGTTTCTCTCACACCGGATGGAGAACGACGGGAACATTTCAAAAGAAAATGTGTTCAAATTTTTTTGATCGAATTTGAGTAAAGTTACGCTTGCACGCACTTTCCGCTGTCGAAAGATATCATTTACAGTCTTTATGGTTTCCATTTATGATTTTATTGTTTTGTGTTTTTTTATTTTATTTTTTTATTTGACGATGAAAATGTAAGCGTATCAAAACGATTAAGCTTGTTATTTTATTGTACGTTGGTCAAATGAGCCACGGTAGACACAAGTTTGGCCACGGTCTTATTGTTTCGTTTATTTTCGCCGACGTTTCGCCCACAACGTAAAAAAAAAACATCAAAATCACATATGATGATCTTTTCCATATTGTTCGTGTACTATTTTTTTGATTTTTAATTTTGTAATTGTGCCGTCTATAGTTATTTGCTACTTGTGTCTGTCATGAGCTTGTACAGTAACTTATATTTATATATATTTTTTGATCGACACCCATCGACAACCATTCATCCCATGGACTTTGTTTGTTTTCTGTTCTGTTTTGTTTTGTTTTGAACATATCTAATACATTGTAATGAGGTGTTTTGTTTTTCTCTAACGGCTGTGTGTGTATGTTGACATGTGGGTGAATGTGAGACGACACCGGGAGCGTAAGTGCGGGTCGCGAGGGTGGAAACCCCCGCGGTCCGCCGTAGCTATTTGTGTAGTAATCTGTCCTGTGTTTCTGTGTCCCCGTGCCGCCGTGTGTCCGCCACTCCTAGCGAGTTCTGGAATTCCTTTACACCGTGGTAAGTCGCCGCCAGCCCCCGTGCCCGTTACGACATCTCTGTTTGTAATCGTCTCTTTTATTTCTGTGTTGCTCTCAGTTTTTCTTATCGTTTGACGATCTCGGATCGCCGCTTGTTACAGCTTCATTTCCCTCCCTCCATTTAATGTACTTTCATTTTTTATTTTTGTATGTGTATGTAAAGTATGTGTATGTCTCGCATTAGTTTATATACGTAATTCTTTAATTGTTCGTCACCTCACACCCCTCACGCGACACACGTGGGTCCGACCCTCCTCCCTCGCAGCCATGCTATGTATCGCGCACTCATCTCATGCGTCTTCGTTGTCCGTACTGTCCCATGTTATGTTCGTTCGTCCGCGCTTTTGAACAGACTTACCTCTGCTCGCCCCGCCTGTCCTTCGCCACACACGAACAGACAAACACACAAACGAACGCGCGCGCGCCGGAGCGACGGGGGCGACCCGGAGCGCCCCCGACTCGCCGCGTACCAATCGACACACATCGGTGATGAGAGTTCGGTGTTTATTCGTCAACCTGATCCCATTGTCTGCGTCTCACTGTTTATCTGTCACCCGTCCTCTCCCGACCCGTGAACCCCTCTGTGTTGATATCCTCCTTCGCCCTGTCTATCTACACCGCCGAAGACACCTTTCCCGACCATGCTCTACTGATAACTATCGACACGCTTTCGGGGAATCGTCGTGTGAATTTCGCATCGAATGAGAAACAACCGAAACGTCAACGTAAGAGGGTAAATCAAAAAGAAATTTCGCATCGAAATGTCAAAAATCTGAAAAGCATACCAGCTTAATACCTCAATAATTTCATGAAATATCTAGCCAATGACGAATTTAACGAAATAAAATGTCTTCAATTTAATTAAAATTTATGCTACGTAGAAGCTAGTATGGAGATTCTCAATCTAGAGAGCATCCTGACTTACGCGTACATTAAAAAGTAGATGGCCACATGCGGGTCCGTTCACAATCGGATCGCAGAGGGCTCAAAAATAAGAAGAAGACGATCAAATGATATTTTAAAATCGACATTCTTAATCAATATCTTTATTTTATGCGGAGAAAGCGTACCCAGCTACTAGACTACGTGAGAGCTGACGGGAAGAAACAAATTTTCCCACAAGCAAGAATATCGTTCCCCTTTTCTTATCCAGGAAATCCACATTATAACTTCGCATAGAAGGACTGAAAACACTGCTGTTAAATTCGCCTATTAATAAACAGAGGTTCGCATCGATAGATTTCATATCTCAAAATACAGTAACCAACATTCAGCTTATAAAAGTCATGTGATAAAATGATAAAATCAACAAATTATTTATTTGTTATAAATGTTTCATTATACATATTGTGCCTACTATTGCATTTATTTGATATTTGTACATCTGATCTACAGTTTTGATTGGGTGATTTAAAGTTGAAAGCCAACAAAGTCAAAGACAATAACCCAAAGAAAATTGTTTTAAGAGAAATCCTAGAATAATTGCATTAAACATTGGTATAAATTTAGTCTTAGGATACCACTGCAGAACAAGCAGAATTAATTTATTAATACGTACATGACGTACTATTGAACATTTTTAAGATATACTTAAAAACATATAATAACTTCAAATGAAGAACTAAGATTAATATTATCAGATAATCAAAAATTTGGTCAAATCAATACCAAAAAGTCCTAGATGCAAAAGAAAAGCTTATCCCATGACTTTTTCGAGCTGAATTTGATGGTTTTTTTTTTTACATTTAACGTTAATTGATTATTACTATATTGATTAAATAGAAATATTATACTTTTTTTTTTAGTATTGTTTATAAAGCTAAATAAAGTACTATGTATATCCAATAATAATCACAATTTTTTATCACATTTAATTTAAAATTCCGATCAAGAAATGCATATGAAACTGAAAACTGTTTCCTCGATTGATCAACTAAATATTTGTAATGATTTCTTCATCGATCAATAAATTTAAAAAAATCCACATCAACAAAGAAAAGCACTGAAATGTTGTATTTGATCTATTTCCATATTTTTCATATGTTGCTCTACATACAGCCATTCAATAGTTTCCTCAAGGTATAAGATTATTTACATATTAGGTTTTCTACGCATACGAAAAGATGGATCTTCGAACAAAAAAGTCTTCCCATTATCGAATTACAAGACTACGTTTTGATCATTGTATATAATTTTGACCATTGTATTTAGACTTGTTTATAAGATCACAATAGCAATTAGATTAGTGTAAAAAGATCGATTCGTTAAAACGAGCTAAAATATCAATCGCTTTGATTGATCTTCGCCGTTGTTCCATACATTAACTAGGTATTTCATGAAATTTTTAATTGTATGCACTTATGATGTAATGAATTTCAGCTGTAATAATAAAAAATGTGACCTCCATAAGATTTTCGTATATTGCCAGATATGTTTGTATGTTTTGTTGTAATCTTTTCAGAGACCGTTGCATAATTAACATTATTTTGTAGTGATATTGCCGTGAATCAATATTGCTATTCGCTGATAGATATGCTAAAAATTACTATGTCGATATTTTTGCTTTTCTAGAAAATTGACCGGCGCTGTTTCGAAAAATTTCTTATCGATTTATCCTCGTCCGTGCGCGAATTTGTTGCGTTTTCGAAATGAATTCACACTGTGATTACCGTAAAATTTTATGGTTATTTGGAAGTGATTCTCTAAAATCATAACATCCAAGATCCTTTCGAAAATCGAAAAAAATATATACAAAAGTACGACTGCACTCCATGAATAAGTATCATTCTGATAGTACGCGAATTGTTCACATTATTGTTTGTCTACCATCGATCGATTTAACTTCTATACCACAGTCGATATTAGCTATATACATCTTTGATATATTGAATTGAACGAAACGAGTACAATTTTTATGTTATATTTTAGTTATGTTTATATGTTATCTTATGAAACTCAGTTTAGAACTCTGAAATTTGTTTATTAAAAGTATAGAATTTCTTTATATACCGCATTTATGAAGTAAGATGTTAGTTGTCGTAGTTATTGAAATAGAACAACATATATATGAAATTAGATAGCTTTGTAAATTGTGCTTGAACTATGTATCATGAAAATTACACAAAAACAATGGTGATTTACATCATAAGTCATTTATCATCACCTTGTCATGCTTGCATGCCGGACATCATTATATAATGATACCTTGTTATTTTAATTTTCTTTTTCACTCAATAGCTTTCCTTCATCCATTCAAACGTATGAATATCGTGATTCAAGTGAAAAATCACACAATTTCCACTATAATCGCCTAAAACGAGTTTACCCAATTTTGTCAATAAACCTATATAGATCATATTTTTTTATGAAATCAGCATATTTTACATTAAATCAAACCAGTTCTGAAGATGTTGACTTTTAAACAATTTTTATATTTGATCAAATCATCGTATTAAAAATATTCAATAAAATCAAACTTAAACAGCATTAAAAAGTATTCCAATAACTCTAAATAGTTCCAAGCTACAAAAATCCAAATTAGAAAATATGATCATTAGAAGCATTTAAAATCTATAGTCCATTTGATGAACAACACTCCCTGTTTGATCTTTTATCTGTATTTAAAGTGTTTTTATAAATAAAAATATTAGATAAAAACCGCGTAAATCGCGGGATGGATGTATAACAATCGAGGGAATGCTATTGTATATCAGGTGAGTAAAATATCAATATTATGAACACATACCATATAACTGCTTTAAAACGAGCCTACTATTTATTGATATACATAGAATAGCGATAGTTCGTGAAGCATTCAAATTCTTAAAAAATAATATCGTAGAAATTCATGAAAAATACACTGAGCTTATTAAAAAACCATGGAATAGGTTTTGAGATACAACAACACGTAAATCGACCACATATTTTTGAAAAATAGTCTCCAAACTAACTGATTTCTTCTTGTTTATTACCAATTGATCAAAATGTATATAATTAAATAATACATATGTATAATATCTGAAGGTTTCTCGTTCCTACTGAAGTTTATCATCTCATCAAAGCAAATTTTGTTTGGATCTCTCAATTCATAACAGTCATATTGCTACAAAACCATTTTAGATGAATAAGTCATTTGTCGTACTGTTTGATGATGTTTTTCAGACCATGACTTTTAAAAATGAAATTAATACTTATAAGAATCGTTTATGCACATCAGACGGGAGATCGTATTTTCCGATCAAATATGTGATCATGAAATTTTCTTGGTTAAAGAAATTTCCTAGAAAATGCTTATTTACAAGACCTGATATTGATTTCCTCATCAAGATCACCGCTATTTTCATCAATGACCATTATTGTTGAAATTATATCAGGATGATACGAAAAATTTGACGATATCCTGCTAAAATCGCTAATTGAGCATTTTTTTGTTAATATGACTAAAGAGTTATCCAATTTTAGATCCAGTCCTAGACGAAAAAAATAGGGAAAAAAACATCGATTCCAATTTACTATCAACAGATCGAAATGAATGCTGATGAAAAGACATCCATATTTAATGAAAAGATTCTTCACCACGAAAAATCAAACGTGACCAAATTCAAAAAACAAACTGAAAAGTGACTGAAAACACTCCATTTCCTGAATTTAGGAATTGAGGTCTCCAATTTTTATATATAAATATTATATATATAAGAAAAAAGTGCATTTTTATTAAATGTGGGACAAAATATGATGAATTTCAAAGAAATTTACGAAAGAAAAATCTGGAGGAATTAACTCAAAACGTCAACAGTCAACAATAAATATGCTTGTATTTAGAAATTTAAATATGGTTCGAGCAAATTTTAGAGCTAGTCAAATAATAGGCGAAAAGAGGAAAAATCTTTTATTGATGATTTTTCAAATCAAATTTGTTTGACTCTTTCTGAAGAAATATGTCCTAAAAAGAAAAGGATTTTATAGATATAAATTAATTTGCTTTGACTGTAGTTAGAAGAGTTGAAGATTTAGAAACTGATGTAAAGAAACAACTCAAAGAAAAGGATGAAAGCCAACAATCTGACACATATTCGTAACTATCTAAAATTAAACTCGATTATAGCATTTCATTTCCTTAACTGAACCTGAACATCTCAATGCTTTAAATAGTAAACTACAAGGACGTGATTATCTTGTTGATCAACTCCATTATGATATCAACAAAACGAATCGAAACATTCACATTTATGTGAACAAACCTTTTCTAAAGTAAAATATTCAAAATCCAATAAGATCCCTGATGTAGATGATATAAAATGAGTTCTCAGAGATACTCTAAAATAATGGGTTTATTCCTGTGTTATAATATGTTTTTATAACGCAGTTTATTTTATTATTATGGATGTTAATTATGTAATGAAATTCCTTTAAACGAAACACTCTCTGAAATCATATTATTGATTTTAATTATTGGAGTACGCCTTTAAATTTGTTTGGTGGTGTAAATTCAGCCCCTCTTTCAGATACAATTTTGAAATTCTCCAACGAATTGTAAACAGCCCTTATCTGTTGCTATTGACGATCGTGAAAGATTTTTCATTAATTAAATTCCAATATTTCCCCCCTGTTGAAATGCTAGCCTTCGCAAATATTTTTCGTGGAGTTGACAAGTAGAACAGGAACCGCAGCTCCGCCTTTGGTCTTCCGTCTTTTGCCTTGCACAGCGGTAGCCTCTCATTATCGTGTCAAATGTCACGCTGAAATTGAATTTCTGGATGACAACCAGTTTCGATCACGGCTGGTGTGGGTTTCGGCTCTCCCTCAGTCTATATCTTAGTGTGTCCCACGTAATCAAAAGGCGGATTTAGACGTCATTCGCAGAAATTAGGTAAATCATTTTGCGAAGCGATTGCTCGCCTCTTCATTTCGTATTACCAAAGGGGTTATCCAAACGTAGAGCCGAATTTGTTATCCTTATTGGGGGCAAATTTTCATGGCCTTATTTTAAATCAATCAACGCCCAGATTGTTACTTTAGGTTCCACTCGTAAGATATTAATTTATTATAGTAGGCACTTTGAAGATATATTATAAAATGAACTACCCAGTCAAACATTCGTACTTACTTCTCGTATTCACACCACCTAACACTAGTAGCTCACCTTAAAGAATTAGTAGAACAACAAGTTCACCAAGATAATGAAATTAGCGTTTCTGTAGATGAGGAGCAAAAGAAACTTTCAACGGATTTTCTAAAAAAAACTTAAGCAACTGTACAAAACAATTTAAACTTTGATAGAGGATCAAAGGCAAGACGAAGTATCATAGATGCTATCGACAACTGCTTGTTGAGCGAAACAAGAAAAGACAAACAGCGATAGATGACTTCTTCACAAAAGACAAAAAATATCAAATGAGAAAGAACCTTCTTCGAAACAAGCATAACTTCTCTACATTAACTTTTTTAGCTTCATGCAAAAAAATCGATATTAGCAATAAATGGAACGTATCTTCCAATTTAAGCAGGATCTTACTATAGCATGTGCTTAGACATTTTATGCACATATTTAAATTTATATTTAACCTGAATTTTTCTGTAAAAATTACTAGTGAATCTGAAAAAGTACTCACAGTTGGCTGGAAGAAATACTCGCACCAAGCATGACAAGTGTTACTCCATATGGATACTGCGTAAATAAGGTTTGGATGAATAAAATATTTGCAGAGGAGCTGCTTCAATATGAAACATGAAGCTGAGCGTGCCCATGGCCCTCCCTACTTTAGCTTGGAGTCCCGAATCATTCTAAGATATTTAACGATTCTTCCACTCAACAGAGATATCTACCAATGCGAGCAGATACGTGTGACAATGATTTTGTCTCACTGAGAACATTAAACGTTGAAGATTTACAAAGATGTATAGAATTATGTTCGCCGAGGACAGCTAAGGGAAGTCACTCACAAAAATGTCAAATAAGTGTGATCCTATTATGCTGCCCTGGGAGATACCTGCTGAAATGGCCCGGGGGAATGATAGCATATTATTTTAAATGAATGAAAACTCTCTGTTGCTCCAAAACGATTGATTTTGAATAGATAAACAGGAAAATTTAACGTTAGCAACTAAACTGGTTAATTGATGAGACGTAGTAATTTTTGCGGAAACCAAACAAGTCGTTGTTAATAACAACAGTATCAAATTCTTGCAGCTCAGCGTGAAAAATAGGCTGATCGGTGTGTAATTTATTGAATTGCTGCTGTCCTTACCGGGTTTTAGTAAACCTTTGTTAATTTCTAGGTGGCTGGAATTTAAGCCTCAAATTAGCCTTAAATTTATAAATAAAATAAGAATAATTCCTTCATAATCTAAGCGTTCTTTTGTGCCGTCTCACCGATGAGAATATTTTACTATTTACATTTTTGCACTGATTTAAAATACAAACATAATGCTAACATGCTTAAAATAAATCCATATTAATAAAATAAACATAATTTCAATATACATTTACTCGCATCTAAATAACGAGATTAAACGAACAATGCAAAATATTTGCCGTTCAGAACATTCTGAATATACCCGCAATATAGAATAAGTGAATTCTTATTAAAATGCTTCTATAAATGCCTTGCACATATACATATTAAATAAATTAAGCAAACAAATTAAGCTTATGGACTAATATCAGCCATCTTACTCATGCAAATCAGTTGTTAACGTCATATTAGCGGAATAAGAAAATTTAAATTTACCAGTAAATGATTTAAATTGATTCATTATAACATGTTCTCATCAATCAAGAAGATTTGCCTTGGCAAATTTAATATTTTTGTCAAAATAAATTTAAACATAAAAATATATCAAATTTAAAAATGCAATTATTTTATATTTAATACGGTGTTGCTTGAATGTGAACTAATTTTCAATGTGTCAATATTGTGAAATTGGCGAGGGGGAATTGCAATTTTTCCGAGAGTGCTCAAATCAGAAACTTTCAGTCGCGTAAATCAAAGAGCCCAGCGGGTAGTAGCTTGTAATTTTCTCTGCAGGGCGATGGAGCTGCTTTAAACAGCAAGTCAATTATCCCAAACAAGGGGACCTGCTTGCAGGGACAGGTTTGTCAACTCGAAGTCAAAGCCTTCATTATAGTATGACACAGGAAGAGGGTGAATTTGGGCTATTTGAGCCTTGTTCTTTTTTTTTGTTGACATCCCCCTGTTTTTATTATGACCAAATTTGTTGTTTTTGAACGAGCAACTTGTTAAATTAAACCAAATCGTCCAAGTCCAAATCACCAAGACGTCTTAGCTACAAGCATTTATAGCCAATTTCATGGTAATACCTATATATGTTTGATTGATGATGCGTTTAATTATACGACTATAGCCCAGATGTAATAAGTATAGAATCAATTACTTTTGCATCCAGTAATTATTTAATTTAAAAACCTAGTTTTCTGTAAATAGTGATATAATCATACATTATTTATAATATATAATTGTATGTATCATGTTATGGTTTAATATATTTTGATTTATAATATTAATATATGATTCTTTTTATGAGAAACTATTAACAAACGTATTAACATTTCATAATATGCAAACGTTATGTGCTTTGAATAGGTTGAGCGTATTAATTGACTCATCTTTTATTCACAAATAACTATTTATTTTAAAATAGTTCACATTTATTGGTATCTATTAAAATTAACACCCAAGAATAAAATTATTCATTAAAATAGTTACGCTGTATTTATTGATCAAATCTTGAAATTGTTTAATCGTCTTTATATTTGATGAAATGGTTTCTATTTAAAATTCTTCTTTACTTTTGCTTCTATGCTACTTATTATTTTCATTTAAATTTTCTTCAATCTGCATAATATTGATTTCATTTTAAAAAAAGATGTATTTAATATTTTTAATAGTTATAGTTAAACAAATAAAATCTTCTCTTATAAATACTAACTCTGTAATATTTATTTCAATCATGCGTAGATATTGGCAGATAAGCTATTTATATACATGTATATAAATTTCATTTTTTAATATACAAGATCCCTAATGCTTAAATTCATCAAATCATTCGATTTAAGCTTTTGACTGTATTCAATGAACTTACAGTCGTTAATTACATACGATCATTTTAAAGATTAACAACCTAACTTGTGTGTGCTAAGTTCGCTTATTTAAAAAATGTGCTTTGAATCATCACTAATATAATAAAAAATCATTCTTTCGTTTAAAAAATACCTCAATATTCTTATTTAATCAATACTGGGTGTTAGACGAACAATATTTTTGAGAAATTATTGCATGAATCCATAAACTTATATAATAGCATGATGCATCATAATTTTTTTATTCGCCTTGTATGCACTTTGAACATCTTGCTGTATGAGATTTATTTTTAATCGATAACAAAATGGAAAGATCCTCATCTGCCTAATTAATATTATTGATATTATGTATACCGCTTGTATGATACAAAACTATTAAAAAATGTGTACATAAAATGTTTTTGTACAAATAATATGATGTGTATATTAACAAAATACATATAATTGTATGCACTTCGTTACTATTTATATATTGTCTTTAAAAGCCTTTCTGTAAGTAAAATTTATGTGTAATGACTTTTCCCACTTTATTATAATTTTGACCGTTGAAAGTGCAAGCAAGACAAATAAAATGATTTCTATGTAGATCAATATGAGTTCAAGAAGCACTAAAATTTGATTTTTTAATTTATCTTTTTTATTGTTAATTATATTATATATTACATTAATAATCAATCTAAATATTACCATCAATCTAAAAGCTATAAATACAAAGTATAGATTTCAATAGGGATAATAAATAATAATTTGGAAAATAACGTCACTTATTGATAATCAATAAATGCCCAATGAAAATGTAAAATTTTCTTAGAGCTCTTCGCTTTTACAAAATCAAAATTCAAATATTCATAAGAATAATTTTGAATACGTAACAGGAAATTTAAATAAACCGCTTTAAAAAATGAAAGGATTGTTAAATATTACTGGTTGCGGTTCATCTTTCATAACGCTTACAACATCAATATTTGATTAGAACAACACTTTCTCGTTTGATCGAGTGTTAATAATGGTTTCTTAAAGATATTGTGCAGCACACAATTTTTAAAAGCCATTCAACACCAGTGCAAAAAATATTCAATGGATCATGGAATTCATTTTTAAGAATCTGTGTGAAAAATGCATCATATCCGCTAAAATTCATTATTTTCATTTATTGATCAATGTTGTCGGCACTTAAACCAAGTTAATTCTGGCATCCGTTTACAGTATTAAATTCTATATCATCTCCATTGAACATATATTCTTTCGCTTCAATCCATATTTACATATAGTTACTGCAAGATATGAAAATTTTGCATGAAAACATTTTTTATTTTTTTCACTGATGGGTTTTGCAATTTAAATCATTTTTTTTTAATTTTTGGACAATATTATCACAATAAGAAATATATAAATAGTATATAGTATTGTTGATTTTTTCACAAACATTTTATAACAATCAAATATTTCTTATAATTATCCAAAAAAATACGATTTACATAAATAAACATATTTTTGAGGATCATAGAGATTTAGAATTTATTTTGTCTCTTAATAAAAGTTTTTTTCTTATTACCTAATGCATTTATCACATTTTTTACCTCAAATAATGAAAAATAATCTTTACATAAATGTTGTTACATATACCCTGATG
Organism: Stenopsyche tienmushanensis; assembly: GCA_008973525.1. NCBI lineage: Eukaryota > Metazoa > Arthropoda > Insecta > Trichoptera > Stenopsychidae > Stenopsyche > Stenopsyche tienmushanensis. The sequence continues at coordinate 703,820 of WACJ01000059.1, forward strand.
AATTAAACGTTTATTTGCTTGTTTATATTAAAAAGTACTCATTGGAGACTCACTGTATTTATTCATGATTGAAAAATTTCAAAATTATATTTTAGCCGAGTATCTGTGATGAGAGGTCAGGTGTTGACGTCGCAAGGTCTAGGAATAGTTGGCATCAGAGTAGCTGTTGACAAGAATACAAAGTTTGGTTTCACTCTCTCACGACAAGGAGGATGGTATGAACATTGTACTTGATATTTTCAAGTATCAACTTTTAATTGAGTCAATTCATATGTTCATTCTTATTTGGTATAATGAAGGATCCGTAATTTTTAAACTAACTCTATTATACTTGTACTTCATCATAGGTTTGATTTTCTTGTGAATGGCGGTGGTGCTGTTACGCTTCAATTTACACGTTCACCTTTTAAACCATCGAAAAGAACTGTGTTTGTTCCTTGGAATCAAATAGTTGTTTTACCTCCGGTATATATGGAACTCGCTAGTGATGATGAACAACGGTCAGAACAGTAAGATAAAAATGCTGTCTACACTCTTTTAATATAACCATCGGAACAAATAACACTAAACCACATACATGGTATGGCCTTAATTTTTTTAGGATAACTCCAAATCATCATTTCGGTTTGGGTTTCCCTGGTCTTTCATCATCGATATTCTCTCAAGGCACTGAACCATGTCTTGCACATGATCATGAACTTCTATCACCACGATTAGCTGGCACTTGGGCTCCTCACACTGTTGGAGGTCAACCTGGTCGTAGCTTAATTTTTGCAGAAACACAGGTATAACTCAAAATTTACATGTTATTAATATGTTGTTATTGTACACAAATTACAATTCCTTAAAAAAATATTTTCAGATTGTACAAGAATCAATTCCTATTCCTGGTTCGGATTTACATCTTATGTACCAATCATCTCAAGCTGCTGGCTATTTGAGTACAGTGCATATGAAACTTACGCATGATGTTATTCCACCTACTTTAACACATGTGCATGTTAGAGTCGAAATTGAAGGATCTCTTCATGTAAAAACATACGAAGCTGATCCAAATTTAACGCATACTTTTGCATGGAATAAACGAAATGTGTATAAACAAAAAGTATATGGCATAGCACTTGCAAAAATATCCATCGGTTATCAACATAACAATTGCCGAGAAGCAGTTTGGGAAACACAAACCGCTACATTACAAGGCTGCGACGTAGATATTTCAGATATAGGTGGATGGGGATTAGATATTCACCATCATTACAATTTCCATGAAGGTATTCTTCAAAAAGGTGATGGATCTACTCTACACCTGAAGCAATACCCTCGAACTGTTCAAGTAATTATGGGCACTGGATTACAAAGGCCGTTAACGTGCCCCGATCATTGCAATGGTAAGGCAAAAGATGCGAAGCTTCTAACGCCAGTCGCATTAGCATCTGGCCCAGATGGTAGTTTATATGTCGGTGATTTTAATCTTATCAGAAGAATAACTCCTGAAGGAACAGTGCATACTGTTTTACAGTTAAGGTATATATAAGCTGATATTTAATATAAATATGTACCTATATTCAATATTAACATTACTAAACCATATTTTATATTTCCCACATTGCAGTGCAACACAAGTTGCATATCAATATTACCTGTGTGTTTCACCTGCCGATGGACACTTGTATGTTTCTGATCCGGAAAAACATCAAATTTTAAGAGTTTTATCACTTGAAGCTGTAAGAGAACCATCAATTAACGTTGAAGCAGTTGTTGGAAATGGTGAACGATGTATACCTGGTGATGAAACCAATTGCGGTGATGAAGCTTTAGCCATTAAAGCTAAATTATCTCATCCCAAAGGTATATTTAAAATTTATATGATTCATTAACATGTTTATATTTATATTATTATATTAACAATTATTGTTTTTTTCAGGATTAGCCATAGCAGCTGACAAAACTATGTATATTGCTGATGGAACCAATATAAGAGCAGTTGATCCAAAAGGAATAATTCATACTATCGTTGGTCATCATGGACACCATAATCATTGGAGTCCAGCTCCGTGTACTGGTGCTATTCCGGCTCATCAAGCTCAACTTCAATGGCCCACTGGATTATCTCTATCACCTTTGGATGGATCATTGCATTTTATAGATGACAGACTTGTACTAAAACTAACGCCCGATATGAAAGTTAAAGTCGTCGCTGGAACGCCTTTACATTGCAGATCTATTGCCAATAATCCAAATAATGAACCACACGATAAAAATGAACATGTAAATTCAACCGCACTGGAAAACAAACATACTAATATCTTAGGAACCGTTTTATCGCTATCCTTTGCACCTACGGGAGAACTTTACATAGCAGAAGCGGATTCAAGAAGAATTAATTCGATTAAATGCGTTGATACCGCAGGAAAAATCACACTATTTGCCGGAAAACAACTCGATAAAATAAGAGATTACATGTGTGAGTGCAACTCGAGCTCTCCAACAACGAGCAATCCGCAACTCCATAGAAATGCTGATCAACTTACTATGACTTGCCCTTGTATATCTAATATTGAAGAGCCCACTAGCAATGCTGAGACACTTTTATCCTCAAATGCTAAATTCCAAGCTATATCGGCCCTTTCAGTATCACCAGATGGTGTTTTAAACGTAGCAGATCAAGGTATAAAATACTCAAATTCTAATGTGCATTAACTATTTATACTATACATCAGCTAATACAAATTATTTCATTGTAATTTTACAGGATCACTACATATATTGGCTTTGAAGCACTATTTACCTAGTCATGATGAAAGTGGAGAATTCCGAATTCCTTATCCTCCTACGTCAGAAATATATGTATTCAATCGATATGGGCAGCACGTTTCAACAAAAGACTTGGCATCGGCTAAAACACGTTACTCATTTTTATATTCAAAAAATACTAGCTTTGGCAAATTGTCGACTGTTACTGATGCTTCTGGAAATAAAATTCAATTTTTACGAGATTATAGCAATTTAGTGAGTTCCATTGAAAATACTCAAGATCACAAATCTGAACTAAAAATGTCCGGTATTGGATTTTTAACAAAGCTTATAGAAAAAGGAAGATCAGAAATTGAACTTGATTATGATAGTAACACCGGTCTACTTAACAGTAAATCTGGGGTGTGTATTCAAGATATTTCTTTATATTTTTTTAATTTCCCGTATATAATAATATTTTATTGAAAATTGTTTTTTTATTATTTTTAGGGTGGTGAAACATTTATTTATGAATATGATGATTTAGGAAGAGTCACTACATTAAAAGTTCCAACTGGTGAAGTGATTAATATTGCATCAGGTTTGAGTAAGAGTCATGGGCTTCTTGTTGAAGTGACAAATCCTGTAAAAGCAATCATTGTTAATGAAAAGCAACATCGATCTGAACTACTCATGCGAGGACAAAACTCCAAATTATTAACAATTAAGAACGAAGAAGAGTGTATAGATGCCAGTATTTATTCTAATGATACATTATCTATTACTACTCCCTGGGGAGGAAAATTAGAAAGCACAGCTGCAGCCAAACATCCATTGTTGGAAGCAGCTCTCCCCGTCGAAGCAGAAATGTTGCGTATGTGGTCACACCAAACGACTACATTTGGTGAAAATATTGTTAATACCATGTCTTCTGTATATACTCTCGTTGGCGATGTGAGAAATCCACAACAAACTCTAAACCGTGAAATATGGGTCAACGGTTCCAAAGTGCTTGCTATAGAATTTGATCAATTCACTAGTAAAGAAACATTCTATGATAGAGACCGTCAGCCTTTATTAGTAATTAAATATGACCCAGCTGGTTTACCACAATCATTTGTTCCTTCGGATGGATTTGCACCACTAAATATTTCCTACGATCGATTTAACCGAATAGATGGTTGGAAATGGGGAAGGGCAGAAGAAAAGTATAGCTATGATCGCCATGGATTATTATCTGAAATCACAAGGCCTATAGATGGAACCAAAATAATCTCCTATAACGAATGGAATCTAATATCTAAAATAACGCTACCAAGCCAGAGAGGATTTTCTTTGTTATATGATGAAGACGGTGGACTAAGACATGTTACGTTACCTAGCGGTACTAAGCATTCATTCAGTGTGCAGCCATCACTAGGATTTTTACGCGTCACTTATACGCCTCCAGGATCATCGCGTTCTTATCTAAAACACTATTCACATTCAGGTGCTCTTTTACAAACTGTATATCCAGGAGACGGTGCCCGCATCGTTTATCGCTATCATGGATCAGGAAGATTAGCAGAAATAGTCCACGGAGATGGAAGAACTGAAATAAAATATTCAAAACTTACCGGAATGCCCAGTGAAGTTCTTCATACCGAAAGTGATATGGATTATCGCTGGGACTACCAATATACGGGAGGTCTTTTAATGGAAGAAAGAATTGATTTTGGTGCCAAAACGGGTCTCAGTAATGCAAAGTTTACTTATGAATATGATTCAAATTATCGAGTAACATCAGTGCAAGGACGCATTGGTGGACAAACGCTTCCGTCACATAATTTAGCATACAGCAGCAAAACCGGTAGTCCGGAACAAATTAATCCATTTAAAATATCGCGACTCAAGCATAATGAAACTATTGTCTTTGATGGGACTGCTATATTTTCGCGAATCGTTGATGAACGATTTTTAGAAAAGCAAATTTCAGTTACTATTCACAGAATTGAAGTTTTTAGAATGGAATTTTCCCATGATAGCCATGGCCGAATATCACAAACTCGTACATACACAAAGAATGTAGGTGTTAATGCATACACCAATGTGAAAAATTACACATGGGATTGTGACGGTCAACTTATTGGTATTGAAGGTCAAGAGCCATGGGGTTTTAGATATGATGATAATGGTAACATGCTTTCATTAAATTATAAAGGTAATACAATACCAATGGAATATAATGCAATGGACCGGATAGTTAAATTTGGTGAAGGTCAGTATCGTTATGATAATAGAGGACTTGTTTCACAAAATGCAAGGGAAGAACATTTCCAATATAATGCTAAAGGTCTATTAGTTCGAGCCACAAAAAGAGGTCGCTTTGATGTGCGTTATTATTATGATCACTTAGATAGGTATGAAGCGGTTTTTTATTATATTCGACTACTAATTCCCATTATAGATCATTTGTATTTATTGTTATTGTTGTTTTTAGATTGGCAACTAGAAAAGATAACTTTGGTAATGTTACTCAATTCTTCTACATAAATCCAGAGAGACCTCATGAAGTTAGTCAAATTTACTCTCCGAGAGATGGCAAACTTATGACATTGGTTTACGACGATCGAGGTCATTTAATATATGTCCAGGTAAACTTTCAAAATACATATATATATTTATATAGATTAAAAATTGGTTATCTTACCTTTTAAATGAATACATTTTATTTTTCAAAGGTTTATCGACACAAATACTACTTTGCTACTGACCAATGCGGTACACCAATAATGGTATTTAATCAATATGGAGAAGGAATCCGAGAAATGATGCGTTCACCATACGGACATATAGTATACGATTCTCACCCTTACATGTATCTACCAGTTGATTTTTGTGGTGGTTTGCTAGATCAAGTAACAACTCTTGTTCATATGCCGAACGGAAAGGTTTATGATCCATTGATAGGTCAATGGATGTCACCTTTGTGGGAAAATATTGTGGAAAGAGTAGCAAATCCCACTCACTTAAATCTTTATAGATTCAACGGAAATGATCCGATAAATCTTAAACAAGCAAAAGAGAAACCAACAGGTAATTATTCAATTTACCAAAATATGGATATCACTATATCGACTAGTTTTATTTGACCACTTTATTTGAAAACGTTTCAGATCACTTAAGCTGGCTTAATCGACTAGGGTACAATCTTAAAAGCTTAGCTCCACAACTGTTTCCCGATGAATTACCAGGAGGTTCTGTATTACCACCGATCACTAGACAACCAACTATATGGGGCAGTTATAGAGAACCATGGTCTCTTCAAATGCCTTCTCTTCTGTCAAATATACCAGCTGTTAATGTAGAGTCTGGTTTTGTATCATTCTTAACCTTGCGTACAATGTCTGATGCAAAATCATTATCAGCACCGCCAAGATCTGCCCTCAAACAAAATGTAATGGATTTAGTTCCAAAGAAAATAGGTGCTGCATCAGATCCTCCGTTCGGCAAAGGTATTTTAGTATCCAGAACTCCTCACGGTCAAGCAATCGTCTCAAGCGTGCCCGCTGCCAATGCTATATACAAAGATGTCTATACATCAGTATTTAACAGATCCAACATGCTGCCTTTTACATTCGTCGTTCATAGTGCACAGCAAGATGCATTTTATTTTGTAAAAGAAGAGACATGGAGAGCAGCTGAAGACAGACAACAATTAAAAAGAATGCAAGGTCAAGTCAATACAACTTTCCATGAAATACCAAGAGAAAATGGCAGCGGTAATAATTATCTTGATGTTAAAATTCATGGTGTGAATGCCGTAATCAATCTGCGATATGGAACAACGGCTGAAAAAGAAAAACAAAGACTATTACATCATGCTCGTATAGCTGCCGTGCGAAAAGCATGGCATAGAGAAAAAGAAACACTTCGAAATGGATTCTTTGGAAGTCTGGAATGGTCTCCTTCGGAAGTCGAAGAAATTCAAAAGCAAGGATTTGCGTCCAATTACGAAGGAGAATATGTGCATGATATACAAACTTATCCAGAATTAGCAGAAGATCCTTTCAATATTCGATTTATAAAGAAACAAACAGATCAATCAAAAAAAAGAAGAAGGAAAAGACAAAGTAAGGATCGTAAGAAACCTTGTGAAAACCAGAGACTTAATAATCACTCTAACTGCTAGTCGTAAATTTGGATTTCATTATCAAAATGATATGAAGAATTTAATTATCCCTTTTTATCAAAAGACTCGATTTTAAAAATTATTTTTGAAACAAAGACAATTTTCTTTTTTTATAAAATATGAAAAACCAAAGTATATTTGTGTATTCAAGATGCCAAAATTTTGTGAGAAGCGAGTGAATGAGTGCGTGCAAAATATATTTGTGATTAACTAAATTATATAGTGAGTTTAAATGAAAATGTATTATTTTAATCTGTAAATATTATAAAAAAACAACAACAATCATGTGATGGAAAACACACAACTTTGTTATCAAACAAAGTTTATCTTTGATACACCAGTGGTTTTCTCTGTACTGTATGTCAAATATATTTTTACTAATATTCCGTTTTGTTTGAATTGAATAGTGAAGCTTTAAATTTTACTCATAAGTAGTTAGGAATTTCATTGAATTGACTGCTGTTTACATTTTGCCTACGTAAATATATAGAATATAAAACCTCTCTAAGCCATTGTATAGGTACGGTTTCACATTGTAAAAGATTTAAGTTAAAATTTAAAACCGATGTTTTTTCTCAATTAAGCACACATTTAGTTTGCTATTTTTATTTTATTATTTTCATCCACATGCGTATATAATTTAATAGAATACTATACAGCTATGAAATTTGATTGTTCACTCACTATTTCTTATGGAAAGACGTTTTATACTTTTTATATGTATTATAAAATCATTACACGGCTAAAAATGCATTAACAAAAAATATTGAAAGCGAATACAAATTTATTTTGTTCTCAGAATATTTCCTCAAAAATTGAATACGGATATGTCCCTTTTTGTGCCAACGCCAGGGTATATATCGTCATTTTTTTACTGAAAATCAAAGACCACGGTACTAAATTGATATATAAATGAGAAAGCCACTGTTATATATAAGTACGAATTCGAGAGTCAAAACTCTTATAGATAGCATTGTTGGAGAAAGATAATTAATATTAATTGGACTGATTTATTATACTATTATATAAATGATTGTGTACCATTATTATTATGTATTATCATTATTATTTATTTGTTAACTATTTGCCAGTGCTTTATCAACGCCCATTATAGAATAACAACTATGATTCAGGAAATAATTGTGCCCAATGTAATAATAAGTACTTAGAATAGTTTCGGATAATCCTGAATATTCATGCGGGCAAAATAGGCCAACTCCTTCCTTTTATACACACTTATGTATATATATGTTTATGTATGTATGTATATGTATATATATATAAATATATGTTTATTGAGTTGTAAACTATAGAGTCTTACTTGTGTAAATCATTGTTAAATCGGATAAAAATATTTCTGGCCGTGTTTGACGAAAAACAGTCATTAATGTTTTCCTATCATAGTTTCCGTGACTTCCACAAATAATACCTAATAATAAACGACTTAATCCATATATATGTTTTACATATATTTTATTGTATGTATGTATAATACAAATCTTTATATCGTGTAATATTTTTTGTATATTAATGCGCTTTATATTTTTAAATCCTTTAATTATTGTATAGATTGAACATATTATTCTACAGCGAGTTCAGATATAATTTCATGATTTCAATTGGCTTTTATTATGAATGTTTTTAGAGTCAATATTTAATTCTTTAACGCTTGAAAATTACATCATATTTTTGTAGAATGATGATTGTTTTAAAGCAATTAAATGGATGGAACATTATAAAATCGGTGGATCTATTATTGTTGCAGTCGTCAGTTACAACGAAAACTGAATATTCTTCTCTTCATCCTCAAATATAGCAAGATCTAATCGGTTTCTCATCATTCTTCTTCTTGACAAAATCCTGCTAGCTTTAGGATTCCAAATGAATTCTAAGTGCTTTAACACATAATTCAGCATTCCATATTGAATTATATTCATCATTTTCCAAAACGTTAACATCTTTGTGACTTATAAATTAAGCGCAAGTTGAAAATCATCCTATATTCTAGAATAGGAATGAAAACGATCTATTTTCAACCATTTTAAAATATAATAAAAAACATTTGTACTTTCATAAATTTAGTTTTTATACAGCACTCAAGTGTTAAAGATTTAAAATTGAGATATTCTAGTTTATTCACAGTTAATGTATGTGTTTTCATGGTATTAAGAAGTAATTTCTATCTCTAAAGACTAAAAAAATTGCTTAATGTACGCTTACAAACATTATTTTTTATATACACTAAATTTAGATGCATGAAACACTTCTGTTAGTATCTATCATAATATATAATTTGGTGTGTTATAATTCATGGATTAAAATATAGAAACTGTATTTAACGTTATTTATTTTCTGTGTCAAAACATTGATGTGTTGTATTACATTACTACTAATAACATGTGTTGTTTACGAAAAAGATGTTGTTTACCAAATAATTACTCAACTCTCCCTGTGTACCATTAAATGTATTTTATTTAGATGTTCCAACTATTATTATACCTGCACAAATGCAGTATTTGTGTAAATTACTTTCGCTTATCGGTGAAAAGAGAAGGCAAACAAATCTAATTGTGTATATAAGTTCGATATTTATTTTATTTGTTTTAACCGGGGCACAACTTTCTCCAATATTTGTCCATATATTTTGTTGTATTTTAACGCACCTTTAAGATGATGTTAAAATTTGATGATATAATTTTACATAGTTATGTATTTCTATAATGAAATATATTTAAAAGTGAGGCTTTTCTAAGAAGATAATATGATGTCTTGCAATGTATGGAAATAATTCACATAATAATGTTCACATCTTAATAACGATTTTTTTACTGAGAGACATAAAACATAACTATTTCCAAATATATAATACACCATAGAATTTTTTTTTAACAGAAAAAAGTAAGCATTTAAAATATTCACTCTTTCACGGTGAATTATTATCATACTAAATATCAAAATTTGAAACACAGAAGTCATCATCGCTTCTTACAAGGCAATTTATAACATTACTAACTCAATTTGATTCACACAAGAGAAGCTTCATGTATATTTTTACAGGTTTTTCTATGCAAACGTGCAGAGTCAACTCTCAAATCAAATACAAAAAGCATTCAGTAACTATGAATATTTTCATGCACATAAACATTTCATCAAATCTTGGTTTTATGCAACATTAGTATATACATTACGTTGACTCTGTTTATATACGGATACACGTACATACATACATATTTTAAAAAAAACCTGCACTATAAAAAATGTATGTGACCATTAAATTCTCTTCGTTGTTTAAGATCATCAATCTTTATGTTTTACGAAATTAATCATGCCTTAAATAATGTAATTATTTTAAATTAATATACACACAATTTTTAAACATTATTGTTTATTTAAATTTTCTGCCATCCAAATATAATGTAAGTATAAATAGGTTTGGTCTAAGCTGTCCAATTCATTGTCATCATAAAATATAATAGAAAGTAACATAAGTGTTTTAAATAAATAAATATATACATATATATTAATAAATTAAATTTGTTTTTTAACGTGTCTTTTATTTGTTAGCCCCTTAGCTATACATACATACATATGTGGCTCACACAGCCCTATACGAGAGCCCCTGTCACCATTTTCGTCTGTACCCCTCCAAATAAAATTTAATAAACGTAGACAAGGTCTTCTGATAGGTCTGCTGCCACTCGGTCCCAAATATAATATGGTACAAGGAACTCTGTGAGTCCTTTAACTATGACTGACTTAATATCTGGCTAGAAAATCACAAAATCTATACATATTTTCAAATTCATAAACCAGATAAAAGTGATCCCTTTAGAAAATTTCCCATTATTTCCATGCATCAAATTATCTATACATTCAATAACAATTTAACATAATTTTCACAATTCATAACTAATTGCTATTTAATATCAACATGGTCAATATACACATGGGTCTGTTTTTATGCGATTTTGAAGTTATGCAGTTTTCAAAAATAATGGAACCTATCCTTCATTTTTCTATAGCTTTTTTTATGCGAATGCAAATTACAAAAATCTAAAATTAACACAAGTGCAAATTACATCCATTAAAGTGTGAGTGTATATAGGGCGATGTGTGTATAGAACAAAATTGCCGGTCTCTTGATAAAAAACTGGCAATTTTGTATTACTTGGCGAATGGACAAAATCTTATCAAGATAATTGGGGAAATCAACCATAAGAGCAATCAAGAAAAATGAAGTCGCCATCAGAAAATCAGTAATCAATGGCACAAAATTAAGCTCAAAATTTACATTGTATTTAATAGATTCTTATTGGAAAAAACAGAAAAAGCACTTGTAATGAACTCATAAAAAAGCAAGCAGAATTCAAACTCCAACGTGAGCTTAAGAATTACATGTCTTCATATCACGAACTGCATAAAAAATTAATGATTAAATCGTCGCAAAATTTAATCACCAATCACATTTTAAAAAAGACTATTTCAACACAGAAGGATGTATTGTGTTTTTATTTGTATTAATTTTTTATAAACCTTTTTTATGCGATTTTTGGTACATTCTATCACATTTATTTGAAGTTATGCGGTTTTTAAAAATAATGGAACCCATCCGTCAGTTTTCTATGTAGTTCCAAGTCTTTTTTTATACGCAACTCCCCGTGGAACGTATCTATCGCATAAAAACAAACCTGAGTGTATATACAAATAAATATGTGGTTAAGATATTATAAATATAAAGCATTATTAAAGATACACATTAAAAAATCCTCGATTTATTTTATCTTAGGCTGTAATCAGCAGAGGGTATACTACACATATTTCATAAAACTCAGAAAATATATAAGCTACAAAATGCAATATAGCCAAAAAAAATTTAATATAAAATATATTCCGTTCATTTCAAGCAATGTAAAAGATATACAGTTTATACTGACATTTTGAGGTGAAGAGGCAGAAAGAGATTTACTATCCTATGCCTTATTTTCTTTTTAAGATTAATTAATACTGTTATGGATTTTTGAGAGTGGTAATATCCTTGTTGTGTTTGTGCTGGTGATGCAAGAAAATTCTTCTTGTTAATTTAAACAAAGTTTCTTCGGATGATTCTTTATTATTGATACAGTTTACAGAAGTAGACAAATACAACAGTGATCCATCTAAGTGCTGTTGCAACATTAAGAAAGTAGTGAGAGTCCTGAAGGACTGCTGTGGAGAAATTACATGATGATTCTATTGAAATGATTCGATAGAAAATTACCCAAAAAAATGACTTGTGAATGTGCCATCTAAGCACCAGCACTAGTTTAACAGTAAAACTGTCGGCTTGCAAAAATGGAAAATGTTGGGAGGGGAAATAACAAGAATGACGAAATATAAAAATGTAGACGAAAAATGCATAAAAATTTAGGTAAGACAAAAATTGTTATGATGCAATTTGCATAATAGACAAAAATAAGGCTCATTGACTTTTAAAAAAAAGCAAATATTTGCTGTAACGAAATATGAATGGTAGGCAAAAACAAAGCGCATTGTAATTTTAAAGAAGTGGCAATAATAAGTTAAGTAATATTTGGGTATATAACAACACGTTAAAATTAAAAATTCATAACTATTCTAAATTGTTAACCATTTCAAATTCGAAAGCGTTATAAAGAATTTTTAAAAAATAACGTCAAATCGTCGATCCAAATTTTTTTTAACCATAAATATTAAATTAGAAGCTTGTTTTATTTTGACTTGTTTTGTTTTAAACAGGTAAGAAATTATTAAACTGACAACATTGGCCATAAGTCAGCATAAATCATTTATGTGCAGATATTGATTCAATTTAATCGAAAGCATATCTCTTATTATTTTTTTAATAATAATATTTATCTGTTTGTCCTTTCATCGCTTATTTATTATTTGAAGTGTTTTTAAATTACGTGTAAATAATAATATGTATATTTACAAGGGAAAATACAACACGAATGTTATAGTTTTTATTATACTTGAGTGCAATATAAGTATTATAAAAATATGCACGATGTTTTATCGTTTTGATAACATCATTTTTGCAATTGTTTTAATTTTTAATTTATTCACGCACTATCATTGTTCAAAATTTAAATTGGCATTGATTGAATTATAATTATGGCTTTAAATCTAAACCATTAAAAATCCTATTGGCAAAATTAAATCTAATGACATCAAAATATTGATGATTATTCTAAAAAAATAATATCAAACGTTGATGGTCATAATTTTGGTTGTTATTATCATAGATTGTGTCAAATGTGAGTGATTGTGTTGAAGGAGTTTACGTTGCATAGAACAGCAATGGATAAGGATTGTGTGATTATTATTGACGATAGTCCTCCTAAAAGTAGTGTTGAGAAGATTTATGGAATTGTTACATATCAAGAGGCTCCTGTCAATAGTGTGTCAAAGGAAATCAATGAATCCTTAAATTCTAAGAAAAATGTCGACTGTATCATATTGGACGACGATGTTGATGAAACGAATAACACTACGAAGAAACCCGTAAATAATAACAAAGAACTTCTTACTCCGTTGTTTGCCATTGATGAACCTCTGAGTGATATTTTGAAGGAAGATACGCAGGAGTATTGTAACGAAAACGCTGAATACAGATGCAAGTTTTGCAAGAAACTATTTTTCGCTAAAGAATCGTTAAACGTTCATGAGTTGGAACACTTCAAACAAAACCTACAAAAACGCATCAGAAAAAGAAAAAAACTATCACATACTTGTGAATTCTGTAGAGATACATTTGCTGATTTATTGATGTATAAATGGCATCTTGCGGAGTGCTTTGAAAGATGCTCTGATCAAGAAGGCATAAATAATAACACTAAAAGGAAGAAATATAAATACTAAAGCAGCATCAAGACTGAAAAATTGACAGCAGGTACTATCTACATAATTGGGAACAATGTCCCAAGACACTTCAGGATTATTGAACCATTTCTATATTATATTATGTTTCATAAATACAAAACATTGATGAAACCATTACGTTAGATTTATAGTATATAGATGTTTGTTTATTATTTATATGTTTATAAATATATTAGCTATTTTAATATTATATTTTATCCATTCGTTATTTTAGTAGTTTATATTTTATTAAACTATATCATCTCCATAATATCTGATCATTTTGTGTGTGGAAAATTTATTCTACAATAGACAAAATTTAAAGCATAAAGTGTTATTTAAAAATAAGAAGTTGCTCAACTTAAAGCTTTTTTTGTGAAATGTGCTTTTTTAAGAATATGATTCTAAAGTTTTATTTATCTTTATAGTTTAAAGTAAATGTACCTTTTCCTTCTTAATACTACACTTCGCTGATATATGTAAATTTTATCAAACCTCGTATAAGTGATATTGTAGACATTTTACTTCTTTGTGTCAATAGACATAATTTGATGTTTGTAAACTTAATTATACAAAAGATAAAATCTCATGGGCTTTGTGTGCATATGGAATTATTGTTCTGATTGGTTCATGCTTATTTTCTATTTATGTATTGCTAAATCCTCACAATATTGATATTGTAATACAAATTGGAAAGTTTGAATATGAGTAATATTTAAATTAATTAAGGAAAATAAATTTAGATTATGATTAATATACTATAAACTAATAATCATTATATTTGCATGTTTTTAATATATTTAATTCCAATATATATTGCATGCATGACATGTCAGTATCAAGCATTTCAACAAAAAACCTACAAGAACATTATTAGAATAGGAAGGAAAAGGATAATGTTATTATCTGTTATACTTTTTGTATAGTTTAAATCATTTCTCTTTCTTTTAATTTGTACTGAGGTCTCGTACTGAACTAATTGGTTTAAACAAATCCAAATAAAAATCAATAAACGCAAACAAAACACCATATTTTATTAAGAATTCACCCTTAATCAAACTACTTTTATATTATGTATTTTTACAATGTTTCTTTTATCCATAAAATATACAGTATATTTTATTTTAACATTGTGGGGACTTTTTTCTCAATGATTGGTTTCGTTTCTTTGTATATTTTGTAGATAGCAGATATGAATATACACATAAATATGACTTTAAATCAAAAATATGTTTACAAGGTGTAAATAACAGTGTTTGAATGTTTTTTTTTGTTAATTTGTTATATAAATGTTTATTTATCTTCCAGACCACTTTATCAGACTTGTACGTACTAAACATTTCAACATATTGGATAAAAGTTAATACAAATAGATAACTAATCACATTACTATAAATTTTGTATTATACTAGTTTTATAGTAATGTGATTGTGTAATAGTTTTTTATTTGATTTAATAGCAATGGCCTAATATGTGAACCTTATTAATATTTTTTCATAACATTTTTATGTAAAATGTGCAATAATATAGTTTTTAGGATATACTGAAAGCATCTATTAAGGGGGGAAACCAGTTTAGGAGACAGATTTTTTAGTGATTTTCGTGATTTTTTTAACAGGGAAAGAATAATTAGAATTTGGTTAAACTTAGAGAATATCTTATTAATATTTTAATAAATAAATTATATGTTTTAGGAGTGTCTTAACAAAATGTTACGATTTTTTACCATTTTTTTGCACCTTCCTTGCAATAAAAATCGCACTTTAAACAGTAATATTATCTCAGAATTAGCTTCATGTCGATTAGAATTAAGTATAAAATCTTTATACAAATATTTAAAATAATTGGTTTACAACTTTTTGAGTTAGAGTTCCAGCCAGTTGAAATAAGATTGTTTTGAGAGAAACGCGTTTGAAAATAAAATTACCGAAAACGGGAAATTAAGGGCAGTAATAAATTATATAAATTACCTAGCGGCTAATCAGCTATTTCAGCCACCATATATCAAACCTTCGTCGTCTTTATATGCATAATTTTGCATCTCTTTTCGAGCTTCCTTGGTCTCTGCTGCGCTGCGTCTATTCTGTCAGTTAACGCGCTGCTCATCCATTTGTCATGCATAATTAGAACTCTGCTAGCCAACAAGTACTTTTAACTTGTTCATTATCATTAAAAGTGCTGAATTCCCTTCATTGAATAAGGCAACGGAAAAAATGCTGCAACCTCGATTACTTTTAAGCCAGAATTTAGGTGATTTGGAGCCAATCGCCATTTTTAATTAAGCCAATCGCGAATTTACAAATATAGAGCTAGGTAGTGAACAAGGGTCTACTGTGCAGCCACTCCGTACTACGTGTTGCGTGCCCCAGCACCGATTTGCGTTCATTATAGTGCTCGTAACATCGGAGAAAATCGGAATTTTGTTGTGAAACTTTGAAAATATATTCTTGAATAGTTTTACTAATAGATAAAATAAATAAAAAAACGATTTTTCTAACCGTCTAAACTGGTTTCTCCCCTTAAGTGTTTAAAGTTCACGAGCTAGCTAACATTAAGTTAAACTAACTGGAAAAATATCTTCTCAAAATAAAATTTTCATTGTTTTAAATGGAATTGAATTATGTTTTTCAATATGCTATATTATAAAAATAAAATGAATCATGTGGTGCTTTTGCAAATTTAATGTGATAATTATGTGGCATCCGATGATTTTTAAATTTAAATATAAACTATATTGCAGCGGAATCTCATTACTTTAACATTTAAATCATTGGCCTATCACAATATTTGCTTTTTGATCTTACACAAATGTGATTGTATGCAAATGCGATCCCGGATCTGTGTGACTTATTATAAAATATGTAAATAGTTGCATTATACAGATTCTCAAATCCAAAAGGTCTTACAAATTAGAATCTTTCCATATTTATGGTTCCTATATGTGTAATATATTGCTGAATTATTTTGCAAGTATGGCGCTTTCATTGTGTTTCGTATAGAAAATATTAGACAAACTGAATAAATATATTTATAGACTTAAAATTAATCTATAAGTTCAATCTTCGAATACTTTATTTTTTAATTTAACTCGTTTTTAAAATAAATGCAATGTTAAAATATGTATTCATTTTTAAAACAAAGTAGTTTCCCTGCCGGATCCTAGTGTAATGTCATACAAATAGTTCTCTAAAAAAATAGTTCTTATTGAAGTTTTAAATTGTCATTCATATTTAGATTACTTTATGTGTGAAAAATTATTTATAGCAATTAATAACTAATGATTCATCTACATAAGAATGGATTAACAAAGTTGTTTACCAGAACTCTTATTGCAAGACGTATATATTATTAGTTTGAATCTATCGTTTCACACATTCCATGCCACATAAGTCTTTTACAACTCTAAATTTTGCAAAGCATCATGATGAGCTTTAATTAACAACTATTCCTTGAGTGTTTTGCTTGAACTCTGTGGTGCAAAATTATTCGAATCCAAAATTGTTTTTCAATGAATTGTAGAAGTTGGTATAAACATATTCCATTTGCCCTAATTTTTCTAACATTGAAATATTTAGATTCAAAAACGATGATATTGAATAAATCAAGTGTGTGTACATTTCATATATTTAATAAATCAAAAAGTGTGTACATTTCTGCATGTCTAAATTGTATTTCAGTATATATTTATTAAAGATTTGTAAATACTATTTATTCAAAACTTTAGGAAATAATAAATCCCGGTATATCATCATCATAAATAATAATTGTAATGGTGAATTTCACCATTACTCATTTTGTAAGAAAAAGGATTTTTGAATATATTCTTGAACGATTTAAAAGCTATTGTGTGTAAATATGTGATGTTGTATTAGAATATTTGTGTGCATATTACACTGTAAGCAAAATGCTTGATTTATAAATAGAAGTATTATTCAAAATGACATCCATTAGATTCAGATTATTTTTATTATTCTATTTGAATACTATCAATATAGTTTTACAAAAATATCAGCCATATGTATTCTATTGTATTAATGAACTGAATAACTACATTTCTGTATATACACACTTATGCTTAAACAAAATTGGGTTACAGTAGTCCTAGTTCCGCAGTGAACTGCTTGTGGCTCTAACTTGATGATGATGATGATGATGCAAGAATTCGAAAAATGCTAAGCGCACAAAATATTTGGCGTCAAGAAAAAACATACGGAATAAAAGCAAAGCATTATGTTTAAAAGGAGTGCCTTTGGTAGATTATGCACCCTTTAAATCATAATTTCCACTCGTAAATTGAATGCATGTTTTAATTTGAACATGTTAAACAACATTCATGAGCGTTCACAGTGGCAAAATAATTATAGATCGGTACCTATCCCAAAGGCATTAATCATACCAAAAAAGTGACTGATTACGTGATAAGTAAATGAAATAAGTTTGATATTGGTTTGAAATGAATGTTATTTTTTCATGATAAGGAATTAATTCAAAAAAATCTGTTTCCCCTATCATCCTGTAAAGGATTATTATTTTTAATGAGTGCAGATTTTTAAATTCAATTCTTGCTTAAGTTTTCATGTGTCGTGCTATTATTTTAAGGACTTTGTTCGTGTAATATAAAATTTAAGTTAGAATAACATAGTTTCATAGTTGAAGCATAAATAATGATTGTTGTAAAGTAATTATTTGAGTCCCCGGATATTATTTTTATTCATAAAATAGTGCACTCAAGAATTATACTACAGTTGTTCTGAATCTTTCATGTTTACATATTTGATATTGTAAACCTTGTAAAATCAGCAATTTTGTATATAATATGAGGATATCTTTATGTATAATAAATAGAATAAATAACCCATGCAATTTGTTTAATTATTTGATTCATTTGCAGTACAGTATAGTATGGTGTTTTAATATTATTACAATAATGGTTCACAAGAATACATGTAGTATTAATATATCAAATTATACTTATCGTTCATATCAGAATTCAAATTCAAACCCAGTATAACATAGTCTGAGCGTTCACGTATGAAATGATTGGTAGCTTAAATTAATTTTGCTGTTTGACGACATTGCCGTTGTGGCTAAATCAAGGTTAGATGCTATGGTGGCATCTAGTAATGGAACTGCTGCTAACTTCGGAATGTCAATTAATTTTGAAAAAACTAAATATATGGTACGAGGGTGAATACTGCAAGTAGTAAATAGCTTGGAGAGTGCAAAAATAAAATAAATATTGAATAGGTCCGGAATTTCAATCCTATTGAGACGGTCGCGAAAGCATTCGTCAATACATTCATTCAGAATACCCGCTGAGTGAGCATTCGAAATTAAATTCGGTGGTAATGCTACCTTCAATATCGAGCGAATGAAGAGGTGAATGTTTGATACAGACGAGATGGATGTAACCCCTTCCTGTGAATGGATATTGAAAGACAAGTTTTAAAAACATTATTCAGACGTCTCGAATGAAACCTCAGGCTAAAAAGCCATGAGGTCCAATTTTAGATGGCATGGATATTTATGAAGAAGCAATAATTATTAGTTTTGTCTGAATCTCCAATCTATATCGGGCAGGTCATGTAGCATGACGGTAAACTCTTTGGAAGACTGATAGACTAGGCGAAATGTGTTGTCAGTAGTCAGGGCTTTCGTCTGTACGAATAGCCATGTGGCTATGTGTGCGTCATATTCTAATGCATCTGATTTCATTCATTTTATATATCAATCTCTTTTACGTAATACGAAATAAACCATCACAAAAAATGTTTTAATGAAACATTGATTCTGCTTTTGGCTAAAAATTTCAGTTCAATTATAATTTGATCATAAACAGCCATAGGAAGACACTATATAAAAAATGAATTTTAGCAACTGTTTTGTAACTGGAATACCCAAAATATTCCAAACCAATACTACACATTGAAGTATGCACAATGGAAGAACATTCATGCATATAAATTTTTGTTCAAATTTTACATATACATAACATACATTTTAAGGCAACAATTTTTAACATATGCACCTATTTTTAAGGTAGTTTATTTAACACATAAGTAAGCACAACTATTTTTATTTAGAACGAAAATAAATCATTAATTTCAGACGACTATTTTATAACACAGTCCTTCTAGGGAGTGATTTAACTCTAACATGTTTAGGGATTTGTGACATCCTTTCATTTTTAAGCTTTTATGTGAAGTCTTATTGTTATATTGAATATAGTGTTCAGGAACACCTTAAAACGTCATTTGATGAACCATTTATTAATTTATAGACTGCTAATCCTCTTATTAATTTATAGACTGCTAATCCTCATTCGATAAAAGATCCATATAAAAATGTCTTACCGATATATTAGAAAAGCAAATAAAAAAACTTAAATTGTCAATTTATTTATGTAACATTTTCTAAAAATCCATTTCAAAAATCATTAAAATATATAAACTTCCTGGAAGCTTAATTGATATAATATAAGAATGATTTGATCAAACTGAATAAAAGGATTCAAGCGATATTCCTACTGCCTAACATTTTTAATTTAGACTATTAGTCGGTTAAATTGACGACGACGTATATTTGACGACAAAGAACTGTATATTTGAATTTCTTGCATACAAATAAAGTCATCATATATAAAACCATCCTCAAAATTATATGCATATTAAAATGGTGATAAGCTTAGTCACTTCATCAAGGAAATGCAGTATATTGTAAATACCCTAGGAAATTAGTTCAATCACACAACTTACAAGAAAAAGTTTAAATAACATAACAGTTGAAAACAAGAAGCACTTAAATTAAGAGTTAATAAAATGAATTAAGTTTACATACGCCTTGTAATTTCAGGAAGCACATATGAACATTTAGAAATTTTAAATTCAACAATATTCTCATAAGATTTCATAGGAACCTAACTGTTATATTTAAAATAATAAAATTATTAGTTCTGATATACATTACGAACTAATTAAAAAAATAGAAAGAACATTTTATTAATTTTTAAAAGTATTAAGACTAAAAGGCGGCGTAACAATCTATGGAGTTTTAATGTTAGAACATTTTAAATTTACAAATAATATATCTTACACTTCAGCTGCCCTAATTAGATATGTGCGTAGGTCAAGCAAAATTTGATATTTAGTAGTAATGATACATAGCATTTCCGCGCTCTTTTTAGTTTTTGCTTTATCCGGACCCTTTTGAAATATATGGCTCTAATTTTTGAATTACATTATGAATATATTTTTAATTTTGAGTTAGAATAGAATGAAACAGACATTGAAATTACATTATTAGAAATACCACAAAATATTTATTTTTACAAAATTGTCATAATTACTAATGTATATGCAAAATTAATTAAATTGTAAAATGCACGTCAACTATACAGGGTGCAGCAAGGAAATTACTTTATTTTAAAAAAGAATACCACAAAAAGTACAGACAATAGCAATTTAATTAATATTTTTTCCATGTTACAGACATTTAAAGGCAGTCCAATCCATGAGCGTTATTAAGCCTACATAACAGAAAACGTTAGGTCACGTTCTTTCTAATGAATGCCATCCCACCCTTTTAGGAATAATTATCGCTTCCGGGTACGCGTTTCAAATAAGGAAATTTTCCTACCACATTGCATATAATTATACTTAAAAATTCAAGTCCAAGCCATATCCGTAGTTCATTTCTAAATACCTCACCTATGTCTGACTTATTGTTTTTTTCATCGTATATTAAAGTTCTTATTATTTCTCTTCTGTATATATGTATTGCTTTCATTTCATACTTTTGAATTTATACGTTGCAAAACCTAGTTTAAATTAATCTTCTAAACTAATTGTAATTTATGCCATCTTGTCTGAGGACCTGGCCCATGCAAATCTCAATCACAGAAGTACTAATATCACTGATTTTACAGAATTTTTAAGGAATTGAATTTGAAAAAATCTTTGGTTCAATTTTAGAGCTTTGGTTAAACTGGTTAGATATATTTAAAAAAATATGATATAGTTTTCAAATATTTCGTTTAAAGGCCGATTATTTAATAAGATAAATACTTTTTTATACAGTTTTGCACAATTATCAATTATCCAAAATAGTAGTTAAATCTCTGCTATGGATTTGTTGAGAAATAATTACAAACATATTAAATACAACTCCTCTCATGTCATATAAAAAATTCACATTCAAATATATTATGCAGAAATGAAATATCTTTTGGGTTTTTATAGTGTAACGACTTAACATTTTAATGACTAGCTTTACATAGGTTATCATTGATTACAGATCCATTGTAAAATCCTAATTGATATTGAACTAGGGAATTACTGAAATTTCATCACATTATTAAAACTAAATAAAAGTGTAAGACATTCTAAAAAAAATGAAGAATGTATTAACCAAAATATACAGTTTAAATTATATTTCATAGACAAGTTAAAATACATTTTAGTGATATTTAAACCTCCAAATTAAATATAAGAGACCTCTTAACAAAAATGTGCTTATAAAAAATTATAAAGGTGAATTGTTTTCATGTACATCTCCATTTGCTATTTATTCCATGATCTACAGTATCCAGTTTTAGATAATAACTATTATTTTTAATTAATTTAGCCAAATATCAATTAGAACTCATTCAATTACAACATAATATGAAATTAGATTTAGGTAGTAGATAATAAATATATATATCAGGGATGAACAATCTTATTGTTATCAAGAGTCACATATGAGAATCTCAAAATCTTCAAGAGACCATCGATATTATCTTTATGAAATTGTTAATTAAAAGATTACTAAATATTAAGTTGAAACAATGCATACTTGCTCATCAAAAATGTTCAATAAAAAAATATATAATAATCTTCACAAATAAAACAAATATAAAAGCATACATTTACTTAATTATCAGATTTAATATTTTATTTGTTACATCTACGGTCTGATCGTCAATTAAAACAATATCAAATGCATCCATATACAAAGGCAAATTTCCTTCTATATTATGGAATAAATAGCCAATTTTCACAACGGCCTCGCTGTGTTCTATACCTTCGGCCATACCAGCATCGCCTATTGTGTCACCGAGTAAAATGACATTGGAACGATTTTTTATCATATCATAGTATTCCGTATGCTTTATCACAGTTTCATTTTTATTAAAGGTGTGAATGACATCTCCAAGTACTCCATTGATCATACCATCTTGGTCTATGTTTAAAAAGTTAGAAATCACCTATAAAAATAAATAAACCAATAAAATAACTGATTTTTGTTTACAAATTAAAAGTATTATTTAAAAAAAAGTATCAATACCTTTACATTTGATTTATACAAATCAGCACATTTAAGTACTTGCAATACTGCATTGCCTAAACCAGCAGAAAATACTAATACAGGCACTTCGCCGGTATTCAACTTAGTAAACATATCTTGAACTCCGTCTCTAAAATTTAAAAAAAAACACAAATATTTCATTATTTCCAAAAAATTTAAATAAATTGACATTATGGCAATATAAATACATAGATTTACAGTCGATATTAACTAATTTATAATTAAATAATTTATATTTGATTATGCATATGAAATATGACGCCATTCGTGAACATTTAAACCATTGCTAGAACACACAATGAGGGATCGGTCATTCTGTCTCGTGTTATTGCATTAGAATAATAAGAGTTGAAAGCACTTGTTCTCAACATTTATATTTTTGCTGAGGATCGTATTTTATTTTTATTATATTATATTCAATTTGCATATGTGGATGTATGTGGGATGATTTCGTGGCTTATAAATTTGCGAAAATTACACAAAAAGCACACAAGTACAGTAAAAAATGGTTTACAAGATGACAAAAAATAGTTACACTGGTTACAAAATTGGTATAATTAATAAATTATCTTACTTGATTATCACTGTCTACATTCAAATGTGAACCGTTATCCAAACTTCACGATCAACAAAATCACTTTGATAGATAAACGCGGAATGCGAAATAAAACAAATACAAAACGAAAATGTTACATACAATAAAACTCAATGAAATTTGAGAGCAGACAGGCTCTTCATTTCTTGAAAATTGAAAAATTAGTAAATGCATTATTGCAGCATTATGCAACATTGCTGCAGTCATTATTACGAGTGTATTTGTATCTGTGCAAATTGAAAGAGTGATATTTGGCAAAACTAGAAAAGAATGGTCGATATCAACGCCAACTTGACGCACTCGACGCCTTTTCTTTCCGACATAATGTTTTATGTTGCATCTCAAAATCTCGGCATTTGCTTTTCTAGTAATTTGAACTAGACATCTGAGGTTTGCTCCGATCACCACGAGAATCGAAAACCGAATAATCAGCCGCTGATGTGATGACACCTCATCCAAGGCCTTGTGGCGTATTACTACTCCGAGTATAACTACTCCTTTGCAGAAATCTCTTCTAAAAAATAGAAAATCCGAAATTTTCCCAGGATTTCCTTCCACATTACACTTGACAATTGCAAACAAATAACCAGACATATCCCCTTCTTTTTTTCTAGATTTTACAACTTCAACCTTTTTTTATGCTGCGTCGGTGGCTATTGTGATATTTGACTGCTAAATCTGATTTATAAGGCTTGTTCTATGAAGATCTTTTAACATTTTTTGTTACATTTACGTAATAATATTTTGGGAATAAACTTTTTTTATGTGATTTTATTTTATTTTTGCCGAAATTGGTAATCCAAAACTTAAGAACATACATAACACTTTTACTACTGTTTGATGTTTATAATATGTATGTACTCTAAGTTGGTGCATCGCAAAAATCGAATTATTCACCAAAACTCTTTTATTTTACTTGGAAAAGTTTGAGAGTCTTTGAGACATGTTCTGTGTTTGCTTTTTTTATCGTGTTTTTTATAGTGTCTCCGATGGCGGTATGCATAGACAGATCCGGCACGAGAGTTTTAGCCGAGCTAGTTTTATCTGCACGTGCAGTAACAAATATGCTCCAGCGATGACGGGATTTAGCGGTATTGTGCAGCAATGGGTTAAAGCGGAACACTTATTTAGCTAAAAATTGAATAAATTTTAGGTATAGAGTTGAAATAAAGTTTTACCTTAAGTTTTTGGTTACTTGTTGAGCCACAACATTTAATTCTTCTTTTGGATATGGAAACCCCCTAAAAATTATAAAAATATATTTTTAGTCATTATTCATACTACTTTCTATACAACTGTTTATTATGTGGTAGCAATTCTGAGAGGTACTTAACCACTTTCCAGTCATATTATTATGACTCAGATACATAAATATTTTTTTTTCTTATTAATTAAATGAAATAACTAACTCTAAGTAAAATGATTATTTTATTTTAAGGGGTTACATGGATTTTGAAATTTCAATTCATATTCATGAAGAATATTTTCCAAAAGTTACAAATCAATCAAAGTAAAACTCCATGAAAGAGTCTTTAAAAAATTTGGTTATTAGACTCGACTAGCTGCTTTTTTCTCGAAAGTCGATCTTATTGAAATTTTGCATACTTCTGCTAGATAAGATTGACAAGTGATTGAATGTAGGCTTTTTATTTTCTTTGATTACAACTTATTTTACAAAGCAATACATGACGTATATTTTACTGAAAATTATATTTATATACATACAACTGTGCTAAAAATTCATTTTTTTTTTCATTCAGTCACGATCTATACTCGCATACTAAAAGAAAAAATTCAGATTATTGATTTCATTAAAGCTATCATGAATTATCCTTACCATCACCGAGAGGATACTTTCTCGTAAGGGTTCTCTGAAAACTAAGCCTCAATGGCTGAATTTTCCAAATGAAAATGTTTATTATTTAAATAGAGAAAATATGCTTTTTTACGCTTTGAAACCCATGTAACTCCTTAAATTATCTTTATATAAAATAGTATAAACACATTAAAATTGTTGAAATCTAAAAACACAACAGCCTATCTGAAAATGAATGAATATGCATAAATACATAAATTATAAATATAAATTATCTATTTAAGTATATTAAATTTGTTCAAATTGTTAGTAGATATTTTAATCACACTAAACCAATTATTTAATATAGTAAATATGATTATTTATGGCAAACAAGTCTCCAAGAACAATAAAGTAATTGATTCTTTGAACTGTTCATGTTTACACAAGTGTGTTATTTATACAAGTTCACTGAAGGAACATAGGTCATGTAAATCTTCACAATAATTTGGCACCGTCCTTTTAAGATAAGGATGTAATGTACTATATTAAAAAATGTGTGTATTTTGTTAAAATCTACATTTTATAATGAGCGATTTTTCAAATAATTCCAAAATAAGCCACTAGATTAATTGAGAAAGTCTTCAAAATAGCTTATACGAGTTTACAAATACAAACTTAGATCGAGGTGAAATCTTTGGCTATTCGAACACAGCAATGAATGTATGAACTGGAAAGTACGACTGATGATAAAAAGAATTAGACCTCTACCAGAGTGTTTAAGTTCTAAATATAAAATAGTAATATTGACTTCATAATATTTAAAATTTAATATACAAGAAAATAATTTGTCTTAAATCTTACTTCAACAAACCATTGGCTTGTTTGTACCAATCCACCATATGTTTGGATTTTTCTTCATTAGACATCTTGGGATCAACTTCAATAGGTTTATACTTTTGACACAATCTAACGTCTTCATTCTTATATTCGGCAGGCACTGACGGACACTCGTTAAACATCCCTGAAAAAATAAATGTATTCTAAATATTAAAAATATCAATTTTTACATAAAAAATTAAAGCGCATTTAGTTACGTTATTATTGAAAGCATTGTCCATAAAATATCTATAGCATTGAGCATATTTGTGTATGTGTACACACAATAAAATACTTTAATTTTAAAATATCCATAATTATATTAATGGATTCAACATAATTTCCCAGTTTACTGATAATGAAACGCTTTCAACAAACTCAAATCTCCGATTAAATCAAATTAATTTAATATAACCGAGCAAGATAAATATCAGTGCATATTTATCATGAATATACATCATGTCAGTAAGAGAAAACTTTATTATGTATGCTGGACTTCACATTTAGCACTTAACAATGCTCTTAAGCCAATGCACTATCGGAACATTTTTACCAGGCTATGCACTACCGTCTAATATTTATCTTTACGCTGCTCATATAAAATATTCTCCTCGTTTATATTTACTTGCTTACACAATTTATCATGAAATGTACATCTTTTCTGAATGAAATAATATAGATTAACAATTGTTATGATGAATTGTTATCATACGTGACTATGCATTGTAGAAATTTACATAATCCATATATAAATTAGGTAATTTTCAATTTAAATCATTTTTTTGAGCACTATAATTTATTTATTACACATAAAAAGTTACTAAAATTTACATGTTTTTAATCGTATTTCTATTTGCAAATTCATATCCATATTATTCTTTGAGTTTGAGA
Source organism: Stenopsyche tienmushanensis (assembly GCA_008973525.1). Classification (NCBI taxonomy): domain Eukaryota; kingdom Metazoa; phylum Arthropoda; class Insecta; order Trichoptera; family Stenopsychidae; genus Stenopsyche; species Stenopsyche tienmushanensis. The sequence continues at coordinate 731,108 of WACJ01000059.1, forward strand.
AATTTTATGCAAACGTAGGAATGTTAAGAATGTCCCATATAACATGCATAAATAATGAGTAGACATGAGAGTACTCGTGGATGATATAAATATAGATGTGCCAATTTGACTAAAAATAAAATGCAAGATCATTCATGATTTTCATGGAAATGATTATAATTTCAATAGAATATAATTTAATGCTACTCCTCAGATTACGTTGCGCTCACTTTTGATTTTCATTAATTATTTTAAATTTCATTAATATGTAAATTATAATAATAACTTACTAATTGAAATACTTAATATACAAGAACTAGTGAAATTATTTTCAGACGAAATTCCAATAATAGGAACAGTTATCTTTTTATTGCTGTTGGAATTCTTTTTTGGATGGACACAATTAACAATTTGTCTGAGATGTCAGTCAAATGAATTAGTCAGAAAAATAAAAATGCATTTTTTTTGTATCAAATTTTAAAGAAATCAACCAAAGAAAATTGTTTCATTGGATGAAGAATTTGAAAGGATGGAATACAAATATGTAAAAAGATCTATCAACAGTGTGATAAAATAATGATACAATCTTTACTTCAAAAGAGTTGCTCTTGGATAGTTTCTCACTTTTGGTTGTTCTTACAAAATGCAAGAACTCAAAAATCTTAACTCTTTCCGGTGTTAAGTCTCACCTGTAAAGATATTAATTTATATCCAATGGAGATCCTATGTCACACATCTTAAGGCATCGATCTTTTCGATGTGTTCTATATTAAGTGTAAATTTATATATTTAGAATAGACTTTAATCGTTCGAATGAAACAACAACAACATTTTGATTACTTTCCGGTCCCCCTAATATGTATCGAATTAATGTTTGGTTTTCCATATACATAGACCGATTGATTCAAGCTCATGAAGTTTTACTTGAAGATAATCGGATGATGGTTGATTGTGATTTAAAAAGCGTAGCCTTTATCAAATTCGTTATCATTTTATTGCTTATTATTGTGCAATCAGACTGATCGTATGTATTCAACTTCCATCTAAAATTCAACAACAACAATGCCTATTTCAAGGTCTACTCTTTAGATAACATATCAAGCCCTGGGTAATCGGAAGCCCTAAATCTCAGTCAAGTTGGAGGGCATTTAACACTAGGTTTGAGGTAGTTTTTGCGCACCTATATCTAGGAACATCCGACAAATTGACGATTAAAGAAAAATATGTATATTCTAAAAGAAAAACAATTTTATTATAAATAAGTACACGAAATAACGACGCTTTTGAAAGGTGAATCGTTCATCAATTGAAATATTTAATATAATATTTCTTCTTTGTACTTATCGTTGTTTTCTTGTGTAAACATATTTCAATATAGCAGGCCCGCGGTGATCCGACCCCAGGCTAATCCGACGCCCCCTATATTCCGACATCCCAGTAGATATGTATGTACAATAAAGCTTCATCAAAATAAAATATGCAAAACGTGTGATTCTGGACCGCCTAAATCATAATGAATCTTTTTTGTAAGTTGGAAAATGAGCACGGCGTAGGACGACCTACGATTTATGATACAAAAAAAAAAAACATTGAGAACATTCAAAAGTTCACCTCCACCATTGATTGTGGCCCAGGCAAGAGGCAAACTTTCAAGAAAGCTCCAGATATGGAGGAAGCTTTGTATATATGATTTCTTCATGAAATAAACAGACAACATTTTCATATTTTTTCGCATTTTAAGTATACATTTTTAAAAAATTCCGGACTACAAGGGGTCGGGGGCAGTACTCTATAGTCCGACAAATTAGACAATCCGATATCACCTTGCAAAACGTTTGTCGGATTACCGCGTATATCTCTTTGGCATTGTGCTGAAAAAGAAGGTGAACCCTATTTCTTGAACAAAAGTGCATTCTTTTTTCTGGTATGACATACATTTGGAAAATACGACACAGTGGAAAGAAGATCTATATACGTATGATTCCATAAATAGTAATCAACAAAAAATGCTACAAACTAATACAGTAACAGTTTTTGTATTTTTGCTCGTGAAGCTAAAAACCCATCAAATTGAAGACTACCGTAAAGTTAGCGTCAAAATAAAACTAGCTGGTATTACATTTCAATTTTTACTGTATTGCAGTCGCAATCCCAAAGTTTAGCATCTTATGTTTAAATCGCAAGCGCAATTAAGTCCTCTTGGTGCTGTACAAACAAAACGAGTTCTTAAAATAGAAATTGGTTTCATTTTAAATCATGGTACAAAGTGATTTTTTCCAACGACCTCACGTAAAGACTATAAAATATCGTTCCGTAGAGTTGAGCTAATTTCACTAGACTCGAGACATGTGATAATTTGCTAAACGACCATAACATATGCTTTGGATTATGTTGTGGATTCTCTGAAATGTTACGTAAGTTGGATAACAGCATATTTTATCTTGATTTTTCAATTGTCCCTCATCCGTTGCAATTATTTTCTTAATATTTCGTCTGTGTTTCGTCTTGTCGCGTTAGCCCTCTTGCAAAAGTGGTTATCTCTAAACGCTGTAATCATTTATCGGTGGATCAAAATATGGACTTTTATTATAGATTTATATAAAGATTAGAGAAAAAATATCACATTTAAAATAACAATAACTTTGCTATTAACTCATATGCACATTCAGTTCATTGCACATTTCTATATTTTTATTGGTATGCGAATTAAAATTTTGATTTTCACTAAATTTGTCACCAATTATTGACAATGAATCTGTACGTCATTGCTGAAAGGAATTTTCTCGACAACATAATAACAGCTCGACAAAATAAATGTCCATTCTGCAAAGAATCCACCAAATATAGTGGAAAATGTGGCGCAAATTCGCATGAAGGTTGCTTTAAAAGATCTATTATAGTTGATAGTTGCGATAATATATATTTATGTGTAATAATGTTGTTTATTATGGTAATATTATAGTTCCAACGTCTTTATATTTCCAGCGTTTCAAAATTGGAACAATTCAAAAAAATATCAATTCCAATAAAAATACATTAATCTATATATGTAAAAATGAAAATCTGTTTGTTTGTGGACTATACATTCAGTGGATGCATCATGTTGGCGCATATTGGTCTGGTGAAGTGAAACGGGACCCCGGAGACGGGGAGAAGGATGCGACGGTTGAGCTCTGCTCACGGGAGAGAAAGGGACAGTCGATCTTCGAAGCGAGAGCGAGTGCGCGCATGTTTTTGGATCCTAACCACAGGGTCGTAACTAGGGCGTGGCAAAGCAGGCGCCCGCCACGGGCGCAACTGGGCTTGGGGCGCAAAACGCAGACTACCGACCCGGTCGAGAGTTGTGCATGGTTTTTATTTTACTCAACCTTTCTACTTTACATTAATCAACACTGATTGACTCTGTCCGTTTTTATAATATATACTAGGTTGTCTAATCCTTGTTTTCTTCGCTATCGTTATGTTCGTGTATGGCATCCGATCACGAGCCGCTCACTTGTTATATCAGCGGCCCGAAAAGCGGACCGATTGAGCATACAAACCTTATGGCCACTCCGTCCTCTTTTAGGGCCTTTTGCGGTATTTTCTATGATCTGTACGATCACGGAAGCAACATTCTTCTACGTGCTTCAACATGCTTCTGTCTAGAATACTGTGATATAAAAATACTGTGATGGAAAGTGTCTACTTTCTATCACAGTATTTTTTACAACAGTAACCGCCATCAATACGTTAGGTCGGGCTACCATTCAGCCCGCGCTACACGCAGCCTAAAGCAATAAATCACGTAATTGCACTACTGCGTTTATTTTCAAATGATTACTACGAGAGTGTGACATTGCAATGCATGCCGGGTACTCGCTGATTTCATATAAAAATGGTTCGCTAATCCAAGACATTTTATGACCAAGGGTTGGTACGTATAGTGGATTAGATCCTGGACAGCTCGGGTGTGAATCCAGATTATGGAAAACATTTTCATCGTATCAATAAATTTGGAAGATCAAAAATATTAATATTTCCGATCGATTTTCTCGAACCAAATTTATCCTGATTTATTAGTTTTGAAAAAGTAAGCACTACGACGGTCAATAAAATTGAGCAAGGCCGTCTATAAGTGACTGGACTTACAGCAACAATTAAAATATTGACATGACAATGATGACAATCACTCATAGATTATCTCCAGACTTAACGTCACACGTGAAAGGCAAATGGTAAATCACCACATGAAGAATAATTTCCGTAGAAAAATGTCCTAAGGAGATGTGACCTATATTCGAAAATGCATACGACACCTTAACACATTCGTCGCTGAGCGTGAATCGGTGAAGTTTCTCGCGGGGCCAAAATTCGAGTCGAAGTGTAAGAACGCAGGAATAGCGATACAATATTGTAACCTACGGGATAAATACGAACTCCAAGAATGCGACTTGTAACAGATTTTCTATCAGCTGTTATTTATCTTAGATCGATAAACTTGACCGATTGCTATGTCATTGATCAAGCTATAAAAAAACAAAGAAAAGATAAGCTAGGTAGCAGCCACGGTACTAAAAAGGGTTCTACGAACAGACAAAGGTAGAACTACATGAGATGTATTGTAATTAACACTTGAAATTCTTTCGCAAAAAACGTTAATAAAGTTATGATTTGAGTTGTTATAGAAAATCGAAATAATGGAACGCTCGAGTCGCTTTTGACAAGAGGGCTGTTAGAGATTTCACTGCACTTATCCCAGAATCTTCATTCGTATCAGTGATCTCGCGAGGAGAGTAGCGATGAATTAGTAAGTTTTGCAAGAAAGGCTATAAATAAAATTTCATACATTTCAAGCTCAGATATCGAGGATGCATAGGCAAGCTAAGCCCTCGAGATGTTAGAAGAATTGGCTGTATAAGAAAATAAGAAATTGACTAATGCTGATAGTTCATTGGACAACATTTAGTGGAACGAGTTCATCAACAAGCAACAATCATTTAGAACGACCTAGAAAATTGGACTACTGATAGAATTACCTTCCTTCTGACCGCGGAAACGTTTAGCGGAAGACTAAAATGGCATCACATATTGCCATTACATTTGTGATACTTATAGGAACATCCATAATAAATCATCATATCCTACTAGCTAGTGAATGGTGGTACTCATACAAATCCATAGGGCAAACCTATTAGAAGGAATTGTATTCTATGCTAACAGAAGAAGAGGCAAATTCTCGAACACCAGGAAGCAAGAAAAAGGATTAATTTTTTTTACCTTAATGGCCCAAAATCACCTCAATTATTTGTTTTAGATGTATATTTTAGCGAATACCATGCTACGTAATATAATGTTATTAGGTAAAGCGAAAAGTTCTTCAATGAGCTCTTTCACAGTTAGTTTGTATTGAGACACGGTTCTAATATATTTTAAATCTATTTAAGTGGACAAAGAAAAATGTCACCCAAATACTCGTCGCCCGTATCTGATCGACATGGCGACGTACGTGTTAATATGCTTACCGCAGTTGACGTGTTTCAGAATGAAAATAAATTATATAAACTATTTTATTATTGTTTTTCTTATTTTCGGACTTTATATTAATATTTATCTGTTCACTGCTTCCAACAAATGATTGTATGCGTAAAGCTGTAACTATTTCCTGTCAGATTAAGACTAATATAATGGTTTTATAATTTATCCTGTTTGTGCAGTCGTATTTAAAAATAAATGACAACGAAGTCTATTTACATTCACGTCGATAACGATGCTTCCTATCGACCATCACGAATGTCCATTTCAAGATTGAGTCCCGTAAAACATTTGCATTTGATATATTTTAGAGCGAACCTTTATAAATAGTTTAGCACATTTTGAAGACCGTGACATACAAGTCTTTAAGCCAAGTTTTCGATTTCAAGGCACAGTAATCAATTTAATTCAGCATAATCACCGACATCAAACACAACTTTATCTTCTTAATCTTTAATTTAACAACTTATTTCGCAATGTTTTTTTTTTATTATTTCACATTGTATATAATTAAAAAAGTATTTTAATGAATTATTTAATGTTTCGAGGAAGCATTACACGGTAAACTGATGACTGTCAGTTTAATAGAGCGATCGTAAATGTCACTTCAAAAGACGTACTGACCAAACAATGGCACCGGCAAACATCGACCGAACTTATTCGATACTTATTCGGCGTTTTACGACAAAACGACTTACCGAAGCTGGTGAGCAGTTTGTTTCCAGCTTTCGCCCTCTGTCTCGTGAGTGTGCAGTCAAAATCGGCCACCACTTGCAAGTTGTCTTTGCCATCTTCGATCATCTTGCGCAATTTAGTCGTCAATCGCTCGGGGTCTTTAATTTTGATGTTGGATGAATTGGGGCCGAAAATGTCAGACATGTTTAACTCCATTGTCAAACACCTCCACGAAACCCAAAATAGATCAGCTGACCTTCGATAAATGATCGCGAATGCGCAAAAAGATTGAGTAAACCCCCACGTCACTCGAGCCGCACTGACAGCTATCCCGCTGAAATGAGAAACAACGCAGCAATGTTGCCAAGCTAAAAAAAAATACATATGTGATTTTTGACGTTGATTCTTGACGGCTGCCAACACTATTTTTAAATCTGACCGCAGAAAATGGTGCAAAGTCAAACTTTATAACACTAAAAATATTTTCCACCGCAATATATTTGTTTAAAATATTCAAACGGATTCATATTAAAAATCTGATAAATATTAAAATATATATTTATTCGTCATTGGAAATATTTATTCAATTTAAATTACTTTTCGCTTTTTTAAACTATTTTATTTCAGCATTAAAAAATTATCGTAAATAGCAAATCGAACAAAATAAAAATGAAATATTATCGAATAATTTTGATACGGAGTAAGAATTATAATATTCTTACTATTTACTAATTTTATTTGGTAAGCTAGAATCTTACTACTAAATGCCTTCTTAATCGATATTTAAGAATTTACACGGTAAATAAATTGATTTACGACTCACGCAATTTTATTATAGATTAAAAACCATAATCTTGGCAAGTCATCTAAATTATTTTTTTCAATATTGATATTTGATAGAAGGTCAGTTGTTTGATAGCGTTCGTTCCGAGTCGACGACTGATTTGAATTATTATTGTTTTGTGTCAAAGTGTATGCAGTCAGATAATCCTTAAATACATAAAATTATAGGTAAGGACATATTGAATAATCAATAATTTGAGAGTTTTCAAACCGGCTATGGGTAACGTTCAGGGAACTATGGAAATTCGTTGAAAAAATGAAAATCGCAAAAATCAATATTTTTTTACATGATGCAAATCTATTTTCATGCATGAATATGAATACATTCGATCTTCTAAGTTCGTTTGTGACAAATTTGAATCCAAATCATTATAATAAAAGTTCCCCTATTCCAAAATATGAACCTTATTAAATTGAAAAATGGTTTCATTACATAATTTAAATTGATATTTTTAAGTATTAACATGAGAGATTTTGCACCAAAAACAATAATTAGCGATGAATTGAATCCTATTAAATAATATAACGTATATAATTTTTTTATCGCCTTCCAGGGATGTATCTAAATTGTGCAATATGTAAAAACGCGTTAATGCGGGAGCGGATGCTTGAGCGTTAATAGTATACGATCTAAAAATGGTCGTCTAAGAAAAAAAATCGTCATTTTGCATTGCATTTCATAAAAATGCCCTATGCCGTCATAAATTTGCTGATAAGAGCAAATCAATTAGTCAAAATGATCATATTTCAATTTTAAATAAATATTTCAATACACACAATTGATACTAGAGCTGAGAATTTTTACAAAAAATCATCTGAACCCTCTGATGAGCCTTCTGCGGCATGAGTTTTAAGAGTAAAAGTCCTTTGTTATGATATTTCCAGTGGATTATTCAGATGCATTTTATTTTAGGGATGGAAAAACCTGTGTTTTCATTGCATGAAGTCCATTCTAGAATCAAGACCTCTATGAACTCTTAGAGACATTATCTTGATGAAAAGAAGTCAACGTCATATGATCTCACTTTTGCCTGATTAACTCTCTTCTCCGCTTAAACTTCTAACTCCATAATGTTTGTTTGTAGGATAAAAGGGCACATTCCCTGAAAATTACTACAATGTAACCAAGTACATAGTTGTTTTTAGGTCTTACCTTCTTTAATAAGACATTTTATCATACTTTCTCTTGACACACGTCACTCATATTATAAATTTGTATCGCTAATTGCTCTTTTTTCATACTCGAGATAAATTATTGAACCCTTCCTGTATATAATAGTGTTATATGTTTTGTAGTTATCAAATACCTTTTAAAGAATGATTCTTTTCATATATTGCTTGTTTATTATTAAAATATATATAAATATGTTTTCATTGGTATACGTCTCCGTTTAAAAATATATGAACTAAAAGTATTTCTATATATGGAAAATCATTTCATATCGTTATGCTAATTTTCAATGAAATGAGTTGATTGAATTTGGAGTTATGTTTAACTGAAGTAGTAAAACTTCTCTCTCCATCGCCAAGTAGTGTGCGATATCACCTGAATCAGATTGTGTTAAATAAATAATTTAAAAGACTAATATAAACTGGAAAACAAACACAACACTAAACGTTGTATTAAACTTATCGATACCATGGATAGTGATGACGTTTAGATTCATTATTTACAAAAGACAACAATCAATTCCAGCATTTCACAAAAAATGTATTTCAAATTCAACTTGATCTTTGATTGAACCTTAAGCCATAATAAAAATTAATTTACTCCCAATCCCTTAAACTAAACTATTAATCTACAGGACATTCTATGAATTCTTTCAAGATTTGATTAGAACAATTACATTATCATTACAATTTTGTATTTAAGCTACATTTTTCTTCAAATAATATTTTGAATAAACAGAAGCCTATTAATACATGTTAAGATACAATCATTAAGGAATGTTTGATTTTAAAAAATATATTAATTTTGTGAACATTTTGTATGAATAGATTTTTACAATTCCAAATACAAATTTATTAAAAATTGTTATGTGTAAACACTTAAGATTTGTTCACAATATAAGAAAATTAAATAATACAATTAACATACATAACTATAAGAAAAATGTGAAAGTGCTTATCAAAATTAAAACGTAGCTTGTAGATTGTAGAAATTAATTATTAAATATGCAGCCTTTATAATCTAGTATTTTCAATTACAATGCAATATTGAATAAATATATAATTTGCAATATAAATGCATAAATAATAATACAAATTATTTGTGTAACAGAAATGTACAATTAGTGAGGAATTAATTTCAATACAAATATATGGTACTCTTAAGAATTTTTGCTAAAATTGTCTCTACTTATATTTTAAAGTAATACACATGAATTATTAAATTAGATTTTATAAAAATAAATACATTTTATGTCGATGCTATAAACCATTTGCTATTAACCACAATCAAATTTTCCTTTACAAAAAAATACTAATATGAGGACTTAACTGATGTTCAACTTTGACCAAAATATCTTATACGCTGTATCTTAAATTTTAAAAAGCAAATATTTGATAATTTTTAAAAAGATTTAGAAATCTAACATAACTAATTATGTTTGAATAAGATGATTGCTTTATGGTATTCTGCTTCCAGTTTTAAAATGTTATGCTTTGTATACAAACATTTTAGTGTGATAATATTATACTCTGCCAAGGCATTTAATAAAGTGTTTGATCAAATGTATTTTATTAAATTAAAAATGGATTTCTGTACAACAATTAAAATATCTATAAATATTTAAGGAAAGATTTAATGTTTACCCTAATTTTTTGATCACATGTAGAGCCACAACGTTTAATTCTTCCGCTGGAAATGGGATGCCCTTAAAATGTCTTTAGAAAAATTAATACCACTCTAATAAAATCTAATTTAAAACTGTTTAATGAGTCATTTTCTCTTTCTTCAAAGAAAGCAGAAGCTCTATTAATCTTGAACCTGGTAAATATAAGCAAATTCCACCATTTTATCTTTGATGATTCAATAGCAGCATCCATAAAAATAAGCTTCAAATATCAAAATTATTCAATGCCAAGTACATATTCAGATTATTATATAAAATTTTTGATATCAATATCGTTTCAATGGATATTAAAAAAAAAATTATCCTCTCCCATCCGACTCCCGATTTTCCGGGGAACTGCCGGGGAGGACAAACATGAATAATCCAAATCATCAAATTTATACTTAGTTTTGATTATAATATCATATTTACAATACAAATTTTTATTTCATAATTTTAATACTCATTATTTATTAAGCTGTTGAGGAGCATGGACATACATGTATGTCCGAATTCTCATGTCCCAGAAAGAGCACTCTTGCACATTGAAGCTCGGAGACAGACAGAGAAAGAGAGAACTTAGCGCAGTTTGGGAGACTGAGACGGAGAGCTTCCCTGCATGCATCGCATGATTGTATAGATCGTTAAGCCTACATTTATTGACTTATAATGATTTCGATTTCAAGTGTGTTATTTGTTTACGCAAAGAAATTACCGAATATTGTGTGTTATCAAGAGTGTTTGTTTATTTATCTGCTTGCCGTTCTTCGCTGCGTTTTGAATGAGTCTTTGTCCAATTATCATTTCCTTCTAAATGAGGAGCAAATTAATCGATTGTTTGTGCATTTTTTATGTAAAGAAATGACGTGGTCTTGTGTTCACTATCAAGTGTTCATTTACAATTGAAGATTGTCTCACGCTGATTAGGAGCTGACAGAAAGTAATCGGCGTAAAGCGATTATGACATCAACGACTTCATCGATTTTAAATTTGCTCGCTCCTCAACAGGTTAATAAAAACGCTCATAGTTAACCTTTATGGTAGGATGATCGCGTATTCGCGATTTAGAAGAGCACTCTTGTACGTTGAGCTCGGAGAGACATAGCACGCTTAAATCTTGAACGCATGCTCGGGCCTCTTATCGTCAGAACATGAATAATTTTGTTATCATCAAATGTTTATCTTGTGCTATCAGACTGATATCATTGATTCTAAAAAAATCAATGTAAAATGACTTAAAAGGATTGTTTCCACAATAAGTCCATAGCTAATTTTCAAAAATCAATGCACAGTATGAGAATTATAATCAAAGATCCATAAAAAATATAAAATTATTCACGAATGGCAAGTATCATTTAAATTGAAATCCTCATGCGTTTAACCGTTTCTGAGCCAAGCCATTTTTTGCAAATTTTAATTACATACCTCAAATTGTATTATGTAAAATATATGTATTTGTGACATTTTATATCGGATTCAAACTTGGATAGGTCTGGGTCTGGGAAGAACAGCTGTTAAAGTACTGTGATGCTCTTCTCGTCCAAAAATTACTTCATTGCTCGCACTTAGGGAATTCAATCCCTGGATCCCGGACAGTTTTATGTGCTTATGAATCCCGGGATTAGTAAAGGTAATCCCGAAAAATTCGGGATTGAAATTTTTATCGAATAGAAATCGTACACCTGACCAGCAAGACTTACTTACTTACTTACTTACGGTGGCGCCTATAGCCCTATCAGAGAGCCCCGGCCACCGACAACGCTTGCCGCCATTTTCGTCTGTCCTGGGCCTCCTCCCTCCAATTGCCCAGGCCCAGACGAGCGGCGTCTTTTTTTACCTGATCCGCCCAGCGAAGTCGAGGTCTTTCGATGGGTCTACTGCCACTCGGCTGAAAATCTAAGACGGCTCGGGGAACTCGGTGTATCGGCATCCGCGCCACATGACCTGCCCAATGGAGACGGCGGGTTCGGACGAAGCTAGTTATTGACGCCTCGCCGTACATGACCATGACCTCGCGATTGGACCTCATGGTTTCGAAACCCGAAGTCGCATCCCGGAGAGGTCCGAAAATTTTTCTCAAAACTTTTCTCTCGAACCTCTCGAGGCGCATCGCATCCCGCGCGGTCATGGTCCATGCTTCACCCCCGTAAACCACTACCGGCCTAATCAATGTTTTATATATTTTAATTTTAGTTTTAGCCGATAGTGATTTGTTTCCTAAAATTTTCTTCAGGCCATGGTAGCACCGATTTCCGTATTGAATCCTGGAGGTTATTTCGTTGCACATCAAGTTCTTCTCCGTGAGGATGGATCCTAGATACTTGAAATCCTGGACCCTTTCAATATTATTGTTATTGACACTCACGGAGGTACAACCTCCAGTGTTCACTCTCGAAACCGTCATTAGTTTAGTCTTTTCATAATTTATAGTCATACCGAAGGTAGCAGCAGCCCCGTCGACAGACGTAAGCGCCGCCAAAGCTTCCGATCTCGATTTCGCCACAACGTCGATGTCGTCCGCAAAGGCAAGATACATTATATCTTCGTTCCATGGATGTGCGTGTCCCAATCTGCCAGCCTCCCTCATGATTGCTTCCAACGCAATATTAAAGAGGATCGGGGAGAGGGCATCCCCCTGTCTAACTCCCGTCGTCACCTCGAAGGGCTCCGACAGGGCACCGTTGGCACGTACCACACTGACCGATCCGGTCACGCACATCCTCGACAGCCTCACCAGCTTACTCGGGATTCCCATCTCCAACATGGTCCTCCAAAGCTTTTCCCGATTGATGCTGTCGTACGCCCTGCAGAAATCTACAAAAACGTGGTGGAGATCGACACCGTATTCCCACATTTTTTGTGAGAATAATTTAACCGTAAATAATTGGTCCACAGTAGACCTGCCGGGTCTGAAGCCACACTGGTATTCTCCGAGAAGTTCCTCCACGATGGGAGACAGCCGCCCGATGAGAGCTCTTGTAAATAATTTATATGCTATGTTTAAAAGGAATATGCCCCTGTAGTTGGAGCACAGCAGCACATTCCCTTTCTTATGTATTGGGCATATTACGGCCGTCCTCCACTCAGAAGGCATGACCTCGGTCTGCCATATTGTCAGAACGAGGCCATATAACCTCATAAGCAGAGGGCGTCCACCCCATTTCAAGAACTCCGCCGGGATACCGTCCACCCCCGCGGCCCTCCCTCCCCGAAGACCCTGTAAACAGGCCTCAAACTCGCTCAATGTCGGAGGGGTTATCTCAATATTATTTATGTTGACCTCAGGTGATTCTCCTAGATCCACCGACAGCAAGACTTAGGCTATTAAATCGAAATATTCCCGCCAAAAGCTGGACGCTTGGAAACAGTGGCGTAACTACTGATAGGCGAACTTAGGCAACGACTAGGGGCAGTATTTATCTAATCTATGTATACATATACACAGTACATATATGTTTTTCAAATTGTTATATTAACCATTCCTTACCGGTGATGTATTTACTACACCTCGACTCTAATAACGGGAATATTGATATGAAATATAGTAGATATGGGGTTCAGATTTTTTGTATTCTTTCGTAATATAATTATGAATCATATCAAAGTATTATAATATATAAGTATTGATCTGCAGCGCCGAAAATAAATAATTTGTCAGGAAATCGGGAATTTTGTGAGTTTTAGTCCGTGTCTCAGCAGAAAGGAATTTCATCAGTCGCATTGATGACAAAACGTCTAACAAAATCTATTTGTTAGACATTTTGTATTTTTATCATTGAATTGTATTTTTATCTTTTCTTAAATAAATTAAAAAAAAATCGCCTTTAAATTATTTTTTATATTAAATAAATCAAATTTAACAATGTAATTTTTTAATCTATTGAAAATTACCACAGTCCCGGAACTGATCCCGAGATCGTCTAATGCAGGGGTCGGCAACCTGCGGCTCGCGAGCCACATGCGGCTCTTTGGACTTGAAGCTGCGGCTCTTTATCACAGTTTTACTCCAAGCATGGCATCTACTTAAAAAAGGAGAAGAATTGAAGAAGAGCATCGAGAATTCAATCGGGATTGGACGAAGTCGTTCGCTTTCATATTCAACTCAGATGGCCTCCCATCTTGTCTCATTTGCCACAAAAAACTTGCACACAATACGAAATCAAATTTAGAGAGAAACTTCACTACAAACCAGAAATCTTGAAGAAAAAAAAACCAAAGATTTGCCAATATCCGCTAAAACAGTACAAGATAGAATAGCTAAAATGTCTTCAAATGTAACATATTTGCAGGTGGAAGACATTCAACTGGCTTCTGCTTTATCACTTGCTATAAATGAGTATTGCGACATAAAAGACACAGCAAACGTGGCTCTTTTTGTCAGGTAAAAAGAAAAACTTCTAGGATTGCTACCGCTCTCGGGACAAACTAGAGGGGAAGATATAGAGAATAACGTGCAAAAATGGCTCGAAGATAATAAGATCAATTTAAATAAAATCTTTTCGATAGCAACTGATGGAGCCAGAAGTATGACAGGAAATATAGGGATAATAACGATTCTTCAGAGCAAAATAAACTACGAAATACTTACGTTTCACTGCATAATACACCAAGAAGAGCTTTGTGCCCAAAAATTTCCGGCCAAAATAGTTCAGGTCATGACTTTGGTAATCTAGATTGTTAACAGCATCTTGTCAAAAGCACTTTACCATCGTCAGTTTAAAGAATTCTAGAACGAAATGAATACTCAGTAGTCCGACCTCCTTCTTCAGAATAAAGTGCGATGGCTTTCCAAAGGTAAGGTGTTGAAACGTTTTACTTTGTGCTTGGATGAAATAAACACATTCCTCAAAGAAAAATATATTAATCACCCTGAATTAGAGAACGACAAATGGTTGCAAATTTTTTTCTTTATAGTAGATATCACGGCGAAATTAAATGATCTGAATCTAAAACTGCAAGGAAAGGAAAACCCAACCTATGTTTTAATAGAAGAGTTGAGTTGTTTTGATGAAAAAATAATTCTTTTTGCAGAAGATATTCAGAGCGGTTAATTACTTCATTTTCATTTTCTAAAGCAATATCGCACTAAAACCAGTGCGATTGTTGACACAAATTACTTCAGCACAGTTATAAAAAAAATTAAAGATGAATTTTCTGACAGATTTCAGCAATTCAAAACCAACAAAGCCATTCTAGCATTCATAGTAGGTCCTCTCAACACAAATAGTATCGAAATCTACATTGAGCCATTTGGAGTTGATACTGAATCTCTAGAAACGCAATTGATCGATTTAAAAAGTAAAGTTTTGTGGAGTGGAAAATTTACAGAGTTGAAAAGCAAGTTGGAAGAGTTGGAGGTCCAGAAATGTATGTACGTAACGCAATAAAAGTGGACAGCTTTAAAAGAAATGCCGCGAGTTGAGGCACTTATATTCGACGCATGGAATAGTCTTCCGGATTGCTACAGTGAGGTGAAGAATTTGGCATTTGGAGTCCTGACTATCTTCGGATCGACATATTTGCAAGAGTAAGGCCCGATTCACACCACGGTGCCGCTAACGGCTCGATCCCGCTCTCGGTCTCGGTCCGGTCAAACACTTTCACACAAGAAACGGAATCGGAACGATCCGATAGTGTGAATACTCTGACTGTTTCCTGTGTAAGAACATTAGATCGGACCGGGATCGGACCGAGATCGAACCGTCAACGGCACCACAGTGTGGATCGGGCCTAAGCGTTCTCTTGCATGAATATAATTAAAAGTAAAGTAAGAACCAACTAACAAATGAAAATTTAGAGTCGTGTTTGAAACTTAAAACAACAAGTTATGAGCCAAATTTATCCAAACTTTCTAAAACCATGCAAAACCATCGCTCCCATTAAATTTATTTGCTCAAATGTATGTTATTGTTTTATTTATTTCTAAGTACAAATTACATTGCTTAAAAAAAATTTCTACTTGAATAACCATGCAAAACCATCGCTTCCATTGAATTTGTTTGCTCAATTGTTTGTTACTGAAGTACAAGTTAGTGTTGTAAGTAAATGTTTAATTATTTTGATTTTTTAACTTAATAGGTGTATAATAGGTGATTATCTAATAATACCATATATATATTATCTAATAATACTATATATATTATCTAATTTGTTGTTAAAAAATACTACTTATATATGAATAAATAGATTATTTTTACCAAAAAACTTTATTTATGCGAGTACTATTTATTGTTGGCAAGAAAAAAAATTGTGGCTCTTTAAACACTTGAAATTTGTAAATTGTAATTTTTGGCTCTTCCGACTCAAAAGGTTGCCGACCCCTGGTCTAATGCATTCCCGAAATCCCGGGGCCAAAAATTTTGGCTTGGTGCTTTTCCAAATGGAAAATATTTAACTTGCATTGTCAAAGATTGTGTTTTACACAATAGAGATTAGCATAATTATAAGTTGGGTTTTGGTAATGTATTCATTATTAATTTAATAATTTGGCTATACAAGTGTAAAAAATGATGCAGTTCTAAATAGTTCAAACTTGAAAAATTAATCAATTGCAAGTTTATCTCATAAGTAGTTTGACCTTAAACTCTGGCCTAATAAAATTAAACTTCGTCAGAAGTCTTTTTTGACTCATATAACCCTGTCTCGAACATCGTAAGATCTTCGCCACGCGGTGAAATATTCAATCTATGTCGTTGAGCATGGACCTTTGTTATATTTTAAAGACGTATATGGTGGCTATATTTATATTTGAACGGTTTATTATACGAAACCTTGCCTATTTGATCCTAAAATGTCATCAGTACACGAGTCCTGATTGTCGCTATGATAGGGGTGAAAATAGAACTAAAAGAGTTAAAACTAATCGATATACAGACCTTTTGCACTTTAAGAATTTCCATATCAACAACTATACACAATGGCTTAAGATGTTTTTCAAACCTAAAAATATTTTAATGCCTATGGTAGAAATAAAAAGACTCCTTTTTGCCTTGTGCATATCATTGTCATTGATGTATCCAATTAAAAATGATGAAATCAAAACTAATAAGCCAAATCTGCGAACTTGACGTCCAATTTATTTATTAATCTTCTGTGATGTTGTATTTGCTCCGATTCTAGTTTCTAATCGTGCTGTTATTTGGTTGTAAATAAGCATTCTGAGTGTATAAAAAGGGAGTTTGACAATTGAATTATATATGAAATGTGGCTATTAAATAACGAGACTGGTGATGTGATTTGATTTCAACGAAGAGACTTATAGTTTATTTATTTTCTCTAAGACAGGAAACGTATTCCATTAAGGTTATATTTAACTTGAAGTAATAAAAGCGTCATCATTTTTTTTCTATATTTAAAAAATGATTATCATAATGAAATGAACTTGTGACTATATCCATGTAAATTTATTAACCACTCTTTATGACCTAAAAATAAACAAGTCTAAAGTGAACAATGGTTATTCTAATTGCTATTATGATAGTGTGACTTATAAGCCTTCTTGGCGATTTAAAATCATTTATTTGTGTTTCGTCGTAGAACTAGCACGTTTGTCTGACGTGTTATTTAAAACCACATCGAGAATTAGGTATGAATTTATCACTATTCGTATCATATAATTAACCACAGAATACAAAGGACATTAAATGTATCACCTTCAATTATACTTGCATTTCAATCAATTAATTTAAAATAAGTAATCATATATATTTCTAGTTTATTATAACATATCATACGTTATCTTATCTTTAGTGCTCATCTGTTGTTTATTTTTGGCTATCATTGATTTAAAAATTGATTGAAGAATATAAAATGTGTCGAACGTTTGATATAAATGTTTTGACATGTCCCTATATATAATATTATTGAAATCATAAGACATTTAGAAACTACATATTAGATTCTGAATTTAAGAATCTTATATAATCATAGTGTTCCGATGTATTGGCATAAATAAATATTTTTATAGGATACATGCAATAATTTGTGCTGCATTGTCGTACGTCTATTCAAATCATTAATTATATTATTAAAAAAATCTCAATTTTTACTAAAGGATTATAAATGAGATGATTGTTAAAAACTGATATTTCATCGGACTTAATCAATAAAGTTTTAGATTATCCATTCATTTTAATATAGAAAAAGTAACACACATATATGTGGTAACTTTTGATGGAATGATTATTCATTAATAATAAGAATTTGCATGAAGGATACGACCAAACTAATTTGAGTAATCAGCTGGACATTTCTAAGAATTAATTTCAATATCCTTAAATTTTTGCGGACAAACTTATTCATTATGTGGTGACATAACCGGCATTAGACGTCAGAGATTTCCCCAGGGATCTGGGACTTTTACAAACCGATTTCTTATCATCTTTCACTTATAATTAAATTAAAATAAGATTATTTGAATAACAAATTAATATCAATGAGTGTATTTTTAATCATTTTTGTATTTTATTATGTTGGTGCGCACATTACAAATTGAAAACTACTGCTATATTTATGCAATAAACCTTTGTGAAGACACTCGTTTCATGAATTTCGTTTCAATCTGTTTGCTGGCTTAAGAATTATACCGAATTTTTCAAAGACAGTATTACTTTGCAATTTTTTCGGAACTCTTCAGGCGATTCGGAATGTGTTGAAGTATAAGCCCAAATTATCAAGCGATCAACATTGACGACAAAGATTCTCAGTCTCAAATATCTATCTAAAGCGGCGGTTCTTAAACTTATGTAGTCCGCGGACCCCCTATCGACAAAAATTTTTTGGTCAAATATTCGTCAAAATAGATTTTCTTACAATGTTTTCTGTAAATAATTCCACGAAAATGTCTTTTTCAAGTATAGAAAAATGTTTTTTTATATTCTCGCAGACCCCCAGAGGTCCACGTATCCCAGTTTAAGAACCGCTTATCTAAAGACACCGTAAAGCAGAGCTATCAAACTCAAAGGCTAACATGGGCCAAATTAAAAAAAAAATAGTTTAGGTGGGCCCCAAAATAATCTTTCATAGAAATGTAGGTTTATTATCATACATAAAAAAATAAATCAATCAATTTGAAAATTTGAAGCCTTTATTTATTTTGGTAAATTCTATTTCGGCCATCACAGTTTCTCTTTGACTTTATGTTATTTAGTAAATCTCGCTTCTTAATATTTACAAAATATCCTTTACCAGAGTCTTTAAAATATGCGTTTTATTTATTTTCAGAAGACTACCAATTACCAAGCAAGGATGAAAAATCTAAACGAATTGGCGGGAAGTGATTTTTTTTCATTTTTGGATTCCTTCGACACAGTCATATGCGATATAAATGGCAAGTGTTGAAGTAAAAGATATATATTCATTTTTATGGATTGTATTTCATAAGACGTAATCTAAATACGACAGACTTAATACATTAACTATAATCAGTTAATGCTTAATAAATACCGTTTTCTATGAATATACGTCAAGTGCTTTTATTTATTGGCGTGAAGAATATAAAATTTTGCAAAACAACTAATCATATTTTTTCCAGGTGTGCTATGGAATGCTACTCCTATTCCAAAAGTAAAAGAAACACTGGCAATTTTAAAGTCCCTCGGCAAAAATGTTCACTACATTTCTAATAACAGCGCTCAGTCAACCGAGGAGTATTTGCGGAATTTCCAAAGCGTTGGCGTACAATTGGAATCGGTAATGTTAAAACACTCTTCTTAAAAAGCAATATTTCTTATCGAGTGAAAGTCTGGAAGTATATTCCGATTGCAAGATTAAATTTGATGTCTTTTGCAGAATGATCTCATTCATCCGGCACTTACTCTAATTGATTATGTGAAGTCGATCAAGCTGGACAAAAAAATCTTCTGCATCGCCAGTTGTTATCTTCAAAATAATTTGAAAGACGCCGGAATCGATTTTATAACCGATGTAATTATATTATTATATAATATGACATTTATCGACAGTGAATATCATCATCATAAGCTCGTCGCTAAAGACATGACTTCTAAGTTTTACATATGAACGCTCATTTTTATTTTTATATTTTTCACGATTACTTTTATTCACGATTTTACAGAGAAAATGCTTTCTTAAGTAAACCGAGCCCAGCCTCTTATTTCTCAGTATCTTTTATTAGTTTTATTCATGAGTTCTACGTAGGACTCACTATAAGCTGATAGGACTTAATACTAAACATTTCTCAATAAACATACTTGCTAGATACTTTTTTTATAATTTCAATAATTTAGCCAAACTTCAAGTATGTATAACACAATTGAAGCTAGAATAACATATAGCATTTATGTACTATTTTTGAACTTTATGATTTACAAAAACACTTTGTAAAATACGCGTTTTCATGTGAGCGGATGGGAATGTGTTAATTATTTTTTATATATACATACTTAAATTTCTGATAAGTTTAATAAAATAATACCAGTGTAGGTCATATGACCTCTTTGTAAACCACAGAAAATTTGAAGAAAGCGATAAGCAGCAGAAAAATGATTTTAGCAAAATTGAATAACGTTCATAAAATGCAAACATTTCTATATATTAAGGGCACGGAATCGAACAAAAAATATTTTTCTAGAACACTAGTTGTATCTATTTATACATTTTGAATTAAAAAAAATAATGAATTTCAGGATAGCCGTTTGGTAGAAGACTTGAAAATTGCAATGAAACAAACTGCCGACAACCGAGATGTTGGCGCAGTTTTTGTGGATTTTGACGTTAACATAAGCTATTTGAAAATAACCAAAGCTATATCGATTTTACGGCGGCCCGAAGTATTATATATTGCTGGGGCCCTTGATCGTGCAATACCTATAACATCAACATTCTCTGCAGTTGGTAATAAATCCGTATATTATAAAAATGCATTAGTAATCTAAGCCAGCGGCTCTTAAACGTATGTAGTCCACGGACCTCCTCTTGAACAACTTTTTTTTAACGGACCTCATCTCAATCCTAGGTAGTTTACGTGTTAAAATTCTGACCTTCGGCCCTCGATACACGCGGTTTCCTATTAACATTGTTGGGCTTAAAAGATTTTTTAACATTTTTTTTATGCAAAAATTCTTCACTATGGAAGTCCCAAGTCCTGGATAAGTGATTTGCAGCAAAAAAATTAAACATATTTTTACTTTGTATAATATTGTGTATAGCTTGGACTATAATTAAGTAGAAATATTGGAAAATAAAAAAATAGTGAGCGATCGAAAATAGTTTGGGTTTTTTTATCAACATTTTTTGTAGTTTTTTGTTCATTAAATAAATATTTTTGAATATTTTTGGATAATTGTAGTCTATACGAAGAAGACGTTTACTATATACGTTCCTACCAAATATCATAAAGAATTCTTATCTAGGGCATGTGGGAGCACTTCCATGAGCTCCTCAACTTCGCGAAGCGCAGTTTCTCCTCGTCTACCTATAACGTTATGAATTTCATTTATATCGACTTGAAATTTATTGAACGTATTCTTAAACGTCGGTTCTTTCCGATACATGAACCAACATATTCGGATTTTTTGAACCAACAAAGTAGAAACGTCCCTTAAGATTTTAGCTATTATACGACATGTAGGCAGAGAGTGTCCAAGTTTTTCAATTAAAGGTTGGTATTTTAATCATGATTTATACATACCGTGGATCTCAGTTTAAGAACCGCTACTCTAAGTAATTCGCAATATTTTCTCACGTAAATATGTTCACATTCATCGCTAAATAAATATGAAGGGTTCTAAATATCTTCATATATCATTGATTTGATTTTTGTAAAAAAATAAAATTAATTTATCAAACCATTCAGATCATTGCGGGTTTGGAAAGCGAATTGCGACAAGAGAACCAACTGGAAAAAATCTAATTTAAAAAAAAATACTTGTAAATAATATTAGGAGAGCTGTTTATGAATTTTATTTTTACTGTACATTTTTTTACATTTTTATAATTGATAAACATCTTTTTCAGGTTCTGGCACTTTTACGGATATCATAACAAAGTTTTCTGGGAGACAACCAATTGTTTTGGGAAAACCAAGTGAGCATTTGAAAAAATTCGCATTTCAACGATTCAATATAAAAAAACCTGAGAGAGTTCTTTTCGTTGGTGACATGTTAGTATTTACTATATTAATTGCAACATTTTAATTTTAAATATACATGCCAAAATACTAAATTTATTTTTAACACTAATAGTAGACTAATAATAAGATAAATACAATTCAATATTGACCTAAGCACGCCCATGTTAGTACATATTATCTATCATTTTAATACATATATATAAAAGTTAATGGGAACACCTATAAATTATTGGGTGTGTTAAATGTTTTAAATTTTATATTATTTCAAATTAATATATTTTTAATAGGTTTATATATTTCATTAGTTATAAAACAAATCATTAGTTGGTTGATTCAAGTTTGTAATTGCTTGCCATGCCACATTTCAATTCAGGGATACTGTAACTATTAGAATGATCACCTATTGTCAATCAATCATCTATTGTCATATCAGTAGGAGTATTTTTTTCTTTTAAAAAAAAACTGAAGGTCTTTAGGATGAAGGAATGGAGGAAACACATGATATCTTCCACAAAAAACGCTATTAAAAAATTGTTGGAATTCATCGATTTTTCTATAAGAATTCATACTCAATAAGACTACAATAACAGGAAAATTTGTGGTGTAGGAAAATGGGAGATTAACTTATTTTTGCTATCAATATTTCTTACTATTTCTTAATGTCTTCTTACTCAAATAATCAGATCTTATGAATGAAATACTACAAACTAAAACATTAGTCAGAGATTATGCAAATATTTTATTTTAATGGATCAAAACACACAACTAATATATAAAAGCGGGCTTACATTATTTCGGGGATGTTATCCTGCCCATTATCATGAAATAATTCATTATTGTTTGTGTTGCAAAATGTAAAAGATAATTAACATTTTGATGTAATTATGGAAAGAATTACGATTACATGTAACATGGAATGAAACAATCCATCTGAAATATAAATACTTTCGATCCTTCAAATTTATTGGTATGATGAAAAAGTTTTCCATGATTTGAATTTGAAAATCTGCTCAAAAATGATTTTACACACAAAATTTAACATTAAATACAATTATTTTCTTAGGACTTAAATCGATTAATAAAATATTTTTTTATATTTCAGGCTTGAACAGGATATGGCTTTTGCTACTATGTGTGGTTTTAAGAAGCTCCTAGTGATGACAGGAATATCGACATTAAATGATGCACAGACCACAGATAAGGAAGAATATCGTCCCGATTATTATATTCAATCACTAGGCGATTTATCAGAAATGATAGAAACTGCCGAATCTCAAAAAGATTATTTTCAATTGTAAGAACTTATTTTCAATAAGCGAAGACAAAATTATAATATATTTAAATAAAAAGGGAATCGGATAATATAAGTGTGATATTATATGAAATACAATTGTGAGAATCAATTATTTATTTTAATTTAGTACTTACTAGTTAAAAAAGCAATTTTGTATAGAAGAAAAATAATTAAATCGTGTATGAAAGTTGATAAATCTTTGTTTTTATTCCAAAATAACTTATTTATTGAAATCAATATTAATCCAAATTATAGGAGTAACGCAATACAATCCGAATCTGATAGACTTGTAATTTTTCCAAAATTTCCTTCCATGTTACAATTTGGATGGAATTAACTAAGAAAATATTTTCTTTTAAAATTAGCAATTTTAAAAAATTGTCTTTTTTTTCAACATTTAACATTTTATAATGCACTTAGGATCTCCTTTTATAAAATAATGTTTTTCTTGAGACAAGAGAATTTAAGAAAATATATCGCCATATGACATTTATTTTCTTGTTGTTCTTTATATTCCACTTCAATTTTTTCCCCTAATATATTTTCCTCAAAATATTTTCCCTACAATTTCCCTGTTTTTCACAAATCGAATATCTTGTATAATATTTTCATTTTTCAAAATATATTCTCTCCCTTTCATCAAGTTTTATCAATCACATTTTATTTGGGCAGATGTTTCCAACTAAACCAGTGAACCATTGTCATACTAGCAGTAAATAAATGCTTCAATTCAAGATAATGAGCTCACTCAATGAAATTAATATAGATGTGGTTTAGTTTTTCCCTTAATTGATGTTTTTATATACTAACTAGAATTGTATTCCCAATAATATAAGAATTTTAAATGCAAACAAATGTATCATTTGTCAAATATTAACGTCGCTCGTTGCATATCATTACACAAACATCATAAATATTCTATACATTTTTTTTAACCTTTAAGTATATTGATATAGGGGTTATAAATAGATAAAGCTTACAATGATTCCATTGAATGATAAATAGACAACGCAACGCACAACTCGTATGATGGTGATTCTCAACATTATTTCTAATCGTTAGTGTCAGTCTTTATTATTCGGACTCGTAACAATTTGGAAATCACACAAAGCAATACCTCTCTCGTTGTCTTTGTCGCTACGATAATTATCGATTGTCGCGTTGTTCAGCTGCAGAGATCGCACCAGGGGGTCAATTGGAACACGGGACGCTTCGTAGCATGCAACTAGTTGATAGACCGATGCAGAGGACGTAGTTCTTGAACCTCAACGGCGATTCATCACTCTACATCCAAAAGAAGGGCTCAAAAGACAATTAAAATATTGTAGTATATTATATATTTATCTTTTGTATATTATTTATCTACTCTTTCAATACTAAGCGATGATCACGAGGCATAAGGCCTCCATATAAGGCGGCAGTTTCCTATTACAATTTCACTATTACGCGGCATGTAAGCGGTAGAAGTCCAAGTTTTTCTATTGAAGGTTTGTATTTCGACCACGATTTCTAGATGTCGCGTAAAAGCGAAACCGTGTATTTTAAGGGACGAAAGTGAATTTATTGAATCCCTTAATTTGCGCGATAGATCAAAAAGTTTTTGAGGCCCTCCAAGATTTATGAGTCCCTTCTGATTTTTTAAGGCTCGAGACCTTCTACACCTATAGGTAAATCCACCACTATAAGGCGGAGATCAGTTCATAGACCGAAAGTACGCGTTCGACTTTTAAACTTTTCTATTCTCCCCAAATTCTAACGGATTTCCCAGAATATCGACTCATTCGTTTGCTTGGCGCAGGACCTTAACTTTTAGATGAGGATGACCATATATGTAAGGCTATCTCTAAAGTGCGTTATTTTAAATGCCATGGTTCAATTTTAAATATGTTTTTATAGGAAGTGAATAAAGACATTGCAGAAAATCGATGCCATACAAAAATATTATGTAGGTGTTTTAGCAAACAGCACAAATTATTTTGACGTAGATTCTATCCCACATGATACTTAAACTATAGATTAGCATCTATTTCAACTGCAATGTGATCGTCCCCGACAATATTTTCTCGGTATTTCCGTTATATTGTACAAAATCTGTTCTAGTAACAATCAATCTTCATAATAATATTTCAAGGTAGACAATTTTTAATAGAATAATGAATGAGCTTTTCAATTGAACTGTTTACAACTGGATGATAAATAAGGACTTAAATAAATTCTATGCGAAAAATCCTTGAGTACATCAAATATTTATTTTGTGCATTTCAAGATAAAAAAGACCCATTCGACACACGAAAAAGTCATACTGAAATATATTCCGATAGGTGAATACGTTTAACGGGAACAGAAATGGGAGTAGAAAACGAAAATTTTCTCAAGGTATGCCAAGCAATAAAATTTCTGTCTTCATGATATTCATAAAAAAAAGTCGTTTTTTAAATATTTTTTTTTAATATTCCTTGTTAAAATTTAAAAAAAATATTTTTTAAATTTTTGCATAGCTTGCCCATCTTGCCCGTCTCCATAAGGAATTTTTGAAGAGATTTTTGTTCAGTGGTTTTTTGCTTTCCGCGTATGATTTAATAGGAATAAAATAACTTGATTAAGAATAATTGAATAAGTGATCTATAAATGCATTGTAGAATTATCATTATTTTTTAATTATGCCATAATTTAAATTGCAAATCAACCATTCATAGACCCTGTCTGACTTTATTAAGCATCTCAGGATTCAATTTTTCAAAAATAGGTAATCAGGTAAAAGTATACCAACATTTAGTCATCATTGATGTTCAATTAAGCGCTTCTTTATACACGATATATTGACTCGTTAATCTGTAGCTTTTGGCAGCATTGAATTTTTAGCTTTTACAAGATCACAAATTTGATTGATTGTTCACAGGGATATGGTAATAAATTGGAACCAGATGAAAAAATCGATTTCATTCTAGAATACGAAGCAGGACAGGAGCAGGACAGAGAAGAATTTGAAGGAAATCTTAACAACGCAGGACTTAAATTTGAAAAATGTGCAGATGAGCAGTTTTTGAAAATCCATATTCCACTGAAGACGATTGAAAAGAATTGTGCTATAAAAAAAATTAAATTACCAATATCTGTAAGTGTATTTAAATACAATAATTTTCAAACCAAGTGTTTCACACAAAATTGGTACATTTCATGAGTGTACTAATATTAATCAATTGAAACTAGTCGAAACGTTCAAAGATATTTTTTAGTTAAGTTAAATTAACTTCATACGAGCTTTTACTTGCTCCTAACTGCAAATCAATATCAGGGAAACTCTCATTCATTTTTAAAAATATCGTGCTGAAATGATCCCTATTTAACACGCTTGATATGTTCCTAAAAAATATTTTGTTGTGGGAACATCGAACTCGTACAATCACTGGTTTTCCAAACTTTTCACCCAATTCGGGAATCATATCAGAACGAAAACATTTTTTAGGAATACCGTGTTAAATGAGATATACGTGTATAAATTACAATGATTTTTCTTATATCGTTTGAAATAATTTCAGGAATATTACAACGAAACGCTTTTTAAACAGTAAGTATTGATATTTTTTTAAATTGAAAATTCTGCTAATAATGAAAAATTTTGGTATTAATTTCAATTATGAATTTGCAGATCCGAGAGAAAAAAGCCAGTTCCTGTAAAGAAGGTAAATACAATGTGATTCAATACAATATTATATATTCAAATACTGAGGCTATTTGTTTATTCCATTTTGGGTGCAAATATATAACCACGTAACGTAGATAAAAAATGGAATTAAATAGGTTTTTTTTTATTACTAAAATACACTCTATACGAAGATTTTAATGTAACTAGAATGCATTTTTTCACAGGAAAATATTTTTAGAAGGTTTCTTCGAAAGTTTAAGGAATACCTTAAAGAGGATGTTAATGAAAATAAATCATATAGACCACATTTAGAATACAACGAAGAAAGACGACAATTGTAGGTGCTTTGGAAATCAATGAATGTGTCTGTAGGAAATTAGATGCTAACGTTGATTTTCATATCCACTGTTAATTTTCAGGTTCGGCTTAGACTGTGCTGAAAATTCGCAAGACGTATTCCCAGACATTGTCAGAATCAATTTGGTGAATTTCATTTTGGAAAATATAAAACCCCACGGATTACAATATCTTCTCCACAAAAATGTATATACTTCAGCATATCCATTGCACGAAGTAAGTTACACTTTGCGCCCTCCTCAATGTGTCTAGAAGAAAAAATTAACACAATAATTTTGAATGATATTTTAATTATGATTGTAAATCCAGTTACTTATAGCCGATTCTGTATGAATTTTTTGATTGCCTCAGTATTTACTTTTTCAAAACCAGGAAATCAACGTTAATCTTGGATCGAAATAATTCAAAAGAAAAATGAATCCTTCAGATTTCTTAAATTTATTGGGGAGATTTTTTCAAAATATAGATCTGAACCCACTGTATCGATAGTTGGTCCAAATCTGATTTCATTTTCGTAATTTTAAAGTATATATATAAAGTGTAAATTTAATTTTAAACAATTTTGATCAAGAATGTGATATTGAAATACGTAAGGCAAAAAATATTTTTTGAACGTGAAAATTATATTTTGGATATATATTTTTTAAGTGTGTTTTTAGGAAAAGGACGGAGAAACTCTTAGAAGTTATTTGATTCATAATTGGGCACGTCTGAAAAGTTGGATCAAATTGCAACCGTTGAATAGTATCAGAAACTATTTCGGGGAGACAATCGCCCTCTACTTTGCATGGGCTGGCTTTTATACTAATATGTTGATTTCAGCATCATTACTTGGAATACCGTGTCTATTATATGGTCTTCTTTCCATGAGCTTTGATAGTCTGAGGTATTATAATAGTATTTAAGAACATCACATCAAACATAAAAGAGATATATTGCAATGGACTATTTTATTTTTCAGCAATGATATTTGCAAGGACGATTTGAACATCACCATGTGTCCAATTTGTGATGTAAACTGTGATTATTGGAAACTAAAAAATATTTGCGTTGAAGCAAAATTAACATACATTTTTGATAATCATGCCACCATTGTCTTCACATTTCTTATGTCGATATGGAGTGAGTTTCATTAATTATTTTTTAAATTAATTATTGGTATGACAGAGATTAGTGACGTGGTAGAACATCAGGTTGTATGAATTTTATTAGTATGTATCTTCAAATAAATTCTCATGGCCAAAAGTTTGATCATGAATGTCAGGAAATTGAACTGCAAGCAGCTAAAATATATTTTGGTCATTCATAAATTTGATTGAACCATTTTGATGGACCAAAATATATATAAATTAGCTTTAAAAATGCATATGTAACGCAGAAAAAAAATACAGGAAGAATGCAAGCGGTCTTGCGAAAATATAAATCAATACGAGAACTTCTAGAAAAATCTGGAAAATGTTTAGATACATTGGGTATAAAAGAGGTGCGGACAACCATAGTGCATGAGTTTATAACTCTCCGTGTGACAGTAAGTTTTCAATTTAAGTTTGAGCTGGAGATTAGTCCCCGTTTAGTCAGAGTCAATTCAAGTCTTGCGATCCGACCAATCGTCTTGGCCGCGGAAAGGCCTAGTCTTTACGCGGCCGGCTTCTTGATGTAATAATAGAGATCTGGAGCCAACAGTCGTATTTAATTCATCGCCAACTCCCAAGATCTTTATTTCCCGGGAAGAAACTCCAAGACCGCTAAGGAGTCATTGGAAAGAATAGATCTCTCCTTTTACACAGCTAAAATTATCGGTTGACTATCTTCTTTTATTAGTTCGCGCCTGGGTGTTTTATATCCCACAACAACAATCACTAAAGTTGTCAGTTTATAATTTTCATAAACGAATTACTAAATTATAGAGTACAAAGTTAAAAAAATATGCTATTTTATGATAAATACTCTTTTAATACGTTTATAAATGACAATATATTAATATTATTTCTATCTCGTAGGTACACTCTATTTGAAACTATGGTTACGTTTCTCGGCTAAAATTTCTCTTCAATGGGGTTTAAATGATTATACAGATATGGTGGAATTACCAAGACCAAATTATAGTGAAAAAAATGAAAGCCTATTGACTAATATAAGAAGACTTTTGTATAAAAAGAAGCCTGATGAAAAATCTCATACGACAAATAATCAACACGAAGATCCATCTTTTTGGAAAATACGATTTCCTTTGAAACTTATCAGTTTTGGCACATCACTCGTTGTGGTATTTTTTTAAATATATTTTATTATTATTTCAGATTTAATAAAAGCGGTTCGATTTTAATGAACGAATTACTTTTTGCAGATTACAATGGTGAGCATCGCTGCCGTTGGCATTATGCTTTATCGAATGTCTCAATATGCTAGTAATAGTTTCTTCACGGTCCATAGAGAGTTCTATATAATTGGACAGATGATACCAGCAATTTTAAATTTAATATTAATATGTATAGCCAACGAGTTCTATAAAAAAATATAGCATACAGGCTAACAAACCTAGAAGCTGTAAGAACGCAAAGCGAATTCATCAACAGTTTGTCTTTGAAAATGTACTTATTTCAGTTCATCAATTATTATTCGTCACTGTTCTACATAGCCTTTTTTAAGGGAAAATTCGTAGGGACCCCAAACAGCTATAATAGAATTTTTGGATTCCGCCAAGAAGAAGTGAGCATCGTATAATATTTTTTGTGCATAATGTTTTTCAACAGCTGTTTTGAATTTATCAATTGTATCATTGCAGTGTGGTGCCGCAGGATGCTATTTTGAACTGAGCGTTCAAATTATGGTCATCATGACAGGGAAAAAAATCTTTGATCATTTTCGAGAATACATTAGTCGATTATACAAACAAAAAACTAAATTAAAGGTAAAACTGTGCGTGTGTCTTCATTGAAATATGATAGACATACATAAACCAAGCTCTATACGATTTGGTCTTTCTCTGCTTATTAAAATAGATAAAATAACCAAAAACGAACGTCGATATACGGGGTGTGGCTATTAAATTACAAGACCTATCTTTGGGGAGGAAACTATCATAAATTTATAAATGCCCAGTTTCTCAAACAATAGTTCACATTTGTATTGTATTTCAACTCGATTTATTGTAAAAGGGGCTTTATTTTCCGTACACATGTCTTAATTTTTTGAACAACAGAAGCTATTTTATCATGTTTCAGAAAAATTCACACAAAAGAAAAGAGAATGAATTAGATTTATCGCAAAAGGTAAAATAATCATCTCCTTTTATTGACGTGCATACTTTACGCTTTTTACACTTATGTTCATAATTTCAGCGACCAGCTGACACCGATTTACTACCAATGGAAGAAACTGGCATAGAATCCGAATATTTAGAATTAGGTATGTCAATATTTCATATTGATATATGAATATTTCACTAATAGTAGGGTAAATTCAATTTTTCAATCGGGATTGATACTAATCGGATATTATAAATTTCAACCTTTAACATTTTTTTTTATTATTTCTAGTTTTACAATATGGTCTTGTTGTGCTGTTCATTAGCGCATTTCCATTAGCACCCTTATTTGCGCTGTTCAACAATATGCTTGAACTACGTATGGATGCCAGTAAGCTCCTGAAACATTTCAAACGTCCTGTACCTAAACGAGCCAGAAACATTGGAATTTGGTATGGTATCGTGGATATGATTGGGAATTTATCTGTTTTGTGCAACGTAAGAGTAGAGTTCAAGCGACTTATTAATTAATATAATTGAGTGTAAACTTATTCTATAGATCGTTAATTTTAATTCTTTCAGGCAATACTGATTGCGGGTTCGTCGAATTTTATCCCTCGTTTAACATACTATTTGAAAACCTCAAGTCAAGTGGGATATTTAAATTATTCCCTTGCAAATTTTAATGTGAGTGATTTTGAAAAAGGATCTGCTCCGGAATCCTCAATATTTGGCAACGTTGAGGTAGTTATTAAAATTTAACTATTTTTAAATATTACTATAAATGTTTTGAAATAATTCTTCGTTTTTATTTTAGACATGCCGCTATAGAGAGTTTAGATATCCTTTCAACGTTGATAAAAAATATGAACGATCTCATATGTACTGGAAGGTTCTTTTTGCGAAAGTATTCTTTGTACTCATTTACCAGGTATGCATTTATGTAAAATATTATATTAATTTGATAGATTGTCAATGTAGCCAATATTTAAATCGATTAGGATTATTAGTGATAAATCAACAACAATCTTTTACATATTTACAAATTATGATATTTGTGCAATTCTGTCATAGATCCTATTCTATCTAAAGTATTCAAACGATCTTATTCTAATTAAACTAAATATGAAAGGTAATATAAAACCACCATATAAAATCTTCCATTTCTGGTAAAATCTCGAACCAGTCTTTTCAGTTTTATTAATTTCGTCATATTGCTGAACATTTCTATCAGCTGAGAAAATATATTTTTGTTATCAATTGGCTGTTTTTGTTAATTACTTTGTATCTTTTTTCTGAGCAGTGTGTCGTATTTTTTATGAAAATGGTTGTGGGTTGTCTCGTTAACGACGAACCTAAAAAGCTTAGAAAGCAGATAGTAAATGAAAACTCGACATTTTTAAATCATTTTATTGATATTTCAAAAAATAAAGAATCAGGTATGTATCATTTGAAATTATTTCATTTTATCATTTATCATTTTAATAAGCCTTGATTTAAGAAAATGTGCATTGCCTATATCAAATAATTATCATTTTGTATTAGGTTGGTCGGAAAGAAAGCATCTATTTTGTACTTACAGTATTTTATTTTCTAATAGCCTTAATGGTACACCGAATTATATATACACTCAAACCTCTTTTTGTGCAACTTTTTTTGTGCGATTTCGAAGTTATGCGGGTTTTTAAGATTCAAGGAACGCATCTTCACTCTTTCTATGTAAGTTTTTTTGTGCGATTTTCCGCGGACGCCATCTACCGCACAAAAAAAGGTTTAAGTGTATTCATGATTTTTAATAATGAAGCGCCTTCAACTAATTTACGCAATATGCATAACATATGTGTCGAGCAAATAGTATAATAAGGCGTAATGAATATCGATAGTTCTTAACTGATGATTATTTGTATTATTTTCAATTTGTTTATGTTTTTTTTAGAAGAACTAAAAAAAAATATTGACATAGTGTAAATGGCGGCGATGGAGCAAAACTATTCTTCATACAATTGCAACTTTTTTCCAATTATGTGTGGTATAATTCTAACTATATGTATATACAATGAGAGATCACAGATGATGAGCCATCTTTTATAAGATCTACTCGTATATACTATTAGGGTTATGCATAAATTTTTGACTTTTAATTGACAATTGTAAATTTAAATTATCAATGTATTGGCCATTTGATTTCATTTTTTTGCCTATTTTCACCGAAATGAAATTTTCAATATTTTTCCCAACATATTCTTTGTTCTTGAAATATTTGACAAGAAAGTGTGCTGTAGAGATCCGAAGAAGTGATTAGAACTAAGATCAATGAGTAGACTGAATGATGATGCAAAATATCTTATCTGCATTCCAAAATTGCTTCTAAATTTATAGTTCGATAAGAAACGACTTTGGATAGTCTAATAGCATTTTTCCCATGAACCTTGAAGATCTATTGTTTTGCCTCTATTACTTATTAGCTTCATTTTATTATCTGTAGTATGCAATGATACGATGAGTTTTATTGAGATCTTTTCTTCGCTAAAAAAGAAACAGAAAATACTGTATAAATGTGATTGAATTCAAATATAACAGTAAAAAGAAATAATTTATAACATATGCATTAGCTTTTTACTTGTAGCAAATAAGATGAGCATTTTTAATCAATGTTTTTTTGTGATCTTGATATATTTTTTCCTTAGCGGTTATTTTTTAAATTTTAAAAATCTGTTTGTATTGCAACGCGTTACTATTATGTTAAGATTCCTTTTTGAAAAAATACATATGTTTTTGCAATACATGTGCACCTCTGTCTTTTATTTGATCCTTTAGACTCCTATCAATAAGACAAAAAAAAATTATTGAATCTTTAACAAACCAAAAATAAAATTAGTAAAATAAAGTTAATACCCGACTTACGATCATTCGACGAACAACTTATGACGAAAAGAAAAATCGTTTAAAAATTCCGATTTTTACAGTTATTATCAAATATTCAACATAAGTTATTAAATAAATTAGTGACTCTTTTGAAGCAATGGTTAAAAAACGAAAATTATTTGTAAGATCAAATTTCTAACATCAATTAAATCAAACTTTGAGAGAAAAAATAAATAAAATAATTCAAAAAAGAGAAAAACGCTTAAAAATATATACATTACATTTACCCAAGCAATTCTCAATCGCTACAGAATATAAGAAGTCGTCAATGAATATCATTAGGACAGATAATAAAAATACAGTGTACTCTCGATTATCCGTGCCTGATTTTTTTTTAAATTTTTGATACTCGGATAATAAGGCCATTCTTGAGTGGTACTTAGGTGTTATATACAAAGATCAAGATTAAAACAATAAAAATCTTGTATCTTGTATACCAAAACTCAAATCATTGATGATTAATCATATTATGGTTTTTAACGAATATTGCAATGAAAAATGTGCATAAAAGTTTTTTCATTTATTAATATTTACAAATTAATCATCAAATACATTTTTGGTTATAAATAAATTTAATTTAAGGTAACCCATATGTAAAACGCCATTCCTTAATCATTTAAAACTCGTTAATTAGGGAATCGTGCAATGGATTTTGAATAATGACAAAGTCATCAAAGAAATAAGACCAACAACATCAAACTGCTTGAAAATAACGGAGATACATCTTTCAAATATGTACTGAGGATATTCAACAATTACATGTTATAAAAGGACCATAGAATCAATCAATTTAATATATTGGGATCATAAAGGAATTAAATATTTACAGAACAAACTGCGTCCGAGTTATATTTAAATAATACAGAGCAGTTAATATTAAGTTACTTATTTAATAATTCGTACACTTTTATCTAATAAAAATATAATAAGAATTTATTTTACCCATATAAAAAGTAGGCACTCTTATCGACCTATATTCTTTGCATAATTCTTACAAGTAAATCCTTATATTAATGATGAATCTTAACACATTCCGGTTACTCGTTTAAGAAGGCATGTTTTACGCAATGCTTTGCATATTTATCTATTTCCGTTAAAAGACTTTTATAATGCAACTATTACATATGTATATCTATGCATTAAGTCCTTGTAAATATGCTTATAAATCTGTCTACTAATTTAAGAATGATGTCGATTTTTTGAAGAAAGTAATGTTTTGTAAGTTCTTCGAAGCTCACGTGGGCTCTAGGCGATACTTAACGTGAAACCCAATGGCTGAAATGTGTTAAGATTGATCAAGTTAGCGTTTAAGATTTTCTGAGCACAAGCAAAGATCATTATATAGATGATTCAAATTTAAATTATTTCAATATTATCAATACTAATATTTGATTTAAAATCATTAAGATATTCCCCCATGCACATGCAAATGTAATATTATAAAACATTAAAAAACTTACTATTTGTATACAATTTATATACAAAAAGAAAGTTAATATTTAAGGAAAAAAATTAGCACTATCAAATTATTAGAATCAAAATTTTCAGTCGTATTCTATAATTATGTTAATAATATATTTAATTTGTATTTAACTCTTTGCCATCGTCTTCATTAACTATTTTACATTGATTCTAGATATCACGCGAGCTGTTAGTATTTAAGCACTATATAATAGACATCATATCGAATTGGGTTCTTGAAACTATAAAGTTCACAAGACCAAGCGTTGCCATAGTAGATTTAGTGTAACCCAATTATATGTTCATAGAACAGGCAAGCCACACAACTGGCAAGCAAAAATTTATGAATGAAAATTTTGTGGTGATTCGAACTTAAGCTTATCGATGTAAACACGAGGATAGTGTTCATATAATCAAAAATCTATAAAAAAAAAGAGAAACTTTATTCTGATCAGCTATTCAAATAATGTATCATTTATAGTTGTAAAAAAAGCACCAACATACTGCAAAAATTAAACAATCCGAGTAGTTTGTTTCAAAATCATAGTATAGTCTGATAATGCACAATGTTTGTTTGTTGGAATCCTTTTTTAAAAGTTGGATATAGAAAAATACGATCGCCAGCCCTAGAAACACATTTTTTTCGATCCCCTTTTAGCTTGTTCCTTTTCTTCGAACATTTCGACTCGTTGAGCTACACTAACACATTGAGAATCGTCTAAGTTTTTTCCAGTTTCACTTTCGTTCGATGCACATGCACTAAAAACACAACTTCTACCATATTCCTTGGGTGGTTTGCCCCCAACGCATTCCGAATTGTTAATTTGGATCAAAATTCCAACGAATACGAACACACCGATAAGACTAAAAAATACCTTAACAGCAACGCCTGATCCTGTAGAAAAAATATCAACCACGTCTCCATTTTCGATATCCAGCCAATTTTCCCAGATATCATTAAAACGAGCCGGATCAGCATGCAAATCCATAGGAAGATTGGCTGGCTTTAGAGAAGAAGCTTGATATTCTTCCATCAGTGCTAGCATATTTTTAAGCAAATCAATTTTTTCAAAAGCAAGATTTCTCATTTCGCATGGGTCGTCCAGGATATTGAAAAGGCAAGGGGATTGTGTCAGATTGCATGGTGTATTAATGGCGCTTGATTTTGAGCACGTGATGATCGAATCCTTCCTCAACGATATGACGTCCTTTTCCGTGAGAGGTTCCATCGCAAATGTTGTATTGCCTGGGTGAGTTAGCTGTTCAACTATTTGTCTTTCTGTAATGTATCCCAAGATGGCTGAAGATGCCTGCGAATACAAGACCTTTGAAGGATCATAAGGATCGGCGTTCATTCCGCTATCGCCGAACCATGAATAACCAGGTCTCTCGCTACCATTTACAATTTTCCATTCATTCTGAATAATTGATGCATATGGGGTAATGGGATCAATATTTATTACGAGCTCTTTTCGAGGAGAGGGGGTATCTTCCCGTAATTCATTCCAAATATTTATTCCATCGATGTCCCCTAACTCCTTTGAATCGCGACCTAAAAATAAGAGGTTTATTCAATTAAATGTATTTGTATGCATTCAAAATATATAAATACATTAAATTAAATATACCAATAGCACCCCAGAAGGTGGGAAGCCAATCCGTAATGTGGATCAATTGATTAGAAACTCGCTTTAGGTTTTTAAGGAGTGGACTCCAAATTCGTTGCCACTCCACGACTTCCACCCTCCCATGGAGAATTCTTTTGCTAAAAATATATTTGAATTTTTAATCAAGTATTAAATTAAGATTTAAAAAATCAACCAATATTTATTTTTGCATTGACTACAAAAGTTGTTAGCTATGAAATATCAACTTTAGTTTATTTAAGTCATGAATTGATCATTCTTAATCAAAACGACAGAAATGTAATTTTATTATGTAATTCAAGCATATCTTCATTCGTTATCTTTTTAAATTATTTACATTACCCTAAATTTAAATTTCAATCACATAATTTTCTTCTATTTTCAATAATATCTCTCATTTTGCAAGCTGGAGAGCTTTGATTCAACTGACTGCAATAGTGGGACTTAAAAATACATCTATGATCTATGATACGATTAATACTTCTATGTAAGCCCGTCGAGTAATTGTCAATATTAATCGATTTATTTATTTATTAACCCCCCTTCCATGCCCCCCTCCTATATTTATGCAAGTATATTAATAAAATGAAACTTAATTTCCATTGTTGATTTTTAGCGAAAAAATCTGACGATCAGTTCTATGCGCCTATCACATGAATTTTATGCAACTTACATTACTTAATTACTATGTAGATTGCGTTAATACAATTATATTCACCCCTTTTAATGGATAATTTGATCCTTTATTTGCATGAACTCCAAATGTCGGTGCACCATTATCAGACATAAACAGTATAATTGAATTATCCAACATTTCTTTTTGTCGCAGGGCCGAAATTACTTCACCTATTCCTCGATCCAAGATCGAAACCATGGCTGCAAAATAATAATTTCTTTTAAATATTAAAAAAAAAAATAAACGGCATTGTTCTACGTTTTTACAAATTCCAAATCATGCGGAGTTTAAAATAATCGTTTTATAAATAGTTCAATTTTTATACATACCTGCATAGACTCTTCTTTCAGGATCTGCAATGTGAGAGTATTTGGCGATTTCATCATCAGGAGCTTGTAGAGCTCTTCCTATATTGCCAGTATGAGGTGCCAAATGAGCGAGGTAAAGAAATAAAGGCTTTGATGTGTTATGCTCTTTGATCAACTTAACAGCTTCGTTAGTAAATAAATGAGTGGAATAACTATCAGGTTCAGTATATTCTATTTCTAAATTTCGACGCATATCGTAACCCATCATCGTAGGAACAAACTGAAAAATATGAACCATGCTTGAAGTCAAAAACATGAAAACTCTATTTTTTTAACAATATCAGCATATTACATTGCCTATAAACCTCGCAGCATTCTGATCTAATTCAAAACAGACGTAATAGAATTCAAACGTGTTATTGCCTAAAACCTTCCTACTGTTTTTTTTAGAACCGGTTTTTTTACAAATTCAAGCATCTGAACTCGAACATGATGTAATGATGTAAATGATTAAATGATATTGGTAGCATGTCGAAACTCAACAATCGTAAATGATACGATGAGCAACTTCCACCGAAATAATTTAGATCGATTAGTCTTCAGTCTTAGTTCATCCTAAATTTAGCCACTTTGGATGAGGAGTTTTTTAATAATCGCTTGGAGCGGCGAGTGAATGTGAAAAATGAAGACCTCTTTTGGTCATTAAGATGTCAAAATATATTAAAAATATGTGCCCACATAATGAATAATTTGTTCAACAATCCAAGAGCTTATTTATCGAATAATAAGCTCTAATTTATAAAAAATACTCTCGATTATCCGGGGGACTGCCGGGGAGGACAGAGACAGATAACTGGAAAACACGGATAATCCAAATCATCAAATTTCTATTTGATTTTGGATTATAATATCATATTTATAATACAATTTTTTATTTCATAATTTTAATACTCATTATTTATTAAGAAAAACGCTCATAGTTAACTTGTACGGTAAGATGATCGCGTATTTTCGAAGATAGCACAGTTCGGTAACTGTGCATAGGAGACATAGATGAAGAGCTTCCATTAACCCAAATTCATCTACTAACAATTACATGTGAATGATATAATGAATCCTTTTTAGGTGTATTGTTTATGTTTACTTGAAGAAATAACCGAATCATTTCTTACTGTGGCTTTAACGCTCTGATTGTAGTAGTCCTGGAAGCCATTCCAATATCCATAATGGCTATCGAATCCACGGAAAGTTGGGGTGTACACCTTCTTGCAGAAACCCAAATGCCATTTTCCAACTGCTCGCGTCACGTAGCCGATTTTCTTCAAATGTTGCGGAAGTAGTGTTTCGTTTAAAGGAAGTCCACGAGGCTCCGGCTCAAGAACAACACTATGCTGCATACCTTTAAAAATTACAACATATAAGCTTAGCTTCAGGTATGGAAATGAAATTGTGGAAAATTTAAGATTACCTAGGCGAATCGGATATTTTCCAGTGAGAAATGCGGCTCTTGATGGCGTACAGAGTGGTTGTACATAATGTCTATTCAATATAATGCCATTGTACGCCAATGCATCGATATTTGGTGTTAATATTTGATTGGATCCATGAAAACCGACATCATTCCATCCCTGTTGCATTGAAATAGAACGATTCATTCATTAATAACATAAATAAGACAATAATTTTATTTTTTAAATGCTGATGTCATAAGGTTGTAACATATCAAATTGCCGAATTTCAGTCAATCAGAAATCGACCACCACTGAGAAGAGTTCTGTGTAATATTTTACAGGTTCAGCTTTTTGGTGTAATTTTTATTTTTAATATACTTTAAAATATGGGTTCAAATTAAAATATAATGCAACGATTGCAAATCGAAATATAAAAAAAGGCTTTTAAAAAAGATGAAAAAATTACGAATTGATACGAAAAATGAGACGCTTAAAGGTGTGTTCTTTACAAATTATTCAAAATGTTAATCAATAAATAAGTTGTTGTTTGTTGTAAAATTTAGAAAAACAGCCAATATTAATAGATTATGCAATAGCCAATATTAACGACAATACTATTGCAAAACAATGCTCGACCACATTAAGTTAAATTAATCAAATTATGAAATTTTATGACATCTTTCTTATTTTTCAGTACATTCATTGACTGATTACCATATGGATAAAATTATTTAAATTGTTAGTTTTCTTTGATTTAATGTACTTTGTTTTGTTAAATATATTGGGTTTTAATTTTTACTAATAAATTCAGCAACTTCATATGTTAAGCTCTAATATTAGTAGAAATTTTTCATATGTGCTATGAATCAATTTACCAAAATCAGATGCGAATCAACAACCTCTCAATGTCCGGCCACTTCTTCTATACACAATGTTATAATATAAGGCTCTTGTTCTTCCAATTTTTTTCTTTTACGATTTATAAAATTATTTAAATTATGACTATTTAAATTTTTAGCTTTTATACTTATACTTGATATAGCAAAAAATTTCCAACCGAAAAAATATTCAAGTAAAAAAAAATATTACTAACTAAATCATCAGCCAAAATTGTGATAATATGGGGTGGTTTTTTGACATCCGCACGCACACTACATAGAACTGATGATAAACAAAGAAAATAAAATATCTTTGACATCTTCTTTGCCTAAAATTGAAATACAAAAATTAAAATATTGCACAAACAAACGTAGATCATCACAAATTCTAATGTCAGATCAATATAAGTAAATCAATATAACCAGATCAAATACGATTACTCTTAAACCTTTTTTTTGTGCGGTAGATGTGTTCCGCGGAAAATCGCACAAAAAAAGCTATGACTTACATAGAAAAAGTGAAGATGCGTTCCATAGATTTTAAAAACCGCATAACTTTGAAACAGCTATATAAAATATATCCAAAATCACATTTTAAAAAAGTTAATAAAAAACAGGAAAACAATAAGGCAATTAAAAAATAACATTTAAGGTAACATTTAAAGGAAATCTTGTATCATTGGTAAAATTTCAAAGTTGTCTGACATCTGGCATCTCAAATGCCAAACATCCACTAGAAAAATACTAATTATTTTAATTACTAACTATCGTCGCTGTATAAAAAAATCACTAAAATACAAGTCATTTTTTGGCCTTATTTTGTCACAGTTTTAATTTTTTTTTAATAGTTGAAAAACAAATTTTGACACAAATCTGGTAGGAATAATAGGAGGTTGTATAGAAAAGATTCGTACCCAGTTTGAAGTAGATTAATAAATTAAATCTTAAGATATAATGTCAACCGTGTTGAAAAAAGTAGTTTCGAGAAAAAAAGCGTCAAAAGATTTCATTATGGTAGAACCGGCCAGGTTACCGCGTCACTAAAATAGCTATAACCCTATAAATAGTTGGAATTTTGTAAATTCCTTTGGAGAATGTATTTTTAAAAGTCGAAACATTGGAAATCATTTTTTCTCAAAAATCTAAAGCAGAATCTACCACAGAAAAAGGGCGTGGTCTTAATTCAGCGATAACAGATACAATATGATTTACACACTTCCAAATTATATTTTTTTACAAATTTCGGTTAGTATTGATGATTTATTTCCTATTTTACCCAAAATATCTCGATACGTACTCTTTATGAAATTAAAAAAAAAGAAAAAAACGCATAACTTCGAAATCGCACAAAAAAAGTTGCACAAAAAGAAGTTTGAGTGTATATACGATGTTTCCTATTACAATTGAATGCATATTTAAAAAACTAATTTCAGATTGACACTTTCAAATAGTTAAATATGATATTGAGCTTAACTGAATGACAACTAAAGCGCAAACAACTGGTTTATACTTTATATAAGTTAATGACAATCATAGATCGCAGTACATTCTTCATGGATTGTAAACAATTTCTATAGGCGGGCAAAAAATAAATAATTTTAACCTCTGCAATAAATTATAGTCATTGAATTCGTAAAATTACTACATATTTAACCTTTTTCTTACGATACTACGTATTTAGTACGCCATTTGACATTCTAAAACCCCATATTTATTATATTTCATATCAACATTCGATAATATATATAAATATCGATATAGATAATATATCGAGATTCAATGTAGTAATGTTGTTACACGGACGTTTAGAATCATTTAAAAGAACCTTTATCTCAAATTGGATTATGAAATCCATCAGATGACGATATTGGGTTTCAGTTTAATTGAGGTCGTTTGATATTATTATTAAAACTATATTCACAGCCTCTGTAAATCGCTTATATAAAAAGATATCACTGTTTAGTGGTCAACCGCATGCTACTAATTTAAATCGATGACCAACATGTTCGTATGTATTGGATTTGAACTAAAAAAATTTAATCGATTTTAATAATAAATCTCAACTTCATAAATAAAATATTGCACTAGCCACAAATAATTTTCGATTGCTATTACCAGGGTCAAACCTGTTTTTTCTACAGTAAAAAAGTCTCAAATTCTTATATTCTATTTTTGACAAATATTAGCTATTGATGTGTTATGGGTTTCATAATCCGACACATATCGGAACTCTATGATCAGTCAGATCAAATGTTGCCAGAGTAAAAACCATATTTTCTCTCCTCAGAAACCTCCATTTTAATATTCTAATATTTTTGTTATGTATTGTACACAGTTTCTTCCCTGGCTACTTCTTCAGAAATAGCTTGAGCGATATAATATGATATAACAGTTGGACATTGTTTAAGCTCATATCGATATTAGAGTAAAAAATTGTATCTGTCTACGCAAAGAATATATAGTATAATTCAACGGAAAAGAGCCAACACGTGATGAGTGCTCATAGATAGGTGACCATTAATCGATATATAACAGGGGTAGATTGATAAAGTATAATATAGAATAATGCATTCAATGGTTGACGATCTATGTTATTTGGCTTGATAAATTTATGATTAGTATAATATAATATAATACTCTTTTATCCGTATAAATAATTAATAATTCTCTTTAGACATGGAGAATTATTTAAATTGATAAGAAAGAAATATTTGCGAATTGGCGTGAAAAACAAGATTGTCGCGATGACTATTTACACTTTGGCATTCAGACAGGACAATAATCATATATAGAATTAAAAATGAATGTACCAGAGAGGTGAGTACATAACATTTTACATTCATGCAATATTTAAAAAAAATGGTCATACTTAAATACTTTAATATTTTCTCATATTGATCTGATAAAATAGGTGTTCAAGTAGTCAATGCAGCCTAAATCATGACCTGATTAGGTCCATGGTTTTTCATAACCATTAACCACTCCAAATTATAGATCATATACTTTTCATGTTGGAGATGATCAAAATCAGAAGTAGGAATTCCAATCCGGATATTCGGATATTCGATATCCGGATATATTCGCCCGTTTTCGACCTATTCCATATTCGGATATTTGGGGAAATATCCGAATAGTATTCGTAATACTTTTTGCCCGGTTGACACACGTCTGGAATAACGATTTCGCAATTTATGAACGTAAAATTGGAGTTAAACCATCGCTAAAACACACGACTATTATTGTATTGAATCAATGACATTGATTGTTGACAGTAGCGTTATCTGCCTCATTTCTATTCTCAGAGAAGTTTGAGAGTTTTTGACCCGCTTAAGGTTGTTATCGTTTTAATGAGTTTCGTCGATGTGAGATAAGATTTGAAGTGTCCACGAAAACGGTATGCACAGACTTATCTGGTGCAAAAAGCAAGTATTATCTGCTGATGCATGGGATTTGACGGCTGTGTACGTCAAAGTGTATAATATTTTACCAAATCGACGAAAGATCACACGAATACTGGGGTATTCATTACCTGAGTGAAACCATTACTTAGGGATATTGTTTTTTTTTCCCCCGAGCTCTGGTGCTATGAATATCTTATATGGTGTAGAAATAACACCTCATTCTCTTTCAATTTCAAAATTGCATCATGCAAAATTCAATGTTGTTTCTCACGAAAACGAAGAAATATGACAGTACAAATAACCTGAAAAAAATATACAAATATTTTGATCAATATAGAAGGACAGAAAAGTTGGACGTGTTGTTTAATACACTTCTAACAATAAAACCAACGTAAACAGCTACTGAACGAGCATTTTCAAAGGCAGGACAAACTAAAACTAAACTAAGAACAAACAACAAACATTTAATGATTTGTTATATTTAAAATATGAATTTTCAAGTTTCAATAAATGATAAAAATACGCTCGTTTTCAATGGTAATGTTTGTTATTTTCATACTTCAAGAACTATTCGGATATCCGAATATATCCGAATAGTGGCAAATTTTACTATTCGATATTCGAATAGCTGATAATGACGAATAATTGTAATCCCTAATCAGAAGGTCTTTTTTTTCAAGAAGACAGTTTAAAGGATAACATCAAACCGATTTAAAGAAGTTGATATTTTTTCGCACTCTGCAATCACATCCAAGAATGCTGCTATTTATTTTGAGTACCTATTGATGTCGATACAATAAAATTATTAATAATTTAGTGCTACTGGTATCAAAAATGTATTAGGACTCAAACATTAGAGAGTATTTAAGTTTAGAAATTTAAAAAAAACTCAATTCACAGACTGTTCGTCTTCATAACAACAGCAGACACTCACAAGTCTTTTTCAATATATATAATATTAATGGGAAAGGGTCCCATTCAGATCGTCCCTATCAAAGGCTTGCCTCCTCTGATGACCACCGATTTTTATTTATGAGTTGTGTTTTAACGCAAACAACACAAAAAACAAA
The DNA here is from genome assembly GCA_008973525.1 of Stenopsyche tienmushanensis. NCBI lineage: Eukaryota > Metazoa > Arthropoda > Insecta > Trichoptera > Stenopsychidae > Stenopsyche > Stenopsyche tienmushanensis. Next base: position 775,404 of record WACJ01000059.1, read on the forward strand.
TAATTATAACTTTTTGTTAAGATAATAAATTTTAGATTACTGATTCTAGATGAAGTCTGATATTGTCAAATTAATACGCAATTTGTTTTTTTTTTTTATTTTAAGCCAAATTAACATTTTTTGTCGTTTTTTTTTTCAACAAGATGAAAAAAGCTACGGCAAGTGATTGAACAAAAACACTTGTCACCATTTTTTGTGCAATTACGTTCATTTTACTTGACCAATCATCGAAGCCAAAAGAAGACACCAACTCCTTGAACTATTGTTGTTATGGGAACTGGTTTCAAAACTATACCGCATTTCATTATAACGATCAAATCATGATGAAGAAAATTTTAAAAACGACACGGTATTTTTTTTCAAGAGTTCGATAATCAGTCAATTTTTTTTCATTGTATTTATATTTAAAAATCAATCTTATTTTTTCCCATAACCAGCATTTAAACATAGTAAATTTTCATCATAAATAGTATTTGATTTTGCAGTAAAAATTGAGATTCTTCTGGAATCTCCTCTTTCTGTATCTCAAGCCATCGATAGCTTTTTTTTGTGGATCCAAGGTGGCTATAATTTTTTTCAACAATTTGGATTCATTTATGAAAAAAAATGCGAGTCTCTTTTTTCATGTGAACATTTACCTCTTTTTATTAACCCTTTGCACTTGAGAACTTTTTAGCTCGAGCAAACTAGCAACTTGAGACGATTTAGGTACTTTAAAATGTTTTTATACTTAAACAAATGTATAAAAATAATACAATTCTATATACAAATTGATTTTCAAGTATATTGATTTTCTCACAACAACACAACCTTTTATGGTTTTTCATAGCGAATATGTGTTTTAAAAATGTAGTCGCCAGGCATACCTCCTTTCAATTTGAACCCCAAATGATTTAATTACGAATTCAACGGATTTGCCACGAGACTACCACGCATATATTTTATATAAGAAGCAAATCCCGAAAGTAAGTGTACTGTGACAATGACGGGCTGTGGTTTTTTGTTTTTAAAAATTTAGCCATACTGAATGGTAGAGGGGGATCTCTCGACAAAGAGAGCATGAATACGGTAGTAATTAAATTCACATTGTAGTGTCCGATGATGAAAGATGTCGATAAGAAATTCTGCTATATACGAGCGGGTCAAAAATCGCGGAAGGTAAGGATTTTCTGAGCTCTATTATGACTGGAAATAAAAAAGTGAATTACTCATTACACGTCTGAGTTAAAAAGACAGTCGCCACAGTAGTGTCACACCAATTTTCCATTTTCTAAAAAAAACAGGTGCAGAAATAGGTTCTGAAATGGGGATGGACTTAGCGGGAGAGTTCTTCAACAAGGGCATAATGAAACTTGTGCCACTGCTCGCCAGATGCATTGAACGGAATGACGATTATGTTGAAAAATAGTTAACAAGTGCATCAACAATATCCTGTATTTTATTTTCTAATACACTCTTTCTAAAAAAATATAAAAAATATAGTACACTTACTTTCGGAATATGCTTCGTAATTTACTATAATATTAGGTTTTTTAATATTGACTTCCAAACTACTTGGTAAAGTCTTTTTACTGCAGTAGTTTCTTTATTATCTTTAGTGACCAAAAAATTGACGGTCCTTTCATCTTTTCATACGTAGTGTTACGTCGTCGACAAGCTATCGAAAGTTTTTTAAAAAAATGATTTTTATTTGGTTTTCCCAAAATCTTAATATGAATTTTCGCTTTAAAAATGCCTCAGTTCTTCAGCGGATTTTTTAAATTACAATACACTGTTTTTTTCTGTTTACATCCCCAATATTTGACATACTCCTAAAAATATATATGTATATGATCTATGTGAATATATAAGTGCTAAAACGCTTAATGATGATGGTACAATGCATATATTGTAATATATTAAGTGTATGCTTCCAATACAAATTAATACAGCAACCAATTATTGTTGCAAAATAAGATGACAAAAATAAGGGCTCACCAAAAAATATGATGAACTAACTTTTTTACACATGTCGCGTAGCTTTTACAACACTGTTGTCAATGACATTGATGATACACTTTCTATTTGAGATGATTTATAAAGAAACAGAATTTATCGTTTTGATTGAAGATTTTTTAACACCGGATTTATTTATTTAACTGTATTCACTATTTAAATGATAAATGGGATACTTTAGCAGTAAGTTCTGAGCGTCATAGTTATCCAATGGTTGACGCGTATACTGAAGGAACAGGTTTCATTATTGAGCGACGACAGGTAAATTTTTTCAACCGTTAAAAGCATAACGGAACAATTTTTACAAAAATAAGTAAATAACACTAAAGTATTATGGAGGGGGTGATGACCTAAAATAAGACCTTTCTTGACCATAACACTGCACGATTGTCCTTACAAAATGACCTTATCCATTAAACAAACGATTTGCTCTCATTATGTAACCATTGCCTAGAGCAGCGCTTCTTAAACTTATGTAGTCCGCGGACCTCCTTGAGCAAAATTTCTTTCGTGGACCCCCTGTTGGGCAAATTTTTTTTGGTGGACCCATCCCAACCCTTGTAACGAAAATATATTTTTCAAGTATAGATAAATGTTTTGTTTATATTTTCGCATACCCCAGCAATGTCTTCGCTGACCCCGGGTGTCCGCGGACCCCAGTTTAAGAGCCGCTGGCCTAGAGCATTTGCTATTCTTTAATCTACCACGAAGCGACGGCAATGCATAGCCCAACATCAACAACAGCACTGGACGGAGGATGCTCACAAGGAGCATCACCAAAACGCCGGCAGCTACTCCGCGTCCATGAGTCCGACAGGAGATTCGAAATATCAGAGAGATATATATTTTAAGTCTTAATGTACCTCTAAACTAAGCGCGATCGTATACTCGTTTTTCAGTGTAATTAAAAATATATAAAATCATTCCAATAAAATGATATAAAATACATACACTTTATATCTTTAAGTATGGCATTGCAACGCGTGCCGGGTATTCACTATTTATTTATAAAAAATAAAACAATTACGATTTGAATCCACATCACTTATTTTTTAGTCAATAATCATCGATTCGATCATCTGCGAACTTATTGAATTATTGCTAAATAATTATTTGAACCAATTTTGCTTCTCCAATGTTTTCATGATTTGGTCTTCCATGACGGACTATTTTTTCAAAGTCATAGTTACCGATTACTTCAATCAAATCCTTGAAAGATATTTATTTCGTATTAAATACCAGTTACCTTTAACTCGTGAAACATGAACAATATTTTTAATATACCCATTCAAATCTCCTCAAAAATTCAATTGACATGGTCAATAGTATTGATTACACAATTAAATTAAATTTTAATAGCACAAAAAACACGTAGAATAGTGGATAAATTCCATGATTAACGAATAGTAAACCTTCATATCATCATATGTAATAAACATCAAATTTAGGCAGTATATTAATCTATATATTTTAAAACACGGATAATATTTTTTTAGCTGGCTATTCAGCATTGTCAACAAATGCCAGTAAAATTGACTATCATAATGATGATTTTTAAAATACTGCGTTGAAGTAAATCCGCGTAAAAATAATATCGTTTAAGGGGGGAAATTGTCAAAAACGTCAGTCCGCATACTGTCATCAACTCAAGTAGTCGGAGAGCTTGGGTCGCAGCAATGCTTCTTTCACAGTACGTTTGTATATTTTTTAACTTTCAAGGCAATTTTAGATTCTAAACCTTACGGTGATGATTTGACTATTGTGAAAAGTGAGTGTGTTGGCCATGTTAAGAAGAGAATGAGCTCCAGACTGCGACAGATAAAAAAAAATCAAGAAAAGGGAAGTTGATAGAAAACGTTGTAAAAAAAATTCTTCTTGTTGTTCTTATAGTTGTAACAAGTTATTAATGTAGTTTATTTTTGAAAGTTTTGAAGAAAGTCGAAATTTCATCGGACAATTGACGAGGACTGATATCGTTATAACTGTTAGCATGTCTTTTGCTTTCACTCTTTAGCATCACTTTCTATCGACAATCTGCCAAATATTTCCACTGTAGAGTTTTTGAGTCTTGTTATATATTCATATACTATTATTGTACATTAAAACAATTTATCTGCAAAAAATCGATTACGTTTTTTTCAATGCCAACATGTTTCGAGGATTAATTGGCATATAAATAATTACGAATTAATCAACATCGTTAGAGTTATTTAAAACCAGAATTTATTTTATAGAGTAGAACAAAAACTACATGATCTCATATTAAGATTGTTTTGTCATTTATAATATGATTCTCAATCTGTGGATCGTAATAGAAAATATTTACCAAATACATTAATTATTGCTTTAAATATTAGGGGTAATAAAAAAAAGTAAAATGCGTGATACTCTCGCGTGGTAGAAGTGAAACTTCTTAGCGCCTAAAAAAAGTCTATTGTCAGCTAAAAAAATGAAGTTGTGTATTGTGTAATATGTAATAAAAAAGGCGCGCTACTGGTCTGATAGTTACTTTATGTTACGTATTGACCAAACTTCTATAGAAAAGCCTTCTGTTGAATCTCCTTACACCCAATAACGAATATGGCGCATTGAGAAGCTGACAATTAATGAAAATGTTTCAAATTTATGTCATTGTTTGGCCAATTTTTAACCTTTTGAGGAGTGAGCAAATTTAAAATCGATGAAGTCGTTGATGCCATAATCGCTTTACACCGATAACTTTCTGTCAGCTCCTAACAGTGTAAGTCAATCTTCAATTTGAGACAGAGTCAATTGTAAATAAACACTTGATAGCCCATACAAAATCTCGTCATTTCTTTACATAAACAATACACAAAAAATCGATTCATTTCCTCCTGTTTTAGAAGGAAATGATAATTGGACAAAGACTCGTCACGAACAGGAAGCAATTCAATAAACAAACACTGTAAATAGCACCAAATATTCGGTAATTTCTTTGCGTAAACAAATAACAAACATGAAATCGAAATCATTATTAGTCGATAAATTTGGGCTAACGATCTATACAATCGTGCGATGTATGCGGGGAAGCTCTCCGTCTCTGTCTCCCGAGCTGCGCCACGTCTCTCTCTATCTCTATCTGTCTCCGAGCTCAATGTACAAGAGTGCTCTTTCTGAAAAGTGGAAGAATGAGCCCAGGCCCTGGGCTTGTACTCCTCTAGGGGTTAATAAAAACATGAAGATTTTTATTTAAAACGTTTGTTTAAAAATTATTTTGTCGCGCTAATATTACCATTTTTTAATTTTTGTAATAGTGTAGCAACAAATGGCAACTAAAGGGTAGGATATTCAGCGAATTAAATCAACGGGTTAGAAGTTAACTAAGACAAGTTCCATTATTTTGTAGTCAAATAAAAATAGCATATGACACAAATATTTTTAATTGTATGCTGGGTTTTGAATTGTTTATAAATAACGCTAAAAATAATGCAAATCAAAAGCAATATACTCACAAATTTGATTTTCTGATGATAACAAATAATATGTGTTTCCTGAGCTGTGTCTCAATACTAACTGATTGTAAATTAAGTTTGTAGGGTAAGTCTCAAAATTTCGATTACTTTTCGATTCTCCTGTTATGTTAATAGTTTTAACACATTAATTGCGGACTATTTAAAATACGCGTAACTTTCGAAGTTTTTAACGTATCAATATTTTTTTATTTTTATTTATACTCACCAATATCTGTGGACTAGGCTCCAAAACACAAAAATATATTTACACTCTTAAAACACTTAAACATCGACTTATGACACAAATAAAAGTTTAAATTGTCAATTAATAGCTTAGGAGTGTGTGATACTTTTCAAAACAATCACCTTTGTGAAGAGATTACAAATATACACATATATATACATGGATTTCACTAAACGTCTTACGTATACACACAAGGTCTGATCGACTATTTATTTTTTCCGCTTGTCATGATTGCTCGTTTTCTTTGAGGGAAAAAAAACATATGAGACGGTTTTCATTTAATATATATATCGAGAATGATAAATGTTTCGCGGTTTACACATAATCTTTTCAAACACGAGAATCCTCGTGTCCTGCGCTAGGTGCATGCCTTGGCAAACACGAGAATTCTCGTTTCCCGCGGTTAACGTGTTTAGAGATTGCCACTTGTCAAGTTTGTTAGAATCAGGCCGAGGCACATACGCAACATAATTATTGAATGAAATTCAATATCACAATCACCAAAAAGTAGTTCAAGGTTAATGTCTCTAAAAATGAAATTCAAGTTCAAAAATAAACAATACAGTGAATATTCCTCGACGACCTTCTTTGTCGAATTGCGCCAACTCTTTGAATGTCTGCTAGCAAAATTCTCATTATTGATCGGCCTTATGAATTTATTGTAATTACCACCTTTATTTATTTATGTTTGCTGCTGCGTTTTGATAAGAATAATTATATTTTATTGTCTGTTGAGCTTTGTAATTATCATTGTATAGGTGAAACGAAACTATGACCAATTTATATAAGATTGGTCATAGCTCAAATATCAATGCCGCATTATGAAGAATACAATTTGCGAAACTTATTTAAAAATTATGTTGCCTACAAAAAGCAGGCAATTGACAATTTTAGATAGATGTTGATAGAATGTTTGAAATTTGTAAAAAAATAATAATTTGGAATTGTGTAAATCATATTGCATCTACTATCGATAAACTACGACCACGCCCTTTATTCTGGTTTAGATTTTTTAAAAAATCGTTTTTATTTTGCATTTCTCCAATTTTTCGACTTTTAAAAATACATTCTCCAAATGAATTTCCAAAATTCCAACTACCTTTTTAGTTAATTTAGTGACGCGGCAATTTGGCCGGTCTTACCATAATGAAATCTTTTAACGCGTTTTTCTCGAAACTACTTCTTTCAACACGATTGACATTATATCTCAAGTTTTAATTAATTAACTTACTTCAAACTGGGTAAGAATCTTTTCTATATAACCCTCTATTATTCCTAGCAAATTTATTTTTTAACTATTTGAAAAAATTAAAACTGTGTAAAAAATTTTTTTAACAGTCGCCATTTTGAGATATTTTTTTTTTTTTAGTTAGGGACTATAATGACATCTTTGCTAATTATGAATTATATTATTGAAAAGAGAAAATCTACCCAGAGCAATGATGACATTGACACTGGGTATACTATTTCTTCCGAGGAAGAGAGCGATTTTGAATCATATCAAAAATCGCAACGAAAATTATCATACAGCAATGATAGTTTATAATTAAAATAAACTTAAAAATTTACCAATGATGTAAGACGTCCTTTAAATGTTACCAAAAATATTTCACTGTTTTTTTTATTAACTTTTTTGTTATTGTGTTATTTTGGATATATTTTATATAGCTGTTTCAAAGTTATGCGGTTTTTAAAATCCATGGAATGCATCTTCAATTTTTCTATGTCAGTAATAGCTTTTTTTGTGCGATTTTCTGCGGAATGCATCTACCGCACAAAAAAAATGTTTAAGTGTAAATTTATAAAATATTTTGATTTATTAACACATCTTAGGCGGCATTGTTGGGAAAAACCATAGATATGATTAAATGAATACACTTTAAAAAAATTACTATATCTTTTAAATTCATTGAAATGTGATTAATAGATTAAAAATTATAGAATATTTATGATAATGTTTTGTTTATTTACAAAAAATACACGCAAGTGAATTATATGGTCCCAATACATAGATAAAGTATAATATTTATTGAGACATTCACCTCGGTGAAGGTGAACGTGGCAAGACTTACACATGTAGGTCGTCAATCATTTTTTTTGTGCCCGATATTGTCTGCTGAATTGTAACACATTTAAAAGGCTTAAACCAACAAAACATATGCGTTATTTAGCATTAGAATTTAGTTTGGACTGTAAAGCTAAGTCAGCGAAACGGGTAGAATTACCCATCCCGCTCGAGATGTGTTAACTTATGGGACGTTTCTGTCTTGTTGTCAAAAACAACATATGTTAATGAACATTATCAGTAAATTTCAAGTCGATATAAATGAAATTCGCAAATTATAGGCCGAAGAGGAGAAACTGCGCTGCACAAAGCTAAAGAGAGGAGGAACTTTAAATACGTTTTTCTCGAAATTACCTTTTCCAAGCTCATGGAAGTGCACCAATACGCCCTAAATGAGCATTCATTATAACATTTCGCAGACAAATGTATAATTAACATCTTCATCGTTTGATTTATAATTATCTAAAAAAAAAATTTTTTTTACTTAAGGCGTCTTCTCACTTTAGGCGCCTCAAAAAGAGGCTATTTTCACAATTTTTTCCGAGGATTTTCGCTAAAAATTATGAAATAAAATGGGTCTTATGTAATAAACACATCTTTCAAGTACATGAAAAAAAATTATTTTCATTTTTTTGAACAATTATTATAATAAAACAATAGCATCGAAAAACCCGTGTAGAAATGTTATGTTCGTGGCTTGTTGATGGTATCTCTGAGATGGGTCATTTGAAACAAAAAAATAAAACAGTTTTAGATTCAGTATATCAGTGGCTATAGCGCATATCATCAGATTTTTGATATTTGCGAAAATAACAAAATGGCGCACGTTTTACGAAAAAGTAAGAAAAAAACGCGTTTTTTTTTCAGTTTTTTGTAAAAAAAATACCTTAAAATCAAAATTTCAAAAATTTGATGATATGCGCTATAGCCATAACTATGAAGAATATGTCATTTAAATTTCATGACAATCGGCCGGACAAAGTTTCCGAAATTTCATCAACAAGCCACCGGAAAACCTTGTTTTGAGATAAACGCGTTTAAAGTTTTGGTTGCAGAAAAATTGCCCAGACACAGCTGTTGAAACACTCGTTGTTATTTTGGGTATTTCCTCCGAAGATCTTCATAAATCAGTTTCAAAACCTTGTGAACATCCTCAGCTAGAGCAGGTTTCTGATTGGAGGATCTGATTGTTTTTCACCACTTTCTTGTACTTGCACCATGAGTCTGAACAATACGTATGCAGCCGGGTGCTCTCAGGTAGTCACCTAACGGTCGCCCAAAAATGTGGTTAGACTCGTCCGATCTTTATGAAATTTCGATATAACATTTTTGAAGATATGTACTTTCAAAATTTAAAAAAAAATAAAAATCGATTTTTTTAAATTTGTAAAGTGAGAAGACGCCTTAATTATAAAAAAAACCACAAAAAATGTTGGTAAAAACACACAAATTTCTACGATTGCTCACTATTTTTTTTAATTTCACAATTTTTCTTTTTAATTATAGGTCAAACTATAAACAATATTATACATAGTAAAAACACGTTTAGTTTTTTTACTACAAATTACCTGTCCAGAATTTAAGACTTCCGTGGTGAAGAATGTAATCGCTCGTGCACCGATATACGTAGCTCCTTTATCCCACCTTTAAAAAAAACAAACTTTAAAAAATACTTTTATGTTCAATAAAGATCGCCTACATCAACACACTAAATATCAACTTTCTATATTTAATATTTTTCGCATAAAAAAAGTGTTAAAAAATCTATCACTTTTAGGTCCATCAAGACAAAAACTTTCCTTAAGCTTATTAGCGATTGAATATGCGCTTGATTACTTTTGTATTTTTAAACTGTTCGTCTTCGCGATATTGACCTTTTTGGTTTCTTTTTGGTCACCATGCTTTAACAAAATGTGTCACTATCAAAAGGTGGTCGGCAAAACGCTACTTGTGCGTGATTAAAGTTGCAATTGAAATACATGATAATTCCTACCAATTTAAAAATATCCACGATCTACTAATAATAGCACGCGACTTTATTGCTTTATAATAATTCCTGGAATACAGGATTTCATTCAAGGTAATAAATCGTGGTCTACGGATGAGTGCCTTCGGTTTTTTCCTTAAATTAGTTTGAACTCTATCCGTATAATTAAACAGATCCGTGTAAATCCCAGCAATGGAAAAAAATAAATAATCAGCCTGCTTAATTGTAGTTTATTGCCTTGTATAATTAATTTCAGCAAGGCAATCAATGTATCAAGTTATCTTGGTACAATGCTTCTGCTGTGGCCTTTGTTACACCGTTTTTATTTTATTGTGTGAACGAGTGACGTGCTCTCGAACCTGTCCAATTGAAAATGATTTTGTTGGAAAAATATAGGATTTTGATATGATTATTAATTATGGTGCTTTCTTTGTTTGTCAAAAGCAATCCTTACTAAAATCCTTATTTTTTGAAACACATCGGATTTTATGCTTCGAACTTAATACAAAATTAATATCATACTACAAGGATAGACCAAGATAAATTTCTCAGTCATGTTCAATAGCTTCCAAAAAACCATTTAAGTCGAAATTCAAAATTTCAAATTTATTGTATTATTTTTGCGTGAGATGGAGCTCTAGGAGAGATTGAAGATTTTTAAGTTCATGCTCTTAAAATATTTTTGAAATGTTTTTGGAAACAAACATTTGCTTATTAATGTTTGTTTCTCGTTATTAAAAAAAGTTGAAAAGCTAAAGTAATTATTTATATTTAACATCAACGATATATTACTGTAGAAGTTTAAGGTCGAGGCCAAGTGTTTTCAGTGACATCTAATGTGAGTTATTAAACGTATGATGATATTTGTATTTGAATGCGTTGTTGTTTAACAAAGTTTAATATTAATTTTATGATATTAAAAATAAATCACAATAAATATCGTATATAAATAGTTTTAAGATATAAATTAACACATATGCATATGTATTTTTATTTATAATCATAGATGGCAGTATAACGTATATCATACATGTGATAAAATTTCAATATCAAATCAATTGATAACGTTACACTATTGATAAAATACAGTAATATTAAGAAATAAAAATTCTTACAAACAATTTCAATTTTCATATGAAAGCTGTAGGAATTTACTCCAGCTTAGAAAAACGCTAAGAAGGGTTGGAAACTTCAACAAAGGGGTCGAGGGATAAAAATAAATGATCTAGTTTAGTAAAAAATATATCCTTGACCTGAAAATTAATGAAGGGTAACAAAAATAAACACTCAAAATTATCGCTAATTTGAAAATTATCTATACTTTTAGTATTTAAATCAAAATGTATATTTAATGTTTGTAGCCATATTATACTTATCAGAACTCAACGTTATACTACTATTAAAAGTATTTAACAAAACTTATTTAATATTACACTCGGGGCTCGAATAACACAGTATTATAGTTCCGCAAAAACGTCATGTAATACAAATCCGTGTTATACAAGGTTTGAAGTTCATACAAAATTAAGGTTTGCGTTCCAAAATAATATCGAAAATAGTTTTTATAAGTGTGTACCTTATTTTTTATTAATTTAAAAAAAAACATTCTTTCATCATCGCTATAACTTATAGTTCTATATGTTTTATTCTTTTTCGAGATCTGTTGTGGGTTTCCATCATCAGAGAACTCTGGAGTATTTCTGATTTTGTTTTCAAAAATTCAGTAATAAACGATTGTCTGCTTTTAGCGTATAAATCTTTACGTATATCATTATAAGGTTCCAAAATCTGTTGTAATTCTTTTTTGGATTTAAACTTCTTTCTATTACGGGATCATTTTCTATTTTTAAAATATCTAATTAAATAGCCAATTCTATACCTTCATTAATTGTTTTTAATGTGAAACATGTAGCTACTTCGCTGTAACTGCTTTTTGACTCATTAATCGATCACGTTCATTGTACTTTGACGAGCTGTATTTCTTCACATAAAGACAAATAAAAGTAAAATAACTTAAACTGTTGGTTTTTAACTACACCAATGTTAAATTTGAAATAAATTATCAATGGGTATCAGATCTCCATTTCAACACACTCACTAAAAAATAATATTCGATTACTTAATATCTACTGCATGTCTGGTAAATGCTTACAATCAGGACATTTTTTGACATGCTATTTTTCATATTTAACCATGATCAATAATCTTTGTCGAATTGAATGCTCTTATTGACCTCAATGAAGCAATATTACAGGGGATAATTCAAATCAATGATTATCTTCATAAATTTAATAGCAGTTCGTTACCCAATGAAAATGTTCAAAGATCTAGATAAGGCTCTTTTTAGTATCATTCAGATTTTTTGGTTTCCATTCATCGTTTGAACAGGTTTATTGCGATAATTAAGAATAACCCGTACAATAGAATTGATCATGCTATCCTGAGTGTTGTCCATTTTTTCTCTTAGGTCGTTATTATAATATTATCATTTTACAGTTGCGCTTGAAAACACTGTAAAACAGATAACTTTAATGAGTTTATTATATTAAATGAATCAGATGCTGGAAACGCGATATTGCATATATTTCGAATTATTTCATCAGTAGATAGCAAACGGCTTTTAACGCGAGATGTAATAGTATTTGTTTGTAACCTGATTGATACAATTATAATTTGATAATTTTTTTGGCGGAATGTTCATATACCATATCCGATATCTCGGAAGTATACGATCTCCATAGGAGACTACTGGGGAAAGGATTTTTGATGTGATGATTTCCCATTTGCCTTCCACACGTGGTAAAATAAGGATAGGAATTATAATTCATGTAGGAGAGGAGAGAATCTATGAGTGAGGAGAGACATTTACAGTATTTTAAAATGATAATTTAATTATTGTTGCAAATTAAATCACTTATTCACGAGCGTCCTTGCATGTCTTTATTAAATCACAGTATTTACTTTTTCAAATACAGTAAATCTGGATCGAGACGATCGATCAGAAATATTCATATAATATGATATTTCTCTCTCTTTGATCTCTCAAATGTGTTAGTAAGGTAAACTTTTTTCCCACAATCTAGATTTGAACCCAAACCTTTACAGTATGAGCCCAGGATCTTAACCACAAATCCTAACATAAGCCACCACCCACATCAACCAAACAATTCACTTGAATAGTATAAGCATCTTCATAACAATGAATTTTAATTTTAATGTTTTTTTTTTGATCCGAATTTTAAGCCATTTTTTAGCTAGCTAATTTTTCTCGAATCATAATCCCTTAATCATCATCAATACATAGAATTTTTTCTTACCTCCATTTTGTTGTATAGGAGAATAGAATATATGTATCGCAAAGATACAGGTATGTCAACGCAAATGGAGGTTAAACTTGAAAGGCATTTTAATATGATTGATACGTGGTTAATCAAAATTGAGTCAGCAGTTTTTCATAAAATTAATTACGTATCAAAAATTTAAATTTCTGTTACAAGAAAAAGATTCCAGAGTATGAATTTCATATTAACTAAATTTATTTTTCAAGCTCGATGAGCATTTAGTTTAGATCAATTGCTCATAATTTGTGTAATGGTACTTTTAAAATGCAAGTAGAAATGGTTACCATACATTTTTAGTGTGAATACCATATTTCACGTTGCTGTATACACACGTGTCCTGTCTAGGGAATCCAATCCCGAGCCAAAATTTTGATCCCGGGATTTCATTAGACAATTCCGGGACCAGTCCCGAGATCCCGGGATTGGGATTTTCAATATTTTAAGAAATTACATTGATAAATTTGATCAAAAATTACTAATAAGTCCATTTGTTCAATATAAAAAATCACTTGAAGGCCAAATAATTTTATTTATTTAAGAAAAAATAAAAATACAATTAATTAAAAAACACTAAAAAAATCAAATATTATTTTTAAAATATGCCCGAAGTAACATTAACATTAAACATTAGTGTTTCGTCATTTAGTCATTCCTTTCTGCTGAAACACGGCCTAAAACTCGCAAACTTCCCCATTTCCCGACAAATTATTTATTTCCGTCGCTGCAGATAAATACTTATATACTATAATACTTTGATGTGATTCGTAATTATATTACGGAGGAATACAAAAATTCTGAACCCCGTATCTATTATATTTCATATCGATATTCTCATTATTCGTCGAGGTGTAGTAAATACATCACCGGAAGGGAAAGATTACTATAATAATTTGAAAAACATACATGTACGCTATATATGTAAACATAGATTAGACAGTCACTGCCACTGAGCGTCGCCTAAGTTCGCCAATTAGTAATTACGCCACTGTTTCCAAGCGTCCAGATTTCGTCGGGAATGTCTCGATTTAGTAGCTTTCATCGTGTTGGTGAGGTGTACGATTTTTGTTAGATAAAAATTTCAATCCCGAAATTTTCGGGATTACGTTTTATAATTCCGGGATTCTTTAGTATTATACCTAAAACTGTCCGGGATCCCGGGATTGGATTCCCTAGGTGTGATCGTAATTCAGCGATAGCAGATGCAATATGATTTACACAATCCCAAATTATTATTTTTTTTCCAATTTCGATTTGTGTTGATCATTTATTTCCTATTTTATCCAAAATATCTCTATATGAAATTTTAAAAAAAATTGCTTTAAAAAAAACCGCATAACTTCAAAATCGCACAAAAAGAGGTTTGAGTGTATAGCTTTTGATGAAATCCCAAAAAATTTCTTGAGATTACTTAAGGATCGCTATCCATAGCTTGAGAGCCCATGATCTTGAGAGATCTACGTTTTCGTAATTATTGTTAAATAATGTTGTAAATTAGTTATAATAAAATACAACCAAATCTTAAATATTCATGTGTGCAACATTTTCAATGGCAATGGAAATTGTTTAAATTATCACCAGAAACGATGAGGATTACATAGTGCCGAAATGGTCAACGGTCGAGTTTGATTACCATGGGAGCATTTTCCTAATGGGAATATTGTGCAACCCTAAGTTGCGATTTTATAAATTCGAAATACTTTTTAACGATGACAAAAAATATCTATTCGTAAATCCATTTAATCCATTTCACATAGAAAATCTGACTTTTTGGAGATCGCAAGTCAACCTTGGAACTTGCTAAAAATGTTGTCATAATGATGAAATCCAAAGCATGTGATCACTTTCAAATGATTATAGGCGATATGTTTGATTTGTTTCTCAAGCAGACACTTTCGAATGCTGTCTGATTTATTGAGCAGTTTATATGCCACCATGAAATTAAATATCATATAAATTCCGCGTGTTAACGTAATTCGTCCAAAGACGATAAAGACTTTACTATGTCGTTTACCTCCACATTGTGCTAACGTACTTCCATTTGTACGGCTGAATGTACTTAAAGAAGTGTTAAATGGCGATGATGCCTTGAAATTATTTACATAACTCTTTCATGGATGTAACTAGTAACCAATGATGATAATATTAATGTGTTATGTTATATATCTTACATTATAGGATCTACATGATAAAATATTACCAACTGTATTCCATCGTAACTATAAAAATAACTTTTGAACGCCATTTATAATATTATTCAGACACCGTTGCAAATATTATATTTTTTAAGTGAAAAATGAAATAAACACTAAATTATTCAATGGTATTTGATTGAAAAAGGCTTCCACCAATTATTGAAACAATGATAATAAAATTAAAAAAAAACAAGGACACAGTGAAATGCTAAAATTCACAATGTGTTCTTGTTTTTTTAACTAGGATCAGACATTCAGTCAAAAGTCAATCATATATACAGTCAAAATTATTCAAGAAATAAGATAAAAAGAAACACTTCTTTTTTTTGTTTAACCACAAACAATCAACTGAAGAGCCAATGTCTCTACAATAACATTAATGTTATATATTATATACTATCGCATTATACGCTAAATATTAAAGAACTTCGAATGTATATGTAATAGTATTATTAGTCTAAGTGTTTTTAGTATAATTAACTTGTTACGTAATGCGATCATCATTATACAATCAACTTCACAAATAACATTTCTTCAAGACATTCAAGGAAATCCATACCAACTAAAACATACAACCGCCTTATCATGCATTCAATATTGAAGGCAGTATGTTCTTCGAGTTTTATTGATGAACGTTCACTCAACGAGCCACCCATATGAACTTATCGAAGAGCTCTTCTTTAACCTTTTAACTGCCAACGACGCACCGGCGCGTCGAATTTGTATGCGCTGATGAGTCATTGGCAGTTAAAAGGTTAAAGTCCTTATAACGTCCAGTCAAAGCATGAATCTTAACGTGTCATATCTCCATAGGAGATCTTTATTATCGTTGCAAATTCAATCACTCACTAATGGGCGTCCCTGCACGACTTTATTAATCGCCTCAGCATTTACTTTTTCTAATACAGGAAATTAGGGTAAACCTGAATCGAGACGAAGATAAAAAATATTAATAATTCCGATCTTCCAAATTTGTTGATACTGTGATTTTTTTTCCATAAACTGGATTTGAACCCGAACCTTTACAACAAGAGTCCAGGATCTAAGCCACCAACGCTTGGTCTCGAAGAGCTCTATCGCAACCTAAATAAGAGCTTTTATTAAAGCAGCTTAACCTTCAAGATCTACCTTTCTCGATTAATGAAATCAAAATAATATAATCAGCAATGGATGATAATGTATTATCATTGATAAAGTTTATTCGCTACCACTAATATATGTCGGAGTAGAATCCCCCAGATCATAGAGTCCCGACTGCCCCTTCCCCCCATGCATACACTCGAAGATGCACAATCTCATATAGACCCCTTAACACATTGACGCCGGGGGACGCGGAATCCGCGTGATCGATAATCTTTGTATTGGAGCGGGGGACGCGTAATCCGCGTGATCAATAAACTTTGTATTGGAGCGGGGGACGCGGAATCCTTTGGTTTCTTTAATTATCAATATACTATAATATTCTAAATATCATTATGATTCTATTAAAGTAAATTTTATCAAAATCGGTTCATTTGTTTCAAAGTTATGTTAAATTTACCAAATATACTGTTTTTTCCTACTGTTGACCCCGTTTTTTTGGCGTTTTTTGCGATGATTTGACCCCGGCGGCAATGTGTTAACTATTGGATCATGAAAAGTCTAAAATGAGGGGGGAAAAACACAGAGACACTAGATGGCAATGAAAAGTTACTCGTCTAGACCAAGATATTTATTATATGCACGGAGAAAGAGACCCCAGCTGCGAGACCGCTCGAGAGTCAGCGGAAATAAACGCGTCTTCCCGCTTCAAAAGCTCTCGGTCGTTCCCATATTTCTTGCACGTCCACATCTTGAGTTCGCGCATAACACGTGCAAATATTAACAGTGGTTCTTCTTCAGTTCGGTTATCGCCGTCATTCGTTGTTATCGACGTTTTCCAAGCACAAATTATGCACAAAAACCATCATATGCTATTTTTATTTGAATTAGCCTTTAAATGTGAACTTATTCCTATGAATTATTAACTAAATTCATTGATAATGTCATATCCGATATCTCGGACGTAGGTAATCTTCATAGGAGACTCATAGAGAAAGATTTTTTCATGTGGTAGGAGAAAAGAGAGAATCTATGAGTTAATAGCGAAATTATCGTTGTTATTATTAAACAATAATTTAATTATTGTTGCAAATTAAATGACTCAATCACAGGCGTCCCTGCACGACTTTATTAATCGCCTCAGTGTTTACTTTATAAACCTAAATCGAGACGATCGGTCGGAAACATGAATATATTTAGTGGGTTGAAATCTGGATTTTTCCACAATCTGGATTTGAGTCCAGGATCCAAATCGTAAAATTGCTGTCGATGAGTTCATTTATAGTTATACGCTTATTGTCACTAAAAATCCAACCAATAATAGACAAATTGATCCAACAAATATTAGACAATATTAGAAAAAAGTGCATTGTATATCATTTGAAATACTGGAGAATTAGACAATATTGTCATATTTATAATGCAATTTAAAAATGTAAATAGATTCAATTTAAATTCATGCTGCAAAAACCGTACTAAATACTTCAGAATCACAAAAGGTTAAATAGGGATTTCTTTGGTAGTTAAAAACAGGTTTTTATTGGTAAGGTTGGTAATAAATGCGTTTACGATTACTTCAGATGAATACTCATTTATATAGAGTCAACATTTATCTTTGTTTGGAATTGGACGCGATTCGAGATCAAAGTCCTCCGTTACATTTTTCCCAAGTGATCAATGATACCTTGTGGATCATTGATCCGCTCCAGCGGCCGTCCGAACCACTTGGCCTTCTGCAGAGCATCCATCGCTGAAGGCCGTCGTAGCTGGGTCACCCGGTAGATCACATCGGTCCCACCCAATACAAAAATGCGTATTATATTAGATATATTCAACAATGGACGTATAATGAACGTGGGAATCTTCAGCTCGGCGAGGCTCTGCGTCGTGTGGCTGTGAACCGAGGATCGTAAAGAGTCGAAATGGTCCATTGTATCACTGGATTATTGGCGGTCAATTCGATATCAATGAAGATATTCAAACCCTCCTGGGTGGGAGATCACACGTATATTTACGAGGAGGTGCGATCACAAACCTCACATTGTTCGAAACCGTCTCCGCTAGAGCGCACCGTACATAATAGTTGTGATTCGCGCACTGTAACGCATCCCAGCGAATCGAGTTTTTTAGTAGATTATTTCATAGCAAAATAATCGGAAACCGGTTATTTTGAAGCAAAACAACTTGACACCAGTGAATGATATACGTAATAATAAAGATTTGCTGTGAAAATCGATAAAGTGACATTTGACGTCTGTTGACTCGTTCTAGTGTTGTGACATACAATATTGATACAATATGGTTCCAAGGTAAATAGTTTGAAGTGAATTTCACTTGAAGATTCTGTGAATCCAATCTATATTTTTGACGGAAGTGAAACATTTACAAATAGCCCAAAATGCAACACAAATGTCTACCATTGAATTAAGATCACTCAACCATTTCAAATCTATCAATTCAAATTTGATTGATTGACTGACTTTTAAGAATACCACCCATCTACTGCTATATCAACCGAGAAAAGCGTACTTTATCAGATAAATAACAATCTATACTCTATTCATCATAGATTACCTTTAAGTCAATACTGAAATATCACAATATTATGCTGATGCATCCAAGGAAGCGCATTTGTATAAATTAACGGATTGCGACGTATCTTTGTTACGTTACTTCATGTTGAATTCAATGCCAATACATCTGATAATGCAAATCTTGCACTGATTTAATTTAATTATTGCAACCAAATTAATTAATAACAATAATGCCGATAAAGCCTAATCAAAAACGATATATTTTAGGCAGATTAAGTTTTGAATTTTTTTTTTGCTGTTTTTTGACAATAATATATATAATATCGTCATATATTAAAAAAAAAAGTATTTTTGTTATTTAGTTAATCGGGATGTATTATTTGGAACAAATTATTAGTAATATCTGTAGGCAATTTTTTTTTAATTACCATATTTTTAATAATATGTATATGAAATGCAAGTCATGCCAAAAGGTTCAGCAGCAGTTCTATGGAACTGCAAAAATTAAATTACTTTTTTTATTGGAACTCTTTGTTATATTGGCATAATATACTAACGTGATTCTGACATGGCAATATATAATTGACTATGCAATAACAATATGTTTTTACAAAATGAGAAATGCATGATTTGACACATTTTTTATTCTCAAACTCAAAATGCATTCAATCAATCCAATAAAATTTGCAAGTGTTGAATTGCCTCTAGTATCAAACATAATTCATTGCCACTCGTGTATGATATTCATAATGAATAAATTGTACTAATTTTTATGTAACCTGGTCATTGTTGACGTAGACGTATTAAAAACAAAGTCGTTCTCATACTTTACAGCGGCACGGAATTCAAACGAACAATAAAACATCCATATTACATGATGAAGTGCTAATTTCATCTTAAAAAATAACATCAATGGCGAAATCTCAATAGTTATGGGGTGTGCATATAATTTTTGATTTTGAGTCGCTGACAGAATAACAGAAATGATGAAATGAATATAATGAAAACATCAATGTCAATGTACAATGCATTTTTAATTATTTAATGTCGTAAAGGACATCATCTGATCATATCTTCAGACATTTTCGATTATAAAATTGCATTATTTGACGGGATCCTTTCGATAGATATGTCATTTAAATGACTATTGTGCGTCTTATCTTAATAGTCACATGCATGAAGCTGATAGTTAAACATAATATAAATGATTAAAGCTTATCGAAGGTAAAGTGTGATAAAAAATATATACAAAATATATTAAATGCATTCAAAAATAATTTAATATTAATGAATAATAACTAATTGAATATTCTTGGATGATATTTTGGATAAAATAGGAAATAAATCATCAACACTAACGGAAATTTGGTATAAAATTATAATTTGGAACTATGTAAATTATATTGCATCTGTTATCGCTTAACTACGACCACGCCCTTTATTCTGGTTTAGATTTTTTTAAAAATCGTTTTCATTTTGCATTTCTCCAATTTTTCGACGATTTAGCTATTTCAGTGACGCAAAACTTGGACGGTTCTACCACAATGAAATCTTTTAACGCGTTTTTCTCGAAACTACTTCTTTCAACACAATTGACATCATATCTCAAGTCTTAATTAATTAATTTACTTCAAACTAGGTACTAATCTTTTCTATATAACCCTCTATTATTGCTGCCAGATGTATGTCAAAAAATTCGTTTGTTAACTATTTAAAAAAAATGTGACAAAATAAGGTCAAAAAATGACTTGACTGAATTTTTTTTAAACAGTCGCCATTTTTTTGATTTTGTTATTTTTTTTGAGTTAGAGACTATAGTGACATCCTTACTAATTATAAATTATATTATTGTAAAGAGAACATCTACACAGAACAATGATGACATTAACACTGGGTGTGCTATTTATTCCGAAGAAGTGTGCGATTTTGAGTCATATTGAAAATCGCAACGAAAATTATCATACAGTGATGATAGTTTATAATTAAAATAATTAATATTTCTCTAGTAAATGTCTGGCATTTCGAATACCAGGTGTCAGACACCCTTAAAACTTTACCAATGATGCAAGACGTCCTTTAAATGTTACCAAAAATGCTATTTTTTAATTGCCTTTTTTATGTTTTTTCATTAACTTTTTTATGCGATTTTCAAATATTTTATATAGCTGTTACAAAGTTATACGGCTTTTAAAATCTATGGAACGCATCTTCACTTTTTCTGTGTAAATCATAGCTTTTTTGTGCGATTTTCCGCGGAACACATCTACCGCACAAAAAAATGTTTAAGTGTACATGTGAATAAATTGATACATATCAACTATCTTTTAATTGCTTCCATTTAACTATTTTAAAGGATGAGCATATTCGATGTGAAGAGCCCGTCTGTAATTTAGAACAAATTAATATTGTCGCGGTATTCAATTGATCCCAATTATTTATTATACAGCATCCATTATTATTTATTAGCGCAAATAAAAACTTACATGCATATCTATTAGTATATTTAGAACAGTACAACATGCAACCTGTTATCCAACAAAATTAATACAAGAAGGTTGTCAAATTGGCGTTTATAGTTCGAGAAACAGCGAACGAAATTTTGTATCAATTTCAATAAAACTAATGTTTATACAACGTAAATCAGGAAAATTACAGTCAACCAAGCTTTCAACGTTGCGGACGTTAATAACAATTTTAGAAACCTAAATGATTGTACATGCTGGCATTTTCATTAAGATTTTCAACACTGCTTTTCTGTCTACAAGTAGATTGCATCAATTGTTATTAAATAAACGTCGTCTACTTTTGATACAATGTGACTATGACTTCTGTAAACGTGGAAACATGATTGAAGTATTGCAACTTCTAATGCATTGCATAATAAGTACATTTAATATTTATTATAATCAGCTACAACATAGGTGTAGTCTTATAGGTATGAGACATTAATAAAATATTTATTTACCGGTTTCCAAAATTGTTATAAATATCAGCAACAATATTATCGCAGTAGACTGTCGTCTTGTTCAGTTGCAATATCAAAACAACAAATTAAGAAAGAGCTGGCTTTGTAAGATCAATTATACAAATAATGTCACTGCCTCCCGTACTACAATTTACTCTTTAATTGATGTTCTTAAGTATATGAAATATTTTCATACGCAATGATAAATCTATGATTTTTATCCTGAGATAAATGATAAGATATAAAAGAGCACATGGACCGGCCATTGCTAAAATCCGGATCTTCACGAGGTCGTGGGAATTTCCCCAAGTTTGGGATATTCCGCTTCCCACATACATATTCTCAATGTAAAATTATGATTGATCCCATTTGCATACATTTTGAAATGTATCAAATTTTAGGATAATCCGATCACTTTTATCGTAAAGATCGGAATCACCTCTCAATTTTAATACGGCTTTGAGTTATAAGACATATCACACTTGCAGTTCGATTGCTTTGGATTTAACGCTGCAGGAAATGTGGTTGGTGACCACATTTCTAAATCATATTTAATTTGTAGCCAAAAGGCAAACATATCTTTATTAACATTTTAAAATAAGTAAAAAGTGATACTAGAAAGGCTATCGAAAAAATATATAAAATTCTAATTCACCATGCCTGGAAATATTAGAGAATGGAATAATATTTTTGACAATACAAATAACATTATATAGTACAATGTATTAGCTAAATTTGATGATCTGAAAATGATTACTATAAAGTGATTATTTGAAGAGAAAAACGATGTCAAACAAACAGAGTAATCCATTTCTCAAATTTAGATTTAATGATCCCTACAATCAGTTAATCCCTAAAGTTTCATTCAAAAATACTTTGAATATATAATTTAAAAGAAACGACATAATTATGCTAAATTGTGCTGTAATTTTATATTATATTACGCTGCTATACTAAATTAACAACTAGCATAATTCAAAATTTGATCTACAATTTATCTTAGAAGATATTTGTATTTGTAAAATATATTCAAGGATTTCAATTAATTTTTACGAAATGAGTTTAAGATCTGTAATCAAATTGCGGCACAGTTTAAGACCGAAACATATCCTCACTTTCTCATGGCTATTCACTGATCCAAATTATTGCACTTTCAAATGCACTTTATTTGGTGATAAACGATTATATCGTAAGCACAACATACAAAGTATTTGCTCCTTTAAGCCTTATTTGTTATTTATCTGCTTGTGTGTAGGGTTTATACTAATAGATCTTGCCTGCCCTATAAAAACCTCAGCTTTAAATTGCATTAAGATTGTCCAGATTGTGGTCATATCAAAAAATATAAATGTAAGCTCTTCGCGATTATTGATTTTCCAGTCGTATTTTTAACTAATTCAATGTGCGGCATTTTTGTTGCTCTATTGTATTTTTTCCATGGAGTATTTTTATTACTGGATCAATAAATGGAAGTACAATAAAATTCGGAACGATATTAAAAATCCTTGAAAGACCAACCATTCATATGTAGTACAATAACAGTTCACAATGGAGGTTATTGAGAAATTATTCTCGTGCGTTATCGGACAAGGATCGAAATTTTCCAATTAAAGACAATCAAATATTTGTTAAATAATTCGATGCAGTATTATGTTTAATATGATGGCCTTTCGCTTTCATCTCCAACAATCGGTCAATGATTTCATCGTAAATCATTGATGTAAACTATGGGAAAATTAATTTTAAAACAGAAGGACATTCAGCCAATTAGGTAATATTTCGCGGTCACTCTCCTACTCCATCTTCGTTATCGTTTATGAGTTTTCTGCAGCCTAGTACAATGTCCCATTCTCTTGTTCCATTGTTTCTTCATTAACACTTATTAAAGATAATTAGAAGCGACATAGGCCTATATTAACCCTGTGCTTTTATCGATTTGATAATGAGCGATGAAAATGTAGGAGTTGTATCCAATTTCATGCAACGTCGAATCTGTTGGCTTATGAGATAAAAATCACCGCAGCGGTCTCTATTAGCATTGAACAAACTCTTTTTTGCTCTGTTATATAACTTTGGGCTAAAATATACAGAGAAAGGGCTTTTTATGGAAATACCAAAAAGATTCACACGCAGTTGCGCAACCAAAGAGGCATTAAAACTCACATAACAACAGCATCATACATTTTTTTTTCAAATGTATTACCAATCATGTCATCATTCTTAATCATGTTTAAAATAATTTCACTTCCTCACCTCCCTGTCCTTACCTTTTTTATCAAAATTTTGCACCAATTTCAACAAAGCTAATATGTTTATACAATGTATATCAGAAAAGTTACAGTCTATCAAGCTTTCAATGTTGCGTGATTGAATAGAAACTTGATTGAACTATTGCAACTTCCAAAGCATTGTAATATTAGGTACATTTAATATTTTGTATAATCACATCTTCAGATCAGATCTTCAGTAGAAGACTTTTTCAGCGACAACGAATTTGAATGTCATAATTTCTTATTCATTTCTACATACAATTTATTTTAACAAGAGAGGATTTTCAAGATACATTTAAATTATTCTTGTAAATCAATTAGTCGTAGTGGCCCTTTCCTGTATTTTCTTGTTTACATCCAGAAACTCATACTAAGCCTGGATCGAGATGATCAATGATGATCAATTAACAATTTTGGTGTCTCAAACATTGATTCAATGAAAAATTCTACTAATAGGGATTGAATAACCCACCATACCAACATTTTACAGAAATTAATTTGTATGTTCATTGTTTTCTTTGCGTTTAATTTAGAAAGATGTAATATTATGTCTAAGTTTAAAAAGCGATTTGGATGAATTGCTATATCAATTATGTTTCAACATTGTACATTTAACCCCCAATATATACGGTATTTTCACATAAAAAATGTAAATCAGCATGTAATTCTTCAGCATATTAATATTATTTGTAGAAATATCTCTTACGAGCTATATTATGAAATATATAATAGCAAAAAAAAATAAACACCAAGATAGTGGGAGATTGTTGGTTTGAACACAACTAGAGTAAATTGGTTATCCTAGTCATATTATAAATATGATCGACGCTCATTCATTATCATTAAACATATTTCCAATCACTCATGGATACATTTTTCAGTATGTCAAAAAACGATGTCAAATTTGTATATAAAATGTCATCATGTTCTGTGTATCATCAGCATACAAATTTATTAGCACAAATTTGTTGACGATTGAAATAACTGTATTTTCAATATATAAACAACATGTCAAGGTTGGATTTGCGGATGTCGTCAAATGAGATTCAGATATTTTAACGTTAATCTTCATTTCTTTCGCAGATTATTAACGACACGTATACTGATAGTTGCGGCCATGGTTGCTAAATTGGGAGATGCAATCTCCACCAATACTGGACAGCCTCATATCATCTTTATTGTGGCTGATGATTTGGTAACGTATACATTTTTTAACGATTGGGTATCAGAAAACTGTGCTTAATGACTATTATAGCAAAATTTATAGTATAAGAATAGGTACGCAACACGATTTTGATAATTATTATAAAATCTTAGCCAGCGAACGCTATTGTATTGTAAGATACTTTCCTTCGTTGAATGTCCTTATTGCCATATATTTTTCTCGAAATAAATTGGTTGTGAATTTTATGCCTATGTCATATAACAATTTAAGATATCAAGATAAGACGGTTTTTCACAAATTATCAAGCTAATTACATAACAATGACCTATGACAATGGCCAATTAGTAGATTGTATTTGCATACATATATTTACAATTCATTCACCTTCAATTCTATTTCTTGTAAATTTTCAATTCAACAAATTCTATATAGATTTATTTATGCTACGATTCAATTGTAATGTTGAGAACCAAGAATGGATAAAATCGAACATTCAGATGGAAATGTCTTATACTTTCAGGTGCTAACTAAGCATTTTCAACTTGTGTTTGTTTAGAAGAACCCTTAATGATTAAAGCATCGGATTCTTTTAATATTTATTGGCATTTTATAAGGGTTCGTTAACGTGTAGTCAATTAATATGAAGCATAATCTTTTCCTTGGGTTTCATAATAAAAAGTTCACCGTAAAATTTTCTCAGGGATAAAAGTTGTGTTTTTTCATGGTGGATTTTCTTATAGGCATAGAAGGGGTCTTCCTCAGACCTCATTAATTTTAGGGGGTCTCAAATAATTTTTGAACCATCGCGTAATTCAAGGGACTTTCTCATCTCTAATATGCGGTTTCACTTTTAGGCGGCATGTAGAAATTGTGTTTGAAATATAATATCAATATTCAACTGAAAATTAGGCGTTCTACCGCCTTTTTGTTGCGTAATAGTGAAATTATGTCAGAAAAGGTGTTAAATATTAGAATTTTTCTCAGGCTGAAAAACCGAATGGGCTCAGAGGACCTCAACTTAAATTGGACTAAAGGCCTCTCAAATACTAAATTAAACTATGATAAAGTTGTTTGATAAGAATTATGAAAGTACCATTACTTTTAAGTTAAATTTTAATGATTCTTCCAAATTAGGCGGTTATAAGTTAAGCTTATAATCCTGCTCGATTTCACCGATTGACCTATTTCATAGGGAATATTTAACATTGGTTATAAATATTTAGACGTTGACATCATAATCATTTAGCATCTGTAGAAGAGTAGGCCAACAAAAAGTCAAATTCTGAAAAATGTACAAGATACGTGGTCAGTTAAATAAGTCTCTTTCTCTTTTTAATACTTGTAAAAAGCAAGATAAATTTCCATCAATACAAATCAGATACAATTTTCTTATAATAAGTCGTCGATTAGTTACGAAATGAAGTATATTGATTCACAATTCCCATGTTATTAACTGTATCATATAAATATAATAACACGACGCATCATAGACAACGATGTGATTGTACTCTAGTCGTCGAGATTCAAACGTATGAGGTTAATACGAATAGAAGTGCTATAATCCGAATAAATTTTCTGAGATGACCTCGACGAGTTATTGCGGTTTTAAAAAATGATTTTTTTGTGATGGTAGTTCAGCATGACTAATATTTTCTTACCAAATGTCTGACATGAATAAGACAAAAGATTTGCAATTTGCAATTCGATCTCGAATGCAATAACCGGAAAACCATTACGTTTAACCTCGGAAAAATATTTCTTTTTGACTGCTTAACTATTTCCTTAATTTCCGCTAAGTATGAAACGAATACGATTGGAATGTTTCCATTGTCTCGGCAGATAAGAGGATTTTAATACGACGGCTCGTGAAAACGCCCTGCAATTATAAATCGTTTTTTTATTCCGTATTATATATGAATTTTCAAGAAACTGAGTTCTGTTTATATCAGTTGGACCCTTCTTTGTTATTGTTTTTTTACTACAAGTCTTTTGACGTTACGAAAATACGCTTTGATTGTATAATTAACAATTATGCCATTGCCGTGAGACTCATCGTTCGAAAACTTTGTTCGCTCACAAGGCTACTGTTATAACTTATTCTTTATTATTTTTGGTTTTGGCAAAACTTTTGTATCTTTGCATTGAGTGAGAGCTCTCAACTTATTTCATTGAATGCTATCGTCTTGACGGACAGATATCGCCTTGCATGTACGATACGAAAAAAAAATATTATCACGCCATAGAACAATCGCAACTTCATTTAACTTCAACAAGATAAGATACTGATTAATTTAACAAAATATGATTCCTGACAAAAAAAAATATGCCCTAATCAAATGAAATGCAATTATAAAAGTAAAAAATTCAACTTAGTAAACACACTTCTGCTATAAAACCTTAAAAAACTTAAGAAATGATGAATTTGGATGCGAAAGTCGATTGATGGAAAGAAAATAGAATAATGGGTAATAAAAAAGGCCTCTCTAAAAAATGCCTATTTCAGATAGGCTGATATTTGTATGCATAAATGGCACCAAAAAATATGTGTAAAAAAATTCGTGTGTACTAATTTTATATCAAATTTGCTACCATGTAAACGGTTTTTTGAGAAAGTTTTGATCCGTTACAACTAGCCGATAATTATTATTTTAATAATATTTTAGTTTAAAATAATATCCTGGTAAATAGTTTCATGGGTTAAGAGGAGTCCTGAAAAGGAAACATTAAGACACGATTGAAACCATCCGAGCTCATGTTACATAGACTCTAAAGGATATTCCGAAGAAGGCCTTTCAGAATGTAACCAAGCCTGGCAATACCGACTTCAGGAGTATATAAATTTAGGAGGGTATTCCGATGATTTTTGACTAATTGTACAAATATGTTCAATACATGATTTTTATAAATTTGGACGCACTACGTTTTGAACGCACCTGTATAGGGTTAAAAATAATACATCCCTCGTTAAATTTGTAAGACAACTAATAAAACAACAACTTTTTATTAATTTACATAGTCGTATTCAAGAGTGAAACATACATTCCAACACTTCTTTAACATTTCAATGCCTATTTTGTAGCAAGATTTATCGTTGGCCTCATAATAGGCTTTAAAATCAGCAATCACTTTTTCATTAAAGTCAGTCATAGATATTTCCCTGGAGGATTATTTTTAGGTCTACAAACAGGTAGCAGTTGCTGGGAGCCAAATCCGTAGAATAAGGGGGATAGAGAAGCAATTTAAAGTGTAATTCTTACAACTTTGCTATTGTTGCGATCGACTCGGTGCATTATCTTGGTGAAAGAACACTTTTTTATTCTTCAGTTGGTATCGTTTTTTCGCAATTTCTTCCGTCAAAGGCACCAATAACACCTTATACTCGTAAAATTCGCTATTGATGATTCATTCTTTCTCAAGGTAATCGATGAATAAAATACCGTGAGCATCTCTAAATATGGAGACTAAAAACTTCCTATGAACTTATTGAATAAAATCGTTCATTCAATGATTAGGATTCTCTTTTTAAAGGCCTTCAACATTTAAAACTTCCGTTCTTTTGTCTACTATCTAGTGTGTAATTCTCTCTTAAATCTTAAACTTTATAAAATAATATTTGTATAAAATAATCATTTCCAAAAAAAAGTCCTAATTTATCAAACTTATCCAAAAATTCATTAATTTTGGAAAATTCCATATCAGCTTTATATCACATAGTGAAAATCGCTTATTTTACTTTACAAACCATTCTTCGGTAGCATAAAAATTGTGGAATAATTCAGATTAATTTGATTAATTTTAAAACTTTACTATACAAGTAAATGTCAAAATTCGTCAACATTACATGTTACATGAGGCCGATTGTGTTCTCTATTTTCATAGAATACATTTCTATTAGAAAATATAATTTAAACGTGTAATCTAAAGAAAAAATAATTAAGAATTAGAATCTAATTTCCACGTTCCCACAGAAACATGAACAGCAAATTGAAAGACGAAGTTCAAAGGCCTCGTTGTCATCTGCATGTCGTGTATGACGTTCCATGATGAGCAATCTAATTTAATTATATATTGATGTTATTTTTAATTATGTAATAAAATTAATAAATACATTAATTAACTTCAATATTCGAATTATTTGAATGTACATAAAATGGATTAGTTTCTGTAAATTACAGCAGTTGTGGTTTAAATACAGATTTTGGAAGAAACTTTCACCGGACTGGCGAATTACATTTCGATCCAATTCAGGTTTTCTGGAACTGAATAATTGAATGCATAGACGATTAATAAAATAAAATGTAAATGCTTTCAAAGACTAATGTAAATATAATTTAAAATTTATGATAATTTCGCCACTCAATCATAGATTCTCTCCTATCTAAAAGATAAATCATGGAAGCTAATATAAAATCCCTTCATAATAAACTCTATATCTGGGATAATCTTCTATAGAGATCGCTTCCGTTTGATATTTGATATGTCACTTTATATGAACAAAAAGAAGACCAGAATGTAGCTTAAATTTGGCGACAACAGTGGTGATCTTTTCTCAACAAAGGAAGGTGTTTCATGAGCTAGTTACCTACATCTGTTGACTTTACACCTTGTTTATATAATATTGAAATGGATCTTAATAAATAGATGATATCAATCATTATGCTCGCATACATCGATGTCTATTGACCTTTTGTTAAACATTGATTGACATATAATACAATATGATATGCATTTGGTGTGATTGTTTTATTTATTTTCAACTTCTTGTTTTTAGGGATGGAATGATGTCGGATTTCATGGCTCAAATCAAATACCAACACCAAACATCGACGCCCTTTGCTATAACGGTATTATCCTCAACAACTACTACAGTCAACCGATATGTACGCCATCAAGGGCTGCGCTCATGACCGGAAAATATCCAATAAGGACAGGTATAATTCGATCTTTATTTTCTGTATATTTATCCATGGCATCCGCTCTCTTTGACATTTCGAAAATTTGAAGCACACTCTGAAGTAAAAATAAGCACACAAAAGACGATAGTAGAAATCCCTCTCTCCGTTTCATCCCAGATGTGTTGTTAACCTTCTTTCGTTTCGGATCAAAAATAGGAAGACCGAATTAACGTGCCCCATATAAAGAGGAGTTGCCGCCTGCGAGGGATTAAAACGAGCAAAGGGTAACTCCATTAGAAGAATTCGGTTATAGCTTGAGAGAATTGGAAAAAAACAAATAAGGGCGCATCTGTCAATCCTTTGGAGTGGAAAAACGTGCCTCTACTCGTGTAATTTAAATATGCAAATAGTAAAAATCTGCACGCCTTCTGTAGATTCGTAAGCAGACTCCATAGCTGCTACTAAACATTTGAAATATTATTTATAACATTGAAATCTATTTTTATCATAAGATCGCATTCGTTCATATTTTACAATGTGTCGCTTGGTTTATTGAGGATTTACTTTTTTCTATTTTAATAAGAAAATTGGTTCGATATGAATTATACAAAAATTTGGTGATCATATTCATAGTATGATATAAAATAACCTTTGATACATATTTGGAACTTACTACAATGATTTATCAATATCACAATTAAACAAACATATGATTTGTTTTTATCATCAATATGAAATCCTAGCTCCATGCACTTCTTGTTCATTAAACCTTTCAAAAATGTTTTTTACAACTTTTCTAGCATAAATAGATTTAGTCAGCTTTGATTTAGCTCGATTATATAAAATATATATCCATACAAATTATATCTTATTAATACCATGCTCAATCTAACAATTTATTATATACTTACATAGATCATAATACACTTGCCTCTCAATGTATTTGATAATGAAAACCGTTTAAAATTTTGATATGCGGCTATATTACTATATTTATAGTTATAATCTCCCAAATTTGTTAACATGGCGAACATTGTATATATAATCTTGAAATGATACGATTTCAAAACCTATTCCATCTTTGTATCAGTGGTTTGAAAACTACTATGAAATTGGTAACACTTGATTTTGGATAATCTGTATAAATAGACATATTTTAACAGCAAAACAATTTAATAACTCTTACCCCTTTAATAATAAGAAAAAATATTATCTCTAATCATTTTACAATTGGCCAACCAAGCTTTCCTACAAAAGTATCCATTCCGGGAGCCAACAAAGCATGAATAAAATGTTCAGAGTCGCTGACCCTTTACCGGTATATTTCTCACTCGGTTTGTAGGTTTGTATACATATCACGAACCCAATTTCGATTTTCGTCATAGTGCCTTATATTCTTACGGATGGATTTAATTCACGAGAGGTGCCTATTCATATGTTAATAAAAACATCTTCTCGAAATAAGTGTAGCATCCGAATGAATATGTCGGCTTCTTTGGTAGGTCCTCCTCCACTACATTTGCCCATTCAAATCTTTGTGTATACAGTGTCGATAATGTGGAAGGGAATGAAACATATTCACATGTCAGTCAAATCAGTATTCAGATGCCAAATTATTTATTTTTGTTTGTGATATGTTCGATTTTTTTCTTTTAGGAATGCAAGGATCTCCACTTAAAAATACTGAAGTAAATGGGTTGCCTTTGCAGGAAAAGCTGTTACCACAATATTTAAGTGAACTCGGATATTCCACACAAGCGATTGGTAAATGGCATCTGGGAATGGCACGTACGTCACAGACTCCAATTTACCGCGGATTTGATTCTCATTTTGGATATAGAGGAGGCTTTACCAGTTATTACGAGTATGTTTTGGAGCAACGAGTGAGTTTTTTTTTTTCACCAATTAATCTTACAAATAAACACCTACATAATTATTAGACCCCTGAATTCGACATAATCACACACTTAATATTCGAAGATATTAACCCGCATTCAACTCAAATATATGAGATTTCATCTAAATATCCCATTAATAATACAATCTATTAAGGCGTCTTCTCACATTACAAATTTAAAAAAAACGATTTTTATTTTTTTTAAATTTTGAAAGTACATATCTTCAAAAATGTTATATCGAAATTTCATAAAGATCGGACGAGTCTAACCACATTTTTGGGCGACCGTTAAGTGAGCACCCGGCTGCATACGTATTGTTCAGACTCATGGTGCAAGTACAAGAAAGTGGTAAAAAACAATCAGATAGAAATTTTTAAACATCCTCCTGCTCTAGCTGAGAATGTTCACGAGGTTTTGAAACCGATTTATGAAGATCTTCGGAGGAAATACCCAAAATAACAACGAGTGTTTCAACAGCTGTGTCTGGACAATTTTTCTGCAACCAAAACTTTAAACGCGTTTATCTCAAAACAAGGTTTTTCGGTGGCTTGTTGATGAAATTTCGGAAATTATTCGGCCGATTGTCATGAAATTTGAATGACATATTCTTCATAGTTATGGCTATAGCGCATATCATCAGATTTTTGAAATTTTGATTATAAGTAAATTTTTTTTACAAAAAACTGCAAAAAAAAACGCGTTTTTTTTTACTTTTTCGAAAAACGTGCGCCATTTTGTTATTTTCGCGAATATCAAAAATCTGATGATATGCGCTATAGCCACTGATATACTGAATCTAAAACTGTTTTATTTTTTTGTTTCAAATGACCCATCTCGGAGATCAACAAGCCACGAGCATAACATTTATACACGGGTTTTTCGATGCTACTGTTTTACTATAATAATTGTTCAAAAATATAAAAATATTTTTTTTCATGTACTTAAAAGATGTGTTTATTACATTAGATCCATTTTATCCCATATTTTTAAGCGAAAATCCTCGAAAAAAAATCCCGAAAATTGCCTATTTTTGAGGCGCCTAAAGTGAGAAGACGCCTTAAATGAATTCAAATATTGTTTTGCAATAAATTTCAATAGATCATTCGCAATATCATATGTAAGAATGTAAACACTGCTTACATCAAAAAGATTAGAAGAAATGATGACCAATTACATCATTTTACATAAGTCCATTGTTATAAGCTCTTTTTATCTTAACAAGCGCGTAAATCGGTTCACGCTTATGAATTTTAAATTATGTGTTAACCATTGTGTCAAACGCTGTTTCTAAATCTATGGTTTAAATTTATTTATTAACATTCTAAAAAGTTTTATGATCAAACCTCACTTTATTTTCATAGCTATTTGAAAATAGCTATTAAGTAATGAGATTGGCTTTGTAAAACATATTAATGAGAAAATGTACCCTTTGACTATTACTTTCTGCGTCTAAAGACCTCTGCATTTAAATTCTCCATTCATTTCGATTGCTGTCTTAGGTGCTTTTAGAGGCATTTTTCCGGGCAAAAAATTACAGGGTTGAATAGACTGATAGATTGTCTTATTTTGATCCTTTTCGCAAATATTGCAAAATTAATTTGTAATCGTATTAGTTTAGTATTGCTTCATTTGGCATTCATTTTTCAAATCAACATTGCCGTACATTATTAAATTCACGCATTTTAACTAAAAATCTCTTAAATTTTGTCGAGCTAGGTGCTAGTTCCATCAGCGTCTGTATTATTTAGTAAAACGATTACTCTTTCCTCATTTATGGTGGTTTATTGTCAGTGTCTATGATGACGCGGATCTATGGAAGACCATTATGTCTCACTAGTAGATACTCCCAGCAGGTAGTCGACAATGCCCATCACTCGAAGACTCCGAGGAAGTTCCGGCTCGAATCCTCCAAGGACTTGGTCGGTCATCTGACGACATGGTCGACCTTCCGCGCAGCATTATTTCCCATTTTTTTGACGGCCCATTTTCATATTCTTCCGATCCGCATTGTTTGATTTTGGAAACGAGTGTGACGGTAGTAATTAACCGAGCAAAAGCAAATTGCTGCGACATTGAAAACGTTGAAGTGCCTCTTGCTAACAAGTTCATTGACAAAAGCGTGAATACAATTTTCTTATATTTCTTTAATATTAAGCAAACCATAATTGCAAATGTTATGCATAATCTACAAAAATAAAGACAAATACAAATCAAAGAAATGGTAATCAAACACATTCAGTGGAACAATATTATGCACAAATATTAACACATTTTATTCAGGACACCTATGTTACACCTTTAATTGCAAAGAAATGTCGTTCTGTAACCGTTAATTGTAAAGAAATGTAGATCTATAACTATGTACATTTCTTAGCAATTAACGGTGTAATGCGAGATAAGTAGTATCATGTGCCAAAAAGTGGTGGCAAAAATAGAATTATTAGATTAACTTTCAAGACAGTAGTTTTAAGAATAATGACTAATAATTTATATTATATAAAATTTAAAAACAATAAGCATTGTTCGTTAAATTTTCGCTAACCAACTAACATAATATTGCTCGTTTGAAACATTTAGTTGCATTTTTTTTTCAAAAAGCCAATGATCTTTATCGATGATAGCTTATGAGGACGAAGATCCTTCAAATTATAAAATTACAGTTTGGAGCAAGCAGTTTAAATGGAAAGGAGATGCAATAACTGAACCTTCCACAATACAGTTCAGATTAAACTGTATCGAGCTTTTTTACATATCGCTCTTTTAAAATATATAATAAGCTATTTGAATTATAAATTTAAAAATGGCAAACAGTCGGGTGATTTTCTTCCATATCGATTGTGCCAATTTAATAAAAATTAGTGTTAATATTTATAAATACAGTATGCGCGCAAGTGTTGTTAATTTGAAAAAAGCTTTCATAGACTCGATACAATATAAACACAATCATCTGCTCATTGTGTACCGAAAAAAAATCTTCTTAGTAAATTATTCGATATGAGAAATATGATCTTATGAGTAAGTTGAAAAATATATCACGTTACATTACATTAGAGAGGCATTCGTCTGGAAGATTTTTCTACTTATACGTAAAAGCACAGCCATTACATGCCGCAATATAAATTACTTGAATGATTTTCGCAAATGGATTTTTTCATAAAATCTCTACATTTAAATAGTAAATTCAATGATTTGGATTTTTTTAAAATATTTTTTTTAATTATTATAAAATTGCAGATGGACACTGGAGATGAAGTTTTTGGATTTGATCTTTATAGAAATACGACAGCTTCTTGGCAAGATGTTGGAACTTACGCCACCGATCTATATACTAAAGAAGCTCTAAATAGTAAGTTTTTTTCATTTGAAATTATATACTTCTCATAAAATTCAGATTAATTTTGTCCTTACTACAATAAGCTTCGGCCATGGATTAAACCCATAAATTTTAATTCCCCCACTGTTAACACTTTTTTCTAAGGTCCGTTGTATTGAAGTACGATGTTTCCTTTTCGACACACACATAAATCGCATCACCTTTTGCCAGTTAATTGTAATTTGTCAGTAGTTATCTCGTTGTATCGGTGATTAATGACAATGGCATGATGCAATAAAATACACATGCCAATTGCCATGGAAAATAGAACAGGCATAAAGTGGCTCATTAACACGTCCGACTATAGACAAACTCATGTCATTGATGTTTTATTAGATTTTGATTGTATAAAAGTAGTTTATACTTCCACATTGATTAAAAAAAATGTAAAATTTTCCTGCAAACGTTTTCTATACTATATTATATTTATACTGTATATCTAGCATTTTTCTTTGTGCAGACGGTGTAAATGTTATTATCCTATTATATAGCTTGCATTATATAGTGCGCCTGAGAACTTTTAAATGTGCTCAGCATTCCTACAGAACAATTAGCCTTTTAATGGCCATAGACTGAAGTAAGGATATTAAAGAATTTTGATTCGATCAATCAAACAAGATTGCCAATGAAGGTGTTCAACTTTTTTATTTTTTTATAGTAATCAAGTACCATGATTCAAGAGTACCACTATTCTTGTTTCTGTCACATTTGGCAGTTCATTCTGGAAATGAAGGAAAACTGGTAGAAGCTCCTCAAGAAACCATTCAAAAAATGAGTCACATCATTGATGTCAATAGACGAACTTATGCAGGTATGATCTTTTATATTGATCAAGTGAATCATAAAATTGAATGTATTGATACAAAATATATATTTATCAATTTTATAATGTTTCTAAGTTTCCAACTATTGTGCATGATTATATGGAAGATTGTCATCTATATGAAATATTGTGGCATTTGCCTCTCCTCGCAAAGCAATATAAATTACCCTATCGAGTCTTTTATCGAATAACTGTTACATCTTAATTTTTAACAATTTATTTTTCTTCAGCGATGGTTTCTAAGCTGGACGAGAGTGTCGGAAAAGTGGTACGAGCCCTCGAAGAAAAAAACATCCTCGACAACTCCATCATCATATTTTTATCAGACAATGGCGCGCCTACCATTGGACCTCATCGCAACTGGGGATCGAATTGGCCTTTCAGAGGGGTAAATAAAATTAAGTCTTTGACATATTTTTATACGTATGATGTTGACTAGATGAATGAATTCACGGACCTGTATTTCGTCGTCGGAACATAAAATATACATTTGAGAATAATTTATTTCTACAACGTTGAACTTCATGGCCTATACGATCCTTTGATGATGAGTAGTAATATTTAGATATTATTTTCCGCTCTGCCTCATCTGATCGGTAGTCAAAAGTAGGCACAACGCAGCTATCTATTTATCTTTAATATTTGTCTATTCAATATACAATAAAGAAATAATAGTATAAACCCAAGATAAAATAGGCACATCAATTGTATATGTATACATTACAAAAATTGTTAACATCCCTAATAGATAAACTTAACAAATACTAACAAGCTTATTTTAGGCACTGAATTCAAAATGGCATTAATTTCATACTTAAAGTTTTCATTGTCATCTCTAAATATGGTATTGATCATATTTTAATTTTTTAAAATGATGGCGTAACCCAAAGCTGGTTATAAAATTAAAATATATTCCATTTATGAATATATTAGAGCAATTATTTTTCTCGACATTGTCGTCGCTTATATGTAAAGCCTGTCTCGCTATTACGTCGCCAAGGAAAAATTTAAGTTTTCTCATCCTTTTTGTCACATCCGGATGCCTCTAAATTTTATCCTTACTTTTAAGCTCTCTAAGCTTTAAGTCTTTGAGAATTTTTCACTGGCGGACATTATTCCTCGTATCAAAAGTGGAAAACAAACTTTAAACAGAATGCAAATTGGACAACTGCGCATAAAAATGGCATGAAATATAAAAGCTGAACATTTGATATGAAGAGTGTTCAAATATATTATAAAATGTAAATTTGAAGAATCCCAATAGAACAATTTAGTATAAGATTTTTTATTACATATCTCATCTATCCATTTTGTTCGTAGTCACTAAAAATACTATGTGAATATATCGTAGATGACTTATAACCCTGGCTGAAGTGATTCTTGTGCATTTATGTATGTAACAATATAAAAATATTAATTTCTTTGAAAGATCTTTATCAGCTGCTTCTTTATCTACAAGCAGTTTCATCAATTCCAATGCAAAATCAAATGCAGTCATGCCATATCCTTAAACAGGCTTAGGCGATCTCCATAAGAGATTTTTCTAAAGAATATTGTTTAATTAGAATTAAATAATTTAAATAGGAAAGATTTATCTTATCTTACCTTACCTTATTAGTGAAAATAAGGAGGATGTGCGTTATCAAAATTTGAAGATCATCCTCATTCATTTTTACTTTTAAATGTGTTAAAATTACGTTTAAGTTAATATTAAAATCACTCTTAATTTCACGATGATAATATATTCAAGTTCATACTGTCAATGACTATATATTATAATAGATAAGATACCCGATCAAATTCAATCTCACAGTGCAGTTATTAACATTGCTCTTTGTAGGAAGCAAGTACGAAAAATCTCGTCCTGCAGTGGCTGATGATGATGATGTCAGGAGTTCCCTTGCTCAGAAATAATCTCGCTTTAAAATATATCGGCATTGGCGAACAATGAAATTTAATATCAGCCGTGATGTATTCTGTTTACATAATTAGTTAACACATCCACACAATTTTATTGAATGTGACTAGCTGAGATCCATGAATAATGGCAAATTATTCATCCGTTCATCACGCGAGATTTAAGCCGAGAAGTAATTGTTCCTTTATCTCAAAGCACGATTCCTACCGATGGATGCACTTCGGAGGCGAAGCTAATTGTTATATTTCTAGTTGAATGTTCTCCAAAGACCAAAGTCGGTCAATGTTGTCAGTAAGCTACGGTCTTTTTTTTGACATGCGAATTTCCAAATTGTAACTAAGTACACTATTGTCTCGTACAGATAATTCGATTGTGTTAATTATGAGTCCCTTGTTTCCGAAATATCTGCAAATTAATTGATACCCCTAAAAGTAGGCAGACAATATGAAGCACGCCCACATTTCGTCGACTCAACATCCAAATTACACAGTCTATTATTTTAATTAATTACGTTATTGTTACTTTATACTCAATTGCTCATTAGGCGTTTTTGTTAGATTTTAAAATATATTGTTAATGTTCATCATAAAAATATCTTGGCAGTATTGTTTGTGGAGATTGAGTAATAATACGCTACTTTTCCAAAAATAAAATTCATTAAAATTAGCAGCTTTATGCCTTTTAGAAATATTACAAATATGGTTTTTAATTAATAAATATATGAAATAATAATAAATAATACAGACCAAGTGTTGATTAAATTCTGATTTCTTATTATAAATGCTTAGCTTCAAATCCAGATTGTGGAAAAAAATAAAAACAAACAAATTTAGAAGATCGGATCATCATCTGAAAAATTCTTTCTTCAGAAAAGTCTTCGTCTACATCTGATAAAAAATATGGCATCTTAAGAAGAAAAATAATAAATATGTCATCACTATCACTACTACGTTCAATAAATTTGAACTTATAATTAAATTTGCAATTTAATATAGTTCGCATTCAATATATGTCTAAAGTGAGTTTGAGTCTAGAAGATCAGCCATTGCGTTGCCATGGGTAAGCAAAAATATCCGGAATGCTCTTTTTTAGCTTATTGGAATAAAAAATATTAAAACTATCACAGCAAATTGCTTTTGTACTAATTCAAAGTGCAAAAGCTTTGATTAAAAATATTTATACATTACAAATCCAAAATTATCCTGATATTTAACACAGCTGTTATTAAATCTGTTCCTTCGTCAAAGTGTGATCTCATTAGTGATAACATAACAAAAATGCTTTATCAAGTGCTGTATCTAAGACTACTTTTAAATTTTTATACAGAAATACACACGATTATTGTAAAAAACACGGACGACGCATTTAGTCATTGATTTAAAAAAAATACCTTACACTCATAACATAGAACTAAATTGTTGAATTAATAATTAAGAATACATCGATCAACTATAATACTTTTAATTCTTAAGAATGGGCTTTGAATTTTGAGTGTTTGTATTATTTTAACTGAGCTTTGCTGAATACTGCTCTAGATCATAAAATTATATTAATCAATATGCTCACGGAATAATTAGTTTGTTTTCGATATTTAAAAGTGTTTTTTTCAACAAACAATTTTATGCTATTGTAATTTCACAACATGAATAAATTTATCAAAAGGGCTTGCTACGTATTTATTGTAATTAACTTTTTGTGTTGTATGCTAATAGGACGCCTTTGAGTAATAGCTCGACGCCCAATTTAATCGCAGGATTTTCGTTTATGGACATTAAAGACGGATATTAATTTATCTTTGCGAGTACTTTAATTGAGTGTCGTTGTATAATATTAATTCTGAAGCAGCAATATCAATTTAAGAAGCTCTCGCATCTGACGTGTACTCTTCGTCAACGGTCACTAATTTTTATATTGGACGGAAATCAGTAGAATTGGTTTGATGGTCACAATATTAAAAATTTCGTCCAAGTCGGATGTTTTCAATTAACGGAAATAAATTACGGGAGTAAAAAAGGGTCGTGGAAGGAACCAAAAGCACTTAATGGATGAGGAGCTACCTGTCGACCGATATCACTAGAATTTTATTTTTGACGTAATTATAAATTAATCATGATTCGTAGGTTAAAATTTGATTTTATATTAAATATAGATAAAGGATACTTTATGGGAAGGATCTGTCAAAGTCCCGGCTTGCATGTGGAGCAGACAACTGAGGGCCGTACCGAGGGTATCATACGATCTTATGCACATAACAGATTGGCTGCCAACAATCATATCAGCAGCTGGTATTTAAATGATTTTTATCTTATTTTAATCCAGAATACCAAATATTTCAATCGCATCATCTTATATTTCCAGGTGGATATCAGTCCAGTTTGCCATATAACACCGATGGCGTAAACCAGTGGCATTCTTTAGTAGGCAATAGACCATCTCCTCGTGTTGAATTTTTGTACAACATTGACGAAAAACAAAGAAATGCGGCTTATCGTCGCGGCTCTTGGAAATTGGTCTTGGGACAAAACAACGAAGGAATTTTTGATGCTTATTATGGCGAAGATGGAAAGCACAATACTCACTACGTTCCATATGACACCAACGAGATCTTCAACAGCGATGTATCCAAATCATTGGCAACAATTCATCAGACGACATCTCAGCCTGAAATGACACGACTTAGAGATTTGGCTACAGTACGATGTGTTTGGAGAAATTCATCAACGTGCGATTCTGCTCCAGGTTAAAAAAATATTTTGATATTATAACTATATTCCTTCTTTTTAAGATGCCATATCCTTTGTCAGATAAAGGCGATAAAGTCTCCATAGGAAACTTTTATAATGAGAGATTTTTCCATGTAATTGTTTCCCATTGCCTTCCACATATGGTTTTAACTTGGGATATGATTTTTTGAATGAGAATTTTATACAAGAGACAATTTATATGAGTGAGTAGCAAAATTATCGCTTATAAATATTATATGAAATTTAATATTTATAGACTAGACCTGTGCGCCAATTCAATTCGATTTGTATTTATATTTCAAGACTTTGCAAGCTAATTGGATTTATTCGGAAACAATTATTGTGAACAATAACTCTGTTAGCATAATCTGTACACGTAATACAAGCCGTTGTGACATTGCTTTTCGTTATTCTAAGAACGATATTCATTAGTAACCATGACCATCTACACTTCATTGGCTATGACATTACAGACCAGTAGAGCACTCAAGATCACAAACTGCAAAATCATCCATGAGTTTTATCACGTTTTATTGCTACAATTATATTCAACCTTGGCTTTTTGCAGTTTTCCGTCGATGACTTGCAATTATTATCTAAAAAAATAGTCTTTGAAATTTACAGGTAGATCCTGCCTGTTCGAAATAGATGCAGATCCGTGTGAACAGAGAGATGTATCCCGTGTGTATCCACAGATTGTGAGGCAAATGAAACGAAGCTTGGTCTATTATAAAAGTGTCCTCGTAGAACAGAAGAATCGCAAAACAGATCCTAGAGCAAATCCTGAGAGATTCAACAACACCTTTCATCCTTGGCTCGATAACTGTCTCGTTGATTGTGATACGTGATTTTTTTGCAGGAATGAAAAACTCTTTAAATAAATAATTTAATTTAGAAGCCATTCATTAATTATCACTAAATTTCATCAAATAAAATCATTTATTTTTAACTTCTTGCCTACAAACAAATGTTTTAAATTGTATCGTTAATGCCATGTGTTCGCTAATATATAATAGTACATTATAGATGTAGATAGAATATATGTAATCATTCATATCAAAAAAATTAATACTACATTAAATAAATAATTCATTAGCAACGAAAAATAAACGTAGAATGTTCTAAGAATTGTTAAAGAATCAATATATGCGATGATGAAAGATTGCCGAAGAAGTTGCGTAGAGAAAGATATTGATATTTGATACGTTCAAAATATGCATGTGAGATTGTAATGAACGATTTCTTCATATAAGCTGTAAATATGAAATTGTAAAAAATATTTTTTATGCTATGTATTTTAATATCGTTAATTTGAAATAACTGTAAAATTACCAAAATAAATATTTGTACCAAAGAATAAGTGCACTTTTATTTTACGGTACACTCAAGTACCATATCTTGAAAGCATACAGAATTATTATAATATATTATATCACAGAATTATTATATCATAAGCATATAGAATTATTATATCAAATAATCTTATTATCCAGCTACATTCTGTGACTTCCCGATTGGACTTGTTGGCTTTGGTGCCTGAGATTTTATAGACCTATTATTTTTTAGTTTTTTTTATTATTTTCTTATAAACAACCAAAATGCTTACGCTATATCAATCATTAATGTGTGATAATCTTAAATATAAAAATTAATCTATTTTCTTTGTTCGTATGTAATGCGTAGCTATACCGTTCATCAGATAGCAATAAACCTTCGTTCACTTATTGCTCAGGATTGCGCGAGCAACATAGGTATAGTATAATATTAAAAAATCAATGTTTGTTTGTTCATATTTAATGCGTGACCATACCGTTCATCCGATTGCAATAAAATTTTGTCAACTTGCTTGTTTACACTTGCGAGAATAATATAAGCATAGTAAAAATTTTAACTAGTCAGCTATTTATTAATTACAAAAGGAAAAAACCTCATAGAAAGAAAAATGCAAACATTCATAACGTACTTATTTTTTTAATCGACATATTTAAATTGATATAATTAATATTCGTTGTATAAAAAAAGAGCATTCCTTCTATCTTGATAAAATCAACTCTGGTATTAAAATAGTCGGCTCATCCACTTTTTAAACATAAAGGATGCGTAAAATTAGATTTTTTCCTCGATCGGATATAAATACAGTGATCCAAAAAGAATACTCCCTTTGAAATGATTCATGATAAAACAGAACACAACTTAACATACATTTATATTAATTATTAACACTGTCAAAGTA
Source organism: Stenopsyche tienmushanensis (assembly GCA_008973525.1). NCBI lineage: Eukaryota > Metazoa > Arthropoda > Insecta > Trichoptera > Stenopsychidae > Stenopsyche > Stenopsyche tienmushanensis. Next base: position 818,599 of record WACJ01000059.1, read on the forward strand.
AAATCGTACCGCAAAAATTGATGCCTTCAAGTATTTATGGCGAACTAACAACTACAATTTTAAAAAAAGATAATTTATAATTCATTTACATCTAAACAGATAATATTATTTGCTTAATAATAATTTAAAATTATATACAATTGCTTGATTATAAATCTATAACATAAAACTCCATCATAACACGTAAAATATCAGGTCAGTACAAAAGTTCGTGCGCATTTTTTGGGATTTTTTTAAATAGTGTAAATAAAATACAATTTAACATTTTGATCAATGATATATTTTCCTCCACTATCTACAATTTCTCACCATCTAACAGGTAGCTTTTATTTCATTCCATTTTAATTCCGTTGCTGTAGAAAGATACTGGTTTTGAGTTTTAAAAAACTTGAATGTCCATTTTAAACATCCTGTTTAGAATATAAATTTTTCTCTAGTAAAAAAAATGTAAGACACCAAATAAGTGAAAATCACTTGGGGCAATATCCAGGGAGTAAACAGAATTAGGGAATAAACAGAAATAAGGGGAGTAAAAGAAACAATTTTTTTTTTATATTCACTAATCGTTCGGCGTTTTTAATCAATTCTAAGTTTAAACGATACCTAAAACATCTGCATTAACGGTTTAATTTGGTTTTAATAGTTCATAATAAATCCCATAATACATATCCCACCAAAAACTTAAAAGCTTCTTTAGGATGTAAAGATTTTTGCTGTTGGAATTAGCTGTTTATCTTTATCTGTCCACTGTCTTTTTTTTGTGACGTTATGATAAATAATTCATTTTTCGTCATCTGTTACAATACAGTAAAAAAATGTCTCTCCTTAAAAGTGTGACAAAAGGGAAGTGCATATGTTTATTCGCTGCTAGCAATTGGATTCGGATATCTCATGCGGTACCCACTTTCCTAGCTTGGATACTTTCCCAATCTCCTTTAAATAACGAAAAACTGTTCCATGAGATGATCATTTTATATTGATTATCAATATTCATTTTCTATGGATATTAATATGCGTCTGATCTTTACGAAAATTGATAACAGACTGACTAATACATTAGACAAGCGACGACAAATTTCGACAGGTTCGAAATCTAGTGTTAAATTGTGTTTTATTTACACTATTTAAATTTCTCTCAAAAATGCGCACGAACTTTTGGACTGACCTGATACATATGTACATCGTCAAAAGCTACAAAGAACAAGGGACAAATTGTATCGAAATTGTATTCGATAGATAGGGAAAAAGCTCAAAATATAATACTATAAGCTTTAGATTGGGAATTCTTGTCACATCTTTTTTGATCGCGAGCTCTTGTTCTTTCCAACCGCTATTTTATCCTGTGCTATAATAATATTATGACATAAAGAGATAGTTTCTGGACTCTTAGTTTTAAGGTTCGGGCTTGAATCTGGAACAAGAAAAATAATTTGACATGCCAACAAATTTGAATTATCGGATTACCTAATTATAAATCATCACCATCATCCTATGTTATCTTTGGCAGATAGCTGAGAAGTTTGAGTTGATATCATACATTGTACTCAATTTATTGTTATAATTTTTACACTCATTTATCATTATTAATCAACCGTACTAAATTCCATTTTATTAAAAAAATATTTGGTATATTATGATTGAGATATTTTTAATTTCTAATATATTTTCAATGCATACTGAATGATCCCACGTAGGCGACATCGACCGATATTTTATATTTGACTAAAGTTATTTGGTCCGATGTTGTCGATGTCTTTGATGTGGCATCTCAATAAGGTCGGTAACGATCCTCTCGATCCTGCCAAAGCTAAAGTATACAAATGAAGCTTGAAAAGTTGATGTTTAACTTTGTTCCGTCCGACATGAGTTCGAGCAAACTTTGAAAATACTGAAAAAGACTACTCTGCAGGATCATCAAAAATTTAAAAGAAACTCATTAATCTCGCAGCTTAAACCAATGTTTTCGAAAAATTTGAACTAAAGCATACATAAATAAATGTAGACAATTTTATAGAACGCCTATTCCTTGTATTCAACATTTTCTTGACAGAGGTCAAGAATGAAATACAAGATACAATAAAATACAAGACGTTTCTTACCCCTAAAAGATCGTGGTGGCTGTTTTCTGGGATGATGTGATATTATCAAAGATATCATCAAATCAATTCAAATTCAAATAAGTATATTTGAAATAAAAGGCCATCAAAAGGAGAAAATGATAAAAGCTCTAATGAAACACAGAAAAACAAGTCACAATCATTCATTAATGTAGATATTAAAAACGAATTCATCCATCGTGCAATCCAGCGACCAACGACTAAACCCCCACTATACAATCCAGACCTAGTTCTTTAATTTAATTTTCTATTTTATTATTTAAAAATATGTCTAAAAAAGACAACTTTTTTACACATATAAATTATTGAACGCTCTTCGTTTGCCATTTATCTTAAAAAAATATATAACATTTCAAATGTCTTAGCACAAAATGCTTACAAAAATTGATGTTGATAATATAACCCGACATGGTTTTAGCAAGGCACATATAATCTCTTTAAAATACATTTCATCGACGATAATGGCGCACAAAATGACTAAGTTTTCACACAATATCGACAAAGCTGCCGTGTGTGGCACGGATTCAAATTCAATTTGGTCCATAGATGCTGAGCGCCTAATGTGCGGCTTGGTTTATCCCAAACTAGAGAATGTGGGGAACGACTGTTGCAATTACGTCCCGTCTCCGGGCGCTTAATACCTTCGCCTCTATCTGGAAGCTGCTAGATTAAAACCCTATTACTTCCAACCAGCCTGTTGGAATAACAAGACAACATATAATACGTCTACGCTTCAATTTCTTGACTGAGATTAGCGGCGATCGAACACTGCACATCGTGGTATTTATCGAACGAATGAAAATTAATGACACACATTAATTAGTAAAATATAAAGATGAAAAATTTTGCATTGAAAATATTGATTTTAAAACTTATTTTGATTATTAATCGCATGACTGAATACAAAAGTGCATAGACATTTTCATGTTCAGAATACCTCAGTGCATCTGGAATATAGATATTTTTGCTCAATGTAAAGGATAATTGAAATATTTTTTAAAAAAATCAACACTTTGAAAATTAAGCGTTTAAAGTTTTGCGATTAAGCGATCGAACTAATAACTAAACTGCAATGGGTTCAAATTTACAGAAGGTGTAACTAGCCACCACATTTTTAAAACACATATTCGCAATAAAAAAGCCTTGTCAAAATGGTTGATTGTTGATGGTTGATGAAAAAATTGTATAATATCGTGCAAAATACGAAATTCCTAAACTCAGATAAATCGAATTAGCTTATTATTTATATGAACATAGAGACATTTTTATTAGTCAAAAATATTTAAAGAAATCATGAATGTACAGAGATTCTAATTAAAATATAACCAATAAAGTATCGTGTGTTCGAGCTGCAATAAATCATGCAATAAGACGCAGTATAAAGTACCGTGTTATTTCAAAACCGTGCAAAAAGAGGATCGCGTGTATATATTAATAGTTTAGCCACCACCAGTTCCAACTAACCGCTTCGCATGCATATTTATTAGCTATATTGTACTTAATAAATATAATTAAATAGTTTTACACAACATTAAGCTCGCATTAAAATAATTGAAGAAAAATTGGCTTAAATATTTTGATATTTTCATTGCACCGGAATTCATTACAACATTATTTGAATGATTGTAAAACTTTTTTATAGACGACCGAAATCAACCAAATGAATCGTTACTTCTTTAGCACCCAGAAATCTTCCATCCAGAAAACTTAGTTCGAAGCCAAAGTTTTTTGTATGGAGGAGTTGAAACATTTTTCCACGCTGTGGAATTGAATACGATCCTTTCTATTGAAAGTTCAAGAAACAATCCAGCATGCCAATACATACAATAAATCATTTTAAAGTTTTTTTTTTGTTAAAGAATGCCAATCCACCCACAATAAATTTAATATTGTATTCATCTAATGGTTGGTTAAAGGATAATAATTTGTATGGAAAATTATTTCGGCATTATATATCTTGTAAATGTTCATAATAAATGGAATCCCCTTGTAAGTATGTTTCAAAATGAATACAACTTATATTTTTAAAAATTGATCTCACCCTTTGGTATGATTTATTTCAGAGAGTAAAGTTTCATAATATAATTAAAAGTTTCACCTAGCTGACTTGATCAGGTAACAATAGATTAATCTGAGAAGTTTAAATTGCTCCGGCTGTTCTTCAGGCACTCGGACGACTATAGAGAAAGTGACGAACGTTGGAACAATCGCGATAAAGGGCTGAGATATCCGAAAGTCTCCAAGGCTCCAACTTTACTTTTGGACGCATAATGCTTGGCCAACTCCAAAGTATTTATGCCTTCAATTAATCTACGACCTGCGCTAATCTGGACCTGAAAGATTTTATCGAATCTCACCGGGCTAATCGGGAAATGTATTGCAATAGGCCCTGTAACGAATGGTTATCGCCATTTGAACAAATAACTTTGCACCCACGTAAATAAACAGATTCTATAAGATAATGACGAATTACACAACAACCACGTATCATAAAATCATTATATATATATTTGAATTTTTAAGGTTGATGCGAGTTCCGTTTATATATTTTTGATTACATTAAAAACCAAAAATCCGATCGCATTTGGTAATTATTTGAGTGGTATATTAAAAATTCAAATTATACCTCTTTCCCGATATTTCGAGTCTCCTGTGGGACTCATGAATGCGAAATCAACTGACTGACAGGATTATGTTCTTAATCATTTATCAAAAATTCAATTGCATATGTTATATACTTTAGAAATTATTCGTTATGCATTGTGTCATATTGTATTTTCGCAATTATAAAAACATCAAAACTAATAAATAAATTAATTATTAGGAATATCTAGTACTTATAAAATCAGAATTAGTTTATAATATCAAAGTCATCTGCATAGAAAGCTCATGGATTTTCAATCGCTTCCTCCTCAATCAATTCCTAGGAATTGATGTAACTTTTACTTGGGAAATTAAATAATTTAACTAATCCCAATTGTACAAATAAGCACTAAAATATCAAACTAGAATCTCTTATATAACTATCTTTTCAAAGTGGTTGATAAATTTCAGATGATTTTTATAAATAAAATTTAGCACATTCAATACAACCCCTTCATATCAAGTGATGATAAAATCGATTAATTCTTAAATTATAATAGATAAAGCCAGAATTTAAAAACAATATTTCATCGTATCAAGAAATTCGGCTGATGGGAAATTAATATTTCCGATTGATCGTCTTTGAAATGGTTGGTAAAGTCACATAAGCGATCAATTTATAACAATCATTAAAACATAATATAGAAATTATGAGAATTCCACTATAAAATCATTATTTTCAATTGTGATTGTCACAATGTCAATTTTATCTTGCTTGTTATAAAATTTTGACACTTTAAACAGTCCTTATACGATTTCTCTCAACTTCTTGATATGAAGGGGTTGTATTGAATGTGCTAAATTTTATTTATAAAAATCATCTGAAATTTATCAACCACTTACAACGGAATTCAATCATATAAAATTACGTCTCCGATGAAATGTCCTTATTCAGTGCATGCATCTCCCATAAAGAGGGATTCGTCAACAGGAGGGATGTAGGAGGGCGTTCATGGGGGGTTGCTTGAATGAGTTCCCATTGAGAAGCCTTCGGAACAGTTGGTCTTTGGACGCGGTTGCGATAACAACGTGCTAAACCTCCGATAGATAACTTTAAAAGTTGACATATTTAGAAATAGTACCCTATGAGGCTTCTAATAATTTTATTCTACAACAACGTTAATTCAAAGTATCGCCATGATGTGAACCGATAACTGTAAAATATTTAAACTTTTTTCAAAAAATATTTTTATATTATGCCTATAATATATATATAATGGAAAAAAATATTTCCGAAATGAATACAATAATATTCAAAGAAACATTTTTAATTAATTTTACGTCGTTTTTTAAGGGCTGCTTTTTTAATTGATCTCGACTAGAACTTTAGAATTTACAAAAAAGCAATTATTATATTTAAAAAAATATTAATATCGATATTGACAAAATATCGTATTAAAAGAAGCATGAGAAAAAACGCTTGCCTTTCAGGGAAAAAGTTAAGTATTGTTTTGAACAAAAGAAAGTTTTAGAAGAAAGTTACCCGTGCGAAAATTTTCACAAATCCCCATACAAGGTGAGTTATATTTTATATATACGATTTTTATAACAACATTTCTACCTCTATAATAAAATTTTCCGCCCAAATCCACCCAATTTGTATTGAAAAATAAGTCCACATTCGTAATAGAAATCCGAAATTCTATTGACTCTCCCGCTAAATTCCATCGGGGGAGTTCGTGTAATCACTCAATGAAACAACAATAAAAAGGTCAAATTTATACGACTTTTTTTTAATTTCATAATCAAATTATTCACTTTTAACTGAAATAATATTCGATTAATACTGAAGCTAATTTTAGGCGATTTTAAGATCATAAATAATGATGATCGCCTTCAATAAAACCTTTATACAGGGTCTTAATTTTTCCCATTATGCTTCTTTAGTGTTCCATTGTGCATCGAAAGGCGTTTTATAATTAGCACTACAAAATGAATTTTTAAGATGCCGTCTCTATTCTATCATCTATATTTTGCTTTAAAAAATATTTTTTTAACGTGATAAAGTATGAAATTTTAATGCAATGTGTAATTAAGAAATAATGGCTTTATTTGATTGATAAAATTTTAATTAAACATTTTATATAATCGGTTATTAAAATTTAATCTATTATTAGAGGATCAGTTTTTTAATAAAATTGGCCCATTTTTGATTTTAAAAAATGTGAATAAGTAAAAATATTTTAAACAATGTATCTATTTCAAAATCATTTGTCCCGGATGGAATCTCTTAAAGATCATATAATATAATAAGGAAATATCTAGCAATTATTAAAATGATATATTTGAACTTCCAAATTTAATACCTGAAGATTAATACCTAATATTTTTGTGATCGAACATTCGTTATCTTGGTAAAATATGATTTCATATCTATTGATCAAATATGGCAATTGTATTTTTACGCTAAAAATTATCATAAATATTCCACTTCTCATACCCAATAATAATATTGTAGTTAATAAAAATAGTTTAACTGATACCTAAATATCTTTTTTATTCGCCTTATTAATAAGTTAAGTATGCTTCTGAACAGTGATTTGTGGAGATTTTTGTAGTAATTCTGTGATATCTAAATGCTCGTTTCTATGTCATAATTAGAATATTTGAAACCAACTTTGACGGATGACGTATGACATGAACTTCATCTCTAAAAGCTTAACTGTTATTTCATTACAAATTGATCACAAAAATAATCTTGATCTATCTAAATCTTGTCATTTAATATATTTTGAAGATACTCAAGATCTGCATAGAATAGCTTCAGCATATTAACAAATGATGCAGAACAAATCCTAAGTATTTAAATGTATCATAAATCGTTCAATTTAACAAAGAAATATGCTCATAATAGTAACAATTCCGATTCGAATAACGTTAACATAAATAAAACGTCCAAAGAGAACCTCAATAATTTGACTTTTCTCATAAATCAAACATGTTTCGTATAAAAAACTTAGTTAAAAACAATAAATCATTGAATTTCGTAAGAGTTTCACGCATGAAAACTTGCGAAGTCGAACCAATCTCGTCGTTTAATAATCCTATCATACCATTTTTGTAACTCATGTAAAATTTCCCGCAAAAAGAAGTTAATCCAACATTGATCTCTTTAAAAAAAATAACAAAACGTTGCGAAGCAATTAAAATGAAATTCCTACTCGAAAATTTAAAATTCAGGTGCTTAAGCCCCCAAAGGGTGCAGAAGCGATTTTAGCGTTATGTGGACGTACTTACAATGTAATTAAATACAAGCAATTAATTTGAAATTCTAATTTAATTCTAAAACGGCGTGATGATAATGCGCGTTAATGAATTAAATTAAAATCCCTCCATAGTTGTAAGTATGGAAGAAAAATAGTCATGAAATTTGGGCCGAACCGAATTAAGCCGGATTTGGGCAAGCAACTGTATAAACTAATTCCTCCATTTACAACTACGTGAGATGTATAAAATTATAGTCTTGCTTAAGCACTAAGTTTTTCTCTCAAAAACAAAGAAGCTACAATTTGCATGCTAAATAAGCAAACGCAGGTAGGGAACGACCCTTAATAGAGCGATTTTTATTTAAAAGAACAACGCCAAAATGTATACGAGTATTTTTGGCGAAGCCATATCGAAGGACGAAGAATATATACGGAAGTCTCTGAAAACGTATCCGGGCCATCAGAGAGAGGATCTTATTTTGGGATATTCCCCTTCGGAGATAACCCTCCATTCTTTGAAAGTTGTCAACGGAAATTTTGGAATTCGGTGTTGGTCGTTAAAAATATTTTGTAAGAAATATTCTGGCTGTGTATGCATTTGAAATAGACGGAGAAGAAAAGCTCGCCTTTTTTGCTAAACTGCACCTAAAAAATGTAGTCATTATCTTATAACTTCTGGGTATAAGTTTAGTCTTTCAATTGCATATTAATGAGCTCTCTTTGATTTTATGCAACTTAATATACTTTTAAATAAATTATTTAAAAAATATATACTCGACCATTTTTTGCACGGTTTCAGTAATGGTCACACTGAAAAAGCTTTTTATCGTAGATTAAATTGGGATTAGTTAAATTTGAAAACACCATCAAAAATGCATACATAACTTCATATTGGAGTCACTCACTGTTACTTTCATTAACGGTCACTAGGTTTAATTTAAATACGATTTTTTACGAATTTCAATTCAACTTTAATGAATAGCAACGTCATTGTATCCATGTTATATTGCTCCAATGATTATATATTCTTCAAGGCAAAGTAAGAAAATCTTTAGCTGTGATGAAATTATAGATTTATATTAATATTGGATATTGGTATATCCAATAAAATCATGCGTATCAAACATGTAAATAATAAGATTAGGATTTACTTTAAATTCTGTAACCATGATATTCTTAATATCTATTGTAGATTGGTTAGTTTATTCAATTATCATCGATTTCATTTTTAGGAACTTGTTTGACTTTTATGGATATAAAACATATCAACTAACATTCCTTTATTAAAATATTGTACGAATTTGCATAAAATTATGCCAATATAAATTTTGATTGCCAATATTCTTATTCATCATTCGTATTCATTCTTTATTATTTAGGCATTAAAAAAATAAAATTAAAGCTACAATATAACATAAATTTCACTTGAAATATCACGAGATATGTCTAAAAATATTTTTTTCAATATCTTTTCACATAAATTTGTCTCCATGAAGTATGAATTTATAGTATAACTTGGAAGCAATAACTTAAATAAAATCTAACTTTGATTCATAGCGACAAATGTTAACTAATAATACGCCCTAGACAAGATCCTTGAAAAGAGCTCATAATGACTATTTTTAAGTATCTATAAATCTTTATTATAAACGCATACGCGAATATGGCTCTCACATAAGACTTGTAATCTAGATGAGCTCTTATATTTCAATTTTAAGATGGGAAATCGAAATAAGAGTCTATAGAATTCGGTGGCGAGAAACTGAAAATGCGTATTATGAAACGGCAATGAAAATATTTTCGGTCGGCAGTGTTAGGGAGAAGCTAAATATTTTCAATGTAAGCAAGCCTAGTAATGGATGATAATATGAGATTTTTTCCTTGGGAAATTTACTACCATCCACCCTATAAATGTGGAACAACCGAATAGAGTCGCTTTTATCAAAACTAACCGGGTAATGCATTTTCGAAACGTTGAAAAACAAAGGGGTTATCGTAATTCGAGACGCCCATTTTCCATAAATAAAGATGGAAATTAATTCCGCTCCTCGATAAAAAGGATCATCTCTTAAAACTCTACAAAAGGAATCAGTATTTAACATAGTCACAGCTTGTCTTATTAAGCCGTTTTTCTCATTTTAAACAAATCTATTATATGGTCTTAATTCATAGCAGTAATTTAAATTGTGGTGACAGTACACCACAACTAAGATGAACTTGAAATTATGAATACCACAAATTTCTGATCATTCATGATAATTACATATTAATAACTATTATATACGAGTATTGCATTTTTGTGATTGCATATCGAATTTTTTAATCAAAATTAAAATATTAATCCATTTGCTTATTTTTCATTAAATCCATATTTACTGTAGTCATAATTTAATAACATTTCAAAAAGTATATAATGTTATTGAATTCATAATGGACAAATGTGAATTAATATGATTTTTTATTTAAAAAGTTCATTTAAATAACCATATGAAACGTCTGTCAAAAGTAGTTTTCATATTTGTATGTATATATCAAAACATAGGAAATTGAATGATGAGCTGAAATAATGGTAAATTCGCAACTCAATCAAAGACATATCCTACTTATATACTCCAATTAAAATCGTCTTATTTTTAATTATCCACATGTAATTGCAAATTGTCAATTGCAAATCACCACGTTGTAAATTTTCTCCTTAAAGAAGTCCCAAAGAATTTGGATCTTGGGAATTCAATGCGCAGTGTTGTTATACTCTATTATAACTTTTCTTCTAAATATGATACCATGTTTTGCGGTATAAGGTGTCTGAAAATCTCATATTTAAGCTGAGAAAGTGTTTTCAAGAAAACCCCATGAATTAATTTGTGGGATTTTCAAAGCCAATCTGTCCTATTAATTCTTAAAAAAACAATAAATTTTTTGACGACCAAACTTCAAATATGTCCCTAATTTTTAAAGGCTTCAAGTTTTATAATAATTTACTCTTGGTTGTCTTTCTATTTAATAAAGTATTTTTATAAGCACGGCTAATACTAGAGATTAGCGATTTGCCATGATGGCTTTCTATTTCTGAATACGGAGTCAGAAATACCCATGAAATATATCAATCGAATATAAATCTTCGCTCTGATTATGGCGTGTATTAAGAATATTTTTAATTAGGAATAAATGCGGCATATTTTTTATCAAGCGTTACTCCTCAAGGAATGGATTTTTCGTGTCTTACAAAACAGGTTTTTAAAATTTCCCACAGGATTTCTAGAACACTCGACAAAAGCTTTATCCGAATGCGCTTACCAGAAATAACAAAAGGCTTATCCTGTAATTGAACATTAATAAAGCAATTGAGTGGTTCGGCAAATACAAGTGGAAAAACATTTCAAAAAAATGTTATAATATTCCATAGAAATAACACTCGACGACGAAACGAGAGTACCCCGTGGAAAACGAAGCATAAAAGGAAAATCGGATAGAGGGTGAAAAAATGTTTTTTGATCAGAATTGACTTAAATTTTCGTTTGAAATTGTATTCATAAATTAAATCATCCCTGTCCTCGCTCAACTATTAGATTGGCTCGAAGAGAGAATCATAAATCCTTATAAAAACATTCTATCGTTGATTTAAGCAATGCTTGCATTATCCATTTTATCAAACTTATATATAAAATGTCATCAAATATTTTATATTATACGTATAGTATTGCATTTACCATTTATTAATAAATAGATTTTGTATTAGCCCTGGTTTAAATAAATACAAAATATTTCTATTAAGGTGACATATACGTTGTTGAATGTAAACGATCTTCATTTACGATGATTTAGAATTACATATTTTTTAAACAGGAGATAATCAATGCGCAAATAGCGAAATTGGTCAAAAGTGGTCTTACGTGACTTTATTAATCACTTCAGTATTTAGTTGTACATATCCAAAAAATCAGGACAAACCTGAATTGAGACGATCAATAGGAACTAGTGACAATTTATTCATATTCTGGATATAAAACCGAACCATTATTGAATTCACTATACCAATTTCTGATCATATTAAATATAGAAACACATTGTAATTTTGATATTCAAATGATTTTTTTTAAAGTTACTAATAATACATCATACTTACGCTACGATTAACTGCTCATCATGAATGTCATATAGCAATAAAAGTGATTTATCGACTATGACCATACTATAAGAGGGCGAAAAATAAATAGTTTCCTATTTAATGCGAAATTGAGTTCATTCTATCGCAATCTAACAAAAGAGCATTCATTATTATTAAGAAAAAAAGACCAAGCATGATAAATTCGCACCCTCAAAACAATTTTATCATAGATATAAACTTCAAGTTACTATCGTTCACTCTGAATAGGCAATTTTGCTTTATAATTTTAATTTCTGTAAGTAAACTTTATAGCCTAAATTCAATCAGATTCTTTTAAGTTGGCCATTACAAAGCGGGATGAAAAATTGGCACAAAATTATATATTTTATTTAGCCTAAATATTAAATTAATTACAATCATCGTTAAAACTCTTGCTAGCCCCTCGCAGTTTTATTATATAAAACTACTCGGAGAGCATAAAGTCACGTACAATTATATTTTGAATGTTCTTTTTATTGTCGGCTTAATTTTACAGTCTCTCAGTTTTCATCTTTATTAAAATAAGCTCATAATTTAAATGCATTACTTGTAATTTCAAAGCATTTGTATACCAATAATCTTGATGGAAGTATTTAAATGATGTCGTTTCTTAATCTTCATCTCTTCGGTGACATAATATACTTGAATCAAATTAAATATGACTTCAAGTTTATAATTAATACATTTTTATTCATCAATGAATTTTCATGAAATATACTATTGTATATAAATGTGATTGAAAAGATGGTGATATTTTCCAGCTTTATCTTGACGTCGATACTTTAATCCCACATATAAAAATATTAAATGTGAAAATGTTTATAGCGTGAGTCAAATTTCATAAGCTTGCTGAGGATAATTGATCTGAACATTCTTAAGAGATATTGAAAAATAAAAGTTTTATGCGCGCAAATAAAAAGTAGTTTTAATTTGAAATTGTTTTGAAATATCAGATGGAATATTTCCAATTTTCTCTCTTGATGGTTTTCACGAAGTATTAAACATGGTTAACCTGGGCTTAAGTATTAAAATAGGTGTTTCGATTCGAAACACAACCAATACCACAATACCAATTCCATTTACTTTTCTAGCATATTTAAATTGTTCTTGTAATAAGATGCATATTTTGGCATGTTTTTTTATAGCGTATATATATTTAACCAGCCACATCTCCTGTAGATTGAAACCCAAGATGATTTAGTTACCAGTTCGATCGCTTAATTGCGAGATTACGTACAAGTTCGACGTATATTAATACTAATCTGTAAAAATTCTTCATAATTTTAGAAACTTTAGCTACCTTCTTTCCAAGTTTAAAAAAGATGCATGTCTGATGTGAACGTCTTCTTAATACTAACTGACGATAAAAAAAAGTGGGATTTTCCTTATACTTACTGTCATCTTGTCTCCTTGTCATTCATCACAATTTAACAAACGCTGATCATTTAAAGAGTTTATTTATATCATAAAAAAATTAAATCTATCAAATGTTCCATATTTATATGTTTATCTGCATATTATGTTTTCTATTTGATAACATCCATACAATCCAAGGTCTCTCAAGAGATAGATACCATAGTGGTTTTATAGCACCTTAAAGCTTTCAATGAGGGTGAGATAGGCAGATATCCCTTCTGCTGTAATCTTCTACATTGCTTTGAGTAGAATTAAAAAGATGAATCTCACAAGACATTCAAATACATGTTTGATTTCGTATTTGTGTCTTTCTCTTGAAATTCAAATGAAATAGTATGTCATTTGAATAAACTGCTGAATTTAATAATTTCTGGAGCACTAATAAAAATAGTCTAATAAATTACATGTGACAATGACACAAAAGAAATAAAACAAAACCCACGTTACATACTACGTCCGGCTTATGACAAGTAGCAAATAAGCAAATATTTCGATTTAATACGTCAGCTTTTATTCCTCTATGAATATATTAGTATTATATTTACATAACCTAAAATCACGGAAAATGTTACTGTATCTGTTGGAAAAGCATGGATGAATAGTATGTAAATAAATCGATAAAATTTACTTTCGATCATCTGAAGAACTTTACTAAATTTAATATTAAATTAAATCCAAATATCAAAAATAATTCGAAAGCATGAGAAAGAAGACACTAATTATGTATATTTGGTGGAATATGAAATAGCCTAAAAATTAGAGGACGATCGTACAAATGGAAACGATGAAGTTGTTAAACGTTTTACTATAAAAAGCACACAGTAGGATTAAAATATTTAGAGTTATATTCTTCAAAAGATGATTCTTTCGTCGAAAGAACCACATCAATGCAGAAATAAATTCACAAATACTTATAAATATATTTCTCGTTAAAAATAGAACATAGGACTTGAGATACTGCCAAAGAAAGATCTTAAAATGAGATTAGTCAGACCAATGTGTTTCAGAGCTCATTGTTTGATATGGGCAAAATAAGTTTGCTTTAAAAAATATTAATTAATTTGCATAGATACTTCGTGGAAGATCTATGATATAAAAAATGATTGCGAAATACTTTTTTTAAACTTTAGCCTTTGAAAGATGTAAAACAAATTTTACATAATTACTTCTTATGACTATGAGCAAAAAATATTTTTTCTTTTCTCTATATCCACAATCGATTTAATAAATATGATTTATATTTTAAGAAATTATAGTTAGCCAGAAAAAAATTGTCATATCATTATCATAATTCAAATACAATATTTTTAACAAAGATATATTTTTCTTTAAATATTAAGAATGTTATTTAAATAATGCAAGAAATATTCGCTAACTTTTAAGGATGAAAAAATAAAAATATCATCCTTTAATATTTTATCGAAGAACCTTTGACTGCAAAGGAAATAAATCAATCACATTATCAACTGCAGTCTCTCAATATGATAATGTAGCAGATAAATTATTCTTTGTGAAGTTTTTCATTTTTTTAAGCTCCTTCATATAGCAATATTCGCTTAACAATCACATTTTATTGCCAATATTTAAAAATATTATTTAATGCTCAAAAAAAAATTAACATCAATTTTTTAAGTTGTATTTTTGATACAACTTAAAAATCAATAGAGTAACCAAATTCGCCATTATTCTTTCCAGTCTCTGGAGCTCTTCATTATTTTTAAACTAGCGCATTTAACGGTATATTTAAATATTAATTTTAAAATCTTTGTTTAAAAATACGATTAGGGAGTACTTTTCTTCTTTCATAACAAGCTTCATCACAAATCGATTAAATCCTTGCTTTCTTATGGTCACACGCTGTTCCAAATTATTAATGCTATTCTCTTTCTATTAAAAACGTTTGTTTAAAGCCAAACGACAATACTTAGCAAGATTTAATTTGCGTACAAGTTTTCATTGTCTCTGTTTTTGACGTTCTTTTTTGCTTTTATCAATTATTTACATTTTTTTTATCGGATATAACTAATGGAAATCTTTATGGAAAAATAAAATTGAGAACCTTCTTGGTATTTATAAAGCGATTTAAATATGTAACGACTCAAAGCATTTTCTTGATACTGTCTTTATATTACCACAGTGCTTTTATAATGTATTCATTGTTCATCAAAATCATATATTTAACAACAACCCTTATTTATAAATCAGCACAAAGCAAAAAACTTCTCTTCACTGAAACATCATTGATACATATTTTAGTAATTCCGATTTTGTTTCGACAAAAATGATTATCTTTGTTCCGTTTTAAAGCACAGATTTTTAATGTTTGTAATAACTGGCTCCTAAATATTTTCACCTAAATCATATAAAAGATTGGGATTGACATTATTTGACAATGGTATTTGTTTGAATCCAACTTTAATAAATTAGAATTTATATTTTGATGTAACTCAAAATTTGTTGTGAAATACAGTATATGCATTCTCTCTTCGTTTCACTCCCTGAGGGTACAAATAACCCAGGTGAGGAAGTTCTGACCTATTTTGAGAAGCATTACTCTATAGAATATAAGCCTTGGGATGAGATACAGACTGTCAAATAAATTATACTGAAATATAATCATTATTGACAAATTTCAAAAATCTTTTATTATTTACATATAACTGTATAATAAATATTTAAAATCAGTTTAAGGCGTCTTTTCACTTAGGGCGCCTCAAAAATAGGCTATTTTCACGATTTTTTTTCGAGGATTTTCGATAAAAATTATGAGATAAAATGGATCTTATGTAATAAACACATCTTTCAAGTAAATGAAAAAAAAATATATTTTTTTTTGAACAATTATTATAATAAAACAGTGGCATCGAAAAACCCGTGTAGAAATGTTAAGTTCGTGGCTTGTTGATGGTATCTCCGAGATGGGTCATTAAAAACAAAAAAATAAAACAGTTTTAGATTCAGTATATCAGTGGCTATAGTGCATATCATCAGATTTTTGATATTTGCGAAAATAACAAAATGGCGCACGTTTTACGAAAAAGTAAAAAAAAACGCGTTTTTTTTGCAGTTTTTTGTAAAAAAAAATTATTTAAAATCAAAATTTCAAAAATCTGATGATATGCGCTATAGCCATAACTATGAAGAATATGTCATTCAAATTTCATGATAATCGGCTAGATTGTTTCCGAAATTTCATCAACAAGCCACCGAAAAACCTTGTTTTGAGATAAACGCGTTTAAAGTTTTGGTTGCAGAAAAATTGCCCAGACACAGCTATTGAAACACTCGTTGTTATTTTGGATATTTCCTCCGAAGATCTTCATAAATCGGTTTCAAAACCTAGTGAACATCCTCACCTAGAGCAGGAGGATGTATAATAGTTTCTATTTGATTGTTTTTTACCACTTTCTTGTACTTGCACCATGAGTCTGAACAATACGTATGCAGCCGGGTGCTCTCAGGTAGTCACCTAATGGTCGTCCAAAAATGTGGTTAGAATTGTCCGATCTTTATGAAATTTCGATATAACATTTTTGAAGATGTGTACTTTCAAAATTTAAAATAAAATAAAAATCGATTTTTTTAAATTTGTAAAGTGAGAAGACGCCTTAAGCTATTTCTTTCAATAATAAAATCCAGATGTTTTTTTAACTATGAATATTGAGTTGATATTTGCATTTATTTTATACCAGCGACATTTATAGGAAAAGTATACAACAATCACGTGTTCAACAAAACATTAGGGCAATATGGAAAACGCAATGCTTTAACAATTACAGGCTTTAGGACCTATTGTTCCAATCATCATAGCTTGGCGATAAATAACTGTATGAACATTTAATTGAATCCTCCGTCCAGTGTATGTAAATTGAAATAATAGTTTATTTAATAAACACGTTTCGTATCGGTTTCAATTTCTATGGCCAGCTTTACTAAAGCCAACCTCTATTGTGTCCATAATACAATGCTATTCGCTTTTTTCATCGACAAAAACGCAATAAAAACGTTTTTTTTATAGATTCTCGCGTTTATGAGGATTATGTGAATATATTTTAATAATAAAGTGTTTCGATCGTATGGTACCTTGGGATTTGCGATCAACGTGTGATAATCGTTTAAAAACGCTAATGGATGAGCAAATTCCGTTTCACCTATTCAAACACGTCTTCAGAACTGTCATGACTAATACCCGTTCCTGAATATTTTCACGAAATTTGTTTATCGACATGAAATTCAAATCAACTCTGAGCTATTGGCGTGTTTATTCGGAAACGCGTTTTTGTTGAAGCCTTTTAAATGTAATAGTTCATGCGCCTTCGAAATATACTATGTGTTCTGAAATATCATAGGAAAAAAATGATAAAATTGCCTTGATATTCGTACATCCAATGAAAGTATTTATTTTTAATAAAATAATGTATTAAAAACAAAATCAATAGCAATTAATATCTATTAGCATTAATCGCTTTTCATTGCTTACAATGTGACACAATATGAACTCTCATCAATGCATCCAATGAAGGCATGCATTTATTATAAACGTGACGTGTTCCACTATTCTATTTATATTGAAATAACTATTTAACAATGATTCGATATCAAAAGTATTTTTTAACAAGTGCTATATTGTGGTATATTAATTTTTTTTTGTGTTCTTATTAAAAAAAAAAATGATTCAAACCCAGCCTATTGTCAAAATGTGTCAATGAATTTGGATCATCAGCTTCACCCTATTTTCTTGGTTCCAAAATAATTTAAGACGATTAATGATGTCAGAGGAAATCCCCCATGAATGATTAATTTGGGTATCATTCTAAACATAATGCAGCCACACGTAATCCTTCTCAGAATTGAGGTAATATCCATTCATGAAAAAATATCACATACATACGGTCTGTATGTAGTTGACTGGTTAACACAGTTAATTTTTAATGTCATCAAAAGAAAAAGTGATTTTACGATTGTTTTGTGTGATTTTACGGGGGTCGCTATCTTCGTCGCTGCGACTTAAAAGTCGCTTTGTTCGCACGCGAACCCGCTGTTGAGAGCATCTCGGTACGATGCGTGGTCGATCGCAGTGCAATCCCTAACAATGGTCCCGACCAACGAGTTGGCTGCGATGAACGACAGAACGCGCGGAAATGAGGCAAGTGATCAATCGACACAACGTATTTTTTCAATTAACTCACAGTAGGAGAATCAATGCAAAGAATATGAAGCAAGTGGGTGATGATCCATCCAAGGTTAGACGCTTTATTGAAGCGTTTTCTTGAACTTTAAATTGGTCGCCTTCTCAAAGATCCTTCCCCATTGAGGTCCCGAAGCAAAGAGAAGAAAGCCTGACGTTTGCTTTGGCCAGGTCCCTTTTTGAAAATTCGCCATCCTTTAGACAATTTGCCGCTATTTTGACAGTCT
Organism: Stenopsyche tienmushanensis; assembly: GCA_008973525.1. NCBI lineage: Eukaryota > Metazoa > Arthropoda > Insecta > Trichoptera > Stenopsychidae > Stenopsyche > Stenopsyche tienmushanensis. The sequence goes on from WACJ01000059.1 coordinate 837,543, forward strand.
GCTGCTGTTTTGATAGTCCGCCACTCATGTGATGACACCTCATGGGAGGTCGGGAGTGGCGTCATCATCCAAGTATCACTCCTTTGCAGAAGTCTCTTCATAAAAATAGAAAATCCGAAACTAAGATTAGAAAATCCTTTCCATGCTACAAAGATTTTTTATCCCAAAGCTATCAAGGAATCCATTCCAGTTTTCGTCGGCTCATTATTATACAGCATGAAATCGGGAGTGAACTGGTGGTTCGAATTTATTCGAGCACATGGATGACATTTGACTTTGCCTGGGTGAGCCAAAGCGGGAATTGTTATTATACAAGACTTGTCTGCTTATACAGGGCGATGTACAGTAAAAGCTTTGGAAGTCTTCTTTGCCACTCAATAGAGCAAAAAAATTATATCTCCATGAAAATCTTTAATGCTAATCAACGAATTTACCACAATAATCAAATAAATACCGTTAAGGATTAAAATAATTTGGACAAAATACTTGAACTTTAAAAAAGATCATAACGAAACTCTTGTCTGTTTACTTTAGACAGATTGTAAAAATCATCTTTTGCGGCAAAATCTTAGAAAACCTTAAAGAATAATTAATGTGCATTCAAGAAATTAGAATAATGAGTAATCAAAAATAAACCCTCATAGTAGAATAGTATTGAATTTAAATAATTTGAATAAGCGTCTTCCAATATAAACATTTCAGTAGCTTCCATTTCGCTCATTATCAAACCGCTCTTGTTACTATTCAATACAAAATTATGCAGCAATACTAAAATAAACTATTGTACATCGCCTCAAATCACTACACATATATTAAACGCTAATTTTGGACCAATACGCAAGAAGTCTATCAAAAGAAATACATGTACCATATTGATAGCAGAATTACATTCCGAAATGAAAATATTGGCATCCTTTGTGGCAAAACAATTTACCCCGTTCCTTCAAATGTTATTTATAGCCGTTAAAGCTCGAAATATCGAGTTATTATTTGAGGATATTGAAGATATTTTTCATGTGTCACACAACAATTTGACAACCCCTTTAAAACTTTTTTTGTGGAAATTTGAGCATGTGTAGCTATCTGAAAGGAGTGCTCTGCGTGATGTTGACAAATCTTATTAGGTATTAAAAAAATGTCGTAAACTTTCTGGTCAACTTATATCCAGCAGAAACGAAGCAAAAGTGACAAATACTATCACTATATATTATATAAGATAGTTTATAATTTATACTAAAATATCTTTTCATGTTCAACTTCAACATTTAGGGAAACTTTTATAATTTGGAATATATAACTTTTTTATTTACCACACTCTATACTATAAGTATCCAATACTGCACTTTGAGAGTTAATAATAAGTATAGTAAATGTGTTCGTATATTAAATGGTATGTCGAGTTTTGTACGAACGACGTGTTATTTCTTTTTAACAGACAAGTACTTTGAAGATCTTTCGATATTTGAAAACTACAACTTTTCCCTATTTATAAATTAATCATCATTTTATTCAGCAACGTATTTTTCCTCATGTTTAATCACATGGTATTGTTGAGTTTCTTCAAAATGTTCCACAAAAGATGATTGACTCAAAACAATTCGCTACGTTTGTACCTATTCTGTACTACTATTATTTGTGCAAAAATGTGTCAATAATGAAATCAAAGGACGATTAAGTTTATATTGATGAAGAGTATGTTAGGGAATTAGCATTAATCCCAATATAATTGGGATAAATTGTTTGTTCTCTATTAATATTAATCAAGATCAGTGATTTTATAACTTATTATGCGCTTGGTTCTCTTTTTATGGCAATAACCTAACCATGAGCCCACAAATGAAATAACTCGACATAGCTGCATTATAGAAAAATTACAAATTTAGCCTTTGCTTTTGAAATCATAACTTTTATTTTGAGATTTTAACGAGATGAATGAACTTGATGAGATAACGAAGTGAAGAATATCTTCAAATCTTTGGATGAAGGCAATATAAAGAGCAGTTGAGTGTTAACAATAGGCAATCACATCTTCATCCCGTTTTTGCAAACATGGCAAATATGTCTCATATAAGTTATGTTACATTATTTGAATTAATAAAATTATACTGAATCAAAAAGTACATAAAATCAATTCAAACATGCACTTTTAGATAACTAACGAGCTTCCATATTATGGTGTAAACGACTATAATCTTCATTATTCTTCAAATAAAAGTGGGCAAATAATCTCTCATTTTAGGCATTACTTTTGATTTTAGATTTTAGAGAATTATCAATGTATAGAGGAAACGCCCAGATAGTGACAAGTTCTTATTGATTTTTTCCATATCCCGTTGTTGATATTCTACCTTATTTTTAGAATTTATATTAGTTAGAAATCTATATGGATATATAAGAATGACAACATCTCATACGTTCATACGTACATAAAATAAATGAAAGTATAAGTCTCTTAACAATTGATCTTGAGCATTACAATATTTTCGAGAACGGACGATTCGTTCCTTCTTCTAAAGAGGCAAGTAAATCTTATGGCAAAACTATCACCATTTAAAAATTAATTATTATATCTTGTATAACACGCCGTCAAATAACGCTTGAAAGGATAAAATTCTTGAGCGCTCTCATCAAATCGAATGTCATTTTTAAAAAGCTTCACGTAAGCACTTAGCCAGAATTTTCATTTCTTAAGCAGTCGTTCTCCTGGAATTTCGACCCATAAAAATGGGGTAGTGCCAAAAAAATCGCGCTGATTGCACAGCGCCAAAATTCAACTACGCCATCCCCATAGAGTATCATATTTTATACGATTATTATACAAGCAGCCTTGGGGACATATTCCTCATAAACTACGCAAATATCTCTTTCATTACATATTAAATCAGGGCTTACATCTTCTCGAAATATTGAAAGTCTTTGTCACTGAACAAATTTGCTCTACATGAGTTTTTGCGCTTTTTATAAAGTGTAAAAAACGTAATGATAAATCATTTAGTCGACGCCAATATCACAAAATTGCGCAGGTGTCTGTCTGTAAATTGGAACACATTTCGTGCTTATGTAACGCCGTATTTTAAATATAATATTAATTCTTTACCTTCGACGTATTTGTTTTCGTGGCTTGAGCAGAATTCTGGAGAGGGTCGGTTTTGCTATTCATATCCAATTACCTTGTTCTTTCAAACAAATAATATTTCCGATAATCAAATTCTGAAGTATCATTTTACGCAACGTAAATTTGATGAAAACAATCATTACCAAATACAGCCGATACCATTCAGCAAATGTGAAAAATTCCTCCCCAACGTATAAGTCGTAGATAATACAGAAATGTAGCAATTTGGAAAAAATGGCAGACTTTATGAAGAGATAACGGCCAGGAGAGTCGTGCGTCAGAGCTATAATCGTACTGTGTAAAGTTCGACGAAAAATACTTCGATGTTGCTATCCTGAATTTATAGAACTAATCAAAATACAGGATGCTTATATATGCAAAATAGATCAAATTCAAATTTATTTTTTTAAATACATCATTCAATTATATTTCATCATAGATTTTTCACGGTGAATGTTAATGTTGATAACTCTAGCTTATGATATTTATGTATTTTTTTAGGTTTAATTTCTGATATTTTTATGTATTCCTAAAAAAAAATAACAGAATCATTACATATTAATATTTACACAGGGTTCCCTTCATCATCACTGCTAATCATCATTAAACAAGAGCGTTTTCTTGAAGCTTTTTTTGGACATCATCATCTGAGTTCTATGCTATAATTTTGCAAAAAAATATATATATTTTGGTGATTTGCTTTTGACTAGTGTTTTTTAAAAATATAATTGTACACAACTAAGCAATCATGAATAATATAAAAGAAATTAACTCAAGAACTTGAGTTTTCGACCAAGGATGTCGTGAAATTTAATGTCGTGTAAAACATAATAGTGCAATATTTGCTAATAAAATTCTATTTATGAATTTACTATTAAAATTAAATTGAAATAGTATTAACAGACCTTATCTATAAGCTTACATTATGTACATGTCCAATATAAATGTCGGATAATAAGGAATGATTCGAACAATATCTGCTGATTTTAAACAATTTTAAAGTAGTATTTAATATTTTAAATCTTTATAAATGCGTCCATTATCACGTAGATCATTACACATACAAATATCCACATGAAGAACCCCTAAACTACACTTTGTGGAGTCCTCGCTGGCAAAGTCGCGATTTTAAATGAATCCAAGTAGTGTTTGATCTCATTTTCACATTGTTTACGCACATTGTGTCATCAAGTTACGTCCTCGTTACGAAGAGATATTGTGGGTCGTTAAATCTCAGCACAGTGGTTGGTTTCTGACATAATGAGGGGTCGTCCGAATTTCCAGAAATAAGTTCAGCGCAACCCACCGTTTGTGTCTAGCGATAACTTAAAGGTTCTGCTATGTAAATTTTGACACGTGTTAATATAGTATTCATTTCAAAGCGCGAAACGAAAATGACGACAATACAAATTAGCCTAACGCTGATTGGCTAATCAGGAACATGAATAATATTGCTTGATGAATGCTGCGGCTTGGTTCATTTTCGTATGAAAATATCTAAAATGCTGACTTTAAAGATGTGAATCGGATTTTAAAGTCGTTCACAGATGCTGAAAAATTACTACTTTTTGCCTCTTTGTGTTGGCCTATTTATTGCATAGCAACGAATTGCAATTTATTTAACATCAAAAAGGATTTTAAAATCGGGACAGGACATTAAAACCACTTTACGTTTACTATATGAAAGAACCCATTTTGCACTTTGTCTGATAATAAAGTTAATCCCATAAGATCTTCTTATGCCCTTTCAAATAAATAAAATCATAGAAACCAAATATAAATGAAATAAATCTAAAGTTAATATTATATTTCTCCTTAAATAGCTATTGATTACAAATATGAATTATTTGAATATTGACTATTAAAATATTAGTACTTGTTTATAGTCCCAATATTTAGTAGAATAGCTGGTAGAATCTGCTAAAGAGGTGGCTGAAATAAAATAAAAAATATTTATTTCATCAGATCCTAAAATCTGGTTTCAGATCTAGACAATCGATCGAATAAAATAATACGCCAAATCTCCCTAATTTTTCGATACGTTGAAATTTTTATCCACAATTTGAAATTGAATCTTTATTATAACAATATCATAATTTATTCATATTTTTAAATAATAATTTTAATATACAAAGTCATAATAATGTAGAAACTTTCAGCATGATTTAAAGCATGATTTTGTAATTATGAAATTATTCAATATCAATTTTTATCGGAAAATATTTGAATTTAATATTTTTATTCTCGCAATGGGATCGCCCACTTTTGACAACCTCATTTGAACCCTCATCTTCAATTTCACAACTTGACGTGCATATCTCTCCTCTTTCCACTCCTCGGCGCATCTATACGTCCATAAGTTGCCCACTGAACCAATTTCAATATGAAACCGATTTAAAAGAAAGATAGAAATTAAACGAATGGAGTTTTTACAAATATTTGTAATATATAATAATATCTTTAACAAAACACACGTTGATAATACTCAACTGCGAAGTTGATTTATTTCTTCCATCAGAGAACATTTCAAGATTTTCCTGCAATAATGATGACGCAAGACTTCTATGCGCATTTTTCCGGAACGCTTGTTAAGCTTTTGTCTAGTCGTTCCTCAAATTGATGCAATTCGCTTGATTTCACCACGAAAATATTATCATGATCTCAAAACGATAAAGTTTTAGAATATAAACAATTTTGTATAAATTTTATCAATATCTAACAACATGAGTAGTCGTCAATGTTTGAGGACATATGTCAATGAAAACAATAGATATTTCGCTGCCCGCTTGACACTACTATCTGTAATGGGATTATGGAAGCAGACGTTAATGTGATTATTTCCATAACGTTTCATCTGAATGTGTGTCAGCGTTTGATGCAAATGATTTACAATGGGTGGCCCATAAAATACATAATCGGATTTACGACCGCTTTGGACTATTTACACAGCGCTCGTATGATGCTATAGGAAGACCGTGCAAAAAGGATGCAAATTCAGCAAACAACTTTGATTTCCGTGACCACTTATGTGCACATATTAAACACACTTATATGGGTATAATATGTGCATGTATAAATCCAGAATCTATTAATCATTGTCTATTTAAATATCTCCGGTTAGAAGTCATAATAAATACTGCAAATTCAATATCAGTAGACCATGATTTCATAAACTTACACATATTAAACATAGATAGTTTTAAATGGATTGAATATCTACATTAAAAACAGAAAGATTTAACAAAGTTTAATATAAATACATAAAAGTGAAGCTTCTCGAGCTGTAAAAGCTTTAGGCGTTTACTCCAAAATAGACGACAAAATACAGCCTCGTTTGCTATCAGATCGATTTAAAATTGAGAAAGATTAATACCAAATGATGATTTAAAGTCAATTTTCTTAATCAAGATCATTGTTTATCTCGAAAAGAAAGATCTCAGCTGCGAGATCGCTGGGGAGCCAGAAGGAAGAATACGTTTTTTCACGGTCAAGGCAAGGTGAAAAGACGACTCTTATATTTTGCAAATTGTGCCTGTGCGGTTAACAAAGCTTCGTAACGGGTGATTTATAACTTACGCTAAAATATAATATTAGATATATCTTTGTCAGTAAAAACCTAATTAATCCTTCGTTTCCTTCGATTCGTTGTCACGCTCTTAAAATATATATTTTTTATTATATTAATCTTGATTCGTTACCAGTTTTTACGGGGTAACGCGTTTAATACATTTGCGATGCGTTTATTTTTATCTACCACGTACATATCTAAGGAATCCAATCCCGGGATCCTAGACAGTTTTAGGTGCTTATTAATGCCGGGACTAGTAAACGTAATCCCGAAAAGTTCGGGATTGAAATTTTTATCTAATAGAAATCGTACACCTCACCAGCACGTTAAAGGCTACTAAATCGAGACATTCTCACCAAAATTTGGACGCTTGGAAACAGTGGCGTAACTACTAATTGGCGAGCTTAGGTGACACCTAAGGGCAGTAATTGTCTAATCTATGTATATATTTATTGAGTACATATATAAGTTTTTCAAATTTGATACGGGGTTCAGACTTTTTGTATTCCTCCATAATAAAATAACGAATCACATCGAAGTATTTTAGTATATAAGTATTCATCTGCAGCGACGGAAATAAATAATTTGTCAGGAAATCGGGAATTTTTCGAGTTTTAGTCCGTGTCTCAGCAGAAAGAAATTTTATCAGTCACATTGATGGTGTTATATGAAAATGGGGGCTCACGCGGTCATCAACTCGAACTAGCATTTAAATATCTGATGAAGATACCTCCAATGAGTCTGGAAGCTGAGCGTGCATTTTCAGCAGCAGGTTACCTGGCTACCAAAATCAGATCCAGACTAAATGACGAAACAATCGATGTTTAATGCTACTTCGAGCATATTTTTAAAATAATATCTAAATTTTTTTAGTTTTTTATTAATCTATTTTTTAATTGTATTTTTTATCTTTTCTTAAATAAATAAAAATCTTTCGCCTTCAAATTATTTTTTTATATGGACTTATTAGTAATTTTTGATCAAATTTATCAATGTAATTTCTTAAACTATTGAAAATCCCCATCCCGGGACCCCAGAACTGATCCCGGGATCGTCTAATACAATCCCGAATTCCCTGGATTGAAATTTTGGCTCGGGATTGGATTCCCTAAATATAACCATAGATCCTTTATTTGCATTATAAAAAGTCAATGTGATTTCATGATAGTTTATATGTATCGCCCACAATTTAATACAGCAGGGTCTTAAGGATCGCTCATAGGTGCATACATGCACCTTTATTGAACTCACGATAAGCTTTGGGACAACAATGCCTCTATATTGCATATCATGATATATAGTGGACAAGCGACTTTCAATAGAAGACTTTGAGCCTTGACACTGCTGCATATGATGGAGTTCACCAGCTAAGTCTTTGAATATTGAAAAATATTAGGTCATTTATTTTTAGATTATAAAATGGATCTTGGAAGAAGTGCTCTTCGGTATTTTGCAAGGACATATTTGTAATATCGACGTTTTGCGTATTGGACAAATGATAAAAACGAGAGGCATTATTGCAATCTTTTGATAATTCATTTGTATATTTTATGATTGTATATTTATGACTTTTTAATAATTCAATAAAAATATATGGATATAACGCCATTGCCTGAAAAATATATTCAAATCCACCTCAGCCACTAACTGCATTCAAAACAAATCAACGTTGAAAGGTTTCAGAACGAAACAGATCATGATTTATTTATGAGGCTACCGTTTTGCGAAATGTCTCCCCGTCTCCAGAATAGGTTATCCCTAAGGATAGGCAACCAAGCGACAGGCGTCGTCTGAGGACGTAATATCCGATGTCGATAATCTAAGCTGTCTTCGTAATATCAAAAGCTTTACTACACAGAAGGTGCTCGCCATCATCATCACCGACTTCCTCTTCAGATTCGCTGACATAAAGACACACTCCAAGCTTTCATAGTAGAAAAAGACAATACCTCAACATGAACATGCTATCAATGAAAAAACCCTTTGAAATCATATTCATGCTCTAAATTCTAGCAGAAAATAACATTAGCATCAACGAATTGGCAAAATGTATGCAAATCATTAATAAACCTAATCACAATAGGATTAAATATATTTATCCACATATCTATTTTCGAACTATGATTTTCGTCTTTGATTTCAAAATACTTTATTATAATATATTCATTATTAATACATTTATATCTTAACTTTGACAGCACCGAGTAAAAATACGAGGACTAATTAGAATAGATTCTGTCGTTCATAGACATGTGGCTTATGATTTGAAAATGAAATATCAGTCATATTCGAATCCAAAGTTAACTAGGCTATAATTTTTTGTGTAAAATCTTTCAACTTTGATCCTCGGGTGAATCCAATATGATCTTAGATAGGAAATTTCGTGCACTAGGGGATGAAATTATCATCATATTAACATGACCTATAGAAACGATAAGACATGATATGGCAAAAACAGATATGACGCATGCATTATTATATAGACGCTAATGGAATGCACTCTGTGTGTAAATAGAAAATCAATAATTTGAGATTCGCGGATGACACAACGTTAATTACATCCAGTGAGGAAGAACTCGAATCAAAATTGAAATTCATGGATGGCTACAAACAGTTCTGACTGCAAAAAAGATTCGTAATATATATAATAAATAATTCGCATCTACTCCCATAGATTCTAGTTATGTAGATTTTCTGTGATTGAATTCGTAGCAATGATCTCTAACTGTTCGATTAATTCTTCTATTTATTAAACTGGATTTTTCTCTATCCATTAAATGAATATTCTAATATTGGGGGTATTTTCGACTAGCTATATTGATGAAAAATTACTATGGATGAAAATTTAACGAAAATAATCAACTGCTCTACAGTTTCTTGCGACTTATTAGAAAAAAAATCGATTAATTGATCCAGAAACAAGCGCCTGGATAATATGAGGTTCGAATCTGACTAGGGTAAAACAATTTTTTCAGATTTGATTTTCCATTGTACATCTTAATTAATGCTAATTTATTATTATTAATTTAAAGTAAAATGATTTTAAAATGTCACTGCTAAATATTAGTCTGAGGATGGATAGGTCAAAATAAAATAAAATGCTCTCGGTAGAGACGTTCATTATACTAGCGCTTCATGTGAGACAAATTCCAATTAGTCCAGTAAGTCGAAATGAAAAGCACGAATAAATTTGTTTTTTCCAACATTTTGATTATGACAATTGTCAAGTCAGTCAACAGTGTCAGCGATGCTGAAATTTCCGGTTGGGTCATGGAGCTGAAAAGCGGCGTTAGCGCACACCCGGATGAACGCTTGATATGGAGGTTGAAATTTTTCTGCTGGAAGTTTTCATACTTTTTTCGAGAAGTGAAGTATATCTATAGGGAAAAAGACCACGTGACCCGGTGGCATTGTCTATCTGCTAATGGGGACTCGTTGTACTTTGAGGCACTCGTGGGTTTACGTGATCAAGCACATTTTTGCCAGCGCTAATGGGCGAACCATCGATAAGCCGATGTGATGAACGAATTACGACACAACGTTACCACATCAGCCCTTCCACCCCCGAGGGTCGTTGTTTCCAAATTCGGTTTATCAAATTTTATGCGATCGAAATAATTCTTCAATGGATGATTGTTTAATTTCAATCAAAACTTCTGACCACATAAAAACTGTCTAATGTGCTATTGAAGTTGAAATAATTTGGTTTGAATTATTTGGGGACGAGAGGAAAAATATACAAAACATTACCAGGAATGAAAGATTTTTATGCGTTAGTTGTTCTATTAATATCCACATATGAATGATTAAGAATAATTTTATTTTAATAGGAATTAAATTATACGTTAGTTTTTTTATATTTTTTTATTTCACATTTTACTAATTGTCTCAGAATGTATTTTTTCAGAAGCAAGAAATCGGCAAAAACTGAAACGAGATATTAAACCCTTAAAAAGCTAAGACAAAATGTTGCATCCGAATTCCAGTGACTCAGAAAGCGCATTTTTAGCACAGTGAATATGAGACAGAGACGGAGAAAGTATCTTGCGTACATTGTACGATTGTATAGATCATTAACCCAAATTTATACTATATGCTAGCGACAGTGTTTATTTATTTAAGTACAAGCTTCATACACGCTTCGACGGTCCTGATAGATAAGTGAATTTGTGTTGATGGAAAGTGGCGAAGAAGCAAATATAGCATCTAAGTTTATAATGATTTTAAATTAGCACACTGCTCAAAGATTTAAGACATCAAATCTCCCAAATTTATTGAAACCGAACCATTATAATAAGAATCCATCTAATCATTCTTTGCAGCAATTGGTAAAATTCTTTCATATTTAGCATTAATTTTTAAAACACAATTTCGAAATTTTAACTTTCATATGGTCACTCACTTGTTTGAATTAATATTATTATGAATACACTAAAACCACTTTGTGTGCGACTTTTTTTTGTGCGATTTCAAAGTTATGCGGTTTTTCTAAAGCATTTTTTTATTTCATAAAGAGTACGAATCGAGAAAAATTGGATGAAATAGGAAATAAATCATCTACACTAACCGAAACTTGGAAAAAAATCATAATTTGGGACTATGTAAATCATATTGCATCTGCTATCACTGAATTACGACCACGCCCATTATTCTGGTTTTTGATTTTTGAAAAAACAAATTTAAAAGTTTTTTTGCATTTTTCCAATGTTTTGACTTTTTAATATACATCCTCCAAAGGAATTTCCAAAATTCAAACTACTTACGGAGTTGTAGCTATTTTAGTGACGTGCAACTATTTTGTATAGTCTCTATTATTCGTACCAGATTTATGTCAAAATTTATTTTTTAATTTTTAAAAAAAATTAAAACCGACAAAATGTCAGAGATCCTTAAAATTTTACCAATGATGCAAGACGTCCTTTAAATGTACCAAAAATGTTATTTTTTAATTGCCTTGTTGTTTTCCTGTTTTTTTTATTTTTTTATGCGATTTTGGATATATTTTATATAGCTGTTTCAAAGTTATGCGGTTTTTATAATTCATGGAACGCATTTTTACTTTTTCTATGTAAATCATATCTTTTTTGTGCGATTTTCTACGGAACGCATCTACCACACAAAAAAGGTTTAAGTGTATAATTTAACGACGTGGGAGACCCTCCAAAACTTTTTTTTTTCTTAATCACAAATCTCGTGTCACCAAGTCCTTAAGCAAATCTTTTCACAACAAAGGCTCCTATTTCATCTCACCCAAACAAAGCCAAAAAAACAAATTCATAATTTAAAGAATCATTATATATGTGAGAATAAATAAATATTTTTATATAATCACGATCGAATGCAAATTAACCGTATCAGCGAATTTGTTGTTTCAGACTATTTCTCATAAACCAATTTACACATTGATGATCCCCTAATTGGAGGCGACAAAATGGAAAAAGCTCTTCCCTTTTCCGATAATATCATTCAACTAATACTTTTTGATTCAATACTATCTGGGTAAAAATAAATTAAAACTGTTGAAGTAAAATCAAAAAGGCTCTTGGAAAACTAAGCGGTTAAATTTAAAAAAAATAACATTAATTTGATTAAAAATATTTATATAGAAAATATTCTATAAGAATGTAAGAAAATTATTTATAAATATTATATACCTGCTCGACGTAATTTCTATAGATACAGCTCCAAAGATGAATGTCAATATTAGTATAAAAATTTGCATTTTGACATTTTTGATATATGTAAATATGAATATAATGATTAATTTTTGCTCGATTCCGAGTAGTTTATATATCATAGATTCATCTTCAATTTCAGTCTCAGAACGACCAGTTTGATTTCCCTCGGCAGTCATCATTCGTAAGGCTTAAAGGCTTAAATCGCTTCGATAACACAATCTTAACTTTGGAGGATAATTGGACTATTTTTATATCATAATTTGACTCTGCCGCTCCCGAAGATTTTTGACAGCTGATTACAACAGGGTTGAAATACTTCACATTCGAATAGTAAATTGAGGTTTGAAAATAGCACATCAGCGGTGAAGTTGACGAAGGTCGGAACGCGTTATGAAATCTGGATAACACTCAAACCTGATGTGGATTGAATTACGCGTATTTTCGTCGACTAATTTTATAACTCACAACGATATCTTTGGGATGATCAAAAAAGATTGATTCAGAAAATTAAGAACCCACGTTAAAAATATTATATTCTTCATTTAACATTTTTAGATCGCAATAAAATCCATATACTATTTTAAAGTATTATTAGAACTAAGTGTTGTTGTAATTATCCTTTCCCTTACCATGATATGTATTTAGTACACCATATGAAGTTCTGAACCTCATATCTATTATATTTCATATCGATATTCGATAGTATATATTTATGGATTCGATGTGCTGTGATAATTCCCATTATTACTACATTAGTGTTAGCGTAATGTTAATATTTACAATCGATCATTTCAATCCAGATTTAGCCTGATTTCCTGGACCTAAAAAATTAATTACTGAGATGTTTTATAAATTCGAATTTGTAACAAATTTACAACATTATTTTAATATAATTTAATACAATTTAGGATAAATATAACAAATAATATTATTTTTTGATTAATTTAATATAAGAACATGACAAATCGATGAACATGTTATGCTGAAATAATTTGCAACAAATGCCAACGAAATTGAAGCTCACCAAGCGTATGAATTTATTGTTTTCCGATGTTCCTAATATAATTATGTTGCTTCCCTTCTCGAGCAATTTCTGAATCAATTTAAGCAGAATGTCCTAAAGGCCTTATTATCAATTTGCAAATCAAACAAAGATAGATACATTATTTTGCAGAATATGAAAAGACATATTTTCTCGATGCTTAATTTAATAAACATATTATATTAAGCAAATTCATGTATCACGCGTATGACCAAACATCTGCCATCGCGCACATCAACCAATTATTCCGCATGCATATATACTAGCATACGGCTTACGTAAACCTTCATGCATGTTTATTTCCTCTAAGCTTGATATATTTACTGTTTGTAAATCATATAGCTCAGTTGCTCATCAGTTAATTACAAACTTCCACAGTGTATCCACAAGTACGTTTAAAGCATTACATGAAAGTTAACATTAATGTATAAAGCATACAACAAACGATTACCTAAAATTTAATTTTTTAAAAGCATTCGCCTTTGATCAAGCTCAGCCAAGTGCTGACACAAATTTTACCTTCATTATTTTTACTAGAAAATGAGGTTCAAAACATAAAACGACGCAATGTTGTTACTCTGTCATTATAGGCTCTTATATACTTCACAAGATTTTTTCCATTAAAATTTAAGGTATGACATGCTAAAGAGTTTTCCACAATATTGCACAGAGATCCCCTTATTTTACTTTAAAAACTATAATTAATATATATATTACGTATAATTATTACGTAAATATATCCACATAAATCGACAGGCATATCGTATGTACCGGATTGATGATTGTAAGATATTCAGTATATTGAATTGAAAATATTAAATTACGAGTTTTATATAAGAGCACTTCTTCGATTCTTTCGGTGATTTTTGCGCCATCTAAAATTTTATCAGCCATTCTCCAGGCAAAAAATATTGTTTTATTTCATAAGCATTTGGCAAATAGGTTCAGAATTATTTGGAATTCAAAAACACAAATATTGCAAATTAAAAAAATTAATATATAGTAATCGCTTCTTAACTAGAAACGATAATGGAATATATTTCTGATTAACAATATAACACGCATCTGATGCTCCAAAAAATTTCAATGCAATTGAAATTATTCCACCAACTGCTGGCGCACATTGAAAGTCAAGGATGTCCTTCAACATGGAATAATTAAAAGTTTTCCCTTTTATATGAATCATTCTGGCACATCTCGATTATCATTTTACATAATATTTCCCAATTTTCACCTTTTGAGAGATTTCGGGTTTTTTTTTTCAATTTTAACAGAGTTTTATCCTTGTATGACAGAACTGCAACTCGAAGAATATTTTAACGAGACTATGCAAATTTGAACATGCCGCCAGATTTTATTTACATAAAAAAGATATTTTTAAAAGCTTTGTAATGTTCACAAACAAACAAATTATCTACATTTCCATCAATTCCACAAATTTAAATTAAACCCAAATTTTTTTTTACGGTAGCATATTAAACGTCTTACAATATGCTTAACCAGTCTCAATATTAGAAAATCTGACTTTTTTGCCATTTTTTAGGCAAAATTCGGATCCTATCGATGAAAAAAGATGCATTTTCAAACTTCATCTTCATTCCTGGCAGCAAAAAATAATAATTTGTGATCTAGCATTATCATGCGTCTTTTATCCACTGTATTCCAAATATGGTCTCACTTCTTGAAGCTTCTCGTTCTTCATAACTGATTACTACATCATTTTGCTGGAACAACTTTGTCTTAATTAATCCTTCCCCCTATCAAATAATATATTTAAATTTTTGCACAAGCAATTTTTGACAGCAAGATAAAACTGATACAATAGGAAAACTGAGAACTTTTTAAATATCCTAACCATTAATGTAACAAATAGCTTAAGAATTCCTGTAAAATAAATCAAAAGTATATACCAAATCACCATAAATATACAATTTAAATTTAAAAAAACATGAAGACAAATGATTCCATAGTATTTTCGATGAATGCTGGATTTCAATTGTATAATTTTAATTGAAAATCAAGCGCTAAAAATCAATTGCTCCCAAGCAAACAGAATTATATCATGTTGTTTTATTCATATCGATTATTATTCTTCCCTAAACAAAGCAAGGGTAGCTTTGTTCGTAGATATGCTAAATATACTGCATGAGTTTTTCATCCAGCAGTCCTCTTTCAAGTGATAATCTGATTTTGTTCGCCAGTGTAATTTTTCAAACAAGTTCTAATTAAGTAGTACTTCAATACTGTAAACGCCAAATTGAATTACATTCGCTTGCAGCATGCGCTTGCAATTGTATTACTAAGACGGAAATGCACTTCATTCACATTTACAGTGAATATAAAACATACATTTCTATACGGCATACAATTGTAAATGTATAATCTTATAAGAGGTCTAATTTAAATCGCTATACATTCTTCGATTTTCAATTATTTTTTAATACCGTTTTATTATATAACTTATTTGCAATTTCTTCTTTGTTCGCGGTCACTCGCTGTTTCAAATTCTGAATGAAAGGCCCATTTTACTGAACACAGTTGGTAAATTTGTTGTTAAAAAATTGAATATTGGTGGATATTCTAAACTGAAAAAAGACAGGCTAGAATGAAATCCGTTTATTCCCAATTGTCGCAAATGAAACATATCAATTCATCATTTTTAAATTAAAATATGCCAACATGTATTTTTAAACAACATGTCTTCCATATGGAGGAATGGATGAGAATCAAACAGTTAAATCCAGAATTAAAAATGAACCAGGATAAAGTTGATCGACGTTGAAGAAATGATAAAATGAACTCTTCAGCGATCTGCTTTGAATTTCGTAGAATTTTTAAATCTTGGAAATGTAATCGCAAATCAATTTTGTTTACCCGAATAAATTTGCAATCTTCTCATAAGTCTTTCAGCTTATTATCACTGGCGTTGTAAAATTTACTATCTTTTACAGGAAGAGCGATGAAAAATGATGACCAGTCCGTCGTCTGTGTGGCAATCATCTTTATGACGATTGCATCTGAGCCGAGCTATTCTCAATTGACTACCACTTCTTTTGCGCAAATGAACGACCACAAGAATATATCAGACCTCCTTGATGGACTTCTCAGAGGATATGATAACAGCGTTAGACCGGATTTTGGAGGTATATTTTGGGAGGCTTTTATCTTTCGTATCATCTCATTTATACATTTACATGCAATACAATCATATTTACGGGTATATACCATAGAATAATCATCATAGCTTAAAATGTACTTTATATACAATACATAGTATTAAAAACTATTTTCAAAAAAAACTATTTTTTTTATCTCTTCATCTTGTAGTTTATTTGATTATTTCGCGCGATCAGTCCCTTCAACGTGTACCCCAAATATTTATACATTTCACACGATGAAAACTTCAGCAACATTTTTCGTTCCAATTCTTTCCTTCTGCAGCAATAGTTTAACAGCGATACGTCTGCAAAATAGACACGCCAGGGAAAACATTTCCGCGTTAAGTAAACATCCTATTGCATATGTTTCGAAGTCACTGAATTGGAATGGATTGACAGAAATTGTGAGATGCTTTCAAAATGTATTTTCAGATGCAATTTTATTTACTTTTTCAAGAAACCTTATTGGAATAACAAATATTTTATTTCATACCAAGCACGTTGTTTGTATGCTTGTTTGATTTAAAATTGATTTCTTTTGTAATTTGCAGGTCCTCCTGCTGTTGTCGAGGTCGACATCGTGGTCAGAAGTATGGGCCCAATTTCTGAAGTGGATATGGTAACTCCTAAAATTTTATAGTTTTGATGATAATAATTCATTAATAATGATGATTTCCATCATTAGAATCAAATGCGGCTCTTATTGAAACTTTTTTTTATTAAATTACGATTGATCTTTTTTAATAGTATTAATAAGCTCTGATTTATGAAACACAATTTACTTTAATATTGCTTAAAAATTTGAAATAGACATATTGAAAATTAACATAGTTGCTATAATTTTTTGTCATCTAATATGACAGATTCTGCATTATAACAATATCACAAAACGAAATAAGATTTAATACGAAAACATATTTGAGTGACATAAATATATGTTTTCAACTCAATATAAGTTCATCGAAATTTTCTTTTGCTCCTACTTATCTATAAAAGAATTATTAATATATGTTCTTCAATATCCCATGTGATATGTATGGTGTTTTATATCAGGCACTAGAGAGTTCATCGAATGTACCATAATCCAATATAGGAGCAAAGACTTCGATAGACAAATCTCAATCTTACATTTCTCATCATTTTCAATTCAGTATACGTCTTTAATTACCAAAGACAGAATACATATAAAGTCCTGTGGGAAAAAAATTGATTTTTTACGATTTCAATTTAAATTCATCATTATTTCGTTCGACATGACGAAATTGGAGCTTTCCAACTTTCATCCTTTTATCACAGAAAATAAACACATTTACGAGTCAAGTCAAAATCCCCCTAAATCCGCAATGACTTATCGCACTTCTATCTTTTCTATCGCATAGCATTAATCACGTAGAATTTCACAGGTGAGAATCCGAAATAAAAGATTACTAGTCCTATTTGTTTTGTGCTATTTGCGTAAAACTTGAATTGAAGGGATTTACTTATAGATCACGTGAGAGTGGTTTTGATGTTTGTACGTAAATCTCTGATTTTTATTCCGTGGTTTATATATTTTCTTGAAAATATTATTTTAATCTTCAGCAGTGTGTTTACCTGCAAATTTTCTCAAAATCTGATTGTTGCCAATTTGAACAGCTTTATTATTTTTAAAGCGTCATTAGTTTGGCTTAAAAATGATCAATTTTTAACATTTTTTTATGCGAAAAGCTTTACATATAAAATTTTGATATTTAGCATGTTGACTAGGCGATCTTCATTGCTACTTTTCGACTGTAACTTTTCGAATTTCATTTATATCGACACGCAATTTACTGAACGTATTCTTAAACATTGGTTCTTTCCAATACACGAAGATAAAAAAAAACCAACAAGGTAGAAACATCCCTTAACATACGGTTTTCTGCATGATCCATTCCTATTGTATATCTTCCAAGAGAAAAAAAAACTCCAGCTAAAAAAACATCGCTCTTATAAGTCCCTTCCTCAGATACAGCATAGTTCAGTTCGAGGACGGCAGAAAGAAATCGTCTTCTACGACTAAGGCTTTCTAAGACATTTTCAAAAATATCACATGCTAGGTAAGCCAAAGTAATTGCTCACGACCATGACTTCTATTTTTTTAGCTCTGCGCCCCATATCATACATTTCCATGGTAAGGGATTCTGTAGGTAGTCCTTCAGTTATGCCCGGTGCACACGAACGTGGTTTCTTGTGCATGGTTGCTGTGCTGCTTCAAGTTATTTTCACCTACTTATTACATTATTCTAATCATTCATCAGCTAACAAATAACAAAAAAGCTGCTCTAATTCGATAAATATAACTATCCTTTTTATAATTATATATAAAATGGAAGTAATGGATACTGTACATCATGAAAAGGAAAGGTAACAACTAGCCTCCAACAAAGACTAGCTTTAAAAAAAGATACTGTAATGGAAATATATCTCATGATTTTTTTAAAAATAGAAACAATTATATCAAATTTCTTCAATGGTCAGCAAACACAGCTTTACTCCTGAATGAAAAAGATTAGAAGGTAATATTACACCCACATTATTTTTCTCTACCTCCTGCTACTTTCAGCATAATTAAAAAAATATATAATAAAAAATGACATTTAAAACAAATTTTCTATGAAGAATTTTGATTTCTAAGCTAAAGCTCGAATTTACGTCCCCATGTAATCAAATTGGTTGTTATATTCAACATGTGGTCTTCTTATTCTTCATTGTCCACCATAGTCTTTCCCGTATTGTCAGCATATCATATTTCATTCCCTATTTTTCTTCGACAAATTTATCACCACCATTAAATATTTCATCGAATACAATTTACAGAGAATTGATACGAACCAGTTTTTATGTAAATCTACGAGTCATAAATTTTCTTATGTAATTATCTCTTGTCAATTAATAATAAATTCATTGACTTTATTATAACATTTATAAGCGCCACATTGCGATCATCAAAATATTATTTTTTTGGAATTTAAACTTAGACTATCTACATAAATGCAGCAGCACATTATTTTTGAAAAAGGCTTCCCAAATACCTGATATCGATCTAAATCTGAATTATATATCATTCTATAAATTCAGCGATATTTTATTCTTTATTTTTTGCATTATGTCGAAATATTATAAAAGCTGCAACATTTTAATCTAATTGTTCTTTTCTGGTATGACACGATGGTCGATTTTAACAAGTAATTTATATATTTTCTAAACGACTATTTATATATAGTCGAAATACTATTCCCTCTTTTACAATTGTTCTTATTTCAAATGTAGGCAAATATGCAGTATATATCTAGATATTGTTAAAATTCATTGTAGCGTATTTGCGCAATATTTTTTTAGATGTTTGTCTCAAAGATCTCTTTTTGAAGCAATTAACTTGTTTGCGATTTTCTGTGGCTTTTAAAAAAAAGTAGCAATCAGATTGTTCACTCAAGCTGAAAACCGGATCTGTTTTCAAATCTGACGATCATCTTTCATACAAATCCTCTTACGTACTTTGAATATTAGGTCACGGACGATTGCGTTATTTTCCATATTTTTATATCAAAATGCATAAAATAATATAAAATTTATTCAATGACATTTCATGCATTAAATATTATAAAAGTGCATTTAAACCAATTTGCATGCACTTAATAGCATTTATATAATCAATCAAAAATCAATGAATGTGATACCTGAGCTTATTGGCTTTTGCAGATATCAGAAATATTAGGTCGAATATTTGATATAGCTACCCTCAATTCTTCGTCTAAATTCGTATGTCTTTCTCGTTTTTTAGTTTTCATATTAGTTATGCTTGAGAAAGCAAGCTCACACAAATATGATGTCGAAAATTGTAAAAAAAAAATTCAGTGCCTCCGTATGAAGAGCTGAATATTCCTCTTGGACAGGAATCCAAAAATTCTCCATGATCATTTCGGAAAATTTAATTTTTAGAGTACGATCAGTCGACAATGAGACTAATTCTTCTTTTCGGCGTATAAAAATTCACAATACGATGTATCAATCGTAGAAAATGGATTTCGTATCCAGTCATAATTTTCTATATTTAAGGAAAGAAAATAATGTGCAATATTTTCTTCCAATAGAGTTAAATGTTCTGTTATTGCGGAAATAATTTCCTCGATAATTTTTTTGTTAAGTGAAGGAAACATATCTACTTCTTTTTTCTATTATTCGACTTTTCCAAAGAGTTATTTCTTCCGAAATCCCGTCATTTTTTCTTGAATTCTCGTGTTAACTTTATTTAAGTAATTAAAAATATCTGCTAAATATGCCACTTTAAAACACCAATCATTATTCTAAAGACGTTTTAAAAAATCATCTATAACTTCATTTCGAAAAAAGATTTACAATTAATTCTTAAGTTCTATGAATTGACATAAAACTTTACCCTTAGATAATCACCTGACTTCAGTGTGAAAAAGCAAACACTCATACTTAGCTTCCATAGAAATGCAAAGATTTTTAAATATGCGTGTTTTTATGAAATTCACCATTAGTACAGGTTTTAGTGCTGCTGGTAATGTTTTCGAAACTAAAGATTCTCTATGCATAAAACAGTGCGTAGTTACAATATTAGGGTTTCTTGTCTTTGCAAGGGTAACAAATCTTTTGATTGAGCCTATCATTGAAGGAGCACCATCTGTACAAATTCCTACACATAACTCCCATGATATTTTAAATTGTTCTAAATATGAAGAAATATAATCAAAAACATCTTGTCTTGTCGTATTCTCAGTAAGTTCTTTGCAGCATAGATATTGATTAACTCTTTCGTTGATTTCGTCAACATATTTTTAGGTTTTGACTATTTTACAGAACTTTTCGTTTTTACCGTTTGAGAACCACTGCATTATAGAGGCTACATGCGTTCACCACGCCACCTTTACCTGTGTGTATCTATACGTATTATAAAAAATGGGAGAATCGTTTGTAATGTGTCCGTATCCGTCGCATACATCATAGAGACGCTATACGCATGCGCTGCCCCGCCTTAAAGCATCCACTAGATCAGTAGCAAGCCTTTATTATTATATATTACACTAAAAAAGCAAGACAAAACAATCAAATGAACTTTTCCTAGGAGTTAAAAAGTTTCACTTCTAACTCGCGAGAGTCTCACGCATTTTGTTTTAAGATTGGGAGAATAATGGAAACGTTTCTGTATACAAAAGCAATGACAGCTTTCATTAAAAATATAATATATTTTGTCATCGTTTCAGCAAATATCCAAGATCGAATATTTTTTTGAAAGTTAATGAGATATTTTTTGTAGCGTGTTACGTGTTGTTGACAGACATATTCAATGGATTGCTACTTCCGCCAAACGTGGGTGGATAGGCGACTTGCTTTCGATGCCGATGCGAACGAAACCCTCGCGCTGAGCATATCCATGCTGAAGAAGATATGGAAACCGGATACGTATTTCTACAACGGTAAGCAGAGCTATCTCCACACGATTACAACTCCCAACAAATTCGTCAGGCTCTATCAAGATGGAAGAGTGTTGTATTCGTCAAGGTATTTACACAATTTAAATAGTCCTTCTAATACTGTGTTAGACATTCATTTTTTAATCATTTAATTATGCTGAAAACTATTTTTATTGATATAAAATAAATACATTTTAAAGCTTGAAGTGAAATCTTCTTACCATCAATGAAAACAAAAAAAGCAACAGAACTCCTCTCACATAGAACTTTTATCAAACGAATTATCAATAATTAGGTGAACCAGGAATTATTTACTTACCGCGTCAGAGGGCAGACGCGCGTGAAGTTCCCCCACAGTTAATGGGTTAAGGCGTCTTCTCACTTTAGGCGCCTCAAAAATAGGCTATTTTCACGATTTTTTTTCGAGGATTTTCGCTAAAAATTATGAGATAAAATGGATCTTATGTAATAAACACATCTTTCAAGTAAATGAAAAAAAAATATTTTTATTTTTTTGAACAATTATTATAATAAAACAGTAGCATCGAAAAACCCGTGTAGAAATGTTATGTTCGTGGCTTGTTGATGGTATCTCCGAGATGGGTCGTTAAAAACCAAAAAATAAAACAGTTTTAGATTCAGTATATCAGTGGCTATAGCGCATATCATCAGATTTTTGATATTTGCGAAAATAACAAAATGGCGCACGTTTTACGAAAAAGTAAAAAAAACGCTTTTTTTGCAATTTTTTGTAAAAAAAATTACTTAAAATCAAAATTTCAAAAATCTGATGATATGCGCTATAGCCATAACTATGAAGAATATGTCATTTAAATTTCATGACAATCGGCCGAATAGTTTCCGAAATTTCATCAACAAGCCACCGAAAAACCTTGTTTTGAGATAAACGCGTTTAAAGTTTTGGTTGCAGAAAAATTGCCCAGACACAGCTGTTGAAACGCTCGTTGTTATTTTGGGTTTTTCCTTCGAAGATCTTCATAAATTGGTTTCAAAACCTCGTGAACATCCTCAGCTAGAGCAGAAGGACGTTTAAAAGTTTCTATCTGATTGTTTTTCACCACTTTCTTGTACTTGCACCATGAGTCTGAACAATACGTATGCAGCCGGGTGCTCTCAGGTAGTCACCTAACGGTCGCCCAAAAATGTAGTTAGACTCGTCCGATCTTTATGAAATTTCGATATAACATTTTAGAAGATATGTACTTTCAAAATTTAAAATAAAATAAAAATCGATTTTTTTTTAAATTTGTAAAGTGAGAAGACGCCTTAATATAAATATTTTGTTATCTTCCATCCAAGAAAGGAATTTTAAATTTAATTTATATATCTCTAAAAATGCATTAAAAACACACCTAAAATATCAATGTATCTCTCATGTGTACTCAAACTTAAGCTGACTGCTCCATAAAATTTCGTATTTAGAGGTTCCCTAAAGTTAAGCTACGTGTAACATGTGACGTTTATCGATATCTTTTTTGCAACCATTCCATTTGATCCATTAATATATTATATATGATCATCATATCTTGATAATTCTGTTTTTACTCAAATTTAATATTATTGTGCTGCTTTATCAACAATTCGTCATAAGAAGCAATCAAACTTTTTATTGTCATTATTGTAGATAAGCATATATATATCATAGTTTCTCTGGCTGAAAAAATTCAAAAACCAGTGAAATAATCAAATATTGCAATATTTATGTAACAAAGGGTTTGTTTTAATTTTCAGCATAGTTTAATACGTTATCTTTTAGACTACTGGGAATTACTAATTCCAAAAAGTCAAAACATTAGAAATATACAAAATAAGATTTTCATGTGCATAAAGAGCCTTTTATATATAAAAATACGACACTGTTGTAGGATACCATTATTGCAACATTATAATTATAGTTGCTTATCAAAAACTCCAGTGTTTAACCTTTTGAAGAGTGAGCAAATTTAAAATTGATGAAGTCGTTGATGCCATAATCGCTTTACATCAGCATAAGACAATCTTCAATTCGAGGCAGTCAATTGTAAATAATCACTGTTGATAGTATACAAGACCACTTCATTTCTTTACATAAACAATACACAAGAAATCGATTCATACGACTCATCATCAGTGAACGTCAGATAAGATATCCTGTTATTTCTTTACGTAAACAAATAACAAACTTGAAATCGAAATCATTATTACTCGATAAATTTGGGCTAACGATCTATGCAATCGTACGATGTATGCGGGGAAGCTCTCCGTCTTTGTCTCCCGAACTGCGCTACATTCTCTCTCTGTCTCTGTCTGTCTCCAAGCTCAATGTACAAGAGTTCTCTTTTTGAATAGTGGAGGGGGGATCCCAGGCCCTTAGATAGTACTCCATTAGGGGTTAACAATCGTTTCTAAAATTAGTTTCAATTTAAAAAAAAAACAGGTTAACAGAATGGGCCTGGCTTAAATCGTTTCCTTTATTTTACCAATCAATCAATCAAAAATAAAAATTCACCCGTTCTCTTACAATTATTGACATAATGGAAACATTTTCCAATATAAATTTAAACACAAATCTGTTAATATTTCCATAGCAATAGATTTTAGTATTACCTGAAAACTGAAATGCTGTAGGCAATGTGCTAATTTTGCTGCATCACAAGGTCCAACTATCTTAAGGGCCCTCATCCAGGGCCGGCTTAAGAGGGCCATTATAAAAGAGTCATATAACCATACATGCCGACCAATAAAATCATATGTATATACTTTTCATAGAAAAGTCTTCTATGAAGATTATCCGCATTCGATAACAGATATGGTACTTTAAGAAGAAAAAATACTGTATCATTTTAAAGATCTTGACATCAAAAGCCAATTTAAAAATAGTAATTTGGCTCGAAAACACAAACTAGATTATATGTCACCCAATTCAAAGGATGCTATAGAAAATTAAACTAAACATATTTTACATTTTAAACATTAAGTTTAAAATTGAATATTAAAAGTTGAGTGCATTACTCTCCAATTTAGGGCGTCCAAAGTATCCATAAAAAGGTTAGCAAAATTTTCCAAGGATTACGAATTGAATTATTTCATTTTATAGCTCAATTTTGCCCGATAAGCTCTGGTGTTTCAGCTCGCAAAAGGGCGCTTTAAAAAAATATATTTTTAAAGAGCATTATGGAAAAAAATGATAATCGAATAAACAATATTTTGGAAAAGAAAGGAAAGCCTCTAACGATTCCCAGCCATCCCGGGACCATCTAAAGCGAAAATATTCCGCGCGCTTTTAGCAAACCGCGCGAGATTTTAAGTTGTGCTTTAATCAATATAAAAAAGGCCTTAAGGGAGATTGAATAATTTGGATTTACGCTGAAAACACCGTCTATCAGCATCAGTGGTCCAGCCCCCCTGGATGAGATTTAAACGAGTGTTGAAATCTTGAGCGGTCGCTCCAGTCAGCAATATGGAGACGCTCCTCACGGAAGGGTGGGTGTTCAATCAGCGCTTCTCTTGTGTGTGTTTTTTTTTTGTATTATCTACTATTTCAACCGGTCTGAAAGGACGATGTTTCAAATAATTTAATATGCAGACCTCGAACGGGTCCTTTCAGTAATCATAGAAGGATTATGGCGCCGTAAGCTCCGAGATAAATCTCGAAACCCAACTATAACACAATGCGTACGCATCTGTCACTCTTATACGTGCACCGATTTATCTCGATCATCTTATATATTTTATCTACTATTGATTTATTTATAAATTTATGACATTCAAATTTGCTTATTTCTTCCCGGTACGGGTAAATGTGCATTTAAAAATACATCCCCGCATCAATTTGACTGAGGGAAAATAATGCAAAATAATGTATCGAAAAAATAAGGGCTCTGAAGTTAAATCGAGTATTTGGAAACTTTGGAATATTTCAACGTGAACGATAAAAAGTTCCTAGATAAAAGAACGGTAAGAGATTCTTGAGTATCGGGAAAAGATCAGATATAAACGTTTGATGCGGAAATTGAACACTTTTATATTTTTAATTGCGAACCAATATTTTTGAAAACAAACAATGCTTAATTAACTCATCGATTCGATCGATACATTTTTTAAAGTATTCTTTGTTTTCGATGCATACATTGCATTGGGTTTTGTGAATTAAATGCATTCATAATTAACGACGACTATCAATAATTAATATTAAATAATACATCTATAAACAGAGATATGCAAATTTCTTTGATTTGCGCGGATTTAAGGTTGCATCCCTTTATTGAATACAATGAAATGTGGAACTCATAGATAAACTTATATTATACATACTAAATCAGAAAAGTTAATATTTTTCGACCATGATCCAAAGCCTATTAAGGAATCACCTTTATGCATCTCTCCCACGTAGAATCAGAGCTTGATACAGATCTATTAAATCGACGACAATGGAACAATCCAAATTAGTGTTTTATTTCATAGATCAGCAACCAAAGATAAAAAATCGATCACATAACTCATCCTCGATGTTTTTTTTTATAGTTTTTCAATAAATTATACATTTCAATGTAAAGCATTTAATTCATGTATCGATTAGGCTTTTACAGAACATTTATGCGCCAATTCATTGTTATTTAGCTATTTTTACAAACACTAAATAGAGTTTTCGGCCAGTAATTAAGTAGGCTACTCCAATAGGTGTATCTCTTTTCACTGAAATAATTAAAAAATGTCTGAAAAAGTTCTTTTTCCAATAATTTAGCCACAAATCAAAAGAAACTTACATTTGTTCTCAGTTTTCTGACAATATATTATTATCCTCTGCGAGCCAAAGAAATATTGTAATCCGAATAATATTCTTTTTCAAATCTGCATCGGACAAAAGTGGCTTCAGAACTACTTATACCGTGTAATAAAGTTGAAAATTGAAGTCATGACTATGCTAAGCTTCCATTTTCAAACATCTCTTTCTTCATAAAATTCATTACATATATGTAATATTGAAAATTTGATCAAAGAAAAACGCATTTTTATATAACATGGAGTTGATCAAAAAATATCATTGCCACATCTTTTCAATAAATTTAAAATTTCATTTTGGCTTACAAATCCATAAAAACATATTTTGCATGAATTTTGAAGTTTGAGAGTTTCACTCACACAATGTTAATGTTTTTTTAAGTTCTTTTGCAATCAAGTCGTACGGAAATTTCTACTAATTTTAGTTTTCTTCCTTATAAATAAACCATTCTTCGATTAGTTAATTTTCTTTAGAAGCAATCTGAATTAGGAATTTTTTATTGCATGATTTTAATGACTGCTATAATCCAGATTAATCCAGCCACATTTCATTTCGACCCCCGGAAAATCTCTTCTAATGCTTTACTAAAAAATGTGGGTTAAAAATTCAACGACAATAAATAATCATGGAAACCAATAGATCTATTCGAGAGAGCCAAAACTCAATTTGGTTTAGTATATGTATTTATTAGGCTCGTCGAAATAAATTTAAAATCCTCAACGCGTGAAATTTTGATTTAATTCCCAGATATATTTGCTCTTAGGAGGGTAAATAAAATGTAGAGTACAACCTCTGCGAGATAAACATAGCGAGCCTTTCAAGATTTGAAAAATTGCTTAGCAGCAGCATCCGAGAGGCCGCTTATGCGGTTCAGTTATTTACATATTTGGAAACCTTCGGATCTTAAGAGCTCTTCGATTTTCAGCAATTTCTCAGCCTATACGTCGTGTTTATAATTTCAGCATACATAAGCAAAGCATCAACGAAGAGCTCGGCGGAATTGTGACGTAACCGAAGCTTTCAAGTTGAAATATAAACAATACAAAAGTGCAATGCGTCATTGAAGGACTTCAAAATAGTTCAATCCATGATAAATGCAACACTGTTTTCTCTGGTTTATAAAACTGAACGAAAAATATTTTGAATAAGAACTACGTGAACGATCGTCACTACCTTCTTAAAAACGTACTATCTACAAACCCATTTCTACGAAGCTAATATTTGTTTGAGTCAGTGTTTATTCAATGTAATTCAGGAAAGTTACACTCTACCAAGTAGAGGTCCCAATCGAATATTCGAATATTCGATATTCGAATATATTTGGCCCGTTTTCTAATATTCGTATATTCGAATATTTGTAAAATTAATCGAATATTATTCGTTATATATTTTTTAAGAAAATTGCTCGATGTTCTTCTGCCAATCGAAATAGTAACAAAAAAATGCAAAAAAATGCCAAGTTTATTGAAATTATTTTATTGAATTTGTGTAAAGTTTATTAAAAAACTATTCAAAAATATCGATTATGCCAAAAAAAGGGTGATATTTTAGATACTGTCGATAAAACCAAACTCAATGACAACTGAGAGGGTTTTTTCAACAGCAGGCTCAATAAAAATGAAATTACGGTCAAGCTTAAAAGTAGAACGTTCAATGCACTTTTTTTTAAATATGTATTGCTGAAAAGTAAATAAAATTCTGATCCTTTTGATTTCGCTAAAACCAAAAACCTCAAAATTTCACTTGATTTCTAGCCTTTGTCTACGAGAAAACGCGTTGCGCAACAGAAGATGATACTTCTCGCCCTCTTTGTGTGATGGGATCAAGAACCTTCCTTCCTGAGGGAATAAATTTATTTCTAATGAAGGGAACTTTATAGAAAAATAAGATGCTCCATTTATATTTTTATATAAGAACACTAATGAAAAATTCCGGGTTATATTTGAATCACCCTCGTCTACATATATAAAATATTCGAATACTCGAATATTCGAATATTTTACCAATTTCACATTCGATATTCGAATAATTGATTTTACGAATATTTGGGACCCCTACTACCAAGCTTTCAACGTTGCGGACATTAATAACAATTTTCGAAACCTGAATAAATTTACATACAATCAAAATCTACAAAGCTGCTTTTTTGTCTACACGTAGTTTACATTGATTATTATTAAATACGCATCGTCTATTTTCGGTAAAAGGTGGCTAGGGCTAAAGTTGTAGCGCGGGAACTTGATAAAAGTATTATATCATTAAAAGTATTGTAATATCCTCGCTCCGTTAAAAGCTCCGTTTTTAACAAATATTTCATATAGTCTGTAGAAAGAGGAAATTTCCCCGTTTCTAAATATAATATTAATGGGGTTAATACTCAGAACTCCATTATCCAGGTCCACTGCAGAACTATGGGCCTATTCAATATCCATTCACAGAAAGCGGTATACATTCACATAGTTTTACTTAAATCAGTATTCATTTCTTCTTGTTTTTTAAATAAAAATTGATAAAAACCTTCTACAGTTATTAATGTAACATTGTTAGCACCTTTTTTTGCATTTTTTTTGTTGCAATTTTGATTGGCAGAAGAACATATATTTCTTCGCCAGTAATATTTTAGATTATAGGAGATCTATGAGCGAGTAATAAAATTATTATAATTTTTAAATAATTATCTAGTCATTCATAGGAATCCTACACAATTTTATTAACTACCTCAGTATTTACCTTTTCAAATTTATAAAATTAACGTAAATCTGAATCGAAAATATTAATATTTACGATCTCCTAAATTTGTTGAATTGGTGAAAATATTTTCCGCAACATAGATTCAAACAGGAACCGAAAAATCAGAATCTTATAAATATTTATCATATTACCTCTTAATTACGGTGGTATATAATTACATTTTCTTTTAGACTCCCTTTTAGAATCTTTATCGGTACCTTTTTGCTTTGATGATACCCTTCGCGAATTTACGTGATTAGTCAAACTAGCCCGGGATCATCGAAGTCCGGTCTCGATGCTTTGAACTAATCCCTGGGCATCAAAGACGTCCAAATATCCCATTTCGTGCAATTATTATGATTTTTAATAGCTCGAAATAAATTATTCCGAAAGAGCTTCCTAATCGCAAGCAATATTTTCATATTTTATGAGGGCTCGTAAATTTGTGCGATTCCTAATTTGGGGTACGAATAAATGTTCGTGTAATGAAATATCAAAACTATAAATTTGAGAGCATCCCTATCAAAATGCAATCCTTTTGAGAAAAACCTTCATCCAAACAAATAACTTTTATCCTATCCTTTCCCAGCCATGGCTCACAGCCCATCTTAATTATATTGTGGGAAGCGCTACTTTATGAATGACTTTTTCCTTATTGTCTGAAATAAATTGGATAT
The DNA here is from genome assembly GCA_008973525.1 of Stenopsyche tienmushanensis. Classification (NCBI taxonomy): domain Eukaryota; kingdom Metazoa; phylum Arthropoda; class Insecta; order Trichoptera; family Stenopsychidae; genus Stenopsyche; species Stenopsyche tienmushanensis. Next base: position 867,753 of record WACJ01000059.1, read on the forward strand.
AAGGGAAGAAAAAAATGCTCGCGCATATCCATTCATATTTATATTTAAAATTTTACAATAAACACTTTGTTTACCTCGAAGAATGGATGAAAAATTTTCTTTATTATATGAAAAATTTAAACAATTTTATATGAAAGGCATAGGGAATACTAGATCCCTAGAAATATCAGCAATGAGCGATATTCAACTGAAATTTGATATTTTTATCACGATTTCTACAAAATGACGATCATGCTTATTCGCAGCACGATCTAAAACTTTATTATATTCATGGAAACGTTAAAAAACTTAAAATCATGCAAAAACATCGTTACAAAATTAGTTAGTAGCAAGACCGTTTATTTTGCTTTTGATCAAGTTTGCAGATGGAAAAGTTAGCCAATTAAAATAAATTAGCAAGCTTTACGATGTTCGTTATTTTTCCAGGGCGATTGACATAAAATAAATAATCTAAAATTATAAAATGAAAAATGCACATTTAATCAGGTAAATTTTCACCGCATAAATATTATGAACGTTATACTAGTCTGATCATTATACTATTTTATTACACCGTTGTGATTTAACCAGACGTTGAAGTGTCCTTAAAGGGTCCTATCGGGAAGAGGAAGCTCTGACCAATTTATGATTATGGATAAAAATTGAATTGTTGTTGTATGAAACAATTTCAAGAATAATATTTTGTTTAGTTGCCGAAAATTTGTACAGAATAACATGTCTCTCTTCTGCGACTCTATTATGCATTATTTTATACTTTTTTAAATACAGTTTTATAAAATAACATGCAAATTGGCTAGTCAATGTTTAGTTCGCCACTGGTTGCATATATATTTTATAGCATTGGTCTCATTAATAAATGTAGTCACTTTTTGAAAGTCACTTGCCTCGAAAGACATAATAAAATTTTGACCTTTTACAACTTTTAGCATTGTTCCAATTTGTTCACGTTTCAAAGCCTATTGAAAAGATTGAGTAAATAGGGTATTTCTATTATTTTGATACGGAAATTCATGAACAACAATCTATATCACATAATAAGTTGTAAATGTACTCAAATAAATTGATTTTATAATATTTATTAATAGGCTTACCATTAAAGCTGGATGTCCAATGAATCTTGAGGATTTTCCAATGGACACACAGAGATGTCCTTTAAAATTTGGCTCGTGTAAGTTACTTTATTCAACGCTTTCCTGCTATAAAAGAATGCTTTCCAAACATTTTAAAATTTTATAGTCGGATACACTTCAGTGGATGTGATTTATCGGTGGAATCAAGAAAGACAAGTTGCAATTGCGGAAGACATGAAATTATCCCAATTTGATTTGATAGCAACGCCTGCTGCAAATCACACCGATACAGTTATTAAATCATCGCCTAAAAATGAAAAATATCCTTCGCACATTTGTAAGTATATAGATAATATAGAAATAATCTATGAATTAATACCAAAAAAATTACCTAATATATAAAATTATAGGTGAATATTCAATGTTATTGGTCAGCTTCCATCTTCAAAGACATATGGGGAATTTTCTGATTCAAGTTTATGGACCTTGTATTTTATTGGTAGTGCTATCTTGGGTTTCCTTCTGGCTTAATCGAGAAGCAACTGCAGATAGAGTCTCCCTTGGAATTACAACTGTATTAACAATGACATTTTTGGGACTGGAAGCCAGAACAGACTTACCAAAAGTCTCATATCCCACGGCATTAGACTTTTTTGTATTCCTGTCTTTCGGTTTCATTTTCGCGACAATTATACAAGTACTGCACAATTATTAATTCATTAATTAGATTACTTAAGCATCTAATTTTAAATATAATATTCCATATTTTAAATCCACAGTTTGCTGTTGTTCATTACTTTACAAAATATGGTTCAGGCGAATGTTACTTCAGTGCTGATTTAAGTTCAGAATCCAGTAGCGATGAGGATGAAGTCAAAACGTGCAGAACGTCGTGCAGAAACAATCTGGAACATTTAACAGTTGAGCCGAAGCCCTGTCGTAATAACAACTTACCAGGAAGTAGTACTAATGGAAATAATTTTGAAGATAAGAAAACTGGGAAAGATGTTTTCTTATTAGAGGTTTCTTTTTAATAACCAAAAATCCAAATAAGATTGTAATATTACGTTATTAAATTTGAAAATAATTTTATAGAACTTCTATTAAAATTGTAATTGATGAATGAATAATATTATGCTTATTCTTTAGGTAATTCCGTTAAAAGCATACACAACCCCGCTGTCATCGGCACGTAGATCGTCACTCAATTGGACTGGAATACCATGCCTTGGTCGTACACAAAATTTAATACCTGATACACCCCTTGTCAATCCAGGAACAGGTAAATAAGTAACATACTAATTGCTTATAATATTTTTTGATTTCTAAAAATAATCTATATTTTGCTTAATAGGTCATCGTCTCTCCTTTCAAGTTTGCAGCAACAGTAAAAAGAAAAAGAAAAGAACACCCCGTTACAATTCAGTTTCAAAAATAGACAGGGCTTCGAGGATAGTATTTCCATTACTATTTTTAACAATAAACTTATTTTATTGGTATTCTTATCTGTCTAGAAGTGAAAGAATAAAATCTACATATAAGTCAAAATGAGTTTCATAGATAATTTAATTTATGAATAAACATGCTAGGGATTCGCATTACATACTAGATTAGTCCTTGAGTTTATACAGACACAACAAAAGTATAGAATTAGCAAAGCATTTGCATAGTATTTTCATCAAACTTTTTAGGAAACTTACAAAATAAATACTATTTTCATATCAATAATAAAACAAGTCAGAATTAGAATATTGATTGAAATTACCAAATTCTACGCGAGTCTCTTATTAATCAACATGCATATTTAATTTATTGAATGTGTCAAGTAAAGGACCATTATTCTTAATATTTGACAAAAATGTCTGAATTATTTAATCAATAAGTTAAAGATATATGAAAATTACAGAAATATACGATAAATGTATCAGATAATTTTATTTATGAATATATAATTCAATGAAGTCTTAGCATATTGCATATTATCGTTCATGTTTAAACCATGCCGATCATTCATATTTATTTAATGTAAAAATACTCTATGTTGGACTTTATATAGAAAGTGTATCCAAAACACCCGTGAATACTGTGGTTTAAAGCAAATAAATAATTTTATTTTGAAATTATGTAAATTTTATTTACTGTTATTTTAATCTTCCAATTTAACACATTTATAAGCATCAATTATTTACATAAGGCATGATATTACTTCTCAGCAAAGGCAAAATATAGCAAGTTTTAAAAATATTTACCATATTAATACTCGATGTGCTAAAATGATATGTTCGTTGTCATTCATACAAGAAATTTGTATTTATCAGATTTTGAATTATTTAATTACAAATTAAAGTGACACGATAAGAGATTCTATTGTAAATAGGGTAGGTTATAAAGTTTTTTTCTTTTTTGAAATAGCTATGAAAAATATAATACAGATTGTATTCCAATAAATGTTTATTTATAAGAGCAAAAGTATCCTGAAAAATCATTTCTTAAAAACAATATTATCCAAATGGCCGCCATCTCGCCGCTAGGGGTATGTTGTCACATGCGGCCCATAACAAATATTTTTGTAACGTTGAGGCGGGGGCGCTCTCGGGGGCTCCCGGGTGACTCCTCGCCCCCACGTGTTCGTCGGGATGGCCGTGCTAGGGCACAGGTCCGTTGTTTTATCGGGTCGTGATGTTGCTGGACGAATGGATGGGAATAGACGGGCGTCGAATAAAAAGACTCTCTTCTCTAAATAACTATTTATTCCACACGAGAGAGAGTTAGAGAGAGATCTGGCTGCAGGAGGGACGACCTTCCGCAGCCAAGGCTAACCGACGACTCTCCCCGACTCCCGCCTCCTACCGTCCTCTGTATGCAGGTGCAATATCTCCGTATGGCCACAAGAGATGGCGCTGTTAAAATAACACATTGCACCTGAAGAGAGACGGAAGATATAGCTGTTAATCTGGAGAATGTCATCTGCTCAGACTAACAGCGCTATTGCGTGGGGATGTTAAATCGCCCACGCTACACGGCCCAAAAGTGTGGTATTACTTGAATAATGACGCCACAGCAAATCAAATCAATCAATACACAAGGTGTTATATACGCCAATCAAGATTAACCTTTCCTTTACTATGGTGTATTTACTACACTGAGTCAAGTTGTAGTAAAGTTCTAATCATGGGAATGTTTACAACATTACTACATTGAATCTCGATGTACTATCTATATCGATATATATATATATATATATATAAAACTCAGTTTTACCAATTTTATCCAGACTAAAAACACCACGAACCATCCCAAAAAATTCGACAGTGCAACCAACCGTCAGACAAGCGACGGCGCAAAGTGGCCAATCATCGCGCTCTGGCAACACTGGACGGAGGATGGTCACCAGGAGCATAACAAAAACGACAACGGCGGCAGTCAATCCTTGAGAATGGACCCGACGAGTGGTCCGAAATATCGGATAAGGTAAAAAATTCGTTTTTTAATTTTTTACCAAAAACCTTAACGCGACCGAACACCCGGCTATTTATTAATATTTTAATAATTAAAATAATTTAAATATGACTCGCGTAAATCTGAAAAACTCTAATATATATATATATATATATATATATATATATATACTATCTAATTGATATATATTTTATCGATATGAAATATAGTAAATAAGGAGTTTTAGAATGACTTATGGGGTACTAAAAACGTAGAATCGTAAGGGAAAGGTTAAAGAAACATCACTCTTCAGAGTAATAAGGATGATGCTTATGAAACTAAAGGACGATGCTTGGTTATTTATTTATTTTAGCCCTTTATATTCAATATTTCTTAATCGAAACAAAGTTGTAATAAAAATAAACGAAAAATCACTGATGAACATCGAAATTTCCAAGTAAAGTGGGAATTGGAATATTTTTGCTGTAAAGGAAAATATAAAATAATCTGTTTGATATGTAATAATGCTATTAATGTACCAAAGTTTTATAACATTAAACCTCATTATGAACAAAATTAATCAAAATTTAATAATCACGAAAAATTAATGAGACAAGAAAAGTTGTAAGAGCTCAAGTTGTGATTGAAAAACCCCAAATTATGTTACCTTATCGGAATTGATAGCTGAACACTCCAAACCTGAAACTGAAGGTGATTTCATCCAGGAATACATAATTAAAGCTGAACCAATTCTTTATCCGGAAAATTTGAAGCATTTTAAAGCAATCGCTTTGTCTTGAAATACACAAACAGTACGAATTACTGATTTATCCGTCGATTTAAGTGATCAGATCAAAGCAAAAGGAAATAAGTCTCCAATCAGATCCAGCATAAACGATGCTCACCTTGGATCAGTTTTGAAAGTAATCACTGCTAACAGTATTGCCCCTGAAGATAGCAAAGAAGAGATGCCAAGTGTCAGGACGAAAACATTAAATTGTCCAAGGTTGAATGAGTTCAGAGGATCTCAAATTTAAATATGATTTTATTTTTTTTTTGCGGCCCACCACAACTTATTTATTTCAAAATTTGGCCCATGCCTTTGAGTTTGACGGCTCTGCTCTAAAGCATCCTCTGCAATATATCTTGAACTACAGCTATACTCTCGTTGGATAAATGCTAAGTTGCATCATCTTGTTGCATCCAAGATGGGTCAGCTTGCTCCGTCCAATTCTACAAACGAACTGCTGCAACTGTGACTGAAAAAAATCACGTAACATAGCTTTTTTTGGGCGATTTTCCGTGAAACGCATATACCGCACAAAAAAAGGTTTAAGTGTTTTGTGTTTCTTTTTAAATAATTACTATGCGCGTGTGGCATTTCAACGCATGCCGAGTACTCGCTAGTATTACATAAAACCAATTTAAATAATAAAACATTAATATCATATTGCATATATTTTTTAAAAAAGCTCTCTTTCTATATACTATAGTGAATTTAAAATCAAAAATTCTGCTAAAATCGTCTAATATTATAAAATATCAACCAAATATTCCCGAGGTTCAAATTTAGTTTTAAAATATTATATAAAAAAATCAAACACGCTGCCAGGTCGCAACAACATAAAAATCTGCATGGTTAATATAAAATATATGACCACTACTGAAATTTATAAACGGCTACTACCATCTGTTCAATTAATTCAATGGAAGCCAAGGTTATTTCTATCCAAACAGTTATCATAAGCAATTTTACAAATGGAAGTTAATAACGCATTAAATAAAAGCATTTTCTTCACTCAAAGATCATTTAAATGCAATAAGACTTTATAATGCACACTGAATGCATTTTTATCAACAAACCAAAGATTATTTAAATGCAATAAGACATCATAATTCACATTGAATGCATTTTTATCAACAAACCTGTTACGTAAAGAAATAATACATACAACAGACATCACCATATTGTAATGCCACCTTGTAGACCAAATTAAAAAATAATACATGTATTTGATTGCTTATCAATATTACATTTAAATTACTATTCCTGCGGCAGCAATAATTAATGTAAATTAACAACCAATTATTGGGATCCTCAAGTGACCAATTACTAACGTTCATTTAGCAAAATAAAAATTGTTAGATCGTACCTTTGTTCTTCTATAGGACTAAAGGAAAACCTAGAAAAATAACATTATAAAATATGATGAACTGTTTTAGGTTTTTATCACGAGGCTAGTCCCAGAAAGACCCACCTAACATAAAGATGACGGTTGTTGTTTAAATAAAAAAATACTATGGTTTAGTATTTGTTTGGTGGCAATTAAATACCAAACATTATCAGTGAATTTGTAAACATGGAAAAAATTGGTCATCTTTATGCGATACAATACTGTCTATTAAAGGTCTCAGTCCAACTAATATCAAAGCCGATCTAGATTCTACTCTCGGGGAGTCTGCTCCTTCGTTTACAACTGTAAGATGGGTGTGCAGAGTTTCAGCAGAGGCATCTTCATATATTATTTTAAAATATAGTTTCGAATATATTGCATTTATAATAGTAATATTTAACTTTTTAAAAAAATGGATTTCCAGGGGAGGAAGGGCAAATTAGATACTAGCCACGGGCGATACAAACCCTCGTTATGGCTCTGATAAAATAATACATGTATATTTTGTATTCAACACAAAAATATGAGTACTAAAAAAACAAAAACAAATACAAAAATCACATTTTACATAGTTTTTAATTTAAAGTTAACTTAGAGCACTGTAGAGATAAAACAATCTATGGAGGGATGTTTAAGTTTGACATTTTTTTATATTGGCCAATTAATAAATAACTAGCAAAGTTATATAATCTGAAACCCAAAAATTCGCTATATTTAGTAAAAAAAGGTATCTTATTTTTAAATGAAATTATTTATACTCTGTGCAGTATAGTGCATAATTTATGATCCGATTTTCTTTTGTGTAGAATTTACATTTAAATTAATATTCAGAAAGTAGCATAGAAGACTTGTCTCACCAACACCTTCCATATACGTATTTGAAAAATTATGACAATGATAAATATTATTAGTTGTTTATCGATTGTACGCTTCTATTAATAAAACAAAGACGTTTCTGTAACTCGATTCAAGAGTGATCACATAATTGCCAAACCACATATTCTCTTAAAAAGGATAGTAATACAAAAATTAATGACAATAATATAAAAGTATTTATTCTGGAGATCAAAACCTACAAGATTACGTATAAATTATTACAAAACATGAACGTAAAATGAAGGTAGTACATAAATATTGTGAAAATAAATGGTGAACAATATTGAGCATATTGCATATAACCATTAAATGTATAGCAAAAATAATATAAATACTAGTCTACTGTCTGTTTAATCAATATCACAATATACTTTGTGTGGCATTCAGTCTATAAGTGAATAGGAAAAAAAATTGGCTAAATTACAATTGTAACTATTCACTTTTTAGATATGGTAGTAAATCTCCAATGCTTTCCATATAAACATCGGGAATGAGCATTTTATCTTCAGCATTATCAGACTTTTGCCACTGCTCGAGCTCATATTTTTCTGTAACACCACTCAAAACTAATAAAGTTTTGAAACCGCACCGAGTTCCAAGTAATATGTCAGTATTTGCTCTGAAATAAAAAGTTTAACATGTAAACATCTGTGTATTAAAATCCGCCATTCATTTACAACGATAATAAATCAACAAGGTCGAATGTAACACAAACAAAATAGATACATTATATTACTGAATTTATATTATATGTTAACATTATATATATGCTATAATTACCTATCGCCTATCATCAAAGTCCGTTTAGGATCAACTCCAAAGTTTTTCCTTATCATTTCACAAATGTAATTCTCCGGTTTTCCAACAATCATAGCCTTTCTCTCGGAACAAGTTTCAACGGCGCGAACCATACTGCCGGTGCCGGGCACAACAATACCCTTCTTTGGAAAACGCTCATCGGTATTTGTACCGATAAATATACAATTGGGATCATTTAAATATGTAGCAGCTTTGAGCATTTTGGGATAGCTAAAATGCTCATCGAAACCCACAATCACAGCACCCACTTCAGGATCAGGAACAAATTCTTTTAGTACGAGCGACGCTATCGTTGTAATAACATCTGACTAAAATCAATCATCAATGTTAATAAACAATTCTAATCAATTCTAAAACAACAACTGATGCTGGTTGACTTACGCCGGTTCCAATGTGTCTGATTCCAACGTTGTCTAATTCTTCGGTGATCCCACCTGTACCGATTACATACACTTTTTTATCAAAACCAATACTTTTGAGATAATCTGCGGCCAAATGTGATGTTGTCAAAATATCATCCTATGATACAATCAATTGATATTAGTATCTTTTATATATCATTTTATCATAAATAAACTTAATATATTTTACCTTTTTGGCAATAAAACCGAGATCGTTGGCCTTTTTAACAAATTCATCCCTCTCTTTTGTAGAATTATTGGTTACAAAAAACACTCTTTTCCCCAATGTACGCAATGTATTAAATACATTGGAGGCATTTGTTATTTCAGTATTGTCAATCCAGAGAACTCCTAGAAATTAATTGGAAATTTCAGATATATTTCGAAATCTCTATTCATAGGTCAATCCCAGTGAATAGAATTAATTTAAAATAAATGTCGAATATTTTCAAAATATGTTGATACCCATTAGGCGGATGTGAAAAACTTTAATTAAGATAAAGGAGCGAGATCTGCTGTTCAAAGTCGTTTGACTAAATACAAACATTAAACAACTATTTTGATAAACAAATAAAATTATCTGAGCAAAGAATTTTTTATTATATTCTAGTAAATAGGTCAATTTTGTAAAAATTTTGTTGTACAAAACTATTATGTGAAAATAATATAAGACTATAGTAATTATAAAATAAAATTTGTTCCTCAGTGCACTCTATTTATTGTTTTTATAGTGCAATTTTAAAAATAAACAGTTCAATATAAATTATTAACCCTTTGCAGGGCATATTAAATTTAGACATAGGTGTTGTACTGGTCGGAATTAATTTCCATTGAAAGAGCACTAATTCATAACATGACAGACGACGGATAGCGACTGACTGGATTGGAGGGTCATTTAATATCAATCCTATTTCCTGGACACTATCGCAGGTTCACTGCCACCACGAGTCCGACCTCAGTTTTTAAGGGGGCTGCAGCAGATGACGGACTGCAGGGGCTACCCCTTCCCCATGGTACTCATATTGGTTCGTTCATTTGTAGTACCTAGCCACGGAGACGAGTCGCCGGTCGAACAGCCTAAAACCGTTCTCCCCTGTATGCCTAGGCTGTTGCGGATAGTGGTGAGCCTTTGACACAGTTTCCACCAACTACTGTAATCAGCTGTTTCATACACCCCTTTATGGATATGCAGCACAGGATGACCTGCACATCCAACTCATGTTAACTGGGCTACCCCAGCTGCGTTTAATGAGCAAACCGACGAGGCTAGGGTTTTGCACACCTTTACTTCACATCATTACCCCACCCAGTAATACATTACATGCAAGATTATGAAGGATAAACAAGATTTATTGATTCTTTAACATTAGATGTATGTTTCGACCAGTGGTTCTTACATTGGGGTCTGCGAAAATATAAAACAAACATTTATCTATACTTGAACAAGATATTTTCGTGGAATAATTTATAGAAAACATTGTAAAAGATCTATTTTGACCAATATTTGGCTGAGAAAATTTTTTTTGTTTGAAAAATTAAGTTATAAGGGTTGGGATGGGTTCTGCCAAAAAAATTTTGCTCAAGAGGGGGTCCACAGACTACATAAGTTTAAGAACCGCTGGTGTAGACAATAATGTGTTTCAATAACATGTTTTTATTTAAAAATTATATTTTCCATTGTGTAGTATCTTTGAAAGCAGTCTCCAATATGCAGTCCTGGTTTTCGAATACACTTCTTTCGGTGACTTTCTTATTGTCATTTTGGAATATCTTAACAAGCGAGAATGCTTAATTACAGTTAAACGTAACTCTGTGAAGTATCTCCGAAGCTTGTCGATTTCTTCATTCTCAAAAGACGACTGATTCGCCACGGTGTTTTGCACGGCGAGTATGGAACGACCAAATTTTTTTATATTGAGTTTCGTTATCTCTGATTTGTCGGGGCAATGTTTTAGTTCATGATAAGTTCGCTTATACATTTAAGAACATTCAGAGAAGTTATAAACTGATACATGAATGAAAAGTGTTAAGACTCGTACGATTGCTTGCTATGGTGGTTGAGAACAGACATACAACCGGAACGGTAAAAAAGCTTTGGTGGCTGAGAGTTGACAAACGACCGCAAAGGGTTAATGAATAATGATATTTTATAAAATATTTAAAAACCAGCTTTTAAATCATTTGAAACACATTTAATACATATACATTTATTAATTTCATTATTAATTATACAAAATACTATTGGGCAATAATAGTGGTAGAACAGTATTTAAAAAAATGTTATTAAAACAGAAATGATACAAAAACACATCCACAATATTTCATTATTTAAATCATATTCCCTATTATTCATTAATAAAACAAAATGCAATTACTTAAACGTATGTAAGTCGTTTTGCCAATTTCTCCTTGTGTATAAGAAGTTCTCTTAAAATAAATAGTCTGTCTGTTCGAACTGCAATAACTAGCATCGATGATGGTTTTTTCCAAAGTATAAAATAACTGAAGATGCTCCTTAGTGTACTAATAATTTTAAATAAAATCATATATTTACAAAATATATCAAAATCCACATTTTATGAGTTTCAGGCGAGTCTTGATGAAATAATTGTATTCCATCATGCAAAAAACTCAAAAACGTTTACTCCAATGCAATAGAATTCTTAGCATAGTTGGGGCTCTAAATATTGGAGGATAGGAGATTGCACACTGAAGTTTAAAATAATAAATGGTTTGCTCTTTTTTTCAATTTTTGACATATATTCTATTAAGTATTATTGGAAAAGCATGTAAATAAATGTAACCAATGATCTATTGTTATTGAAATTTTATTTTTTACTTTATGTAAAAAATTCAATTGGTTTTTTTTATTAAAAAAATTCTTACTATTTTCCCTAAAGCATTTTTCATCGAAGTGGAAGCTATTTAAAATAAATTCTAATAAGAAAACTCTTACAGTATACAAAATCCATATGTCATAGACATATCTGAAAGATTATTGAGATTATATAAGATTTGATCTGATCATTTCAATGATATTGTGAAAAAAAGAAGGAAATCAACGTGACCATAGTCCGATGTTCTGCGAGTATAAACTCTATTTGAATTTTAAGTTAGTATTGACATGTCCTGTTGACCTTCTCGATGACCTTATGATAGGTGAGAGGGGTTGAGGGGTTGTGGGGAGTGGGAGAGTTGTTACCGTCGCAATCGGTGAGGACGGTGTCTACATCGCTAAGAAAAGCAGCCACCTCTTCGGGCGTATAGGCAGCGCTGGCCGGTCCGCTTCTGGCGCTGTACATGCTCTGCAATGAGACCAACACACGTTATGAGCCCACTGACACACCACCGACACTGACAGAGACAGGACACCGAGCAAGCGAGATCAAACCGCGAGGCGTCGCCCCCACGCCACCGCCGAACCCGCCAAATTCACCGCCCCCAACATTTCGCCCTAATACATATAGCACAACGTCATTGCCCTTTTCGCCACCCACGTTCACACGTCACACTATTTTTTCGTTTTTATATAATATATTTTCAAAATTATAATAATTAAAACCTCTAAAGTATATGATTATGCGCAGAAAATTATTTATTAAAATCGAGATAATTCGATTTTCAGTTTTAAAATATTAATTAAGAAATAATTTTGGCGCTGATGAACCCTTTTATAGTTTAAATTTCATATAAGATTCTTTTTCACCAAAAATTTATTTTCCATGAAATTAAAATTACTTTTCTATTTTTATGATACAAATCAAAGTTTTAGATTAAACACTAAAATATATATATATGGACAATGGCCGGAATTAAACATATTAAATATGATAGGAAAATTCGTTCATAGATCAAAGCAATACATACGTCTTTTTTAAATTTCCAACAAAAAACATTGTTTAAACGATTTTTTTCGAATAATGGTTAATTTCATCATTCAGATGCTAAGCAAATCCAGCATTTATATATAAAATAAATATGAAAATTATCAATTGGCATATATTTTTTTAATAATAGTTTCAATACGTTATCAACAAACGTTTTTGTTCAGAGAACAAATACTTAAAGCAAACAATCATTTAAAAATTGATAATTCATATTTACCGAGCCCATCATATTTTAAAATTAAACAAGAATAAAACGATAAAAAAAACACTAGATAAGTTAAAGTAATAAAATAAAATTGATTCATGAAAACAGTCACTTTTATTTAGCTTGTGATTATTATTTATCAAATCAACTACAGTAGAACCTCGACTATCCGGACTAATTGAGGATGAAAGTAGTCCGGATAATGAAAAATCCGGAAAATCAAAAATAATCACAATTTACAGGGAAAGTATGATTAATTTTTACTTATCTAGATTTACCTACACATACACATATAATAAATTATTTTTTATTAAAAAATCAATGATTGATTTTGACGTTAAGCTAGCTCTTTTAGAAGCTGCCAAATCGTAAATACTCTTAAGATATACAAATTGTCCTGAATTAAATTCTTCTTGGTTCTCAAGCCATTTCATAGCGATATCTAAACACTGAAAAGCTTCAGAATGTGTAGGACCAATATATCCTTCCTCGCAAATCTCTTCTTCGTCTTCTCGATCTTGTTGTTCTGAGGCAGATATTTCTTCAATTATTTCCTCATTATTCAAAACTGGAATCCAGGATCGTTTACATCGCAATTTTACCACTCGGTTACATCTGCTACATCATATAGAAATTTGTGCTATTGCTTCTGCAATATCTCCTATATCAGGTTCTAGCGCATTAATAGAACTTGATAATTTTGTGCTGAAAAATATTGCTTTTTCACACAGTAAAGACAGTGGTGTAGTGAAGCGGGGGCGCGTAGGGTCGGCACTAGGTAGGGGAGGGGGTATTAAAATATTACAATTAATCAGCACTCCCAGACTTTTTTATTTAGCACTCACATTGAGTAAAGGACCAGATATCGGCTGTTCAGTGGATCGTTGATAGTTCATAAACCACATAAAAATACAATCTTCAACTTCTGTATTTCCTGATTTTTTCATAACTTTCCGCTCCGAGCTTCCATCTTCTGATATTAAAGAATTAGTAAACTTCGTAATATTTTCTGAAGCGTATTGAAGACTAGTGACCTAATTTTTTTGTACACAGAATGCATGATATTTTACACCCAATATTCATCAAATCGGTCAAACAAACGGTGATGGGTTTTCCCCATTAGTCGACGATAACGTAGATAAGGCAAACCTACTAGCCAAAACTTTTGCGACTAATCACCGGGATTTCCAGTAACACAACTTTGTACAAGCAATAACAGCACAAAGCAGACACAAATCATTAAACAATTCTTCAAAAATAATCCTAAATCCTTAAAAAATACTAAAATAATCACTGTTAGAAACTATTAAGAAAAAAATTAATAACAAAAAATTCAGTGTTCAACGAAATTGATAATACAATCATCAAAAACTACCCACGAAAGTTTTCAATGCTTGCCTGCAAATCGGTTATTATCCCACTTCATAGACATTTGCAAAGGTAATTCCGATTCCAAAATCAGTCAAAAAAAAATTATCCATCCCGAAAGCTATAGATCAATCAGTCTATGGTCCGCACTTAATAAATTCTATATTTATAACTTAAAACTAAGACTTCAGTATATGAATGGCTAGACTTAAGTATGTATTAATATATTCATGTAAAATTATTTGTATACACTTGATGTTATGGGAACAAATGCACCATACAAAGAACAAAAAAAATATTTAGCAGTCCATCACATATGTGAGCAAATGTGGACACAATTTTCCACGTGCAAATCAGCAAATTGTATTTTTTTGAACAATCTGGATAATCGAAAGTCCAGATAATCGAGGTTCTACTGTGTGTAGTAATGACTATCGACTGAATGAGGGTGGAAAAATAAAACAATACATCCATATATAGAATAAATTTATTTCAGAAATATAAAAAATATGCCGATAATGCAAGCATAATATTTTATTATAACAATTTTAAAAGTTTTAGGCAGGGCATCGTGATTAAATCACACCGTTCAACATAATATGCGTAATTTTTTATAAATACAGATATTAATAAAGGAGAAATATCAAGTGTTTATGGAACACATATAACGGTAAACTAAACTTGCAGAGAAAATACCATCCATAAGAATTGTTCATAATGAATAGTTATAAATCCATCTTGATTGTGATCGTGCTGACGGAAAGATTGGGTCAACGCCTGTAATAATAATTACGCTTGTGTACTAATTAAAAATTTGGGCACATTTATGGACAAACAGAGAACATTTATGATCGAGTGCTGTATCAATTCTGATCTTAAATATGCATATTCGCCGTATTTTTATTTTTTTGTTCGGAAAATATGTCTCGTTACATTTTCAAACTAAAAACCATTCCCAAAAATTGTTCATAATGAATAGAGATGACACCATCTTGATTTGTATCGAACTGTCTGAAAGATGCTGTTAGGGTCTGGAATATTAAAAAATATAAACACAATTTTGTTATGCAATAAAATAGATCATGCTGAAATAACTTTCTGAATATTATAAATTGGAAAAATTTGGGGAATAACTTCAGCTTGAAGTAGTTTCATTTACTTATACTATGTATTACAACTACTCTAAAAAAAAATTGAAAACCATGCACTCCATCTAAATATTTCCAAAGGTCATAATTATTATAAAAACAATGTTAATTCATTGATTGTTGATAATACATAGGCACAGATTTTTTTCTCTTTAGATTAATACATTTATTTCATCTCTTATAGAAAATTACATATGCATACACCTAAAAAATCAAATGCCTAAGTATCTCGACGTAATAACTTTTGATATGATATATTAAATAAAAAATCTATTGAAATTAAAAAAGCGAAGCATTCAAGCACTAAGATGTATTATCTATTTGATACATTAGAACCATCCATTACTTAAGCAAATTTAATAATTTAGGAAATATTTGTGCACATTATTTTTTTATTTTGCTCAACAAATGTTAGGGAATTAAATTTAAAAATATATATTTTGGATGTAGTGTCAATACTAACAACATATTAGTATTGACACTACATCCATATTGTGTGATCTGTTTATGCTAAAATTATATTAAAACGTTATTATCCATATTTATCATGTGAAAAAGAAAGTAAGGACTGTTAACTCTGCAGTATTTAAAAAAAATCCACCAGATTCCTAACTGTTTGTGACATTTAAAATATATATACATATATCATATTTTGTAATCATTACTATAGTTTCGTTTGTTCGTCCGTTTAGTTATAATTTGAGGTCCTATTGATTTTTGTCAAACAGAAAAATGTGCATTTGGACTATAATCATCATTATTGGTGATTTCTTTCAATCGGAGAAGATGTATTTGATTGAAAAAATGAAGGCAGAAAAATTATATATTAGAGGTATTGAAAAGTATTTGCATATTTTGAGATTTTATGTTTGAGCTCAGGTTGTGTCTGAACAAAGTGACAGAAACAAGCAAGATTATTTTATTTATAAAACTATTGTTAAAATTTTTTGTGCAACAGATTTTTTCTATTGTTAACCCCTAAAGGAGTACTATCCCAGAGCCTGGGACCCTCCCCCCCTCCTCTATTCAGAAAGAGCACTCTTGTACATTGAGCTCGGAGACAGACAGAGACAGTACATAGCGCAGTTCGGGAGACAGAACAAGAGGTTAAGCAAAATTAATTCTGAATAAAATACAGCATCCTCATTCACCAGACTTTGCCCTGACAAATTTCCACCTTTTCAGGTTTGTGGAGCATAACCTGAGAGAAAAACGATTCAAAAATACAGCTGAAGTGGAAATGCATTTAAAATCATTTTCATCTTGTAAGTCCAAAAGTTTTTACAAAAATGGAATTGAAGGACTGCCGAAGCGATAGAAAAATGTGTTGAAAAATGAAGATAATTATACTTCATAATGTTGTATATAAAAATGTTGTTTTTAATAAATTCGAACTTTTCATACTAAATATGCACATATTTTTCAATACCCCTAATATATTTTTGATTACTAAAAAAATTACTTTCACATGAAAATAAATTTAATAATCATTCAATTAAGGGAAGATATTATTGATTAATGATTGCATGGTATAAAAAATAAAGATAAACCCATGTGGCTGTAGCTGCAAACATTTGGTAATATAGATCAAGTATTTGCAGACAATCACAGCCACTAATGACGCAAACGGGTTAAAAAACCATCACATTAAAAGACATAAATAAGCTTTTGCATTGAAATTGAAATAGCAATTGCTTAAAAAAATGACCAGCACCAGTGTATATAAATTTAAAACTACAAAGCATTAAAGGTTAGCGACTGTGTTGATAAGAGCTGTTGATATAGAAGTACAGTAAAGGATTTTAATGGCAATAAAACTTAATTCTTAATACAATAAAACTCAATTCAAAGATATCGAACATAACATACTTGACGAAGGCTGACATAGTTAATAAGTGAAATTAATTAGATTACAAATCCAGAAGATCGAAAACAGAGAGATCATATTTACGTTGAATGAAGTACATATTTAAAACACTAAGCCTCCTTCATAAGTTCTTCTTTTTTTCTGGAATATATGATTTGAATTCAAATTCCTTTCCATAAATTTTATTTTATGTTTTAATTTACTATAACTAAGCAATACATTGACCAAACACAATTTTATGAAAAACAATTGTTATCATGAAAAAAAACATACAATTGTATTTATTTTACATAGTCATAATTTTTTATGGTCTCACAGTATTGCGGTTTTTTCATTAAATGAGTCATAAGGTTTCATAAGGTCTGTCTGCAAGAGTGAGGTCAATAGAGGTGATTGCAGAAATACATACAAACCTGAATAACAAAAAAAGCCAGAACCACAGTCTAAAGTAGAAAATTTCATGATACTCATATTTACCTTTTTACTCTCGAATAATTTAGCCTTGTGTAAAGTAACAATTAAAATACTATCAAAAACTATGTAATTTTTTTTTTGTTCGTATAATCTAGTATAATGTTCAACTTCTCATACATATTTGTAACAGACCTAACATAATGCTCATTATCCTAATAAATATAAAACAATATGGTATGCTTTAATACACTTGAATATTGGGTTTTATCAAATATCTACACTACATATTTAGAAGAGAAAAACGTGTTAGATATTTTAGCAAATCTGATAAAGCAAAAATATATCTATCGACAGTCAAAAACAACGTGGATGAAAAATTTAAGGGAATGGTTTAAAATAAATATATTATTTCAGTGCATTTTAAATTATAACTCAAATGCAAAATATTACTTATCAATCCAATTACTATGATCATGTCACTTACACAGCAGGTTCCATTTATGAATAAAAATATATAAAAACCATTCAACAAGTAAAAATTAATATTGATACTTTGATCAAAAAAAAACACATTAAGGCAATTTTAACCATTTCTCCCCATATGCAATACTTCATTACAACCCCAAATAAATAAATACCTTTTTAATTTATCGTATATTACATATTCTATTAAATGCTAATGAATCTATTTTTTTGTTTTAGCGCTTTAAAAAAAGATTCAATAGAACTACATATATTTTAATTGGACAAATATCAATATGAAATCTACGAAATATTCATAAGCACTGAATATTGCAAGAAGTATAAAACATATATAGAAGTAGTGGTATAGATTTTTTTCCAGCAATTATAGTAAACTTTTAAAATATTATTCATGCATTATATGTTTAATATCTGATAAAATTAGCTTGTTTGTATTCAACCAGTTCTATCTCCATGCTAAATATTTATCTAATTTAACTGGCAGTCAAAGACTCATCTCACACATACATATGTGCATAATTAAATCAAGCTTAAAAAAATATTTTAACTGTTGATTCTGCTTAATTTTCTAGAAAAAGCATCATTTCGTGAAAATCAAGATTTCTAATTTTCCTTTGGATTTTTTCAAAGATTTAAAATTCAACTTTGGGTTCAAATTTTGCGTTCAAAAGATGCTATTTGGACCCGAGAAAAAATCCCAAGAATTCAACTGTCCAATGATGCTGTTTCTTGGATTGCACAAAAGCCTTCAACTGTGTAAGATGGGATATTTTGTGGAATGTGCTTATGGAAATGGGAGTCCTCAGTCACCTGATAAAAATTATCAAAGCACTTTATACTAACAGATCGTCACAAATAAAAATTGACAATACCCTATCAAAGTGCTTCAAGACAGGGTTGCATTCTGTCTCCGCTGCGTTTTAATATATATGGGGAATATATAATGAAACGTGCACTAGATGGCTAGGAAGGAGGGATCTCCATAGGAGGGGAAAAATTAGTAACTTGTCATGTACTGCATCATGACGAAGTATAAGAATAAGATTAAAACCAAAATAGATAGAACAGGAACTTCAAAAACTACCCTAAATTGGGGTAAAATCGACACGGTGCATGAGTTCATTTACCTTGGGTCGCAAATATGTGAAGAGTCCAAACGCTTATATTCTCTGTGTTTTTATACAGAGTGGAAACATGGACGGAGAAGAGACATCAGGGAAGAGAGGAAGAGGATGGTTACCACGAAGATGGAGCAACCAAGTGAAGGAGGCAACTGACTCAACCCTCACTGTAGCCCTGTGGACAGCGGAAGACAGGGATGGCTAGAAGGACGTGGTTCGAAAACAGACAAAATTTACATAGCCATAGTCACGATTCTCAGTCATGAGGAAACAAAAAGAAAGAAGGTGCCATAGTACATTGAAAAGTAAGATAAATATAAAGAAAGGCTTTGGTAAAGTTAAGATTTGTAAGTCGTTATAGAAATATAGTCGACCTTCCTATAGTTACGGGGCGTTAAAAATCGTGTGAGTCGATTAAGTTGATGATAAATGCTTCGACGGCTATAAAAGTACGGTCTTATTTCTCGAATGTTATGACCAAAAGGAGGGACCGCCGCTAAAAAGCAGCGATTATATGAGGAAAAAGTCAGTATAAAAATGTTGATTATAGCAGGGTCGACTGTACATAGCAGTGGGACGCTAGATTAGTAAAGGGAGACAAATTCTCGACATTATATTTTATTTTAAACATAAATTGATGCATAGTAGCTTATAATGCGGTTGTCAGGGCTCCCGCAGAAGAACACCCGTCACATGCAACTGGTTGACATGGCACGGTGTTAAAATAAAGTGGATTGAATCATTAAATGGATTTTTGCACCACCACCAGAGCATCCTCTACCTCTCTGCGTGGACCTCTTCTACAACCTGATATAGAACAAATCCACTAGCGCTCACCCATCCTGAAGCGTTAGCAGAGCCAAAGGGGCAACCTCGTGGACCCACCTCCATCAATTATTAGGGTTTGCTTTTAACAACCAAGTGTCAAACTGCCGTAAGCATAAATGCCTGTGGTATATGCTGATATACATAGATAACATCTAAATAGCTTACATGATGATAACCTTATGTTGGAACACTAATTGCAAACTATTCTATACATTGTCATACTTGAGAACAACGAGATACTGGGACAATCTGTCATTACAAATATCATACATTTCATAAAAGTTACATTTTTATAAGCATATTAATGAATCAGTTTCATAATAATTTATCAAACTGTATCAGGGCAATTTATCCTTCATGCTATTTTCCGTGATACAGGAAAATCAAGATGAGGTTTATCCTGGATATGGGATCTGGATAATAATAATAAACATTGTTTATTTTATCAATGAAAACATACAATCAAATTTAGAATATAGAAGTCCATCGGGTTTAATGAAGTTTAATTAAATATTACTTATCATTAAGATTAAAAATACTAGGTCTAGTAGTGTATAATGCATTTTTCTTTGGATACGTATCGGGTTAAAGATATGCAAAATGTTTAATCAAATGGTGCTTTGCTACAAAACTATAACCAGAAATGCAAAGAACTATCAAGCATTCGACTATATTAAAATAGTTGAAACATCCCCAAATTCAAACATTTGAAATAAAATATGATACTCACATATAAAATAATACAGCATTGAATAAAATCATCAAAGAGGATGGTTCCTCTGCCAAACCGGTCAAATTTTCTCACTAGCAAGCCCACTATATTGTCTGAAAGCCGATATCCAAATGCAATAAGTGCATTTTTTAATTCGTCTCGATCGATATTTCCTGAATTGTCTCTGTCAAAAGAACGGAAACAATTTTGCCAATCTGTAACATACTTCCATAATGCACCAAAATCTTCGAAACTAACAGTGCCCGTATTTTGCTTATCAAACATTCCTGTAATGAATACAGATAAAATAAGAAATGTCATTACAATAGATACGTAACTAATTTATATAGCCTTATCTACTAATCATCACTATAAGTTTACATAATAATTAATGGTCGTTCAGAAGCATCATATATTTACTCGTAACTTTGATTTACAAAATATAAAAAATGTATATACCTATCATAAGGCGTACTGTTTCTGGATTGAAAGGATTCCATGTTCCATTAGAAAGAGCCGTTTGTAATTCATCAGCGGAAATGTGCCCACTTCTATCTTTGTCGACCCTTGAAGAGTAAAAACATAATAAAAATACTTACAAATGTAAACAGAAAATTAAATGAATCATAGTTTCATATACTAAATGATAAATCATGAAGCAACACACAGTCATTCTATACCATACATTTTCCTCCTCGTAGACTGATATTGAAAGCAGCATGACTTCCATGACCTTAATTTTGAGCACTCACCAATGGGTCAGCTGGATTAGCATATTGATTGGCATTTTCACAACCATATTACTCAATTATTTTATATGGTAATACAAAAAATATATAATAAGAACAAATTTATTGTTCATAACAGAAACACTAAATGATAAATTATATGTAATGATAAGGTTATGTACAAATCGTAGTTTTATATCAATATATTGTTTAATATAAATTAGTTATTATAGTAAAAGCACCAAATTTTCATGGACAAAAAATGTACACGTCTTTCTCATTATGATCATATCTCATGTTTTTTTAAAAGCAACACTGGAGTGATGCAATACATTCATATTTCAATATGACAAGCTTGTAAATCAATAAATCAACATGATACGAGATTCAAATACTACCATACACACCTGAAGAATGGAAGTCAACAATGTTATGACAATATTTTGTCATCTAAACAGTTAATTAAATTTTATTAATTTTATGTATAAATGTCACATACAATAAGGATAACCACTTTACAAACGTTTCACAAGTAATTCTACCCGCGTGCTTGACTGTTGGTATTCAACGGGACAGGTAGTTCTACCTGTTTCACAGACTACAATAGAAAGAAGTAGTTCTACTTGGCATTTTTTGTATAGTTATTGTACATCTTTTTTTTACAAATATAAATATATAAAGTATATGTTTGGTTGTTTTAATGTATTACAATTCTGCAGACAATGTCGAGTGTGGGTTTTACAACATTCCCCTTCACAGAGGTGGATGTTTCAATAAATATTTAATAACCTTATCTCGGTATTGGGATCATATTCACTTGTGTGTTTTTGTAAATAAATAAAACATCATAAATGTTCTATAATTTATACACATCTATAAAGTTTTTGCTCACTACGTGTACCAATCGCCCGTAAACATTATCCACCTAAGATGTGTTAATAATACAATTTTGAACGAATATTATTGTAAATTCTTTATGGCTCAAGACATGAGTGCATGGAACGTTTAAATTATTTTTTTCCATGAAAAGCATTCATGTTTAATATAGAATTGTATTGAAAATGTGTATGATAGCAAACTTATATGTATTTTTAAGCAAAATATTATGAAATTAAAGTTTAAATCAAAATTGTACTTGCTCGATTCTATTTAAAGTACTTAAGCTGTAAGGAAACAATACATCAAGTTACCTTGTGACGAATCAAAAGACACAAATATTACTCATGATTTCAGAAAAAACATGTTATGCTTGTTTTATCAGATAAACAAATATTTGTCATTCTTTTAATATGGAAGTATGGATAGTTTAAAGTTCATTTGCAGATTCATAAATAGTGATATTTCTAACTCTAATATTCAATTAGACGTAGATTAATGACACACGAATTGTACACTATGATTAGTTTCAAAAGAGAAAAGGATTATTTTCTGCGACCAATATGTATGATTAAATAATGCAATTACTTTTGAAAAATATCCCACAGAAACTCTCGACTCGGCATAGGAGACGCGAACTGTGCCATTTCGACAAACTATACACGAAACCGTGGAAATTCGGTAGGTGTGCCTGCCTAGTGCGCAAGCTTTTTCCAACAAGGTAATCTTAACATCGGCATCAACGGCCATAACTTGCGAACTAATTATGAACGTCATGACATTTTGTCGTTTATGTAATTTTTTGTTTTTAATTAAGTTGGAAACGGGTAACCGATCGCGTTCTATTGATATTTTTTAGAGAGATTAAAATTATACTTCTTTCCAATATTTATTTTAATTTATCTCTCAAAAGAAAAAAATATACAGAACGTGTTAAGTTACCCATTTTTTCTAAAGTAATTGCATTATATATTTATTAATATTTGACACAAAAAAACAATTACGAACTTGTCTAACAATTTTTATTTTTATTTTTATTTTACAATACTTTTTTGTTTACCCCATCACAAATAAATTACTTTCTAATTGTCCAAATAGCTTCAAATGCTTTAGGTGACAGAGTTATTCCATTTATAGGCTCAGTAGAAAATTCAGAAATTTTCAATGGATTTATCATCAGATCAAAGTTTTGAAATAAAATGACACTGAAAAGAAATATATTTGCTTTGGCAAGATTTTCACCTATGCATTTTCTTCTACCTGCCACAAAAATACATACAATCATTGATTGATATTTGCAAAATAAAAATGTATTCTCAAAATATATATAGTACCGTATCCAAAGGTTCCGAGCTGATCATCGCATTGTTTCTTAACATTTCCATACTCGTCCAAAAACCTTTCTGGTGAAAATAAAAAAGAATCATTCCAATTTTCATCTCTATATATACTATGCATTGACATCAGTATTGTTGTATCCTACAAAAATAAAAATAAAAATGATAGACGTTGAAGTATGACAAATATAATAATGTAAATATACTTTCGGAATGGTGTATCCGGCTAAATGTGCAGAACGAGTAGCTCGGTGTGGAACACCCATTGGTGCTATACTGGCCATTCTCTGCACTTCAAGTATTACAGCAGAAGTATATGGCATTCTGAAATGTTCGTAAGCACAATAAAATGTTTATTTAATTGATTACTGTAAATTGCTTTTATTTCATAATATATTAATGTCTCACTTGTATTTGTCTGCAAGGCAAGGTTTACGGTCTCTTCCAATAATTTCGTCTATTTCTTTCTGAACTTTCTTTTGAATGGTTTGATATTTTGCCATATAAACCATAATAAACCCAATGGTATTACTTGTTGTATCAGAACCTGCCTGTAGCAAATCCAAGCAAAGTACAAGCAATTGATTTTCTACAAAATATATTTATAATTGCATTTTTGTAAATTTAACATGTTTTATTTCATTTATAAATAAAATGTATCATTTGTATAATTTAATGAAAGCAATATAAATGGTATTACCATTAAATGTTGAATTTTCATTTTGATCTTCTTCCATTTTATGCAAAAATGTATCAATCAAATCTCTGTCTATATCAGGCTTTATCGTAGCTTTATGTTCCTCTAGTGTTTCCTAATAAATTAATATTGTTTTAGTTCAATTTAAATTGAAATAGAATTATACTATTCATAGATATGTAAATTTATATATTACAATCAAAAATGAATAAGCTTTGTTTAGATCGGCAGACAATGAATCATATCCTGAAGCAAACGGAGCCAACAAATGCAAAATAGGTAATTGTTGTAAAATACCTCCAGATGCATCTATTAGTCTAAAGCTATTATGAACTGATTTACAGACGTTCTTTAATTTTTCATCATTCCGCTCATATCTATTGAAAGTAAATGTTATTAAAATCAAGAAATTTCCAAATTGATGATCTGTATTTTTTTAATAATATTTAATAACTTGTACCACCTTTTACCAGCAATCATTGCCCATAATATATTTAAAACTGGGACATCAAAGATCTGTTCCATGTTGATCGGTTTTCCAGATAAACTTTTAAACCATTTGACAAAATCTGTAACTTCTTCAATTATTAAATCTTCCATAATGCCCTTTCCATATCCAAGTTTTTTCAAATGCTGTATTGAAAATCGTCGATGTTCTGCCCAAATTGGCCCATCAATAAAGACCACACCTAATCATAAAAATTAGCATTCATGTTAATTGAACTGGAGAAAAATAACAACAAAATAGTTAATTATTTATAAAATAACCAAGGCGTCCACCACGAGCTCTCATTCGCCACATAAAGCCATCTGGTCTACCGTCCAGGTCATCACGTAGAGACACTTCTTTTATTAGATTTTTTCCTGAGACTATAACAACTTTATGTCTTCCCAATTTAAGTCCAACAATTGAGCCATAATCTTTTACTAAATTGTCCCAAACCTTGTGATGGTATCCCGTGGATGAAAGCATCTTTGCTACCAATGGGATATTTCCAACAATTGGCCACCATTTTGGACCTGAATAAAATAAAATATGTATATATTAAAAATGGGTTTTCAAATATAAAAAAAATATAATAATAATATCACCTGGAGGGAAATCTGGAGGGCGTTGTGAATCCTTCCACAGCAAAAATGATATAAAAACTATGATAACTGAAAACAGTTCTAAGATCATGTTATATGGTGATGGACTTATGTTATATTACTGAAAGCACAATTTTTTAAAACCACTTAAATAGCAAACCTAAACAAAACGATTTGAGTGTATTCGTGCATATAATACACAATATGTAGGAATAAATTCAAAACTCATGTGCCGTCAATCTATTTAACAAATAAAAATATTATTATATCAAGTAATTTGACTCATATTAAATGATAGGGAAACATTATTAAGATATTAATAATATTCAAATTTCCTAGAGAATTTTAAATAAAAGTGGTTTCAATTAGAACTGCCAACCATACTCTTAAAAAGTGCTAGTACTCTTCAAGTAATAAAGCAGTGAGCTCTCACATTTTTAAATTGAAATAATCATCCAAAAATACTTATAAATATAGTTAACCTTATTGGACCGAAAATCGTGAGACAGAGACGGGTGTCTTGTGTCTCATCATACACTCATGCATCGATGGCAAAGTCATACCGTAAAGGTACCCCTACACGTCTAAACATTTTCAATATATCTTTTTAATAGAAACTCGTAAATGTTCATACTTAATCTTATTATTCAACAAAAAATTGTATTTTAACCCGTCATAAAATTTAGGTATAATTAACTAAAATCGCTTTCGTCGGATAAACTATTAAGCTCTTTCAACAAAGATATGACGAGTTTTGTTCGTGTTGTCTTAAGAGCAGGTGTTTGTTTTGATAATTAAGATGCTCACATCATTCTTATCGTTGACCAATTTTATTATTCCCCCTTAAGGCCCGATCCACACTACGGTGCCGGTAACGGTTCGATCTCGCTCTCGGTCTCGGTCCGGTCAAATATTCTCATACAAAAAACGGGATTGGAAAAATCCGATAGTGTGAATACTCTGATTGTTTCTTGTGTAAGAATATTTGATCGGAGCGAGATCGAACCGTCAATGGCACCATAGTGTGGATCGGGCCTAACTGTTCTGGAGTGGCGTCATTAGCCGAGTATCCCCACTCCTTTGCAAAATGTACTCCTTCAGAAGTAAACTGGTAAACTTGCACAGTAACCCTGTCCTTTTATATTCGCAACACATTAATACACAAAAATAGCTGAACAACAGAAAGCAAATGCCGTCAAAGTTGATTATTAAGAAATATTCCTAAGAAATGAACGAATATTGTGTGCTATCAACAGTGTTAAGGTTAATTTATTGAGCGTAGATCATTGTCAAGCTTGTTTCACGCTATGGCGGAGCTGATAGAAAATTGGCTTTACAATTAGAGCGTAACATGTCTGCTCTCCGATTCGAAAGAGTTAAGTTAAAAATACCAGAATATCAGAAAAATAAATATTTTAAATAGGTAAAACAAATAGAAAAACTAACAAACATATTGTTTCCTCTAAAGATGAAAAATAGTTCTTGCACAAAAATTATACATAAGTTTAAAAAATATTTTTTAAGTACAAGGATAACATTTACTTGTCTAGTTGAGTAACTAATTACAAAGTGATATCTAAAAATTTTGATAATTGAAAGTTATCATAAATTACATGGAACTAACTATTAAAACATTTATTCAAATTGTAAAGTTGTAAATCCCTGACATATGAATAAGATGAATTTGAACAATGCAATCTAAAATAGATCCTGCAAAGGTGAACTTTGACAAAATATTTAACTTTTGACTTTTAATCCTGATGATTTCAAAGATAAGACACTGTTCATAGCTTAAGCTGAAAATAGTTTCAATGACAAACGTTTTAAATCAAGATTAAAATAAATATTTTTAGTTTTATAATACTCATTTTAATAATTCAAATAATCTAATATGCATTGCAATAAAGTTTAATATGCAAACTAAATCTTAAATCTTCATGAGCTGGATGGGTATAAATACCTATGCACTCTACTGGTGGTTTTATACGGGATTGGTACGCGTTTCAGAGACTTCATTTTACAGCATGACTTCTTCACAAAAAAATTCAAATAAAGAATCTTCCTCATCAAAAATATAACTTCTTTATTTGAACTTATTTTCATGAATTAAAATGGATATTAGCAATTAAAAAATCTATAACTAAAGTCGATCCGCAGTAATCCGCATTTTGTGAGGCAGGGTTGGATTATCCAATTTGTCAGACTATTACTACCCTCGAATCCTTGTAGTTGGAAACTTTTTAAAAAGGAGTACTTCATAGGAGTAGTCCAAAAAATTATGAAAATGGTGAGATATACATGGATAACATAAGGTTTCGTATTATAAAATAGTCATAAACACAATGTCCATAGTAATTATAAAGAATAAAAACCTGTTAACATCATCAAACTTATTCCATGATGATTTTTTAAAGATTCCAACCATCCCTTGCTTTTTTTTTGCTATCCATTGCTACATATGTACTATACTTGTATTGGCTTGTCAGATTACAGGGGTCGCCGAATTAGACTGGAGTCTGGATTACTGCAGGTCGACTGTAATATAATAAAAAAGTATTTAACAATAAAAGTTACAAAAAAACGGATAAATATTCTTTCTTCTGTTCTATTTCACTTATCGCCATCATTTACATGTTACAACGGACTTGTTTAACGCTATCTTATTTAATGCTGCAGCTTATTGGAACATATTAAGCAGTGTTTAGCTATATAAAAATATTATTTTTGTTCGTCTTGCCAATGATTTTCAATCTTATGCGGAATTCTTATTAATAAAATTTAATAGCACAACATTGCTTGCTTGTGCAGAGTTAATTATATAAATCATGCTCTATGAAAATAAAAATGCATGTTCCATTAAAAAAAAAATAAAGATAACTTTAACAGCCTTTGAGCATGGAGCAAAATCTATATTAAATAATTGCAAAGTTGTTGTTCTTCAAGCGTCGGTTATAGCTAGATTTGAATTATTTTGTTTAACAAGGCACTCTCGGATTTTTCTTTGCATTGAGCTAACATTTTGCTACTTTTTCATTGACTCCTTGTGAAGCTCTTGTTTTTGATCAGCATCATTAATAATCATCCTGATGACTGTCGTTCACTGACACTGACGCATGATGTAGACATTGCGTCACAATCTATATTTAAATAATCTTACAGCTCTGAATGCTTCTCTTCTGAGTGCGAGCCCACAATCAGATAATGCAGAATTAATTAAGTAACAATGAAAATAGACGATCCCATAAAATCAGCGACAGATCAACGCAAAGTTAGAATAAGATAAAAAGGTAATAAGTCCAAGAAATTGTGACGTAAATATTTAAGGGATATCGAAGGTAAACTTATGTCACATAAATAAATCGAGCGGTATAAGAAATCAATCATTGTTTTAAACGTTATAGAATAATTTATATTATTTCATATAAGAATAATATAAGAAAATAATATGTTATTATGAACAATATTCTATATAGTGATTAAATTTAACAATCAATTAGCAATTTAGCGTGTGTTTTATAGTGAAATTAAAAATAAAAGAAAATAAGCAATCAGAAATCCAAATATTTATAAAAAATCTTTTATTTGTAACTTATTTGGCACAAAAAATAAATTAGATCCATTTTTGCAACAAAATACTCACAATATTATCATAATTTATTTAATACAATAATTTTATTTCAATACATATAGTCGATAGTAAAGTGAGCCTTTCTTGAAAGATTAACAATGGTTTTTAAGAAGTACATAGATAGATAATTTTTACTAATTTTTAAAATAACTTTTCATGTAAAACTAAAGTCTTACTTAATAACAAAACTAATTTTAGTGAATAATTAACGTCAGATTAAAATTAATATATATTTTAATACTCCTAATTCTAAACTCAGATCGTTGTCGGAAGCAAAAGAAGAAAAAGTCTTCATCACCTTTAATTATTACTATTTTCATATAATGTTCCCATTTATTCAATGTATATTGCATTGTATGCTTTTTCAATATACTCTAACAAATTTTTGATAACATATCCAAATTTCATTCAAATCAACACAAGCATAGGCTTTAAAAATTCTGCACAATCACAATGGTGATAACAGTTTTAGCTTACGCTATTTTAAAATTGTACATATTGTCATAATGATTGTATGTGAAAATTCAAACCAAACTCTGCAATGATCTTTCAAACTAATCAGTAAACTACATTCATAAATAAAACTTTTATCTTTGATTTATTTTGTTATTCTTAATCTCTATTTTACCATAATCACTAGCTCAGCAGCTAGCACCATGTATATGAATACATATTAATCTAATAATTTCTAACTAAATATTTAACAACACTGTAAATATATCTTTGACGAATGTATTATAAGAAATTAGATCCTTGGGAAAATAATGAATACTATGATTTAGCACCGTTAAGTTTTTATCATCAAAAATAATAAAAAATGTCTACTTTGAAGTATCTTTGGGTAAAAATCCCAATTCGTTTAAATTTAAAATAGAATTTGCAATAATTCTTGCTGTTCTTTTTAGATATCCACCACTGGTTAACATAACAATAGGTATTTTTTTTTCTTTGCATATTCTGAAAACCATTTCATCTCTTCGCATTATACCCTGAAAGAAAAAAAAGATTTTAAGTGATGCTGGATATAAATAAGTAATAATAGAGTTTTTAAGATTGACGCAAGTCATGTTTGTATATTTTTAATTATGATATTAGAAATATCATTATTTATACAATGAGAAATCAGTTATTAGAAATCTTAAAATCTATTACTCCATGATTATTAAATATTGTTATTACCATTCTTTAATATTTTAAAACAAATTTAAGCTTTGGAGAATTTTGCAGGGATATTATCTAAGTATCACAGTGGATTGTGATTTTATAAAAGTAAATTAAATCAATGGCAAAATAAAAACATATACAGCAGTCATATATTATTAAAATATAAAAAATAGAACCACAGTCAGGACCAAAGTCAAAGTAAAATCAATTTCTATTTCATACTATAATCTAATTTATCACTTTAATACATTTGCCGCCAAATCAGATAGTTGGATTGTAAAACTATTAGCTGAAATAGTGATAAGATATTTGTAACCTACAAGATAAATATAGACTACAATAACGCAACTTGTGATAGATTTTCTCACAGTTCTTGTTCATCATGATCAACAAACTTGGTCAATTGCATTTGCATTGTGATTGACCAAGAAAACAAAACTTGCTTGACTCACTTTTGGAAAAAGAGAGGATATGAGATTTTATTGCATTTATCCCAGAACCTTCATTCGGTCAAGAAGCATACTTTTTATGACAAAAATATCAGTGATCTCATAATGTTTATTTATGGTGGTAAAAATATACTTGAATGTGAAGAGAGTACTGATGAAGAAGTAGTGAGTTATGCAAAAAAGGCTATAAATAAAATTTCAAATTCGGATAACAAAGAAGCATAGGCAAGTAAAGACTTTGAGAAAATGTTGGAAGATCTGGCTGCTGATGGTTTATTGGATAATATCCAGTGAAATGAGTTTACCAACAAACAACAATCATTTACACCCACTAGGAAAAATGGATTTTTGATAGAATTACAGTGGAACCTCAACTTACGAGTGTTCCTGATTATGAGTTTTTCGGGTTACGATTCTCAAAATTTTTGTCTCAATGTACAAGCAAAATTTCAAGCGAGCGAGTTTCGTTAGGCCAACAACCGATGAAACACCGTCTGACACTCCTCTTTTGTGCAAATGCGAGTGGCAACAAGAAGATAAAACCTCTCCTTGTTTACTTATCGGAGATCCCGTGAGGATTCAAGAGGTGCAAAATGCGAAAGGACAGGCTGCCTATTATGTGGAGGTCAAACAGCAGCTCATGGACCGACGAAGAGCTGTTTTCCAAATGGATAGACTCTGCTGTTGGTCCTGAAGAAAAAAAAAATACCTGCTGGATAATAATCTTCCTCTGAAAGCTATGCTAATTATGCATAATGCTCTTGCCCATACCAAAAGATTTCAGGATAATATTTTGGAGAAGTTTAGTTATATAAAAATAGTCTTCCTTCCACCCAACACAACTCCTATCCTAGAGTCCTAAGAAATTGTATATAAAGAGGCTTTTCAAACTGCTTCGACGTCACCAAGGGCATGCAGCTTACCCTATGTGAGTTTGGGAAAAACCATTTCGATATCGTAAGATATCTGTAGCTCATCAATGCAGCATAGCAGGATGTCTCAAGAAGAACACTGGACTCTGCATGGAGAAAGTTGTGATCTGAAGTGGTTTTAGAACGAGATTTCAAGAGGTTTGTGATTGAAAAGGAGCTTGTCGAAGAAATTGTGTCCCTGAGCAGATCTCTAGGTCTCGATGTAAACAAATTTGACATCGAAGAACTCGTTGCAGAACATAACGAGGACCTCAGCATCGACGCATTAAAGAAGTCGCATGAACAACAACACCATCA
Source organism: Stenopsyche tienmushanensis (assembly GCA_008973525.1). Taxonomy (NCBI): domain Eukaryota; kingdom Metazoa; phylum Arthropoda; class Insecta; order Trichoptera; family Stenopsychidae; genus Stenopsyche; species Stenopsyche tienmushanensis. Next base: position 899,761 of record WACJ01000059.1, read on the forward strand.
ACAAAAGGAGGCTCTATCGGGAGCGGAGGAATAGGAAAGGATGCAAAATAAACTGTCGACAGCAGAGATTAGAGCTCATACTTCAATGTGATTAAAGTTACAAACATTTGTGAAAGAAAATCATCCAGATAAAGCAACAATTATTAGGGCTATTTATTTATTTAACAATGTTGCTTTGGCTCATTTCAGCAACGTGTTGAAAAGTCGCCAAAAACAAGTATCTATTGAAAAATTCTTTGAGAGAAAAATTGAAGATAGTGAGCCAAAATCATCTAAAAAAGTAAAACTCCTCCATCCACCACCTCTGATATGCCAGCACAACGCCTTATTCAAGGTAAAGTACCATGAATAAATAATTGTTTTAATCTTTTATACTTATATTAACATTATTAAAGGTATTATTAAATAATATTATTTATTATTAAATGGAACCATTTTTTCACAGTAAGTATATCTGGTATTTGGGTGATATGGCGACATATGTTTTAATAGCTAAAATACTGGATTTTCTACAGGTGAAAAAATTAATTAAAATAGTACAATACCACATCTGAAACTCTCAACAGTCCCAAAGGGTCTCCTGCCAATATATCGGTGCCAGCATTATATATCAAAATATCTGGATGAAATTCGCTCAATGCTCTATCCAAACCACTACAAATAATATAAAAATTCATGTTACATTTTTGTAAAAATATATATAAATATAATTCGATTATTTTCGGCTACATTAACCAAGTTACAGATAAATTGGGATGTTATAAAAAAATTGATAATTTATGAAATACTTTGTAAGATAGAATTGTTGAGTTCCAAATTTAACAAAATTTAATTATATTTGTATTTTACAAAAATATGTAAACTTGTATTAAAACATATTAGAAAACTGTTATAATAAGATATAAGTTTTATTTCCATGTGAAGAATAATTTAGTCTAATAATAATAACTTGCATGTTATGAATATGGCTTACCACTGCAATTTTGCCAAATAAACATCATCTTCTGTTCCACAGTGTAATTCTACTTTACATCTTATAGCTCTTTTCACTTTGTGGGCTTTTGGATATATTTCAGAATTATACATGTCCATTATATAAACATTTTCATTGTCCAAAAAATCCAACTCATAGCCATTTCCCTAAGAAGCACAATGATAATAAATCAAATATCATGCATTTAATCTAATATACCATGTAATTAATTTTATTACAATTAAATACTACAGGGGCATATCCCTTCTGAATATTGGATACAAATTATTTGTAAGAGCTCTGATCGGACAGCTGTCTCCCACCGTGGAGGAACATCTCGGGGAGTACTAATGTGGTTTCAGACCTGGCAGGTCCACTGTGGACCAATTATTTAATGTGAGAATATTTTCACAAAAAATGTGGGAATACAGTGTTGATTTCCACTACATATTTATTGATTTTTGCAAGGCATACAACACCGTCAATAGTATAGTAGGCTCTAATGGTGCCCTGTCGAAGATTTTCAGGGCCGAATGGCAGTAGACCCGTCGGAAGACCTCGGCTACGTTGGGCTGATCAGGTCAATAAAAATGCCGCACGTCTGGGCCTGGGAATTTGGTGGGAGGAGGCCCAGGACAGACGAAAATGGCGGCAAGCGTTGTCGGTGGCCGGGCTGAAGAAGCCACCCAAAGTAATTAAATAGTAGTTAAATGAAGGGAATAGAACAACCAAAACATGTTATAAAATTCATACATGTAAAATGGTAAAAACATATTACCTGATGTGCATCTAAGTCCACAATCATTGCAGTTTTTATTCCCTTTCCACTATGAAATAAAAATTGGATAAGCAACGTTATATCAGCATAGGGACAGAACCCCGCTCCTTTATTAGCACTACAATGATGAAATCCACCTCCAATATTAATGGCCCACCCTCGATCCAAGGCAAGTTTTCCTGCTAAAATACTTCCACCTGTCTGAAATCTAAAGAAACATTCATATTTATATCTATTTCCTAATGATCTAAAATAGTCACATATATGGGAAATAGAAATGATGATAACATAATCTTATTGAAAGAATCTTTACATGCGAGAGAGAAAAATATCAATATCTTCTTATTCTATTGTATATGTGATATTAAATCTTACCTCATGGGTCTTAAATAACCAGATTGAATGAAATAATTTGGCACAAATACTAGAGGAGGTACTTCTGCTATTCTCGCTACATTTATACTCCACTGTAAAAAGATAACATTTATTACTGATATGAAAAAACTGGTTATGTTTATGGCATATTAAAATGGAAGTAATATTAGTTAATTGCTAATTGCTCTGAATTAATAGTTACAAAAATAATAAATTATAATTATAAACGAAAAATTTAATAAATGGGAATTAAATTAAACATAGAGCAAATACAATTTGTTCATAAAATGCTATTAGTATTTAGCATTTTTATCTTGATGAGACATATATGAATCTATATCATTTTTAATTTGGTGTAATTTAAAAGGAGCATAATCTCTAAAGAGTCATTATTTAAATAATCAAATAAATTAAAGTACATTTTTCTAATGATAGTTATTATTAAAAACATTTTCAAAAAATGATTACCTTCAAATGATTCAAATATTTTTTTGTATGAACCACTAGTAAATCATCTTCGTCAACTTCTAAGGGTTTAGTCACGGTGTCTTTAGACAAGAAACCTTCTTCAACTAAATACTGAAGAGAAAAATAGATCAGACTTGTAAATCTAATTTAATTTTGTATGAGTGTATAGCCTTTGTAATTAATTACAAATTAGCTAAGCACATAAACGCTCGTTACTAATTTATAAAAAACAAAAAATCACTTGATAAATGTGTCCCCATTTTGATGAATCGAATACGTGAAGTTTCTCGAGGCCCATGAATTTGACATTATATTCTTTTCTATATATAATAGGAAGCTGTTTCGGTGAGATATCAAAGTAAACACTGCTGCATAGGAAAAACAACATTATTTTAAAAATCAAATAATAAATACACAACATTATGATCTTGCAATAGAAAATCAAAACGAATATGACAAACCTTGACATGTTGAGTATCTTACAATTTTTGAAAATAAAATTAGATCAATTGGATGATTGTTAACTAAGAGTGAATGTAATACGACATCGTACTCGCAATACCGTTAACCGAGATGCAAAATAAAATTGACGTTACAATCAGCTGTTTGTCATTTTTAATTTCTCTTTGAGTCCGAGAACAAGAGTCAACGATAAACGACAGAATCACTTAATTTAATTATTTATAATAAGTGATTTATTTTCATACTTTTAACTGTAGATCACAAATCGATAACATTTGTTTGTATGTAAAGGAGTTTTTAAAAATATTAATAAAAAAGTTTCGTATGTCCAAAAATAAATTTGTTCAGATAGTAAAATTGTCTTCATCGACGTATTTTGAATGCTAAAATCATTATAAAATCTTTTCTTTTATTTAGAAAGTATATTTTTTATAAAAAATATATTTTCCTCTTTTTTCATTAGTTTTTAAATATTATTGTGTGTGTAATATTATTTCAAATTTTGTTATTCATTATTTTTAAGCATGCTTATTTTATTAAAATTGGAATATGATAATTGATAGTCTAGCAAAACATATAAATACACTATAATCTTATATAGATTTAAAAAATAACAATAATTACTGAATTTATTCTTTAAATATTGTAAAATTATTCATTTGATTAGTTAAATTAATTGCTAATTATTATATTATATTATTATACATTAATCGTTCTTTTTAAAAATATCGTATGAAAGATGTTTTTAGATAAGTTTGTAAAATATAATAAAATTTGGAATTCTTAGAATTTAAACACAAAAATGCTTAAAAATTATTTATAAATAATATAACCTGTAATGATAATTGTGCAAAGTTAGGCTATTTATCGGGGGAAATAAAAAGTTTAGGTTGATTTTGATGATGTTGAGACTAGAATGTTGGGTGGGGAGGTGAAGCGCGTTCGGCGCGACGCTCAGTTTGGAGCGAACAGTTAAAGTGAGAGCATGTCGGCGTTTAAAACTGGCGATCTCGTATGGTCAGTTCCATCTTTTCAGTTCGGGCGTTGGCTCTAGCACTTTTGAAATCGCTCTTTAAGAAACGTTTTTATCATTTTATTTTTTGTTGTTCACAGGGCGAAGATGAAGGGATTCAGTCCATGGCCCGGTCGAGTAAGTATCGCGCGGCGCTTAGCATTTGTGACGCCGTGTCTTTTCGTCCCGTTAGTTTGTCCGGTTTATTTTAGTGACTTCAAAATTGAAACGGAGAGGTTATGGGGACGCGCTCCTTAAATCGAGCTCCTGTCTGTTATCCCTCACCCCTCGCCCCCGGGCGCATCTTCCGACCTCTTCGTCTCTTGCCGGTGACTTTTCAATATCCAAGCTGCGACGTTGCCCTTTACGTCGACGCCACCCGTGACAACCGGCAATTGCCGCCAAAACTTTCTGTTTACACGGGCTTCTTTCGTGTCATTCCCTCTTGTATATTCCATTTTTTTTTAAATAACCTCCAATTGTTCATTTGAAAAGAACTGTTCATAAAAGAAACTTTTAAATTCGCGCCCGTGATCACACCGACTTTCAAATTCGCAGCAGAATATAGTCGAGCTATCATATTTATGTCGCAAGTTGTTATCGTTTTCTCCAAGGAACGTTTTCTCCAACAATGTTCACATTGGTGTCATTTTATAAATCTACTTTTGAAAGATTGTTCATTATTAAAATTCAATCAATGTTATCTGTCAAAATAAACTCTCAATTCTTCCACATCATATCCTCCCCAGTTCTCGCTTCATAATTCTGTCAAGTTCAGCTTATGTGACAAGTGATCTAAAATTTGTTTTTCTTTTACAAAAAGGTGTCCCTGCCCACTGATGACCTCAAACATCCACCAAAGAGAAATGTCCTCGTTCATTGCATATTCTTCTTTGGGTCTAATAACTAGTGAGTATATATTTTTAGAATTCATATGATAAAACACATTGATAATGTTATTTAGAAATCAATATAAACAATCACATAATTAGTAAAATAAGTCAATACAATCAATCAAATAAAATTGCAGCAAATCGTATATAATTTATTTATTAGTTGTAAACCAAGCAAACAAATCTCTACCTTATTATACTTAATCAGCTATGTTTTACTGTAACTCTGTAAACATATAATCTAAGAACATGTTTCAATGTATTATCAAAATTTGCACTAAGCTTATTTAATGTCTTGAAATGGTGAATATTTATAAAATTTTGCTTGTATCAAATCATGTTAGTGCAAATATGCAAAGCATTCAAATTCCGTTGATTATCGATAGATAATTAAATTGCAATCATTCAGATACCGCTGTTCATTACATATCATTTCAAAACTCATTGCATTTTTTATTCTAGACATCTCGTTTTAACTGCTCGGTGAATAGATTTAGTATTGTATATCTAGCGTTTGTTGCCTCACTTTTTCATGTTTTTATTTCATCAAATAATGTTACAAAACCAATATAGTGATATTCAACGATTTAGACGATCCTGCTACCTAATGTGGCATCAATTTTAGTGTTCATCTCTTGAGAAATCTGGTGCTTCCTTATATTCACCATAATGGCATGCATTGTATACGGCTTACGAGGAATCTGAGTAGAAGTGAGTTGTGGAATATTTTATAGAAAAAATTGCTGGCCTCAGATGATTAGCTCGATGTTGATGCCAGCCATTTATAGTTGACATTGCGAGGAACACGTTAAAATAGCGTCATAAGTGGGTGCGAAAATAAAAATATGTCTAAATTTGTTCCCTTCCGAAATTAAATTTTAACATTTTCTATCTGGTTTTGGAATGGTTTTGAATTTAATTTACATAATAAGCTATTGGAAGTTATTTTAATTAGATGCACTAATACTTGTGGCCATTCTATAGCTACATGTTAGGCTAATTTAGAGAAATCACAATTCTGGTTTAACAATTAACAAATTGAGGCTCGCTTATGCAAGAGTTTCATACCTACTGTATAAATGTAATAGTTTTTAATTTTTAAATAATTTATTATAGTCTTAAAACCTTGCCGTGTAAGGTATCTTCTTGGTTAATTTCTAGGATATCATCCTATTTAAATACACAATTATTTGTAGCGTTTTTCAATTGAATCCCAAAATAAAATTTCCAGGTTTCAGGCGCAGTAAATACATTTTGTAATTTCTATCCTACAATATATCTTCAATGCGTATTTGAATACAAAGCTCTGTAAATTTTGGATGTTAAACCTCTTAATGTAGTAGTTAATTATACCATTCATAATTTTTGATTATTGCATTTAATAGGGTAAAATATTGCAATTTATTTTCTGTAGTTAATTATAATTTTATAGTAAAATTTAGGATGTTTTCTTTTGTCATAAAACGTTTTTAGAAATCCGCACTTTTTTACATACTTTAGTAATATCATCGTATCATTTTTGTTAATGGTTGAATTAATTTGTAACTAATAGCTAATCTTCTCCATAGTTTTTTCTACCGAATTGCATTTATTATTTAGTGACTCTGCATCTGTGGATTACAGGCCAATGAAGTTAAACAGTTTTTAAAAACATATTTTCGTTTTTTGCACATTTGCTAAGAATGAAGAAGACTTTTGTTTATTCAAGGAGTATCATTGTCAGATTACTCTGTATAGATGGCACAAAAAGTAGAGCACAAAACCCAAACTTATCAAACAAACGATCGCCAAGAACTGAGGGCAATGTTTTGACGAAAAAGTTTTTTTGTCATAAAGAATCTCATAAAACTGTGATCCAGATGTGTCCGTTATCGACATTATCAAATAAACAAATCTTTTACGTGTCCCAAACACATTTGTAAGTCTTATTATTCCTTACGGTGTTAATGGCTATCATCAAAGTCTGATATTTTTATTGTATTTTAAATTTTACATGAGCTAGAATTTCCGATTCGACCAAAATATTCCAATATAGATTTTTTTTGAGGTGGCTTTTAGCAATCCCTTTTATGGAACTATTGCCAATCATTTTAACATGGTTTTTCATGGTTTGTGTTTTTATTAATTAGAAATTTGATCGCTAGTCACAGCTCCTGTATGATTTAAATGCAAGATAATTGATTTCCGAGTCCAACATTGACTGATGTTGACCAGTTTTATGTCATCAAATTCATGTGAATAGTTTGATTCCGTTGTTGCAAAACCAGGTGTTAAACTAAAAAAAAAATGGGCCAAAATAAAAAGGCTTAAGTTTTAATGGGCTGCAAATAAATTCAATTTTTTATAGAAACGTAAGCTTATTCCAAAATGTACATAAATAAAAAAGACAAGGCCAATTTAATATTTTCTACTTGACACTTGGCATCTCTTCCCTTCTTCTGAGGAAACGTTTCTAGCAGTAATTACTTTTAAAACTGACCCAGGATGAGCCTCATTAGCTCTGGATCTGACATAAATGTAAATAATTTCTCACACTGATAAGCACTTCCAAACACAGAAATGGATACCATTTCCACATGCGAATCATCTTGTATTTTCAAACCTGACTGGTCAATTACCCCCATTTGCATATTTTAGTACTGATTCTAGATTTATTTAAAAGAAAAAAAAAACAAAAGAAACTTTATCTTCGAAAGAATTAAAATCTTTAAATCTTATTTCAGTTTTAAACTTTTTTTCTTTTATTTTTGATATGTTGCAGTTTCACTTAAACTTGATTTGTTCATGTTGCATGTCAGAAGGTACATTAAATCTTACTTTTTCTACTGTTTTTTTTTCCAAAGCTTTAATTTTGTCACACATCTTCGTAATGATCTGTTCTTTTCCTTGCAATGTTTAGATTTTGAATTGTTTAAGTGTTTTATTATATCAACTGTGAAAGACAAATCTTGCAATCATGTTGGGTCAGACAATGACATGCTTCTTTTTTTTAAATCCATACGGAAATTTGGAGACGGGGACATGTATCTTGCAACTCATCATACACTCGTGTATCGATGGCAAATTTGTGCTGTAAAGGTACACGTCTGAACATTCTCAATATATTTTTATTTTTTTCATGCGGCTTTATTTATCCTTTTTAAATTTGTTTATTTCTAAGTTTTATTAGCCCTTTGAAAATCATATCTTAACAGCTTAACGGCCGCGGACTCGTATTTGAGTCTTTGAAAAACTTTGGTTGCTGTCCGTGGACTCTTATATACGTCTACGTCATACATTCCATTCTATTGAAAAACTATTGGGTTACTAAAATACCTCAAGTGGTTTACGAAATATAGTGAATTTAGTGAAATGGTAGTTTTTTTGCTTTTCTTTCTGCAAAATCGGCAAAAATTTTTTAAAAAACATGCGGTCGTTAAGCTGTTAAATTAAGTAAATATTAAAATTTATACTATATTTTTCTAAAAGCACTTCTTTTTACTCACAATTCACTATATCACCCTGTTATGAATAGCTATTAACACATTTCACGCCACGTAGGTCACCGGTGACCTACGACTTTTTTTCAAACAAACAGTCCATAAGATAATTTTTTATAAAAAATAAATCTAATTTAATAGCCAATTCTATGTCTTCATTAACAGTTTTTAATTTAAAACATGTAGCTACTTCGCTGCAACTGCTTTCTGATACATTAATTGTAATAGATTCGTTTAATATTTCGTCTTCGTTCAACGTACGATCCTCCAATATTTCTTGGATGTCATGAAAACTCCACCAAAATTATGACAAATTTCTATAACTTTAATTAGGTATTCTTGTGTATGGTTTGTTGATTGGGCTGCAAAAACATTTGTTGTGGGCCACGTGTCACATTCTTATTGTACAAGGTAGAATGCTAGGAACTATATTGCTGGTCTTTCTACCACAATAATCACTTTTATTGATAAGATCCATTTATTGATTTAAATCTGTTGTAAATTATCCCCAATGAAGCAGCAAAATACTAAAATATAGTTTTGATGAATCAATGCTTATCTTAAATTTTCCGCAATGGGGGGAGACTTTTTATTTCATTTAACAAGCTAGTTATGGTTCATCTGTTATTTTCCCTTGATCCTAATTGTTTACAAATTAAAAATCATATAGCAGATGTAATAAAATCTAGAAATAGTGACTAAAGTGAAATTAAATCTGGGCAGATTACAAATAATGAAATGACTGAAGCTAATTTCATACAATAGTTTTATTTCTCACATCTTGAATCCACTTTTTATCCTGATATTTTCGTGTGTGAAATAAGTGATTGGTTGAAAACCTTTAATATATATAAAAGGATTATAATCATTATTTTAATAATCAAGTAGTATTGATTAAATAGAAGTGATAAATAACTTTTTTTAAATAATGAACATGATTTTGTGATAATGAAATATATCAAAGTCTCATCATACTGGTAGGTCTCAACTGTAAAAGGTATATTACAATAAGTACTATGTTGAACTAAAATTTAGAGGAGAGAATTCATGAGGTCAACAATTATTGTCAATACTAAGCCAACAAATTTAAAGACCATTTCATTCCATACTTTTATTTTAAAAAAAATTATCTTCAGTCATAAGTTTGTTGTAATTAAAAGCCATATCGTTAACGAATTATTTTTTTTTTACTTCCTATGTTATATAAAAAATGTGAATGAGCTTGTTGAGCATGGTACAAAATAAACTTCTTAGCTCCTACGAAACGTAGATTTTATGCATTGAATTTTTTCCATATGTTGGAATTTGTTAGCTAAAATATGAAGCTGTGTTTGTGTAATATATAATAAAAGAGGCAAGCTACTTGTCTAGTGGTTGCTTCATGCAGAGGTATATGTCTATGATACATGCAACAGCAGTAGAAACAACTCTTCCTCTCTTTTTGAGCAACTGCCAGTTGGAGTTTCATTTTTCGTGATGTTGAAGCTAATTCTACTTGCAGCACTTATAGAAGTTGCACTTCAAAAACATATAATAAAATTAAAAGGTTGTGTTGAAAAATGATGTTATTAAATAATGGTGTAAATTATAAAAGCAATACATCTTTGGTAATGTATGCCTCAACGTCCCAAGCATCAGAATCGATACTATCTGCATACCAAGTGAATTTTACAAAAACAATTTACGTTGAATTCCACAATTAACTGTATAATGTTTAAGGGGGGAGAAACCAGTTTAGGAGGCAGGTTTTTTTTAATTGTTTTTCGTGATTTTTTTTAACAGGGAAAGAATAATTAGAATTTATTTAAACTGAGAATATCTTATTAATATTTTGAAGTACATCTGAATTTTTTTTAAATTCATTTCCACTGGAAATATCAGAGTTATAAGCTACTGTAAATGGAAGGTCGCCATCAGAGATATTTTTAAGAATATAAAGCCAGTTTTGATTTTAAAAAAAATTACATGATTTAGGAGTGTCTTAACAAAATGTTATAATTTTTTACCATTCTTTGCACCTTCCTTGCAATAAAAATCATACTTTAAACAATAATATTATCTCAGAATTAGCTTCATATCGATTAGAATTAAGTATAAAATGTTTATACAAATACTTGAAATAATTGGTTTACAACTTTTTGAGTTAGAGTTCCAGCCAATTGAAAAAAAGTTGTTTCGAGAAAAACATTATCAAAAATGAGAAATTTAAGGTAGTAATAAATGATATAAATAACCTAGTGGGTAATCAGCTATTCCAGCACCATATAGCAAATCTTCGTCATCTTCATATGCATAATTTTGAGCTTGCATCTCCTTTTTTCAAGCTTTCCGAGCTTCCTTGGTCTTCGCTGCGTTGCATCTATTCTGTTGGTTAACGCGCTGCTCATCCATTTGCCGTACATAATTAAAGCTCTACAAGCCAACAACTACTTTCAGCTCGTTCATAATAATTACAAATGCTGAATTCCCTTCATTCAATAAGGCAAAAACCTACAACCTTGATTACTTTTAGGCCAGAATGTAGTTGATTTGGAGCCAATCGCCAAACGTCGAGTTGAAACATTCGTTTGCATTCTGCGTGTGACCACCTAAATATCTCTTCAGTAATTCATCTTTCGATAAATCTTATATATATTGGAAGAATTTATTTCTGAAGATCGGGGGTCCAATGGAGAAAAGTGCGCTTCAGGTTCCGTTCCAAGCGTTTTAGCTTTTTTTGCTGGCACTTGCATCTTCACTAAAACTCGATTGACTCTTGATGTGTCGATTTCCGTGGATGGATCTGTTACGTGGCTTACTACATCGGTCTTTGGTATCCTGTTTTCCTTTTGAATAAGATTATATTTTGACTTCTAACTTTCAACACATACTAGGAAGACCAAAGCTAAACTGGTGATAACTGAAGCTCTGTCGAAACGATACCAACATTTCTAATACCTTCTAGCTAAGACCTTTATTCTAAGAATTTACAAATAAGAACAATTGTAGACATCTCCGTCTTCTTTCATTCCTTTTTTCTTCCCGTAATACAGGGATATAGAGCTAGATAGTGAACAAGGGTCTACTGTGCGACTACTCCGTACTACGTGTTGCATGCCCCAGCATCGATTTGCATTCACTATAGTGCTCATAGCATCGGAAAAAATGGGAATTTTGTTGTGAAACTTTGAAAACATATTCTTGAATAGTTTTACTAATAATTTATAAAATTAAAAACAATAGATTTTTCGAACTGTTTTAAACTGATTTCCCCCTCTAAATAGATAGAAAGATGAGGAATGGAATGAGAACCTCTAATGGAAAACGTTAAAATGAAAACACTAAATGTTATTATTATAAATTTGTAAATTATTTCCTTAAGATATTCTAACATTTACTAGGCTAAATATATTTTATTTGTGGATTCCTTGAGCAAAAGCATAGATGGGAAATGCATCTTAATCACAATATATCAATTACACTATTAATTTATGTATTTTCTTCCTCAGTGCATGGATTGAAGAAAACAATATCAAGCCTTATGATGAATTTAAAGAACAACTCATCAAATCCTGCAAAACGGCTCCATTCAAAGAAGCCATTGCTCAAATTGATGAATACATTGAAAATCCAGAGGTTGGTTCATATTTATAAGATAATATTTTTAGTTTCAAAAATTCAAGTATGTATTTGAAATTATGTAAAGTACATGGCTTTTTAAATTTTAAGAGAAACTTTAGGTAGCTGTAAAAAAAAATTGAGTTATGGTTATAATCAATTAGTAAATCAATACTTTTGTTAGGAGTAGTATATTTAAAAAAAAAGGATTACGTTATATACACGATAATTGGTAGGGTAGTAACAAAAAAGTGTAAAACCAAAGTATTTGTTAATTTAATCATCAATCAATATGCCCTGTGCGGGATAATTTACCTTGCAAATTATAACTTGCATATTTTACTGATTTCATATAAATTTATTTAGTTTCATCACAAGTTTGTCTTTGTTAAAAACCTCTCTTTAACATCATCTTCATCGAGCACATTATATTCCACATAATGTGTAAATATATAAAATTTTGATGAAGATTATAAATTATGTCAGACATAGGCAAAACAAAATATGCATGATTATTTAATAGTTACAAATAGTATTACAGTATTAGTAAGTAGTAGTCTTACAGTTTAGAGAATCATTAGGGAGCCCAAGCTTATTTTCAAATGTATTTTCGAAACTAACTTTTTTAAATGGATGAACAACTACAGTTTAAAATTCAGCTCGTTTTGGATATAAACCAGATTTTTTTTACCAGACCCATTGTTCTTAAACATTAATTTTATTATATATAAAATGTTTTAAAAAGTGTACTGATGGATGGAAGAAGGTCACTAATGGATTACGTATGATTTTCTTGTTTAATAAAAACTTAATGCTAATATCCAGTCTATAAACATTTTAAAAATCAACATTAAATTATGATAAAATAGTTTCTACAACAAGCCACAAATCATGAATCGGTAATATGTGCATGTTCTTAATATATTGAACTTCTTTGTAATTATTAACGCATTTACTGATGCGTCTGCGGACAGCCATTTTTCATACCATTACAACACGTTAAATGATCAAGCAATTTTCAATGCATTTGAATTCAAAATGCTTCAAAACATCTTCATCACTGCAAAACAAAATCCTTTATAGATAAGGAGCTTCTCCATTGAAAAAGACAGCTGGCAACCCTAATCTAATCTCCAACTTCCCTAAACAGTAAAACTTTTGTTTGTTTCGTTTCATTGAAACTATTTATTGTGAATTGCTTCACCTAAATTAGATATATGAAGTTCTTTAAAATAATTGATGGGAAAAAAATTGTATAGTATTATGTCGCTAGGTAACTGGTATGTAATTTATTTTCCCAAGTTTTATCTGAATTATAAATTCAAGTAGCACAACAAGTGCTACTTTACATTGTACCTCTAGGTAGTCCCGCAGTTAAGCTGTTGGACTCTTTACTCAATCATCTTGTGTTCTAATCCTACAGGTATGGCTGGTAATCACATTTTTAAAAATATATATGCCTAGAAAAACCATGTCAAAATGGTTGGCAATGGGTCCCATAAAAGTGATTGCTAAAAGCCACCTCAAAAACATTGAGTGAAGAGGATATGATTCCTGGATGGTCATATCCTCTTCATTTTGAATTACATTATTAAAAATTAAAAAAATAAGTTTAGTGTTATAAATTTTTCTTATTTCATTCATTGTCGATGATTAATGTTACATATATTATATTGAATATGCCCAGCTCAATGTAGTGATGATTTGTAGTATGATGAAGGGTCTTCTTCCCTGGCTTTGTATAATTAATGAAATGATAAAAAATTGGTCTGCTTAGATTTAATATTTGTTATTATCATATTTTGCATTGTGATTTATTTTTTAAATTTCTTCTTTATTAGAAATTCGGAAACATAGATGGGGTTAAAGCAGATCCCGATGTGGAGTTTAACAAATTGAGGGATGCAATAGAGAAAGAAGATTCCCCCAGAAGAAGCTTGGACAAGCCTAAAAAGGTTTGTTGAATTAAAATATGCATTAATCTTTTTGCACGTTACTCATTTAATAAATCTTATGAAATATTAAAATGTAAACTCGGACTTATTATAAATACTCTTTTGAAAATATTTTTATATTTAATAGGCTCAATCTAACAATTCACTTAATAAGTTTGTTGGATTTTTTTATGGAATCCTGTAAACTTATTGAATTGTGTTCATGATTTTTAATATCCTTGAATGATTCTTTATAAGATTTATGAGTACTGATCTTCATCACTACATTTGTTTATGTAGATTTGTGTGTAAATGTGTAATATGCTATCCAGTTTAAAATTTTTAGCATAGTACAAATTTTCATCTTGGATTTTTCTTGATACTTTTACTTAACACTCAGAATGCAGGAAATGGTGGTTGTAGACATAAGCATTTTGGTGTGAGACTTATCTCCATCTTGCAACAGCAGGAGTCAAATTTCAATTCTTGTGTAATATAATACTTCTCTTGGTCATAGATAAATAATAGATGAATAGGGATATATTTTGACATCTTATGCAAATTTGAGATAACCCACATATTTTTATATTATACTAGCTGGTACCCGGCGCTTTGCTGCCACAGAAGTGATGATTCTAAAAATATCGTTTGAAATTTGAAAGAATTATTTTTGTTGTTTTAGTTATCTTGTTTAATTAGGAATGATAGAAATAATGAAATTTATTTTATTTTGTTAGTTTTATTATAAATATGAACAAACATTGATTTTTATATATAAGATCTACTGTAAGTTAATTATACTATACCTATATTATTTGAGAAAGTGCAAACAATAAGTTGGCAAAGTTTTATCGCAATCGAATAAACGGTATGGCAGCGTATTAATTACAGATAAACAAACATTGATTTTTATATATTAGGCTATGCCTATGTTACTCACGGAATCTTTAGCAATAAGTGGACAAAGTTTTATCGCAATCCGATAAACGATATGGTAGCGCATTTCGAACGAACAAAACCCAATTCATTTTTATAAATTAGAAGATAAAATAGATCACAATTAAACTAAAAACGTTATTTTTCTTCATTTGATTTTGGATTCAATTTCATAGTTTTTTTTAAAATTATAACTATTATATTTATGAATGGGTTATGGTATTATTATTATGAATTTCAATGCAACATGTTGAGTGTGCATTTCATAAATGCTTTTACCTTGCGTATGCATTTATATAAAAGAGATTGTTTCGATCATTACCATTCATTAGCGATGAGATATTGATCATTTATGA
Source organism: Stenopsyche tienmushanensis (assembly GCA_008973525.1). NCBI lineage: Eukaryota > Metazoa > Arthropoda > Insecta > Trichoptera > Stenopsychidae > Stenopsyche > Stenopsyche tienmushanensis. The sequence goes on from WACJ01000059.1 coordinate 915,024, forward strand.
CGTTTTTGCAATGCCTCTGACGTTGAAATCCAATAAAATGCATGTGTGTAGTAAATAATCTGAATTCTACATGGTAATAATAAAATCATGGTATATTTATGAGCTCAAAAATCAATATTTCATCATTTAATTATGTTTCCTCAATGATGTGTAAATAGAAGGCTTCCCTATGCAAAGCAATAAACCTCTTGCCCTCTTAATCTTTTCTTTGTTTTACTTCATAGATGATATCTTTCTGTATCTATTTAAATAAGTTCTGAAATTAATTGATTTCATCGACACAAAATTAATTCCTTCAAGGAATCGATGTCAGATCATACAATAGTACAAACATTATTTAAAATTATGAAATAGTTTTTGTTATTTATTTCTACATAATCATAGTTACAAAGAGAATAACAAAACCTGTTTTTAAATCATTACTCGCCAATTGATGATTTTGAATTTTAAATATAACTTGATGGAACAAAAACATTTTTAAGAAATGCAAGAAAATTTTATTTCATTAATTGCTTAGCCTTAAAAATAAGCAAGTTATTTACTGTGAAAAGAAGTGCGAATTTTATGAAAATTGTATTTGGGTCCATATATCTGCCAAATGAGATATGATTATGGGCTTTATTATGATCTCTGATGTTTGTTAACACTTATGTTCAGGTAAATAATGTTTGGCATTACAGCACATGTATTGTGTATATTTAGACATTTAAGAATCATATTAATAATGCTCAAGTATAATTTGATTCTATAAGGTTTAAGAAATGTCATGCCAAATGATTTTATTAGGTCTATCTATCTTTAGTTTTCCTGTTTGGTTATCTTACATTCATTCACTACATTTTAGATCGATTAAATGGTAATTTAATCAGAGATAATTTTAATGTGTCATCAGATTTAGATGCTGTCTGCAGAGATTGCATCTATCTGTTATTATAAAATAAAATTTTGCTCCTACATGTACAGAAAATATTGCAATCTTTCAAAGAAAACACTTCACTTTCACTTAATGTTTTAATTTATTGTAGTACAAATCATCACTGAAAATGCATGTAATCAATCAGTGAAGGTTTCCCACATAGGTGCGCCCGTCTGGGGTCTCAAAGTTCGGCTCTCATAATAAAAATATTTTATTTAAATATTATTTCTCATAATAAAAAGAATGAATAATTTAGCAGTATTCTGTTAATTAAATTGGCAAATAAATAGTGCTAGCTATGAAATGTTTTGCACGTCAAAATTGAAGTGCGCCTAAGGCCTTTACGACTTTACGAAAGGAAGTTCTGTATTATTGGGACTTTTTAATAAATCTGAACCTATACAGATTTTAGAAATGTTTGTAAACACAAAATAAAAAAATTATATGTTCAATATGACCATTACATACTTTTATATTCAAACATGAACATGTTCTGATGTCCATGATAAGATAATGCTGCACAGAAGATGGTGAATGTCGTAGGTTTAGGGCGAGGAAATTATCGTATACTACATTTAAAATTGTAAATAGTTGAAGATTGTGAAAAACAAGGTCATTCGTATGTTTTTATAATCAATTAAAATTTGCAGGAAAAGATCCTGAAAAGAGTTTCATCGACCCCAAAAATTTCAATTCCTCGGAAGAAAGCAAAAAGTGATCTTAATTATTCATATTCGAATATGAACGATATAGATTGTGATTCTACTATGATCAATCACTCTTTCAAAAAATCATCATCATCCTTGCTCGATAGACCGAACATCTTAGAAGCCGTAAGTATTTTCTTCTTTCCACATTTTCATGATTCGTCCTTTATGCTAAAATAAAAAAATACAAGAATTAGAAAAACATTTATTTTGACAGGAAACTACTGCTTTAGATTTGGAGAACATAACTGAAACCTTAAAAAGGAAAAATATCCTTCCGAGTCAAATGAAATTTGGTTTTCTCGGACTTGGCATCATGGGCGGTGGGATTGTGAAAAACCTCCTCAATTCAGGCCATAAAGTCGTCGTATGGAATCGAAGTGCTGCCAAGGTAGGTGGTTTTTTGCAATTTTGATCTTATCGTTTCATTAACATAATCCAGATTCCCGTGGCATATCTATCTTTCATGAAAATTAAATAAGATGAAAATATATTCATGGTTGATGACCTCTATCATTTTTATGGCAGCTTACACGTTTGAATTCGTCATAAATATTTACGTTTATGAACTATATCATCTTTATTCAAAGAAAAACTATAATATTTTTTTAAAAAATCCTCAAAACATCAATGCCTTTTTTTCAAGAGCTTTATTAAGACTATGTATCAGAAATATTTATTGCGAATCGTTGGAAGACCATTATTATATTTAATGTGAATATTTTTCTAAATGATCAAAAATTAGGAGGGTCTGGGTTCTGTTTTATTTGCTCTAGCAATAACTTCATCAGTCACGTAGTAGAACCAATTTATATTTACAAATATAAAAAACAAATTTGCTATCAGACATTGCAGCAAATATTTTTTTATAGTAAATAAAGAATTCATACTTTTTTTTTCTATAACTTTGAGACCTTAAGACTAAATTGTTTGTCTTCATTGGCTATCCAAGTTCCTATAGTAAACAATTTGCACTCTCTGTTACATAATGAAATATCTCATGAAAGTAACTTGTTATATGATGAAATTCTAAATGTTACAAAGAATTTGATGCTTCACTATGAAATCATATTTGTAACACACCATGGCATATAGATTTTTTTTTAAATACACAAGAGTTTTTGTCATTCGTTGTCACACTTAAAGTAGCTTGTATATCATTAAATATACATTCTTGAAGTTCTTATAAAAAATATATCTTTATATACCAATTAGAAAAACGGCATTTTTAGATAGTTTTTTTGGCTTGGAATTGCCAAAATAATAATATTGCAAATATAAATGACATCTTATGTATTTTTAATGGTGTTTCTTACTGGTCTTATGCCATATTTTTATAAAAAATCTCTATTTTTTTCCATATGCGTTATTTGACAGCAATTTTAATGAACTTTTTTCCAATAAAGTTTGAGTGTTCTATGAGGGTTGATTTGAATATTATATTATTCTGATGTATGTCAGCAAATGTGCAACAATTCTATTACACTTAAGAAATAAAATATTATATTTTTAGCATGGCACTGATTTGCCATAAAAAATTGTTTTGGAAAATCCTCGAAAAAATGACAATGTTTTTTTGTAACCTAGAAAAAATATTTTATGGTTTGAATTTCTTCCCAGATATAACATGGTAAATAAAATATCATTTTGACATAGAATCATCTTAAATTGCTGCCATATCATAATAAACTTTATTCAGTATGAATACTCACTCATCTCAATTTTTCTATTCAATACAAACAATTTAAAAATATATCATTTAAAGTTTACAACTACAAAAAGACAAAAGACTGATCAACATTGGCTCGAATAATTTATTAAAATAGATTCTTCGGCAGAAACTTTAAATTTTGTAAATATATTTTATTTATAATTCACAATGTATTCTTCCATTTGCGGATAACATTAGCACTATAGTATACAGTCGCATCAAAACTTAACTAAGAATTTTCAATTTAACTCTGTTAAGATTACTATAATGAAATAAAAGTTTTTTCATAAATTATTGACTCGCTTCAATATTTTATTACAAACCTTCACATCAAAAATGTAATTCGATCTTGTCATTTTTCTAAACGATCACATAGTTTGCCAACTTACTTTCAAATAAAGTCTATATAAAAATCATTCTCGAGTGTCATTTGACTTTTTCAATGGAAATCCTTATGAATTAATGTGAACATTAAATATTACGAAAAAAAAATCAAATATTTTACAAAACGTCGACATAACATGAAACTTAATAAACATTGCATATAATTTTTGCAGGGTTATATATATAATTGGATTGATGCATAAATTTTATAAGCAAAATATAATTTGAATTTTGCCTCATAACATCGGCCTTTGCCTAAGATATTATTTTAAAATCTGTTTATATTATTTTATGATTTAAGTACTCGAGACTTTAATTTGCATATGTATTCTCATCCAAATATTGAATATAATTATTTTTATGAATTCTAGAAATCCATGTTAACTTTTATACTATTTATAACTAGTTTACTTTTCACTAAGTTTTGATATTTTATTAAGCAATTTTCTATCGAAAAAAAAAACCACTATATACGGCTTTAACAATTTAATGTTTCAATTATTACGAGATTTATTAAGGCTAACTACAATTAAACCCCTTCCACCCGCATCGCTTTTACTGTTTAATATTTTGTCGATAGATTACAGATCTTCATTGCAACAATCGATGTGAAAATATGTTCACAAAATATCTTACTTCATATTTATGAACTTTTCTTTATGGTCATCCGCGTTTCTTTAAACTACATTATTTGGTCCATTCATTACATTTTACATGGTCCGTCAACAAAAAATGTTGCTTCACCTCTTTTAATAAATTTTTTCCTGTCATACGGATTGCTATAGCAGTCTTATCCACAAACGGGCATTGATGTTTAAAAAAAAAGTTCAATTTTACAAATATCAAATCTTTCATTTTTTTTTTATAAATAAAAGGATTTCTCAATCTCGGTTACGCAAACCGGTTTCCCTCGGCTTTACGTCGAGTTTTATTATAAATATGCACAGGCTGCATCATCAGGTCGACTATTACCTGCGGATCGTACGCATGTCGGCGTTGGCAATTAACTATCCATATTTTTTATATTGCACTGTACTACTTGGTCGACGATTCAATTCATATGAAAGACGTGAAATTCATAAAATTGATATTTCATTATTCTTTTTGTCCGATGGAAAGGGTTGAGATGATAGATAGACAATGATATTCACATATTGTAAAAAATATTTAAATTATTATTCAACACTTAACAATAATCAGTAGTGACATCTCTCATGAATAATTATAGTTAAGTATATTTATACCACAGTTAAAAGCTTTCCTGTATAAGATAACAAAATACTTAATTCTATATCAATATAACCCTCTTTTTTAAAGTATGAAAATTATACATTTAAATCAATCAATAGGATACGTAGCGCACATTTTTCGACATCAAAAAGACCATATCACTACGTGGTATTGTTATAAGCTACATCAGTTCTCGAATATCACCCACATATAAACTAGTATTTTTAACGTGCATCGTTTAGACGGTCTTTACTTTAAATATATTCATAATATTTCTTTTCAAAGACACAATTTTATATCAATAACGGTCAAGAAAATATAAGATAATACTACATAGATTCTCACTTGACTGGAAGAATTTAAATATATATCTAAATTTAAAATATTCTTTCGATAGTACTTAGTTCATCTATCACAGCTGATAATAAATTGTATGTCGACGCAAAGCTTAACGTCTGCCGAATCTAAAGTTCTCGTCGATCAAAATGAAAAAAGACCAAATTGCACGTGACAACCGGATCCGGCGATCCGGGAGACCGACGAAGCGCGCGCCCAGAGTAAATTTTAAATAGATTACTTTAAAAACGAACCTTTGGAATTTTTAAGACTCCCGACTGAGATTCGAAAGCGAATGTAATACTATTAAATTTCAACCGTCTCTGTCGAGATCGCTCTCGAGAATCACAATTCTCGCGGGGGCGAAGCCCAGTGACGAGACTCGAGACCGCAGCTGGATGTCTGAGGTCTCCGGCTCGACGGAGTTTTCTTAAAATATAGCCAATTTTAAAAAAATAACTGGCAAGCGAACGTATATATATTTTGACAGGAAATAAATAATTAAAAAAATACATTTCTCACAAAATCAAAACGAGTCTCCGTTCGGAGCCGCGGGAGCCGAGAGAAGTCTCCTCTCCTCCGACGCGGGGTCGGATCGCTCTCGCCGACTTTACTGTCACTGAAGTTTTCACAGATTTCACTAAAACTTGTAAAAATATACACAAAACGCACAGAACTAGTAAAAATTGTCTCAAAATAGGAGTCCGATCCGGTCCCCCCCGGCAGCCTGCGTCGCGAGACATTTAAAAATAATTGACAAATCGACTGCAAAATGGCAGCAGTCCTCGGACAACTTTTCACACGTTCACATGTAGAAAACATTCAACTCAATCCGCGTCCCTCGAACTCTCCTTCGACTTCCTTATGAATATTCTATCACTGGAGAGAGCGCACACTCTGAACAGCCCGGTGACGACCCTGTACTACAAGGGGGGCGCGACGCCGCGGTCGCTCACGACGACGCCGCTCGGCGGGGGCCCCGGCGGGGGCTCCGCCTCGGGCACCTCTATCGCGAGCAGCACGCGCGTCGCCGGCGCCGGGAGGAACCTCGGCCTCGTCCGCAGCTCGGGCAGGCTCGCGCTCTGCGAGAGCCCTGGGAGGACCGGACGCGAGCCCCCGAGCAGCGGCTCCTCGGAGCGCGCCCCGCCCTCGGACTCGTCCTCCTCGAGCCCCGCGGCCGGGCCCCCGGGCCCGAAGCCTTCCGGGAGGAAGTCGAACGGCGGGAAGGGGGGCAGCCTCGGCTGCCTCTCGAGATAGTTGATCCGCGAGCCGTCCGGCATGAGCGGGGGCGAGCCCCCGCGCGACTCGACAGACCTCTCGCTCGGCGTGTAGTAGACGGAGGCCCCGCTCCGGCGGTGCTCCGGCATCGCGGCGAGCTTCTCGATCTTGCTCTTGAGGTACGTGTCTATCGTGTCCAGGTCGTGCGGGTCGAACACGACCGACTCGCTCCTCCCGCACGAGCCGCTGCGGCAGTTGTCGAAGTAGAGGCTCGGCAGGTTCTCGAGCACCTTGTTGAGGGTCTGCTGCTGGTACTTGCACGACTCGCGGATGCGCAGCACCTGGTGCGCGCTGAACTTCCTGATCTTGTTGCGCTGGAACACGTAGTTCTCGCGCACCCAGTTGAGCTGGTTGGCCGAGTAGTCCTTCACCCTCTTCACCTGAAACCGCGCGCGGAGCGTCAGCGCCGCCGCCGGGGGGTCCGGGTCCCCCCGGCGGCGGAGCTCGTCGCCTACCTGGTCGTAGTACTGGTCTCTCAGCGCCGTCAGGTGGTTCGTCCCGATGTCGCGGATCTCCCTCAGGTGCTTCGCCTGGCTGGCGTAGCTGCTCTGGATCCACTCGACCTGCTGCGTGCAGTTGTCCCTTATGCGGCTCACCTGAAACGGAACGCTCGTGAGACGACGGCGGACGGACGGCGTCCGCCCGGAGACGGGGCCGACCCGACGGACCTGCATCGCGTAGTTCTCCCTCAGCTTCTCCAGCTGCTGGCTCTTGTACTGCTCGATGTTGTCGAGCATCGCCGAGATCTGCTTCGCCCGAGGCGCCTCCCGGTCGGCGCTGCGACAGCAGCTGCAGCAGCTGCAGCACTTCTCGACTATGCCCAGCCTGGGGAGAGAGAGACCGCGGTCTGAGCGGACGGGCCCCCTCGCGCGCGCGACGGCGCCGAGGGGGACGCTCACCTGTCGACGACGAAGCGCAGGAACTGCACGAGGAGGGTCGTCCCGAGGAACGCGGCCGCGCAGGCCGTCCCGAAGAGCAGGCTCTCGATCTTGATCTCGTACATGGTGATCGGGTCGATGTTGAGGACGACCTCGGCGGTCACGTTCGCCGAGGGGTTCGAGCCGCGGCAGACGTAGACGCCGCAGTCCTCGCGCGTCACGTTGCGCACCGAGAGGCGCCCGTCGTCGAGCACGCGCACCCGCGAGCGCTCCGCGTCGAGCGGCGACAGGTCCGCCTCGTGCGCCGCCGGGTGCTTCCGAAAGTCGTCGGGCACCGACGGGTCCGGGTTCCAGTGGAAGACGCGCCCCGTCGGAGTCACCCAGGCGACCGACGGCGCCGGGTTGCCCGCGTACTCGCACTCGAGCACCGCGTCCGAGCGCAGCGCGAACAGCGACGGCGGCGTCTTGCGGACGACGCGCGGCGCCGTGCAGTTGAGGTGCCTCAGCGTCGGGAGCATGTCGTTCGGGTACGCGTGGGGCCCGCAGCTCAGCTCCGACTCGAAGATGCCCGGCCTGGTCTCCTCCCAGGCGGGCAGCCAGGCCATGCGGCAGTCGCACGCCCACGGGTTGGCCTCGACGCGCACCGAGCGCAGGCGCTCGAGGTTCGCGACGGTCCGCGGCAGGTGCGCGAGCGCGTTCCCGCTCAGGTCGAGCGTCTCGATGAGCCGCGAGCCGGCGAGCGCGTACGGCTCGATCTCGGCGAGCCGCCCGTTGTTCCTCAGGTGCAGGTGCTTCAGGTTCGTCAGGCCCCTCAGCTGGCCCTCGCCGAGCACCTCCATCTGCGTGTTCTCGACGCGCAGCGTCTCGAGAAGCGGGTTGCCGTCGAAAGTGCCCGGGACGAGGCCGCGCAGGGAGCTGTCGCCGACGCTCAGCCAGCGGAGCGCCGGCAGCCCGCGGAGCGAGTCCTCCGCGAGCCGCCGGAGCGGGTTGCCCGTCAGGTCGAGGCGCCGCAGCTCGCCGAGAGCGTCGAAGAGGCCCTTCGGCACCGCCGAGAGACGGTTGCCGGAGAGGTCGAGGGTCGTCAGGGACCTGAGGCACTCGAACGCGTGAGGGAAGATCCTGTCGATGCGGTTGTCGGCGAGGAGCAGCTCCTCGAGGGCGCCGTTCGTCCGGTCGAAGTGGTCAGAGAAGGCGACGAACGAGTTGCGCGAGAGGTCGAGCACGCGGAGGCTCCGCAGCGGCGCGAACACGCGGAACGGGACGGCGGCGATGCGGTTGCCCGAGAGGCGCAGCTCCTCGAGGAGCTCGAGCCCCTCGAAGGCGTTGCGCGGGAGGTCCCTCAGCCGGTTGCCGGCGAGGTCGAGCGCCCTCAGCGCCGGGCACGGGCGGAACGCGTCCCTGTCGAGCGCGGCGATCGCGTTGCCGCTCAGGTCGAGCCGCTCGAGCGCGGCGAGGCCGGCGAGCGCGCCGGGGGCGAGCGCCTCGGCGCCGGCGCGCGCCCAGGAGAGCGAGCGCAGGGCGGCCGCCGACTCGGGCGGCGCCCCGGCCGTCAGCGTCGCCGGCGGCGCGCCGTCGGCCGCCAGCGCCGCCAGCGCCGCGGCGCCGCACGTCAGCTCGCCCGGCGCGCACTCGCAGCCGTCGGGGCAGGCGCGCGCCCACGACGCGCACGCCAGGGCGCACAGCCACAGCGCCCAGTTCTTCATTCCCGGACGCCCATGCTCCTCCGCCAGGCTACCTGCGGACGGAAGCGGATCGTTACGCAACGGAAGTCTCCCCCCGGGAGCCCGACGCGGCGACGCGCCGCGGCGGGGGCCGACGGCCGCGCGAACGCGGCCGAACCGCCCGCCGGCGCGCCGCCCGGGGCATCGAAAGGGGCGCGGCTCCGAACCTAGTGAGGTCGCGCGCGTCCGTGGAGAGCGGAAGCGAAGCGACGGCGTCCATGTTCGAAGCCCAGCGCCGCCCGAGCGAAGGACGCGTGCTAAGTGCGCGACCGTCGGCGGCGAACTGAACTCGGAGGGGGGGAGCCGCGCTGCGCAGGCGCTCCGGCGCCGTCTCCCTCCGTTCGCCTTTCGAAAGGCTCCGCCGCTCGTCGAAATGCACGCGCTCTTCGGGGATGCCGTTCAACTCGGAATATTTTGCGATCGAATTGTTCAACTGCCCCGAAAGAAACTGAACACTCCCGCGATCATCCCATCGGAAGTCGGCCACTCTCGCCTTCGCTCTCGTCGTATTTTAAAGTAAACAGCGCGCCCGCCTCGATGTCTGATTGTGTTTAATTTGGCGATCGACGTCGAAAACGATCATCTCTTCCAACGGGACGATTGCCAATTGATGTGTCTCTGTTGGACCGAATCGTCCGCTCGCAAACTTGGACGGGCGTTTCGGTCGCATTTAACACTTTGACCGCCAATACCATTTTTTGGAAAATGTCGAAAAGATGTTTCGGTAGTTTTAGGTTTTATTTAATAGAATAGATACAAATACGTATTTTAAAATTTGATTCGACGACGACAGTGCAAAACGGCAAGTCGAAGATAGGTATGACATAGCGGTCAAAGTGACACGTTTCAGCTTCGCATCTTCCGTCGTATTGTTCTCGCTTATCTGAAAGTAGTGTCCCTTTCATCAGACTGATGTCAATCAATATCAGATCGTCTCGAACGAATTTATCAGCGCTTCCAACCGCTATTTTTTTCGTTTCGGTTTCGGTTACATTCCTAACATTTATATCGGTTCACTTGCGAGTTTCGTTCGGGTTCGAAGCCCTGGTATTTATTCCTCTATCCATATATTGTTTGCGTATATTTTGTGAGAAACTTTATTTTTCAAGCCCGCCAAAGAAATGAAACTTCACGCGGATGTTCCCCGACAAGAAATTTATTAAATTATCTGTCGAATAAAATAAACAACGAAACGGTGACGCATCGTTCGAACGTCTCGGACGGAGTAGCGTTTGACGATCGTCGTTTTTCGGGTGCACCCTCAATCCGCGCAACCGCTTCTCTGATGTTGTCTGGATGAAATATTTTAATACTAATATTTCGAACAATCGTCAAGTCGCGCAGACGGAGAAAACGGATACAGAACTGACCGAACGAATATATGCACTCGAAAATCTTTTCGAATGGGAATCAAAACGCCCGTTGTAAAAGCAGGTAACGAAGACCACCCCCGGGACCCGACTTTATAGCAAAAAGGTGCTTTTGTCCCATTTAGTAGAGGCTGCAGTATCTTTTGAAGCGCTCCGCCGAAAAATAACGGTGCTGCTAGCTGAAATGCTACTCGTGATTATATTTTAATTTATTTTACATATGAAATGTTCGAATTTCCCAACATTTCTTTGTTTTCGTCGACGTCTATTATAATCGTCAAATCGCAAATTCTTTGGTAAACGAACGTACTCGAAATCATTTCAAATTTAAAAAGACCGCCTCAATACCGAGGCAAAATATTTCCATGCCGAAGCGAGTTCGTTCTGTTTAGCTATTTATATTACGACCGATCTGATCTAGACGACGAGCTCGAGGAAAACTGTCAATGTATTTTTATCGAGTTTGCGTTTGCGACTTCCTCGAGATTCTCGTTTACCCCTCGACGTCGACGATGGCGTTATTATGCGGAAGTTTGGTCTCGCACTCGAGGCGATATTTAGTGTTTGGCACTGTTGCTCTGTTGCGCGTCTTGCGGAACGCCGCCGGTCGACGGCTTTGCTGATTCGCGAAATTGCGAAACTGCTTTATTAAAGCGTTTCGCTGATTACGTCGAAAACAAAGTCTGTCGTTGCATTAATTATGGAAGGCGAATGCGCGATATTGACTTTACACGCGGGTCAAACGAGAGCTCGGATCTACCTGTGTTGTTTATTCCTCGGCTACAAAAGCGACAGATCGGTCGACGCAGAACCGACGTCTCGGACGAGAGGGCACTGAAACAATCTTCCGAATGTATTCAAACCACATTTTTCTTCGGACACCGACATACTGCGGTTTGAACGATATGGAAGAGCCCGATATCGACACTCGTAAATGTTCGCTTTCGAGCGTAGCATAAGGTCAGCGGTTAGATTAAAATTAAAATAATGTACACGTTTTAATTTTAATAAAATGTGTTATTACATTTTCTCATATGAAAATTCTTACATTCGTATGATGCGCGCGCACTCGCTCTCTTACAAATTACAGTTACGGATCGATGATTACGGGCGACGAAGACATGTTTCTAAATCGCACGTCGACGCTCTCATATATCTCTCATATGCTAGGACTCGCGATGGAAAAAACTGAATAGGGATCCAAAGGTCTATGAAATGATCACCTTCAGACGAGAGTGTTTTTTTTATTGGCTAAACATTCTCATTTGCGGATCTATCTTCAGCAGAATCTTTTTGTTCTTTTTCGAGGTCCTTATAATTTCGTTGTATGAAGCTTAGCATTTGTGAAGTTCTTCCGATAGAAAAGATCTCCGTCTAAAAATGTTCTTAATTGTTAGGGCAAGTAAAGTAAAATGTTTAACAACTTCACATTTATATATCTATATTTATCGTCCTCCGTAATTTGAGTTGTCTTAAATATCATTTCAAAGCAATTTTGCTTCATCGATATTTGCTTCCGCCAGTAATTCTTGAATATCCCCAGCGTTCATATCGTGAAAATCTTCTTCTCCTATAAATTTAACAAATTCTACTGTTGCATCCATCACGGTTAGATTTACACATTGAACTGACTATGGCAATAGTTTTTACCATACACGTCCATAATATTTAAATTTAAATGTTCGTCGCGAACGTCTGAACCATCTCGTTCTTGCGTTATGTAATAATGGACTGTTGGATGAGCACGTGTACATATTATCCACGAAACGAGACATTTGCTTTTCGTCCGTGCTGTCGTCGAATTTGTGGTCGTTGAGCCCTCGATCGTTCTTCATAAATACTTTATTAACGTCGATTCACCGTCGGGCCATATCGATTGCGTTAAATATTACGTTGACTTCGTACCACTTCACTTGGCATTTCTAAATCATTACATTCGGTATCGAATTAAGGTCGATGAAAATATCAGCATACGTACGAACATGCTAAATGCCAAAAATATGACATTTCATACGGGTATTTTTATCATATCCTATCTCTTTGGTTCCTAGGAGCTGACCAATTCAATCCATTCAAGTTGGAAATGTTCATATCAACGTTATTGAATTGCGAATATTTCCGTTTATGATTTTCGAAACGCTCACAGTATTCGGAATTCATGCTCGAGTACAAGTGTCGTTTTTTTTTTGTTGTTGTGTTTTATTCACTTTGACCTATAAATGTGACTGTTTTTCTTTGCTATATAACTTTGCATAACAAAACGTCAAGCAAACATATGTTGCGAACTCGACCATTGTATGCGATTGGCATTGAAGATTTCTTTGGATCAAATTAATGATTTTCGCTTCGTGCATCGTTTTGTATTGAGATTGTCCCCGTTGAATGAATAGACGTAATTCTTTGTTTAGGATTTAAAGCGTCGTCAGTCCGTGCGGACTTGCACGTTAGCTGTGTTGCATGACGAATATTTTTGCGTACATTTCCTAATTTTTTTGGATCGTTATTGTAATCAATAAGTCATCATCACGAAATGCCGCAGTGCTTCATAAAAGGTTGTATTCGTTTATTTTTAGATATTGTGGACACGCAGTCCTTTAAACTTTATCATTAGTTTTATAACTTTTTGAGCTTTTGCAGGTAATCCCCGAATGCGATATCTCAATCATTTTTTTACTTGCTTAACCCTTTGGCTGCTGCTGTATATTTTGATGAACGGAATTTTGTTTGCTATCTTTCTCCCTCTCGTTTAATCGCATTGACGTGTAAGCAAGATGCACTACAGGGTTAAGCACTGATACCTTGACGCACAGAAACTACTCGCATTCGAGCATTTTGAAGTCATCAATGAGCCAATAGCGTTCTTTGACAAACACATTTCTTGGTCAAAATAGATCTTATAATGTTTTCTAATTCCACAAAAATATCTTGTTCAAGTATAGATAAATGTTTTTTTTTATTTTCGCGGACCCCAGTTTAAGAGCAGCTGTTCTAGAGGAACGTGTTAATTGTTCGATGATCTGATGCGACAATTGAAGCGTTTAAGATGGACATCTCATACCTGAAGAAATACATATATACTATTAACTTTATTTTCCGCCGACCCCCTCTTGAACAAATTTTTTTTCGCGGACCCCCTGTTGAGATTTTTTTTTCGCGAACCTTTTCTTGAGTAATTTTTTTTTCGCGGACCCCCGTTTGACCAATTTTTATTTTGACGGACTCCATTCCAACCCTTGGGACTTAATTTTTCAAACAAACAAACAAACATTTCTTGGTCAAATATAAAGTCAAAATAGATCTTTTTATAATGTTTTCTGTAAATAATTCCACTAAAATATCTTGTTCAAGTATAGGTAAATATTTTTTTATATTTCCGCGGACTCCTGTTTAATAACCGCTGCCATAGAAGATCCATTAAAGTTTCATAACAGATCTCATTAGCCGATCAATTAGCCGGTGGGTTTCCATCGATTTACATTTATTTTTTTTCCTTTTTGTTGTGTTTTTTGTTTGTTTGTTTTTTTTTCACATTCACATCTACGGCAAAACTATATATTTTGCAAGAGCTGTGGAATTCTTCGATCTTCAGCATTTCTATGTTTTTAACGTTACGTAACTGGCCTGGCTTCGCTGGTTTTTATTGGGTAACTTTTTGAGTCAATTTTAGATTTTGCAGTATTCATGATGCTAGAAAACTCAGCTATGATGGTAATAAGTTCGATATATCAAGCAATCTCCTGTTGACATAGTGGCTTAGTTTTTATTATTGCAGATCGCCTGGTTCTATAAATTTGAATAATGAGAAGGTCGATATTAGTATGTCTATAAAGCTAGGAAAAAAATATTACATAACCCGACATGTCAAACTTCATCGAACACTTTTATTATGTCTATGAAATATCAGTCCTGGACTCTTCGAAATCTTGTGATATCCAATTTTTAATAGCGAATATTTTTCTATAGAAATTATATGTTGTTAAAATAAATATATTTCTTCAATAATGATAGACGCACTATTTTGCTGTTGAATCAACAAAGATCGTTAGTGATGGATTTAAATTTATATTTCCACCGTTAGAAAAGATCTTCTTTAACCACCATATATTAAATTGTGCTTATTTATCAGGCGCTATGAACTCTCATTTACAGTTATTTTTATAATGATGCATATTACCAGAAGACGCAAATTGATTTTCTAAGCAGTGACATGATTTTCCAGCAATACATCCAAAAACATGAAATGCGCGCAATCCAAATATGTATAGCCTTATGAGCTACTTGAAATATGAGAACTCACTTTGCCAAACAAAGCCGACTCCATGATGTCTTCTTCCGAGGTATCGGCGTATAACTGTCTGACATTTTTTCGCATCTTTCAATGCTCACTAAAATGCGTAATTTGTAATTCTTTTGATGTTTTCATCTCAATAATGATGAGCAATATTTTGGGTGTGCTTATTAAAATATATTTATTTTTTACTGCTATGTTTCAAAATAAAAGTAGTTGGATTGTGGTGAATTGGCAGATCGCCATAGAGTTCTATAGCTTTTTTGAATTCCACCAAATTCTCTTACATGCGTAAATAAAATTTGTAGGCGTATTCGTAACTTGGAATTGTGCTTTCATAAACGCATTAATCTAATACAGCAGCTGGAAGACATCAGGTGTATTTGATAGAATTTGCATTTTGTATGTTTGCGCCTTAGAGCAAATCTGCAAAAACACGATGGCATGTCCTCCTTGACCTTTGGAATAAGAAATAATCCGTCCAATTTCACTTATTGAGGCGCTCGTCACCATCGCGTAACATACTTTCGGCCATCTTATTCCCATTATTTTATTTTTAATCTAACTGCAAATTTCTATATATTACCAGTTTGAGAAGACTTTCGCTTATCCGGTACGTGTCGTCTGGTTCAAAAAATCTACTGTAACTGACCGACCGCACTAATAGATATAGCATCGTTATTAGATAAGCTCATAACATCTTGTATCCATACGTGACGAGATAATGTTTTATTTTAAAGCCGACCAAGTCACCTTCAGACTATATATTTTAGATTCCAGATATTATTGTTGCGTTCTAATTATGTACCAGATCTTAACATATAAGTATATAACTGATTAAATCATTATTCTTGCAGTTCTTGTAAAACCGCATTCAAAATTATAGAAAGAAGAGACTTTTATTACCCATGCATGCGTTCCCAAATATACATATATTAGACAATCCAAAATAAAACTGACATCAGGTTTTCAGAAATACATATTAAATAATTGGTGTTTTCATTTAAAAGCAGTACTTTTATATTCATTTTAAAAAATAGTGTTTTCAAGAAGATCTCTGGTGGTTCTTTTTAACAAACAGCTTCAAAAACACGAACAGCATAATCATCGTCATAGTGCAGTCACAAACAGTCCAATGCAGAACTATTGGCCTCTTCAATATCCATTCACAGGAAGGGGTTACATCCATCTCGTCTGCATCATTCGCTCGATATTGAAGATAGCATAACCTCCGAGATTCATTCAGAACCCTCACCCAGCGGGTCTCCTGAATGGACGTATCGACGGGCGCTTTCACGACCGTCTCGATAGGGAGTGTGGGAAGTTTGTAAAGACTGACCAGTTTTCCTCGGGAGATGATGAAAAACTACTCAAGACGACATTTTTGATTTTACTGGAAAGGGCTTTCCGGAGTGCAAAGATTCCAGTTTCTCCTTTCTTCGCTAGGGTGAAGACTGAGGGTGTCTCACCGTTCACGTGGAAATTACCCGAGCAAATTAGAGTGTTTTCCTATTTCAGGTAGATTTTCTCAGTTCGGCGATTTTAAAACAATATAAAAGGCAACGAAAGACAATGCCGTTATCATTGCAAAGTAAACTTCTTCGTTTGCCTCTCCTCGAGGTCGTCTGCTTGCTGTTCTTCTTGTCCTTGTTCTGTTCCTAAAGCTTCTTGGCTCCGAACCGGTAAGGTTCATCGTGCTCCCTGTTGTTGAGTATGGTCGACTATGTAATAGATAGCGAGTGACAAGCAAAACAAGATTTGTAGAAGTAGCAACGAATAGTAGATAAACTGAGTACTGGCCTGCTGTTAAAAGAAAATTTAAGTATTTAGTCTTTAAATTAGTAATATTCAAATAATGATTGTCAAGAAGATATATGAATGTTCTTGTTAACAAACAACTTTAAAAACATGAACAGCATAATAATTTCATGAATATTTTCAATAGTGATTGAGTTGCCGTGGAGAACCAATATAATAAAGGTTTTTAAAAAGTACATGTCGTGTTAGTTGAATCGACTAACATCAGCGTTCTCATTCTCAGCGTTCATACATACAAAATCTATTTTTAAAAAGTCGACTTCAAGCTGATACGTGTAATCCTGATACGATCAGTTGTGGTGCATTAAAACCTTGTCATGATTTAACATTCTTTAAAACGAATATTAATATTTATCAGTGACGTTGGCGATTTCAATAGAAAAAAAATCTAGAAATAAGGATGTTTATGTGGTTGTTTTTTTATTTTTTTTTCCAAGTATTGGTTCAGTTGAGACTAAGTGATTTGAAAAGTAATTTTGATGTATGATCTGTAAATGATTGGCGATCATTTCTAAACTATATATTTATAATTGCGACGAATCCCGCCACTCATATCTGGCCCTGCCCGACTTAATTAATCGTCTCAGTACGTATTGTTTCAGAAGCAATAAATCGGGGAAACAATCGATTGGAATTCAATCTCCCGAATTTGTCGATATGGTGAAAATGTTTTCCACCGGCTGAATTTGAATGCGAACTTTTATAATAGAAGTCTATAAACTAAATCACGTATACAATTTCCATATTTTAATAATGAACATGAACTAATATCAAGTCTGAGAGGGGCTATAGGCGTGCTTTGTCATCTCTTGGATAAAAAGTCCATTAATTAAAATCCCCTTTTATAAGTCTAATTCCGGTCACATGTGGTATCATTTCTTCTATCTTCAAAGTGGACCTTATGTATATAGCCGTGGATCATAAAGAACGACTTATACACGCAATTACAGCTTCATCGGGGAAACTAAACTTTTAATTTATTAATAGTAAAAATATGCAGCAAGACAAACGTCTAATGTATAAGCGAGTGAAATGATTATTCATTTATATACAAGCAGATCTAAATATCCAAAGGGTTGAAGAACCCGAATGTGAATGTTCAGAAAATATCGTTTGGCATGGTTTATTGACGCATTTTTAAAATGTGGTCGCCAACCAATTAGCCTGTAGATTCAAATTCGATACTGTGAATATATTAGCATCATCAATTTGACTGCAGATTTATTTTCTTGCCTCCTTAGCGTGTTTGTTTTCAAGTATTCGAACTTTCACTCGTTCGGCCTATTTTTGTGTAGTTTTACGTCATACCGACGCGAACAAAATAAGTGTAACAAAAATTGAAGACAATGAAAAGGTCAAGTAATGCCTATTAATCAATTCTGTGGCGTTGTTAAAAAGAATACTGACTGCGAATTGCGCCTCCCGTAATTTTAAATCAATTCGAATGTAATTCCGGCTATGATATATTTATAAGCGTCTTACTTGAAATTGACGGGGGTTGCCATGATTTTTGCACGCCGACTTGAAAATTTTCTCGTTATCTACCCCATAAACAGGAGAAAATGTTACTTTCTATTCAATGTGTATTGCAGTAATTAATTTTTCAACAGCTTTTTAGCAAACAAATATACTGCGTTTGATTAAAGAAAAATTTCACGTTAAAACAGCTAGACTTGTCATGATTTAGACCCAATTTCATTGCATTCCAGTGATAAAAAGAGATTTTTTTTATGTTTTTGAGAAGAATGTTTTCGCCCACATTTGGATGCAACAGGCGTGTACATATCCTAATCTGAATCCTGTGGATCATGTAAAATATTTTTGTCAAAACAGTTATTGTTATAGTGTCGTGTAAATTATCTAACGTCTTTTCTAAGAAAATAATGTTTATGTGACGATTTTTCATTATTTTTCACGTGTGGTTAAATTAGGAAAGGATTTATATATGAGGAAGAATCTGTAAATGAGACGATCTGTCGGATATATTTATATTTTCAATCTCTGAAATTTGTCTATTGAATGATGTATGCTGATAAAAATATTTTACAAATTTGTCTGAAATGTATAAATTTAATTTTCGAAAAGCTGATGTTAATATTGGTAACATTTGATCTGATGGACCTAAAGCTACAACATTGTTTTTTGTAGTTTTTTTATTCCAGTAAAATATATCGTTCGTAATTCACAATATCATAATTTGTGCGTGAAAAACAAGAATTTATGATCTAAAAAATTGCGTACATATTTATAATAAATTAATTTGATTCGGCTCCAATCGATAACTTGTCTGAAATCTCTTATCGTGCTAATATCTATATATCTACATGTGTAATAATTCTAAATATCATATGTATGACATATACAAATGTACTTGAGAAAAATCATGACGAGATATGAATCTGATATTATCAAGTCTCGGTTTCTGTTTAGCGACTCCGTCCAAAAAATGTGAAGCCCACCGATTGACTAAAAATGAGAGTCGCTTTACATTTGACCACATTGAGTCCACTTAGCCTTCTCGAATAAGTAAACAAACGTCAATTCGGCACAACTGGATAATCAAATTAGCGAGTCCCCGGCCTTAGTTGTCTGAATTGCCGCGGCTGAAAATTGTTATCTTAAATGTTGTTTGACTTTTTTTTGCTATCTCAGATTATCCCAGTGCAAGGATGCACAACCGGTCGATCTTTAAACAAAGTTTGGTCGATCCCGAAAATGGCCGTGAATTTTGAAGAACTATATTATTTTATATAAATACACTCATCCCTCGATTTACGCAGTCAGAAAAAAAATACATTTAAAAATAAATCAAACTTGTTTTGTGGCACGCGTCACACAAACGCCTATATTGCATCAGATTACTCCCATTTCTAGGAGCAGACGTCTGTAACCTGCACCATTGCGTCAAATGACGCTCTTCCTTGCATCCCGTTTTTGTATAAACTTGAAGTCTCGATTTACGCATTTTCTCTCAGAACGTATCTACCGCATAAATTGAGGAATGAGTGCATATTTACAACCCATGGTAAAATATAAAATCCCGGCGATTGAACTATTCGGCTCGATTTGGTTCGTGCTTATCTGCTAATTTAGGGCAGCGGTTCTTAAACCTATTTAGTCCGCGGACCACCCCCTCTTTGACCCCATCCCAACATTTTACGTCATTCTTGAGTCTTAATTTTTAAAACATATATTTGTTGATCAAATATTGGGCAAAAATGTTTTCTGTAATAAAAAAATCCATAAAAATGTCTCGTTCAACTATAGATAAATGATTTTTTTTATAGATAGATAGATTTGATTCGATTGAAGTAGAATTAATTTGCCCCATTTTGACGTTTCATGATGGGGGTTTATTGTTAATATTCTCATCGATTTAGTTGCGATTGATTTTCAACGTGCTATCTGCCACCGTTATCTTCTTTCATTGTTTTTTTAGTATCACTCCACTTAATGCAATAAAGAGGTCGATTGCCAATATCGATGGTCGCAGAAACAACATTGACGTAATTCGTGGGTCGGTGCCATCCTCCCTTCGCAGTCACGCGATTCTTCTATAGAGAGTCGGTCCTAATTTAGGAGTGCTTTTGCTTTCATTTGGACGATACCGATCACCTCCTCCAATCCACCCGACACGCGACGCAAACTCGTAACGGTGCACACCGTTGGAAATTTTTATGACCGTGAAAATATCTTATCACGTATGTGGCACACAGCGACGTCCTTCTCTATGCGTGTATCTCTCTTCGCTTCAAATTATTTTTACTCTAATTAAATACATGTTTATGTACACACACTGCTATTGCCACATTTGCGATGAAATTGTGTACATTGAGGTCGCTGTGAAAAAATTATCTTGCTTTGATAATATACACGCCATTTGTCAATACATGATATAAGTGTTGTTTCGTTTTATGCAAATATGCATTTGGTTCGATTTAATCTACTCTATTCTCGATACTGAAGCACTTTTGGATTGATAGAATTTCCAGCCGTTCGAATATCAAATTATCGTCATAACAGGATTTTCGAATATATTCTAATAATCGAAAAGCATTCAAACGCCGATCGTGTTTGTTACGGAAAAATAAATGATAGTGTATACTTCATTTCTCATTTTAAAAATGGCGTTTTTCAACATTTTGAACTTGTATAGGCGCGGTAGGGCAAATTGGGCTAAACGTCACGAAAAGCGAAACTCCAAGCAAAAGATGGATACTTTTTTTTACACAGTTATATTTATCAATGATTAGTTATTTTCGAACATTGACGAAAAATTTAATGGCCTCCCATTTTGACGTACGTCCTTGATGTTCTTATCAACGTATTTAAATCAATATTATTATCACAAATACTCGAAGAAGTAGTGTTTATCAATTCGCTAAGCAAAACAGAATACATTAACGCATTTCATTTTAAAATTTATTTAATTCATAAATTTATACATCATGGATTCATATATCGGTATTTGAATCCATGATGTATAAGGTGAACGTATCGAAAGGCACTTTCTCGTCCGTGTCTATAGGAGGGAATGTTTGTGATTTTTAAAGATTAACCGATGTTTAACTCCAATATGTATAAACCTTGGTACTATTATTCCTCGACCTACGACGCCATTCCAAGTATTCCAATCGAATCCAAAATTATATGACTGTTTATCGATTTTCGAGCTTGAAGAGTGACTGACTTCCAAATATTTTAGGAACACAATGCGAATGTTCATAAGTCAGGGAATGATAATGTTATACTGTGCTTATATCTTGTCGGCACAAAAATTTACTAATATACTATAATGGACGAACAAATGCCCAGTGGTATTTTTGGCAACATCCATGACGATTTTTTCGAGCTAGTTGTAGCATATCTGCCGTGTAAAGTCGTCATTACATTTTTACTAATGGCTTTTCGTCATTCGTCACGTGACGTTGTGATATGACGATGTCGGTCTATAAATTCAAGCCACGTTTATTTTATTTTTATTATCTTTTGGCATTCCTTTTTGCGCTGAAACGAGGATCAATAGTGAAAATCATGTTACAAACAAATTAAAATACAGACGCAATTCTTTGGATTCATATTAGATTTAGGATGCATTCAGGATGTTGCAAACTTGTCATCAAAACGATGCTTAACGTTTTCGTCTGAAAGATTAAAAAATAGTAGGGTCAAGGTAGACAAGAATTGCAAATCATATCGATGGCCTTCGTCCACTATTAATCCGTTCACCTCGCCATGGCCTGCCCTATCATATAATTTCTATCGTAATCTCGGCGTACTCTTTGATCATCCGAACCTAGATCTAATTTGAACGCTGAACTTGATGTTTGATTTTGTTATTTTTTTCTGTGTGCACCCATGCTCTTTGCTCTTTGATCAATGAATGCTTTTTCAATTACCAATTATTACGTGTGCTTGTTTTTATTGTTACGTCTCGTCCTAATCTTTCCATTGGGTCACATAAGCTTGTTAGGAACTCATTATCTTACAAACAATAAAAACAGCACTGTAAAATCGACAATTTTATCATCTGGTCAAATGAGATAGCGATAAATATGACAATTTTATTTTAGATCATTCAAACTGTTCTCAAAACAACAAAAAATACATATCAAAACATCCAAGATTTCCCTCTGACAATTCGTGACGTCTATGCTTAATTTCCCAATAATAAATTAGCATCAATCTCTGTGTTGAATTTAAATTGCTCGTCTTTATAATTTAGCTTCCATGCCCTGATTCGTATTCATTTTTGATCATTTTTACCAAGCATTCTCCAGGGAACGTCAAACAGACTATAAAAGACGCAATTTCATTTACATCATTTGAATTTTTTGTTCATACTCCATTGTCCAATTCCATTACTCATTCGTCCTGGGTCCTGTATTTCTGTACTTGTTGCATCGACCTAGTTTACGGCTCTGGATACACCAGAGGTAGCCAAACTTCTCACCACAACGGGCGACCTATTTTTTAAATTATAAGCGGCAGTCTACCAACATCGTTAGAGATCATATGAAAAATAGTGATTTGAAGCCAAAAATAATTTTAATCTTAAAATAAACATTGATAATACATATTAAAAATCATTAATAAGAGAAAAAAATGATTTCTTCTCACAAAATAATTAGGATGGGCATCAGATATGTGGATATATTAGACAGACCGGCGACTAAAAATTTTGGCCACTTCTGGTATACACCATAAAAAAACAGATACAAAGATTTTACAAGGGAAAAGATTTAATATGGTAGTTTCCCGTTGCCTTCCACACGTGGTAAAGTAAGGATAGGATTATTTGGAAAGGTAGAAGAGGAGAGAATCTATGAGTGAATCACTCACTCATGGGCGTCCCTGCACGACTTTATTAATCGCCTCAGCATTTACTTTTTCAAATCCAGGCATCACCAGGGTAAACTGGAATCGAGACGATCGATCAGAAATATTAATATTTCTGATCTCCCAAATTTGTTGGTACGATGAAATTTTTTCCCACAATCTGGATTTGAACCCGAACCTTTATAATAAAAGTCCAGGATCTAATCTATTATACCGACACTTGGATCAAGGATCACAATTGCGTATTGCAGATTTAAAACATTCAAAACATATGAATTTTCAGATATATTTACTTATCAGCAGCTTGACAACAACAAATCAAGAATATTTAATTGAAAGTAAAATTCGTCATTCATTTGAAGCAGCGAGTGATAATATGCCATCAAAATTATTTAGATTTGCACAAAATGCAAGTTGTTCAATGCAAAACGAAACATGTTCTAGAGAGCATGCGACACATTCACTACTAAATACAAGACCATCATCTGCGTCAGAGGCGGTCGGTTATATCGAGCAAAAGTTGTCTGAATATTTAAAATTCAAATACCGAAAATCGATGAAATTGAACCATGCCTAAGATGCTGCCGCAATTGCAGACACGTTCTCTTGCATAACCATTTGTTACAATTGTAAACTCGAAGACTCGGCTGTCGAAAACCATCCGCGATTAATTAAATCCGGTATCGATTTTGCTGCACTGGATGCTGTTTTCTACCGTAGCAAATTGACCTAATTGTATTCATTTCACGTACTCTCCTTAATCAAATTAATTCAATTCATAGCAATAGTTGCAATCAAATTCTCGTTATTGCATAGAAACAAAAACGCTTATTACACAACGTATCGAAATTAGTCGTCCGAATACAATTATTGTCGAAAAACAATACAATTATATATATATATATATATATTTTAAAGATTACCTCCGACTGTTCAGCGTGCCGTCTTATCACCTTCGGCACGTATATTCTTGCTTATCTCTTATTATAATAGCGCATTCCATATTAGTAATTGTTGTCTGCTTTTTATCGAATTCATCTTCGGCACTGAAGAAGCATCGATCTGCTCCACCGATTGGTCTTGCAGATTTTCCCACACGCTGTTTGTAGAATAATTTCTATCTCCCGCTAGGCGTTGCTCTTTTAGCAGACGATTTCTCATTTTGTCCGTATAATTGCGTCGATGTTTTACTTTTTGCAGAACTAGTAGTCTCCGGCCACGTAGTCGGATTCGTTTATCTGTGAAATTCGCATGATGACTAAATTCGCACTAAAAATACATATTCCTCCGTATCGGTACGGTGTTTATGCGCAATTTTCTATAAAAAAAGAAAAAAATAAAAAGCAGTAAAACTAGTCGAAGCACTGATTGCCCAAATATTACTTCAACGCTCGCTTGGAGTCACTAATTACGCTAACGTCATTAAATTTTCAATGCAGCAATACTTATTGACTTCCATTCACTCATGTTCATTATTTCTTCTCGAGTTGCTATGACCGTTATCGAACGTAGGCGATCTCTATGTCGAGTTTTTATAGCAATAAAAAAAATCATGTGATTCCATTAGTATAAAATTATCTGGATGGAGAGGATCTATGATAAAATATACAATCCGTATAATCGAAAAAATTCATAATTGACAGGGAAAGTATGAATAATTTTTTTTTGTCTAGATTTATATACACATAGTAAATATTTTTTTATTAAAAAAAATTAATGATCGGTTTTGACTTTAAGCTAGGTCTTTTTTTTTTAGAAGCTGCCAAATTGCAAATACTCTTAAGACATATAGATTGTCCTGAATTACATTCTTTTTGATTCTAAACACTGAAAAGCTTCAGAATGTGTAGGATAAATATTTCTCCCCTCGCAAATCTCTTCTTTGTTTTCTCGACCTTGTTCTTCTGCGGCAGATATTTCTTTGATTATTTCCTCATCATTCAAAATTTGGAATCTAGGATCGTTTTTAAGTACTCGGTTACATCTTCTTTGTCGCATTCAGCACATAGAAATTTGATATATTGCTTCCACAGTATCTCCTATATCAGATTCTACCGCGTTACTGGAACTTACTAATCTTTCTTCTCTTCTTCTTTTCAAAAAAAGACACATCTAAAGAATTTCAACTATCTGCTGCGATGTAGCAACAATCTTAAATTCATTTTCTGGTGGAAGCTGATAACTGTTTCTTCATTATTTTCGTCTGCTAGCAATAATCGTCGAAGCATCTGATTTCTATGTAAACATTTGAATGTTTCTATTACACTTTTATCTATGGAGTTTTGATATTTTTTTACTTCTGATATGAACTTATTTTCATATCATCATTTAAAAACTTCATCATTCATCCAAGCTTTTTTCTGATGATCATATTCAACCGGAGGACTTTTGATATTTTTAAAGCATCTAGGGCTCTTTAATTCCCCAATGACAGTGTGTCTGCCTATTGCATTAGCACACACCAACCATTACTAGTTTTGTACCCAGGTGAAGTATTTTCACGTCTTGATGCTGAAAGATTTGTTGGGCAGGTCTCATCAGCATTGTATATAAATTCTTCGCCGATTCCTTCCTTCTTCTCAAATAGCTTCAATGTGCCAATTAACGTGTTTGCTGAAGGTATGTCAGCAGAAAGCTTTTCCCCGTGAATTTCAAGTTCCCTGATACCATGTCGTCCTTTGAATTTTTAAAGCCAGCCCGAACATGTTTTGAATGTGGAATTTGCATTTAATTTTGTCTTGAAAAATATTGCTTTTTCATACAATAATGAATCAGATATTGACTGTCCAGTTGATCTTCTTTGTATAAACCCCATAAAAATGCACTCTTCAAGTTCTGTATTTCCTGATTTTTCTTCTGGTATTAAATAATTAGTAAATTTTGTAACATGCAATCCATCACATACGTAAGCAAAAGTGAACACAACTCTTCATGTGGAAATCAGCAAATTACGTAGCAACAATCCGGATAATCGAGGTTCTACTGTATTTGAAACAGAAATGTCACGGATGTCCATGGCAACTGAAGAAATCCTAGAAATAATATAGCAATGAATTTTAACAATTGAGATGGCTTTGTCATCATCGTTGGTCATGACATTTCTATAAATGTTTGCGTTTTACACGGAGCCAACAATTGACAGATTAAGACGCGCTCATAAATGCACTGTGCGATGGAACCATCCACACTAGTGAAATTGCAAAACCCGTTCGACAACCGGTCATTCGCCGAATTCGTCTTATCCGAAGCATTTCAATTTTTTTTCAAAAGATACCATGACAAAGGAAACAATTGACAAGATAGTCTAGCATTTTGCAACGATGACGACTAGGGAAATGTGAAACCGCAAAAGCGGAAACGCGTTGCGAGCTCGTGTGACAACTTGTGTCAATTTTTGAATGATTGGTGCTTTATTAAAAATGTCACTGTAGACAAATGAAAGCCAACTATCGCAAACAGTGACCGCGTGGCGAAAACACCAAATGTTACACGCTAGAGACATCTAGCGGCGACAAACTCTAACTAACCGCCACTAAATCAAATTGACTGCTCCTCTCATTACTTTATTGTTGACATCTTTTACGTCTGCTAATAAATTCCTTTAAATATATTACCTTAAATGACATACATTTTATTATAAAACACCTCCACAAAATAATTTGAAAGTTTATACATGTTCAGAACAGAAAAAACTACTTTTAGTGTATCTTTTATTTAAAAAAAATACCTGTAGATCACAAATAATGATTTTACAATCAAATCAGCTTTCAAAATTTTCCGTTCAGTTTGAATAAAATGCATTGCAAATGCAGATTATTTGTTATCGATGCTTTTAACATTTATCTGTATCAATCTGTTATACAATCAGCGAAGGATTGTAAATGACAAAGAAACTTAATTATACTTTTTAAAGAATCGTTAAAAAACATGATTACGTTATTAATTATAATGTTTTCCTTTTTGCAGTGCAAGGAATTTGAAAAGATCGGTGCCACTACAGCAGTGACCCCCTGCGACGTTGTCGAAGAAGCCGACATAACGTTTTCTTGCGTTTCTGACCCTCAAGCTGCCAAAGATGTAATTTTTTTTATATTAATGGAATTTAATCTATTATAAAAATGTATTTAATTCTATCGATATTTTTAAGATGGTATTTGGCAATTGTGGAGTACTTCATAGTACATCATTGGAGACCAAAGGCTATGTGGAAATGACCTCAATCGATTCTGAAACTTCAAAGGATATATTGGAAGCTCTCAATTCAAAAGGCGCTCGATTTTTAGAAGCACAGGTTTTTAAAACATATTATTCTAGAAACAAATGATTTTATTGTCTCACCTCAGTTTTTTTTTGTATATCTATGCTTTTTCTATAAATATCAGATTCAAGGCTCAAAAATGCAGGCCGAAGAAGGAACGTTGATCGTTCTCGCAGCAGGCGATCGCTCTCTCTTCGACGATTGTCAGACTTGTTTCGAAGCGATGAGCAAAAACTCTTTTTATTTAGGTAATATTCATTGTGATATATTTATTATTTATATTTGCAATTACTAAGTTTTTTAAATTATGTTTCAGGCGATATCGGGAACGCCTCAAAGATGAATTTAGTCTTGCAACTTATCAACGGTGTCGTGTTGGCCGGACTGGCAGAAGCCATGGCTCTAGCCGAACGCGCTGGTCTCAATCAAGGAGATTTGTTGGAGGTTCTTGAATTGACAAATCTGTCTTGCCCGACAATCATGCAAAAAGGAAAAGGTATTTATATTGTTATGATGTGAAAATTGAATTTTGACTTGAATATTAAAAAAAAAATCATTCATATCCTATTTTCTTTTTAAGCAATGGTAGAGTCACAACACAACACCCACCAACCGTTATCACATCTCCAAAAAGATTTGAAATTGGCTTTGGTGCTAGGTGACTCGTTGGAGCAATCTTTGCCTCTGACTGCGACGACCAATGAAATCTTCAAGCATGCCAAACGCCTCGGTTATTCTAATCACGATGCGAGTGCTGTCTACATCCGAGCAAGATTTTGATTACACATTGACTTTAATAACAATTTTCTATATAATATAAATCTATCGTTTTAAAAATCACGTATCATTTTTCATATGGTTTATAATTTTATACCACAGTCTTATTTCATCAAAATTTGTATGTGTTATAAAATTATCCTTTTTTTTTACTTATTTATAATCATCATATTGTGTTAGTGAGTGAGAATCTCATTTGATATTGAGAACACCCTAAAAATATGAAAATATAATTTCAACAGTTCTATGTATATATATCAATCGTATTTCATTATGTACACAAATATTCAATTCAAATCCATTTATGCAATTTATAACTTTACAAATTTAACATTAATGCGGTTTAAATTTGTTGTGTAATCACTACTGTAATATTTCTGAAATAATTGTGTTACATTTTTATAGACATACTATTATTACATATGCGCATAGAAAAATAGTGAGGCACTTCTTAGTGATAATGTTGATGTTGGCATTTTTTTAATAAATACATATGTAATGGTGGTTGAAAATTTGAATTCATTTCTTTGTTGCTATTTCTTTTTTTTTATCAAAGGAGATTCGACTTGAGCTTTTATATGATGGGATGTTAAATTGATATTTTACAAGTTCAAATTTTGATTTTTCTAAACTTTATTAAAATGAAGGTGGTTTTTTGTTGTTGTTATAAAACTATTTAAAATCCAATATCGATGAAAATCAATCTAGAACAGCGGTTCCTAACCTTTTCGGTCTTGTTACCCCTATCACCTATCAGAGGAACTGATTTTACCCCCCTTTAAAATTTAATTGAAGAAAACAACACACATATACAAATTACAAAAATATTTATAATTACAATTCCAATGTACTTCCTTAATTAACCCTTACTGTACTGAGAACACGCCTAGCGTGTCCACCATGTGAATCCACTTTTCTATCTGCTAATATTTCTTAATGTTCAACTTGCATAGCTGTTGTTCAGCTTTTTTGGTCTATTACAGGATTACCATGCAAGCCTGCCAGTTTACTTCTGAAGAAGTAGATTGTGCGACGAAGTAATGATATTCGGCTAATGACGCTATTCCAGAACAGTCTGTTCTGTTCTTAAACCTTGTTCCACAAAAATTGAAATACCCCTTCCTGTGAATGGATATTGAAGAAGTCCATAGTTCTGCAGTGGACTGTTTGTGGCCGCACTATGATGATGATGATGGGAAATTACCCGTTAGTTTGGAACCTTTGCTCTAGATTAAATAAAAATGGTTTTTAGTTTTGACTCTTAAATAGTATGCGTTACATTCGCAGTAAGCTTATCATAAGCAAAATATGTTTAAGATGTGTTTTTATAAGTCAAATATATTTGGATATGTAATATAACATTAAAAATTATAGTTTTCGTTTACTATGTTTCAGAATGCAATGTTAAAAGTATTAAATTCTACACATCAAATTTACAGATAAATCTGTAAAACGCTTTCATATTTCTTCTGTAAACTATCATGCCTTCTCAATATTACGCCCGGTAAAATACTTTACCTGAATAATTGCATTCTTATACATGGTTTGATTGTATTATATTATTTTGTTTCTTAAATATCACTCGCTATCTTATATTTTTAGTTTTAAAACCAAAAAAATATGTTCTATATGATCGTTAACATCTGACAAATTCATATAATATGTGCAAATCTGCCTTTAATAATGAAAATTGGTTATATATTGGGAAAAAAAATATTTTTTAAATTATACAATTAGATCAGTTTCTTCAAAATACGATGTGAACAAAGTTGAAGTAGCTTAAGACGAAAGGCAGTCAAAGTAAGTTGAGCTACTGTGTAATAAAATATATTATAAGTTCTTGATGTATGACATGCCTGTTAAATAATAAAGACGATGCTTCTCAAATTAAATTGTCTAAAAATATTCAATTACAATTTGAGATGCAGATTTTTCAGTCTTTATTGCATGATATGATCTGTTTCCATTTCAGACGTTTGTTGAATTTAAAATAAATTTAACAACATTGTTTAAAATGGCAGTCTATATCAATTTTTAACCCTTTCCACTCCTAACTTTTTTTTAGATTATGGATAGTGTCAGCTTGTAATTAATTTTGCAGATTTTACGGGCTTCATACTCATAATTTAATAATGAATAAAACATAATATATGGTATATGCACGAGTTTAAAATTTTGGTATCATAATATGACATAATTTCGATTTATGAGTGGAAAGGGTTAATATCTTAACATACTTGAAAAAAAAATGATTTTATGAATGAATCCAATGCTAATTTTTGGTGATAGTTTTAAGTTTTTGATTTAAAATTATTTTGTTTTGATAAATATACAGTACGTACTAACCACCAAATTGCTCCAGATCAGTAAAATATTGAGGGGTCGCTAGTGCATACATATATTGTTGTATGTACTTTATATATATTTTATTGATGCATACAATTATTGGTGAAGTGTGTTGAATAGTTATAATTAGCGATTTTTCTATTGTAGGACAGTATAAAGATATCAGTCTTTGATTTTATCGCATCTTTCTGAATAATGGATTAGATTTTAAAAAAATACATGTTTATAAGGTTTCTGTTTACTTTACATAAAAATTAAATGAAATATATTTTCTTGTCACATTTTGTTATTATTTTATGCTAATTTTTTGCAATGCCTTTCCTAATTATAGATATTCTATTTGCCTCATCCTTCCGTTTCAGAAAAATCCAGAAAATTTAATTATGAAATATGAATTAACCTGTTAAATGCCAATGACGCACCGGTGCGTCGCATTTGTACGCGCTCATTACGCTCTGGCAGTTAAAGGTTAATCAGTTTTCATTTCCTTGCTTACTGTGTTACAATATTTTGTATATCATCATCATCATAGTGCAGCCACAAACAGTTCACTGCAGAGCTATGTGCCTCTTCAATGTCCATTCACAGGAAGGAGTTACATCTATCTCGTTTGTATCATACATTCGCTTGATATAAATAGGGGATAAAAATAAACTTGTGGCACATCTTTTCTTGCAGATCTTGTTTATTATAGATCGATAAGCTTGGCCGATTGCTCTGTTATCAGCAAAACTAACAAAAACAAAGTGAAGATAAATTAAGTGGTATCAATATCATAAAAAAGAGCCCTGCCAACAAACAAGCCTAGGAATGTAAATTTCGAGGTCGATCTCGGGAGTTGTCATCTGGAAGATTGTAGTAAATCTAAGATTTGTAAATCGTAATAGAAATACATAACAGTGGAATGCTAGACTAGTAAATGGAAACTAATCTGGAATGTCAGGAAGCGAGAAAAAATGTAGAAAAGACTTGTTATTGTCCAAAATCTCCTCAAAGGTGATTGAACTGTTTTAGTGAATAGTATGCTATGTGATATATTACCGTTCATCGGATTGCGATAAAACTTCGTCCACTTATTGCTAAAGATTCAGCAAGTAACATAGGCATAGTCTAATATATGAAAATCAATGTTTGTTTGTCCGTATTTAATGTGCTGCCATACCATTCATTCAATTGCGATAAAACTTTGCCAACTTATTGTTTGAACTTTTTCAAATAATATAGGCATAGTAAAATTAACTTACGATAGATCTTATATATATAAAAATCAATGTTTGTATGTTTGTTCATATTTATAATTAAACCAACAAACGATAATTTTAGAATTAATACTTCTGTGGCAGCAACGCGCTGGGTATCGGCTAGTTTTAAATATAAATTTAGCGGTCTCCGTGGAAAAATTTGGTGGTCCGCAGAGAAATTTAGTATTATTATAATTTTTAAGATATCGAAAACCAAATAATAAAAACGATGATCGTTTTATTCAATTCAACTTGCCGGTCGCTAATATATATTTATATTAAAAAAATATAATTTGCACATGGAAAATTGTGTTCAATTTTGCTCACGTACATGATGGATTGCATATTACGAAGTTTACTTTTTGTTTATTAGCAGAAGATGGAAGCTCAGAGCGGTTTTAGAGGCAAAAATTAAGTCATAACGGTTGGGATGAGGTCCACCAAAAAAAATTGTTCAAGAGAGGGTCCGCCAGAAAAAATTGGCTCAAGAGGGGGTCCGCGAAAGAAATTTTGCTCACAAGGGGGTCCGCGAGCTACATGAGTTTAAGAAGTGCTGATGTAGACGATTGTCCAAAAAGAAAAAGCATAGAATACTTTGTGATCAGCAACTTCTTATGATTTTTTTCAGGTAGTGGGTATTTCTTCAGTTTTTGAATAATGATGTTGTCCTTGGGAGGATGACTCTGATTTCAAGATATTGCTGAGGGTGATGTTGCCTTAATGGAGGAATATAATACAAAGACAATCGTTTTTGTTGGTAAATGATTACAGAAAGAAATATCCGGATACAAAAAAATCAACACTTGTATCCTGAATATTTGATTTTTATATTGAAAGGGTATTCTTACTTGTAATCTAAACATTAATTTTACATGTAAATGTTTATATTAATGAATACAAGTTAGTCATTAATACAGTGTTTTTCATAACTGAATTTCAAATTTTTAATGATAAGGAAATAATTTTAAAAATATCTGTCTCAGAAGTATAAGATTTTTCCCTTTTCCCAAGCTTCAACTATTCAAATTAAAGAATACAACATATATGAAATAGAGTAGTATTACTTTTTATTTACTAAATCTAATAGGTATGATAACATATTATAAATGCATTAACATTTGAGTAAATTTATATTTTTATGATATTTACTTAATAACTAAGTATCAATAGCTGGAGATCATCTTATTCCATTAGAACTTTTAAAAACTGTAATATAGAGTTATTAGCAGTCTTTATTTTCTCTGATAAGTGCATGATGATGCTGCATCTAATTTTAGCATAGAAAGTATTCATTATGTACAAAATTTGCTTGCCACTCTTACACAGTTGACCCTGCCCAACAATATGGAGCATTATGAACCTTTCCATGGAGCCAAGAAGCTTTAGAAACAGAACAAGAACACCAAATATACGGGCTTGAAGAGAGGCATATGAAGAACTTCACTTTGCAATATTAACAGCATTGTCTTCCTTTAACTTCTATATCGTTTTGAAATCGCCGAACTGAGAGGGTCAACCTGAAATAGGAAATCACTCAGTCTCGAATTTGCTTGGGTAAATTGTATGAGGACGTGGAGACACCCTCAGTTGGTGTAAGAGCGAATCCGATATGCATTTAAGCGTCACATATGTTTTCACCCTAGCCCGCCAACGCCTTAGCGAGGAAAGGAGGGACTGGACTCTCTACTCCGGAAAGCTCTTTCCAGTAGAATCAAAAAGGTCATCTAGAGTTCCACTGTCTTCAGAAGAAAGCTACTCAGTCTTTACAAACCTCCCACACTCCCTATCGAGACGGTCGCGAAAGCGTTTGTCAATACGTTTATTCAGGATACCCGCTGGGTGAGCGTTCGAAATTAAACTCGATGGTAATGCTACCTTCAATATCGAGTGAATGAGGAGGTGAATATATGATATAGACGAGATGGATGTAACCCCTTCCTGTGAATGGATATTGAAGAGGCCCATAGTTCTGCAGTGGACTGTTTGTGGCTGCACTATGATGATGATGATGATGATATACAAAATATTGTAACACAGTAGAGCAAAAGTAGTTTCTTTATCAGCATTATTACTACATACAGAATAAGATGATTCTCAGCATAAATCTACAGTTTTATATATATTAATCACATTTAAAAAGTATTTATTCCTTCAAAACAATTTACATCAACATACAGATAAAATATAATGTACACATTGTTATAAATTGATATATATGTAATACTACTGTAAAAAAATAAATCAAAATATTTAAAAATTAATTCTCATGAAAATAATAAAATGCATCCACGAGAAAGCATGCCATAGTTTAATTAAGAATTGGTATATTGAATCAAATATACATATGCATTTATAGAATAACTTACGATTATTTACACACGTTTTTTCTGGTACAGTACCTATTGAACAATGTCTATGGAAATGTAAATCCTTTACTAACAACAGATGGAACATTTTCAATGATTATGTTAAGTATATAAAAAAACATTTAGAAAATAATATTGATAGTAATGAAGCTTTCAAACTATCATACTTGTTTACATAATAATAAGTTTGCATTAAACTTAACTCTTTAACTTAACTATCTCGCAAAAATGCAGATACGGATCGTAAAGAGTTAACACAGCCTAGAAAAAAATTATTCACTCCAGTTATCCAACATATTTTCCAACTAGAGTAAATAAAATTTTCCAGTATCTACCAGAAATTATTCAATTAAATTTCCTTTGACCATGATGTATTTACTTCAACAGAGTCGAGTTGTAGTAATATTGTATTAATGGGAATTATTATAACATTACTACATCGAATTTCTATATACTATCTATATTGATATGTATATACTATTGAATATTGATATGAAATATAATAGATACATGGTTCAAAATTTCATATGGTGTACCAAATACATATCATGGTAAGGGAAAGAACATGTTTCTTTAAATAATACATAATGTTTAACTAAACGTTTTATCACATAAAATTACACAGATTGAAAGTTAAAAAATGTCATTAGCAAATAGTATTTTAATTTTCAATTATCTTAATTACTCAGGTGTATATATTTCAAAGTCAATTTTATACAGACAAAGTAAACACATTTCCACTGAAGCTATTCAGACTTGAAAAAAGTATGTATTTTATACGAATGTTGAAATCAGTCTATAAAATGGAAATAACAAATGGATTAGTAGAAACTTAAACACATTGTCATAATTGGAATATAATATTAATGATCGAACACATATTATTTTCTAATTTAATATACACATATATAATAGGTAAAATATCAATTTTGTATTAAAATTCAAATTACAAAAATTTTGGCTAATGTTGTGAAATATCCACATTTTTAAATGCATTCATGATTATCGTACATTTTTTATTGAACAGATATATTTCATCACCATAAATAAAGGTGGGAAGAACGCCGATCAGTTAAAATTAAAATAAACCGTCCATTTTAATAGTATTTGACTACGTCGAATACATTATTTCGTATGACAGTTGAATTCAGGCACATTCAGGGATTCACTAAAAGGAATCGAAAGAATTAAGATTTCTTAGGATACTCTAGTACATTGTCTGTTTCTTCAACCGCAGTATCCAAAGCGGAGTCCTCGTCCTTGTTGAGTTCGTGATTGCTTTCTTGAACTGGAACATTGTTCATAATATCTTGCGGGTCTGGGATCACGTTCGATGGCGGCGAAACTAAAGACTGGGACTGTACATCTGCGGTCTGTTTGGGTGTTTTGGCTATCACGGTGGTTTTGACTGCTTTCAGAGTGTGTTCAAGTTCTTTCATTTTTTCTTTAGTCTCATTTAGCTTAGCTGCAAGTGCCTCTTTTTCCAGTCTCATTGAAGCCAACATAGTTGTTTTGCTGTTGTCCACACTTTTGAGTGAATTGAGTTCTGTCTGGCAATATCCGAGTTCTTTCTCTCCCTTTTCTGCAATTTTCGTTTTATCAGCGAGTTCAGCTTTGAGTTTTTTGACCGCATCGACTGATTCACGTTCAGTCAATTTTGAATCAGCCAAGAGTTCTTCTGTAGCTTTGAGCTTCTCCAATATCGTATTCTTCTTGATGCTGCAAGCTCCCTGCTCTTCGGAGCATATTTTGAGTTGATCGCCCATTTCATCCATTTGCTTGAGCAATTCATAATTTTGAGTGGAGAGAGACCACCAATTGTAGGTCAGAAGAAAACATACCATGACTAGGGCGAATATAACATTTGGACATCTCGTGTGATTACTTCGCATGTTGTCGAATCCCATTTTACAAGGTGATTTCAGAGGCAATTTCACATCTATAATAGAAAAAAAAACCAAACGGTTTAAGTACTTGAAATAATACATATATGCATACTTAAAAATATTCTGAAAACGTGATTATTATTATCTTTATTCTTGAAAAGCGAGTAATTCATTTTCAAATAAAAGAACACTTATCTATATGTTTTCAAATAAAATATAAGACATTGTACACAAAATATTACACTAGCATGGAATATATATCTCTTTCAATACTTTAATTATTAATAAATATTTTAATTGTTATGATATGATGATAGCTTTATAAGGTGAAACAGTAATCAGTCTTAAAATGTAAATATTTCCATATACACTAGAGCCTCATATAACATGGTTATATGGTTCCGCAAAAACGTTGTGTAATACAAATCCGTGTTATACAAGGTTTGAAGTTCATATAAAATTAGGGTTTGCGTTCCAAAAAATGTCGAAGATAGGTTATATATGTATTTACTTTCTTTTTTTAAATAAACACATATACATTTACGAAATTAATATTAAAAAAACTTTAATGGCATAATATACCATTCATTCATCATCGATATCACTTATAATTCTATATGCTTCATTCTTTTTTGAGATCGGTTGTGGGTTTCCATCATCAGAGAACTCTAGAGTATTTCTAGTTTAAGCCTTTGAAAATTCTGTAATAAGCGATTGTTTGCTTTTAGCGTTAGTATAAGGTTCCAAAATCCATTGTAATTCTCTCTTGAATTTTAAACTTCTTTCCATTATAGGATCATTTTCTATTCAAAAAAATCTAATTTAATAACCAATTCTATGCCTTCATTAAATGTTTTTAATGTGAAACATGTAGCTACTTCCCTACAATTGCTTTCTGAGTCATTAATTGTGGTAGATTCATTTAATATTTCGATTATTTCGTCTTTGTTCAACGTATGATCATCAAAACCTTCTCCACCAATATTACAACAAATATTTATTGTCCTTTGGTATTCTCATTTTCTCCAGAGACTACTTCAAGTCACAGCTTTATTCAGCAAGAATTTAAAGTAGATTGTTATATCAGCATAATTTAGAATAGAACATTTTTTCCAGGCTTGTGGAAGTATTAAATTGTCATCTTTATCTATATATCCTAATATTTTTTAAAATGTTCGACGAATATAATATACTTTAAATATTGAAATTATACCTCGGTTTAAGGGTTGGATTGTAGACGTAATGTTTGGCGTTAAAAATAATATTTTAAATCGAGCGGATGTCCTAGTACGTTGTCCAATATCAATAATACTTAAATATTATGTATATTCTTTCCCTCAAACTGTGTTATATAAAGCGTGTTGTAAAAAACATGCCACTATTTTTGCAAACGTTTTATACAAAAACGTGTTATACGAGGCCTAGGTGTACTTTGTTATATTAAAATTGGATTTTAAAATAATTTAGAAAAGTTGTAATATTACTATTTACTAGTTTTAAAGCGTGAATATTTTTTCATATTAAAAAATAAGATTTCTGTATTAATAAAATTAAAGAAATCCAAATTGATTTATATGATGTATAACCTACGATATTGCATTATTTTGATAGATATTGTTCGACGTATCATATTTTTTAAGAATATTAATTTCATTCAATAGTAAAAAAAAAACATGAAAAACTTTACCATCAAAATAGAATAGCGAAATGATACTACTCTGTAGGATAATACTTACAGACTGAACGTAAGACTACGTCAAGTGTCGATATCCACAACAATGACTAATTTGTGTCCTTTCATACGTCTAATCGAGACGTTGACATCTGTGTAGCATCTGTGTAGACTTCAAAATATGACCATTGCTATGGATAGCATTTGGGGAAATGATGCTCGTTTAACTATTTATTCCTTTTGAATTTTATTCTTGCAGAATTAGAAGAAAAATTCATGTTTAATTTATTTTATAAATCAATTATTGATTGATTTCCTCAATAGTCATATTTATTAAATTAAATATTATTTCGTTTTGAAATATATTGAAGCATATTTCTTTTGTTCAAATAATTTTAATTATTCTAAAATTTCTAATAGAATAAAGAATCAGCCTCTTTAGATTAAATGAAAATTTAGCACCCGTAATATTCGAATAGAGCGGGCGAATTTTATACTGCTTAATAATTGTACAAATGTAATTAGTTATGATAAAATGCATTAACGATTTAAGTAATACTTCAAATTTGTATATGCTCATACTGTATTGTATTTTGAACCCATTTAATTGCAATAAAAAAAAATACATTTTAGCTATACATTTTTTTTAAATTATTATATTTTTTAATTAATACATTTTTACTGTTGTCTCCGAAGTAAAAAAAATATAGTAAAAATAAATTTGAAAATTGGAGCAATTTTTTCCTTTGTAATAAACAGTCGAAAAATTGAGTAGGAAAGGAGGAAGAAGAGGTGTTCGATATTGGCAGCAGTGTTGCGTCACGTGACGGGTCTCTGCACGCGGCGCCGCCGCCATGCCCGCCTCCGCGACGCTGCCGCCCAAGGAGAATGCGCTCTTCAAGCGCATATTGGTGAGCCGCTTCCGTCGAGCTCCGAACCGCTCGAGTCGGCAGCTCCGACTCTTTTCATTTTTTCAGGGACAACTCGCCGTTTATGTCTTAAAAATCGTTCGCAAATCCAGCCCGACGATATCGCTATTGGACGCCTTGTTTCATTTGAAATTTCATTTTGAACGCTGAAAATGCTTTTAAATGGCCCTTTCAATCCGGAGAAACTGTCCGCCTCCCCGTTCTCTTGGATAGCTCTTTGAGTTTCCGATGTGAAAATGTGATTGCCGATCAGCCTTTGACAAAATGATAAACGACGGAAACCCTTGTAGATGGGATCGCATCACGATCTGCGCCTTCGATCTTCGCCCCCCCAGTTCCCCGTCTTTTAATGAAGTCTCGAACGCAAACGTCATCGTGCTCGCATTGAGGTTATGGACGACTGCCCTTTTCGATCACTCGAAGCCGCTTAGCCTTTATTTTTACGTATCATCACTTAAGTTAAAAACCATCGAGTCGTCGAATCCCACGTTAAATTTTGATTTACAACAAAGAATCGTTCATATGTATAAAATGTGTTTCAATGCTTGCTTTAGAGATATTATAATGTGATAGATATTTTCTTTTTACCCGGATTAATAGCCACACAAAACTAGTCGATTCTCAATATATAATAACCATAAAATTGTCTTAAATACAAATTTGACAATGATTTTACTCTTTAAAGAAATTTTAATACATTTTTTTAAATATCACATTTTCCAAGAAGAATAGAAAAAACAAGTTGACTTAAAGGAATTATTGATATTATTAAAAGTCAAAACGTTAATATAAACATTTTGAAATATTTCTGTTGAATTTGAATGAAATATTTATCAATTTGGCCAAGTAATACAATAATATAAATGTCGCCCTTTTTCTCACATACATGAACATCGTTCTATATTTCCATTTGTTGAATTAATTATTTAGCTTGGTTTTAATTATAGCAATTTAATTATAGATAATAAATGACATAGGATTTGATATGGTTTGTTGAAAAGAAAATTGAATGTTTAAAATTCTGTACAACAGCAGCTGTGTCCATTTTTAGCCAAAAAATGCACCTGTTTTAGTTCATTTTTGTTTTGAACATGTTTTGTATTCCAACCATAATTTTTCATAACCCCATCCAACAATACGGCTTCATCGATGTGAACACTAAATCTTTTATGCACCATTCTTAACTTTTGATATCGTATAGGTTTTTACAATATTCATAACACATTCTTCATTATTATTCAATGTGGTTGAAATTAGCAATATGTATGCTTTTTATAATGATACCATTGTTTTTCTCTTCTAAAATGCGAAAAAGAGCCTTTTCCACTATCATCTTCGTTTAGATTTATTACAATATTGATATTATAATTGAAATAGTAAAATCATGTAAAATGATTCTTGCTTACTTAAAATATTATATGCAACATCCAATTATCTTATGTATGAACTATAAATATTAATACCTGTGAATTGCATATATGTCGCTTTAAATGAAATCGTCTCTTAAATTTATAAAAATATATAATGTCTGTTATATAATACTCATATTGATTCTATCGTAGTTAAGTATCTTCATAAGTCGATTGCTATATCATTGACACTATACCGAGCTTATTTATAATATATTCTTTAAAAATAAACATTAATAAGCAATAGTTAATTAGCAAACAATTATTTTAATATAGTAAACATTAATTATACAAATTTTATAATTACAAATACAAGGTTAATTTAAAAATTGGTCACCATATTAGAAGTGCTTTGATTATAGCATTTGCTGCTGAATTATGTAGTTTTTTAAATAATGATTTAAACTGCATCTAAGTTTAAATGATAATTTTGTTAATTGAGATATTTTATCAAAAAACTTTATCAATTTACAGCGCTGTTATGAGAGGAAGCAGTACAAAATTGGGTTGAAGCTAGCGAAGCAAATACTATCAAACCCGAAATTTTCGGAGCATGGAGGTATATATAAATTTGACATCTCTTCGTTGATGGAATAAGTATCTTTATACAAATTAATTAACTTGTTTTTTTTTTTTTTAATAATTTATATAGAAACCTTGGCCATGAAGGGCTTGACCCTTAACTGTCTCGGACGA
The DNA here is from genome assembly GCA_008973525.1 of Stenopsyche tienmushanensis. Taxonomy (NCBI): domain Eukaryota; kingdom Metazoa; phylum Arthropoda; class Insecta; order Trichoptera; family Stenopsychidae; genus Stenopsyche; species Stenopsyche tienmushanensis. The sequence continues at coordinate 955,580 of WACJ01000059.1, forward strand.
AAGGAAGAAGCTTACGAGCTTGTTAGACGTGGATTAAGAAACAATCTTAACTCGCATGTTTGTTGGCATGTGTATGGATTGTTGCAACGCTCCGATAAAAAATATGATGACGCAATCAAGTGTTACCGGCATGCGTTAAAATGGGAGAAAGACAACATCCAAATTTTGCGAGATCTTTCTCTGTTGCAAATCCAAATGAGAGATATGGAAGGTTACAAGGTATGTTGTTGTAATATCTTAGTGAACACAACCATTGTCGACGTACTTGATCAGTAACATTTGATACCTGCTCTGAATCATTGTTGGTTCAAATATCAAATGTACAAAATAATCATCATCATTATCATCATCATGGTGCAGCCACAAATAGTCCACTGCAGAACTATGGGCCTCTTCAATATCCATTCACAGTTACATCCATCTCGTCTATATCATATATTCACCTCCTCATTCACTCGATATTGAAGGTAGCATTACCATCGAGTTTAATTTCGAACGCTCACCCAGTGGGTATCCTGAATAAACGTATTGACAAACGCTTTCACGACCGAAGTTAACGGAAGACTGTTAACGTTGCAAAGTGAACAACAAAATAATAATCATCAATATTTAAAATGTTCCTTTACCCTTTGGGTTAAATTTTTATTCATTTTTAAAAAAAATTAGGTGGTTTCGATTTAAAATTTAAAGATTTTGATACCATCATTAAATGCATATTTTTTTCCATTTAAAAACCTTTGTAAGAAATGAAATAAGTGGCAATTGGATGGTACCAAGTCTGATGATTATGGGAGATGCTAAACCATTCTCCACCAAAGTGCAATCATTTTATCCCGAGCGACTTTAGCGGTATGAGGCGGTGCGTTGATGTATTAGAGGTATTCCGTGTGATGGTGAATCAAAGCAGGCCTCTTTTTTTTCAATTCATTTATTGTATTCTGTCCAGTTGACGTATATTTCAGCCGTGATTATTTCACCGGATTTCAGCAATTCAAAATAAATTATACCATAAATATCCCATTAAATAGACAATAGGACCATTTTCGTAATAAGGTCTAATTTAGGGGTTGTTTTTGGTATCTTCTTTGCCGATAGCCGTTGCTTTTTGCGCCGCTTATTGTAATACATAACCCATTTCTCGTCTGCAGTCAACATGTATTCTATGAACAGCATTTTAATGTGTATGAATGAATATCTTTGAATTGGCTTCAATTTCTGAAGCTATGCGATTCTTATCAATAATTTAGAAGATCCACTTCTTGGTTTGTCTTCTAAAAAAAAATTGCGTGATGGTACAGACGTTTTTAGTCGTCGGAATTTTTAAATGAAACTCGTACAGCATACATCAGCAAAAAATAGTTTTCTCAGACCAAAGCCTTTCATTGTTAATAAGGATTGCTTTTGTAGTTTTTTGCTTGAGTAGAATCAAAAAGATCGTCTATAGTAGTTTTCCGCTGTCTCCCAAAAAAAAAAACTACTCAATCTTTACAAACCTCCCACACTCCCTATCGAGATGGTCGCGAAAGCGTCAGTGGTGTAGTGGGGCGGGGGCGCGTGGGGTCGGCGCTCCCACACTTTTTTCTAAACGATTTGGAAATTTTGCATAATATATATTGTATTTTTTTAAAATTTATTTTAACTTAAATTGGTTAAATTGAAAACCGTTTGGTTGGAAACTTGGTGCGAAAATTGTATCACTGCTGGTAGGGGAGGGGGTACTGAAATATTATAATTAATCAGCGCTCCCAGACTTTTTAATTTAGCACTACATCACTGGAAAGCGTCCCTCGATACATTAATTCAGGAGACCCATTGGGTGAGCGTTCTAAATGAAACTGAGGTTATGCTACCTTTAATATAGAGTAAACGAGGAGGTGAATGTTTGATACAGACGAGATGGATATAACCCCTTCCTGTGAATGGATATTGAAGAGACGCATAGTTCTGCAGTTGACTGTTTGTAGCTGCACTATGATGATGATTATAAGTAGATTAATTTGATATAAATATTGGAATAATGTATTTTGTGAGAACCTTTATCATAAGTGGTCTAGCACATGAGGAATTTCAGCATATATTTTTACTATTAATCAATTTCATATAAGTAAAATGTTCAGTAAAAAGGTTTATTTGATATAAAAATGTGCATTGATAATTTCTTTTTATTAGGATACACGGTATCAACTCTTTATGTTGAGTCCCACTCAAAGAGCCTCATGGATTGGTTTCGCTATGAGCTATCATTTCTTGGAGGACTATGACACTGCCCTTAGTATATTGGAAACATTCAGAAGATCTCAAATGAAAACTCAACTTGATCAAGACAACTCAGAATTGCTGTTGTACCAAAATCTAGTTCTTGCTGATTCGGGAAAACATGAAAGGGCTTTAAATCATTTGGAAAAATTCCAAGGCCAAATTTATGATAAATTGACAGTGAAAGAAACATCCGGGGAATTAACGTTGAAGCTCAATAGGTAAAATTGTTTATTCACACTTTTGAGTAAAACTGAATTGAATTTTTAGTGTGATAAAACATATTTATCTTTTTTAGATTTAAAGAGGCCGAAGCAATATATACTGATTTGTTGAAAAGAAATTCGGAAAACGTTTTATACTACACCAAATTATTAGAAGCGAAACAAATAACATCAAACGAAGAAAAGGTTGCGTTCTTTGATAAATGTCGAATAGAATATCCGGGAGCTCTTGCACCGCGAAGACTGCAGCTAAATTTTGCTACGGGAAATGTGTTTCGTAAATTGGTCGATGCATACCTAAGGACAGGTTTACACAAAGGTGTACCGCCATTATTTGTTGATCTAAGGTTTGTTCAATGCTATTTTTATTGAATATTATGTAATATATATATTATATGTAAGAATCAATAGTAACTTAATCAAAATACTTTTGTAGCTGTGTTTCTAATAAGGTTTTTGTATTTTAGATCACTTTACGGAGATAAGTCAAATGTTGAAGTTATTGAATCTCTATTACTGCAATATATCGAATGCTTGAATAAATCGGATTGCTTTAGTTCCGATGAAGGAGAAGTCAAACAACCAGCATGTGCCCTTTTATGGACTTACTATTATGCTGCTCAACATTACGATTATCTTGGAGACACTGCCAAAGCATTGAAATATATAGATACTGCTATGGAACATACACCGACACTAATAGAACTTTTTATCGTAAAAGGAAGGATATATAAGGTTTATAATTTTGTTAATTTTTCAATACACACAATATTCACACTTATGTGTAATACAAACTTATTAACCGGTATCTAACCAAATGATCATTTATGCATTGCTATATATTTCATGTGATATGAGTCACTACTGCAATCTAACCTGTAACATAAATGTTTCATAATCAAATATATTTTATAGCATGCTGGTGACCCCATAAAAGCTTATCTATGGTTAGAAGAAGCACAAGCCCTAGATACAGCCGATCGCTACATCAATAGCAAATGTGCCAAATACATGTTACGAGCTGGTCGTATTACTGAAGCTGAAGATATGTGTGCCAAGTTTACCAGAGAAGGTATTACAAAATACTGCTTTTGAATTAAATTTTGAACTTTTTCCCTTTTGTAAAATCTTGCAAATATATTATTTTAATGAATATTCAATTAAATATTCAAATATGATTGTGTTAGGTGTGGAAGCTACAGAAAATCTTAATGAAATGCAATGTATGTGGTATCAAACGGAATGTGCCGTTGCTTACCAAAAGTTGGAACAGTGGGGCGAGGCGTTGAAAAAAGTTCATGAAGTTGACAGGGTATATATTGATTTGTATTTTTCTGCAATATCTTAATCGTTAAATCCTCAAAATTGTTAAATAAATATGATTTTATATGCTTTTTATTTTAGCACTTTTCTGAAATAATTGAAGATCAATTTGATTTTCATTCTTACTGCTTGCGTAAAATGACACTGCGTTCTTATGTGAGGTTGATGCGGCTGGAGGATGGTCTGCGCAATCATACTTTCTATTTCCGTGCAGCACGAACGGCTGTTTCAGTGTATCTATATTTGCATGACAAACCTCTCAAGGATGCTGAAGCTGAAGCAGAAGCTAATACAGGTAATATTGAAATTATTTTTATTTTTGCTGTATTTCTTTGTGACCGTGTCCCTTAATTTGCAAAATATTGTTTTAATGCGTCCATTAAATTTTTGGATGGGATAAATACATAAATTACCAGAAGGCATTGTATTGATATATTTGAAATGTTTTCTTAAAATTTCATTCAATTATATCTTTTATTTCAAAACTTATTCGATTTTATGTAGCTGACATATGATTAGTCTTATTATTTATTGGTATATGCTAAAGGTCTGCTCATATGTCGATTTAATCCCGATTCAAAATTCAGATTCAGTCTGTACCCAAATCTAAATCTAGGCAAGTCATCACTGCAAGATAAGTCAGACACTGACCCACAAAGGCTCTTTAAAAAACACATGCGTTGGTTTTTATAAATTTTTATTAAAAAAAGGGTCTTTTATCAAGCAATTTTATTAAAAATTTCTTTCAGCAATGCATTCTTTCTTACTGTATTCTATGGACAAAAATGCCCTTTGAATTACACATTATTTAAAAAAAATTAGCAACCCTACGCTAGTATTGACAAATTTGACCCACTTTTCAAAAAGGTCCCTGTACTAGAAGATAGATTTTTAATAATGTGAACATGAACCCTTTGGTGCATCTATTATTTATATATATATATATAGCATATGTAAATACTTGTAATGCATACAGAGATAACTACATGACAGAATGTAGATTCAGTCTTTAAAATTGAATTAGAGTAACAATATTTTTATGATATTCATTTATAATTATGGTATTAACATTTTAATGTTTCTTGTTTGTTCAAACGTAAATTTAACCCTTAGCACTCAAATGCCGTCATAGTAGCAGCATGAAAATAAAGTTTCATTTCTCTATATCGGTATATTTTTTCAACTTTCAATTTTCAATATTAACCTTTTGAGGAGTGAACAAATTCAAAATCGATGGAGTCGTTGATGCCATAATCGCTTTACACCGATTACTTTCTGTCAGCTCCTATCAGCGTAAGACATTAACTAAGACATAAAAACTGCGCTACGTTTTCTCTCTGTCTCTGTCTGTCTCCGAGATCAGTGTACAAGAGTGCTCTTTCTGAAAAGTGGAGGGGGGATCCCAGACCCTGGGATAGTACTCCTTTAGGGGCTAAGTATCATTTTAGAAGAAAAAAAGTCATATTTTTATCCTGAAACGTGATGTGTCATTCTATTTTACAAATGTGAAAGTGAAATATCTGAGCTCAAGCTTTTACACAAGTAAGAAACATATAAAATATAATACTTCAACCAAAAACCAGGGGTGTGACGTTTCAGTTATATTGTTTCTGTGTTGGCTAATTTCTCAAAACAATATGGTATTCAATGTGTACTGCCCAGACACAAGGACATATTCTTGATGTTGTCTTACAGTTACGAACTTATATTATTTAGTTCCGAATACATATGTATAGGTGCATATTTTTATTTGCATTTTTATAGACTGTTAAAAAATATGCATTTTGATTCAGTCTTTGCCAAATTTTCATGATGTATTTGTTACTTTATTGACCTATACTTTCTTTGTTTTAAAAATATTGTAATTTCGTAATGTATTTTCAAAATCGAGGTAACATCACGTTACATCTTTTTTATCCTATTGAAAATAAGAGAAATATTTATCTTCGGTATGTTTACAATTTCCAACATTTTTGATTTCTTTCTCGACTTTCCCTGACTTCATATTTTTGTGATTGTTACGTTAATAATTACAAAACAGACATTGAACTTGATTCCGAATCGAGTTCATCTTCAAGTTGTACATTGAGTGTAAATATTATCCTATTGTCGGAAATTACTCATCGAAATGAGAAATTCAGCCCCATTTTCTGATCTACTGCCAAGATTTCCTTTCACTGGAATGCCAGGAATGAAATTTGATACAGATGGTGACATACTTCAGTTTTTCTATCTATATTTTGATGATGAAGTCATACAATATATTTGCACAGAAAGAAACCATTTTGCATCGAAAAAACATGCAAAATTGACCATCGATGAGTAGATCCACGATAAGTTCTGAATGAAAACCTAGTATTTAATTATAATTTGTAATAAAAAAATGTTTTTCTAGAACCATTTTCAAAAATAAAGCTGAGTATGAAATGGTTAATTCACTCATACTTTATAAAATAGATAAAAAGAATTGCGATATCTAAAAAGGCTTATTGAGAGGAAGCTATTACCAGACTCGTGGTCCATGTTATTCTGTAAAAGCTAAAGTGGGCTTAAAAGTTCTGCTTTCACTGAACTATGCCTGGCAGTACATGCTAAACCTCAAATTATTGTCATACGTACCCTCATAAATTAAGAATACATCGTGAGGATTGTTATACAATTACAGAATATAATATTTAACAAATTTTGTTTTGTAAATCATAATAATAAATAAATTATTGAAATTTTATTATTTGTATACGTTTAAATATAGAATCATTTTAAAGTACCTGTAAAACACTTGTTTAATATAACCAAAATCGTCTCGAGTTGCTAGTTCGCCTGCGGGAAAAAGTCCTAGAGTTTAAAAGGTTAACTATTTATAGATAAAATATGTATATATATATATTTCAATTACATAAATTTCTAAAAGATTGGCACTAATGTTCTGGACGATTTTAATAGAGATCTATTGATGATTAAAATATTGTGATTTCATAACAATTTTTTTTCCAGTTTTCAGGTAGTTTTAATGCTAATTTGTTATCATGAAATTATATTAATTCGTTTTAATAAATATTTGCTAATAAATGCCATGTGCTAATGTAATTGAATATGTCACATTAACAACATCAGTATTTTTGCTCATACTAAAACACTATATAGTTATGGCACCATCGATACTATCAAATTCCAACTCCAGTACAAATTTAGAGTCTGATGATGATATTATAGGTACATCCATGTTTCAGTATGAAAAAATTGAAACATTATTTCTTACAATATTTGAAATTGATGTAATTGGGGAAATAATATTTGTCATTTTAGACAATCAGTGTAAAAAAATGTTACTAAAAGTAGCAAAAAATCAAATCTTAAGCCTTCACATACATATATTCATGAAAATTTAAACTTGATATTTATTGCACAAACCCTGTATATTTAATCAAGGTGGACCATAAATATTTATTTTTGTTAAATTTACTTCATGTCTTTAGTTTTATTAAATTTAGGTTTAATTTTTATTAAACTGTTGAAAATTTATAAGCAGTTAAAAAGATGTTAGAGAATCAGTTGCGTGAACTTTAGTTCAAATGAGAATGAAATCCTACATGTTTAATATTGTAAATATTTGTGTTTGAATGTGCAATATAATACATTTTTATACATAATTTCCTATTATTCTAAAGTATTGATTTTTACATTAATCTTTTTGTGATCTGTGGATTGATATTTAAAATTCTCTAGTATTATAGAGAAATGAGTCAGTAACGTGTCCATTATTATAAATTCTACAAGTGTTGAGGTTTTCTATTTGTGAAGGTGAATAAAAAAAAGTCTTAAAATAATCCATTTGTTATTGAAACAGTCAACAAAATTCTTCGAAATTGTCAATATAAAAATAATAAAAATGGAAAATACAATTTAAAAGCATAAATAAGTTCTCAAAAAATTCATCATATATAAGTACTTAATATTAAAATAAATAATTCGTACATGAATATTTACACAAAATCTCAACAAACTGCCATGATAATACAGACAAATTGGCGAAATTTTCTTTCAATGCTCTTTTCGTTACTTATTACTAATTTTGGTAATGCCAAAATGCAAAACGTCAATTTGCTACGATATTTAGTTTTCATAACGCACATGGTGAATGATATCACATGCAAATTATTCAATTTACTCAAAACATCGGTCTCTCCGATCGACTGACCAATTTATCTAATACTGTCTGTTGGAAACTTATCGATGATCCGTTATGTTCATTTTTTGCTTTGTGTTTGTATTTATTATTTTCTAATTTTAATTCGTCTACTATCTATAATGAAGCAAATATGGCATTCTTATGAATTCATATTCATCTCGACAAAACCACAACGGCGTCGTCGCAGAATTTTTCATTTAACTATTGCTTATTTACAAATAAATTAAACATCGTCTGCGCGGTTACAATTTTGTCGAGAGTATACAGATTCGAGCTAATTATTGCCTAGGGTGCACTAATTTATAAAGTTTTACAAGGTTATGCATATTCTTTAACTACTGACTTCGACGTCGCTCTCGACTAGTCGATTCGACTCGCGCGGGACTCCTCTTAAAATTACACTACCGGTCGACGTCGTCTGTTCAATTTTTTAATTAGTCTCTTTTAAATTTAATTATCACAATTTATGTGAAATGTAACGTTTAGCACACATTTCACTATAACTTTCATTTTTCACATCTCTAAAATATATCACATTTATAATCTATCATTATAATTATAGGATTCAAGATTTCTAATCCTAATTTGTCGCAGAAAAGTTGAAAATCGCTTTCAAGCATTCATTATTTGTTAAAAATGTACATTCGCTACGATAGAGCCGTCTCTCGCGGGCCTAACTCAGCGAGGCTATCTCTTCGGGCGTCCTGTAGTCGTGCCTCGCCGGCTGCGGGGTCAGGAAGTAGACGTGCGCCCCTTCGCCCGGGAGCCGGTAGGCCACCAGAGAGCCGGGCCTCCCTTCGGCCACCCTGCCTCTGTCGAGGATGTCGATCTGGTCGGTGCCGAACTGCCGTCCTTCTCCGACTCCGCGCTCGTACGGCTCGGATCTGATTATCTCCACGCTGTGCACCTTCTGTCTCTGGAGAGAGTTCCGCTCTCTGAGTCGCTTCAGATGCTGTTCCGCTTCGTATTTTGCCCGCACTTCCGGATCGACGATCGGGACGAATTCGCTCTCCGGATTGACGAGAGGCCTGGGCTGCCTGTAGTTGACCCGCGTGTCGTCGGCGAGGGACGCCGGGGGCCGCCGGCTCGGCCCGGGCGCTCCGTCGACGGCGGGACGTACGGTGCTGACGTCGATCGGTCTCACGGGCGCGGTGGCCGCGATTCCTATTCCGTCGGTGTCGCTCTGTTCGATTTTCTGCCCGAATATTGTGAAGTAATTCTTAGTTATGTCGTCGAAGAGACCCTCCTCCTGCTTCGTGTAGTAAGCGTGGTCGATCGGATTCTTCGTGGTCGGATTTTGGGGCCTCGCTTTCTTCGGCTTCGGCGAAGGAACCCCGAGATTCGCCTTGGTCGCGACGGACAATTTCGAAGGCTTTCCGACCGGCTTGACGCTCAAACTCGGGCCGTCGTAGTCGTAGTCCCGCGACGGAGTCGTCGCGTAATACTTCGAAGGCTGCGGCGACTCCGTCGCGGGCCGTCGGCCGTCGATCGAGTGCGGCGACTCGAGGCCGGACCCGTAGTCGCCTCGGAAGTCGTAGGGCTTGCTGTAAGTCACCATCGGCCTGAAGGGCTCCGAGTCCATCTCGGGGGCGCGGAACGCGCCGCGTCCCGACTCCGGATCTGCGCTCTGGAAGCCGAACTGGTAGACGGGCCTCGGGACGGGTCTCGGTCGCTGGCGGTTCTCCCTGTGGCGGTTCTGTCGAAAGACGTCGGGGCTGGGACGATCGGTCGTGTAGTAGTCGATCGTCTGCTGGATGCTCGCGATTTGCTCGTAGAAGGTCCCCGGGGCGCCCCGCTGGGGGAGCACGACTCGCTGCGCGTAGTCGCTCTGCGCCTTCGGCTTCTGAACGCTGAAATACTCCTGGGTCAGAGTCCTCGAACCCTGTCGCTGGGGAACGAAGAAAAACGGCGAGGGCTCTCTGCTGGGAATCGGTCTGAATTCGACGTCGCTCGAGACTCCGAATCCGTTGTCGACGGGCTGGTCGTAAGCGAAGTCCCGCACGGTCTGACCGTCGCCGTTCGGGGCGCGATAGTAACCTCTCCCGTCGTAGTATCCGGCGATCGGCGCCGGGGTCTTCGAGACGGGCTCCTCGTAGAAGTAGAAGGACGCCACCGACTTCCCGTTCGGCCTCGCGCTCTGGACGAAGTCCGGCCGGATCCCGGTCACCGTCTGCGCGTTCCGCTCGGGGAACCGCAGCCTCGGAACGACGCTCTCGTATTCCCCGTAGTAGGCTCGCAGGGGAACGGGCGTCGAGGTGACGTAGGACGAATGCGGGCGCCGATCCGGCGCGGGTCTCTCCGGGGGCCCGTAGACGAGGAAGGGCCTCGGGGGCGGAGCGACGGAGTTCTCGTGGCGGTCCCCGTTGGGGTAGTACGCGTCGACTATGGATCCCGCCGTCGGCGCGGAGGTCGTCTTGGTCCGCTTTCGCGGATCTGCGGCGATCGACGTTCCCCCCTTTCCGGGGAGCTTCGCGGGCTTCGCCGCGGCCGCGGACGTCGGCTTCCTCGACGCGGCGGGCTTGCCGGCCCCCTTCCGCTGGGGGATCCGCGGCGCCTTCGGCGCGGGCGCCTCGGTCGTCTTGGCCTCGTTCGGCTTTTCCGCCGGGGGCAGATAGGAATTGGAGGCCGGCGCCGCGGGGGTCGGCGGATAGGCGTGCGCCGTCGGCTTCGAGGTCGTCGTCGGCCTCTCGAGGGGAGCGAAGAAGTCCGGGGGCGGCGGCAACACTATCCCGGGCACCAGGGGACCCGCCGGCACCCGGCTAGCGTTGTCAGCCCGATAGGAAAAACTGTACGGCGGCGGATAGTAAATCGAAGGGTCGTCCTCGTCGTACAGGTCGCTGAGGTTTCCCGGTGGCGGGAGGAGGCTCGCGCCGGGTGGAAGTCCGCCTGGAAAAGAGGCGTTTATCGATCCGGGGAACGGGAACGGGAGTTCGCTTTCGTTCCTCGGCGGAAGGAAAGGGAACGCAGGAATTGGGAACGGCGCTCCCCCGGGAGGAGCGTCTCCCGAATGGGGACCTTGAGCCGGGGACGGGGGCGCCTGCGAACCTGGGTATGGCGACGGAGAAAATGGGCCGAAGCCTGCTCCCGGCGGCCTAGCAGGGAAGAGGGGCGCAGGGACGCTGCCGTTCTGCGTGAGGAAGACGAGCGGGCCGTCGTCGGAGAGCCGAACGGGAAAGGGCGGCGGGACTTCGGGGTTCTGAGGGATCTTTACTTGCCTCGGAGGCGCCTGGTACGCGTCGATCGGCGGCCAAGTCGCCGAGCTCTCTCCGGGCTTCGTATCGTGTTCGGGGTACGACCCGCCCTTCAGAACCAAGAGGTGGTCTTCGGCCAACCATATTTCGTCGCTCTTCAGTCCGCCCAGACTCGCCTCGTTGTCTTTCGCGTTCGTCTCCGGGTTCGTCGCGTAGCTTATGACGCCCGGCCTGTCCGGGGTCTTCGAGAAGAGCTCCTTCTGTATCAGTCCGTACTTTCCCTCGGCGACCTGGTCGGCGAGCGTCTTTCTGTCCTCGTCGTCGTCGGGCGACTTCCGCTTCCCCTTGTCCTTCTCCTTCCCGTTTCCGGCGCTCGACATGAGCATGCCGTCGTCCCACTGCCCCTGGTTCCAGCCGACGTTTCGGTTCTCGGTCTTGACTATCGCCCCGGCGAACTTGTCGTAGTCCTTGTCGACGAACGCGAACGCGTTCTTCGAGCGGTCCGGGAGGCCCCCGGTCTCGTTCGACGGGGACAGCCTGAGGTGGCCCCCGGCGAGCCTCGCCAGCGTCCTCGTTCCCTGCGCGCCCGGCAGGCTCCTCTGATCGCGCTGCTGGCCGAAGGAGGCCGGCGGCAGCGCGTAGGAGGGCACGAGGACGCTGGAGTGGACGCGCCCCAGCCACGCCAGGCACACGAGAGCCAGCATTCCGCTAGTCGCCGGCGTCTGAAAGAAAACGAGGAACAAAATGAGAATCGTCGAGGAAACGAAGCTCCGTCGTCCGGAGCGGTTTCACTTTCTTTCGCGCCGTTCGCACGTTTCGTTCGTTCGCTTCCACGCCGAGAATCACAATCAGCCGAGTTCGAAACGTATCCTGTTATATTTTTTTCAACGCGACAACATTCAAGGCTTTCGAGCTTTCGTTTTGTCAGCTCGAACAATGATCCGGGCGGCGCTCGACGTTCGCAATAGAAATGCCATTGCTACTCGCTAATTGTAGGAAATTGCCTTATGCGCCGATCGAGCGATAGAGTCGCAGACGTCGTGACTTGCGCTCGAGCCGTTCGATCTAAATTTTGACATGCTTTTTTGTGTTGTTTCAGGTACGATCCCAACTTCTCAGAGCGACGGTCGCCGAAGGTATTTTTTTACGATTTGTATCGAAACGACGGGAAACGCCTTTTTCTGCTGCTTTTTTTGCAATCGAATGTAGCACAACGTACTGGGCATTTTGGCGACTGTCACGCGACACGCAAGGTCGTCCGGGCGAAGGTTGTTATGGGCGGATTTCGACAAATAACGCGATATATTCGCGTTCCACGGTTGCGTTTATTGAACAATTCGGACTGCATCCGACCTTGGACGGATCTGTGTGAAATGAAACGCGATTTTTCTTTTTCGTTTCCTCGAGCGCGCGGCGATTTCCTCGGCGTTCGTCGTCCGGCTCCCCGACGTCGCTCTCGGACCGCCCCGTCCTCGCACCTCTCTCTTCGGAGCGAGGTCTCTCGCTAAAGAGATTTCATTGTTAACCTGAGGGCGCCGATTCGTCCAAATGAGAATGCGACTCGAGCTCAATATTTATATTACAGTCCAATCTCGATCGCGCGTCAAACGAAAACGCTTCCTCTCGAAAGGACTCGGACGCGCGGGCGAGCGACGAACCCCGACTTCGCAGAGTTGACAAATTAGAAATCTCAACGCGCGTCAAAACGGTCCTCGTTCCGATGCTAATCTTTCAGCAGACAATTGAGTATTGTTGTGGCCAAGTGCACACATGCTAACATTTCTCTCGTTTTCTCCGATCCCACGGCTGCGCCATTGTCCTCGCACTGCTTCGAGAGCGATTTGCATCTATCAGCGTGCGGCGCCCGCTTCGACGGATGTCGATTGTCAACTAAAATGTTGGCCAATAAGGCCGGATTCGATCTGGTTTCTCAGCCGTCTGTCGGCGGATTCGCACACCGCGAGAGCGCGCGTCGTTATCGGGGGCGACGTTTGACACTGCGTACTGCAATCGATCGGAAAAATCGGGATCTCGGACGTCCGTCTTCAAATGCGAGTGTCGGATACACTCGACGTTTGCGGAAGAGCGGCGCGCGCTCGGCACGCGAGCCGATTTATCATTATCGATTTGCACAACGTCGTTACCTCTGCCGCTCTCGTCGAGTATTTCGATCGAATTCGATCCGTTCGATTACTGCTCTCTCCGAGCGATTGCGCCGTTTTACGCGCTCCTATAATTATTTCGTTCGAAATTGTCCGTCGAGAGTGAGTAAAATTGTTAAATCCACTTCCTAGTCGGAGCGCCTCGGGTCGTTTTCCACGCTGCAATCTAAAATGCCGACTTCCAAATACGATCTGACTCCCCGAATGTATAATTTATCGTCCCACGACTGTGTCACCGTTTGACCTATTTGTTCTATAGATTTATTGATTTTTAATTTTTCTATTCGAGGTCGTCGAATCGAACGCCCCTCGTCCGAGCGCAATTTATTACAGCGCGGAATCGGCCATTCGGCAAACGCGGACAGTGTCGATTCGACCGCAAGTGCGACTCTCCTGCCGCGAGATCGTCGGTCCGAGCCTGATTAATGGCACCTTTTCATTTCATTCGCGATAACTCTTAACAAATTTTGACACTGACTGATCCGCGGCCGCGCTCGCATAGCGCGCAATCGTAAACCTGCGCTGTTTTTTAAAACCGAGACGAAAAAAAAAACAACGTATATCCGTATCGTTTTTGTGATTTAATTGTTGCCGCAATCGATACACATTCGGACTTATCGTGGCCTTCTGTCCGTACCGACATTCCTTTTACTGCGCTCATAAAATATCACCACGCGGAACCGAAATTGGGACACTGACTATTATCTCGGCGCGCGCCTTCTGGATCTCGGCCGAATCGGCTCCGACTGCATTTTCAGAAATTTAAACATTCTACTGCACAAAAATTAGTTCTCACATAACCGTGGATCGAATTCGAAAAATTGCAGCGAATGCAACATTTAATATGGTGAAATTTCACTTTCGGCGAAGATTATCTCCGATGACAGGTCCGCCTCGCGAAGAAAATTGGTCAGTTATGCGTCGATTATCGAATGGCAACGAAAGAATCGCCGACGTACAGTTGCGGGCCGTCGCAGGAATGCGGCGACGCTTTCGGCTTTCCGGCTTCTTGTGCTCTTCGGGTGTAATTCGACAACAATTATGACACGCGAGGCTCGCCCGTAAAAAACACAATGCGATTGCGAAAATCGTTTAACGCAGCTTTAAAAATGAGCATTTCGACTCCGACGAACAAACGAGGCTAAGAATTTATCTCCGATCTCGCCGCTCGTTCGCGATATTGAAAAAATATATTCCTGGGAACGGATCGCACGATTGTCTCCCGGTCTATTGTTATTTTTTTCTTTAATATCTCTATTTGCCATTAACGATTCAGCAACGCTGTCGTTGTTTTTCTCAGACCTTGCGTCGTAATTTTAACGTTTTCAAAACGAACATATTTTTTGCGCGAACGCCGAAAGATCGCGAGATCCACGCACGGATTCATATGGAATTTCTTCGCGCGTTTATCGCGATGCATGCGTGAAAACGTCGCTTCGGCTCGAAACGGAAAACTTTCAGTTGCAAGAAAGAGAAAATTTGTCAGTCGAGTTTCGCGTTGCATTATTTTCGTCCGGCTTCGTCGAAGTCTCCGTCGTCGGGATCGATCGTCGAATGCGCGTCGCACTGTGCGCGTTTAATTATCGCCGGGTTTGCACAATTCTAACGCACGTCGACGCATTTCGACATTGCCATGCTAATTTTCGAAACAAACGAGATCGGCACGACGCAGGGCTCCGAAACGCGTGCCGCACGCGTTCGCATGCACAAATGCACGCGAGTTCGATCCTTCGTTTCAATTTTTCCTTCCTTCGGAACAGTAGGTCATGTTTGATTCGTTTTTCACATCCGAAGTGTCGATTCCAAATGAAACGTCACATTTATTGTGCGCGTGTAAAGTGGGTCGTTGCGTAGCTGCGGTGTCTCGAGTTGCGTCCGAAACGTCGACGAGAGACGAAGGACGACGCCGGCGTCCCCTCGAACCGGCGCGAGAGATCGATTGTCCCGCGTCGGCGCCGAAATCGCGATCGTTCGATGCGTGAAATTTTCAGACGATTCGTCTCGCCTCAGTTTTGTCACCTCCTCGTTTCGTCACCGTTTCCGCGCCGGAGGAGACGACGTCCGCGACGATCGATTGCGAAAATATTCTCAAAACGAACGCGCTCTCGGAGTCTCCTGCTGGCCGTCGCGCGACGGCGGCGCGAATACGAACAAACATATGATATCCTTACATCTTTCATTCTGATCAGCATGTCCGCGTCCGTTTCTTCCCGTCGTCCGTCGGTTTCGATCGCTTCCGTTCGAGTATCGAAATCGACGCGTTCACTCCGAGATCAGTCGATCCGGCTCATGTTATCGACACTTGAACAGTCCAAAATTGCAAGACGATGCAATTCGAGTGTAGATTCGCACTACGGTTTCCGCGGTATCATCGTCGACGAACCGCACAGAGGTGGAAGTCACCGATCGAGACGCGCTCTCGATGCAGAGGTCGCAGCGCGATTGAGCCCGGCGGTAGGGAGAAGGAGAGTATATACGTCCGACTCCGATGACGTCCTCTTCCACTCCGAGTGACGTCCGAGCAGACACAATATCTTTTCATTACATGTTTACACTTTTTGTGGGAATTTTTCCACTCTATACTAATTCCATCTTCAATTTGTATACATCAAATCGACACATCGGACTTTCCGGACCGAATTATGACGACGCAAATTCTCTATGTGAACTCTTGCACTCGGTACATTTTCGTGTAAATAATTACTCCGAGCGTCCTCCGCAATTCATACATTTTGTCACGTCTGTGCCATCCGGTGCTCAGTATAACGGTGTTGATTTTCAACATTCGTCACTCTGATCCGTCAAAATAAACATTGTTGCGATTTTATTTAAATTGCTCACAGAAAATGCAGCAAATAGAGAAGCGAGCAGAGATTTCCGTTTAAAAATTAAAACCTAAGGGCAATTTTCATCATTTAATATCCCTTTCGGCGCCGTTCAAAAGAAAATAACAATGTGACAGAGTTTCATTAAGATTTGAGAAAAAATCGTAACAAAGTAATAACGATATTTGCAAATAAATGAATGCAAATCATACAAATTATATTAACTAAACCACGTATGATCATAGTTTCATATGGAACTTGTAGTATTTTAAAAAATGTACAACTAAATGTATATTGAAATGATATCATCATCATAGTGCAGCCATAAACAGTCCACTGCAGAACTATGGGCCTCTTCAATATCCATTCACAGGAAGGGGTTACATCCATTTCGTCTGTATCATAAATTCACCTCCTCATTCGCTCGATATTGAAGGTAGCATAACCTCCGAGATTCATTTAGAACTCCCACCCAGCGAGTCTCCTGAATGAACCTATCGACGGACGCTTTCGCGACCTTCTCGATGGGGAGTGTGGAAGCTTTGTAAAGACTGAGCAGTTTCTCTCGGCAGACAGTAAAAACTATTCTATAAAACCTTTTTGATTCTACTGGAAAGGGTTTTCTGGAATGTAAAGAGTCAGAAATTATATTATTTGACGAAAATAAACGACAATCCCAGTAGCCAGCCTGTGTTACCTGTTGCTACAAAACGAACGATTCGTGTAGTTGATATAACACCAACATTCTGTCACAAAATCACTGGCAGATTCAGCTTTTGAACCTTTTTTGATAAACTTCTCAATCGATTCAAAATACATTTTTCTATTGAATAAGAGTTCTACTTAACGTCCTATGAAGTCATTCCGAGACAGAGTTCTCTCGCTTTGCGAATAATGTGTAAACGCGAAAAGTGCCAATGCCGATATATCGGTGTCCAGTACTGAGAAGGATTCTATTCGTTCAGATCGTTGGACTCGATGCGACGATCTCTCACTGTTCGGACGCTCACTGTCTGACCCCCGTTCGCCCGGGTTAATTTTAAGGCATTTAAAATACATCATATTGCGTATTTCTTGTTGAAATGACATGTTTTTAACTCAATAAAAGTGATTCAGCCGATCGATGATCTATTGTATTTTCTCTCGCTTCATTGTTCGTTCGATGTTACAATTATCGTTAGCGCGTAGTCGACGACCTTATCGTGAAACATCTATTCTAAGAAAATCTGACTAACTACCAATTGTGCAGGTATTAGATTATTCTCCATTGTATCAAATTAGAATATCAAAATTCGTTAGTGTTTGAACTCTGTTCAATCCGACTTGTGATTCAGTTCTTTCATATCATGAACGGACATTATTTCATACTTTTTCCATTACCCTATTAATAGACCATTTTGAATTTAAAAAGTGGTTCCAAAAGAATGCCCAATCGTTCAGAATATTCCTCGGTGCTTCTATTTCGGAATCGCAGCCGGAATCTGTTCATTGACGCGCTTATAAATCGTCAACGAAAGGAGGATATCTGGAAAGCTGATCGACAGTCGACGCACGATTCTTACTTTCTTCGAGTGTTTCGAAGAGTGTGTACGTAAATAAATTAGCCATTACTTTCCGAGGCCTTCTCCGACCGAAGCGAAAAATCGACTGTTGCAACGTACGACAGAAGGACGCGTGGCATATTTGAGTTCTCCGCGCACAAAGGTTGCAGCCTATGAATCAGAACAGGATCTAAATGATGTCACGTTATAATACTACACCTGAAACTGATCGATCGGATCTAACGCCGTCTCGGTCAGCGAGGGCGCGAAATCGTCATGTGGAAAAGTGTCGTATCGCGTTTCTTAGAATTCTCAATAGCCGCGAAGGCTGTCGACGATCGTTCCTTTCGATGCGACGTGAACGATTTTAATTTCCTCGGAACGATCACTGCTCAAAGACGGCAAAAAAAGGATCCGACCGAACGCTTCCCGTCGGACGAGGTCGATAAATTTCGTTCATCGTTAAATACTAAGGAGGATTCGCATCGACGACAAATCGCAACTTAATCCGTATCGAGAAGACGCCCAAACCGTTCGGACATTTACCGGAGCAATTTACGATAATGTTTCTTCTTTTTTTGTCGAGCATCAGAAATGCCCTCATCTTCGGTTACAGTTTTCTTTCGCCTCACTTCTTTCGCGAGTAATTTATTCGCGTGCAATTTTTCTAAGTTTTTTTTTGTGCGGTCCTGGCGCCACTCGCCCCGCGAAGAATTTGCGGAATGTTGTGGGGTTGACCCTTCCCGATCTCTTTTTTTGATGACCTTTGCCGCCATTGCTCGTATGCAAATCGCTACTTTTATGCATTTTTTCACACGGCGGCCCAGCCTCGTCCGAACCGTTCCTCCGAGAGCGCTCGCTTAAAATTCATGCAGATAAAACAATTTATTCGGCGGTTGTCGTACACGGCGACGAAATTCCAGCATACTTATTAGTTTCTCTCGAATAGAGATGCAAACAAACAGTGCGTCATGGACATTTTTTTAATGGCCCGTTTGGGAAATCCTTTTATTTATTGTATAATCGGTGACCCGTTGTATCATTTGCATCTAAAAGCCGAAGTAACACGCTCGCCCGACATGACTATGATATGCAAACAAAAAATACGCCGATAGAAAGTGTAAATGGAATAGGTCAAATGTATTAGTAGTAAATCGCTCAAAATAACGTCTTAATTCAAAATGCTTTCAACCCTTAACGATCCAGTGTCGCGACGTCTTTGCCAGAATTAAAATGGCGATAATTATCTTCAGGATGCAAAAATAATTGTCGTGTACATGATCGTTCTATAAAGACATCATATTTTCACTATAAGACCTAGAAGGGAAGCGAGATTTGGCTACAACACAATAAACGCTCAGAGAAGCTGTTAAAAGCTGCCACTATCAGATGCTTCTCGGAAATGTAAATAAATTTGTTGTTATTGTCGAATATTGTATATGATGCAATGTATGTTTATATTAATATTTTCGAGACGTAGTAGTAGACGGGGAGACACCCTCAGTGGTGGTCAGAGCGAATCCGAGATGCACTCAATCGGTACGTATGTCATCACCCTAGTGAGGAAAGGAGGGACTGGACTCTGCTATACAGAAAGCCCTTTCCATTATAATCAAAAATGTTATCTAGAGTAGTTTCACACTGTCTCCCGAAGAAAGCTATTCAATATTTACAAACCTCCCACACTTCCTATCGAGACAGCTTTCGTCAATACGTTCATTCAGGAGACCAGCTGGTTGAGCGTTTTAAATCAAACTCGAAGGTTATGCTACCTTCAATATCGAGCGGATGAGGAGGTGAATCTATGATACAGACGAAATGGATGTAACCCCTTCCTGTGAATCGATATTGAAGAGGTCCATAGTTCTACAGTGGCTGCACTATGATGATGATGATGAATAGTTTCCTTTAACATTGTTAGTAATAATAAAAATCGAATAGGTTTTCGCTGATTTATATCTAAATTTGGATGAATGCAGTCTATTCAGAGGGTATGCTAAAAAATAATTTGAAACTTTATAGGTTATTTTGCATTTTCGATAAAACGGGTGAAAGATAATTTTATTGCCATAAGAAATTTTAGAAGGGTGTGCGTTAATTTTCAAAGCCAAACGGCGATCGACTGGCAAATTTTCTTGGCAACTGATTAAATTCCTCTGTTCATTTTAAAGCTCTGACTTTTTAATGCTTTGAATGGTTTTATGTTTTTATACTTAATTTTTCGATATTATAAATAATGGAGCAACATAAACGAGGTTTATAATGATACTTCATTGTTCAACACGGGACCGAGGGCGTTCTTTCAACACAGCAGATCAACCGTGTCCGTTACCATCAAAGGCTTTATAATCGTTAAACTCCTTCCTTATTGTTCTTTGCGTATATATTAATACATTTACTCGGAGAGTATTAAAAATGTCGACTGTGCTCGTGGAGCTGATGTGTCATTTCCGTTTTTTAAATTGAATTTTTAATTTTGGGCCGTATGACCTTCCTCGTTCTGCAATTGCTGATTAAGGTGGTCTCTGTGTGCCGATTGCGGGCATCGAACTTGCAGTTTCTGGTTGAGCTCGCTCGATAATGCGTGAAGGACAGTCGATACACTCGAGCCCGGCTTCCAAATCGTTGCATAACAGTGACATCAGCCGCACACACGCTCGCTCATCATCTCAATCTTCACAGGAACCCGCGTATTTCCGTCGCGATCCACCGTCATCGATCTTCTTCAGCTCGTCGACGGCGAGGAGGAAAAGGACGACGGACTCTGAATATTTTAATTCAATTTGCTCTTTTGAGAAACGCTCGCGATATTAACTACTCGGGCAAACATTGACGTGCCTTGGAATATTTTCAGCGATGATGGTATTTCTCTCTTTTACCTTATAAACTTTGGCACTGGTTATTTTTGCAATTTGATGCTGATGGTCGTCGCCCAATGTCGTGGAAAGACGTCATCTGACCGTCGAGTACTTTTCTATAGATTAGATTGTTCACTTTGTAAAGCGTTCGAGTCCGTCCATTAACGAAAATTGAGGAAATATTATGTTATCAATCGTGAGTTTTGAAACGTGCAAATAAATTATCTTATGTTGACGGTCGTATATTAATTGAGATGCATAAAAAGGACGTCTCGATGGTCATTCTTGCACTGATCGTGCTTTAAACGTGCTTTCCATGCCGAATTAATCATATATACAGGGAGCGGCAAGAAAACTACCTTATTTGAAGAACACACCCGGAATAATCGTCGCTTTTAGGCGCGCGATTCAAACGAGGAAATTTCCCTGCCCTCTTTGACTGTTGTGACTTTGTTGCGTGGAATTTTGTATGTTTTAAAAATGTAATCATCTACCGCACTTTCGATATATTTAAACACAATACTATTGAGTTACAATTCTCATAGCAAAACCGCGGTTATTATATGCAGGTAATACAACAAATATGAGAAGTGAAACTATAATGCATACATAGAGAGTTAATTTGAAATTTTATTCGTATATTTCAAATTCAATATGTATATCTTATTGATCTACTGTTTTAGAATTGTATTTATTCGAGTAGTCTAATAATTATTCGATGTCGACGCTGACATGATCCGATTACTAATGTGTGCTCAGGAATTAAAGATTTACAGAATAAAACCGACTCGCAAGAGTCGGCGGTGAAAGCGATATAGCTTTAACAGCTGCGAAATCTATGCGGAGGATATTGCTTCAGCAGATTTCCTGAACGTTTCAGATGACATATTTGTTATATAAATATCATCGGACACGCAACGATTAGGCAATGCGTGTTGTAAGTTGACATCTGCGAAGCTATCAATTTTTCGGTTATATCTGTTAGATCTGTGGATATCTATTTCTATATCGCGATAGATTTCTGTCGTCCATTCGATCGATCGACGGAGTGTCCGATCTGATAATGAGAAGGAGCTGCGTGTCGTTTGAGAGTATCAGAATTTATTCCAATCGCTCGGAAGCATCTCATCGATTGAGATTCGTGTTTTGTTGCAAGTAACTGGGTGCAGCATTCCTGCCAAATGCCACTTGTTCGTCGCCGGTCTTCGCTGGAATTTTGTCACTTTAGAACGACAACAGCGGCAAACTCGTCCTCAGATCGATGGTATTACTCATCGCGCGTCGCTCGCCGAAGGTCGCGGGTTAATAACACTGAAGAACGGCGCCTTCTCAATGAAATTGGACTAACGAATTGTCCTGTTTGCGAGAGAAGTACCCGTTCTATAAATACCCGCGCGACATTCTTCGCCGGTCGTCTCACGCCCGAGGAATTCCCGGCGCAACCTTGCAAGGCCGCCGTTTTGTCATCGCGTGACCCTTCTCACCTGCGCTCATAAATAACATCGCCACTGCGATAACTATGTTAATTCGGATCGACCGGCGCTTCTTTATCGGGACTAAAAAAGAGAGAATTTTCACCTCTCGGACCGAGTCGAAGACGAAGACTCTCGGACGAGTTCCCGCTCAAATTGGACGTTTCGTAACGACGCGACGCTTTGAATCTCTTCTCGTCGCTTCCTTCCCGTTTACTTCTACTTTCATGGCACTTTCTCAACCGGCCTATGCGTTCCGCCGTCCGGTATTCCTTATGCGTCTCTGACAAATCGCATCGAACTCTTGTTTACATGTATTAAATCATGCTTTTTCTCGTTTTGCAGGTAAGCTTCGAATCCGTTCCGTGAGTCATCGCTCAGGTATTTCCAAATGCACATATTTTCTAACGCAAATTTAGAATCGATCACGCGCCGATATAAACGTTCGCCGGCGGCAGCTCGACGTTCCCGTCCCGCGATGCGTCGTCTCGTTGTTTTCGAATTTGCGACAGCCCCGCGTGCATTTTGACATTGCCGGTACATTATATAATCGCTGACATTTGTTTCGACTGTGTGCATTTTTTGCCTCTTTGATTCGCAGAAGCGCTTTGCATCGATAATCGTTCGCAATCGAATCTTCGCCGTCCCGTTTGACGCAATGCTCAAAATTTGCGGATAGAACGAGAATCGCCGCTAAATGTTAATTATTGATTTTTATGACCGAAATTTTCAAATTTATCGCAGTAGTTGGCGTGTCTTCCGCGTGCTCGTGTGTTTTTATTCGCATAAATTTTAGCTGTAAATATCGATATATTTTTTACATGGCCAAAGATGCATGCGCGTCGACTTGTTGATTAGTTAATATGCGCAATTAATTTCATTGCGAATCTATCCTGTTTTGTAAACAAATTTAATCTGAAAATACTGCCATCTTTCATCAATTTGCATTGCAAACACATGGTCTGCAATGTCTCAATGACAACTCGCCAGCGTCCACTTGTATATCGAGCCGTTGTTTCGCCACGCGAATCTGCTATGAAAAAAATTTAGCGATGCGATTATTGTATTCGCCATGGATTATCTCAAATGTAACCGAACAGGAAAAGCCAATTACATAACGAAAAAATAGCAAGTATAATGACGATGCGGCTCCAAGGTCTTAAAGTCATAGACATTAATTTGACGTTGCTTGGGTCAAGATCAAGGATGGATGGATCACGAACATCGTCTTGAAATGTGTGGAACGGGTCGTAAGTCGTGTAATAAATTTGTAACGAAAAGGTTAATCGGTTGCTCCATAGCGAATTATGATTAAATTTCAACTGTTTTTGAAGAATCGATAATTTTCTCAAATACTGCTTATTTTTTCGCTCGCTACTTTTTCTTCATTTTTGAACTTTGTTGCGGGTTTTCCACTGCTTGGGATTTTCACAGTTTTTATGAGTCTTTTTTTAAATGAAATATCGATGTTTTTATAGCCATCGATCGGTCTGTTCGCATGCATAGCTGAACGTGCTCTAGGATTAAGTTGGTCGAATTCAATGTCGACGAATAGCAAAGTACCATGTCGGAAAGCCATTATATTGTCGAATGTGTGTCATATAATTTCTTTTCCGCTAACTTTGTGTGTGATAAAATGTCATCAATTGACCGGTTCAAAGACCCATATGCTGCAAACCTGTGTTTGCGCGAAAGAGGTTTGACGCCACTCTGCGCGTTCATGTCTTTTAATTGTCGATTCGCTCAATGGATACGTTGTACTTTTAGTTTCTAATAATAACTTCATCGTTATCAGCCAAATATCCATTGCATAGCATAGATCTGATATGGTAATTTAAATCCTATGGAATCGTTCCTTGACAATCGATTAATATTGTATCGAGTCAAATGAATCTTTCGCCGGAAAACATTGGCACGTTTCATTAAAAAAAAGCACAAAATCTTATCTAGAACACATTGCGTAGCCATGCCCAAACCCTAATATATATTCATGTATAAGAATTTAAATGATGAAATGTAGTATCATCGCCACGTATTTCTTCAATTTGTTTTCGCAGGTGATGCTGCTTGGATCCCAATTTGTGACGCAATGATCTAAATGGACTATCCATACTAAATATATGAAAATGTCCATTCGAGCGAAAATCAGTGCAAGATTTGAATGAATTTATCATGAATTATTTATTATAAATAGGCAGTTACGTGTGGATAAGTGATAGTCGTGACCCAATAGCGCCCTTTATTTAACTGGTTATAATATCTATTGAATATTTATGCTGAAGGAAAACATCGATTATATCATGCATTATGAACGTCCGGTCATATGCGTACGTCTAAAAGGGAAAGCGATCTTCATACGTGTCTTATCTAATAAATATTGTAATAATTTGGTCGGCTTGTGACGAAGAGTGCGACCGTCTCGTCCTCGAGGTCGTTTGTTGACATTTTACACCGGCGACGTTTGGACATCTCTCGTTATGAAATGTTTGTCGTGCTAATTCCCCATGCGTATGCATCGCTATAAGTATCGATCATCTCCGACCGCAATCAGGCGTTGGAAAATTGTATCTATCCGAAGCGATCGCCGACAATTGGATATGGGCCGATAACCTTTCGGGTCGTCGCTCTCCACATGTTTTCATCGGGGGGCTTTCAACCTATCTTCCGAGAATCTACTCCATGATGCATTTATCAAGATCCGAATGAAATATTGGCGGCATGTATCGCTAAGAGCACGCTTCTTCGTTACAGCATTTCGTAATCCCCGAGACAAATAGGTTTTTTTCCTTCTCTTTATCGCGTTCTATTGTAATGTATTCTTATATTTTCAATTTTAACAGTTTTCGTCTCGGTACGGTTGCGATCACTTTTTTGCATTTGGTTCACAAACAAACAACGGTATGGAGTAAGTTGTAAAAGCAAAACGGATGAAAAAGTATTAAATTCATAAATTCACCGCTACAATAAAGTTGTTAAATTATCACATTTCCGTATTTTTTAATATAATTATATTTTGAAACTACATTTATTTAATTACTAATAAATAGCTGAAACGCTTTCCATATCAAAGCAACCCTTAGAACTCTAAATATCGTCTCCTCAAATCTAGGCTATATTAATAATGCATCTAATTGGCAACAAATAAAAACAATCGTATTTGATGAAATTTGGAAATGTGAGTGACAAAGAAAGAGATGACTTGTTCAGGTCATAATTAAGATGCAATGTTCCTTGAAGCTTTTGGTTCGTTCATGTTTTTAAACCAGCGCATGAAAGTCAATATCAAAAATATACCGCCGGTCATCTATTAATTTATTTTTCATCCACGTTTTTCGCAATTTCGGCTCAGGGATGCCGACTTCGTATCACATGGCATATATTGTATGTGTAATAATTATCTTGAATTTGTTTTTCATACATCGCTCGATAATGTTTGTTTGTGAAATATTTTCTGATTAAGTCGACATTGGATTTACCACTTAAAATAGTATCTATTTTCGACGTGTCAAATAATTTGTAAGACGTTGCAATGTGATATTATTACGACCTTCAATGTGTTAATTTAATGTCGAAAAAATGGCGCTAATCAAATAGCAAAGTTCGTCGGAACATATTCCAACTTTTAGGGTTTTGATGTTTTCAATTAAGAAATAAACAATTTTTAACGCTTGTCTAATAATGCATTATTTTATATTTTGCATTAGTGGTACAGTCACAGTGTCGCAGAACATTTGATTTGAAACGACTTATTTCGTACGATAATTGTGTAAAAACGCCGATTTGCCGGTCTGTCAGATCGAAATCAATATTGGACGAATAATGCCTTATTAGCGAAGGTGAAAAAATCGAGACACGAATGAAAGTCGTGGCGGTCGCAAAATTTCAGCGGAATTGTATGAATGTATGGGTACGATTTCGCGGAATAGAAGATGGTCCTATCGTACGAAGATGTTGACAAAACAAGGTCGAACGCGTCTTGTTTATTTGCGAGAACGGTGGCTCGCGCCAGGTGGTTCGGGTTGTGACCGGGCGCCTAGCGATGTTTTCCTACGTCATAGATAAAAATTCGTGGTATGCGGGAAAACCCCGTCGAGGAATTTGACCTTTTATTAATAAAAAAAAAACCAGTATAAGCTGACAATAACAGAAGGTGTGCGGCGATGCGACATGGGCGATTGGCGCCTGCGATCCTCAGTTCCATCCTCGTTGACCGTAAAAACACCAAATTTGAATTGATTAAACCGTCTCAGGCGTATCCGGAGTGGTCGCGGGCCTAATTAGCACATCGGATTCCTCACTTGTTCGCGCAATAAAAATTCAAGTCAAAAGGCTACCGCGTTTTACCATTAACACCGCGGCGCCCGATGACTCTGTTCTGATTGTTTTTATTCGGCGCCTCCACGTGCTTGTTGACGCGACGTATCGTTTGTCATAACACTCGCGAATTTTGATGGCTTCTGCGAAAAGCACTCTCGACGGCTCCACTCGAATTGACAATTTTTTCTCACTGAAATTATATTGGAAGCGTGCGGCGTCGGTTGACCTTTAACCTGCCCACATGTAACCGATGACCGATACTCTGCGCTTGATATTACGTTAATTTTTCATCATCACTGACATTGTATTACAGCGAAAGCCAAAATTCTTCGATACCCGTTTGTGATTACAATGGCAACCGCGACTTCCAATTTATGCATCCACCTCGCCATGCGCTCGTTATTAACATGTTCCGCCACCCGAGACTGGATACAGAGGAGGTATCCTCAATTATTTAAGAATATCATAAAAAAAACCGTAACCATACAATTTATAATAATGTTGTTTTTCATATTTATCCTTCATATTCATATTTTTTCATTGTAGATTCTATGAATTCCAAATTTATTACGCCTTTGCATCTGCCTTAAATTGTTGAAATATTTTGTGGTCACAAGTGAAACCTCCACAAGACACGGTTGGTCAGAAAAAAAGAGAATCGCTTGTAATCTCTCCATTCGTCGCATACATCATAGACACGCTGCGCCAGTTCTACTGTGTATGAGTGTGTGTGTTTGCAACTACTAGAACAATAGCTTGCCTATTTTATTATATATTACACAACACGCAGCACAGAAAACCACTTTTCTTAGAAGCTAAGAAGTTTCTTGCTGTGAAACCCTCGCATTCAAATTACTATTTAAAATGACCCCATTCTAATATATGTGGATTAAAAGATATATTTTTGATATTTAACGTTTTTAATAAAAAAAAACGCTGTTTTTTTACATGTTGCTTGTAGAAATTATCCCCATGGGCTATATGATATTTATTGCAATGAGATGATAGCATCAATCTGTCAAAATCAATGTATTCTAGTTGGCACGGACGACCTCTCACTGTCCGGATGATTATTGCATTCTGAGACATAGCCCTTTAGGGCATATTGTCTACTCCCTGTCTAATGCTTAATGAATTCGAGTTATATTTCATTAGAACGCCATCTGTTCAATTGGTTATCTGCCTCCATCATCCTGTTTGTTTCTGGAAAGTTACAATCTGATTACTCAACATGCAAAATTAATCATGAATCATCCAATACACAAACTGACATAGTCTTCATAAACCATGACTCCTCCGTATTTTAGCATTATTTTTACGCAACACTTGCACAATATCAATTGCTCATTTTGTTATGCTCTCTCGCCAAGTTAATCGGAAAAAGGATCTCTTTGCTACATAAATGTATGCCTGTTTAAAATTGTTGATACGTTACATTGACATGTATTATATGTACAGTACCTTATTACAGAGTAGATACTTAAATACTCTTCTAACAGCAAGCTGATACCCAGTTTATCTACTATTCATTGCTTTTTATACGAATCATGACTTGCATATCGCTCGTTGTCTCTTGCATGATCTTCCCTACTTGGCAGTATGGAACTCGAGGAACCTCACCGGTTCGGATCCGAGAGGCTCTAGGAACGGAGCAGGAACAAGAATAACACCAAGGAGACGGCCTCGAGGAGATGCATATGATGATCTTCACTTTGCAACGAAAAACAACATTGTCTTCCGTTGACTTCTATATCGTTTTGTAATCGCCGAACTGAGAGGGGCAACCTGAAAAAATGGCGAAACCACTCAGTCTCGAATTCGCTCGGGTAAGTTGTACGGTGACGGGGAGACACTCTCAGTTGGTGTAGGAGCGAATCCGAGATGCACTTAAGCGTCACGTATGTCTTCACCCTACCCCGGCAACGCCCTAGCGAGGAAAGGGGGGATTGGACTCCTTGTACTCCAGAAAGCCCTTTCCAGTAGAGTCAAAAAGGTCGTCTAGAGTAGGTTTCCACCATCTCCCTATGAAAACTACTCAGTCTTTACAAACCCCCCAAACTCCTTATCGAGACGTTCGCGAAAGTGTTCGTCAATACGTTCACTCAGGATACCCGTTGGGTGAGCGTTCAAAATAAAACTCGGTGGTAATGCTACCTTCAATATCGAGCGAATGAGGAGTTGATTGTATGATACAGACGAAATGGATGTAACCCCTTCCTATGAATGGATATTGAAGAGGCCCATAGTTCTGTAGTGGACTGTCAGTGGCTGCACTATGATGATGATATGTACATACGTTCATGATCAATATGAATAATATTTGGAGAGATTTATTGCTGTTATAAAACGCAAGGCATGAAAATAAACCAATAATTTAAATGTTAAAGTATGGTCATATTCAGAAAGGTTTGATCATCAAAGCTAAAAGTCATGCGCAATATTAATTTCATCATCGACATCGTTGCATCCTTATTTCATAATTGGGAACAATGCAAAGGAGCCTAAATGCCAGCCCACCACTTCTTTAGATGCTTTCCAAGGATTGTGAGTATATTAGCGCCGAAACTGTTCGAGGCTTTTCTGATTATTCTATCTTGTTCAAGTGCTCATTCGACGTTGTTACATCGATTTCGAAACGATTACTTTTTTTTCTTTAACGTAAAGACATATTAAGCGCCTATTAAATACACCTTTATTTCGATAACATGTTCGAATCTGTTTGATTGATTTAAGCATGCGGTTTTATTAATCGTTTAGTAATTGTTCGTATTGGATTTATATGCCAGCAATCATAATAAGACCTTGGTCAAACAACTAAAACATCCATATGGTGATAATTCAAATGTATGATGATTTTACAATTGTTTAATATTAAATTATCCCTAGCCTGGGAAATACTTACGAAACGGTTCTTGTGATATTTATTGATCTTATTAGAATCATTTACAACTGCACAAAGAAGACAAGCACAGACATATTATTTTTCAATAGAATTATCATCAGGTCAGAACAAAGACAAGAAAAACATCAAGCAGGCGACCTTGAGGAGAGACATATGAAGAATTTCACTTTGCAACGATAACAGCATTGTCTTCCGTTGCCTTCTTATATGGTTTTGAAATCGCCGAACTAAATGGGTCAACCTGAAATAGGAAATCACCCAGTCTCGAATTTGGTCGGGTGAGTTGCAAATGGACAGGAGACGCCCTCAGTTTGTGCAGGAGCGATCCGATTAAGCGTCACGTATATGTTCACCCTAGCGAGATAAGGAGAGACTGGAATCTTTGCACTCCGGAAAACCCTTTCCAGTAAAATCAAAAAGGTCGTCTAGAGTAGTTTTTCAATGTCTCCCGAGGAAAACTGCTCAGTCTTTAAAAAACTTCCCACACTCCCTATCGAGGCGGTGGCGAAAACGCCCGTCGATTCGATTTTTCAGGAGACCCGCTGGGTGAGCGTTCTGAATGAAACTCAAGTTATGCTACCTTCAATATCGAACGGATGTGGAGGTGAATGTACGATGCAGATGAGATGGATGTAACCCTGTGAAAGGATATTGAAGAAGCTCATGGTTCTGCAGTGGACTGTTTGTGGCGACACTGTGATGATGATCGTCATCAGGTCAATAAAATCCTCTGTTAAACAAAATATTGTATTCCATTGTTTCCGATTTCATTTATTCATACATTTAACGTTTATTGTGTTGCTTTATTTCGCATACTGCTATTCGTATGTTGCATCCACTTTTACTTTCATCTTTGTTTTTATTGACTTTATTCTGCTTAGTACATATTTTATCTCAGTATGACAACATGCTGCTTTCCTTTGAATTGGTATCATCCTTTGACGTACTTCAACATTTATTTTCCATAATCATACTTTAATATTAGTTAAACGCAATAAACGCTTTCTTCTTCAGATAAAGCGGAAGACATGTCGTATCGTAAGAATATCGTGATCAACCTTCTAAAGACCCATCACCCTAGTGACATTCTTCGAATGATTTCTTTTATCATGTTTCTAACCATCTTCGTTTGGTCACCATCTATTTTCTTTATAGTTAATCACAAATTGTTAAAATATACGTTGAAACATAAGTTCTTATCATAAGACGTCAATGCTCTCATTTGAAATATGTTTATTGGTTAAATATTTTTATTTCTGTCTCTTGTATCCGCAAATATTTTCTATATGTCGTGTTTTTTGCTAAATATCTTCTGATGAACTCGTAAAATGTTGCTGATATCATTTTTGTCATCCAGTGTCGCCTCACAATACATTCATCACATAGGTCGAATAATATACGATAATTTTCACTGGATGAGTTAAGAATTCATTGTCATCAAGAATGTTTCACAGCACATCCAATTTTATATATGTCAATGAATTCACTGAAGTCTAAAAATATAAACACCATAGAGAAGATTTTTCTCATTTTTCTTCAAGTCTGTCTTAAATGATCCATCCATCAAATTAATTCAGTTAATTAAGTCAAGGTTTTTATAATTTTTTCCACGTGTAATAAATAATTTTTTCATTTGTTGTAAATATACAACGCATTCCCTCCATTTTTTTGATATTTGGATGAATTTCGACATCAATGAACTCTTTCTAGTTTGTTACAATCGAGTAAGAATAATACGATATACAAGAATCGTCCGCATTGCGTTTATTCGGATGAAACTTTGATATCAAACTATGAGAATATATAAAATTGTGGTCGATAGCAGGTTATATTTCCTCCTATGCGAATAAAAACCCCGCTGTATAAAAATAAAGATTGTGAGCAATTATTTGCTCGTTTTAGAGAAAGCACACGTTTTATTCGAGAGACTTTATAACCTGTGCCGTATTAGGTATGCCAGTTACGCCTCGTGCGATTGCTCGGCCATTAAATTTTTGTAAGGACCTTGATATATATTTTTTTATTTATTGTAACATAATCATAACAATACAAATGTGCAGCTGTCGGTGACTGGTGCTTTTTGAGAGTCGTTGCACAATTGCTTTTTTACTATATATACCTACACTCGATATAAACACGAGCTCCATATTATTTAACTTGAACCTCGAGATGCAGAAGTGGCGAACACTTCTTTTTCTATTCGAACGGTCCAAATGTCGTGCGCTCGTCCGTCCGTCTTCTGCTGAAAAATTCTATTAGTATTCAGCTAATATTTCGACAGCCGCATCACCATGGCACACATCGATTGAAATGTTAATAAACGTTCATGTCGAAACCTTAAACATTTCATAACCTTTTACTCTTAGGAACGTGAATATTCTCTTGGCGTGTCGGCGGCTTCAATTCGAATGGCCTTCGCCTGAGCAGCGGTTTTAATGACATTTCCACGACTTTCTAGCGAAATTCCTTCGAGAGCATCTTCTCGCAGAATTAATTCGCCGATCCTGCGATTGCTGACTCCTGAGCGAATGTGTTGAATTCGACGGTCTTTTCCGGCATTTCATTTCTGCACGGTAATGATTTAGCCCCGAGCTTCGAAAATGTGTTTCATTGTTAGTACCCGAGTCATTTATCTTGTCTTGCGTGATATAAAATTTAAATTAATAAAACGGTATCAGCAAGTGAAACGATTTTAGTTAATTATTACCTAATAAAACCATATATAAACACGTATTATTCTCCGGTAATTTGCCATTTTGACTGTTCAATAATGGCCCTAGTAAAAAAAACGCTATTTCGACACACCACTAATGTACGAATTTACCCATTATAAATCACACAGTCTAAGCATATACTTTTAACATGCTTTATTTAATAAATTCGAATTAACAATCGGAATTCCGATATAATTTTATTTGTCCATTGTTCATGTTACGGCAATAATGTATCGCGTAAATTCGCTCATATGATTGATCTGATTATAAAGGATAGTTTCTTACAAAAAACGTCTCAAGGATTTGAAGGGGAGGGGCCCCTGTGAAGTCTTGTTATAAAAATGCCATAGTAACAAACTAATAAATATTGTGTAAAAATGTGTAAACGAAGCAATCAAACGACACGTGCTCGTTGTATAAATTATCGCGGTCATAGTCTTCAGGCGATCGTAAAAATAACATAAACATATTTTTTTCAATTTGGCAATAGGCAACCCCGTGACACCCATTATGAACATCGCCTTTTCATGTTTATAATTTTAATCGAAACGAATATCAATGTATTTAACAAAGCATTTAACAAAGAAAATGTCCACTTATTCCATTCAATTTATACTGAAAAATGAACTTCGCCCTGAAGACTTGCTGAATTTAAAAGTTCAAGATATTACAAACGCAACGCAAATACGGCCTTCCTGAATGAATTTACAATACAAGTTTTTCAAAAAACAAATCTATCGCGCATTGTGTAAGAAAGCTTAGATCATATAGTGACCGCTTCAGAGATAATACTTGTGGCTTTATTTCGACACGGATAGTAGCTTCCATGTTTATCAAACCTGAATCCCATGGACTTCTCTGTTTTGAATTTTGGGTATTCTGAAGGCTAATGTGTCCAATAAAAAATATTTAAGTTTGATAATTATCTATTGAATATGAATATAAGCGTTTGTAATACAGTAGAACATCCATTATCCGGACTGACTAGGGATGAAAGTAGTCCGGATAACGAAAATTCAGATAATCGAAAATAATCAAAATACAATAACTTTTATTTGTCTACATTCATATACACAAACACATATAATCAATATTTTTTTAATTAAAAAAAAGAATGATCGGTTCTGACTTTAAGCTAGATCTTCTTTTAGAAGCTGCCAAATCGCGAATACTCTATATAAATTATCCTGAATTACACTCTTCTTGGTTCTCAGGCCATTTCATGGTGACATCTAAACACTGAAAAGCTTCAGAATGTGTAGGACCAATATCTCCCTCATCGAATAGATATTTGTGCTATTGCTTCCGCAATGTCTCCTATATCAGGTTCTATATCTACAGGAACTTACTAATTGTCTTTTCAAAATCATGATTTTTTCAAAAAAAAATCTAAAGAATTTCAACTATCTGCTGCGCTGTAACAACAATCTTTTAAATTTATTTTCTTATGGAAGCTGATAATTGTTTCTTCGTTATTTTCGTCTACTAGCAATAATCGTCGAAACATCTGATTTTTATACATATAGTCGTTTGAATGTCTCTATGACGCCCTGATCCATTGGTACTATGGGTCCATCCATGGATCCATTGGGTGATAATAGAGATTCTACTGTATATATATATATAACGTTTTTTCAGTCAGCTCAACGTATTTTTGCGAAATTTTATAAGACCGAAAATAAACTATAGGGTCCATTTTCAATGATCTTCCGGAAGCATTTATATATTATTGTATAACAATATGAATTCCATAAATGCACTACATCTACTATGAAGAATCATCAGAGTTTAAAGACTCTTCCTTTTAAGAATTATTTTTCATAAGCTTGGAGAAAACTTTTGTAGAAAAGTGACATATTGTCTATCTCTAAGCAGAGTGTCTTGCGTGAGAGCAAAATAACGATTGCACGTCTTTTGACATGCCGATGACAAGTTATGTTTCACTGATGTAGTATTTTCATTGTTACGATCGTGTCGTGCGTGATACAGGAGCGATGTTTGCTGATTATGTTTCGGATCGTAAATTCAAGAACGAAAGTCGCCTCCGAGATGCTTCGAAACGTTGTTGTAAAAAAAATATTTTCCAAGTCAAGTGTTATCTCTGTTATAATCTTATCTGATTTTCTTAAACATCTTAAGTGATCATCTTTCGCCCGTTTTCTAATATTCATACGTTACTCCGTGAATGGCCATGACATATAATTTGCATTCCGATGCTAACTCAATTAACGATCGATTATTATGTTCCGAACTATTGCACTCGTAATCGGATTGCTGTCCACATTTTCATGGAAATGATCAAATTTCAATATTTTAAGATGTTTATTGGTATGCGATCAAATCAGGACCGAATTTATGAAGCTGTTTTACGTTTCTGTTTATGTTTGTAATAACTAAATCGCAAATTAATTGGGAGGCGATCGTGTAGTTTTATTTTTGAGTTTTCTGAGATCTAAACACGTCTTCTACAATTTAATTGACGCCATAAACCAATAAACAATTGCCTTTTTAGCGCTTCTTGGTGTTATTTATCGACGATGGCGATCTTGGACGTTAATTCCTTTTTTTTCAAGTAGAATTCTTATCGTACATATTAGCGACGCAGTTAATCATTTTAAAATTGCTTATTTTTTTGGCATGCGCTAATGATGAAAATCTCAATTAAAACTTGCGATTTTATTTTTGTTGACGTTTCAGACTAGTTGTTAATTAAAAAACACAGTATGGCGTAAAAGTTATTATTCGGTCGCTTCAAATGTGAATTAATCACGTATAAGAATTATACCAAATCGATGATTGTTTTTTTTTTGCCATTACTTGCAACTTATAATGCGGAATAACTGGTTTTTTCTGCTGTTCGATTCGATTATCCATATTATTTCATACTAGCGATATTTAATACTATATATATCGCCATAGTTATTATACTATCATTATTATCGCTCATGTACTTAATAATCGGTGCGCTGTGAATTACTAGACTGATAAAATTGAAAGTGGAAAAAATCGTTACGTTAGTATTTAATCCACGATGAATAAAAATAAAGCTCGCTTTTTCTGTGTGCTCATTGCGCTTCCGGTGTCTTCTAAACCCGGTCCTTGTTGATTGCAAAAATTGGTAAAGGTTTCCCATGATTTATCATTTGAACTGTAAATAAAATGCATCATAATTAATTCAGACAAAGACCTTTCCACATGATGGCCTTCGTACATTTTTCATCCATTCACCTTGCAACAAGAACTGCCCACTTTTATTCAAAATCATTGACTCTAATTACAATGTGATAAAAATTCGTCATATACTCATTTTCCATATATTCCTTTTTATGATTTTAGGATCAATATGATTATTAACATATTGAAATCGCTTTACAAAACAATACTATATACAGGTGACCGTCTACTTATTAATGTCATTATATAAATCATAGAACTTGTGGAGAAAATTGGGTTATATGTTCCAAAAGTATAAAAATTAATATTAATTCTGAATCACTAGAATTCGCTCGCAAATACGCGATCATTCTACCATACAGTTTAATAATGGGCGTTTTTCTTAATAAATAATTAATATTAAAATTATGAAATAAACATTTGTATTGTAAATATGATATTATAATCGAAACCAAATAGAAATTTGATCTCATGCATATGATGATCTTTACTTTGCAACGAAAAACAACATTGTCTTCCGTTGACTTCTATATCGTTTTGTAGTCGCCGAACTGAGAGGGGCAACCTGAAAAAATGGCGAAACCACTCAGTCTCGAATTCGCTCGGGTAAGTTGTACGGTGAAGGGGAGACACCCTCAGTTGGTGTAGGAGCGAATCCGAGATGCACTTAAGCATCACGTATGTCTTCACCCTACCCCGGCAACGCCCTAGCGAGAGGAAAGGGGGGACTGGACTCCTTGTACTCCAGAAAGCCCTTTCCAGTAGAGTCAAAAGGTTCTAGAGTAGGTTTCCACCATCTCCCTATGAAAACTACTCAATCTTTACAAACCCCCAAACTCCTCATCGAGACGTTCGCGAAAGTGTCCGTCAATACGTTCACTCAGGATACCGTTGGATGAGCGTTCAAAATAAAACTCGGTGGTAATGCTACTTCAATATTGAGTCCGAGTCTCATAAAAATATGTTAAAACGTTTGTCATTTTCAGTGTGATATTAGATCTCAAAAGGATCGATATTATTTGTGGAATTCAGTACCATTTTCCTTCTGATAATTTTTATTTGCGTTATTTTTGTTAATTTATTTGCTGCCTTATATATCGTGATTGATTTTCGCGTTATGCTGGCATTAGTTAGTCAATTGCGTGTAACTAGTACCAAATATTTAGAAGTGATTTTTCAAAAATTGACTTCCTATGCGATTGGAAGACAATGATTTCCGGTTTCGCAATTGCATGCGTGAATTGAGATTTAATAATTGTCCAGTCATTGGCTCAGTTTTTTGTTTGGTTTTAATTGCGCTCTCCAATTTGGACCGCATCAGCATCTCGCTCTCGGTAATCGTGATTGAGTAATATCTCGATTGTTGTTTCAGCGCTGATCCGGCAACGGGTTAATTCGATTAGAGCCAATTTAACCCTTCTTCTCGAGAGCGACTTAATGCGTCGTGTCGCCAAAACATTATCTTCTCAGGTCTGAATCCGCATTCCTCGCAGATAAGAGTATACAGCGTCGCAGTGCAAAGTTTCCATATTTCAATTTATTAGTTCAACATTACATATCGATGATGTCACACTTTCAAAAAAATTACGTTCGCGAATAATTTACGTTTGCCGTCGCTGCTCCGGTCAAGTTTTTTTCTTCTCTAAATGCGCCCGAAGAACTCGTTCCAAAAAGATAAATATCGTCGGTGTATCGGGATTCATTACACAATTTTCATTAATCTTGTCGTGCTCATATTCGAAACGACGTCTGATTTATCTCTTCATTTCTTCTATCGCTTGTCCTTAAATGTCTTATAATTATTTATACACTGAAAAAGTGAATTTTGGACAGTCTGTACGCGTGTGCGATCCATGTGATTGTCGAATCACATGGGAAGAAATGTTTATATATAATATAATTTAACTCTGAGCATAATGAGTGTAGAATAGAATGAAAATGTGGAGAAACCGCGGGAAACGAATATGTATATTCGACATACTCAATTTCTATTTCACGTTCATTGTCAGTGTGAGACCCTGAACTGCTTAACATTTATGCTGAACTACACTTTCAATACAAACGGTGACTGTTTTATCGCCCAATATAAAAATTAGCTAGAGAACTTTTTGCCACATGGATGAAATTATACATTTCTGTATTACAATTTTATGTGCCAAAATCATAAAAATAAAATGGTGATTTGAAATCCGATGCCATTTTGTTCGGTCGATATAAACTAATTGGGTGTTAACACTAGATAGAAATTCAATTTTTATTATAATGAACCATAGTGATTTGGGTCTAACGATGACCTCGGTCCTAAAAGGTCGAAACACGTCTCTTTTTTGCTTTGTCATTAGAAGTATCCATTTTTGCTAGACAAATTAAATATAAGTCCCCCATTGTATTAATATTTGTTACCTTTTGAAGATAATGAATTCGGTTTATTTAATTGCATGTAACCACATAAAACATTGTCGTTTGTCAAATCTATTAAATAATTTTATGCAGCCACAAACAGTCCACTGCACATCTATGGGCCTGTTTTGTTTGTGTTTTTTGTTAAAATAATTGTCTTTATATGATCGAGCGATTTAATTATGTTTAATGATTAAGATCTAAATCTGAATCAAAGCGCGATTAGTTATTTTTTATGTCATCAAAACACTTAATCATTAATATAAATCATTGTAGCTTGTGCCTTTGTCTAAAAACTCGGTAAAATGGCCGCTATAATAAAATTTAACTTAAGATTATTTCAATGTCAGTGTTATGTGTGTTATAATTTAGTCAAGTACGTCAGAGGAAGATCCTGAAGTGAAAATTTAAACCGGCTAACAGTCAAAAATATCGTCATGATTTGCTTTTTCCGCATACTTCGAGTAAAATTATCCTTTTCGAAACGCCGTGCAAAAGAATCGCGATGACGCTACTTTCGGGCCGCATTATAAATCAATCAACCGACCGGTCGAGAATGAAATATTTAGTATAAACATATCTAATTGTATAATTCGTCTAAAGAACTACACAGCTTGCTGATTTTTACGGAAATATAAATTAAAACTGCCACGGTTGCTCTATTACGACACGAATTATGCTGATTTATTTTTATAATGCTTGCTCACGATGTTTTCCTTGTTTGCTGTTTATGTTCCATCTAGCATATCAAATGCTTAATTATCGGGTTTCATGTGATTGCAATTCATTTAAGGCACGATATTATGTTTTATTTGACAAAAGAGAAATATCTGATGAGTCGGCTTATATTAAAATCGAAGGTTTTGACATATCGATGGTTGTAGACAGTATGATGTAAAACGGACCATCGAACATTATTTAGATGTATTAGTTTGTGAATATTTCGCAGGTTGTAAATTAAAATAAGATCTCCTCAGGTGGATGAGATTTTATATTAGTTTCTTGATATAACGGCTGTAATAAATTTGTGCAGTAACTATTTCTCCGTTCTTAATTGGCCCTGCGGAGCACGCTCCCATTCTCGTCAAAGATTCGCATTCAATTTATCCACACTGCTATTTTTTTAGTAGATCTCCAAAATAATTGCATTGAAATAGTTCACGCGAGTCTGGTTAATGCAAAGGTCACAAGTTGCTTTGAAATTTGAAAAAGCTCAAAACATATCTTATAGGTCTATGTCTTATTGTCTTATCTATGTCGATCACTACTATTCTAATTATGACTTGAGTTAATCCTTTCTTCCTTATAAGTACTTGCTGCTTCAATCTTTAGCTAAAAACGGTTCTTTGATATATTATAAACTACTTGA
The DNA here is from genome assembly GCA_008973525.1 of Stenopsyche tienmushanensis. NCBI lineage: Eukaryota > Metazoa > Arthropoda > Insecta > Trichoptera > Stenopsychidae > Stenopsyche > Stenopsyche tienmushanensis. Next base: position 994,497 of record WACJ01000059.1, read on the forward strand.
ATATACATATCATTTTTATCATCTGCTGATCCGTGAAATACTTTTTAGATCTTTGGCACTTTTAAAGAAAATTGTTATAATAATGTGTTTCATCCTAATTTGTAGATCTGATAAAAACTCACGATACTTGCGTACATCTGCTTCTGAATGCGTTTGATCCATCGGAAACATTGATTTTATGTGAATTAATATGCAATTCTATGCAAATGGATAATCAATCATTGAGAATTTATTTTTGTACCACGCATGTGTTTAATTTCATGGCTAAATTTACACCGTCGTGTATTGCGACACGTTTATCGATCCACGACCTTATTGAATGCATCGATGTTAAAATCTTCGCTAGCGAAGATCGTGTATGGAAAATGTGTCATGATGATGAGATAATTCGTTCGTTGCTTCTATATCGATGCGTTTTTTATTTTTATTTTCGGTATCGTTTTATTTATGAATTGTCCGATGAAATTTATTTTTAACGCGTGTCTAGCGAGACAGAGTATGTAGGCTCGTTTCGTGTCGCATGATCGCCATCATGGAATGATAATAAATCACTAATTGTCTGCTTGTAGCTGATTGTTTTATTTTCACATAATCCGCTGAAACACACATTCGGTCTTGCCTATTCCGGCCAAGGCTTTGCTTATAGTCATAAATATCAGCTTTTGAATTCATCATCATCGAAGATGTAATGATTTTGGAAGTACATCCTCATTGATTGATTATAGGGTGATCGGTGGGCGATAATTTTTTTGTGATGTGAATATTCAGTTTTTTTTTCAATAGGGAAAATTCGCATAGGATCGGTGGCGCAACCTTGTCGTTACACTTCTCATTGGTGAAATTTGGTCGCGAACCCACTCTCGTGGAAGATGGATTTGTTCGAGCAATAAGTGGGTCACATTTTAATTGTGGTGGGTCCCGACGGGTCTCACGGCTTCCGAGCGAGGTCACACCTTCTGTGAGAAAAGCTAATTTCGTGTTTTACTGTTTGTCTTGAGCGCACTCTTTCCATTGTCGAGCGAACGCTAAAAGACACGATGCTTTTTTGTGATTTTATTATTTACATTTTGTATCCGTGAACCTTTTCGATGATTCATTAAACAATCAGATGTTGGAAAACATATCGAATTACTTTTTGCACGGTCTCTGGCTTTCCTTCGTCTCGTTTTGTTTGCGATTAATCAAAGTCATTCATAGAATCAAACCAATTGCGTTGAAGCATATCGTGTACGTGCATATTTTCTTAACCAAAGTTAAGTTGACCATGTTATGCAAATTTGTGTTAAACGAAATATTAAATTAGTATAAAAAAGCAAGGGCGTTTTTTAATTGCCCAAATATTCTAATTATCTCAACGTTCTTTGGCAGCAACGTGAGTTCTATTTTCTAATTTCTGCAAAAGTGTAGTTCTCTTATTTTTCATTGTTTACTTTTGATCGAGATATCCATTTAAATTAATTGAATGTATTAAACACTTGTAAAGTTTTTTTTTTCTTAAATTGGGTGCTTCTTTTAGTGGAAAGAACTTCGTTTCAAAAATATTACTAATTGTTACGCCAAGTCTATATATTTTTAAATAAAACTTGTATAGGCACGGAAGGCAAATTGGTTTAAACGTCAAGCAAAATCAAATATGTGATTGATCTCTCTGTGTGTATGTGTGTCAATATATAGCATAAAGCAATTGCTACGCCAGTAGCAAGCCTATTTTATTAAATATTACACAGGCAAAGTTCAACAACAATTTCACTAACAGTTCAATTCCAATGTATGTCCAACCTGCTCCGGTAACGCCCTAGCGAAAAAAGGAGGGACTGGACTCTTTGCACTCCAGAAAGCCTTTTCCAGTATAATCAGAAAGGTCGTATAGAATAGTTTTCCACTGTCTCCCGAGGAAAACTACTCAGTCTTTACAAACCTCCCACATTCCCTATCGAGGCAGCGTTCGTCAACACGTTCATTCAGGAGACCCGCTGGGTGAGCGTTCGAAATGAAACTACCTAATATTGAAATAAACAAATAATTTTATGTCAATATGATAAAAGGGTGTCAGAAGAGAAAAATGTCGTCCAATAACGGTAATTTCCTAAGACGATTTTAATGAAATGGAACCGAATATTGTATCATCGACTAATTTTCAATAAGTTTAATACAAACTAAACTTTTGGGTCTGCAATTTTGCGCATTTAAAAATTGCCATCTTACACTCGACTTTGATTTACGTCACCATAATTCTCACATTAATTACGTTCGGAGATGCACATAAACGGATGCATCGATCTGCATTTATCGTTACTATTCTGTAACGAGTCCTCGGCTATTTTTAGCGATGATCTTCTTCAATTTTTATAAACGGCTACTGGACACCGGCAATGAGCGTTGCAAGCGGCTAATTAATAATTAATCGCCATTAAACGTCGTGCTGTTGGAAAATGTTCGATCGCTTGTTTTTTAGATCCGTTTATGGTAATGTTGCGGAACGATCCCTTTGAATATGGACAGGATTGGAAACACGATCCTCGCGATTTTGATTGAGCGTCTAATTTGGCTCGATCTATAAGGAATTTTTATCGTAGGTCGAACGATCCGGATTTACCTAAGGCGACATCCGTTATCCTTTTTCGACCGGGGTGACTTTAATCATTATCCTATCCGGGTTCTATAGAGTTCGGTCCGGGGTTTTTTCTCCGTCGGATCATCCCGAGGACGGCGTCCGGTTGGGTTTTACTAGCGACCGAGCCTTATTATAGCCGGATGTCATCTGCGATGGTCGTAAATAAGATTCAATGGGGATTACCGAGAATCTACGTTTCAACATAGCTGCCACGGACGTCTTTCGTTATTATTTTTCATTTGTTCGACAACAATGCTATTGTTGTGAAATGGATGATTTTTTGTCCTCTTCGATCTATTAAATATCCATTTTGAAGGTGTACCAATCTTGATAGGATCCTGTATCCTTACAATGGCGCTAATTTATCCCGTATCCGTTTGTATGTCATCATTCGTATTTATGATTTTCTTTTGGATTGCGATTGTTTTGTTCAATTTGCTTCGTTAACTTCATAATAAAATCCATATTACAAATGTATCCTCCGTTTAATATTGCATTCGTCATTGATAATCTCTTTTTTTGGCACTGGCAATGGCAAAAGCTATTATGATCTGATATCTTATATTTTTGTGTTTTTTTTGAGGTGGTCTTAAGCAATCTCCCCTTTTATATGATTATTCCCAACACGCCTTTATAGAAATAGTGTAGTTTACAAATAAAAATTACATTTACAATTTAAACTTAGCTTCTGGATTTATATCATTATCCTAATTACAAGTTAAATTCTAACATCTAATATATTTTAGGCATCATATCATGTATAAAATAGATAAAAATGGCGTGTTGAAAATCGCTAACCGTTTTCACAAGGTTTAATATGGCGCATATGTTTTTAAAAATGTGGTCGCCAGTCGCACCTTCTGTTGATTTGAATCCAAGACGATTAATTTATGAGTCCAACCGCTTAACCGCGGAACTACCTACAGATACAATATATTATAATGGTGTTTTATATTAAATTTATTTCAACAAGTTATATATTTTCTAAAATTAATCTAGGTCAGCGGATTGATCACTCGATAGATCCATTCTTAGTTTGGCAAGTGCAATTTTTAATGATCTTCGATGTGCCAATCTATCGATCGATAGCTTAGATTATGATCCATATTATGATGGGCAAATATGTCAGAATCTTATTTTTATTTTTCAACTTCTATCTTCGAAAAATTGGTATGACGCCGACATCAAGTCGACCAACTTTTAAAAATGATTCAGTTTCTTTTTCAGAGCATCCTACAAAGCCTTTTTATTATAATCATTTCGATTTTTTACAAGGCTTGAGTCGACAATTTGACTTGATCACTTACTTCAGTACTTATCAAGTTTCGTGATACACTCATGCTTGAATACTTTTTAGCATGCATGAATTGATCCATATTTCCTTCAATTCGCATTGACAACCGAATTCCGTGGCGTGAATAAATCCTCCCCAAAGCATGACATTGCGCCATCATGTTTGACGGTGGGTATTTGCTACACTAAATTAAACCTGCTTACATCATTCTACAGTACCGATAGATCACTGAGCTCAGCTATGATATTTTCGTTTTGTGAGCGTCAAAATCGTACCTTCATATTATTTTTTAGATAAGCTTGATAGATTGTAAATTTCCTGATTTACATTGTATACATATTTATTTTGCAGTGTATTTAGTTTATTGTAAACTTTATTCTACCCACTGATGTTCTGAGTTCCTAAAAAAATACTGAAAATTTTCGTGATGTCAAAATACTTTGATGTGCTACTGTGTGTTTTGCGTTTTTCTGTTCCCACCCAATAAGAAAGTGGATTGTGTAGAGAAAGGATTCATGATATCCTAATGGATCTAAATCTTGAACTGAATAAATGCATCCAGATATGATTCTTGTTAATATAGAGAAGGAATATGTAATGCATGAATAGTGTTTACATAATTATGTGATATTTAACCTCGCGTGGATGACGGATGCGCAATAATGAATCTCGTTTTTCTCGTTAGCCGAAAGGTCTCGTACCGGTTTGAGCGAATTGTTGAATGAGCTTCGTGTAAGTTGGATCTTCCGCAGAGACGAAGGTGAAGCGGGATTGAGCAAGATTCTCCGCATAATGGTTAGGTTAGAAGACGAGGTCAATGTCGAGCTTCTGCATGATGTGTCCGTTAACGCGATGTCTGGTCTGCTGGGTCAAGTTCATTGCTGTGCGCACTTTCACTGCCTCATCGCTCTTACATTGCATCGCTCCCATCCACCTCTTTTTCTAAGCTGCGAGTGCACCTATACACTTTCCAGCATTGTCATATTTGAATCTTATACCATGACATCGAACTCTTTTTACTTTCATCTTTCAGGATTGTATTTCTATCGCATTTAAACGAATCCATGCCAGACGACGTCTAATCATGTTAGACTATGCACGTAATATATTCAATGTTATTTAATAATTGGGGACAAATTAAATGTTGCTTCACAATCGCATTTACATTTGTAAAAGTCAATGCAGATAAAAAATTTACTTGCATACATTGGCTATCAAATCAGCAACACCCCGAGCGCACGGATCGAGCATTTTTATTGTGTATCATTTAAACGCATGGTGCGCCCTTCTTTATGCTATTGTTTATACATATCTAGTAAACGTACGTTTAATCATTTCGTCATTGGTCTAGGTTAGTATCGTCTGAGTGACTTGATTTTAAAAACTGGCCATCGACAACCAGTCGACCTCGTCTCGTGATCGGATATTTATGTGTAAAAGTCGCTGTTAGAACACACTTTCCAACGCCACATGTATTATCAATACAATTAAAAGCTTCAAAGTTTAATGTCATTTGACGTATCAAACCCTCACCGTTCTAGTGCTAAATATTATGATTAATATGATATTTAACACTAAGTTCCCCGATTTTTAATACCTATGTTTTTAGAGATACCCATATGTCGTTTTTCCAATGCATTATCTTCAACATCAATGTCTCTTTCAGTATGAAGAGTACCGAGGATGATGAATTTTTCGTTTGAGTATCTACCTTGTTTGTCGGCCTGAGACGAAGAATTCCCACCCCAATAGCAAAAATGATTTAAACAATTAAATCTGGTGATTTGAGTTTGGAAGACAACTCATCCAAGGGGATGAAGCGACCCATAAGTTTGCAATTGAGGACATTCTAATGCTGAACATCAAAAAATCAAAGGATCCTAAAAAAGTTGGATAAGATTTAAAAATACATAAGTTGTTTGGGTCCCACACGCATTGACCATTTTCTTCGCATTGACGTTTCACACGCATTGACCGACATTGATAGGTTTTCTTTTCCATATATTTGTTCTATATTGCATACATTAAGAAAATATGATCACGGATCCCAGCGAATGGTTTCAAATTACAGAATGCCTCGATGCGTCAAACCCTCGTCATGACGGACAGAAATCATTCGCGATTTATATGGAAGTGATATTTAAATGAACATAAACGCTATCAATATTTCAACTTTAAAACTCCGAGTGATCTCCTCTCGTGTAGCACGTTCGTTGCAATGGGACGCAAATGGAAAATTTTCATACAAATCCAGATCCTTCTGGCGGATTTAAATGATCTCGATGTGTAATACAATGCGATATTATAAATTAATTAACGAGTATGTAAATAATGATTCGCTATTGTGCAATTCGTATCACGTCAATGTGTATTGCGAAATATATTTAAATGTATATCATAAATAATAAGAGTCTGCGTTGTATTATGTATGTGAGATATCGAGAGCGCGCGCATAAGGTTATTAATGCCATATCGTTGAAACTATGCAACGTTGTAAGATAATCGACCGGTTATTTATATTTGCGAAAAGGCGAACAATCTTCGATAGTGCGATTGTAATGTACATTATGTATTTTCCGAATCGACATTTAAATAAAAGTACCAGAATGACTCATTTTCCTTATTTTGGCACTTCTGACTCATGTGTACATTCAAACTTCATCGTTGAAAATTGCGCAATGATTGTTAATAGTAAATATTAGGTTTTTTTTATAAGATCAGTCATTACTCGGACACATTTTCCTTTTGTTGCTGTCGTTATATATTTTTGAATTAAAATAGGATAATTTGAATTTTAGGCAGAATAGGATTTATGAATGAGTGGCGAAAATATTATTGATTTACAAATAGCGTCTGTATTTCCTTTTTTAAATCCAGAAAATTAGGGCAAATCTGATTTAAGAAGATCAATCGAAAATATTAATATTTTCGATCTCCCAAAAGAAATGTAAATATGCATTTCAACAATTAAAAACAGTTCCTTATCTAAATGTTTTGATATTCCTGATATTATTGATTACGTTATGTTTCAATCAATACTAGAAAATATTTTATTTAAATAAACCAATTAAATCAAGTTAATTGTTGCTTCAAATCGTTTTTATTGGTTATTTCCCGAATAAGGTTCCCTTATAACCGGTCAAATTTACTAACCAGTTTTGCCTTTTTTAAAACAAGAAAACCAATTAACCGGTTCTTTGTCGGTTTTTGTATATACACAAATAGGCAATATTACAAAAAACTAGTATAGATAACTATTTTTGACTTTACTGATGTGGAGGGGATATGTAATATTTATATAATTATTTTTATTGCTTAATGAAATACACTTCGACATTTCGACTATGAAGTAATTTTTCTGACGCATAGGGAAGTTCTAGGGAACGCTCTAAACACTGCTGATCTACCAGGGTGGAAATACATGCCCACATTAAGTTAGCTTCGTATCATACGTATCACTTTATAAAAAGTTAGTCTCGTAACTTTAAAAAATACATGCGATCGAAATCATTCATAAACAGGTTTAATATTCAATATGCATACACAAGAATTAAAAAGCGTGTCTTTCAAATATATTTAGTAATTTCTCCTACATTTTTTCACCTACACACTCAATCGATGCAATTATGACAGTTTGCTTAATATCTACATTTTTTTTTGTTACAGGTGAGTTTGGCGTTAATGAATGAGCTCGCGGGTGAAAATCTATCTTTCGATCGTCAACGTCGCGTCCTCTGCAGAATGTGGTGATATTATCTCCCTATGTTCTTCCATTATTCGGCGGCCTCATCCATGAAACGATTCCACTCAATTAGCTTTCAATAAAAATCGCGTTCGAGAAGGTGTCTTCTGTGGCATACGCATTCAAGAACGCAATGACATATTGCGTGAGAATGCTGCGAGCTATTTTTTACTTCGGCCACTTTTATTCGACGACACCTTGCAATTTGAAAGGAATTTATTAACTGGGTCGACAAAAGACTTTTCCATCGAACGAATGTCGATCGATCCTTCCGGAATATTCCATCCGAGCTCGGATTAGGCAATGTTTATTTTCGTACTGCACGATAACGAGTGCTCTGCGATTTTTAATGAGCTCCTAGAAATGAGCCGCTTCCTTAGGAAGATCCGACAAACAGAAGTGACGCAATCGTCGATTGTCTGCTTCGATTCTTGGAATCCCATCCGATAAAATAAGTGTTTGACTTTAAAAAAATACTATTCATACACACAAAGGTCAATCGGGCGTCTTCTCGCACAAAAAAAGAACCAGAAGATGATCGAAAATATTTTTCCATTCGCAATAATGATGTATTGCTGCGACTCGATGCGAAATTGAACAGTCACGAAGATGTAATTTGTCAGTTATTACGGTTGACATTTTTAATCCTTCTGAGCTCTGATCCTTCCTACGCGACATCTCGCCCCATTTATCCTATCTTAACAATAGCCAAGTGTAATAAGCGTAATTTGTAACAATCGTCGATGAATGCGAACCTTGCTCTACATAAGTTATTACAGATAATATTATATAATGTGTATGTTTTAGAGTAATGTTCTCGCATTACCGAAGAAAAGAATTAAAAGTGGTCTAAAGTAAGTCAGATTAATAGCAATGACCTTAGGTTGCGGGCGCTCGTAATCCATATGGAACTTTTTTTTAAAGCTTCGAATATAATTTGAGAACCTTCATTTTTACCTTCGTCAAATCGAGTCGAATAATTAACATTCTTCACGCCAGTACGTTCACATTTTTTCCATGCGGATACAACAATAGGCTGATATATTTTTTAGTCCGACAGTGTTTGCTTTACCTTTGTTTAATGATATAATTTTGAGCGCGCAATGTTGGTGGTTTAGACGCTTTTTAAATACATCGGGGAAAATTTATACAGTCATCTATTCAACAGGAAATTTTAAAGCTTAGCAATTTGTAAAATAATTAGCTCCCTATACCAACATTGCTGTTATTGCTGATATTTTCAATAATTTTCTTCATATATCTGTTAATAGTTCGTACAAATTATAAATTACCCTAGTGTTATTTGATCAATAGATTCTTAAAATGTGTCATTTGAGTGTCAGTCGTAAACATTTTAGTTATATATCCAAGGAGCATAGCATATTTATAATGCATGAGGTTTTCTTCGTCATTGCTACTAATCATCATCAATCAAAGTTATTTTCTTATTGCCCAAATATTCTCAATTTTGAAGCTTTCTTTAGCACCGTCGTGATTTTGTTGTGTTCTATTTTGTTTAAAAAAAACTCGTATTTTAGTGACACAGATAGTTTTTGAAGTATGAAAATAACAAAACATTTTACATATATAAATTTATTCAACCTTTAAAAGTGCATATTTTAAAAATAACAAAGCATTGAGTGTTTGATATTTTAAATTGGTTCTTAATTTATTTTTACTCTGTCCTGTCGTTCAAAATACTCGTTGAGTAGCTGTTGACGTCGGTTTATTATTAGATTTATTTTATTTTATTTATTTATTAGTCACCCCGGAATTCCAAAATGTCTCGGAATTCGAAAAGGAAAGATGTCCTCGTACGTTGAGTCGATGTTGTTATATACAGTGAATAAATTGAATCACCACGTTTTCGATTCGGATGTATTTCTTACCAAATCCATTAACGTGTCCGATATGTTTTCGTTTTGAGCGTTCACCATTTTAAACGATATTTCGACAAAAGTCATAAATGTGTGGTTGGTAACTTTATGATTATTTTGTGTAATTATTCAATTTTGCCAAGCGCGACGACTTTGTGCAAGTTTGTGATTATTAATTTTGACGTACTCTCGATTTAAATCGGTCGCATTGCCTCAACGCTCGACCGGCATTCAATATGTACGTTTCGGGTTCGGGAGATAAAATCTCTGCATCGGCGTTTGCACCGCGAATGCGGTAATTGGTCACTCCCGACCGTTTCGTCATTCCACAACGATGTAAATAGAGTAAAAGCCTCTCAAGTATCTCACAGGTGGTATCTACGTCTGCAATCTAACACTGGACTCTTTAGAATCGTCAATTGCTAGTGGCGCAACAGGACATTTTCGAACGAATCCTCCGACTGTTGTTTTTGTGTTGGCAATTTCAATCGATCGCCTCGGCTTCTTGCGCAATTCGATTTTTACTCATTTCCTGTATTGGGCTCGATTTGATATCAGAGCAGAGAGTGAACGCGATCGGCAGACTTTTTTATTGTGGTTATTTATAAACTCCGAAATCCTCGGAGGTCATAATGCATTCCCGTATTTGTTGCATTCTAATGACCACTGTCAAAGAAGTTCGCCACAAGTCGATAGCCAAATTTTATGCATCGAAAAATAAATTGAATTTCGGCGAAACGAGCAACATGATTTATTTCAACGTTCGCCATGACCACCCATGGCTGCATGACTTCAATATTATGTTATATTAATATCTCCATACGTTTTTCGTAGTATGAATAAATGTGATCCGGAAAATGCCGACATTTCATCAACGTAAATTTGAATAAAGCGATTTGTTTAAAAACTGAGTTTGCATGCTGTCCGCTCGTTTATCTCACCGCTATTCTATAGTACTCACATATTATTGAATTGGCGATAACGTACATATTCATAATTCAGACATAACGACAGATAATTTGTATGCTTTATTTTCTTATTATCTACATATGATTAAACTAAAATCATCATCATAGTGCAGGCACATGTAGCCCGCTACAAAATTGGGCCCTCTTCAATTTCAATTCATGAATAAGGATAACATCGATATTGAAAGTAGACTGACCACCAAGTTTTATTTGTGGATGAAACTTTCCTTATTGTTCGGCGTATAATTCCTCCTTGCCTTGCAAGAACTAGGATGAAGATCCACCGATCACGATACAAACTGAAATAATGAATCTGAATAAATCAATTTGCTTTGGGGGTATACATGTAAAGATCTAATGACCTCTCATTGTCCGGATGTTAGCTCTATCCATTGATCTATAAGGCATCGAGGCTTATTCATCCAGATCAAATAATACAGTATGTATCGAATCAATGTTCTTCGTCATTTTTATTTTTGCAAGTAATATCTTAGAAGACTTCGCTACTAGTAGAACACGAATGCGAAATTTCAATATAAATCCAAACACTACAGGAAGCCACTTTCTTGCACCAAAGCTTGATATATTTCGATACAAACACTTAGCGGTGGTCGCTCGACTGAATAAAAAATGGCATACCAAAAATAACGAAACTAATTGCAGTTATTGACAAAGAATATTTTTTACGACGTCCAAAACGAATTGAAATTCAGCATTGGTCGAAGTCGAAACGAAATTAGCTTTAAGACATTCGGAATGTGTCGGTGTGATGCCGTCCCTTATATAAAACGTGTCCCTGCGACGATTAAAGGCGCCACTGCTATTTTTAGCACGCGTCATTCCATTCTTGGTCTGCCTTATTTTTTTTGCCTCAACCTCCTCGAAGAATTCCGTTATATTTATATTTCTTTTGTGTATTTAGCAGACTTTCGAAATGACTCTTTGAGCGGCTCGCGTTACATAACCTGCGTCTCCGACAATAATACAAATAACAACCGAACTCTTTATGGCATTACCCTTATTACTCAAATAGAAAAACGTGTCCCTCATTAATGCCATTGTCTCGGCGAGTCCGGTCAATTTGGAAAATGATAGCAAAACGGCGCTATTCGCTCTGATGCCAGGCGATTTTCATTGAAATTTTACGAAAAGGCGTTCGTATTGACTGTTTTTCGCTCGCTGCGCATCTTTATTGCAAAGTAAGATTAATTATGATAAGTGGTTAAGCGCATTCCGCGAGGCGCCTCCGTTCTGCGATGCAATCGCATATTTATGAGTTTTCTTCTCGTTGGATGTCATATTAATCCTGCGCTGTTTTCGTTCATTTTATTTTTTTGGGTCCCCAAATATTAATATTGTGGAATTATGGCCGCCCTGTTGCTTCGTTTGAGCTATTCTTACCCAATATCCTTGTATGTGTGGTAATGGACTCGGGGCCGTTTCGTCCGTCTTTCAAATGTGTTTTTTTTTATTATTATTTATGCAATCAAAAAGTTTAACAGTATCGGTATTCCAACTAGATTTTCAGATTATCGAACTGATTTTTTAAATATGGATTCTTGACATGAATTTTTGCATATTGTTTACTAATATTTGCGAGTATCGAAATGCAGCGGCACTTGACGCCAAAATGAAAGTAGGCTTAAAGACCAATCTATGCACGATGAAAAGTAATGGTTCGGCAAACATTCTGTATTAAGGTCGGGTGATTGACATGTTTACCAATCAGCAAGTCTTATCTTTGACAACTGTATGCTTGTTTAACTCTGTAAAGGGCATAACATTTTTTGCAAATCAAATATTTAGACTTTCAGTCTCTATTCCAGATTGATAGTCTCCGTTCTGGGCATGAGGATATTTATTCTTTAAAAATATGAATGTGTATTTATTTTAATGTCATTGCCTTCATTGCATTGGCAAATAAAAATAGCATCCAATGCTGCAGATGCTCTTCGTTGATTTTTGACCTTGACACTCTTCATAAATAACGGTAACTAATAATATCTGTTTCTTGAACCGGATTTCAATACAAAACTGACTGTAAAATGGAACCTCAAAATTTTTTAATACATTCCGATCTGATAATATTTAACTGCAATTTATAAAGGGCGTCAATTTTCATGCTTTATCGCAGGAATATCGACGGTTGAAACCAATCGTCGATGATGATCGAATACGTTCCGTCTATTGTCAGATTTCAATAAAAAGGAATGAGTAAAATTTAATTGGTTTCTCCTTGAGGAAGCGTCGTTCAACTAAATACATGGTTGACTTTGATAGCCATCGTCTCACAACTGCATATAAATTGATTCTTCGAATGCTTCATGGTTGATATTTATGCCCTTTCAAGTTGTCATATTTTTTATGTACGATTTTTACGAAATATTTATAACGTTTACCTTTTGGGCCCACCAATTCCAAGCCATTTTTTGCGTGTTTTTTTTTATATATTTGGACTTCCTAAAATCGCGATTTTTTTTTATGCTCTTTACCTGCGCCGATTCAATTCCTCTGAATCAATTATTTTCCATATTTCAGATGACAAATTAATGGTCAGGCAATAAGAGAGTATTTTTAGAGTATTCACTTGATTCTTACGTTTTAAAAAATACCAAAATCTTATTTGAAGTTCATAAAAACTGCCCGACAAAATCCGGCCACACGTTGTGCCCATAAGAGTTGGCGGAAAAAAGTCTTCGGCCACAACGTGTGGCCATAGGAGTTGTAAGGGTTAATTAGGTCATTTTGCTGGTTAAAATCTATCAGTATCTTCACCATCAACAATCATTTCTTCTTGCTTCTGTTTTTTGTCATTACCATTTATTGTTTTTTTTTTTAAATTGGGCTTCCTTACGTATTTCAAAATACTATTTTTCTAAACCTCTGAAACATTGATTACGTTTTCTTCCATGTCATTTGAATGCTCGCATGAGCAATGAACATAATTTGTCTCGAAATGAAGATGCAGTTTGCACGATTAGTAATTCTGGGTCGTCGCCCTCAATCTTCCCGACCGATGGTCGCCCTTCGAACGCCGGCTTTAACAGCGATGACCATAGTCATTAACCAATTGCCACTTGCTGTATAAACATTGTCGAATTATATCGTTTGTTCCTCGGCACAACGCATAATTCTGCACGGTCGAGAGCTCTCCGACAAATGGGCGATCACACTTGGTTGCTCACCGTATGACATAATGTGACGAAACATCGAAGAATTGTGGAGTAAATACCTTTTTTTGGGAAGAATGCAGGAAATGATGCTCCACATGTTTTAATTTCATTATGTCTTTCAAAACGTTCCGGTCTCGCCCGAGTGCCCGGTGTTGTCATAGAGGCGAACGCTTTTATCACCCGAGATTCGCGCTCTCCGAAGGCTCGGCGACTTGGCACACACATTAATAAGCATTCGAGAAACGACGCAACGCAGCCGGACTGTTCTGCTTATTAATTTATTTCGATGTGTGCGATACGGATCCTCGAGGATATTGGGAAACGAACGTTGAGAAATCTAGCAGAAATGAAAACATCGAGCCTAACCTTGAAACGACTCGCTTCCTTTTATCATAACACATGTACATAACGTGCAGCGCTGCGAAATTTCAGCGACCGATCGATTGTTCGCCAAAAATTGAGTCGCCTCAGAATTCCGACGTTTCGTAGATTTCTTTGTGTCGCTGGATAGAAAATGTTAATTCAAGTGTTCGAAGAAAAGGTCGTCGGAAAGCAGCAGTATCGGCGAATTGCACCATCGAGCCGCCTGGGAGGGTGGACGTTCTCTCGGCCCGGTTGCTATGTCGACACATTCTATTGTCGTCGTCTTACTGTTCCACGCCTTCTATGTTCTCTACATTCGCAATTGTGACAAATTCTCGTCCAAACCTCATATCTATGTCATTCGCTCCGACGTGTAAAAATACGATGCCAGAAAGGACATAGTGCCATTTTAATTTCCATCGACTTTATATATGATAATTATGCGCGGAATCTAGCATTGTCGAGTGGTACCGTATGTATTATCACACTGATGGCAGTGTATTTAAAATAGACGTCTTTATGCAGGGCGCACACGAACGTGTTTCGGTTTGAAAACAGTTTTCAATTATCATTAAACATTTGTTTCATATATTGAACGTTACCATAATCTTTCACTTGGGTCAATCAGTCAAAATATCATACTGATATTAAATGACTTGTATTTAAGCGATGTTCGATGCGTTCATTATGAGTCGTTAATAATCAAGTGGGGCCATCTCTCGGAGGAAGGTTGACATACGTTCTAAGTAATTGCAAAGCTTGTACTTAGCAAACTTCAACTTTTGAGTCCGAGGCTATGCCCACGTAAGACTCGTTAATTTTGCTTATTAATAGCTCTTATAAATGACTTTAATGTTGGCATAGTGGTTTGGATACCGAACTTGAAATATGTAATTGTTAAGCTTAAAACCGAAATTCTTGGATTGTGCTGTAAGAATGCCGTGTTACACGATAATTATCTTTGATGTATTGTATAATCATCGATTCTTATTAAATATATTTTTAGTGGACATCTTTCAATGCTGTGTCTGAAAGCGTGAAAATAAATTGTCACATAAATAACGAAGTACTAAAATTTAGCGTTCTAATTTCTTGACGATTTTCCGAATCCGATTTTTAAGACATGATTAATGAAAGTCCCAAATGTTGGCACAGTGGGCTAGTTTTTAGTTTCCTATTGTAAATGTTTTGAGCTTAAATTTTGGCTGTGGGAAAAAGAGTCAACTCTAGATTGAAAAAGTAACCGATCGATCATCTTGATCTAAATTTTTCTGATTACATAATTCTGAAAAAGGTATTTTTTTTATTCTAATCTTGAATCAAAATACATCTGTCAATCTTTTAAATTTGAAACCTCAAAAAATCTCACATTGGTTGAATTTTAGACCAAGTGACCAAAGTTCTGCTTTTTTCGGTGGGAGTTGAGTTTTGGGGATGGGATTCACTCAATGGCCTTAGGTTCGACAGTGGTAGCCATCCATGAAATTTAATACGGCATTAACGTAGCTTTTATAATTAAAATCGACCAATTATACGAGACAGTGATGATATTGAAATGAAATCAGCTCACATTTAGCATTACAAGATTTTTCATTTTCACACATTCTGCTCAAATTAGTTTCCGACGTGCATTCAAAGCTAATGACTTTAATTCAGGCAATACGACAACAGCATATTTCTCACCGTTCATTGTAGAAAATAATATCCATGTGTCTTTTAACCGTGTTAAAACAATACAATAGGCATATTTTCTTACCGTGTTATTTCAAGAACGTATAAATATGCATAGTGGGCGAAAATATACGAATTCTTATTGCGTAGCTTTTATTAGTATGAATACCGAAATGTAAATCTTTATTTTGTCATACTAATATAACATTTTATTATATTTTTTTTATATGTGAAAATATTTTTCTAATTTACTTTTTTGTTATAAAATAACTAAGTAAAAAGGTACTTTTTAATTTCATTTGATGGAATGTTCTAAAGACCTGAACATAAGATTATCCTTGTATAGCGTGTCTTGTTACGATGATTTTCTATGGATCAAATATGGACCTTTTCATATAGAGTTTTTTAGTAGAGCATTTTTAATTGATTACAACATATTTTTGCTGTGGTCGTTTAATTTGTTTTGTGTAAAAAATAGATGATTTCTTGCACTTCTTGCTATTTTGATCAAACTTGATCAAGGAATGCTTATTTATTTGAAAAAATTAAGTCACAAGGATTGGAATGGGGCTCGCAAAAAAGAAATTGTTCAAGAGGGGGTCCGCGAAAAAAAATTGCTCGCGCAAGAGGGAATAATCTATATTTTTTCTGAGATTGAACGGAAGGAAATATGAACAATTAGATAGTTTCAATATTTTATGATATATAACGATATGAAATTATAAAAAATATATAAAAACCATTACAATTTAACCTCGCTCGGATCCCTATATTATAAATAATCGTAAATAAAATATCAAATTGTCAGGTTCCTACGCTTATTAATATTAACCAGTAAAGGTATTTTAATTTATACGAGCGCCTTGACATATAGCATTTCAATGAGAAATGTGTAACTGAATCGTAAAAAGGTCGCGAATAAAAATTATGGTTAATATTCGTTTAAATCAACCGGGACAATAGACAGAGACGGCGAGCAATAATCTCCGGGAGAAGTCCAGAGGACGCCTACTCTACCAGGAAATTGCCAATACACTGACAATTAATTCCACCAAATAAAGTCATCGTCTGCAGATTGACTCAGCATGACGGTCGTCATTATACGGTATTTAAAATTAACACACGTTAGCATCGTAATACGTTCGATGCTCGCATTCTCTGTTGTGCTTATCGGATCGTATGAATCTGCACAGCTCATCGCATAATGAAGGCGCAGAAAAATGCTCCATTAGATGTCGAAACGCCGATATCGAGATCCGCTAATAGATACTCATTACTGTAATCATTTAAACAGCCCAATGATGAAACGCCTCAAATCTCCTCATTAGACTAATGCAGTTTGTTATATTTCATAGTCGGCACTGTTAGACCTGTCCGGATAGTGGAATTCTTTTGTGAAAAACATATCCGGCATAATGAGATCACGATCTTTTTCATCGATGGCCGTGAGCACACATTTTTTTCAATAAAAATTCATTTAATTGCGCATAAAGAGATCGATTTTTTCCCCGCAGTAATTAGCCGAGGGTATGTATGTCTCGTTCGATTCGAGAGCGAAACTTTCGTAATTCAATTCGACGATAAAGAATAGTCTCTATTTAGCATCTCGTTTATAATAGCTCAACTTCGGATGACGTTAGAGGTGACCGCGTGTTGCACGATGTTCCCAAATGTACTTTTAATTACATCACGTGCGTAATTCTTTTAAAAAAAGGCAAATCCTCCTCGTGTTTACACCATTAAAAGTTTCGTGAATGACAGGTGAATATTTTTAACGATGAAACATCTTTCTCTAGATGTTATTCTGATGCGAAATTTATCAACAGTTACCCAGTTAGTATGATTTGCTGTACTGCATATTTAACGCAAATTTTGTAATGTCAATAGGGAAAAAATGTACAAGATCCGGCAGACTAGACCGAAGTGTCAACATTTTCTCTATAGAATTCAATTTTAATAGTGAAATTCCACATAGGTAAAAAAAAGATAATAGATACAGCTATATTAAAGATAATACAAAATATATTGTACTTGCTCACAAGTGGAGCCCTCAGTTTTTGATGTTCAGCTATAATTTGGAGCAGCGAGTGCCTATAAGAAAGCAAGAAACTGCTCAGATCATAAATTAATTGTTGCAGAAGGTTCTTCTCAGTTCATGCTTTTAAACCGTATTCCACAGAATTCACATGGATAAAATTCTAATTGAGAGGAAAATATTTTACTACAGCAACATCTTGAATTGTTGTAGAGATGAACCCAGTTCGATATTTCTTCTTAGTGTTTATGATGCTCGAAAATATCGACTTGCATAAGTATATTTATCTAAATAGGTATGGTATTTTTTTAATGATTTTAAGTCTATGTAAAATATTTAATAACTTCGTAGTTTTATCTGTATCATCGTATTCTGAATTTTTGGTTTTCAAGCAATCATTCTTGAATTCACAACATTTAATTTTTTTAAGCTCTTCTCTATTGAGAGATTTTCCCAAACTCTCGATCTGTATGAAAATAAAAACCGCGCTGTCGGAATAAGGTGCGTATGGGAGTTTCCAATACAATAACTATTGCAAATCTTACATTCATATAGGTCATGATTGGGAGTCTCAAATATTCGTTTAATCAATCTCCAACTGTTTCTGCAATGTTTCTGATTCTATTTCTTTTATTTCGCTGTTTATTATCTGCACTTCTAAATCAGAGAAGTTGGACGACTTATCGGTTTTTATTAAAAGATTGTTAAAATTTCTGACCAATGTCTTGGATAGAAACTTTCCCCGTTTTTAAATATATTAACGCGTTTTAAAATATAGTAACAAAATTTTATTAGTATTCATTTCTTCGAGCTTTTTAAATAAAAATTAGTAAAAAATTTCTATAGTTATCAGTGTAGTATTGTTGGCACTTTTTCTTTTCTTTTTGCATTTATTTGTTGCAATTTCGATTGGCAGAAGAACATCAAGCAATTTTCTTAAAAAATATATATTTTCATCAGTAATAATTTCCAACAGTGTTTATTTGTTTATATACAAGTTTCATACAAGTTGCGCGGTCCCGACAGATAAGTGGATTAGGAAAATAAGTAGTAGACATAAGGAAAATAAGTGGTAGGCATTTAAGTCATGATTAATTTAAATACATAATTGTATTTTTTATAATTTTATTGTATCTTGACAAACATTGATAAGAGGCTATAGTTCGTCACAAGAATTTATTTTTCCATTGCTAAGATAGTAAGATGCTTTATGAACTGCAATGTTTTTATCATTTTTACAGTGTCCAGATTTTTCCCACAATTGCATGATATCATTCGTTTAAGCTCTCGATGAATGCGATTTTGATATTATTTTGTGGTCTAATCGTATGTCAGCATATTTTCGATAGCTTAAGATACATATGAGGATAACTCAAAATAATTGTTCGTATATGGCAGACGGTGCAATTTTTCCTTCGGATCGTTTTTGGTCGTTGTCTCAGAAAATATCTTTATTTGGTCACGGCTTCGAATCCCGCCGGTCATCCGCACATCCTTGACATTGAACAATTTATAGATTTCTGTTTCGATAGATTTTTACGATTGTATAATGACTATTCCGCAATAAATTAAAGTATTGTTGTAAGCGTTTTTAATTTTTAAAGCCGTCGTTAAACTGTCAACCGACCCGTTTGTAATATATTGAGCCGGGTGGAAATAAATATTCTTTGCATGTTGCTCGTGTGAACTTCGAAGGCTTCGGATCTTAAATGGGACTGTTATTATGCATTCGGGTCTTAGATTGTACCACGATGAGTGCTCAGGTTTATATGACTACCACCTCTAAATATATCATTCTTGCAAAGGTAAATCTGTTAACAGTCAGATAAAAGCCTTTGACGCTTTTCATATTTTATCAACGCAAATATAAAAATGTTATAAATAATGATGCAGAATATAAGATCCCATTTAAAATTTCCATTTGCAGAAGAGAAGCGCCGAAAGTTTAGACATTTTTGGGTATTTCGATGAAGAGTTTACCCGTTTAAACGACTTGAAACGTAAAAATAATTGACAGTCATATGATTAGATTTCCTGCTGCTTGCTGAATATTGCCATTGATTTTTTTGGTGTTAATTAAACATGCCTTCGCTGACCTCAACCTCGGTGTCTTCCAGACCCGGTATCGTAGTCAATGTGACTTATGAGGCCAATTTATTTTTGCATAATCTGAAGCCGAAACCGTTTATCAGTTCTTGGAATTGCCCGAAGAACTAGAAAAACACGTTTTATGCGATCGCAGGATCTGATAGTATTTCCGCGATGGCTATTGTTCATGTTTGATTGTGCAAACCGTCAATTGAGTCTCGATTATTTCGTGAACTTTTTTGCGACGATATGCAATTTCAGTGGCACTCGCAGACGTTCGTTGTCTGGTAATGTTTTTTTTAAACGACGACGCAAACCATTGCGGTGCCGTCGTGTACGAAGGCGACCTTTTTCCCCATGACCTTTCTCGGTGTATCATACGTGAACTATTATTGGGCCAAGGGAAACCGTTTTCATAATGTACACCTTGTGCTAAAGCGCCGTCGACAGACATTCGGGTCATAGGTGAAATGGTCATATTAGTATTTTTTTTTTCTCAATACAATTTGCATTTGTGTCTTATTGATAGTGCAAAGAAACCCGTCATCGTCATCCATCATCGCGGTGTTGAATTGAATTGCAAAAACATGTCATGTTAAATAAACTGCAAACTTTACAGGATGGCTTGTGGTTGTGTACAGTTAGCTCTGTCATATATTTTATACGGTTGTCATGGAATCATACAGAATTAGAAAATCGCTACACATAAAATAGTCTATATTAACAAAGAAATAATATCAAGCGAAAACACTGCCATGAATCCAGGTGTGAATAGATGTGAAGATGTGAAAAATGGACATAAATTAAATTCTTATCCATAATCAACGTCAATTATCCAGACGCTGAAAATAATAGATGAACGCTGTAAATTGTTTTTCCAGCATCCTTTTAAGGGCACAACTCCAGAAGGTTCCAAATTTTATTCTTTAAAATCAAAGCGTGTGTATAAAGTTGTCGCTTATGTTTAGCGTGGGAAAGCTCGGAAAACAAACATTTATTGAAGCCAAGTTGACCGCCAGAACTTCACAAAATATATTTGCATTGAAGGGGACAGACTTAATAAGTTCGTAAGATTTTTTTCCCTTTACACTTTTTTTTCTTCGTTTGGTTCATCGTTCGTTCGTTGGATAATTTCTTAAAAAAATATCCAACGAACTTATTGAGTGATGTGTTGTTATATATTATTATCTGGATCTTTGACAATATTTAAAGCTATACTAAAAGTACTGATTAACACCAAATCCACATAAAAAATGTTGGGTGGCATAATTTTGCTCAAAGTTGATTTATTTTCATATTGTTTTGTTTTGGTGTCATTTATAGCATGTTTTTTGTATACTATCGCCCGAAACTGGTGTAATTTGCATCCCTCGTTTTCACATGCCAACCTTACCCCGTCTGTTCGAAGTGATTATTTTTTATTCAAGAAAATATTCAGATTTAAATGCGCTTCTTATGCCATGGAATGATTTAACCGGTCGTGTCTTCTTTTTTTGTTGTTGATGAAACGCGGAAGCTATTAAGTAACACAAAAAGACGATCATCACGTCTCTTTGACCGTCAGATCTTATCAAAACACTTCGTTTAATTTGATTATTTTAAAATGAAATTCTACGCCGATTGACGCATCAAGGTCGAGGCTTTTTGATAGTCTGCACGATGATTGATGGCAGTCCGCAAAGAAAACGGTCATTTTCTTATTTAATTGCATATCGCATACATTTCGCAGTGAATACGATCTTTTTAATTCGTCCACAATTAATATCGTGTATGAGAAATAATCGAATCGAAAAATATCACCTACCACGTTGGGAAATTTGAACGAAGCCATGCTCAGTGTTGTGTTCATGGAGACATTGATGCCTTTGTTGGATGTGCGGTGATTAAAATAATTAGGAACGATATGGAAGTTGGTCGTATCCATTACGGTTCTCACGTTTGCCCCGCTTTTTGTTCGTTGTACATTCAAAATGAGAACGAGGGGGTGGCAACTTTACAAATTATTTCCTAACAAAACGAACTTTAACAAAATTATACGTCATTGCCGACGTAAAATATATATCATAAAAGCATATTTGATCAACGTATGCGATCTTCGACGTGCAGTGTTCATAGCGTGCACCGATTATAACACAATGGTATCCACAATCAACGAAAGCGATTATCTTGTTATTAATCTTACCATGTTTGTATTTGTATGAGAGTCTTGAGAAAAACGTTTCGAAATCGTCGCTCCTACATTGTTATTAGCCTTTAGTAAGTTCATTATTGTAAGATGCGTGGGAAGAAAGCTTCCGAACAATACTCTTCAAAACAGTGTCACGTTAGTGGATCAAAATGTGAGTCGATTTTCAATTATTCGACAGTCTAACCTTATTTCAATAAGAGTAATCGATAATGGCTTCTTGCATATATTAAAAAACGACTATATCTATTTTCCTGTTTTCATCATCATCGCAGCCATAAACAGCCATAAAATTCACCTCCTCGGGTGCTCGATATTGAAAGCAGCATGACCTCCAGGCTTCTGGGTATTCCTCCGGGTTCACCTGGGTGAATGTACTTTCCATATCGTGTCATGTCGTATTTTGGCATCAGCAGCTTGGGTATGAATTTTCCAATTCTGTCTATTTTGGAAGACAAACTAAGGAAATCCTATCTTCAATATTTTCAGTCAATATCTCATACTTGCAGGTTTTCTTCGCCATCTTAGATTATCCCACTGTAAACTCTAATGCAACTTACAATTTGTAATGGAAATATTCCGCCAAATTCTGTGTTCGTCACATCGTACATTTGTTCACGCTCGTTATAATATCGTAAAATAAATCAATTCGAATTTAATCTTATGGAACATTCTTCAACATAATTTAATGCTTCGTGGTGGTTTTCAGTCGCAAAATATAGTACAAGATTTTATTATCGTCCCCTTAGAATGATCATAATCATCGGAGAAAGAAGCACTGACATGCTCAGTTTGTGAATTTTCAGCAAATTATATACTTGTGTTATTCGACGTAGTCTATCATAACATCTCGCATCGTCGATTTTCTTCAGCCATACTCTTACCTTCAATTGACAGTTGGCCGGTCGCGCTCTATTTACCAGCTCCATGTGATTAGACGATTAGCTTGGAAAAAAAATGATCTTAAAACTGTGACTCGTGTATATAGCCTTTGCCCATACAGTAGGAGAAATTGATAAAATGTTCCCTAAGAATTCTTCGAAAAGAATATCTTTCAAGTTTAATGATGGTGAGTCATCAATGGGAAATCGACCAATCATTTTTGGTGAGATGTGCATTGCATAAGGATGGTTTCCTTCCACGAAGACCGAATTGTTAATTATTTTATCAGATATCAATATAATCGCCGTGCTTTGACAAATTTTATATTGAATACGAAACATAATTTGTTTTCGCATTCATTGATTATTGAAAATTAAAAAAATGGTAAACGCTAACATAATGTGAAATAATATTGTGCCATATCCAAATCATGTTTATCATGGTGCAGTCATTCATGGAAGTGACACATCTTCAACTTCAAATATTCAATTTTTCAATGATAACAAGACCACTATTTTTTCGATTGACATTTTCATGCTCTTCTTGATATGGAAATAGGTTGATTTTAAAGATGGAACAGCTATCCTTTGAATCTAGTCGAAATCAAAATCTATGCATGGGTGGTGACATTTGCGTTTTATCAAAGTGACAATCTACAATCGCGATATAATTTTCTCCACTCTTATATATAACTGCCGCAGAGAAAGTGATAAATGCTCTTCTTTCAGCGTTCTCTAGTTTTGTCTGCGGTTCTTAATTATATCGAGATGTTTGCTCTATTGTCCATATTTAACCCTTTTAGTGCCGGACTAAATAGAGGTACCTATGCGAGAAAAACCAGCCGAATTTTACAGTTTTACAAGGATTCGGAAAAATGTTTATAAAAACCAAACGAGGAACAATATTTACATGATTCAAAAAACCATATATTGTGGATGAAATACAGAATAAAATAATGGCACTAGTTTTTTTGTATTCAATTAAAATTTTAGAAAAAACAAAAGTATAAATGTTTAAAAATAAAGTAAAAGTTGAGTTCTCTTATACAAAACATATTTGCATATATAAACAGTCATCTTTCCATCATAATTTTATATGGGCCAATTATTATGAAGTATATACTTTGCATTTCCAATGCATTTTGTACCAAAATAAACAAAACTACATAACAAAAATAAAACATAACTCGAAGGTACATGGTAGGCGCCGGGCGGATTATCTCTTTCGACATATGTAATTGGTATAGGTAATATAACATTGCTGAAACAAAATTATGTTGTCATAAATATTTATATTTATATATTGTAAATGTGTAAAATTTTGTTGTAAAACTCACACAAATAATTTATTTAGCATTCGTGGCTGCTAATGCACGCTCCATGCAATCCTTTGTTGCACTTATTACAAATTGTGCGTGATTTTCTTTTTGGACCACCATCCTTTCTGCTGCACACCACGCAAACTCTTTCCAAATTTCCTGGAAGTTTCCGTACGCCTATACGTGGCACATTTGTTGAACTTTTATGTTAGATTTTGGTACCTCCAAGCGATAGGAAAATGTTGTCGTCAAAGAAATAAAACGAAAAACTATTTATTTTAATTCTCTCGTAATGAAATTAGATAATTTATAACGTATTCTAAATTTATTTTGAGATAGAGTTTCTCGCAATGCAAATAGTAAAGCGCTACAAGGCGCGGGCCGATATATCGGCTCTGGCACTTCTCGCCAGTGCAACAAGAGCCGATATATCGGCCTCCGGCACTCAAAGGGTTAAGATATGTGTTCATCGTTTCATCATAATCCTTAGAGCCCTTTCGCTTATTCGTATTAAACCCTTCCCAAATAGCAACGATGCTACATAATTGTTATGGATACCTTCGAAGAAATCCGATTCGAAACTCGAATAGAAAATTTACGCAATCATGTTCTCAAAAGCTTAGATAATAATCGCACTTTACCGAAAATAAATCGACAGTAGTGCTTAAAATATTTTTTAAGATACAAAAAAGCCTCTGAGTAATTGCTAATCCATTCTCATTCGATCGTAATTGTGGGAAGTACAAATCCACAACTAAATACCCATGTATTTCATTTTCCTATATGGACTTTCTGTTTGCTTTTATTTTTTAATGAACGCGTAAATACCGGTTACAATGTAATTTTTCCGGATGATCATTGTCGGCATATTTGAGACACCGCCCACGCCAATCTTATTTAGTGGTCTTTCAAAACGACCATCTCGATCTTCAATGTTTTCATTCAAACAGACGATTACTGTTATTTCTTTCACGTAAAAGCTACCGAGCATTTCTCCCATCCATGCACGCACGAGTTCGACAACATTTTTTCTTTAATTTCATCATTATAATTTACAGCCTGCCTCGTAACACCATAAAGCCTATTGTACATTATTCTCTTTTTTTTTCATAAAATATAAGATCCTTTTATAAACCACTATTAAAATAAACATTTTGTCTTGGAAAACTACAATGATTGCGTGGTGATTCGTCTGTGTTAAATGATTAATGTGCACATCAAAACTAGCTCAAATTCAGCGTTTTAAGTATAGATTTAAGTCTTTATAACATTCGAATTTTAAAATACATTATATATCAATGCTATCCACTATTTATAGAATTACATACTTCTTTACTTTCAATCGTCGCACGCGGCGGTTTCAAGTTGATTTGAGTTCATAATAAATGCATATTTTTTCATGTAGTCTACATATTTTTACACAAAAAATATGTTAAAATTTAAGAATCTCGAAATAATTCTCAAAAATCAAACCTATTTGAATTTGAACCCCTTTCTATTTTATTTTGTTTACGCTTCGTTAAAATCGCACTATCACAATATTACATTAGGACATTTATCTGGCAAAAAAATATTGACACCTATTATGAAATTAATCTATTGTTAATCTGAATGAAGTATTTTTTATAACCATCATCATCATTTAATAGTCGCAGGCAGTCCACTTATTATAACTATAGCACAACCTCAAGTACTACCACTTTCTAATAACAACACGGCTTACTGTTATACAGTAATACGATCGAGTATTTTTTAGAATTATTTGATCTTCTTTTAGTTTTACTCTTATTGTAAAACTACTACTCGTACTGTCGTTTTGATATTATCAACTTGGAAGAGTACTTGGCGAAGGTTATACAAAAACATAATAGTTTTTCATCGCTTTTCCTGAAAAGCTATTCAGTTTTTAAACTATGACTTACATAGAAAAAGTGAAGATGCGTTCCATGGTTTTTAAAAACCGCATAACTCTGAAACGACTATATAAAATATATCCAAAATCGCATAAAAAAGTTAATAAAAAACAGGAAAACAATAAGGCAATTAAAAAATAACAATTTTGGTAGCATTTAAAAGACGTCTTGCATCATTGGCAAACTTTTAAGGATGTCTGACATCTGGCATTTCAAAAAGTTGGAATTTTGGAAATTCCTTTGGAGAATGTATTTTTAAAAGTCGAAACATTGGAAAAACGAAATCAATATTATCAAAAATCTAAACCAGAGTAAAGGGCGTGGTCGTAATTCAGCGATCGCAGATGCAATATGATTTATACAGTCTCAAATTATTTTTTTTTTCCAAATTCCGGTTAGTGTTGATGATTTATTTCCTATTTTATCCAAAATATCTCGATACGTACTCGTCATGAAATAAAAAAAAATCCTTAAAAAAACCGCATAACTTTGAAATCACATGAAAAAATGTCGCACAAAAAGATGTTCGAATGTATATCCCAAATAATCTACATAGATTTGATTAACAAACGATGCTGTAAAAATGTAATATATTATAAACATGTTGAAATTATATGCAAATTAGTGCAGAGGGTTTTGGGCCCGATCCACACTACGGTGCCGGTAACGGTTCGATCTCGCTCCGGTCTCGGTTCGATCAAATATTCTTACACAAGAAACAATCAGAGTATTCACACTATCGGATCGTTCCAATCCCGTTTTTTGTATGAGAATATTTGACCGGACCAAGACCGAGATCGAACCGTTACCGGCACCATAGTGTGGATCGGGCCTTAATCAGAAAGGTTTTATTCACATAGTTAATGTCTTACTTTCGCTTGCCAGAATGAAGACGATAGTCAATATCTACCGTTTCACAAAACACATTAATTCGGTTAGGTATTAAGAATAATTGATAAACCTAATGTTAAAGGTGGTGGTAAGCTCTCGGCGTCAGTCGTTGATGGCGAGCATTTTAGTCGTTGGCTGTGCACTTGTAGTCCATATGTTGCGTGCACTTTATAAACGACCGCGCCCATTTTAGCTGCACTCCGTCTAGTTCGATCTAGATTGTATCTTTGGCTTTGCCATTCGCCGATGTGCTATAAAAAATATTTTATAAATCATGACGAGTTTTGACACTAAATGCAGTACGACCCGAGGAGTAGGCTTGCCCGCGATGATAAACCCAATCGGCGTTATATAATGAGCGCCTTTCCTTCTGAGGAATGGAAACGAACGAGGTTACGGCAGCCAGATCATGTGGATATTTGCCCGTTGGCCTTTATCTGCCGTCGGAATTCCGATCCATTTTTTGACCGCTCTAAGAACAACGAAAGTGTTCTATATCGTGCGCTCGCACTTAGCTCTGTAACCCTTTCACCAATTCCTACTGAACTGTAAACGCTCCGATCGTCTTGTGGGCTGCTCGCCGTAGATTCTATTCTATCTGTCATATGTGCCACTGCCACAACAAACCCAAACACAAAACGGAAATTAACTCCAATGTAAAATAATAAATATTCACTGTCTAGATATGGATCTGATGATTTTTCTTTGGCAAATGCATCGGCATTTGTTCGCAATCAATTGGCACGTGTCAGGCAACGTGTCAAAAATTAATCTTCTGGTGCCACACGAACCAACCCCCAACAAATCGACTACAGCTTATTAACACATTTCATGCGGGGTCATTTTAATCAAAAATTACACTTGTGGATATTTACGCGTATTTTCTGCGCGATGCTTTCGAGTGGGATTTTGCATGGAAACTTGTCACATTTTTTTCTAACTTTTTTTTTACAAAAATGTTTTGATAATCGAATGGATATTTGTTTGCCTTTGTAATGATGTTGATGTCTGTGAACTTTTAGGAAGTTTCAGATATATCAGAAGTGTCTTCCAATGCCCAATATCTGCTCACGAGTAAAACAAACGTATTTTGATGTAATTAATGTTAGATATGTATTCGTAGATATGTCCGGTGCCCAAAAATACGAACGTATTGAAATAAACTTCAGACTTTTAAGTTCACCGATTTTATTTGATTAGCTTACAAATTATGCTCATTTTGTGAAACCTATAATTTTGCATCTCCATCTCCATTTTCTTAAACTCTAATAACTTGTTTAACCCTTTTAGTGCCGGGCTAAATAGAGGTGCCTATGCGAGAAAAACCAGCCGAATTTTACAGTTTTACAAGGATTCGGAAAAATGTTTATAAAAACCAAACGAGGAACAATATTTACATGATTCAAAAAACCATATATTGTGGATGAAATACAGAACAAAATAATGACACTAGTTTTTTTGTATTCAATTAAAATTTTAGAAAAAACAAAAGTATAAATGTTTATAAATAAAGTAAAAGTTGAGTTCTCTTCTACAAAACATATTTGCATATACAAACAGTCATCTTTCCATCATAATTTTATATGGGCCAATTATTATGAAGTATATACTTTGCATTTCCAATGCATTTTGTACCAAAATAAACAAAACTACATAACAAAAATAAAACATAACTCGAAGGTACATGGTAGGCGCCGGGCGGATTATCTCTTTCGACATATGTAATTGGTATAGGTAATATAACATTGCTGAAACAAAATTATGTTGTCATAAATATTTATATTTATATATTGTAAATGTGTAAAATTTTGTTGTAAAACTCACACAAATAATTTATTTAGCATTCGTGGCTGCTAATGCACACTCCATGCAATCCTTTGTTGCACTTATTACAAATTGTGCGTGATTTTCTTTTTGGACCACCATCCTTTCTGCTGCACACCACGCAAACTCTTTCCAAATTTCCTGGAAGTTTCCGTACGCCTATACGTGGCACATTTGTTGAACTTTTATGTTAGATTTTGGTACCTCCAAGCGATAGAAAAATGTTGTCGTCAAAGAAATAAAACGAAAAACTATTTATTTTAATTCTCTCGTAATGAAATTAGATAATTTATAACGTATTCTAAATTTATTTTGAGATAGAGTTTCTCGCAATGCAAATAGTAAAGCGCTACAAGGCGCGGGCCGATATATCGGCTCTGGCACTTCTCGCCAGTGCAACAAGAGCCGATATATCGGCCTCCGGCACTCAAAGGGTTAATACATTCGCAATAATCGCAACTTTTCGTGAAGTTATGGGATGGTGTTCCTTTTTCACATCTTTTAGCTTTTTAATATATTTTTATTGATTAGCACTTTTTTTTGTCCGTTAGATTTTTCCATTATCATTTTTAGTCGATTGATAGCAAAGTCGCTTGTAAAATATTACGCAATGGTTCCATAGACTTAAATTATAATACAGCCCACTGCTTTTCCTCATATTATTGAACTTACATTCTCTATGCAAGAACCGCGGTTGGACTGGGTCAGATTTGCTCTCACTGTGCCAACAACTTGCGGATATTGTACAAAGTCCTTTGTCTTGCATTAGTACTATTTGTATTGAGACATATTGCACTACAATAAGCAGATCTGGTTTCCAGTGAAATTTCGTCTTATTCTCTATACGCTTATCATAATTATTTCACGGAATAGTGATCTTTGTCGACTTCGTCGCTAGATTTTACGATAGCTGCCTTGTAACAATGTCACTTTCTAATGTAGTGTTTTTGCTACTCGATACGATGCGACTCTCGAGAAATTGAAACATTTCCCTTTTTTAATTATTTAAAATATAAACTGCAATCAAATTGATCAGTTTATCGACGTATTCGCGATCTGGACCAACGGATAATGTACGCGGAGCTGTTCGTCGGTGCGAGAGATGGCAGTTGTCTCAATTTTTACGCCATTGATTTGCGTAAAAATATATCTCATTTGATTTGATATAATAAAAATAAAATAAGAAAAATGTAATAATTAGGGGAAATCTATCTAAACAAGCTTACAAAGACGTCTCATGAAACATAAGCAGAGTGCCTCCAAGCTGCATTCATAGCAATTATAAACCTTTTTACAATGCCATAAATGTGCTCAATATATCTCATTATTACAATATAACAAGACGTAATCATTGATTTGGTCAAATCGTATCGAAATTATATTGGTTAATCAATTACCATAATCGGCATCTACGTTTGTCCATTCTCGACGTAGAAATAATACGGACAAACGATCTGCAGAGAGATTAAACGAGAAAAATATTTTTCGATGTTGCACCATTTTTATCGTAATGATAGGTTTGCGAAACCGGCAGCTTTCAAATATGTCTTGTGTAAATATTATTGTAGTGGAATGTTTCAAAATAACCTTCAACTTTTCAAAAAATCTTCATTTCAATTATATTTCCTCGGATTGCAATTGAGTGTATATAAGAGCATAATTGCGTAAACAACTACCAATCTAATTCATAAAATTCAATCAATGCTTGTCTAGTGCGATTTATGAAAATAAGTGAAATATGAAACATATTTGCTTCGTTTCTTCAAATATTCTTCATATCCAAAGATGGTGCTCATTGTGGAGCTTTATATGGATCAATTGTTTTCGTTCTTAATACTCTGTTATTTGTAAACATAACACATCATTTAATAAGTTCGTAGGATGATAAAACAATAGAAAAATCAATAGCATTGCATTTAATGAGAAAAAATATCATTAAAGCAAAGCAATGCCTTGACAGATGTTATTCAAACTCTCAGAGAAAAATGTTTTTACTGATTTTGAACGCGGCCGTATAAACACCGATGATGCTA
This sequence comes from Stenopsyche tienmushanensis, assembly GCA_008973525.1. NCBI lineage: Eukaryota > Metazoa > Arthropoda > Insecta > Trichoptera > Stenopsychidae > Stenopsyche > Stenopsyche tienmushanensis. The sequence goes on from WACJ01000059.1 coordinate 1,025,368, forward strand.
AACGCTCTGATCGCCTAAATTCGGCACATGTTCCAGAAAACATTTAAAAAAACCAGATCCGGCTTCCAGCGATTTAAAAAAAGAAAAGCTCATATACTGCTTAATCTAAGACACCCTCATCATCAAGAAGTCTTCTATAGTATTGTAATTTATTACATTAAAATATTTCTTTCGTTTGCAGAAAATCTTGCACCGGCCGAATTAAAGAAACTGCATAATAAGCAAAGGAAAGCTAGGCGCAAGGCTGAAAGATTCTCAGCACTTAACGCTGCCAATGCTCCTAAACAGCCGCATACCCGGCCCTGTCTTCATCACGATGCTCCCGATGATGCGCCTCAATTGGAAGAGCTTATACCTGACAAACTCGCTAGGGTAATTTGAATTTTGTATTTAGAATGAATTGCATCTTTAATGAATTCTCTTGAATATTATGTGACTTATTTTTGATTTTGTTATCATTAGGTGGAAGATCCATTGGAACAAGCTATCAAGTTCCTCACTCCGTTGCAAACATTAGCCGCAAATAGAATAGAAACCCATCTAATGGCCTTTGAAATTTATTATAGAAAAGGTATTATAAAATAAATTTATTTAGTTCTCATATTGATTTAATTCTATGAATATTGCCCACATTTGATACAGATATGGCACTTTAAGAAGAAGATTATTGTATTGCTGTTCTATTCGTTACCAATTATCATTGGTATTGAATATATGAATCGTGTAATTTGTTTAATGTTTACCATTTTAGGAAAATTACTCTTAATGCTGCAAAGTATTAAACGTGCGCGCAAGTTGGATTCCGAGAGGCCTGAGCTTCATGATTGCCTAGAAAGATTTTATTCATCTTTGCAAAAGGCTACATTCGAACCGGGAACTCCAGTTGCTCAAGTTCTTGAAAAGGCGTCTGAAGATGTATGTTAATTTTTTATATAAGAATTCTAAAATTCATCCCTATTCAAGGAATGAGTTTTACGGTTATTTAAATACCAATCCAAAAGGCAGTGGATTTCAGCAATATTCAATTATTTTTATCTTCAATTAAATCATGAAAATATCAGTTTTTTAGTTAAATTTTTCATAATGCTTAAATTATGGACAAAAGCTATAATATATTTGAAATGCCACTCAATAGACTTGAACCAAACTAGCATGAATTTCAATGCAAACCAAAAATTCGAGTGGAAATTAATATATTATTAAGTCAATAACGTTAGTATATAAATATTTATACCATTTTTTAATAGCCATGTATTTTTTATAGTTGTTTGGAGGCAAATCTATAAAAACTATAAACCAGGAATATTTAGAAGGACCCGGTAAAAAGTCCCTTGCTGCTGCCCTTCAAGGTGCTAGAGTTTTGGCTCGTTTGGATAATTCACAGGTGGAAAGGGCTATGAGTATTCTTCATTTTGACTATCCGGATTGTACTATAGAGGTTTGTTTTGAAATTGTAGATTGTATAATTATATTTTTTATTTATGATCTTTATTAATTGGTCTTTTTTTTTATAGAATTGCACTAAAGTCCTTGAAGCTTTCAAAAGAGGCGATTTTGAATCCTTCTCAATTTACACAGTTGTTGAAAACTATATGAGTCAGTGTAAAACTTTGTTCCCGTACACCTTAGCATTCAAAACAGATTCAGAACAAATAGAATCACGTCCTCCCACTCCTTTGCCTGGTACTACTGCTGTTTGCACTTATTTGGAACCATCGATGCCCGTATGCCCTATGTATAGAAGAAAATAAAATCGAGTGAGATAATTTTATAACTGTGACTATAGCTGACATTTGTCATCATCACAAAAACTGTTTGCCCGTATCTGGCATATGAAATTTTAAACTTTTGCGCTTACCATATTTTAAAAATTATTTGGCATTGCGGTCCCTTACAATCAATTAGTTCAATATGAATTTAGGTTATGTATCTGAAATGGTGAAAACATAAGGAAATTGTCATAATAAGGTGTCGGGGCAGATGAGAGATGCATTAAAAAAAGATGGTAACTTTTGTCAGTAATTTTTAACATGATTCAACCTTTATATATATATTTCATTACTCTTAAGAGAAATTGAAAAGACTTTGAACAAAATTGCAATTATTATAATATTAGTTCATCTTAAATGTATGAAACCATGTATGAAAAATTGTCGAGGACAGCGATGAAATATGTTGTTGATCGATACTATTAAACTCAAATCTTTACTGTATAATTTGTATTTTCTTTCATCAATATGTATATATGTATTGGTATGTAGTTATTTAAATTTTATTTTTGTAACTGAATTACTTTCAAATTCGAATTATTAATGTCAAATGTAATCGATACACCCGCATATATTACATTGATATTTTCTACAGTACATGTATAAAGTTTTAGTTTTTATACAGTTCTTATTGAATGATGTTTCTACAAATTTTTCTCGATTTTCTTTTATTCTACGATGTAAATTTTAAATTTGTATATACCTAAATAAATAGATAGTTAATAAATTTAATTTAATACTATTTGAGTGCTGACAATATTATTTTTATCTTGTTGCCTTTGATTATGATATACAATATTTCTATTCAAAATCGTATATTGACTCGATATTCATATATTTTTTCATGTTCAGTCAATTTTTCATTGTATTTAAATACGGAGAAAAATCGACGCACTCAATTTTAGCACATTAAATGTCTGCACTCAAATTCCTAAATTTCAAATTGTTTATATCCAATTACATATATCATTTATAGTTATGTAAATATTGAAGTAAACTCGCAAAGATATAGCTCGCAATTTATCTTTAAATTTCAATACAAAACATTCACAGAAGCATTTTATTTGAAATAAAATCAGTTCAGTCGGTAATATTTTCACTTTACATTTAAAAGTGTCCATATCTTTATTTATGTTGTGAACATAAAAAACATTTCAGCTTCTGAAATAAAATTCTCCGTTTCTAAATTTGTAAGCTAATTCTGATTCAACATCTTTATTATCACTTAATTTCTATGAATAACCATGTATTACAAGCTTTTATTCGCAAATGTGTTTGTAAAAAAAAATAATGTAAAAATGTGTTTTATGAAACCTGAAAAGAGATGCTTTCTTATAAACATTGATGATTCTATTCTTCCATGGCTGATAGTATAAAATATTTTTTTCTTTGTGCACATTAATATATTTTAGAAATAAAAATGCTAATTTAATTTCTATCATATGTTGACAATTGATCATCTTAAATGCTTCCATGACTATATTGGAATAAAGACCATGCATTGATAATTTTCTTCTACATTCTGTTTTTAGAAGCGTGTGATTGCAATATAGTGTTTTACATGTTGTAGATAAAAATGGACCGCGATCTCTTTTTGACTATTTATAGTATTACAACAACAGAAATTAAACTATAACATTAATCCTTTATTAACAATATGTTGCTTTTAAACATGTTCTTGATTCTAATATTGAGAAGTTTTTATAATTCAGAATGAAATTTGAAAATGTACTGTTTTTTTTTTCATTGTAGAAATTGAAGGGTATGTTAATTTTATTACAATTGTATTAGAGTGTGTTGAATTTTTAAATTTTGTTATGCTAGTTTTATTATAAAATTGTGTGGTTTTATTTGATAAAACTAAAAAGAATAAAATGCAAAAATCAAAATTTCAGACCGAGATAGTTTCTAAATTGATTTATTAAAATTAAAATATTATTTATTGCCATTATTTTAATTTTTTAATCAACAATCTGATGGAAGACGAAAACTAAGATAAATTCACATGAAACATGACGCTCAATATGTGTGTAAAAAATCTTGATTCTGATTCTTTTCATAATCTTCAATGATAATAAATAATTAAATTTGTTTTAGTAAACCATGAAAATACTACGTACACGTTTTTGATATGTATACAAATGCAGGATCATTGAATTTATTATTAAAAATATGCAACACCAATGAAAGAATTTAATTGTAACATGTTTATAGATTAAAAATCCGTTCACTTGGCGTGTGTCAAGAATAAAATCGTTACCAAATTGTGATGCTAGGATCAATAGTTCTGAATATGAGGTCAATAATAAATAAGTAAACTTGCAACTTTAGATGCAAAGTTATATTATAATTTTCTCTATAAGCAATCAACGATACATTCATAAAATATTCATCAACAATATATAATTTATCGAGACTGATTCAGAATTATATTCCTAATGATGAATATCGACATTAATGGAGCATAATTATGAAGAAGTCCTAAAATTTATTCAGTATCACATTTATATGTTGTAAGTTTATCGGTGAAGTATTAATGTGCATTGGTGATTATAAAATGGCATAAATTAACGTTATTCTTATTTTGAATCCTATATGTATTTACAGTTCTTCGATTAAAAATGCACTTTTTTAAGTCATCTCGCAATGCCATCTAGATTAATATAGCTAAATAGTCACTGATGCATTTGCTAATGTCTATGATCAAAGATACGGTGGAAGATTGTTTATTCAGGGCCTCGTTTCCGAGTTATAAGTATTTTCTTAGTTCGTGAAACCTAACTAATAGAGCACTATGATCAAATACGTTGTTTTAGTATGAAATATGTATTTTAAACAATTGTAAAAAGCAACATTGAGTGAGCCGTTAAGGTAGGTGCGTCCATTATCACTTTAGCAATAATTTTGATGTTCACTCAGTAGAAAGGAAAGTTGTGACTGCCTATTTGAATTATTACTTGTATTGACTACAATGATATTACCTAAATAACCTCATGAGCGGAAGGGATGTTACATTCAAATTCTATGACATACTTATTAATAAAAAATATCAATAGGGCTCAAATCGATGGACAAAGTCAGCCAGTTTAGAGTAAATAAAGCTTGATTAGAATCGATTTTAATTTTTTTTAAAAATATTTGTTCTCTACCCATTTTGTAAAGTATAAGATCAGTTTATCAATCTCAGTTTTCTTATTTCGTTATCAAAGTATTCACTAAAAATGTTTACCTGGATTCAAATTGTATAGTAGCAAATTAAGCATTTGTCATTTAATTTGAATGCGACAAAAAATTTCACAATCAAGAGCGAATTATAAGATCATCTTTCATTGTACTTATGCATTTATTCAATATCCGGATAGACAATCTTCAGCTCAATCTTCATTTTGAAAGTTGATTAAACAAATAGATCTCAAATCTCGAATTCAACCTTGACTCGAATGTCTCAAATATTTTGTCGGCCTAACATTTTATCGTGTGCACTACTTGGTGATTGACACTGAATGTCAACCTGGTCATAGTGAAGTTTACTATAAACGCTGTAAGTTATGTAAACTAATTTATCTCATCAACTGAATAGAAATTCTATGCCATAAACAAAATAAGACAGACTGAGATATGACTACATCCGTACAATCAGTATAAACTGGCATACTTTATAAATAAATATTGTTGGATTTTGTGAAGAGAAAACATGTTTCTCAAATATGAAAACAAATGTGTTTTATATCATCAATAAATTTATTGAAAAATACTATGGTGTTTTATTTTTAATTTGATGATAAGTATGAATATTTTTTACAAGTGTTCGTAGATTTAATTTGAGTTTCGTTAAGTTTATAGTTCTATACGTGTAAAAAGATCACCTCCAAGTTTTATTTGCAAACATACGAACATTTTTACTCTACTCTGTGGAGAAGCTGCCAGAAATTCAACTCCAGTATGAACGCAAAAAATTAAAAAAGAACTGTTGTGTTGCGAATCAAACAGATAAATCTGTGGAAAATAGAATAATCGCTATGGAAAACTACAAAATACCTAAAACGACCCCAAGCAACATCCACCGCGTACCAAAAAGAAAAACGGAGAATGAGCTGGAAATAGCAACGAAAGGGCGGAAATATTCGCTACTTGACAGAAGTATTTATTCCACACAATAACATAAATACTTCAGAAAGCAAAGATGAGATTCACCAGTCTGGCTACCATCTCATTATGGGAAGAATGGTAAAAGATTTTACAACTAAAGCATTTAAGTTCATGGTAAAAACATTCAATACAGTACTAAAAATGGGCTATTTTACCCCGCAATGGAAAGCGGCTAAGATTATTCTAATCCCCAAGCCCGGCAAAGATATACATGACGTCAAATCATACAGACCCATCAGCTTACTCCCAATCATTTCCAAAATTTTTGAAAAACTACTACTGAAGAGACTTGAGCCAATAATTGAGAAAAACAACCTAATACCCAATCACCAATTTGGATTCCGTCAACAACATGCAATTGTGGAATAAATACAAAGGATTTTTAATAGAATCTACAAGGACTTGGAAGATAGAAAATATTGCTCAGCAGCATTCCTGGATGTAAATCATGCTTTTGACAGAGTGGCATCCGGGCTTGCTACATAAAATTTGAAAACTGACCATAAATTCAAACTCAAATCATACCTGATAAATAGAACATTCTGCATCAAATACGAAGATGAAGACGTCCCCCAAAGCAGCGTATTAGCAGCATACAAAAATGGCTCAAGAAGTAGTGCATAACAGCTAATGAAAATAAATCACTTAACATGGAAAACGCATATCACTAAGAAAAGAAAACAACTCGAAATTAAAATACTATGCTGGCTGATAGGCCGAAAATTGGAACTGTCCCTAGAAAATAAAACACTTATATACAAAACCTATCTGGAAGTATGGAATGCAGCTCTGGGGTACCGCATCGACCTCCAATATTGACATTCTCTAATGTTTCCAGTCCAAAGTGCCAAGTACTCCATAGTATGTGACAAACGACATCATACTCAGGGAACTAAACATCTACAGTGAAACGGGAGATTGAAAGCTGTAGTCAAAAATATAAACAAAGACTAAACACACACCCCAACTGCCTGAATAGGCTGAAAAGATATATGGTCCACGACCTAGAAAAGATTCAAATTAATGAACATAAGGTCCTCATTAATGAATGAAGACCTACACGAGTCAGCAACATAAATGTTAAAAGAAGCACTAAATATCTCTGAGGATGGATTCTTCAATGATGAATTTAAGGTATTTTACCTATAGTTTAGGTAATTACTAGATAAATAAACCAAACCATTAGTAGTAGCCTCTTTCTAGTTATCGAGTGTTTGAAATCCTTCATATTTTGTGTTCAAGTAGGTGATCTTCTTCCTAAAGTTTTGCACATTTCTGTTGCCAAAGGCTACATACATTAGAATTCATGATATGCACTTTCCTAATTTGAAAATGAAATACCATAAAATATCTATAAATAATTTTAAATAGTAGTAATGGAAGTATTAGTAGTATTTGAATGGAATGTTAATTTGAAGAAATTTCAAGAAAGGTTTTTTTTTGTAAGTCATTGCTTTATTATTATTATATACAATATTAAATTCAGTATCAATCATAAGAAAAATTTGGTTAAAAACAATTCATTTTAAAATTGTTGCACTATAAATATATTAAAGATAAAAATGCAATACTGAAAATTGATACTAACATGGAATATCTGATAAAAAAAAATTCATGCATATTATTACACAAATACAATAAAATTCAAAAATACATTGTTAATTATATATTCATTCACTAAACACAAAAAGCATGTTTAATAGAAATTGTCCCGTATTAAATGATTGTTATATTACATGTATAATGTAATATAAAATTATAGCTATTTCCTACGGCATACAGTATATCTAAGAGTTTATATCATCAAAATCGATTACAATTTTTTTATTCTTTGGCGTATATTGTCTGAAATTAAAAATAATTAATGAGTTTCATTTTCCATGATACACTTTAAAAACAGAAAAATAAAACTTACGTATAGGTTACATTTGCTGCGGTCAACATTCTTTTAGATGCCTTCGTTGAGTCTTTTTCACTGTGCTTATCCGATATGTATTTTATTTCTTTAATTCCAGATTGAATAATTATTTTAGCACATTCATTACACGGGAATAAGCCGACATATATAGTACAACCTTCGACGGAAGCTGAATTTTTATTTAAGATAGCATTCGTTTCAGCATGGCAGACTAGAATAAAAATGTTCTTAGAAAAGAATTATACAAGTTCAATGAATTAATTTTAAAATGAATCTTACCATACGAGTATTTGCTATCATATCCAGTATCCGTATTTTTACCCCAAGGAAATTCATCATCACTACAACCTCTCGGCATTCCATTATAGCTGTAAAGAGAATATTTATTTAAAATATATATATATATATATTGTTTTCAATGGAGATGTACAACTCGACGTGCTAGTTTTATCGCATGAGACAGTGGATTATTTATATTATGAACCATCAAATGCTGAAGATTGTGGATATCAACTGCATTTGTATCTTGATTGCCATTTAAACCCACTTTCACTTTATCATTGCTTAGCATCCTGACGGTTAATGAAACAAATTTAAAATATACTGTTAAAGACAAAATAATATTACCCAATACCGACAATCTTCTTATCAGGTGATATCACACAGGCACCAACTTGGGTCACAGGATCTTTGCTTCTTTTAGATGCAAGAAAGGCTAAGCCCATAAAATAATCTTCCCATTCTAAATATTCAGAACGTTTTTTACACGCTCTATCTGAATCACTAAAAAATGTAATTATTATTAATAGACAATATTTGTTAATAATTTAATTCCAAGCATTATATCTAACAATAGCTTTAATATATTTACGAGGTTAAGGAAAATAGCAGTATATTTTTATAGATCAGCAATGATTATACGAATATTTACCTTTCTATTTTTAAATCCTTCATTGTTGTTGTTAATTCCATTTTAATAAATGTACAATTATGTGGCTTAAACGAATCCGAGCGTAATTGACACGAAACCCAAATTAAGGCGCCAACTATCGAATATGACAGAACACCGTAAGGCGATAAACTATGGTAACTTTCATCAAGTGTGTAGTTGCAACGAAAAAATTAAATTTAAAAAAAAACATTAAATTTATTTTTACTTAACTGTTATATATTCAATAAAAATTATATAAAAATGGATTGCTTTAATTTTGGTTTTTAAAAAATTACAAATAAAGATACACCTTGTAATCATTATTTTGGTCATAAAATTAATTGAGATACATATTATAATTTGGAACTACTAGAAAATGAAATTCAGAATAATTTAAGAATTGAAATCTAACAATTTACAAACATTAAAATATTGTACAAGAAATCAGATTATTTGTTCTTTTTCCAATTTTTGTTTAATTTCATAGATTCTAGTTTTAATAAAAAAAGGTGCTTTTTTTACGTATTATAACTTATATATTTATAAAATTACTACGTTTGTAAAAGGAATTAATTTAATCATAATTTTAATCGTTAATCAATTACGTCGGATTTTATAGACGGGCAACACTGCAGAACGAGACAAAAATTCCCGCTGTGTTCGAGACGTCTCTTACCATTGTTCAGCATACTATGACAATGTACGAGTGTTTATAATATCGCGTAATGTGATCTTCACTGTAGTGATGATTGAAATCGATACAATAGGATTTTAATAACCTGATGATTGATTCCTGCCAATATATTCTTATTGTAATTGAAATTTACAAGTTAACCTATTTTATTTTTAACTTTAATACTAATTGAAGGTTCTGATCATTTAAATAGACACTAACTACATAACAATTTAAATAGTGTGTTTATGTCAATACTGATACCCTAATTTGATTAAATAATATATGTATATTAATAAATATTATTTGTCTATTAAACTGGCAATAATTTTAGGAATAGGAATAGATAAGATGGTTTTTTAAAATTATTTATGTTTCACAAGTTAAAAGTGTATTTATTGTAAAAGTATGACATTGCTAAGAACAATTCATCGCTAAGTTTTAAAGCATTTATTTAAACCTGAATAGTTTACTTCGAATATCAATATCAATGAAATTTGAAACTGATTTAAATCATTATATTGCGTTAATATATTTTTTTATTCAGAAATAATGTTTATAGTGCAAACTTTAAATATATCAAAGATATTGTATAAAATTATCTACTTGTTGTATTAAATTTAGAAAAATATTCTTCTGTTGGTACGTTTGTGTAAACGATTTTATCCAAATACATTTGTTTCTCTTTTTGTTCCATGGAAAGCCTTAGATTTTCTTGTTTCATCTGTAAGGCTGCCGTTCTAAATAGTGAAGAAAAAAAAATTGATACAGAATACATACATATTTTGTATTAAATTTCATTTTAATAACATATTTTACCGTCTCATTTGTTGACTTTCACAGTCTTGTAATGTTATACTTTGAGTAAAGTTTTTGAATGAATTATCCCACTCCATTGCACGCTTCCTTTCAGCATCTCTTTTAGCCTGAAATAAAAGTGCATTCATTAAATACAACTATTTTTTATATTACATCTTGATTCAAACTTTCTCAACTTTTTGTTCTGCTATTTGGTTAATTTGAGATACTCTTATTGCTTGTTTTTCTTCATTTGACATTCCTTTGTACATGTAAGGAATAAGTCGATGCGGTCCAAATGCACTTCTGGCTGAATGAGGATTTTCTGTCATCAGATCAGATGTTAGACAATTGTAGACCTCTGCAATATTATCTTGTGTCTCATTTTGATGATCGTTGGTCTTTTTATGCGAGTTCTGCTCAGCCTTTTGAGTAAAATAAAATAATTGAATCAATTGTACGATTTAAAATAATAATATATCATAATTAAGAATAACATATTTACAAGCATCTGATTGAATCTAAGATTAGCAGCTTCTAATTGTCTTCGACAATTTCTATCAACAATTTCCAATTGCAACGATCTCTCATCCCGAGCTATTTCACGCTGTTTATAAGCATATTCTGCTGCCATTTTTTCAGCTTCATTAGCATATTTTTCTTTTATCTGTGGATATCAAATACAGTTGTAGTGTATACTTTACTTTTTTAATAAAAATATGAAGATGGATTGTCATAAGTACAAATAGTACTATTTTGTAAATAAAACCTGTTGTTCCAGCCATGCAGATCTTTGTTCAGCCATAACTTTATCACGTTCTTCCTTGCGGAGATCTTCACCTGCAAATCTTTAGATAGAAAAAAGATGGTTATTAATTAAACTGATTATTGCATGTGTAGTTAATTTTGATAAGCAAACTTTTCATGTCAAACAAAATTATCACTATATAAAGACTGTACTTACTTTTGGCCCGTCGGTAGTCCGATTTCTCGTGAATCTGATGATCGTGCAGGTTGTTGCTTTTTAAGAGCATTTGGATCATTAAGATCATACTCTCGTGTATCTTCGCGATTCTGATATTCTATTCTGTATTTATTAATATCTTCTTCAAATTTACGTCGTTCCTAAAATATTTTTAAGTATACATTTGTTTTTAAATAATACTTATTATTAAAAAAAAGTGTTAAATCACATTTTTATAATAATTATATTTATAAACAAACCTGTTTTTCTCTAGAAGCTAATACAGAGGCTAGTTCATTATCTTTACAAATTTGATTGATGAAAGACTTATCCCATTCTTCCTCTCTCCTTTTTTCTATTTGTTGCTCTTGAACTTGACAATGCAAAGCGTTTGCATCAACCTTTATAAAAAATAATATTAATTTTTGTTTCATAATATTTAGTCTTTAATACAAATTCAATATATCAAGTGATAATTTTTAACATTTACTGACTTGGTTTTTAATAAAATCAATAAAACATAATAATTTTTCAATAGAATTTTAAATAAATTGAAACTCACCCCAATTTTGCGTATTCTGTCATTGAATATTCTATTCTGTCTCTCTAGCTCGGCATGCTGTCTCCTTTCTCTTTCCGATAGCTCCTTTTTTTCTATTTCCGTAATATTTCCGATTTTACCCAACATTTTTAAAATAACAATGACAAAATAAATGTATCCGATCAGTTTAAATATTGTTATGAGCATTCACAACTATGGTAACGGTTTCCATAGTTTCAATTTGTACTTATTTTTCAAGGGTGTATGCAAAGAAAATAATGTTTGTTCAATATTCTTCTTTATGTTTCTTCAAGAATGTTAGCAACTAGAAGTCCCATCTTGATTTTATTGACTGTTGCCCGGAACAATGGTCCTGTTCTAAGACCTAAGTATTTCAGCCACGATGTCTTCTGTCTGCCCTGACTCTGATAACCCTCGATCTTTCCTGTATCATCAGGTGCAAGAGATAATATTTTTGGTTTTTTATGATGGCCAAAGTATTCCAGTTTCGAACGCTTGGAGCTTTTTACAAATGGTAGTCCATGATTCCGACACATATGGAAAGACGCTGAGCACACAGCTGAGGTCTCTCTGTTTAACACACCCTTGATTTTCAAAAAGACTGCTCTTGTTCAATATTGGATAAGAAAATTTAGTCATTTCGATTATTTATTATATAAAAAAATAGTAAAAACATTTTTAAATTCTTATTTTAACAGAACAAATTATTAAATCTATTCTGAATCAGTTTAATAAAAGATTATTTAGGATGATAGAATTATGTACTGATATTTTGTCATTCTTTTGATTTTATAATTTTTTAATAGCTTTCACATTATATTTATTCATTCATAAGAATGAACATCTGTTGATGGAATGTGTGAGAATGCTTTAAAAAATAAAAATATCAAAACTTAATGTAAAACCGGATGAGGAATTCCACACAATAATATTGGAAATTAATTTGATTCTGTTTTATATATCAAGCATTTCAATAAATTACTCGGCAAGATGATATAAGATCAATCAATTTAATAATCAACAATTTTTTGCTAATTTGACAACATTAATTATCTAAATAAATTCATTTTTTAAAAGAAAAAAAAAAATGTAACACCATATTCTACACATTTATTATGAATCTGTTTATTTATAAGTTAATTTATTTTGAAAATAGATTCCTATACCATTCATCCGATTGCGATGAAACTTTGGTGAGCTATTGGGACTGTATCCAAGAAGTTTTTTTAATTGGCACAGCCGTTGTTGATGTGCGAAATTTGTTTTGCTTGCGTTTAACGAATGCACCATGTTGGCGCATATTGGTCTGGTGAGGTGAAGCGAGGCCGGGAAGAGAAAGGATGCGCGCGCAATACGGCAGTTGAACTCCGCTCACAGGAGAGCAGTCTTCGAGGCGAGGATGAGCGCTCCATGCTTTTAGATCCGTTTTATAGACGCGTGGACCACAGTAATACATCGCATAATTCTACGACTACGTTTATTTTAGTTATACTGGGTAAAAAGTATTTTTCATACAGATAGATATGGAATGATAATTTATTTTTTATTTGTGCTATGAAAATAATGCACACATTTTATTTGGATGATACTTACGCCGAATGTGCGTAATTAATATATTTTAAATGTATTTAAATAATATTATTTATTCAATCTTCAAATAAAAGAGATGAATTGTGATGAATTGGATTGTAACGACGAAGCATTTATTTATATTTAAAAAAAGAGGAGAGAGCTAATGGATTTACGAGCGCCGAGTGCGAAGCGCGTTCGCAAATCATGGGCGCTCGTTTCGTTGCTTTGATGATTTAAGTCAGTTGACTCGTAGACGTGGTTTAAGTTGGTCGTTTGCAGTCCGCCCTTCCTTATCACGTTGTAGAGCCACAACATAAATACGTCAAAAATCGCTATTCTTCCAGCGCGATTTTAGTGTTTACTTATAGTACTTTTGAGAGTGAGTGTCTGTGATTTTTTTCGGTAAATGGTTTTTGAGGAAATATGACGACTGCAACCAGGAGAGCCTACAGTGGCTCCCGGGGCAAATTCTCGATCCAGGACGACTACAATCCTTCGGATCTCATCTCTCAGAAGTGCGAAGACGAGGCGAAGCTCGTCAAGTACATCGACGATAACATCATAGGGAAAAGCTCCTCTTTTCTGGGCCCATTCGGTAGACGCAAAGGTAAACAACTCGTCACTATTTTGCTTTTTATCGGACGCAAAACATGAATGAAAATATTTGACTTATGCCAAAATATTGACAGATAGTATAAAAGAGACGTTCTCGAAGCGGATGGATTAATATTGCCTTAAAAAAATAACAATTTTACGACATAATCTCGATGCTGGATTGTTGCAAAAATCAAATTTATATGCTTTCAATACAACATTGTACTAATATTTTTGACGCAAACTACCCCCACTCTTTTCAGATATAAGCGAAAATAATACAGCCTCAATTAGATTTAGTTTAATAATAAATCTAAATGGGAGAAATGGTGAACGTTTTCAATGTTATTATAAAAATATCTCGTTAGAATCCAAACTGATTATCGGAATAATGTAATGTTTTTTTATTATCAAATCCAATTTGCTTCTGAACTAAAAATGCATGTCTATGAAATATTAAAATTATTTTCTGCCCCTCCTCTTTTTTTAATCTCAGATTTGCATGTTGATATTTTTTAATGGTTGTGTCGCAGATGGTTTATTTTAACATATTTCGTATGCAATTTTTTTTTAATTGACAGTCGGTAAGTATAATGTTTAAATAATTATCGAGAAATGGTTGCATTGGATTAATTGCATTGCAGGAATTATTGTGGTTGTTGTGTTTCGTATTTATACAAGTTCTTCCAAGAAGCATTGTTTGTTCGTGTGTTTCAGCTATTCAATCGAGAAAGCGTCTTTCGACATGCTCACCTTGGTAGCTCGCGAGGTGAACGCTGTATTTTATTTATTTCGTCTAAAAAGGGTGTATTTTTTATAAACAGAAACTAAAGTTAGACCACTTGAAACACAAAGTAAAACTTCTCAACGAAAATTGTTAGCTAAAAGATTTGGCTGTGTTGTGTAATATATAATAAAATAGGCTTGTTACTGGTGTAGCGGTTGCTTTGTGCTACGTATAGGCACATACACACAGTAGAGGCGACGCGGCGCATGCGCGTAGCGTATCTTTGATGTATGCGATGGACACACTACAAACGATTTTCCTCTCTTTCCGATCAACTACCGCTTGGAGTTTCATTAATCGTGACGTTCAAGCCAATCTGCTCTACCGCGCTTATACAACTATCACTTCAATAATATTTATTCGGAAGAAATAATGCTTAGATCTGCTCTTCAAAATTTATCAACACCAATCGATCGAAACACGTATCATAAAACACGTGGAATGCCAAAGATTTCATACAGGATCGATTTTCGACGACGGACATTCTTTGGCTTTATCGCGTTTTATTTTCTCAGCTGATAATGTTTGTTTGCGATTTAATGTTATGTCAGCCATTGGCAAACAATAGTGCTAATGTTCTTTCGAAAATTGCACGATAATGTTGTATTCTCGGACTAAATCCGACACGTACTATTTTTATGATTTTGTTTGCAAAGCTTCAACAAACACCGGTACTCAAAATAGTCTCCACGTTCTCGAGGTTCAATCTTGAAGTGCGTCTCGGGCTATAAAATGATGGGAACGAGATGACACTTTGGACGTTGAATGTTTTGAGGCCGGTATCCTATATGTTCGGTACGTCATGGCCTGGAAGTAGTCATGGAGGCTTGGACTTGACCTGAATGATGCTTCCCTTTTCAGATACACGGCCACTCTAAAAGAAGCCGATTTCTTGAAAGCCGCAGTATAAAAATAATCGACATTGCATTGTCAATATCAGTCGGTCGCGTTATTTTTATAGATTGACAATATTAATTGGCATTGTTCAAATCTAAAGATCTTTATCATAACTGTCAATCTTTTCGAATTTCTACAACCCTTGAGATACAAATAATGTATAAAATAAGAGCAAGTTAATTTTTTTGAGATGGAGTGACCCATGACTGGATTTCGCACCCAAAATTGGAAAAAACCAGAATCAGATTCATTACACTTCACTTCTTATTATTCCTTTAACACGTTACCTGTGGGACAATGCATAAACTACAGTACACAAGAAAACTCGTTCACAAAATTTACGTATTTGCTAAAATGTTTCATTCTTGATATATATGATAAACGAAGACTTCTCACATGTTTTTTTTTCCTTCAAAGAGAACGAGCAATCATGACAAGCGGCAAATCTAAATACTCGACCAGACTTTGTCATGTGTGTACTTACGACGTGTAGTGAAACCCGATACTTTTGTATCACAAAGGTGATTGTTTTGAAAAGTATCACACGCTTCTAAACTATTAATTGACAATTTAAACTTTTATTTGTATTATAAGACGGTTTTTAGGAATACACTTAAACCTATTTTTGTGCGGTAGATGTGTTCCGCGGAAAATCGCACAAAAAAGCTATGACTTATATAGAAAAAGTGAAGATCCGTTCAAAGGATTTTAAAACCGCATAACTTTGAAATAGCTATATAAAATATATACAAAATCGCATAAAAAAAGAAATCAAATACGCAATTAAAAAATAACATTTTTGGTAACATTTAAATGACGTCTTGCATGATTAGTAAAATTTTAAGGATGTTTGATATCTGGCATCTCAAATGCCACACATCCACTAGAGAAATACTAATTATTTTAATCACAAACTGTCATCGCTGTATGATAATTTTCGTTGCGATTTTCGATATGACTCAAAGTTGCTTTCTTCTTCAGAAGAAATAGTATACCCAGTGTCAATGTCATCATTGTTCTGTGTAGATTTTCACTTTCCAACAATATAATTCATAATTAGTAAAGGAGTTACTATAGTTCCTAATTCAAAAAAATAAATAAATCACAAAATGGCGACTGCTTAAAAAAAAAATCAGTCAAGTCAATTTTTGGCCTTATTTTGTCAGTTTTAATTTTTTTTTAAATAGTTAAAATATAAATCTTGTAAGAATAATAAAGGGTTGTATAGAAAAGATTCGTACCCAGTTTGAAGTAAATTAATTAATTAAAACTTGAGATATGATGTCAACCGTGTTGAAAAAAGTGGTTTAGAATAAAGGGCGCGGTCTTAATTCAGCGATAGTAAATTACGACCTGAAAAAAAACCGCATAACTTCGAAATCGCACAGAAAAAAGTCGCACAAAAAGAGGTTTGAGTGTAATTAAATGTTTTAAGAGTGTAATTTTTTTTGTGTTTTGATACCTTATCTGCAGATATTGGTAAAATAAAAACTAAAATATGTTAAAAATTCGAAAGTTACGCGTATTTTAGTGAGAATTTAAAATAATGGCAATATTGTAAAAAATCGCCCACGCTAGAGCATATGCGGTCCACGCAAATAGCTCGCAGTTAATGTGTTTTAAACTTGAAATTCGATTTAACACGTTCTTCTTGAGGCAGCAGAACAAACAATCCAATATCAGGCTCAGTGATTAGAAGGTTCACCATCGAAATAATAGACCAGGAATACACTATTGATAACAAGTTGGGATATGTTTAGTACTTTGTCAAAAAACTTAGTATAACTCTTAGCTATATATCTTTTTTTAATTTTTAAACATCTCCTTTTTAACATAATCATTTAAATGATAACACAAACATAAAATAACAAAAAAAAATGTTTTTAACATATATATATAGTATTTGAATAAATAATCACTTGATAAATCTAAATGTAGGTCATTCCAGAGGCTATTAGTATATGCAGTAGATTAACGATTTTTTGGTCAATTTTATCTCACATTAGTTCGACTAATGACCGGGATACCGAAGCATTATTTCTGTATTAAAAAAATTGTATGTACAGAGTGTGTTTGGGGACTTTATCTTGTAGGAATATTAAATTTCGCCCTAATATTCGAAAACCTTCAAGCACTGAGTTTTCTTGAAGTATTTTCAAGTAACGCACTTAATTTTTTCAATCAGCAATTGTTCAAATTTTTAATAGTCTTTTCTGTTTGTTTAATTTATTTACTTTGGTTTCTTCAGCGTTATATGTCCATAAAGTTCATATGATTTTAAGTGACTTCATTGTAAACATTGACACATTAGATGATCTGCTTTCATTCAAATTTGCGACTAACGGAGGTAAGATGATGATTTATTTATGGCGATAATATTATATAATAAAGTTACCCTCGGTATTCATAATAGATTTTGGGCGGCTCGGTCTTTTCCTGTCCTTCAAAGTCCCTGGTATCTTCTAATGATACAATGTAACCCCTTTATGGTAATATTATTATATTAGAAATTTCCCTGATTAACGAGTCTTCATTCAAATTCCTTCAGCCTTCAGAGTCAAAAAATATTATATTTGATTTGGTTGATTTTGCCATTTTGAGGATAAAAAATAAGTAAAAATATCATATTTCAAAGTTCATAGGGTAACAACGCCCGTTCGTTCCAAAATGCACCGAAACACTAAATAAATTACGTTGTGCAATTTGGAATTATGTGACGAGAATATAAAAATAAAAACTCATCATATGCCCATTATATAGCAGGCAACGAGAACGATTCTCTGAATTCTTTGTTTCTTTCTTATGTTTGTATTAATAATCCGTCTGTATCGTATATTCACTTCATCGTTTGCTCGATATTGAAGAAAAGAATGACCTCCGATTTTTATTTGGAGCGCTCATCCAACAGGCAGTCTGGATGAACGTGTTGAAGGACGCTTTCGCATCCTTCTCGATAGGGAGTGTGAAAAGTTTGTAAAGATTGAATAGTTTTTTCTCAGGCATAGTGAAAAACTACTCTAGGTGACCTTGTTGATTTTACTGGAAAAGGCTTTCTGGAATACAAAGAGTCCAGTCCCCCCTTTCCCAGGGTGAATTTCTACTTGCTAGGGTGAAGTCACATGACGCAAAAATGCATCTCGGATTCGCTCGTACACCTACTGAGACTTAATCCCCGTCCACGTGCAACTTACCCCCGCGAATTTGAGACTGGGTGGTTTCCCATTTCAGGTTGGCCCTCCCAATTCGGCGAATACTTGGTTTTATATAATGCTCGATAATTTGCGTTTCGATAGTGTATTTGTAAATAAACGGATTTTCGCAAATATTAACGTATTGTGAATGTTCTCTGAATTGAATTTTGAAATACGGATGTCGTATGTCTGGACGAAGATTTTCGCACTTTGTTTTCGAAGTTTTCCGGCTATAAACTTATCGACGACGTATTTGGTCTACGTCATTAATTTGATTTGCAACTAATCAAACATCGAAGACTCTAATCAGATCATGCAAATTCTTTCGCATGCCCATATTACAGTATAAATTACAGATCAAGTGTTCCGCATGATCTATCGCAAAGTGTCGAACATTTTCATCTGAGCATCGAAAACTCGAAGAATGTAAATGAGCTGAAAATAAATAGTATACAGATCAGTCATCATTTAGATCTCGAATCCATTAATGATAAGTTGCTCACCGTGAAGACATGTAAACAGTTTACAGGGAATGTATTTCGATATTTTAAAATAAATGCATTCGGTCGGTATTTTAAGATAAACCAATTTGTGTAGAGATTATTTAGTCATCATTAACGAGCTGGGTCATTACGATATTTGACGGCCTTCTCATGCACCATTTAAAAGAAACAATGCTCCTATTTGCTCGTAAGAATTTATCAGCACCAATTATTCCTGGCACTTGTCGTCGGTCGAAACATGCGGAATGACACAGATTTTATACAAGATCGACTTTTGACATCGGACATTCTTTATTTCATCATGTGGCTTAAGCTTCGCAAATTATCATAGTCATTGTCATTGGCATGAAAAAGTTGATTTCGAAACGTACTCATTGAAGAGAAGCTATTATTTATATCGAATAATATCGATAGATCTTTGAATCCTTCTTTATAATTATGTACATTTATTTTTGACTCCCTAAATTAACCCATGGTAATCTTCGATGTTGCCTTCCTGATTAGGAACGATCAATCACTTAAGCAAATAACATTATTCAAATATTTCCGTCGTGCTGATTTCTCAGACTAAAACTCGCAAAATTCCCGATTTCCCGACAAATTATTTATTTCCGTCACAGATGAATACTTATACACTATAATACTTTGATGTGATTCGTAATTATATTACGGAGAAATACAAAAATTCTGAACCCCGTATCTATCATATTTCATATCGATGTTCCCATTATTCGTCGAGGTGTAGTAAATACATCACCGGTAGGGAAAGGTTACTATAACAATTTGAAAAACATACATGTACGCTATATATGTATACATAGATTAGACAGTCACTGCCCCTAGGCGTCGCCTAAGTGCGCCAATTAGTAATTACGCCACTGTTTCCAAGCGTCCAGATTTCGTCGGGAATGTCTCGGTTTAGTAGCCTTCATCGTGTTGGTGAGGTGTACGATTTCTGTAAGATAAAAATTTCAATTCCGAATTTTTCGGGATTACGTTTACTAATCTCGGGATTCATGAGCATCTAAAACTGTCCGGGATCCCGGGATTGGATTCCCTACTCCTTGCTTACATAATACAGTTAAATATATGTTGTATGTTTAATACCTGATCAGATTATTCATCATATCAAATTCAATTAATTGACGTCAATATAAGACCGCAGATCAAGGGGTGAATTGGTTTTCTTTGTCGATATACATGCGGAAGAAGACGATCTTCAGTTAGCATCATATCTCGATGTAGGGATGTGCATTTATATTTGCAATCCTTGTAGAATGTGTCCGTTTATGGAATGGATATGCTCTTGTTGCAAAAAGTATTTCTAAAAAGTCGTTCCCTACGAGTTCTACACGAAGCATTTCCGCATGTCTGAAGCACTTTAGAGGCGATTCGATATTAACTCTAATGTTGCGGGCATGCTTTATTAATCGCTCTTTGAACAGTTGTGACGCAAAAAGACGATAGAACATGAAGACAATATGCTGTCTTCCGTCATGTCGCGCGTGGTCCACGGCTGACCGGAAAATAGCATCCGACCTTCGAATCGACGCCCAACTCTTGACAGATTTATTCCTTTTTTATTTACATATCTCCGCAGACGCTTGGCGTGGTTCATAAACACTAATATTTTGAAAAGCACTGTTTTCTTCGTCGGAATTTGCTTATTTCAATGCTAACCGCTTCAGGGTCACCCCCTTTTCATTTCGGACGGGCGAACTTTTTTTTTTTGGGTCATTGAAATATCCTGAAATTCCCACATGCTTCATGTGTAAATACTTCACATGTTATTTTATATCGCACACTTGTTAAATGGCGATTATGTCGCTTGATCGAACAATTATCTGGATTGTGAAACACACTTGGCATCGAAATTCTTTTCGCGCGGAAATAAAGATCTTGCCATTTGCCAAGATTGGAAGTGGCTCATATAAACTGTAAACGAAAGCACATAAATCATTTACTCAAAGCAATGATGTATCAAATAGAGTTGCCGATTTTGTATATAATGCTTCATATTACAACAGTTTTATTGGCTGGTTTTATGTTTACATACTGCTTAGATTTAATCAAGCGAAAGCAATGAAATACAGGCTTTCAAAAGTGTCAAAATTTTCAGACACACTTAAAAATATTTGCATTTCAAGATTACTTGTTTGATTTAGCTACTTTGGCCCTGACGTTGAATCTGTTATGAAGACTTCTTCAAATTATCCATACTTTGGTATTCCATGAGTCCATGGTATTCAATTCTGACAAATAAAATGATAAAATACGAATGATAAGTCATTCACTGTTTAAAATTATTGGTGAAAATTGTGGAGATTTTTTTACGGACATTTAAAATACAATTTGCATCCCAAATACTATATGATATATTTATAGATGCATCTCGAGTTTGTTATTAGATATTAGGGAACTATTCACTTTAATCCTTCGTAAGTGCTATGATTTAAGACTACTAGGCATAATGTTAATTCTTGGAAGTTATTAATGGAGTTCAGGTACCTTTTTGATGATTTTTTAGTAATTGAGAAAATTATGTGAAGAGAACGATGTTTTGAGTATCATATGAATTTGATTATAGTTCTAAAAAATATAATCGAGCTGGACAATGATGTCAGAATATGGATTTAAAAGTCAACGTGCCTGGAACAAGATTAATGAAGCAAAACGAATAATAAGGGCGATTTGACTTTAGAAGGACTTGGTCTACTGAGTCTTTAATCAGTAGAAAATGTATGCTATAAAAATGAATGTCACTAATAGAAAATTACTCTATTTTGTTTTGTACTTTGGTGCATGGTATGCTGGTTATAATTATTTCGAGTGCTTGAAAAGCAATGGGAGACTCTAAAGTGTAATGGAAATATAAAGAAATAGTATCTGAAATACCTAGACAAATAGTTGATGATGCAATGTTATTTGTCCATGCATGTTGACTATTGGTCATCAAGCATATTCTTTATTATATTTTTAAGGTACGGTGACGAATTTGCTGCATACCTTGGAATTTCATCAGCATTCAAGCACTGTCTCGGTTTCTTTATGCCGGCATATGGAATCCAAAAATGGAGTCCTGTCATTTCTATTCGCCAGTATTGAATGCAATGGGTTAGGTTGGGTCAGGTCAGGTCGTCATTCGTTTAGTTTAATTGTGAGTCAAAATATGTGCCCAATAAAATTTCTCATATCGGCACTTATCTGACTAGTAGATCTTTATATATGCCATATCGTATCGCCAATTTAATTCAAGCAAAAACTTTGAATTTTTCCAAGGCCACTGTGATGACGATAAAATAATGAATAGCACTAGGATTGAAAGACAATTGAAGGGTACAACGGTTTTATCAATTCCAAATAACATAACCGGCGTCATTCCTACAATTCACACAGTTCAATTTAATTATGGTTTTTTTTCTCCAAAATTAATAATACGATACTTATTTCTTGATCTATTAAAAATTTACACGTCTAGTTGTTGTGGCTTCGGAAGGTATGATAGCATAATCAGTGAAATATGTTCCATTTGCTAAAAATATGTTTGGCATAAATGAAATTATCAAGATGATTTTTAGTCACGTTGACAATTACATCCACGAATGCTACAAAGATGAATAATGTTATTTTTAATACATTGGTGCTTCGATAAAAGTCGATTAGACGCTCTTGTCTGAAGCGTATGTCTCATTTGTTAGTAAACAATTTAGCAGCCATCTGGAATTGGAATACCTCTAGAAATAAAAGTAAATCCATTTCTAGCCATTGATCCGAATTTTAAATACAGCTATATCCAATTTCCTTATAGGAACAATATAATCCACTGCATATTTTTTCAAAAAGCACCCTCGACTGCATAGGAAGAGTTGACATCGTCAAGGTAATTGCTGAAGGCAGTACTAGAGGGCATTATGAAAAAATCGAATGTTACTATAGCACGACACCAAAAAAAATAACATGTTAAAATACTCAAAAATCAATTGATTAATGACCGACAATATTATAATATGAATTGGACTACAGTGTACTCTCGATTATCCGGGTACGGATTATCTGGTTTGATGATTATCCGTGCCTATTACTAAAACTATTTAAAGCGATAGGGATGATGCTTGTATCTTATCTACCAAAACAAACGCCTTTAACCATTTCAGATAAAGAAGCCATTCCTTCATAGCTCGATCACATTTAAAATTAACCGAAAATCGGACATTTCATATGAAACCATTTGATACAAGAATTTTGCTAAAGCTGTGAACATTCATATTATATTTCATGAACACCAAATAGTTTGATGTTCACTATGCGATATATGAAACTGTTTTTTTTTTTGCAAATTCTAAATGCCAAATATTATTGTATTGAAGAACATTAATTTGCTGCTGGGCGAATCGTGACCTAAAAATGTCAATAAAACCCCGCCTACTACATTTATTCAGACATTCTAACTAATCCAGTCATTTTCAGTGTAATTTATGTACCGTGTATATTTATTTATTATAGATTTATTCAAAAAGCATTGATCTGAAGGACGAGTGGAATTTAAATTAATGTACGTCTTTAGTTGCAAATCGCCGAGCACTAAAAAAACGCGAATTCTAAGGCCATCAACGCCTCTGAAATCTGATTGTTAACGCCCATTGTTTCAAAAAATATTACATATTTTCATATAATGATTAACTGTCACTGATATTAGAAAGCGACAGTAAAAAAATATTTACATACATCGATATGTAAATTGTAAATGCATTAAATTACTGGTTATTGAAATGATTTATTATTACACCACGAGAAGATTGAAAGTACGTCCTCGTCTTGGATCCCCCACCCTCAGCTTTGAACACTTGTTGAAAGATTAAAACTGTAATTAAAATGTTGCGATACTTTTGACCTTTCGCATTTTTAGAGTGTAAATATGGCTTTGGATTATGTTTATGGTGATATTTTTGCAACGTTTATTTTATCAAGTCCAATACGTTTATTTATGAATATCTAAATACTGCCATGAATGAAGTATCAACTAGAAACGTTGTTAGAGTACTATAGCAGGATTGAAAAAGTCACCCTCCTCATTATTCAAGTTGAATAAGATCGAACATATAGATCTAAAATATTGGAATAGGTTCTAATACCTCTTTCGTCCAGGATTGGTAACAGTTGAATTATATAGTGAGCTTTTCTTTCTATACATTTCCATTACCAGCAGTCGGCAATGTGTGGAATTTGGCATTATTGTAATTTTTAAGACATTGAAAATCAGATAGTAAAAATAGTGAAAAATTCATCGTTTTATCCAATTCAACTTGACGAATCTGCTGATTAAATTTTTTTTTTTAAAATACTGCAAAAAAACGTCTAGAGATAAACGATCGATATTCCAAGAATGAGGGGTAAAGCAAAGGGACCCATTCTTACCAAAATTATTTATCGCCGTTTTAGAATCGATTTTTAGAGACCTAAACTGGAAAGACATGAGCGTCAATATAAATGGTATGTACCTCTCATAACTAAGATTCGCAGACGACATCGTCCTCCTCTCCGAAAATCCAGAAATATTGGAATACATGCTCTCAGATACCATAATGAAATATTCGGACTACAAATAAGTAAAGACAAAACGAAGGTTATAACAAACAGAGAATATATATATATATATATCTATACAGTCAATTCTTATAGACTACGTCGAATAATATATTTATCTCGGACGTCTGATATCATTCAAGTCCTATATTGAGAGAAAAATAGACCGAAGAATAAGGCCCGATCCACACTATGGTACCGGTAACGGTTCGATCTCTCTCCGGTCTCGGTCCGATCAAATATTCTTACACAAGAAACAATCAGAGTATTCACACTATCGGATCGTTCCAATCCCGTTTTTTCAGACGGTCGCAAATTGCAATAAATTTGTACCCGTTGTATAAGAAAAGAAGGTGAAACAGACCATTCAAACAGACTAGTAGAAGACAGAGTGGCATGGAGTAATTTGGAGGAGGCTTTCACAGCAATAGACCCAATAAAATATACTTACTAATGTTACAAACAAATAAAATAAGAACAATATCATTTTTAAGTTATATATTAACGTGTTTTTCCCTTATAAAGAATAAGCTAAATAAGCAAATAGGAAACGCTTTAGCTCTTGGTAAGCAGTGTATTGGTTCTTTTTTTTGTTGGGATAAACTAAATCTTTCCCCCTTTACGTATTCAGGATTGGAGCAGTAATAGCGTAGATAACCCCACAATCTGGCAATGCTAACATATTGTATTATCTTTAATCCTCAAGTACCGTTCGCTTTTCAAGCATTGTTATATATTTGGCATGATCATCGCAATTTAGTAATAGATTAGGAAAAGTTGATAACGAGCAGCTAATGTAGTTATTATAATTGATACTAAAATCCGGTGAATTTTATAGAGTTGAATCGCCCGTCGTCAATGCTTAAGAATCGTTGACACGATGACCTCGCATCTTAATGAATGAATGGCCACCCACACGGGGGTGGCGGACCTTTCTCACCCGTTTGCCCAGCGATGTCCACAAGCCTTCCGGAAGCGTTTCACGTGAATAGCCACGTGATCTGCACGCTCTCACTCATCAATTTTTACGTGCCGTCAATTGTTTTTTTGTATTATTATTTTGCACCACCGCAAAGAGCAAACACATGTGATCGTAAGAAGCGATTCGTCATACGCCAACGTTCATGAATATCAATGAAGATGAATCTATTCCGATGTTAATCGAGCGACCTATTATTGAGTGGTTACCCACTAAGCAGATGACCACATTTTCAAAAATCAGATCAATTCAAAATCGACCGTGCGAAAACGACGAACGTAATCGTAACTTTACGCTATTGTAGTCACGTTTATGCCCCTGATATCTATTTTTGTCGAAGAATTTTTGATTGAGATACTACTTATTTTAGACGTTGATATGCAATCTCATCTCTTTGTCTTCTCAGAAATATCGATTGTAATGATCATAATAAGTTTATTAATGGACGGACGAATCTTTCAACGGCGCTCAATTTAACATGATTGACATATTTGGGTGATTTTTTTTTAAATACAAATATCATAATTGATAATGCTTAGCTAAATATGCAAGATGTCTGATGATTTAATGCTAGGCAAAACCTTGAATTTTGTCGTGTGTGAAAGGCACGTTGGCAGCGTACGATTGTAAAATTGGCAGTTGATTGAATGCTGTAAGCGCGAATATTGGCATGTCAATTGTTATCGTTCATAAATAATAAAGGTTTGTTCTTTCAGACTCCGTAGAAAAACTAACTTCGACTGGATTGCTTGTTATTAAAATTATATTAATGATCAAATTTCATTTTCATGTTTTATAAACACTCACCCCAAGATTGACATGCAATTCTTCTGACGACGTGTCACCGTTGATATTTTGTTTGTCGTTTTGCTTTCTATATCACATATATCATCTCCTGCTTTTCAGTTGATCCAAGCATTGTTAGAAATCATTGGGAAAAAATCCTTGATAGCTTAAGATCTAATTTCATAGTATCCAGTCGAGTGTGAAAAATATCTATTTATCGTCTGTTTTATCGTCCAAGTCTGGTTTATTCGATGTTGAAAATCGTTAAAAGCTAGATTTTGGTGATATTGTATACTTAAACTTTTTTTGTGCAGTAGATGCGTTCCGCAAAAAAAGCTATGACTTACATAGAAAAAGTGAAGATGCGTTCCATGCATTTTAAAAACCGCATAACTTTGAAGCAGCTATATAAAATATACACAAAAATCGCATAAAAAAACAGGAAAACATTTTTGGCAACATTTAAAGGACGTCTTTTGCACCATTGGTAGAAGTTTAAGAATGGCTGACATCTGGCATCTCAAATGCCTGACATCCACTTGAGAAATACTAATTATTTTATTTACAAACTATCATCGCTGTATGATAATTTTCGTTACGATTTTCCATATGACTCAAAACCGCTCTCTTCTTCGGAAGAAATAGTAAACCCAGTGTCAATTCTGTGTAGATTTTCTCTTTCCACGTTAAAAGATTTCATTATGATAGGACAGGCCAAGTCGCTGCGTCACTAAAATAGCTATAACTCCGTAGGTAGTTGGAATTTTGGAAATTCTTTTGGATAATGTATTTTTAAAAGTCGAAACATTGGAAAAATGCAAAAAAAAACGAAACCAATTTTTTCAAAATTCTATACCAGAATAAAGGACGTGGTCGTAATTCAGCGTTCATTTCAATATTTTAAACTAGAATTAAGAGCGCGGTGGTATATTCAGTGACAGCAGATGCAATATGATTTACACAGTCTCAAATTATAATTTTTTCCAATTTACTGTTAATGTTGATGATTTATTTCGTATTTTATCCAAAATATCTCGATACGTACTCTCTATGAAATTAAAAAAGTTGCTTCAAAAAAACCGCATAACTTCGAAATCGCACAAAAAAAGTCGCACAAAAAGAAGTTTGAGTGTATTTGCTTTAATCTTTTCAAACTTTATTCATATAATTTAATTTTCGCTATCTATGCTTGTAGACATGTTGAAACTCAGCTAGATAATTTCTTGCATCGGATTTGTACTATGGAAATTGTTATTGAATTGCATATTAATGTTGCATAAGGTCTTAGTCGTCATCACTAGTAATCACTATAAGGACGTTATCTTATTTGCGAAATGTTTTCATTAACGCAGCTTTTTTCAGCACCAACTCGAGTTTTATACTCTGCTTTTTACAAAAAAATCTATTTTTTTCGATTATTTGCTTTTGACTAAGCATTTATTATGATCTCTCGTAAATTGTGCTTTTCTCAATAGAACGTTTAATATCAAGATTTTTATCTGCACTATCGTCCTCTGAATTTTGAGACGTTCTATATACTAATATATTTCCACCAAGTTTACTTTATCCATGTCTCCTACTAGTTTCATATCATTAGAGCCTTCATCTTCTATAGATTTAGCAAATTCTAACAAACTTACCAACAAAAGAAGCACGTTGCCAAGCGCACCATGAATCAGGGTCGCTTAAGGGCTTATAGAGGAATTTCCAAATGCTCTCCCTCTTAAAGTTTTACTCCGATAGACTTGACACTTAGAGAAAATATTCTTGATATGTTGTATTATTAGATGAAGATAATGGATTTATTTGAAATTTGAAAACTCATGTAACACCTTAAATAACAAATTTGAACGATAACTGATTGGAATAAATTATAATATTACATGATTATCTGTTAATGGATATTAATTTAATAACCTATTTGTAGTATTAGTATGTTAGCCGATGTGTATAAAAACGTCAAACTGTACATATTTCTGATGTATTTACTATCTATATCAATGGCATTTTAAACAATTAAATTGTTGATAACAGCGTATTATAAGTTAAATTGTTTTACAATCAAAATACGTACAATAATAAATTTGATCCCGGGTCGCATAAACAGATCCATTTGATTAAATTTGTGATAGTTTTTTTTTTAATAATGACCACACATTGCGATTTGTTTGCAATGCCAAGTAATGTGGTTGTTTGAATGTATGAGGATTATAATTTTCCACATCAATTATTTTATTTGGATATGTATGTGAAATTGATTGACATAATTGAAATGCGATATTTTAATGTAAGTTCGTTACAAAAAGTATTTACAAACCGGATTAGATTTTTGATGGAAACGTCTCGTTGGAAACCAAAGACGACTTGAGTAAAAGGAGCACGCATATTTTTAGAGCCAGCCGTTCTACATAAACCGTAAGTCATCATAGTAAATTCTTAATTTTGTTATTTCTGCTTATTTTTTTATGTTCAGTTGCTTTTTGAAAATATGCTTCTATTAGTTAGTGTCACATGAAATTTATAGGTGAGTATGAGAACGACTCAGCTTAATGTAGCCATACCGAATCACCTCCTCATGCACTTGATATTGAAGGTTGCATGACCTACCTGGGTGAATTCATCGAAAGGCAACCTCTTGCTTTCTCGATATTGAAGATGGCACGTCCTTTGAGTTCTATTTATAACACACACTCAGCGGGCTACCTGGTTGAACGAATAGAAAAGCGCTTTCGGATCTATCTCGATAGAGATAGTGGGTAATTTGAAAAATCTGAATAGTTTTTCCCGTTAGGTAGTCGATATAATTCGTGTGGAAGGCAACGGGAAACCACCACATTAAATCATTTCCCATTTATTGAATAAATATGATCCATTCTGTTCTATTACCTTTCTCCATCTCTCTGAAGCCTCATAATGCCTTCTTGCCAAAATTTCCCAGCTTTGTTGGCAAAATATTGATCAAGGTACATTTTTATATCATTTTTTGAATTAAAATTTTTACCACGTAAAGAATTTTTCAATGAAAGAAATTTTTAACAGTTAAAGCTTCTGTACCCTTGGTCCAAGACCGTTTACGTTGGATATTCTCATAGAGTATCTAACTTTCATCTCCAGTGATAAGTCTCTTCAAAAAAGGTTGGTTATTATGTCGTTGGAGAAGAAGATCGGATGTTGAAATACGCTGAAGTTCATTTGAGCCAGTCAGTTCATGAGGAAGTCACACATCTGAACGATTGCTGTAGTCCGATTTTATCAGATGATTATGGACGGATGTTCGTGGATTTTCTAACTTGTTAGCTATTTCGCGAACAGTATATCGCGGGATTTCTTCAGCCATGGCTACGATTAGATCTGTGTTCATTTGCGAAAGAAACTTATAGAACAACCTAATATATAGGGTTATCCATATCATTTTGTTGTTATTCCATTTCGTTGTTTTTAAAAACAACAAATTATAGATTTATGAAATGCAAAATATTTACATTGTGTATTTTTTTCCACCAAACATGACTTTTGCGGATCTGTGGAATTTTTTGCCAGTACTCTAAAATTTGTTTTTCTCGATTTTCCCATTGTGTAACCTGTTGCATTGAAAGCCTTTGATTTGATTGCTGATCACATTACACTAAAGATCTAGGAAGCGGCTAGCACTATAATTGGGTCCAGTTTTCTCAGTGTTAAGTAATTGATCACTCTTTCCATAGCGGTGCCATTAAATAGTTTTAAGTATTGGAAGAATCATGTAAGAAAGCCATTAAATAGCTATGATTTATCATGCAGTGATATGCCGTGTTCTCGAAGGAAGTTATGTTTATGTTATGTTATGACATCGTACTACAGACTATAGAATAGTTTTCTTAAAATACAAAAATGTTCGCAGAATTCGATTTGGAATTTAAACAGGCACAAAAACCAATGGCTCTTTCGTTTATTGAAAATTATCTATTCAGTCTAGAAAATAAATTAAATTCATCTCGGTTATAACGAGCGCTAAAATATAAATTACTCATAATAATTATAGTTCGACGTTTTTTTATTGTCATTTTATAATATATTCCAGCTTCATCGGTGTTGAGCATTTGAAATAATTGTCTCCTGATGCTCTCTACACAATGTCTATGCAGTCGTCTGTTATCTGTATTTACGTCAACAGACTCGTCATTTATCTTATAGTGCGACATACACATGTGTTAATCCATAATTACGTACATAATCTGTTTATCGTTTTTCAGAAAAGACTATTAATGGAAAATATGAATTTGAAATCATTTCAGAGGACTAGCAACTTTTGGTAGGGTAGCATTTTGCATATTTTCGTCATCCTTTTTAAATTCCATAGCTCGCAAATAATTAAACATTTTGAATGATTCTCCAGAACTAGCTATTTTCCACTATCTAAAATTAATCCTATTTTTAAAATTATACAATCTGCTTATTGTGATGAACAATTTTTAGTTCATGTTTATGTATGTTTATAAAAATAACAATATTCGTTTGGGCTAAACGCGTCTTCCAAATTAAAACTAACAGCGTGGAGGCTTCTTTGTACAACTATAAAATTCATAAATATTGATTAGGCCACACTTTTCGCATTGAAAATAGCGTACATTTCGACATAAGTAATCGTTCTCTGATCGCAAAACGTTTTGACATATTGCAAAATTGTTACCTAGGCCATTCACCCAAAAAACTTTCCAATCTTACTATTTTTTTATTTCGCTATCAAACATAAGCTATTTCACAAATGAGCTATTTATCACGAACTTAAAACGATTTAATTTATTAATATTTTTAAAAATCTTGACTTCCTCAATAAGGACTATGAATGTCTAATTCATACAAAGATCCAGAATCATTTATATTAGATATTGTCTTCAATATAAGTATATTTTACGGTAGTTGACCAAAATTCATCTTAAAATTATATATCTATTTTATCGATAAAGGAATATCTGTCTTATCTTGATAATTATAGCTGCTATAATTATTTGTTTTTAATAGCCTTTATGATCCTAGAGTTCACTTAAAATTTTCCGGCTTAAGAAGGATTTCTATTGTTCATATTTCGAATGTTAATATTTTAGGATTGACACTTTCAACATATATAATAGTATGGAAACATATAGTATATAATAAAGATGACTTTAGAAAGTTAGGTGGGTTGGTTATATTCAAGTTGCTAAAGTGGATTGAGCGAATTTTGGAATAGATGGCATTAAAGATTAAACACTTTTATGCCTGAATTGCAACGATCACCTATGCAGAATTTTGTTTAAGTCCATCAGAGTGTATCAAATCCACCAGATATTCAATTACATATGTAACATATCTTATTTATTTATGATATCCATACAAAATAGACTTTTAGTCGACATACGTATAGTCTCGCGATTAAGTAATCGGACGCATAACTCAATTATTTTGGGTTCGAATCCTACAGTAGGTATGACTAGCGACCACATTTTTAAAAATATGTATACACGCTATGAAAAACCATGTCAAAATGGTTGGTAATGTCCCATAAAAGGGATTAAAATTTAAAAAAATGTGCTCTCTTCAACGACGCAACATTTCATGGTGGATTTAAAGCATCAATTAACGTTTAAGAATATAGAATTAACTCGTTTAATTTATCAGCATACGCTCAATGTTAAAGATATATAATCTTAAGCTTTTTATTTGTAAACACGCGTCAACAAATGTGAAATAACATGGCGTAATTCATAAAAATATGCTTTCCGGCACGTAATGTATTAACAAACACTACCGTTATTGTATTATATATTGTTCATCAAATATTGCTGATGAATAATGCAATGATAGCTCTCAAGACTTTATTATCATTTTTATACTCCTAAATGTTCAGTGAACACCTTAGCTTGTAAAAACTTTTCAATACCTGTGAAGTTTTCTGATGAACTGAAAATTTGAATCCAGAATAAGCTAATTTTTCAGCATGGGGTGCATGACTAGGGAATCCAATCCCGGTATCCCGGACAGTTTTAGGTGCTCATGAATCCCGGGATTAGTAAACGTAATCCCGAAAATATCGAGATTGAAATTTCTATCTAACAGAAATCGTATACCTCACCAGCACGATGAAGGCTAGTAAATCGAGACAATCCCGCCGAAATTTGGACACATGGAAACAATGGCGTAACTACTAATTGGCGAGCTTAGGTGACGTCTAGGGGTAGTAACTGTCTAATATATGTATATATTTATTCAGGTACATATATGTTTTTCAAATTGTTATATTAACCTTTTCCTACCGGTGATGTATTTACTACACCTCGACTCTAATAATGGGAAAATCGATATGAAATATAATAGATACGGGGTTCATAATTTTTATATTCCTCCGTAATATAATTACAAATCACATCAAAGTATTATAGTATATAAGTATTCATCTGCAGCGACGGAAATAAATAATTTGGGGTCGGGATGGTCTAATGCAATCCCGAAATCTCAGGATCGACATTTTGGCTCGGGATTGGACTCCCTATGCATTACCCATCCGACAAAGTTTTACTAAATTCTAACAATCCGATCTGTAGGATTCTGTGCGATGCATTGTTTTATGAAAATTTCTTATAGTAACTCGATATTCCAAACGATTGAAGATCTTTCGTTTCGCTCAATTCAGATCATCACGATTGTAATTTGTTAGGCCGCCATTATAAAATTTTATAATATTGCTAGTGCTGCTGAAACGATTTATGTTATATGATACACAAACATTTCGCTTGTACTCCTACTATAAATATGATCATCAAACTTTTAAGTTTGAATTTTGTTACGGATATCGATGTGAAAGAGAATGGTTTCTACGGCAAATTAGCCATTTATCCATAAATGAGTGCGCTGTTATCGGTGGTTATCGCTGTTATAATGGAGTGAAATTGAAAACGATAGGCTTGAAAATCAAATACATACTATAATTTTGAAAAATTATCCAAGTTAAAACGACGAAGTTGCGCTTCTGAATTTATAATAATATTTTCAGCTCATGAATATTTTCATCAAATTTGTTTAGCATTTCCTTGGACGTTATTTTCTACTCGTTGACATTGTATTGTCTTCGATATTGATGAATCATATTTAATATTTATCGGCGAAAAATATATTGAATTGAAAAGAGCTGAATCAAATGCTGCTTGCTTTGCATATTTAGTTTTTGCAAAGACTAAAAAAAATCCTATTTTTACCTAGTGAAGATTTTCCCATCTTATAACGGGAAGCATTTCTTCAGATTCACCTTGGGTTCAAGTTAATACTAAGCTTTCTGGAGTAGCACTTTTCAGCATGAAAATCGTTTGAAGAGTCAACTTAAATGCAGAACCACACAGCGTATCTTAAGCTTTTACTTTAAGCAAATTATTGATGTTTAGTGTTTGTCTCTATGATATTGATGATTACGTATAGTTTCCAGATTCCAATGATCAAATGCTTAAAGAAAAAAATGAATTGATAAGCGTAAGCGTTAATGTTGCAATACTTTGGCTTTTGAGGCAGACATCTCGTCGCCTCTATCTTTATTTACATTAATATTTATTGCTAGTATAAATTTTGCATTGTTTATTTTCAAGGTTTGCTGTTGTTTTGTAATATTTTCATACATTTGATAAGTGAAACACCTTGAATAATTATTTATGAGTTTTTCTCCATATGCAAAATATGATGCAAATAAGTCGATTGAAATTGGATTCAATACCATTCGTTCTTATACCGGTCTTCTAAGGAGCCATTCTGCCATATCATTATTTTATTTAACCGTTTGAGTGCTAAGCAATTTTTGTAAAATCCTACTGAAAAGTGCTATGCATATTTTGATTACTCTAAAGAAGTGGTTCTTAAACAGGGGTCAGATAAAACGCATATATAGAAGAAATATGCATTATATGTATATAATGCATAAAATAGCATAAAAATGTACCGTTCTTATAAATTATGTGTGAGGTACCCCCGCAGAGCGCCAAAAACGTTTTGAAACTCGCGGCGATTTTGCGCTGCGTCGCACTTTTCGATACAAATCGTCGCAGCGCAAAATCGCCGTTTAGCACTCTAACGGTTAACTAGCATACAGAGGATATTGGGAATTTTGTTCTGATAATGTATTCATGCATTTATATAATTATTTTTTTGATCAAGTGAGTTAGATTCTAGACTTTTATTATAAAAATTTGGGCTCAAATCCAGATTGTGGAAAATATTTCATCATACTAATAGATTTGGAAGATCTGAAATATTAATATTTCCGATCGATCGTCTCAACTCAGGTTTAGCCTGATTTCCTATATTGAAAAAAGCAAACTCTTTCCTACATAAAATCCTTATTAAAATAATCTTATCGTAACTTAACCACATGTGGAAGTAATGGGAAACTACTCGTACATGAAAAAAAACATTTCCCTGAAAATTTTAATAAAATCTTTATGGAAGTAAGTATAAAATCTAAAAAATTAAATCATCATCTGTTGAAATTCATCAATGCACCTTGAGGTTTATCAGTGAGTGCAGTCATAGTGCTTGTTTTTATTACGAAGGTATCCAATTTTGTTTGGACAGTTTGTCGATTTTGATCGTTAATGTTTTTCATATGGTAGACAAATGCTCGCTGGACGAAGTTGTTCATCATTAAAGATCCATCGATGTTTGAGTTCACTCTTTTCCAAATGCATAATTAATCTCTATAAGAAGCTGCATACATTTTTTATCACAAATTTTTTGAGATGTTCCAAAACTCAATCAAAACACTTTAAAAAACTCGATTGACATTTTCATTTTCATCTACCAAATTAAATTTGCCATATTATCAAGTATGGTATTAGCTTACTAATTTTTTTAAAGAATTTAGGACTTGGAAATCTTGACGATGTCTTCCAATGTACACTCGTTTTATGGTTCCGCAAAAACGTCGTGTAATACAAGGTTTGAAGTTCATACAAAATTAGGGTTTGCGTTCCAAAAAATATCGAAGATAGTTTATATAAGTATGTACTTTATTTTTTTTAAACAAAAACATGTACATTTACGAAATTCATTCATCATCGCTATCATTTATAATTCTATATGCTTTATTCTTTTTCGAGATCTGTTGTGGGTTTTCATCATCAGAGAATTCTGGAGTATTTGCATATCTGCAACTGCTTTCTGAGTAATTAATTTTGATAGATTCGTTTAATATTTATTCGTTCAATGTTCAACAACTTTTCCAGTAAGAATTTAAAATGGATATCGACACAATTTCGTGTTATACGAGGCCCGAGTTTAGTTTCGTTTTGACATATTTTCTACACAGACATAATAGTTATTTGTTATAGTTAGTGCTGAAAAAACATTGATAAAGAGGGCTAGTTACTGGATGTCGATGATAATCGTTGATGCATGCTACTGCTTTCAATTTTAATCCATATGCAATTTAAAAATAAGCTACATCCGATGGCACAATAAGGAGAGAAGACATTTTTTGCCAAGTGTTTGAACTTTTGAACTGTCTACTTATTTTTAATCGATTCTTGCTGAATGAAACACCAGTATCTTTGCTGATTAAAACATGTCATAATAATTCAGTATACAGTTGTTATAATTAAATTCGCAGTAATTGTGTTTGCTATGGATATCTTGAAAATTTTTGAGAATCGTAAATATTAATTTTTCCATCCGTTTTTGATTGATTGCTTGATTTTGTACATTTAAAAAAGTATATAATGAGAATATTTATAAATTCGGACAGAGCAATCAATAAATGACTGGCTTACAATAATCATTTGAAAATAATGATAATTTTGTCACTCATTTATAGATTTTCTGCCTAAAAATTGTTAGGCACTGGAAAACCACTTTATTAAAGTCTCTGGAAGTTTAATACAAACAATAACGGATAATACATATATATAGAAACGATATATGTTAAATGATTGATTATGCCATTTTTTTTAGTTCTTGCAGATAGCAAATCTTTCGAGAGAGAATTTAAATTTTAGTCGCAGAGATTAATTTGAATAAACTTACCTAGCTGATGTTTAAGAGCTTGCTAATTACACACCGAGTGACACGCCTGGTTAATTTTTTCTCAGAAAAATAAACAAGTTCTAAAAAAAAAAATAGCGTCTTTCACGAGCCGCCTTTGGTTTTTTTAAACCTGCTCTAGTATGAATTAGATCACGCGCGTGACGTCACTGCGTTATTTTTTTTAACACGACTGCTAGACAGCATGGCTCTCGTCTCGCAGCATTCCATGCTAATTTATTTTTTATGCTTAACCCTCAAACGACCGGTTTTTATCGTCGACTATTTTTTTGACACTTTTTATCTCTCATTCGAGTACAACGATTATACACATTGCCACATCGATTCATATAATATCTTCTTAGTCATAAAAAAACGAATTATGCAATATACATTTTCGGCATTGCGATTTTTTCTCCATTGTTCTTTTAATTTATTGCTAAAAAATATGCACGATTGAATAGCACAATCATAATATATCTGTATGAAAAAATATACAAAGCCATATTCGTAGATTCATAGACATAAGCGCAGACATAGAAATTTTAGTTTGCTTCAAATTTTTCCAATGAAACTGATATCCGACAAACATTTTAAAGATCATGCAAACAATATCAATTGTAGAATAAGCTGGATTAAGTGTTATCTTCTTAACTCCTTTATAACTTTAGAGCCGAACTGCTGATGATATTACAATCATTTGTGGCTGAAGGCCAACACTTTACAGTGTTCAAATGCAATTTTACTTGATTATAAAAAAAAAACCGTATTGACAGTTTGAGAAACAACAGATTAAAAATTGGCAAATAAATTGGACCCGAAAGAATTTTTGAGATATATTTAGGTGTAAAGATATTCTCAACTCAGCATTTTGTTAATTACCTATAAAGCTGTGTTTGGCCGAAGTAGAAGCTTAGTAATTACCAATTACTAGTTAGTAGACAAGACAATACAAGGACCCACTTAGAACTAACAGAATTTAGCATCATAGCATTTCTGGATTTCGATATCTGAATGTTAAGACACTGAATGAAAGCCAAAATATCCATATAGAAATATTTAAATGCGGATGATTTAGATATGAGTCTTTAACGATAATAATATTAAATTGGTAACATAATTAATATCTCCTTTCGTTTTAATATTTTAGATTCTTCATATCTATTATCGGATTTAGGAAATCTCCATTTATGAAAACTTTTCTAATGAAATCATTTTTCTACTCAAAGAAATCACTTATAAGCGATCTTGCACTTTATGAATCGACTCAATATTTACTTCTTCAGGTCTAGAAAATCAATGCAAACTCACTTGTAGAGTGAAACTTTTCTTTATCTGATGGAATTGGGTATTCGAATATGTATCTCCATTATTATGTTATGAACGCGTTATTTTTCCATATTTTTCAAACAAATTATTTTTCCAGTTTCAACATTTTATCATGTAATTGATTTATCATTAGACTTTAAAGATATTATTAAAAACCGGTCTCCGGGTGAAACTTTGGTTATTTGATAGAGCTAATAACTTTTTAATTGCCACGTAAAAAATAGGATGAGATCATTACGAAGTAGAAATAGTTTCAATCAATCCAATGTTGTTTCGGTTTTATATTTTTTTGCGCATGCATAAGATTCAAGGCAAGTAGCAAACCAATTGCCGCAACGTTCAAGCACTAATATGATCGATCGTTAAAGAGATCGCGTGGAGGTTTTTTTTTGCCGACGAGATGTCACTTTCATTTTTTAAACTAGTTTCGAAAACATTACTCATCGCTATTTTCGGGCATCGCTAGATGAAAGTGCTAAGAGTTCGAAGAGTTAAACGGTTCGCAACTTAGCGTTGTCCAAGTTCTTGCGGATCGTTCGTCTAATGATGACAAATCTTCTTCGTGGTTGAAGTTGGATCATTAGCGTTTTCTGGGAATCCAAAGTCACGGACGACTAGGACAAAGACGGTCCCGACGACCAGATGTCCGTGATCGAGTTTGTCCCACATTTTGGGGTCAACAAATGCTTGTCATCGTCAGAATCGGAATGGGATGTTTGCCAGATATGCTCGTTTGTTCCACGTTGGTCGCGATTGATATATCAGCTTACAAAACGTCGAGGGAAGATTAAGAACTTCATAATTTAATTCAAATTTTGTATACTCGACTTACGACATGGTTTTGTTTTGTCATTGTCAGCGTCTATCTGTATTTGAGTTCATATTTTGAAGGTTTTTGGCATTCAAAATATAACTTAAAAGATCATTGCCGTATTCCAAATTCAATTAGTTGAGTAAACTGTACAATAATATTAACCACCTTTTCTATTTAATTTTCTCTATTAAATAATCGCATGTTTTCTCAAATGCCTTTCATTCATTTTGGCGTTATTTTATCCTCCTAACAAGATTGCATCTTCTTTTTAAGGTAGCATATTTATAAATGGACGTAGATGTTCTCAACAGGGTGCTTTTCTAGGAAAAATAGAGGAGAAAAGTTGTGTTCTCCCATTATCTAATTTTCTTAATCAATATGAGTTCCATTTTGGATACGTGATGTCCCAAGTGAAATTCAAACATACTATTGTCACCAAAATGCTCGAACCATATCTGATGTCTCCTCATCTAGTGTTTTATATCTGTCATTATAAAACTTCGCTGCCAGTCCGTTATGATCATAATTAATATTTAATCCGTTCACTTCGCCACATGAGCTGCCCACTACAATTTCAAGCATTTGTCTTTTTTAAGATTCGCATTCTTATTACGACTTAATTAATATCTGAGAATCTGAACGCAGAACAGATTGATGATACCATCTTTTAAAATAGCCATATTTTCTATTATCCTACTCTCGTTTGCCTTTCGTAATATGTGTTATCTAAACATTCGTTGCCTTATCGTTGAACAAAGCTACTGTAATGTCTACATCCTAATAATCATAAGATGCAGCAGACTCACATCGTATGTTTTTGATAAACATATACTATATATTTTATAGCAAACGTTCTCTTTATTCCATTCTGTAAATTCATTTCGCCAATTTATAATTAAAATTTAACATCGTAGGTAATGCATAATGAAGAACGCAATGTGATTAAAACGTGATGATAACCATTTAAACCATAAGCGTTATTTGTATTGACGCATGTAAAATATTCCTTTATTCTAATTCAAATCATCATTTCGGTAAAGGAAGCTCTCATTATTTTTTTCTAATTTAATCCACGCATTTAGCTACATGTTCATAGTAATTCCACTTCCCTAGGATTCATCTAT
This sequence comes from Stenopsyche tienmushanensis, assembly GCA_008973525.1. Lineage (NCBI taxonomy): Eukaryota > Metazoa > Arthropoda > Insecta > Trichoptera > Stenopsychidae > Stenopsyche > Stenopsyche tienmushanensis. The sequence continues at coordinate 1,065,305 of WACJ01000059.1, forward strand.
TCATCTAGGTAATATATATAACCTACTTATCGTCATTTAAACTTAAACATATTAACTATGATAATGTAGCAAATCATGTGGAAAATTAAATTTTACATATTGGCTTATCATCCGGTACTGGTTTATAGCATTTGGTTTTTATATTTATCTGGTATATTTTTATTGCTTTGCTTTGTTATCCGCACTTATCTAATTTGGTTGAATCATTGTGTGAACTCGCAATCGTAAATCATTTTTATGTCTGCGTTGTAAGAGCGCGAAAATGAGTCTTTCGTCTTTTGAAATTTTTGCATCGAAAATAAAATCAATGGTCTTTTTGTAAATTTTCAATTGAACGTCAAATTGACGGATTGTGTTTAAGGAATCCAATTTCGATCCCGGGATTTCAATAGTTTAAGAAATTAAATTGATAAATTTGATCAAAAAATTACTAACACGTCCATTTGTTTAATGTAAAAAATAACTTGAAGGTCAAAGAATTTTATTTATTTAAGACAAGATAAAAATATTATTCAAAAATAGATAAATAAAACACTAAAAAATCCAAAAATAATTTTGAAAATATGCCCGAAGTAACATTAAAGTATCGAGTGTTTCGTCATTTAGTCTGGATCTGATTTTGGAAGCCAGGCAACCTGCTGAAAATGCACAATCAGCCTCCGCACTCGTTGGAGGTATCGTCATCAGACATTTAAATGCTAGTTCGAGTTGATGACCGCGTGAGCCCTCATTTTCCTATAATATCATCAATGTGACTAATAAAATTCCTTTCTGCTGAGACACGGACTAAAACTCGCAAAATTCCCGATTTCCCGACAAATTATTTATTTCCGTCGCTTCAGATGAATACATATATACCATAATGCTTTGATGTGATTCGTAATTATATTACGGGAGAATATAAAAATTCTGAACCCCATATCTATTATATTTCATATCGATATTCCCATTATTAAAGTCGAGGTGTAGTAAATACATCATCGGTAGGGAAAGGTTAATATAACAATTTGAAAAGCATATATGTACCTGTATATATATATATTGTACATATATTAGATAGTTACTACCCCCAGGCATCACCTAAGCTCTCCAATCATTAGTTACGCCACTGTTTCCAAGCGTCCATATTTCGGCAGGAATGCTTTGATTTAGTAGCCTTCATCGTGCAGGTGAGGTGTACGATTTCTGTTAGATTAAAAATTCAATCCCGATTTTTTCGGGATTACGCTTACTAATCCCGGGATTTATGAGCATCTTAAACTGTCCGTGATCCCGGCATTGGATTCCCTAATTGTGTTGTATAACTGTGACCTATCATAATATGCCGATCAGATGCATTGCCAATTGGACATTTATTGATATATTAACGTCTAAATGATTTATTTAATTAAATGCTACATATTAGATAGGATTACGTTTTGTCCGTTGCATTTTTAGTCTCTTTTTCTATATTAGTCTCTTTTTACACTATTAATTTTTGAATATCCTCGATATTTATATTTTTTCATAAAGCAGATTTTTTTAAACATTTTCCAAGGATTCAATCGCTTTATTCTGTAATATAAACTGCTGTATGATTTAAACGCGTTCGTTAATAATGTATCAATTTTTTTCGCATTCCATACAAGCTCATAGTACATAGTTTCTTTGAATTATGTAAGACGACGTCTTTTTCCTGGTCTCCCTTTGTCTCTTTTCCGTTGTAAATTCTAATGTACAATTAACATTTTAATTGATGGACAGACGCGTCACCATCTGGTTCTATAAAACAGTACGTTCATTATTATTCATCCGCATTCGCTCCAACGCAATCTCAGCACATTCTGAATAAATCAGACTGACTCATTGTTTATTTTTGATATTTTCCAGAGCCAGTATAACTGACCTGCCCTTCTGGATTTGTCCCAAGTCCAATAGACTTTTATTTTTGGACTATTAAAGGATTTTACATTTTTTCCTGGACACGTGTCTATGCAAATCAGCGGCTGACCTATATATGAATGACGAGCCGTCATTTTGCTCGTCGTATCCATGAACTAGATTTTGAACTTGCGATACACGATGCTATTGAAATTTAGCATTGTGCTATGGCAGAAATTTATTTATGTTCGAGAAATAATCTTGAATAAATACATTTTTTCGTGTGTACTTTTTTTTTATTTTCACGCTCTTGCTGTCAATCAGTCCTGATTTATTGTGTGTACAAGAAAAATAATTCTAACTTTTCACATAAACAATTCATAATAGAAATCATTTCCTCGTGCATTATCGTTAGATGGATACCTACTTCCTCTTATTTATATTTAAAATTCCATGAGAATCATAATTAATTCGAATGCTTGTATCATAAACTTAATAACTTAGGTCAAGTCTTGCCTTCCTGTTATATTTGTTTCCAACTTCCAAATTCAATGGACTTAGTTATACGTTATGTTGATCTGCTATTATTTCCATCTATTCGATACGGTTTTGATAAATCCTTAACGTATGTTACATACAAATTACTAACATAAATTTATTATCTATGGTTCTTCATCGTATATGATTGATATGCCCCAACGTTTGCAGTTTTTTTTAATGTTGATCGTAATCCTACATAGTTAAAATACGCATGAGATTTCAATAATGTTTCTTATTATACATGGAAGTTTATATTTAAATCATCATCATTTTGCAGCCGCAGTTCTCAGAAAGATTAGGGCTTCTTTAAAGGCTAATTCACTTTACTTGGAAGGTAGTGAAAAACCAGTCTAGACCATGCTCAAGTTCATACTAAATGTATATACTATCATAGTACGAGTATCAGCGAAAATATTTAAAAATATCATTTATCTACACTTGAACAAGATATTTTTGTTGTTTTTGTCTCTAAAACGATGTAAAATGTTGGGATGGAGTCCGCGAAAAATATGTTGTTCAAGAGGGGATCCGCGGACTACATAAATTTAAGAACCGCTCTACTATAGTATTCTATAACTCCTCTATTTACGATGGGGTTCCAACTAGTTTTAAATATTAAAAATAAAAATGATATATAAAAATTCAGCTGAAGGTGTTGAAAAAGCATTTGCGCTCTTTTTAATAGGGAATTAAGTCAGTTTTTTAATACGTAGTAATTTTCTTTGGGCACTCGAGCACTCGAGACACTCAAGTGTATCTTGAGAATTGCTCCTATACCAAGGGTGCCTAACCCTTTTTGCTTTGGGAGCCACTTTTCAATTTAAAATTGTCTCGTTATCGACTTCTAATATGATTCTCATAAGAAAATTATGTGATACAGATGTGTACAGAACAGAAGAACGTAATAAAATAAGATGTATTTTTAAAATCGATAGTTTTTAAATGCATTGTGAAATCCTTCAATACCTATTTTTCAATGACCGAATGTCATCTTTCCTACTTTCAACGTGTTTCAGCAACACGACATATTCATTAATAAACTTCTATCATGCATCATTAATCTAAAAAAAAGTGCTTATTTCGAAAAAATAAAACTCAGAGTATGAAAGCAATGATTAGAGGTCGCGTTCAATGAATGAAATGAATATGTCTGTACTTTAAGACACTCTTTGCATAGTTATTTTTTGGAATCTTACTTAAAATATAGGCACCCTCTTTAATATATGTTATATATGTACGTTATACTTAATGACTTCGCTTCTAAGTTTTTCCTCAATTACACTTTTAAGGTCATTGAGGAAAGTTTGATGAACACATCTTGATAATTTAATACTATTATTTATGTAGAATTTTTTATCAAGTTTTCCACATTTGCGATTATGAATTCATATCGATCACATACTTTTATAATTAAATCCTAATTATTATAAAAATTGGATTGTGAGACAATAAAGATCTATATGCGAAATTGACTTTATAGTACTATGCAAGGTAAACTATCATAACTTACAGAATATTTCCATATAATTATGCTGAAGTTAATAATAATATATAAATTTGGATTTATCCTATCATTACTATTTCAAAGGATTATGAGATTGAAATCCATCATTTTATTTTAGAATCATTCAGCTATGTCGTATCAGTGTAATAATGCGATAAGGCGAAAAGTCGCATTTTCAAGACCAATGTCAACACCGTCAATGACATTTTTAAATATTCAGTAGTTTGATTTGATTAGAGTGATCCATATAGCATGGATCCTTTCAATTTTATGGATCATTCTCAAGGCTGACAATTCAATGCATCGTGTGCGTCGACCTTGTCCACGATGCACTCTAAAAATATGGCTTTGGAGATAAATTATTCATAAACAACAGAAGGTCGTCACGCTTATCAGTAAAATTTAGCAAAAACGGTATTTTGAATCTGATTTGTACATATTATATTTATGGCAAAAAAATGTATACAATTTAATGATATGGCTTGTAGCAATAGACACGTTACGATTATATTGGATGCCGGAAAAGATCGTATCTTTGTAAAGTGGCTGTCACAAATTTACTGTCAATTTCATTTCATAAAAAAATGATTTTTTTGCAAATATCATAGACCTGATTTAAGAGCGCGCAATCTAACATTTTACAGTTAAATCGGGCTTTGTATCATGTTTTTCTGTTTACTTTTAAATATCAAACGATGTGGTTTGACGGAAATCGAGGATACGTTTTGATTGCCTAATCCTTGCAATTCATTGTCATGAGTCAACAGCAATATTGATAACATAACCGACATGAACATTTTTGTGATCACATTGTGGGAATGTCGTCATATTTGTGCAGCAATTCCTCCTTTTGCAGTTTTCTGCAATATTTGCAAGTAAGCGGAATGTATCTAATCATTGTCTGTTATAAATATTTTCACGGTTTTATAAGTTTTGAGCGAACGAATTGACCGTAATTTGGGGCAGCGTGTTGTCTTAGCTATGCAAGGACCTGGGAGGATCGTATTTTGGCTCATAATGGTGTATCGCATACAGCCCAAATTTATTATCGAGCAAATTTATCAAGTATTTACAAAAAAGCATCAGATTTTTCAACTAACAGGGTCGTTTTTTCCAAGTACTTATTTTTAAGCTGTTCTCAGACTAATTCCAATACGATCTTCGTTCATCTTTCATGCAATGCCACGGATGTAAATCATTTTGCATCATGGCCCTCTGGTTGGTTTTCAATTTCTGACACCTTTTGGCATTCATTTCAATAAATGAATTTTAATAAATTATGACCTCCACTGTCAATGATTTTATCAGCATATTGGTTGTTTCCTAGATGGGTATCTTCATTTGCGACCTTTATTATATTTTTTTAATTTTGACCTTCTGATTTCGCAAGGCACTCCTGATCGGCACCCAAGCGGTCAACTATTGTTTCGTATCGCCATTACGTTTCAGTGATCTAACATGCTTAATATTCTGAAGTCTTGCGTAGATTGCGTGAAAATAGTGCCAGGTCGTTATTTGCATATGTCTACCATTCACCATCAGATAAAGTGTGAGACTCTCAGTTGTCCATCTTTTGGCCAAGCACGGATGTAGGTCAAATGACCCTCGGTAATAATAATGAGTGACATTTTTCTATTGAACTATACAATGTCTCTATTTAATCGACTTCAATCATATGGGGCTTATGGTTGAGAAGATCCTATGCAGACGTGTGCAACAAAAGCACTGCGACGTGCAGCCACAAATACACACTTCCTCTCTTAAACGATTGAATACTTAGCAGAGTTCTTTTTGAGCGGAGGGTCTTAATGTTATCTTAAATAGTGCATGTTATGTACTTTGTTCGATCTTGTATATTTGATTTAGCATAACAAAGCTAACTTGAAAACTGCCTGCCATCCTTCATGCATTTGAAGCAAATAACCAAGAAGAGAAAAAATTGGCATAACTCACAATTGATAAAAGAAACCGTGTTCTTTCCGCCAGTTCCCCAGCAGTCTCGTAGCTGGGGTCTCACTTGCCATAAACAATAAAAAACGTCGACGTTTCATAACCACTTGATTTGTCTAATTTTATAAGCCCTATGTTAACTGTATTTCGCTCAATAGAATTTATATTATATTTAAATATTATAAGATAATGTGGGTGTTTATATGCATATGGCAATTTTTATAGCTATTCATAAAAATTGTTGAAAACCTTCGTTTAATAATTTCAAGGCTATTATGATATTCATACACAATCTTACGAAGATCAAGTCTTTTAATGTAAAAACGACGAACTTATTTGCTTTGTCAGCCTAGAAATTATGTCAAAAACGGATAGATTTATTTGCTTTCTTGCTTTTATAGTATTTAAATGGCGCCATTTCAGCAGTCTATAAATTTTCATCCTAAGTAAAAAACGGCGTTCCTTTGAATATTATAACTCAGTTTTTCAGACGATCTTTAACGTTCGATGTATTGATCAGTATTCTCTTATATGGTTCAATGAATCCTAGCGCTTGATACACAATATTTATTTAAATTGTTAATTTCATAATAATATATTTTAAAGAGATTTCATACACGTATCTTGTCTTAGAGGTATCATTCTATGATGGTCTTTATATATCTTGCATTCATATGGCTTCCCACATGAGCTGCCCACTGATGTATCAAAAGCATCTTTCTATAACTATAGATATTATTAAGTCATTATATTATTTTATATATATATTGAGTTCTTAATTTGTTGTATAAATATGTATTATTTCTTGCTTGTTTGAGTTTGGTCTAAAGATGGGTGCACAAACTCCATGTGATATTGTCGATCAACCTGCATCCAATCGCTCTTAATATTTTGATTTTCACCAATCAATCTGTTGTACATAGAATAGTTATTAAGATCGCGAAAAGAGGGTCGGAAATATATGCCAAATGTCAAGGTGGAAGTCAGATGAATTTCTCGAGGTGTGCGTTCAATATGAAAAATAGAAGATTGCGATCATGACGAGGAGTTGAATTTCAAAGGTTAAATTCTCTTTTGTGTCATTCATTGCCAGCTTCTCATTTCGACTTAATGTTTTTGACGAGGTTATTTGGGTCAACAATTTTGGACCGGCGTGATATTGTTCCGTTTGTTTAATATGGTGGACCCATGGGGACAATTACGCTCGAAATTGAAGTGTTAATTCCGATGACGATACTTTTGAAATTACAGCTTTTCCGACTCCACGTTTAATATTTAGCTCAAAAATAGTTGCGTGTAATTTGATGTAGGGTGTAATCACAAGCAATGACGCAAAAAAGCGGCGCACTTCATTTTGACGATACTCATTTATGTACACTCAAACCTCTTATTGTGCGACTTTTTTTTGTGCGATTTCAAAGTTATGCGGTTTTTTTTAAAAATTTCATAAAGAGTTCGTATTGAGATATTTTGGATAAAATTGCAAATACATCATCAACGCTAACTGAAAATTGGAAAAAACAATTTGGGACTGTGTAAATTATATTACATATGTTATCGCTGAATTTTAAACCCGTTTAGATTTTTGAAAAAATTGATTTCGTTTTTTTTCTTGCATTCTTCCAATTTATTGACTATTAAAAATACCAACTACTTACAGTTACTTAAAGCTATTTTAGTGACGCGGCAACTTGGCCGGTCCTATTGACTGAGTGTACTATTACTACTATTTTACTAGAGCGATTTTAAGTCATATCGAAATCGCAACGAAAACTATCATACAGCGATGACAGTTTGTAATTAAAATAATTAGTATTTCTCTAATAGATGTCAGACATCCTTAAAATTTTACCAATGATGCAAGACGTCCTTTAAAGATTACCAAAAATGTTATTTTTTTAATTGCCTTATTGTTTACCTGTTTTTTTTTTTTATTAACTTTTTTTTATGCGATTTTGGATATATTCTATATAGCTGTTTCAAAGTTATGCGGTTTTTAAAACCCATGGAACGCATCTTCACTTTTTGTATGTAAGTCATAGTTTTTTTTGTGCAATTTATTTTTGTGCGATTTTCAACGGAACGCATCTACCGCACAAAAAAAGTGTACATATCTTTCGTGATATAATAAATTTGATGATTTCAAATAACATTTGATTAATTTAACTATAAAGTAGATTATTTTTATCTCGTTTTACATCCTGATTTAGTTATTTTTTATTTGTTTAGAGCGTTCCAACGAAATCACGGACGACAGATATTTGATAAATGTCGCGCTTGGGTTTTTATTGATATGACTACAATTTTTTTGTTAACTACTCTTCAGGTTCGTACTCGTCCTAGTTCCTATGGCATCTGTCTAATTAAATAATAAAATGCACATATTTTTTTCTGCAAGCAAGGAGAGTACCATTTTTTTATCCTTCTATAATAATTTGGGTTTAAACCTCTAATAATAATTCTTCAATGGTATCAAATCACATTTGATAATATTGTATTACGATTTATCCAGCACGATAATTGCTTATGCAAACATGATTTTTAAGGAAATGGCCTTAAAAGTAACAATAGCTCCTAGGTCCATATAAGAAAATGATTGTAACATTACCATTGTCTTACAATTTATAAATTACTGCACTGTTAGTACAAAATAAAAGCGCATATGCGTGACTTCGATTTATGGAATAAGCAATAGGCGATGGCCGTCTAAATGGACGTTGTTCGCAAAATAGAGAGCAGTTTGCCTTTGTAAATTTATAGCATAATATCACATGCCTTGGCTGTTGAAAGGCGCCTTCAATCTTCCCAAAACATTAATTAAGAAGTCTATTTCGTACCGATCGGACTTCTTGATATATTATTATATATCACGCGATTTCTTTTCTCTAGCTCTGAATGAAACACGCGCGTTTGCACATTTGTGTGTTCCGTGAATTAATTGCTGTTTGCAATCTTCGTCTTTATCGGGAAAAACAATATGTTCGAATCGATGAATTTTGTGATTGCGTCATTCTGCAGGAGGGGATGGTGCCTTTTTGAAGCGGAACGGGATGATGTTCCGAATATGGGTCAGTAAATTGGGTCACCGGAGGGATGGCCTGCACTCTGAACCTCAGCATGTAGACTGAAATTGAATTGCTGAATTACCTAGAAATAGCTCCATCGAATTTCAGTGACCTCCGCATGAATTATTCCCGGGAGGCTCCAATTCTTTTAGATGCCCGTCTTTTTAATTGTTGCTTCTTGCCGAGAGGAGACAGTGACCAAAACGATTAACGCTCAATTACATCGCCATAGAAGATTTTTCTAGTGATGGATGCTTAATGATGTATTTTTTATACATCAATAGTAAATTAAAAAAAAACATAATAACTACTATAAGTTTAAAAACAAGTATGAATACTTTTGATTGCCTAAATTTATTGATGCGGTAAGGTGGCTGCCCTATAAAAATATAGGGCAGCCACGCGCAGTCCGCTGCAAAACTAGAGCCTCATGGAAAAGGGTCATATCCATATCGTTTCGATATATTGAAAGAAGCATGCCCTCTGAATTTTATTTGTAAATACTTATTCAATACCCAGCTGAACATATTGAAGAATATTTTTAACACTATAATGGCTGATGATACAACATATGTGTCATAGCTCGGATTCACGACCGATCAGTACATGAGGTATGCCAACATGTATGCAATGTTTTCGCTGATTCGATGCCACAAATCAGGAGCAATATGCAGAGTAAATAATTTGAGTCTAAATCTTTTTACTTTCAACTAAATAAATTCAATTTTCTTTTTCATGAGACGAATCAAATTTTTACAGCCGTTATGGTTATATTGAAATTAAACTTGTTTTAAAATATTCATGAATAATTATATAATCTTATCCTTTGTCATGTTTGCGATAAAACGTATTTAATTTACTTTGTATGATATTTCAATGTGGATGAACACACAAAAGACTTGTTCGTATAGCAAAAATAAACTAGAAGGGTAAACGAACCCGAATTAAGACAGGGGTGTATTGAAGAAACACCCACGACATAGGTAGATTCAAATATCAAAAGAGCTGTCTTTATTAGCATCATATTCCGGAAGTCTCCCTCGGGCTTAATTTAGAATCGACTGAACGTTGTTTGGGAGGGCAATGCCTCCATATTTTCCCAATTCGAGATGTTTAGCATTCCGACCTTACAATACATCAAGAATATTTTTAAAGCATGCTAATGGCGAAGATTGCGGATTTCGCATGTGATTAATATAGTTTTTAGGCAAACTGGTTGCAAACTCCAGGGCCACAATTCGATACGTTCCACGACGTCAAAAAACAAATCTACGAACTCGACAATTCGCAAGTGGGACCTTGGACTGGGAACAAACTGTTATTGCCCATAAAAACGCAGAATAGGCAATCATAACTGTGTAACTTGTCGTATAGCAAGGTCTAAAAAGTCGCAAGTCTTCAATAATTGAAGATGCGAAGGAAGGACATGCAGTCCAAGGCGATGATGTAAATTTTCGGACACTCACGAAGGTCGCTCGCAACATAAGTTCATTGGGTCGATTCGCAAATTTAATTGATCTGGTCCATAAAAGCGGATAGAACACGATTAGTCATAGTTTGAACGAAGACAACAGTGCTAATCACTACAAATGGATGAAATTTTTGCGTTCGAAGAATGATTTTTGTTGAAGATGTTATATAACAACGCCATGCATGGACGTATCTATCAATGCGTTAATGGATAAATCTGCATTTTTAGACGATATTGTTATACATAATGAATATATTTGTATCTCAAAGACGATGGAAAGATTGATAACTCATTGAACTTGACTGCTTTAATTCAACGTCATTGCCAACGCAGCTCCATCGAGGCATTCTTTTTGTTGAAAGCAATACGAATAAAGTGACCTTTTGTCGAAAAAGGAAATTATACGGCGTCCTTGCTTTGAGTATCGTGTTATATTATGGATTGTGACCTTTTTTGTTTGATTTTTTTGCATCATTGAAGTGGGAAAAATCATACGAGCAGAGCAACGACCTATTGAAATGGCTGTCAAGACTCCTTCTACCGTTTTGTTACTGCTTCTGTGCAGATAATGACGGCGAATAAGAAAACCGGAAATTCAATGAATGAAATCACTATGTTAATGCAATTGAAATATTAATAATGGATTCATCCTGTCTAATCCAGGCAGCATACATGTGGAAGGGCCGCTTTACTGATCGACGAGCGTCGTAATCATGTAATGCTTGGTTTTTTTTTACATTATCTATTCCAACGGAGTATTTTTTCCCGACATTGTCAATATGCGAAATTACATGACTATAATTTATTTGCTTACATATCTCGACTATCTCTAGCGGTTTCGTATTTATCATGATTTTTTGAAACCGTTATATCGTATATCCTCCCCCATTGCCAGCAATAACGCCGCTAGTTCTAATGAAACTGTAGAGATTTACAGCATTAATTAAAAATATATAACCCACTTAAAACTTTTAACCACTACCTTTCTTCACACAGGCAATTGTTGACGGTCAAAGTTTCCACATTAAATTCTCGCACCTTGCGATTTTCTCGCGCCCATGTCTATATTCATCCTGTTTTTCGCAAAGTTTCTTCCATCGTCATCAAAACTGGGGCACGCATACCACTCATATTTTGTTTGAATTACATAGGATGTTTGCTGGCTGCTGTTTTTAAACTTTTTCAAGGTCCTCCTTCACGACCGACTGAATCGTCTGCAATTTTATCGTTTCACTTCATTTGCTCAAAAGCCTTGATTTTAAAGAAAACAGTCTTATCTCAAAATGTAATCTACCAGTAACGCTGGCAAATCGTATTGAATTTTACGATAATTTTAAGATTATAGTTTTGTTGAAAATGCACATGAGTTTTCCGACTTATAAATTATGTCGACCCGTGAATAAAACCGTCTTTTCTAGTGATATTTATCCATGTTTTCACAGCGATACTTTGCGTCCACCCCGTGACATCATCCTATGACATCATTTATGATATCACCCCCAGTATATGAATTCAGTATATTATGGTTAAACTTGTGTAATATGCTTCGGACCTTGTTCCCAATTCCAGAACAATGGGGTAAATCTTTATGTTGCCCCATAACTTGTTATTTTGGATAGTTTAATGCCACTTTTTATTTTTATTAAAATAATCTTAAAATTATACACATATGTATGCGCCATACCAAATACTATTAAATTCAAACAACGTAATTCAGACTTAAAAGTGAAATTGCCTTATATAATATTTGGCTAGCAAGTCTCAAACAATTGTTATTCGCGAGGTTAAATATCTGAATTTGAACCCCGTGTGTTTATCGTCATTATACAAAAGTAAAATTAAAAGTCACATGATTTTACAGACCGTTTTTCAATAAACCGTGTTTGAATGATTAGGAATTTCATCAATAATTTGAAAACGCGAGGAGCTATGAGAAATCGAGGACTCACTCAGATCTTTATTTGATCTGTGACTATGGAAAATAACTTATTTTTTAAGATATTGATTGGATGTGCACTTACTATGACCGCGTTTAGAATTTGGTTTTATCACCATTTCGAGATTACCATTGGTTTTCATTTCGTAAATTGATTAAAAATAAAATTAATGGTGGAATGCTGTAAAGCTACATGTAATGTGTGTCAAAATCTGAGTTATAATGCTTGTAAAATGAGAATTAATATGCTCCATATTAACAACTAATCGTAAATAAAATTATTCTTACTATCGAAAACAAGAAGCTAAATATTTTGGCTATAGTATGAACCAATATGTCTATGTCAAATGTGTGGGTTAGTCTAATAATTAGGCCCACACGTTCAAATTTCTAACTGTTATTCAATTCCACATGTACATAAAAGAAGTAGCTGTTTCATTTTAAATTGATAATCATTCAGAAGCCCGATTGCAAATTTAAGTCTTGAAATATTTATTCGGAATAAATTTGATAGTTTGAAATATTTAAGATCTTGTTTAAGTTAAGATATTTATTATGGCTATTAAATAATGAGGTTGACGATATAACTTAATTTCAATGAGGATATCATCATCATCATAGTGCAGCCACTGACAGTCCACTACAGAACTATGGGCCTCTTCAATATCCATTCATAGGAAGGGGTTACATCCATTTCGTTTGAATCATACATTCACCTCCTCATTCGCTCGATATTGAAGGTAGCATTACCACCGACTTTTGTTTCGATTCAATGAGGATATATACCTTCAAATATATAAAAATAATATCATTCCCACAATCATGGCTATTTTATTCTAATTTTTCTCACAAAATGTATAGACTTTATTTGAAAGTACACTTGAGTCTGTTTTTACGCGATAGATACGTTTCACGGGGAATCGCATATAAAAAATTCGCATAAAAAAAGCTTGAACCACATAGAAAACTGAGGGACAGGTTTCATTATTTTTAAAAACCGCATAACTTCAAATTGATGTGATAGAATGTACCGAAAATCGCACAAAAAAAGTCTTGCGATGATTTAATTACTATTTTTTTAACTTATTTTATTGATATGTCGTCTTTTACAATCATTTTGATATGTAAGTCGTTTACAATAAAATAAATACAAAAGTTGACAGTCTTTTTTTCTGTTTCTTCACTGTCATATCAAACCAATAATATCATCTTAATCCAAAAATCCTTAGTGACTCATTCTCTAGTTCAATGTTTAAAAGTTAAAATGTTGCCCTGATCTAGTAGCTGAATTATGAATATCGTGTTATGTGGAAGAAACACTATTTTCATATTTGGATGTTCTAAATATGGATAACTTAAACGGTTGTAACTTGCATTAGTGTTCATTTTAGATTTTTTTTTAAATCAACATTAATGCAAGTATACTAATGCATATTTTTAATTTTAGAATATTCGTATAAAAAAAGCATAACTTCAAAATTGCATAAAAAAGATCCGCATAAAAACAGACCCAAGTGTAGTGTTGGTTTATTGTTTCATCTGGATCATTCAAAGTTACGCCTCTAAAGTCAAGGAAAACAATCAAAATGACTTTGAATTTGAACTTGCTTCGTCCTTTATTCACCAATAATTTTAAATTAATATTGTGACAATTTGCAATAAAACTAATAACATAACGTCATTGCAATTTTTATATGTGCTTATCCAAGATCAATGTCACCCAACCTTTTTCTGTATTCGTAATTCGCTCCATATAAGACCTGTCTCATTATTTATTAGCCAATCTTATATAAATGAAGTTAAATAAATGTCTACCTATTCGCAAAAGCACAAGTATGTGCTGATGCTAGATAGAAAATACTGCATAAATAACAGCTCGACCGTGAAACCATGCATTTTTATTGCGACTTATCATATGGACAATGTGATTTTCCTTTAAAAATACTTATTTCTGACATTAGAAAAACAATGACCATATAAAAATGGTTACATTTAAGTTCATAACAAAGACAAATCTTCGTAAATCTGAACCCCAGTAAGACGATATCCGTGGAATGTCGGCTTTCTTGCCAAATTCGAACACAGCAACTTAGCACACATGAGCTGTCAACCCAAATTAGCCATCTAAACGTCTCGCTCAGCAACGACAGTTTTTTTTATAGCTGATGAAGAAAATGGACCCCAGAATGGGGTCGCAATTTGATAAGGAAATAGGGCGCCAAAATTTCGTCTCGATTTGGCATGGACTCAAAGCGATCCGCAATTATATGTTATCATCGACGCTTTTCATCCGATTTAGTGGCATCGAAGTGCGTTATCATCGGCGAAGGATGACTTGTTGAAAGTGCACCAATAGAATGCACATTCGACTAATTGTATCAATGAAAAAGACATCTTAGGCGGTGCTTATTAATATGAGCGCTGGCACTAAACGCCTCAATGTTAAAGCTATTTTGCATACTCTGATTGAGCACCGTGGTTGCTGATTTTTGCAGATACGAATGAGGTCGTTTACGGCGTGTTATTAAACGCTTTTAATAATTGTAATGATGTCTGAGGCTTGTAATTACGTGACTTTTGGTCCCGAACGCAGCAGTCGTTGCTGCTAGCATTTTGATTGTGTTTGAGTGCGATTAGAACCTTGGTCACAGAAATTTCGACGGCAAAAAAATCAAGCGATTTTTTTGCCCCGCACCGGTACTAGTAGGTTAAAAAAAGTCGGTCAAGGACGCTTTTGAATCGCACTGTGCAAAATGGCAGCTGTTTGTCTTCAAATTAAATAATTAACAGTGCGGACCTAAGATATTTAACATTGAATATGACAGTGTCGCTTTTGTAGCGGAACGATGATTATCACGCTATTTTATACATGGAAAATCAATCAACAAATTGGAGTTTTCCGCTCAGTTCATCCATATGTGCTTTTGTAGGAAACTTGCTATGAGAATTTCAATCTTAATATCGATATTGTACCACATGTTAATGTTTCTCAACATGGGAACCACCAGCTAAATAGGTTAGCTAAAAGCTTTAAACCATGTGTTTTTAGACATTTATCATGAATGTTTGATATTCCCAATCGATCGTCTCGATTCTGAAATCCTAGAACTAAAAAAAAACAACAAACAAACAGTGAAGAAATTAATAAAATCGTGCATAGTCGCCTATTGGATTTGCAACAATAATTAAAACCTATAGAGATTACAGCAGATATGGCATCCCGCATATAAAGTGTTAAAAGAATATATATTTCGGAATTTTTAATACAAAAATAATTACATTTCATTCGTTTTTAACAGAGCCGTAACGAGGGTATAAAGCCACCGTAGCAATTATTTATCTTGAACCCCCCCCCCCCCCTTCCAGAAATCTATTTTTTTAAAAGTTAAATGATACTATTATAAATGCAATATATTAAATATCATTATAATGTATATTGTAAAATAGCTTCAAGTTTTAAGACGCTACGTTGTTTAGTATTTGTTTGGCACCCATCAATATTGAACGTTCGCAGTGAATTTGTACATATGGAAAAAAAATTATTATCGTTAAGTGATACAAAACTTTTATTTTAAATGTCACGAGCCACCTATGTAAATTAGATCTAACAGATCATAGAAGGCACTGCGTACGCATTTATTCTCGTAAATGCCGCAAAAAGCCCTAAAAGAGGAGTGTATTCAACCGGTCCGTTTTTCGGACCGCTGATATGACAAATAAGCGACTCGCGGTCTGATCTGTAGACATGTTCAGGTTTAAGCAATAACGATTTATTTATTTAACAACACACTTTACTATGTCAAATTAATAGGCAAAAAAGCTGAAAGCTGAATTCCAAAAAGATGAACGAATATATTATGTGCTATCAACAGCGTTAAGGTTCATTTATTGAGTTTGATGTCCATGAGGTTCTCATAGTCATTTAAAAAATATATAATTTACATATTTAATTTTTAACTGAATTTGAAATATATAAGAAAAGCATCCGTCATTTAACCGTTTTTGATGGTAGTGCGATTCTTGAAATGTTGCATCCTCGACGTACGTTCTGATTGTAAAATTGTATGGACGATTTATTTAAGCAATAATTTAATAAACTGTGTTTTTATAAAAAAAAATACTTAATATGTGTCATCAGCGTATCTTAAATTCATCAGTTTTTAAAACACACCATTCGATTTGACAGTAATGATTGACAACAGAATTGGATTGATTCGCATTTATCAATCCATCTCTAATTCTTCACTGATATAAAATGATAATTGTGCATGTAATAAAACAGATGTATTCTGAAATTACAGAAGCAAGCGAATTTGAATAATATAATGTTGTCGGAATCACATGTGAAATATTTGATACACATATGAAATATTTACAACGCACTTGAGAATACAAATGACCATACAACAAATAAAATAACCATCAAATTGTTTCCATATGATATTTTATAGCTGAAAAAATACAGAGCAACGATATCATACCGTGATACGTTGTTTTATTATGATCGTAGAATGAATCGGCCTGACGCAATCGCGGCTGAAATGCTGAAAGATCGTAAAAGAAGACCTACCTCAACGTTGACATTGTGACCTAAATAACATCAAATTGACATGAAATCTTATTGTATACTCAAACCATAAGTTGTTTTGGCAATAATTGATTTTGTCGTTAATAGGATAATTTACGACGCATCATTGAATAATTCCGACATGTGTTTTGTGGAAAATTTAATGGCGTTTTTCATTGAACGTCGATCGTAAAAGAGTTGTTAAAATCATCATCATTCTTTAATTAATATAGTCATAAATTATAAATGATTACTTGAATAACCAACATGATCTGTTAAATAAGAAAAGTGTGAAAATAATATTTATATTAGGGAGTTTTATTAGCAGTGGTAAGCCTTACCCTATCTTCATATTCAGAATGATTAATGTATTCTATGAATATGAATATGCATTTAACATATAACAAAGCTGATTCTGAATGTTTAAGATCAAGAAGAACTACGGATTGCAGTGAGGGCTCACTTTCATCATTAATTGAATCAAATTTGAAACGCTTAATTTAATGCACCGCATTGCAGATCCATTAAAATTAATTGTCAAAAGTAAATAGAATAAACCATAATGCAAATACTATAGTTTATGATAATTTTAAACTTATAACATAATAGCCTGTTTCGAAAGGACACATTCACTTCTCTAAACCAGGCATAACCCCGGAAAATGTTCTTATGTGCGCTTGTTAAGATACGATCGATAGCCATATAAATAAAGTGCATTGTTATATTTTAAGGAAAAATCGTATGAATTGATTTTTATTCATGAAAAACATTAAACGACATATTTTGACCTATATTATTTGCATTTTTACATTCAGATACACAAATGACCGCATTTCCTTGCATTGTTTCGTTATTTAATATCTCTTCTTTAGTGACTCATAATGTGATCAACATTTGAATATTCACATATCTCATGCATCCATATACCCATCTTCCGCTCATATGAAAATAAATAAGAAAATCATAGAGGTTTTCAACGAGATGTTGAGTTTTTTAATGAAATTTTATCGTCACAGATCCTAAAATTATGCATGTTCAATATAATATACAACGCTTTATTAAGTTCAACATTCTCCTCTTTACGAGTATTTATACGTGTAATCTCGTAAAAATATAGGCTATTCTATAAATAGTGTATTTTCATACGATAATCTTTATGGAGTATGGTTTCTCAGCCTTTTATGAATAGCGGCCATTACATTTGGTGCTTTTTACGTTTGGATATAACTCATATATGACATGTTAATACATCAAAACTGATTCAACAATTTTTCAACGAGAATTTGTTCTGCATATCCAATAGTTTATCCTGTCCTTCATCGGGAATTATGGCTGCATACAGGGAATCAAGAAATGGGTTTTATGCTCGTGCAGCTTCTCTCGACAATCTCTCTTTAGAAATTTTATCATATGTTAGTCTCAGCCAAATGAAAATAATCCCTGACGTACTCGTATTAAACTATTAAAGTAATTAGGCAAACTTGAAGCAATTAATTTGCAATACAAAGAACTTTTTTTGGCATTAATATAAGCATGCGATTTAATTCAGAATTACATACAATCTTATCAATATCTAGTTATACCGATAAAGTAGACATAGTTTTAATACAGAACCACGCCGAGATTTAGCCGACATTACAAAGCCTGTCGAATATTATCTCAACAACAATTTTATTATTCTCTGAGCTCATTTTTATAATTGGCCTGTTTTGCAATTTTCTGACGTTCGTCTATTGTAATTGCAAAACACTAAATTGTCTATCCTGGGCGTTGCAAGATTATGAACGTCCATGAACTTGGTTGTTTTTGTTAACGACGACTCTCACATTTGCAAATTGTTATTTTATAGTGGGTGTGTTGTTTATTACCGTTAACCATAAAAATTGAAAAAATGTCTTGATCGAGATAATAAATTTTATCTACAGCCTTAGTCTTTCCATACTGAATCCAGTTGTTCTCAAATATCTGGTTCGAATTTGTGGCTCATTTGGTTAAGTGCAAAAATGTTGTTTATGCTCCTATTCTTTTATCGGTACCTTTCAGTATAATTCCATTACAAATAAGGATGACATCATTCATTTATGTTTGACCTTTTCAAGTGTAAATACGATGCTTTATATTCCAATATTACGGAATGCTGTATGGAAAGTGTTCCACCTCTGTCTCTCGAAAATACCACCATAATATTCGCATTATTCCGAGTTTTCCATGGAATCAAATGGAAGTCGTGTATCATTTCTGGGCGAATCTTATTTTTTTTATTAAAAATATAATCGAGCCATATTTCTTGACGATTTTCTGAACCCTTCGTTGGATATCTTTTTGTATGATAATAATTCGGAGATTCATAACATCGCCATATGTTATTTATAAATCGGACAGAATGGCTATTTCTGTATTACATAATACATTTCTCATGGAAAGATGGAAAAAATATTAGACATTAATAATATATTTGGATTATTTAAACAGCATGACAACTAAAAGCAAGCTATGATTATTTTTTAAAATACAACTAATTGTTTCAATATCTACATTTTCAGGGATAGTAAATCAGGATGAATTTTTTTCATGACCAACGATTTTTCAATCTTACAAACATATTGTTATGCTGAACATTTTTTCCCGTGTGTAAATTTGAATTCGATACTTTATAGTATGAGCTTGGGGTTTATCTTACTGTGATATTGAATTGAATTACGATACATAACAAACAAAGAAGATTCTGCCAAATAGTATTGGATAAATTGGTTATATTTATACGATTCAAAATAAATGTCAAAATGTTGCAATCGTAGACGTTTTCCAGTTTAAGAGATCCAGATTAGCATAAAAACACATTAGATAATCATCGCGGCTCAAATTATGTCCCGAAGGAATATTTGTTATTTTATAGCCGCTCTCTGTTCCCAATTAAAATAATTAATTATGTTTCGCGGATATGTCAAAACTATTGAAATTATTTATAACATTTAATTGCGAATTTGTGCTTTATTTTAAATTTAAAACACCATATTTACTATGTCAACAATAGCTAGTAACATTTGGTTTGGACAATTCCGTATTATATTATATACTGAGTTCTAATCTGTTATATCATCATCGTTTAATGTCTGCAGACGTCTATTGCGAAATTCAGATCCTTCCAATACCCATTCAAGGATAAAAGTCCTGTCGTCTTATTCACACGTTCGTCGAGTCGTATGATTGATATTGGAGGTTTTTCCTTTTTTTTACCAGGTCCAATATACTTTTTTCTCGCAAAGGCGGTTAAAGGATATATAAATATATTTATTGCTGTACCAAATTGTCTAATATCGAACGAGTATACTCGAAGGAAACAATTACATCTCTTCGATGGACATTAGTTTGGTACTTATTTGTTTTATGATGGCACATCTATGGCGCCATTATAATAGCCTCTTCATAAGCGCCGAACCACGAATTCAACTTCGCAGACTTATTTGGACCAAACTTGTATTCGATAGGTGGACTTACGGATGTGAATATCGGATTGTACGCGTCTTAATCTTGCCGAAAAAAATGGTCATAAAACGATGATGCTGGAGCGTTTTAGCTTATGGTTGATTTGATTCCCAATGGCGTCGATTATTTAGGTCCCATGTTTCTTTTCCTATTTTGTTTCGCGGTTTACTTGTTCGTCCCATTGGCCCAATACTTTATGGTACTTTGGAATGGCGCCAGACATCGTAGCTAGAATAACAAGAGGAAACTTTGGCATGAATATTTGTACGAGCTTTTGTTCGGATAAAAGGAAATCTCCGATGTACAGTTTCGATAAGTACAAATTGCATTGTATTGCAACGCTTTGTTGTCGATGATATGTAAACATTTGGGAGATTTGTGGGTGTTATTAACAGCTTTATTTGTCCTGTAAATAATAAGAGGGAATGCGATCGAATCGGATTAAAACTATGTATGTGTGATTCCATCGCTTATTTTGACAATCATGAAATTTCAATCAATAATATAAATTGATAATGTTAAACTACCCTTATATTTTATTCTGATGCTCGATGAAACATCCAATAAAAATACTAGATGCGAGATGAATTTGCTATGCCAAATAGCGACTAATCATACCGATTTCCAGCCCTAATAATCCGATTTTTCTTCATTTTCTAACGGTATTGATCTTTTACTCTTCACATGCTAAATATTCGATTCGTTTCAATATCCCTAGAATCGAATGAATCATAAATTATATGTTTTCCCTATGGCTCTGAAGTCGATTTGTTTTCAGAAGTATGTGAATTATTTTGTTGGCTCGATGTATGGCAGCCGATTGTATTGCGTCATGGAGTGCTTCCTCAACTTTCATTGCTTCGTCCACATCCACCTCTTCGCCCGTCACTTTCAAAATGATGATATCATCTTATTCTCCATCTAAGCGACGACCATCCAATCAATTATTCGGCAACATTGGTCTACCATTCGAATGTCGAATAGTTTAGTCTTATTTTGTTCTTAAACGCAGCATTAAGCAATAAAAACGTGCTTAATTGCGTATTCTCAAATCATTTCACGTAGCATATTGACTGCACGTACTCATCTAATATCTATAAGCCTTCAGAGCTAAACTTTGAATAAATTGTTTGAATATTTTAAGGATAGTAACATTCTGAATATAATTATGATCTTCTCTTTCAGTACTATGTAACTATCAGACGTAGGCAATCTCCATTCATGATTTTCCCAGGGATGTGGTTTTTATTGCCTTTCACATATGGTTAATCAAGGATTAGTTTATTTTAACAGGATACTTTAAATAAGAAAGGATATATGAGTGAGTGGTGTTAATATTATCATTTTATATGATGTTTTCATTATTGACGCAAGTCATTCACTCATAAGTGCCCGACGTTATTAATCACATAAGAATTAACTTTTTCATTCGTAAAAAATGGACTAGAAATGTTAATATTATAGTTCCAATTTTCTAAATTTGTTGAAACCTTTAATATAATAGTCTTGGAACTTGCCTACTTTAACCATCAATTAAATGATATGGATGAAATTGTCTACAGATTTGTTTATCTCACTTGTGTACTACATCAATCGGAGGTAACATTGATGCAAATTTTAAAAGACAGAATCATCACAATTACAACCGATATTTCTCTCTTAAAGGTTTTAGTAATTTCTATATGTTTGTAGAAGATGGATATTTCAACAATTAAAGAACTAAATAGAAGAATAATCAATTATTTCTGTATGTATTATTGGAAACGGTTATTCAGAATGTAGAAGCACTTCTTCGAAAATATTTAAGGACAGGCTATAAGTATTAATCTACAAAACGCAAAAATAATGTAAAGATTTTGTATTAGTATCATCATATGGCCTTACGTCGTATTGAAATTCTATTTAAATTTTGTATAAACCTTTATTTTTTTCATTATCACTTTAGGGATATTTCAACGTTACCAAATAGTAACGTTGAATCACTCTGTCTGCCATATTTACACCTGAATGTTGAGCTATTTGTTATTTTGACACATGATTATATGAAAGTAATTTGAGAATCTCGACCACGGAAAACACAAACAGAGCTAAAACGCAATTAGTTGTTGAAATGATTTGTCGAAAATCGACTCCTTGATAGTGCAGGTATTTCTGTCTCATACTCTTATGAATACATTTCTTAGAACGACCCATTATGTTACAATCGTAGCAAAATATTTATAACGCAAATGAAATTCAATCACGCTCTTATCATCAAAATTATTTTGAGTGGTGATGCTGTTTATTATTTTGTCAAATTTTATCTGCAGCATATGTGGCCGCTTTAGATCTACTACTTGCGACTTTTTCCGAAAGCTATTTTGGTGTTTGAGCATGCTAAATGGCAAACGGGCCCGTCAAAGACGAGCGTAACTGTACGGCCGTTTGGTTTTTTAAATATATATATTTTAAATTTTCAGTTAAATTTTATCAGTTTATGTGTTCATATCATATGCAAAATTTGTTCATCCATTTAATTTATGCTGAACCATCAAAACTCTTCATCCATATATGTATTTTTTAAACCGATGTTGATGATACCTTATTATGGACCTACATGTTTTTTGATTATTTGGCTCTGATGATACGATTTTGCGCACTCTCTAAAGGTATCGTTTTTTAATCTTTTAACTGCCAATGTTTCTAAGCACAAAAATACTAGCCACAATCGGTTTCAGTAAGAAAAATCAAGAAGGCAGTGTGTTTAAGAGAAAACCCTTCAGCAATCAATAGGATCCAGCAGTATATTAGGGTATCATCATCATCGTAGTACAGCCACAAACAGTCCACTGCAGAACTATGGGCTTCTTCAATATTCATTCACAGGAATGGGTTTCATCCATAAAGTCTGTATCATTCGTTCACCTGTTCATTCACTCGATATTGAAGGTAGCATTACCACCGAGTTTCATTTTGAACGTGTGGGTAACCCAGTGGTTATCCTGAATGCGTATTGACGAACGCTTTCACGATCGTCTAGATAGGGAGTGTGGGAGGTTTGTAAATATTGAGTACTGAAGACTCTGAAGGAGTCTGAAGACAGTGGAAAACTACTCTAGACGAACTTTTTGATTTTATCGGAAAGGACTTTCTGGAATGCAAAGAGTTCAATCCCTCTTTTCCTTTTTATCCTCCTTACTCGAGCAAATTCGAGACTGAGTGGTTTTCCATTTCAGGTTGACCCTCTCAGTTCGGCGATTTCAAAACGATATAGAAGTTAACGGAAGACAATGCTGTTAACGTTGCAAAGTGAAGTTCTTCATAAGGTTCATAAGGTTCATCGTGCTCCATATTGTTGACTAAGAAAGGTTCTGTTCAAAATTTTAACTATTTTAAATTGGGATATAAAACAGGTAAAAATATCAGCAGATGTTTCGGAGAAGGAATGCTGAATAAGGAAATGCTGAATAAGTGAGTGCCGCCCGAACTATCTTGAAGGTCTGTTCTTCGTTGACGATTCGTAATGATTTTACATTACTTTTGATGAAAATTGTTTGGATTCTTGGATTGGTTGATATTGGATTATTTAATATCGATCTAAATTACTTGGAGTTTTTAAGAAGGAATATTAAAATTTGATACGTTCGAATCATATATTTTGCGATTATGATAAATGCGTTTCAATGAAGCATTTTCGCGCCAAAATAAGCCAATCAGACGATGAATTCGAGCAACAATTGAACAGTCTCCGCGTCGATTATTTGGGAGCTATAACGTCGAAAAGTCGCTTTTTAACACTTTACAGTCCGGATCCGCATTTTTGCGTTGTAGCAGAACTGACGTTTCAATGTCAGTTTAACACGCATTCGTGGGCGGACTTTTATGTTATGATGTTTTCACTCGAAAACGCTGACACGACTCGCAAAAAAACATTAGCTTTGTGTTTTGCGGGAAGATAGGAGCAATCATTGCCGAGTCTCGTAGTTAGATTCTTTGCTCTCTTCATTATTTTAAATAGTAAATAAACGAACGCTGAACAACGCCATCATGTCTCCATTGTCGTCATCTTCGGCCCCTCGTCAATCCTACGCGATTTCTTTGTGCTGAAGTGAAGAATCGCCACCGATTTCAATATGACCAAAATACATACTGTAAAATGATATTAACATGAACGCGATGAAATTACATTTTCACGGAAATAATAGCACGTTTTTTTTCCTAGCAGCCTGATATGTTACGATATGTTTATTGTCCACTGTTTTAAACGCATACTATTAAAGAGTTCGAAACTGAAAATAGCCACGACTTCCGCAGACGAGAAAATAGGTCACGACATGTGTTGAAAAATCCATCAGAAAATGTATGCACTGAATCAATTTTCCAACGTCACTCTGCTTGTTTGCTGTGCACTCGCTTTAAGCATTTTCCATGACCTGTGATTTATGGCTATGTCGTTTTCCGATTCCTCCGAGTCTCCGGAAAGATACCACGCTGCCAAGGTTTTACACGGTGCAACGGATCCGAGTTCCGGACCAATTTATGTAATGTACAATTAAACTACATTTTAGATAGTGCTGTAAGACGAGATTGTCCAACGACTCGAGTCATTATATTAGAATTTAGTCGGCCGTTGTCGGCTTCGAGCAGCTCCCAGTACCGGGCCAATAAGTCAAAGTTGTTAATTTATTGGGGAGTAATGAATGTCTACCAATGGCGAAGGTCTTCCAAAAATAGACAGCGCGCCAATATCTATAATTTACAAACATTCGCTTGGCACTATCTTTCTTTGTCATAAATTTTACTACCGGGATAGAAGCAGCGCTCGCATTCGTTTAGGCGCCATCAAAATGTGCTTCGGTTCGCAATAATACGATATTTGCCGTGTCTTTGAATGTGCATTTTTTTGTGCAACAACTTGCACATTTTAAGTACCTGCACTGTTATTTCATGGAATTGTGGAATATCTTTTACGATTTTGTAGTATAAATGACAATTAACAAGCGAACAAACAAAGTCATAAAACTGGAACGTAAATACTAATATATAACGTCTTACATACATTTTATGACTAAAAAAATGTGATATGGAAATTTGTTGAGATATTTATTTTCGAATATTCACAAACTAATTGAACTATTCATCAAGTCGATATGCGATTATTATTTAATAATGTATAATCATCTCAAAAAGAGATTCTTCAAATCTTCATCATTCAAACGCATCTCTTATTTTAGACTGTTACAGTAAGAAATTTGATTATTAAAATCTGAATCAGTAACAGTCAATTTGAATTTTGTCAAACATACAGGTATGCACTATCAGCCAGAAGCAGGGCTTCACGTTTTAGTACATTTCTCCAGAATCCCAAGATGTTCAAAATTTGATACTTCTGCCAAATGGATTATGTCATTAGTCTCTCTAAATTACCTTAGCAGCTGACAGCATAACACATCTTGGATATGTTGCCTATGCAAGCAAAGCAGATATATGCTTCTTTAAATATTTTATCAGCTTGTAAATAGCATTCTTCCACATTATCGTTCTTCTTTTAATATCATAGGAACTGTTTCTCTTTCTGGATGGCCTACCTGGTTAATTTCCAATCGGACTGAAAAAGAAGTGTTAATGGGCGGATTGAGATCAAAAATACAAACAAAAGACTGCTGGTCTGTTCAAGATGATTTTATTTTCAAAAATATTGCCAAATGATGATCTTGTCTTGATATATAATATTATAGCAATCCTGAGACTTTTGTTGTTTTGAATCAAATTGAGTTTTGCTAAACTAAAGTGTTACAATTATAATAATCCTTATTGAATTTCATGTCTTAATTTGCCTAACGAAGAGTCGAGATTCAAGAGAAACTTCCATCACAGAACGTGATCTATGCCATAAGCAACGATAAATATTTATCCACTTTTATGAAGATCAGTCGTGCTCATTTTATGCCGCTGAATGAATACAAACTGAATGGTAATAAAATTGGTATTCATACTCAAATGCACTCAGTCGTATGGCGTTTTATTAGTTTGGACGGGATGAGTGTTTTATTTCTTGTCCAAAAATATGGATACATCCATGGTCTATTCCCTTTGTGTCATAATGGTCACTTTTAAGGAAGCAGCGTATTTTTACGGGCGATATGTCGATGGACTTGTATGCGTAAAGCGTATGTACAATGACCTCATCCTTTATTTTGCTTCTAAAATCTATTTAACAATTGGAATTGGGGTCATTTGAGTGCGTAATACGAGTTCATGAGCTGGTTATTTGAGCTGTCGGCTCGAAGGGTCCCAGTTGAACGACCTTGAACCTTCGGTCGATCCGTATTTAGGGAACGTGGGGGGCTCAAGGGAGTGAGGGAGGTTTCGTCCTTCGCCGCAGGGTCGATGCTTAAGCACTCCCTTTTTTGCCCACGTCGAGCGCAGGTTGAATGATCTGTAGGGACGATTAGGGTCACGATTTGCCCAACCAGGGTGAGCAGTGATTTACTGCAATTTCAATGTAAAAAAATTTAAAAAATGAAATGTACAAAGACAACCATTTAGAATTGGAATATTAAATCCCAAAATTAAAATGTGGAAATTACATTTTGGTCTTCAAGTCTTCTTGATTGCTTCACCGTGAGACTAGAAGAGCTCTTCAATGTGTGCATACAAATTGAAGCATTGGACTTGGTATTGATTGACCCACGAATAGCAAATGAAGGCAGTCCGATATCTGAAAAACAAGAATTTATTAAAATATGCTTTTAAGCAGTTTATAATTGATGACGCTTTCATACAGACTGCGATATTGTTTTACTTGATTGCATCCGTCGTTAAAATGATAATTTCCTATTAATGCTCATTTTTTTTGTTCCTATTCCCCTTACCCTTATATTCTTAAAAGGGTACATCTTTTGAAATACATTTATTTATGTAGTATTATATTTTCCACGTGTTGGATCAAAACAAATCAGATGTAGGCTGTCTCCATGGAAAACATTTCTTGGAAAATAATTTTTCATGTGATGTTTTCCGATTATCTTTCACATAGGATTATGTAAGAATAAAATTTGAATAGGAATTTTAAGTAGGAGAGGTAATATTCTGGTATATTACAACACTGTCGAGAAACTACGTAATTTCTTCTACAATGGAATATGTATTTTTTATATCATCAAAATATTTTGTATATGATACTAATTTACTGTGTGTGAAATACGAAGTATTATAATTTACATATTTATAACTCCAAAATTATATTTATGTCGGATTTTGTTTTATATGGACCAAAATTATATCATTTTTCATACTGAAAAAGTTGTAAAAGACGAATTTTATTGGGCAATTTATGCCAAAACTTTATATTGATACTTAAAAATTGTGATGAAATTTTAGAAATGTTTACGGACCATCGTAAAGCAATTTTTTACGCTGTCGAGTGTTTTTGATTGAAGAAGGCCAAATTATTTTTATTGCGAAAATTTACGGACCTCGTTGCAAATAGAATTTGGCATTATTAGTGTCATATAAGTAAAGGTCGGATGTAATAAAAACATTATGGAATAAGTGTGCTGTGACCGTTTTGTACTCTCCGTCTTTTGCAGGAGTAGGTGGAAAATCAATAGAAGCAGCATGGCGACTATGCATCTATGTTGATGCATCTAAACAAAGAAAATGTCAGCTTTGGTACGCCACAGTGTAAAAGTGTTTTTATTCATGTATCATCATCGATTTTTTTAATATAACATCCACATATAACGAGATACAACCCCTATTTTGGTGTATAAATGATAAAAGGTATAATAATATGGCTCATTAATATAAATTTTCATTTAGCTCCATCAGCAAAATTGTGCTTTGCTTTAATTAAACCTAAGCAGAAATTCATTGAACAATATTTTACTGGTGATAATTTTATATATTGATGCTAGGTGGCATCAAAAATTGAGTATCATCCAGATGATAATAAGCTTAGTCTGCTAGAATCGTATCGACAACAGTTTAGATTACATATACATATGTTTGAGTAAAGCATATTGAATGTCTTTTAAACTAATGATTCTGTAACATCAAAGCCTTTAAAAACCATCGGCTAATTTGGATTTTATCCTGTTTAATAACACTTTAGATTGGGATGATCCATGTGGTTTTTTTTATATCGGATCGGGAAAAAGGTATGATGTTCAGGAATCTGTTTGATTCAAGACGGTCATTTGATTTCAAGTCTTCAGATAGAGAAAGAAACCTCAACTACTAGACTTTCTGATGTTAATGTCAGCTCTAGGACAACGGGGAGAAGTTGTCTTCTCTCAAGCTCACGATCACTGATTTCCAAATGTCTCAAATCAAAAATCACTCCCTTACGCAGAACTTCTTCGCATGTTTGGGGGACTAATCGTTCTCGACTTGTTAAGTCTGCTAATCTTTTGGAGCGCTGGAAGAACCAGCACACATCTGACGGCTACGAATTACCTACTAACGGAAACTTACCTCAGATTCTAAATCCTAGAAGAGCTTGTAAATGGCTCTGGGGAAGCATTTAGTAATTCGGTTCGAGTTCTTGGTTCGCCCTTAACACTTAAGCCGCCCGCGTCTTCTGAAAAACTGGAAGGTCCAAAGGTCTGAAACCTTCTAACGATACAACATGCGAACCCTAAGCTGAAAAATAGGAAGAACTGGTGGCCGTAAATCTTGTACATATACATGACATGCTTGAAGAACTCATTGGAAACCGCGAAATTTCGCGGCTGCTTTGCTTATCAAAGTTATGCTGCACTTTTATTTTTAATTGATCGATCACTTGGCTTGTTATTCTCAATGAAAAAATAATGTATGACCTCCTTTCAATAAACACAATGAAATACCGCATAATTAACTGCGCATTACAAAAGACCGATGTAAAATCGACGCAATATCGTGCAATCAATTCAATATCTCGTACAATTTCTAAACTTTCTTTTAGGGGTTCGAAATACATAATTCGTCGCTATCGATGTTTTCGAATTATCTTAAATTCGCCCCGATTCGTTCCCCTTTCATGGCGAGCACTCGAATAGCACGTGGGTTTTTAAATCGAGTTAGCCTCCCAGATGAAGGCGATTTTCATGCCCGGATAATCGAGAGTTAAATTTAGACGACTCTGGATCAAATTTAAATTCTCATTTGCATGCCATTTTTAAATGTCGAGCAAACGGGAATGGCTTTCGTCGTATAAACGAATTACAACGTACAAATTTAACGACTGTTTGATAATGTTTCTGTCCCACCGAAATGGAATATCATGAATAATTAATGAATCTATTCAATTTGCAGCCTTGGAATTCGCCGAGATTTGAGGTGTAAAATCGAAGATCACGTGCATTGTTGATCAGTGATATTAGCCTAATTAAAAGGGTCCACTAGTTAAGGACATTTTTTCCGGAGTGTGTAGGTCTTCATTCATTAATTTGAATCATTTTGCGAGATCATGAATCATATATCGCTTCAGCATATATATTCTGGTGGTTTGATTAGCTAGCTCTTTAACTAGGCTGTCGTGGTGTATGTTTAGTATTTTTTTTTTGTAATTTTGGCTATAGTTTTCAATCTCCTGTTTCACTGTGACTATGTTTAATTCTTTGTGTATATTGTCATTTGTCATATACCATGGAACGTCGGCTATTGTATACAATATTTTGGACTGAAAGCATTGCCGTTGCAATACCTCAGAGCTATATCTCGTATGTACATCCAAATAGGATTTTGTATAGCAGTATATCATTATCTAGGAATGGTTTTGATTTTCGGCCTATCAGACAATATAACATTATCTTTTTAAGTTAAAAATGTTTTTTTTTTTCAATATGCTTCTATTATTGTCGAAAACTCGTCCTTAAACTATTCAAAATCTGTTCTTTTTTAGCGAATACCTTCAACTTTAAAGCTTTTCTGCTTGGTGAAGTAAAGTCTGCTGCTAATATATAATTCAATAGACAGAATGAGTACCAGGACAGTCAGAGGTTATTGGCGTAAGTCAAACTAGAGGGGATTGATTTCTTCTGATGTTGATTCTAAAATTCATAATATAGCTCGTTGAGTCCATACATATGAATAACATTAATGCAAAATTTTGATTTTAATATCATTAATTTGTATTAAAGTGTTATTAAAATTTTCATGGAATGAAATTGTTATCATTTGATCGCAAACATCCTATATAAATGCGAAACTATTGCATATAATTTTGCCATGATTTTCATAGTTTTTATATGTGTATGTTTTAAAATTTTGATCGTTTGCTATTTTTCTATAGAATCCAAGATCTTGTGAAAATTCTCCTGAAAATAAAAAAGTAAATATTAAAGGACACGGGACCTACCTATCTATCCTAAATTAAGCATTCGTGGAAAACAATAGTAAACAAGGACATGAAGAATTAATTCAATTAAGAAGACATATTATTCTAAATATTAATAATATTATAATATGAAATTATGGAGAGGGTTCTTCATTTAACATAAGAAAATTTTATATAATTTCTTCGCCATTCTGAATAGACGCAAACATATCTAGAATTTTGAATCAAGAATAATCATCATCATTCAACGTGGTGGTATCTATTAATAACGAATGCACTACAAGTAGTCAACGATGGATTTGAATCCGTTGACGTAGTACAAGAACACTTCCGGATGACGATTGTCAACGTTATAATACCACATTTAAGAACATGAACTACAACAGTTGCTTGTCTCCTCTAATGGCTTTCTATCTTAAGGTGCACAAATATTCAGGAATTACGCTAATACCACCACGCAATGTCAAGTGCTTCGGTCAGTTGCCATTAATTCTTAAACGCCTACCCAGCATCCCAATTTAAACACCTCGATATACTCCAGAAGTACTACGACGTGACATCTTATCTAACGTTGCTCTCTTATTTGAATATCTCATATTTGCCGGCGAATGACGCAGATTCAATACTAGCATGAAACGTATTATTGTACAAATCTTGAAGTGCACGAATATTCCTTCTTGCAAGTCGTTTGTTCGGGGGTGGAAACGTCGAGAGGGAAACCACCCTGGCGCCATCCGAATCTTATCACCATGGCGACGCATCTCGATTTTTATCCGATCTTATTCATGCCGAAAAGAGATCGTGGCTTAAATATTGGGTCAGTTCATAAATTCGTACATATCATCGAAGATACGCGATTTACGAAGAGCTGTTTATAAATGCCACTCTTTGATACAATTTTTGCACAATTTGTTAAATCCTAACAAAGCTAAGATATATTTTAAATGTTTTACAATATATATATACAATCTACTTTAAAACTGAAATGTAGTATGCAATAAAAGTTAAAAATGAAATATAAATCGGCACGATTTGATCCAATCCCAGCTATAAGTTATTTTTATAAAATGGTCCAAAATATCCACATTGAATATTTTATTCTCGCTATGAAATATTCAACTTATAGGTGTCTAATAAACAAGCGTCTTCATTCTCAGACTAGACAAAATTTTATAATCAGTACAGTCAGTGTTGTTGAAATAATGCGAAACCTGGTCTTAAAATATTAGGGTATTTGTATGATGGATGTTTCGTTGAAGTAGTTTATGAAAGATTTGTAACCACTGATGATGATATTTGGCTACTTTATCATACATAAAAAATGAATCTTTTGCTACATTAACAGCGATCTATTTCTGTTGTTGAAGTGTGAACGCGCATAAAAAAAAAGAATGGATTCTCGCTTTGGCAGCGAGAAGACGCGTTCTTCCCACCGGTTCTTCGGTCAGTCTCGTCGTTGGGGTCTCTCTCTTCGCAAATTCTTAACGAAGAAATTGTCTACATTACCGTCTGCGATCCGATAGCAAACGGATCTACGTGACATTACGGTCTTAGTAGATAGTTGCGCGTGTCGGAAAATAAATGATTTTCCATTTTTTCGGGAATAAAAGAAATATTTGTTGATTTTTTCGCAATGGGAAAATTTTTGATAATTTAAATGAGATTAATAAAAAAATCATGACAATCATATTTATCTAGATTTGACGTTCGATTATCTGTCCCACCCATATTCCTCGTCAGATTTATCTCCATTTGGCTTCTGTTGCTTTCCATATCTCTAGCTAGCAGCGATGTTAAATGGTTGCTAAAAAGCACATAATGGTTCAGTGGAAATTAACCTCGTTTCTATATTGAACTAAATTATTGTATTTACTTTTGGATGCGTAATAAGACATCAATAAAAACTGCAGCAGCAATCCAGTTGTGCATTATTATTTCATCGAGTAATTCTTAGAAATCGCATTCTTCAAGAAGCTGCATGCATCAACACCGGTGAGGTGTGCCAAAACTAAAAAACACTGAATGACAACTGAATAGCTATCTACACCTTGAAAAATAAGATATCATATCGTGATGCACAATCTTGAATGAATTATACGTCATCATATGAATATTCTCCAATTTCAACAATAACATTTTTATGCTTGAATTATATTTTGAACAAGAATTTGATGGATTTTTAGCAAGGCATCAACAAATCAGAATGTTTATGCGTGTTAATCCAGAGGCTCTCAAAAAGTTGCTATTGGAGCATATTTTAAAACATTAACTCTTTGAGTTCTTGTGTTTATATAAGTAATATTATTGATTCAGCAATTGAAATGTATCATAGGATCTAATGACAAATTCTTGATATCGAATTTTAAATTGACTTTGAATTCCACTTCCAAATAACATTTATTAAAATAAAATAAAGAGAAGGTTAGGGTATGGAGTAAAAAGCGTTAATTATTTTTTCCCATGATCCTGAAGTGCAATTGAGTATAATTTAGAGTAAATGGTAATAAATAAAGCACAAATTTGTATTATAAAGAAGACGCGAATATTTTGTAAGCAGTTCCAGAGGATAATTGTACAAAGATTGATTTAAATCGAAGAAA
Source organism: Stenopsyche tienmushanensis (assembly GCA_008973525.1). Taxonomy (NCBI): domain Eukaryota; kingdom Metazoa; phylum Arthropoda; class Insecta; order Trichoptera; family Stenopsychidae; genus Stenopsyche; species Stenopsyche tienmushanensis. The sequence continues at coordinate 1,098,587 of WACJ01000059.1, forward strand.
ACTCATTCTCTTCATAGAGAACAGACAGACACACGTCGCCGCGCTATGCGTATCTATATTATACTATGATTTATTGGCATTTTAAACATCGGATCCGAAACACCTGATGTTGGAATGCTAATTGCAAGGTTGATAATATCCAAAGATAGATCTACAGGTATCGATCGAAATAGAATGATCAGTATGCCCTTTAGCATGCTTCCTCGTTCGGCCAACTCGGATTGAACATAAATATTTCGTTTATAAGGTCTGCTTTATTTTCATTATTCCATGGTGATTTGTAATGTATGATATCGTACAACATTATAAGACAATCAATTTTCAAAATTGATTTAGATTGCTTGATAATCTATACAGAATTTAACAAGGAATTACTGAACAAATAAATTATCATCGGAGCAACGAAACGATTCCAGACTAAACTTAATTGACTCATATCAAGGATGTCTGAACGCAGTGTTCCATTAAATGAGTCAAAGTTGGACTCGAGATTGAATTTTTGAGTTGTAAAATCATCATCATCAACAGAATGCAGACCAACGTGGTCCACTACAAGTCTAGGACCAAATAAGGCATTCAAAGCAAATAGTTTTTTGTGCGAACGTAAAGAACCGATTTAGCATTTTTCAAATTCATTTATGCGATCTTAAATACCAATCTATCGAATTTACATAAGAGGAATGCGTTTTTTATAACCATGAAGAAATTAACCATGTAATTTTCTCAACAGATTTTTTCCCTAAGAAATATTTTTTTGCTAAAATAAAGGGATCTTGTTAATAACGATGAACGATTCATTTTAACAAGCGCTTAAGGCGCAAATATCTGGAAGTCATATATCAATCATAATTATAGAATTATGAAAAATGAATATAATTTGGGATTGTCCAAATCAAAATTTATGATTTTCTCATAAGTACGTAATTTTGCTAAGTGTTAACGCCTAGAAAAAATATATCAACATATTTAATATCAGTCTCAGCGTAAGTATTCTCTATATATATAAAATAGTTCAACGCAATGAAGATCTAAACGATATTGATTTTTTTTCCTTATATAATTTTTGCGCTGACGTCTTCACATTTTAAATCATTCATTTTATTGTTCATACTGAATGCAAATGGAGGTTGTTTATGTTTGTCCCTCGATCGTAGGTCATGTAAGTCGAAACCGGTACAACATGGAGTATTATCAATATTTCATATGGCCAAATGATGTCACCCCAAGACCATGAAGGTTATTATGGCCACAACAGCCGCATTCGTTGCATATAAAAATGCAACGAATGCAACAGAAACGACTCGAGAGACATTACCGTTTTTTGTGCCTTCATTTTTCAGCAAGTCGACACCCCTACGATGCTGATATGCCCTAAAATATTGTTTTTTAATATATGACGTGCATTGATTATACATATCTCGCAACCGTTCATCAACACGAATAAAATGCGTTAATTGAACTTCCTGATCATCGTTCATCTTTTAAGATTTTCTCAAATGTATCGAATTTCTAAAACATTTGATAAGACAATATTTTCATTCAGACAACTGGTCAATATTTCTATGAAGTATGATTATATCACTCTGAGAGATAATATCATCAGAAGGAAATAAATGTCGCCAATATAGCTGAAAACATTGAGATTTATCTTCGATATTGACGTTTGACAGCTATCTGAATACAGATAATGCAGTTCCAACGCGTGGTTTAGAATCGTTATTTATGCAATTCGATATTGAAGGACAGGCTTATAGAAGATGATTAGCATACGAGGGGATCCTTTACCATTTATCCACAACATATTTATTGACGACCCCCAGTTTGATGACGCTTCTATTAGGATAGTTCAGATTGTCCATTCTGAACAGTCTTATGGTACGTGTTATGGTAAATTAGATTGAATAATAATGGGAGTTATATCAGATATTGCTTGAAGCTAGCATTTTCAATTGCTGGATCTCAATTTTGTAGAGATTTAGAGTTCAGTTAAGATTTCTGCAAAAAAATTGGCTCATTTCGAATAATAAATTATGAGCTATGGTCGCCATCAAGCGGGCGCGCTCTTTATGGGTTCAAGGCTGATTATTAATATTTCCCAAAGAATGATGACTGATGTAAAATATGAACGCTGTGAAGGTTAAGTGCGCCCTTGAGACTCAGAGGACACGGGGGCGAAGCCCTATTAACCTATAGAAGGCATTTTGCCCTTTCTTCTATTTCGTTTGAATGTCCATAGCAAAGGAAACGAGTCGTTCCATAACATGTTTATTTTACAGAGTCAGCAAGAAATTCATATGACTAATGAATCTCTCGATGATATTTTGTTTATGTCTTTCTCATTTTATCAGCGACACTTTGCTAATATTTATATTTGTGAATGCCATTTGATATCTAGGACAGGAAGTGTTTACAAAAATGCACAAACAGTTGCATTCGACAATAACGTGCTTCGTTCGTTTATGCATTACATAACGTGCATTATGAATATTCACATGCATACGCTTGAATCATAATTTTATTGTAAGTCCAATTTTCTCATCTTGTTTATATCAAATAGAATCGTGTTTGATGCAATTTTTGACGTCCTCGTCCTAATTATTCCAATAATGCAATTAATATCATATACTTGCACCTTTTTGCAATCGAATTTCATCCAGATTAATGAAAATTTATAACGATGGAATTATACATTGGAAATAATATTGTATTTATTTGAAACCAACATAAGATGATTTTCGCTTGCGATTTGCATTTGTGAGTTTTCTTTAAATTGCATTTTCTATATTCAATAAAAAAATAAATACTGATATGATTATACTCAATTCAAAAACCACCATATAGCTCAGAATAATTATTGCAACAATAACAATAAGAATACGTTGATATTATGATCACCGTGTGTAAAGTTCATTAACAATTTGAAATATTTTTCTCTGGCACATTGATTCAATTAAATCGAGCGATTGACGTTTTATCTTGTCGCTCATTCCATAAATTAATTTGCCTTGTCCTCTTAGTTGACCCATTATTTGTTATATGGTGTCAAACGCTAGTGGTAATCAATCAAACTTGACTTTAGCAATACTTTCCTAATGACATAATCTCGTTGAACTTACTACAAAATGAAAGCGTTTTATTGAAATTTGATAGCCTCTTACTACGAAATCGATGATCATTGATATGATGCCTTTCGCTAATTTTACATCTGATCATCTTTTTGAACAATTCATACATTTCAAGGAAAACTGTGCATCCCAATGAACATAATGAAGGACATGACTACAGTTACATTATTTAGAATCATCTTGTTTAATAACGTACTTTAAAATCACGTCGGAATTGTGTCAATTTAATAAGCAGATGCTATAATCATATCGGCATAGGGTCCAGGACGGAATGAAATCAGAAATTGATAAAAATGACGAATTGTTTTAATCAAATCCGGAGTGAGTCTTTTATTGTTTGTTTTTCTTTGGGAACGCTCGGAAAATGCGCGTTTTGTGTTTTGGATTTAGAAAGTGTCTAAGGCATTTAATAGTACTTTATCGAAACGAATGAAGTCTAAGATTGAACAACAATGTCGAAGCTCAATGTTAATTGCTATTTGATGCAATTATTTCTACCCTTGACATTTAATTTCATTAGCGGAAATTGAAACCCCCATTGAATTGATGATTTAACGAAAGTGACCTCATAGAAGTTTTAAGGTTAAGAATGAATTATTTTTGTATTTGGGTTATTCATGAAGCCTTGTGTTTGGTCAAATTTGGTGTTTATTTTCAAAGGCAGCGTGTCTAATTTTTGCAACGTTCGTAAGCGGCGTAAAAACCCTGCTTGGGTTTCAATTTTGAACATAATATTCTTCGGCTTTTGCCGTAAATGCGTTAACTTTGACCGACCTTTTGATGTGTAATCCTCGCTTAAGGAGATAATGTTATTAGTGTCAAGGATTGTTGTCCATCCGTCTTATCATTGCGCAAATATTTTTCCTTTAATATTACTTATTTTATTATATAAGCCAACTATTACTATAGTAAATTGCTAAACAGATTGCTAAAAAATTCACTGCGCCAGCAGATTTAGGATATTGACAATATTGATATTTCTAAATAATTTTTTATGGGCATTGTAATGTATTATAATTAATATTCCTTGTTTTCTTTGTTAACAGTTGTATTTTGCGATTACAATGGCTCCGGCAGATCTCTTCAGTTCTTGGAAGACTACATCCAGAAGGAAGTTTTGCCAACGCACGGAGGAACTTGCTCATCGATGTCAAACACCTCTCTCCAATCAAATTTGTACAAGTGAGTTTCATCCTATATGGCTATTGTTTATAATTTAAGACTATGAACAATAGAAATCAAGCAAAAAAACATTATCTAAAAATATTTGTATGTAAATAAAGCGCTGATTCACTGTTTTCGTTTGCGTTTTCGGCTTGACAGGTTCAACTACCTTTTTGTTCGGGAAATCATTAAATGCGAATATTCAAAGAGACGTTCAGGAAGCGTCACTTCTGCCAAATATTTGGCAGTCGCATAAATTCGTGCCAAGTGAATTATAAACTTCTGAGAAGCTAAAAAATCGTTCACATTTCTCTTACATATAAGCTAATCTCCAGCCTTTCAGGAGCGCCAATGTGAATTACTTTTCATCAATCAATTGATTTGAAAACCAAATATATGTGTCATACAAAGACCCTCTTATCTGAACAGTGGAAAAATACAAGAGCGTCTGAATCAATAACAAATAATTTATCACAAAATGCAAAATATATTATACGTATGGTAAAAGAGTATCGATAAATATGAAAATCTTAAACCTGACAACCAAGTGCAGAACTAGTGCCAAAATCATATGCAGTCATGCAGAGTTTCCGTGTTTTAATACAAGCATATATTCAAATATCATTTTCATTTTTCCGATTTGATACTTCTAATGTATGAAATTGAGAAAGAATTTATTGGGTTCACAGATAAAGACACGCACGAAAAATGATGGAGTATTTTCCAATCGAATCCATGCCAAATAATAATGTAGAATTTAAAGATATATTTAGAATATGGAAGAACTTAATCAGTTAACTGCATTCCATTCTAAATAGCACAGACTAGAATTGTTCATCGTATATAGCCCTTAATACGACTAGTTAATACAGTAAATCTAGAACTCCTCAGAAAGTCTCTAAATCAGAATCTCTCAAACCACTGGAATATCTAGAATATCAATATTCCCGATCGATCGTCTCGATCTAAGTTTAGCTTGACTTTTTGGATCTGAAAAGATAAATACTGAAGCGATTATGAAATAATGACAATGAAATTATTACGTTAAATCAATTTATACGAATGGATAAAAATATTTTAAAAGGTTCTTCTTGATTATGGATTTAATCACTGCAGAAAAGCTTCAGCATTATATTATGATACCTTTCTATTTCCATACTCACATATGTTTTTGGATAGTTTCTGTATAGCAAAAGATTGTTTTTCATATACATGCTTCTGAATTCAATTTATAGCTCCATTATAAGTGCATCTTTCATTCTTCAAGTAATACGGATAACAATTAAATTCAATATTTTTCTTTTATTTTAGTTCATATTGACTTTTAAACATAGAAGATGATTAAGAAATTCAAAAACTGATTGTTCATAATATTCAAATTATTGTACTGCTAAAATATTTGCAATCCACACGTTTGAATTTGTTTACAAACTGTGCAAAACACATATTAACTTTTTTTTGTGAAATTATAACCCTGTGTGGGCGTACATTATTAGATTTCCCACTGTCTCCCACAGGACTTTATTTATAGATTTGACAAATCTTCAATAGCTGTAACTATTTGTAAACATGAAACTCGATGGAATTGTATTGTAGTTTCGGTTTATCACGGATGGCCAACGTGTCGATAATGAACCCCCGTACTATTGGAAGACACCGAAACAAATTGTTGATAGATTTTCTGCGGTTTCAGTTTATCGCGATTTTCATCATGCCATTTTTTTTAAAAGAACATGTAACGTACAGATTGTGGCTAACAATAAGTTATTGTGTTGGGCCGTTATCGGCACGACGATCATATGATGGATCCCTTCAAACGTCGGTAACGCAAGAGGCCTTCATATCCATCATAATTGTAGCCTATGTACATTGATCTTTTTTTTTTACAGGGAAGAAGCCCGATCTGTCATACATGGTTCATGCAATTGCTCCCAGGAAGATGTCGTCCTGCTCGGAGGCTCTCTATCCTTGTTGGTGAGAACCCTTCGGCCCAGAAGTCCCGTCGTTTTTGTGGGACCTTCGGAGAGCGCTGCTACTCTAGCACCATGGAACGAATGCGGATCCACGGTAAATATTTATTTTTGCCTAACAAAAATAAAACTATTATTTGTTATCTGTGATTATCTTGGACGATTCCATAATGTCTTTCTCGTGGAAAAGCACTTTGATATGATAATATTTATTTATTTACGTTTTCATCTTCGATCACGTGGACTTGTTCAAACGAAAACATTGCTTATCATACAATAGAAAACTATTTAATTGAAAATCGATGATCCACACATGACCCCTGTCGAATGTTTGTTTTCAATCAACAGATTTTATTCCGCTTTTTGTTGAAACCAACGCGGAATAATGTTTGCGTTGATAATTTTATTTACACATTATGTAATCAATTATGTTTGATAACATTGTACTTGGTTAGAGTTACCTTGTGTTGTGAGCTTAAAACCAGCTATGAGCCAGCTGTAAAATAGTTACATATTAATATCTCGATTTTATCAATAAATACGCTTTACTATCTTATTTATATGCCAGAATTCAAGTTCTCTTCTTTATGAAGTGTTTGTCTTGATTTCTATGTAAATACATACATGATAAATATACACATTCCCTGACGAACAAAAATATTTACCACATGGGTAAAAAATCTTCGACTAGACCAAGTGTTATCATTGTAAAACGCTACAGCGTTTATATATTTTGTAAGGTTTCAATTGAAATTCTAAAACGGATAATAATAGAAAATTTTAACACATTTTTGTCGGGAAATGATGTGTACCTTTTTATCTCTACAGCGGTCAAAACACGAAAATTTCGCCCAAAACACATTAAATTACTTTTATAGGATTCAATCTTTTTTTAAATACATAACTCATGCATGTCAACAGGGCTTATCAGGGGATGCTACCCCGGGCCTCGCAATATCAGGGGTCTCAAGTAGGGAATCCAATCCCGAACATTTCGATCCCGGGATCCCGAGATCGAGATTTTCTTTATTAGAAATTTTATTTATTTAAGAAAAGATAAAAATACAAATCAAAAATTAATAAAAAAATCAAATATTGTTTCGAAAATATACCCGAAGTAACATTGAACATCGAGTGTTTCGTCATTTAGCTTGGATCTGATTTTGGAAGCCAGACAACTTGCTGCTGAAAATGCACGCTCAGCTTCCACACTCATTGGAAGTATCGTCATCAGATATTTAAATGCTAGTTCGAGTTGATGACCGCGTGAGCCCCCATTTTCGTCTAAAACCATCAATGTGACTGATAAAATTCCTTTCTGCTGAGACACGGATTAAAACTTGCAAAAATCCCGATTTTCCGACAAATTATTTATTTCCATCGCTGCAGATGAATAATTATATACCAAAACACTTTGATGTGATTCGTAATTATATTACGGAAGAATACGAAAATTCTGAATCCCGTATCTATCATATTTCATATCGATATTCCCATTATTAGAGTCGAGGTGTAGTAAATACATCACCGGTAGGGAAAGGTCACTATAACAATTTGAAAAACATATATGTACTGTATATATGTATTCATAGATTAGACAGTTACTGCCCCTAGGCGTCGCCTAAATTGAATGAAATAACTGTTTCTTTGAAAAACAAAATATTTCCTGTATATAATACGCATATTGGAATTGTTAAGCTTCAAGAAACATTTCAAGCATGCCAAGAAATAGCAAAAAACCTTTTGATAATGTATGCTGTGAATGATTTATGCCATCACAATAACATATAATAAATCCCAAAAGCAAAAAAAAAATTGAACGTTTGAATTGTATACGTTATTTGTTTTATTTTTGAGATCATTGCGACCTTTGTTTGATAGTTTGAGTTCAATGTCCATGCGTCTCAGACACGTATAGGTCGTGGCCCTTCAAAATACTAGACAAGTAGGGTCACAAACCTGTGCCTTTGACGAAGAAGTTCTGCAATTTTTCCTTAAATTATTGATAATTTAAATATACGACTAATTGTTATATATTTTTATTTTTATAGATTATACGCATACCGGAAACCAAAGAAGGATTCTTGGACTTGAACACTCTGGAATTAAAACTTCAACAATTTTCTAGCTGTGGACGCAGACTCATTGGTTGCTTCGCTGCTGCTTCCAGAGTAACAGGAATTTTAGCTGATGATGTAGCCACAACTTTACTTCTTCACCAATATGGTGCATTAGCTGTTTGGGGTTGTACCTTGTCTGCTGGTGGAAGAGGTCTTGATATGAACCCACTGGTTCAAGGATTGGAAGAAGGTGGAATAGCAGCTAGAAAGGATGCTGCATTCTTCACATGTGCCAAATATGTAGGAGGTGTACAAGCACCTTCTGTTTTAATTGTTAAGAAGTCTCTATACAAACAAAACCCTATGTTTTCCTGTGACGATGTACAGGTAATATTGTTGAAATTATTTACCCAGTAAAAAAATAATAGATAAATTAATAGACATATTTTATTCTAAAATATAATTTATAGGATATTATAATGAAAGAAGAGGATTGTGGATCTGTAGAGGCCGTCAGAGCCGGTCTAGTTGTTCAACTGAAAGATGCTATCGGACAACGTTCCATTGAAGCTAGACAAAATCATATCACTCGGTAAAGCAAATATGAACATTTATTTATATATGTAAATAAATTCAAATATTCTAATACACTGAATTATTTAATAATATTAAGAAAAGATATTTGTTTTAACGAAGCACATTAAAAAATAATTAAAAATATAACTATGCATTCAAGCAAAATGTATTCAAATTCAATATTTTATTACATTTATTTCTTTACATTTCAAAATTTTGAATATTATTATTTGATCTTTCAGACAAGTTTTATCCCATATTAAAAATTTACCGGAGCTAATTGTTCTTGGAAATGATATACCATCCATGAGAAGATTGCCGATATTCTCATTACTCATAAAGCATCCACGTGGCACATTTCTTCACCATAATTTTGTGTGTGCTGTCCTTAACGATGTGTTTGGCATACAGGCTAGAGGTGGTTTGAAAAGTACTACAAACTATGGCCAAGAATTATTAGGAATTGATGAAAACTTGGGTAAAGAATATGCTAAACTTCTCGGTGATGATCCGTGAGTACAAAATTTATGTTTAATGTGTATATACACGTATATTGAATACAAATGTATAATAGATAAATTATTATTATAGGCGATCTCAACTCGATTATCAAAATATTGCAAATTCTTTACCACATTATCATGAGCATCTTCGACCGGGCTTTTTCCGAATATCTCTTCCATACTTTATATCCGATGGTGAATTAGCATTTGTCTTGGAAGCGTTAAAAATGGTTGCTACGGAAGCTTGGAAGATTTTACCACAATACACCGTTAATCCAGAAACGGGTATTTGGACTCATCATACATTTCCTCCGATGCGAGATAGAAAATTAATAAAAAGTATACGATACAACGATGGAAAAATGTGTACAAGCGAAAGAAAATTTTCAGGTTTATATTGATTGTTGTTAAAAGAATTTTTAAATTCATAATAATCATTTATTTATAATAATATTTTTTGTTTAGGTAATGGAACGTTTCCTCAGACATATTATGAATGTTTACAAACAGCGAGGAATTTGTTTAGTAGAGCTAGAAAATCAGCTCAAAAGTGTCCGCTTACGGAGCAGCATATCAAATTTAATGCCAGAGCAGACTATTTGCGTTGGTATATGCTACCAAAAGAAGCACATGATTTGTTATTAGGAAACTCTACAAATGTAAAACATATTATTCCATTTGATCCTGCCATGTATAATAGTGGAAGAAAAAGCGTAACAGCATCGTCTGGACATAACTCACCAATCCCCGGAGGATCTCCTAGACATTACAGTTTATCTGCAATAGATACAAATCAATTTTCAATCTTCAATTCAATGTATAGACCTCTCTCAAGAGAACCGAGCCTAACAGAACAATCTATTAAACCTAAGCTAGATAATGTTCAATCATCCCCTGTGAAATTTGTCATCGGTGACATTGTTACAACGTCTACGTATTCAAATGTTCCTGTTTCTAATTTAATTAGAGCTGAAAATAGACTTTCAAGAGCTAGATGCCATAGCTTAGGATCTGATAGTCCGCCCATTGTGAATACAGATAATATCAATGCCATTAAACCAAACCTTGGTACTAATATTTCAAGAGTTGGTAAATTAGATACTTGTAATTGTGGTAGTCAAACAGATTTGCCATCATTAGAAGATTTTAATAATTCACCTTCTTCGAGTTTTGGATATTTGCGAAACAATATGTCGAATACAGATTTTAATCAATTAGGCCGGGCTTCTCCAGCTGTTTCTGTAACATCACAAACTTCAGAAGATCTTCAAGCTTATGTCAAAGAAATGACTAAAGAAATAGCAACTGAACTTAAATCAGAAATAAGAGAAGTGATTTCTAGAGTCGAAGATGTATTGGAAAATACTGATTCTATTGATATTTCATGCTTAAACTTTAATAATAATCCAGCAGCTGCATTACCTGACAGAAATTCTGTTTCGGTATCAGACGTTACTGAATACCTCATGGGAGTTTCCAGAGAAATGGCAAGCGAGGTGAAACATGAAATTAGGGAAATGGTCAATCAGGTCGATGAAATGATTTCACCGGATATAAACTCTTCAAATTCCAGTTTTTGTATATCTTCATCGCCAAATAGTTCTCGTAAAAGTTCACCTCCCGATGCCATAAGACGAAGATATAGATCAGGATCTGAAGTTTCATTTGTTAGAACAAAATCAGCAATCCTCGGTAACGAGAATGTAAATGATAGTAGAACTTTGAAAAAATCTCCAACTAGCCCAGGTTTTTCTACGATGATTGGATCTAGTCAAGTATTTCAAGAAGAAGATAATTCAACATTTTTTCGAGGTCAACAAAAAACAAGTCTACCCTCAACAAGCTCCCTGTCGCCGCAACGTACACCCGATTCTTTATCACACGACATTCTTAGTACTGGAAATTTGTCATTCAATTCAAGCGAGACTTCAAGCCCTGATACAATTATTCAAGTCTTAAGCGCTACAACAAACACTAACTTATTACCAAAGTCCAGCAGCTCTCATAAATTATCAGATGATGATAATTCTTGTACTGAAAGCGATTGCCAAAGATTATGTTATAAAACTAAAACATGGTACCACAATAATTCTGTTAGCTCTCAAGATAGTGGCATAAATATGTCGTTTCATGATCACGATGGCTGTCATGATTTAGGTACACAAAATTGCATTCATTCTTCCAATAGATTAATTAAATAAAATTACATTTTCAATAATTAATTACGGATCATATTTGCAGTCAAAAGACGTCCTCATTCTGATACAACTTGCTATAAAAAGAAAAGGACACAATCGCGTTTAAAAAGTGCGTGTGTCATGCAAAGACAAGAAAAAAGCGAAGTACCCGATATAATTGAAGGAGTACCCGTATGCTCTGGAGAGCATAAGTCTCATTTTAACAAACCGCATTATCATGAATCAGAATCTTCTCACGATTGTGGACGCTGTCAAGAATTTGAATCCAGAGAAGAAAAGTATAATTGTAATTCAAATAATTTCTGAATTGTTTTTTAATCTGATATTTTTAAATGTGTCTTTATTAATTTTTAGATCTTCATGCTCGACTTCTGATTCGATGAGTACTAAACATACTAATAGGACATCTACTGTAAGTTCTCTGGATCCAACCGATTATTCTAGGAAATCAAGTTTTAATACTGATTCTTATAGTTCTAATAGATCTAGTTTGGTTACCACTACTGATGATTTTGCCAGGTAGTTAACATCAACTATTTCACTATTTTACTAAATCATTCATTTATAAATAAAGTAATTTAATTCACTTATTATTATTAATTTTCAGATGTTCAGATCCGTCATGTTGTCATTTAGAATCTGCTACTGACGTCACTACAACGAGCAATATGTGTCGCAGCAGATTGAGTTCACACAGCAGCAGTAGTACTGAATACCCGGATGATTTTGTTTTTGAAGATGATGGAAAATGGCACTGTCCACCTAAATCAGTATGGAAAGGAACAATCGAAGTAAGATCCTTTTTTCTCGTCATTTAATGTATTTATTCAATCATTTATTGTAATATTTCATAATTTTAATTCTAGGCAGTGCAGGAATATACTATGATTCGACACCAAGACAAAATTTTAGTCTGCTTATCTGGAGGGGTACATTCTCTTACTCTTCTTCATACATTACACCAATATCAATTCTATGCAAGAGCAAAAGGAATTATTTTTTCAATAGGTTTGTGCACGGCAAAATGTTATTATATTTGTTTTTTTTAATTCAACGTGATACGCCTTTTTAATGTTAATATAAACCATTTTAGGCGCAATAACTATTAATGATGGTCACTCGGATACAGATCCGTTGCATCTTATGGCATACTGCAAAACTCTCGGCGTTAAATATATATATCAAGACAATAGTTTCAGCGGTCCACCCCAAAATACATGTAAGCTGAATTGTTATGATATTACGTTTAATTAGTCGTGTAAGATTTGATCTTTCCTTTTGACTATCCATTATTTAAACTATTTACAGCACTAAGCAGAACCGTTCGTGATAGAGATCTCTGCAGTTTTACAAATCATTGGATTCGTCGTCAAATCTATAGGTCTGCTAATGAACACGGATATAATGTTGTGGCTACCGGGCAACATTTAGATGATGTTGCAAGAAGTTTTATAATGTCGGTGTTCAATAACGGGAGACTTAAATCGATGAAAGCACATTATATGATAAGGTTCGTTATTATTAATTTCATCGTCTTTTAGTTAGTTTAACTGCTTTTTAAAAATCATATATTATTCGTCCTTAAATTAACAAATATAATTGAAATAAAGTGTATAAACGCTGAATATAAAAAGTATACATTTTTAATTTCGAATTACAGAGAGCAGAATTTAAGAGTTATTCGGCCTTTCATATATGTTAGAGAAAAAAGCTTAACACAATTTGCTGATTCCTGTCATCTTCCTTCATTTACTTCTTATCACATTGGAGATCAATCATCTGAATCTTTCATAAATTTGCTCGACGAAGCTACATGTTCTAACGCTTCAGAAAGTAATGAAAACAGAAACAGCTCTGAACCCATTACATCATCGTCAAGGTATTTTATATAAGATCTTATTAGCTAAAATACACATTCATGAATCAATAAAGTAAGTTTGAATTATTTTTATTTCACAGCAAAGTTAATCGCTCTTTATCGGCACCCGCTGATGCTAACAAACAAAAGAAAGAATATTCTGGTCGAACTCGTGCCACTTCTGCACCTTGCGTGCCTCCGACGACACTTTTGGCTCACCAAGAAGCGTTACATCCTGGATTGTTTGCTAATATTAAATCTGCATTACATCCACTTATAAGTGCTAGGTAATTTAATACAATTTTTTAATATACGCAATTTTGACTCATTTATAATACAAATTTAAATCCATTTTGTTCATTTTTAGAAACATTGAAAAGGATATGAAAGAATATAGGCACCGAAAGCGATCAGTTATCCAAATGAAAAATGGAGTGCCTGTATACAATTCTGATGAAGGTACTGACGAAGAACCGGTGCCGTGATCAAAACAATGTTTTTATTTGGTTTTGAATTTGCAAATTTAATTTATTTTACGATGTAGCCTTTCGTCGAGGTTTCAATAATATGAGTGTGTTATAAATCATGTAATATTTAACGTGAATGTAAATGAATTAACACTTTTAAATAGACATGCATCTATATTTTTGTGTAAATCGAGAAGTATTTTGTTATTTGCGAGAGTGTAAAAGCATTTAAAATATTGTCATGGTTTCATGACGTTGATTGATTTACACCAAAAAATATTTTTTACGCCTGTTTTATAAAATAATACGTTCACTGTAAATGTTTACAGCATATTTTATATACAATGAAATTTACACGAGATACAATATTTATTTTCATACTTGTTAACATTTATTATATCGAAAGATCTGTACAACAGTTGATACATTTTGTTGTGAATATTGATTCAACGTAAGATGTTTGATTTTTGAAGAAGAGCATGCAGCAAATGCTGGTTATCTATCAAGTTTGCATCGGACATTAAGTATCGCTCAATTTACATTCAAACCTTATTTAAAATTTGCATATATTATTTCTTAAGTTTTATACTTATATTTAGTTATTTTCATATTTTATATTTATATTAACTATTATTTCATGTATTCTACGTTAAAATGTGTATTTTTTAAAAAGGAAAAAATCATTGGTGATGATAAAAGATAGGTTTACGATCAATTTTAATGAATATAATAATAAGAATGCATCTCATCAATATGTTACATACGCTACATAGTATAGTTTAAAAATAGGTATCTTGTTTTGATATTATTTGACTTCATTATAAAATAATAATAGAACTGATAGCTCTACCTTTGAACATAGGGTAACTATAAATATGATAGATTTTAATATCCATATTATATTCGTACAATTAAGGATTTTTAAAATATATTTATTCTTAATTTCCCTATTTTTTTGTAACGTTTAAAATGTAAATATTTTACAGTTAGATTATTTTGAAACCCTTCATAATTTTCACCGTTACTATTTGATTTTCATAATTTTATAAATATCAGATTATATATTTAATGTATATAAACATCACAATATACTATAAGCTGAAGATTATATTATACTAACAATATTTATAATTCGTTATCTTTTTAAAAATTATATACATGTTTGTTCCTTTTATTATCACATGATTTGAAAAAGATGGGCTCAAATTAATGGTATGTACTTTATAATTACCATAATAATATACCAAAATAACTCGTTCATATTGAATATTGTCAATGAACGAAATGATAATATTTTAACATGGATATGATCCCATTTTAACACTATCGTGGCCGTATCAAATAAGCAAAAACTTACGCTAGCGGCCGGCAACTTCCTTTTAATATTTAGTTGCAGATATAAAATTAATTCACCGTATTCATTGATTACTGATGTACATGATCATGATGCATATGTGGCATCATGTGGCCGCCAATGATCGAACCCGTGATGATGCAAAATTTGCATCACCAGCCACGAATGTGTTTAAACACAAGACTAATTTCATTCTTATAATAATTTATTAATACATTTTAGAATGCCATTGAGAAGTGCGGCTATCAAGACACTATTTCTGAAATAAGCTGGGTTTAATATTAATATTTTAAGACGAATCTCGATGTTAGATTCTCATCTAAAATAATAAAATAAATCTGAGTTAGTTTTCGAAAGAGAAAAAACAATTTTATTATTAATATATGTTCTGTTATCATTGCACAATAGTAAAAATGAAAAGTTTATAAGTGTGCAACTACTGTTATTATTTAATAATATTATTCAACATTTAATATTAAAATCAAAATAGTATTTAAATAATTGCTTTGTGTATAATCTAGGTATAAACTTCAGATGTGTTACACAATGAATTGAATTAAATAAGATAGCTGAAAAATAATTTCATAGATTGTTATGAACCAAGTTTTGAACTTTTGGAGTCGGAGTTAAAACATTGCTTATTGTTATCGACACAAATAGTCATTTACATATGACAAAAATCCTAATCAAATCTGCTACTTTATAAAAAATATAAAAGATATATATTTATTTTAACACAAAATCGATGAGTTTTATTTTGATTGACGCCCCAATCAAGATAAAACTTATTGTTTAAAAAACTCAATGTTATGTAATTACGAATATATATTTTAACGAACCATGAAATTATTGTACTCTAAAATATATTTTATCAAATACTTTTGAATATGTGCCAATTTAAAAATCTATTAAAGTTACAACAGTATTATAACATTTACTTCAGTAGTTGTTCACGTAAAATATCTAAATAGTTGATTCATAATAGATATATATACACATATTGAAACATTATAAATAGAACTGTTATTGAAAAAAATGTTTACGGACATCAAAATCCATTTGATGTTTATAGATGTATAATTATATCGATAGTTGATATATATATATTTGTTAATCTCCTGCGTGAATATGTATATTTTTTTGCACATGTGTTTCACACCGCTAAATTTTTCCTAAAGTTATTTTTCTCGTAGTCATGTAGGAAATAAGGTTGTAACTATTTTTTTAAATTGTTGGAATCAATTTAAGCGTATTGTGAATGTTATTTTTATATCTATTAATACATATATGAAAGGATTCATCTTAGGATTGATCATGTAAATTTTTTTCATTTATAATGGATGTTATAAAGGCATTATATAGTCTTCCTGATTATCAAATGGTGGACCTTTATAATATATCTTTTTATTTTACTCTTACAAAGTAATAATTTGCTTATCAAATCTGAATCGGTTAATTTCCGGCAAATTAACGTAGATAATCTTAACATTAGACTGAAATGAAATGCTTCAGTTTTTTAGTTGTTTTACTAAAACGACTTTAAAAATTTAACTAAAAAAGACATCCATCCTCTTTTAGATTTGCTACATTTAATCGTTTGAGTTATCACGTTTGGATAAATAATTTTCATGGCTAGTCTTATGTTAATAATGAATTTATATAGATTTCTACAAATTAACATTTAGTTCTTTATACCGAAAATATTTTTTTAATAATGTGAACATTATTGTTTGTGAAATATATGTAAATATACTTTTAAGAAACTGTATTTTGCAAATATTATAAATGTTTCTTTTGCTAAATGATTGTTTTATTATGTCATTTGTCCATTTATGCCTTAACATTAAAATATATTACATAATTTTTGTTTGTCCATTCATTTTTTATGCTTTTGAGTAAAATAAACATTTACAAACATAATTAAAAAAAGTGTTTTTATTGCTATTTATTTTTTATTACATGCATAAATAATTTATGTTCCAGAAATCAAAGTCATCCTAACACTCCGTATACGTTAATATTTGTTATATTTTAATCTTTTTATTTAAATGCACCATCCCAAAATAGATGCATAAAAAATATTGATTCGTTTTATCAGCACTATATTTTTTACTAATAAGATAAGTCAATTGCAGAATACATAAAGGTCATGATAAAAGTGTGCATAAGATTGATTATTAAATTCGACAGCGGTCAAAACGTAAATTGATCATATGAACGTCTTAAATATTTTATGTGCATCATGGTCTTGTAATAAAATTTAGGCACATTATAAATATCAATATTATAAAATAAATTTTAAATTTATCATGATCATTTTCAAATGCATATCATATACATTAATGTATATAATTGATTAATCCAAATCAAATACTTTAAAAAGCTTTTAATTGTTATATAGATTAGTGATTGCGGGTAAATAAAAGAGTCGAGTGCTAAAAATAATATTTTATTATGCAAACATAGGGATAATAATAACAAATTCTGGGCATAAATATGAATGTATTATTTTGTATCGTTGTATTTGAATGAATTCATTGAAATAATAAAAGTGGAGTGATATTTTAGAATCATGTGAGTTGTTCTAGTTAAATATGCTGCGGACGAACAACATAAAAGCTTCTACGGAGGAATTTCATTTCATTTTGTGCGGATTTATTCGGTGTTTTCAATTTCGAATTTGTACTCGAGACATTTTACAATGATCTTAGCGGTTGGATTTTTTACTTGGTAGGTTTTTTGCAGCATCCACTGTCGGTTGTCTTCTTTTCGGGGCTGTTTTTAGTGCCGGCACAATTGCACGTCGAGTCGCATTTGCACGAAGCACCACATTTTCCCGGTGTGCACGTACATTCTATAATCAAATGCCATAGTTATAATTTGGAATCATTGAAAAATACTTCAATCGAGATCGCCTGTGACATAGTGTATGTTTATTTTTGCTATATAATATAATTATGTAATCTTTAAGCACCTTCTTATTAGAAGATATATTAAAAGATATACAGTATTTGATATGATCTTTTTTTTTGTGTATATCATTTATTTGTTAGATTTTATGTGTTTAAAGGTTAAGGGCGTATCCATGCTTAAAATGAAACATTAATAAATAAAAAATATAGTACTTACTATCTCCACAGCACTTGCAAGGCATCTTGTTTGGGAGAGGTATTGTCGAGTCCACTTACAGCTGAGATGGTTCCAAAGCGAATGCGCAATGTCTGAACGTCCAATGGTGAGAAAACCGGATCGATAACCTTTTATATTGCAAACATTGCTTTCGTACCGTGTGCACCCAATTCTGAATGCTTCGGTTGTTTTGTTAACAATTGATGATGATTGTTTTGTGGAATGGAATTCAATGATTGATTTTAAACGTCCGCCGACGCTTAAAGTCACTTGACAATATGAACTTGCTATAGACTTCTAATCTACGATACGATGTAATAATTCATTTCTGAAAGGAAGTGGTTTTCAGTCAAAATAATAATATTCGAAGAAAAGCATGAGAAAAATTTAATGAATGAAACATGTCGAGCGTGAAGGATTTAGCCTGAAATTTAGCATAAACAGCTGAAGGTTAGCTCTTTTATTGTTGATTAAAATTTCAGATTTACAGAATCCACCAGCCAAGCGCCAAGCATTACCAAATTTACTCCATTAAAGCTTTCAAACTGCAGATAATATATAATTATTTAAGCAATGTGAAGCATTTTGTTTTGATCCAAAAATTAAATAAGTATTCGCAATAGAATTACATTGAATATTTGCACGTCTTCTTAAACGAGATTATATACGCAATTAAACAGGATAAAAACAATAGTTTTTAATTGAAAACAAAGTCGTGCGTGACGATCTTTCCATTGGAAGTATTTACTGTGACTGAACAATATGGCCGACAAACACACAGGACCAATGAAACAAACCGTCAGGATCCCCCCCTACACACCAGGTGCGTGTGCTTCAAAAGCCTTTGTAAACATACTTTCTAGATGATCCTCATATTATTAATAAATTGAGACAATCCTAAATAAACAATCAATTTTAATGGCGTGTATATAATATTGACAAACAATAAAAATATGCATTGTGTTGTGACAATCCTGAACAATAAATGCTTAACCTGTATGATAATATGATCGCCTATTTGCGAGCAAATTCCAGTGATTCAAAAAGAGCATTCTGAATGAGAGACAGAGACGGAGAGAATATCATGCGAACATCGTACGATTGTATAGATCTTTAGCCCAAATTTATCGACTAATAATGATGTGTGAATGATATAATTAATCGATTTCAAGCGTATTGATTATGTTTACTTGAAGAAATTACCGAATATTGTGCGCTATCGACAGTGTTTAAATATGTATATACAAGCTTCATACACGCTGCGACGGTTTTGATAGATAAGTGGATTTGTATGACGATAAATGGCGGACAATCAAATATAGCAATAAGAAATGGGTGCAAAATCTCGATCGCTGCCTCCCGTACTAATTATATAATAGTTCTTCCAAAAATCTCTTATTAATGCATCTTCCATATCAGTTGTCTTAATAACCTGTTTAATTATTGTTCTCATATAACATCGTTTAAACGTAGATATCACAATTTGGTACATGGGGTGTATGAGGCAGGTAGTATTAGGAGGAAGAAACACGACAAGAAAATATTTTTTAAGCTATGGATAACAGCAAGTATATAGAAACATGAACGACTTAATAGAATCTTTTCGAAGATTGTCTTTTATTTTTGTCAAGAAACAAAACCATATTTGATTGAAGAGCAAGCCTACCAATAATTTGAAGCAGCGAGTGTCCATGAAATAACAAATATTGCCAATGGTTCTTCATTACGTTTTAAATTGACAACACTTGGTCTGCTCTTTCTTATTTCATTTGATGCTAATCAATAGTCCAAGAACTTAAGCTTGTATTGTTACTTTATGATTGTAATATTGATTTCAGTCTTAAATTCCTAATCGTTGGTTATAAGTTCTCAGATTATTCAACAGCAATGATTTGAATGATCTTCACTTAACATGCTTTAAAAAATTATGAAACCATCATAGATTTGCTTTAACATACATATAAAAGTTATACGAGCTCTGACAGAAGAATGTTATGATTGTTGCCCAACGGATATGAAAGTATATTATCTTATGGGTTTAATAAAGTTAGTTAGTTTGAAATTCAAATAAGGTCAATCAACTCAGGGATGTCCATTATGAACCTAGGGAAATAGCCTAATACTATTTTTGACTTATAACCAATTAGGCCATAGAATATCTATTTTCAAATAAATTTAATTGTTCAATCAATTTATTACCTCTAATAAAAATGGACGATTTTCTATAATTTTTATAGTTAAGTCTTATTTTTGTATTAAATCTGATGGTGATCAGATGGTTCGCTTTCAACTATACTCTGGATGACATCGCAAATTCTTCGTTGGACTGTATTCCTGCGTTTGAATTGTTTTGTTATTCTCATTGAACAGCATTCCTTTCTTAATAGTTAGTCGACTCAGGATAATTTTATCCTATATACACTTTTAAATCTTAAGCGATTTGCTAGTGTTTTATACGCTTTGTAGAGATGGACATGTATTTATGGTTAATTATTGCAATTACATAGCATACAGGTCGTTGAATTATCAATTAAAAGCTTGTTAATATATATATATAATAGTTAAACTCGTTTATTATGAGAATAAGATCAAAAATTTAGCGAGGAATACAAGCATTTCACGTTTATAACGAACTATAAATTGATCGTATTATTACTATTAATTAATTTAAACATTTTTCATAGTTGATTTATATGTTAATTTCAACCACTGACATTGTAGAACAAAAAAGAAATTCTTAATTAAGATGATAAGATCGAAACGATTCGAAAGTACTCGTAAGATAACCAACTTATCCATACGCAAAAACTTATCGTTTAATTCTTCGACGGTTTTTATAATTTAAAAAGTATGACAAATAAAATCGAATTGATATTCCTCTGAACAAAATTTCTAACTAAAAAAAAATCCGTATTTGCAACCAGTGATCTTTCTTTAATGGCTGAATTAGCAAATTTAGCGAATTTGTAAATTGAATTTAATGTACGTGACTTTCACGACTAAACATCTATAAAGTTCACGATGCAAAAGGTGCACACCTCGGGTAATTTAAAGGATTCAAGAATTTTATTCTTATCCATTAAAATACACACTTTCACATTTACGCGGTATATGGAAATTGTGATTCGTAATAGTGAAGTCGTAATAGGAAACCGCGCATATCGAGGGCCGAAAAGAAGCTGAATGTCAGAATTTGTCCCCGACCGAAAAACAAAATGGGCTGAGGGGGCCTCGAGCTTAAATTGCGCCAAGGGCCTCTCAAGTGCTAAATCCGCCACTGTCTAATGGATTATGCTAAAATTTTGTACTGAAATGTGGGGAAATTAATACTTCTGCATTAACGATACTGTTAATTGTCCCATACGCAATTTTCGATATTAACAGTGCGTGCGTGAAGTTGGAATGCGGACGCATATGAAAGAAGAACGAAGAGTCGACCGGTTGTCTTGGCCGCCGAAAGATTTATTCTTCCCGCAGCTTAATAGTTAAGAAGAAAACGAGTGCTTTTTATCATCACCTTGACCTTTTTACTGGAACATTACATAAATTTATCTATTTGTAATATAAGATTCAAGTGGGAAGCAGAAATCTTACAGTAAATGTTTCCTGATTTTAAAAAATAAGCCTGGAAAAGTACTTTTATAAATCCTGATAGATTGAATTGAAATCCTTTATACATGTGTTTTATAATGGCAAATTATTCTCAGAACTCAAATTTATGATTGAGTATCAATTTGCTTTCTTTGACTATAGGACGGTAGGTTTTGAATACTTTATAAACTATTAGAAACAGGTTTAGATGGGTATTTTTCAGACTTGAGAACAATAAAGATTTTGATAACTTTCCATTACGATGGAACGAAGTCAATTTTAAGAGTTGCATTCAAAATCTTTACTATGAATAATACATATTTTATAATGAGATATTTTTATCAATGAATGCTAATTTTGTATCATCATTTTTAATCAGTAAATGCGATTTTAATACTCCAAACACATTGGAACACATTATGTATAAAGCTCAATAATGATATATTTCTAGTAATCAAAGCTTACTGTTCTTATTGAATATTTAATAGGCATAAATCATAACAGCCAGTCGCTCAATCAATTGTGAATTCATATGAAATATTATGAAATTAGATCGAATTTCTTACTTAATTATTTCATGCAATTTAAATATTTATTTCAAAGACAGCCCATTAGAACAATCAACTGTAATTGTTATAATCAATAAGTATTTTCCACATAATTATAGTTCATAGTCAATTAAACTTGTATTAACCAAGTATTTTCGACATGATTTTCAAAATCTTTTTTGTGCTTTCAATTATTTATCAATATTTCTTATCACTCCAATAAATATTTTTACCCCACGTCTCTATTGCTCTATAAGCAGAGCTTTAATTCCTTACATTTATTTTCAAAAGGTATATTATATACAATAATATTAACATATTCATGTCTGCCAGATCGTATTTTATCATCTCCATTTCACTGTAACTGTGAAAACGCTGATAATAATCCTTATATTTTTTATTTCAACATCTGCTGGTAGCTCCCATATTTTTGTTGTTTGCGAATTCAAGCAAATATTTGAATAAAATGTTTGCTGATCATATTGCCATCAATCTTTTCATTGGTAAAATGATTATGTTTTCCATTGAAAGATGAAACATGTCTTTTAAAATAATACAGCAGCAATAAATATTTCATTTCTTGGATTTGTAATAGAAGTGGAAAATTAAAGCTATCGCCATATTGAATCACTGTCCTTCTTTAGTTCATTGCTGATTTTTTCAGGATATCGAATCTAGTTGAATGAAATTTCTCCGATCAGTTAATCCAGAGTAACTGCCTCTACACACCCAAAAAATATTTTTATTTCTGCCTTAATTATTCATGTTTCCATTCAGTGAAAACAGGTAGAGAAACCAAGTTTCTTCAAAGGCAAATTTTGTCTGCAATTTTAATTTTGTCTTTCCAAATCATTGTCAGCTACGACGTTACTATAAATCGGGAATATGCAATTAGTATTGTCATTAAACTATTTCCAAGAGTAAAGCAAAAACCTCAAAATGTCTATAAAGCCATTGGAGATCAATTAGTCGAACTAAATCCCAATATTAAATCCAGCTTAAGAATGGAAATAGTATTAATTATAAGTCTAAAAGAAAATTGATGAGAAAGAGATTATAGCTACATTAACGGACACTCATTAGCCGTACATATCAATGTCTAATATCATCCAATTCGATTCATACATTCACTAGATATACTAATTCAGTACGAGAGTGTCGCTATTTTGAGCACCATTATCAAAATGGATGGCAGAATAAGAACTTTCGAAAAAAAATTGGACTTCAATAGCAATATACGGGTCGTTTACGAATTAACAAAGTTCAATTGGTTGTTCGGTCTTAAGAAATTCTCCCTGAAAAACGATAAATTCATTGGAGTCGGAAAATTCTATAAATCCTATACTACAATCCTCGCTTTGAGCTTATTGGCCGGATCTATTTGGTTTTCGAAGAAGAACATTCAATTGACCATGGAGTCTAATTCTCCACCCCTGGTGGTGACATTCTCCGTTAGCCAATATTCTTTGCTGTTGCAGCACGTTATCATGGTCTTACACAGTGTATTTTTTGGATCCAAAATATCCACGGAGTTTTGTTCGTCCATTAGAGTTCTGGATGAGAAACTCGATTATATCAGAAAGGATCAGAACATCGCCTTCAAGAAGAATTTGATCGCGTACACGATCTTATATTGGTGCTTTAAGATCTCTCAAATTTTATTTACGGATTTGATTTGGATTCGATATAGCTTGAAAATATTTCATATATCGTCTACGACTGCAGATCTTGGAGCATTTCACTTCATTGTCGATGTTGGATTGGTGGCGAGACGCTTTGAGCTTTTGAATAGAAAATTGAAATCGATATACATGAAAACATCGATTCGTAGATCATCGTGCATGTATTTGAAAGGAGGACTACTCACCAGTAATTGGCTGTATCCAGAAAAATCGACAGAAGAATTAAACGTAGAAAAATCTACTAAATATGGTGAATTAAAAGTTGAAGAACTACTGCAGATTTTCAATGAATTGTCGGATGCAATTGATTTAATTAACGAGTGCTATGGTTTGACGGTAAGATTACTTGGATAAAATAATAGTGTTTATATTAAAACTATTTATGTCGAATAGACCATTTTAATTTCAAATTTGCTAATAAATGACGAAATATTGTTTTGCCTGACAATGTCTCAGTATCAATTTCAATCAGGAATTCGTACTGGAACCGAACCGAAAACCGCAAAATACAGCTATTTTTCGAAAATGCCGGTTAATTTCGATTCGGTACAGGTCATAGGCGAAAGAGAGTTTGGCCGATTTTTTGATGATATAATATGTGACCACTCTTTTGCAAAATTTTTGTGATTGTGACACAAAAAATGTTAATACTTAAGTCAATCCCAAGATCATAGTATAGCAGCGAGTGACATTGAGAAAGTGCCGATCGCAGATCGTTTTCCATTCACGTTTTTGTACTAGAGTGTGAAAATAAATGTATACAGTATAGATTTGGTCGTAGACCAGACACCATAACAAAACTCGATTATCTTAGATTTTATCGCATGCAATGTTTTATGGGTCAAGATTTCAACAAGTTCATCACCAGGTTCAGCGTCGTCATTCAGGTCAAAGGTGATTTTATCAAACAATTTAATTGATTATGCTATGACGATTTAAACTTGACCTAGGAGACACTTCATAAGGTAGTAGGCATATTTAAGTTAAAGTCTAATTTTAAGAATACAACTTTAAAAGTAAGAATGTTTGCAAAGCAAGTTTTTCTATTGTAGCTCTTCTTGCTCTCGATGACGATGTTGACTGAGTTTTTATTGACCATTAACATTATGCTCATGTGGCAGACCCTCGCTGGATTAACTGTTAGTATGCACAATTGTGCAAGATGTTATTTAATATGTACGCAATTATTCTGTGTGACCTGAGACCAATTTCGACGATTGTTAAATCTATTTTTAGTATTATCAAATGGTCACCTCCTCGATTGGATGGAGCATGTGGCAAAGCTTGAGAATAATCGTAATAACTGCTCCTTGCGAGATTTTGGCGCACGAAATCGAAAAGACCAAGACGATCTTGAATAAATTTCTGCTTTCGAATGGTATTTTGCGCAATATTTTAAAAAATATAAACACGACTTTCTCTCGTATGTGAGCTGTATTTTATTTTTTTTGCAGGAGGTGATGAATTGGAGGCTGTCGAGAGATTTATAAGATTGCTTCTCGACAGGGATCTCGGACTCAAGGCTCTACTTTTCAAAATAGATTTTGAATTTATTGGAACGCTGGTCGGAACTCTCATTTCGTATTCGTTCATATTACAACAGATGTCGTAAATTGTTCACAAATTGAGGACATGATTATAGTATGCGTTTGTTTGTAAAAATAAAATGGTTCAATAAAGATTTGCATAGAACTAAAACATATTTGATCCAAGTACTTTAATAATTTTTCGTGCGTTGATTACCAGCACAAAATTGTATTGTTTATATTCATCGAAAATACTTAATTGCTTAGTAAAAGATCTATTACGAAAGTAACGGTTTTAGGAAGCATCCTCAGTACGATAGTAAGCTCTAAGCGGTGCAAAATATTTAAAACAAGAAAATTTAATTGCAGGAAAAATAGGCAATTTGGCCACATAGAAAAGCGCGCATGAAATCGCTGGAGAAATGAATTTTCGATGGTATTATCGAAATCAATACACCATCCGAGGAGCTTCACGGTGTTAAAATATGCCAACTACATTGATGACGGGGATACGAAAACCTTCAAATCATATAGTTTCAAACACGAACAACCCCTTGTAACTGAGCTTCAAAAAATTCTTCTTCATATATATTCAGATCTATCATCAGACGATCTGTTCCAACGCTGTTTGGGCGGACATACGCAAAATAATAAGCAAAAATTCAGCGCTGCCTTCTGGCACTTGGCTCCAAAACATATTTTTTGCTCGAAAAAAACTATCGAATTGGCAACTTTTATTGCCGCATGTATTTTCAACGAAGGTATCACCTCCCTACTGTGTAATATGGAAATGATGGACATCATAATTGGACTGCAAGCAAAAATATTTGTCAACAAAAGGGATATGGTGCGCGTGAAAAAAGCTGACGCTGCACATTCCGCAGCATCAAAAGAAGCAAGATTGACCCGAAGACTGGAACGGTAGCTGAAGAAGACTTATTTGAAGGTATCATATATGCTTCTGGTACAGCAGATTAGGTGTAACAATTGAACTTTTAAATTAATTCACGTTAAATAAATAAACATCGGCTCAATTTTAAACGC
This sequence comes from Stenopsyche tienmushanensis, assembly GCA_008973525.1. Taxonomy (NCBI): domain Eukaryota; kingdom Metazoa; phylum Arthropoda; class Insecta; order Trichoptera; family Stenopsychidae; genus Stenopsyche; species Stenopsyche tienmushanensis. The sequence continues at coordinate 1,125,382 of WACJ01000059.1, forward strand.
GTTTTTCTCGAAACTACTTAGCTTAAGCTCACGGAAGTGCTCCCACACGCCCTATGTGAGTATTTTTTAATGAAATTTGTCATGCATGTTTACAATAAACAATTATTATATATTCGCTGAAAATCACCTATTCAGGACTTTGAACTTCCGTGTTGTAGAATGTCATCGCTTGCACACCAACATACATACGTGGCTCCACCCACTCCCACTAACATACTTTGTCAAAGTTTAAAAAATACCTGTATGTTTAAAATAGACTGTCTATTCAACACACTAAATATCAATATTCCATATTTAATACTTTTCGCATAAAAAAATGTTAAAAACTTGATCACTTTTACGCCCAACAAGGTAGAAACGTCCCTTAAGTATTTAAAATTATTTTAATAAAGGATTATTATTATACACCCGATGTTATTTGAACAAATGCATTATACAACGAACAAAAAAAATGTTTTGCAATCCATCACGTACTTGAGCAAATATGGACACAATACTCCACGTGCAAATCAGCACATTATATTTTTTTTTGTTTTATTTTGAACATTCCGGATAATCGAACATCCAGGTTTTGCACTTTTCCTATTTGATTCTATTCCTACGTTTTATCAAGGTGCGTATTTTAATTAGTCATAATAAAATATTTATATTGTTTATCTCAACATATTTTTTCCATTTCGTTGATATGAAACGCAGAATGAAATTGTTTTGCATCGAAACAGCCTAACCGCTGTTAGAAATACGTCATCCTTCGGATGTTAAAATACACATTAATATTTGTGTTCCTTTTTCATAACATTAAATGTAAATATCTACTGCAAATTTTGTTCAAATATATTTATCATTTTTTGAATGCAGATATTTGCCAAAAAGGTGAAAATTTATTTGTTATCATACAAGCCAACTCGTATACTTTATAGATAAGGTACAAAAATATCTTTTGTGAATCACTAGCGAGTGATTGAGCAAAGCCTTCATCCAATCATCGATGCTACATCTTTTCAAAAACAAAGATTTTTTTATCGCATACAAAGTTGCAACATTATGATTATTTGTCATTTGGTTAATTTATTTAAGAAAAGATAAAAATACAATTCAAAAATTGATAAAAAATTCAAATATTGTTTCGAAACTATACCCGAAGTAACATTGAACATTTAGCTTGGATCTGATTTTGGAAGCCAGGCAACTTGCTGCTGAAAATGCGCGCTCAGCCTCCACACTCGTTGGAGGTATCGTCATCACATATTTAAATGCTAGTTCGAGTTGATGACCGCGTGAGCACCCATTTTCGTCTAAAACCATCAATGTGACTGATAAAATTCCTTTCTGCTGAGACACGGACTAAAACTCGAAAAAATCCCGATTTCCCGACAAATTATTTATTTCCGTCGCTGCAGTTGAATACTAATAAATTATAATAATTTGATGTGATTCGTAATTATATTACGGAGGAATATGAAAATTATGAACCCCGTATCTATCATATTTCATATCGATATTCCCATTATTAGAGTCGAGGTGTAGTAAATACATCACCGGTAGGGAAAGGTTAATATAACAATTTGAAAAACATATATGTACATATACATAGATTCCGGGATTGGATTCCTTACTTGGGAGTGTCGCGCACCTGAAGCACAGTTCGAAGGGACGGAACTGATGTCAACCGCCCGGATAGATAACGCAGGTTACTAAAACATAGAAAAGTACTTGGCGTCGGTCGCCAGGTTAAAATAGACCCTTTTGAGTCAAATTATTCAGTAGTTCGTTCTTGATCGTTCAACCAACATCTCTTCGGGGACTTGATCAGTCCGCGTGCACCCCCATTTTCGCCGCACTTCGCCTAACGATTATCATCACACACCATTGCCATCCCCCCTGTAGCGCTCCGCTTTATTGAACGAATAAATGCATTGAGCCGATAATTTATCGCCTCCATCCACTATCTTCATCTGTAGAACATCCCCATCCCTATAAAATCCTGAAAATATCCGTAGTTCACCGGCGTCGTCCTCGCGATCTATACTAACGTTACGAGCGTCAAACGTTTCGAGTGACGTTTGGAATTGGGTTCCGCGATCCGAATAACGCAGCATCCGCCGCATCTACGAAGAGAACGCAGGAATGCTTATAGTCAGCGCTCCTCTACGTTACAGACGAATACAATAAAAGCAACAAAGAATCGGTCCAAGACCAGGTCCATGAAAACAAATAAGTTCCAAGGCTCACAAATAGGCATATGCCTTTGTTAAATAGTAGTCTAACTAAATGAAATATATTGAATTTGCTTGGTTATTTAAAAAACCCGATATATGATTCATCTCTGCCGGAATTACACCTAAGTTTTAGAACCGCTTTCCGAAAGATTTACGATTTTTTTATCATATCTTGGATTCCGATAACAAATGATAACAGTGGTGGGGTAATTACTAGGTTAGAATAATGGTATGCTAGCTCTTCTAGTATCAGTCTTTGGGCGCGGTCCTAAGTGATAGATCAGAACTTTCGTTGATGGTGTATTAAGATATATCGAAAATGGCCACCAGGCCGTTCTGGTTAGCCCTCGGCTTAGTTTTATTGATAAGTTTTAGTTACTGTGCCGCGCAAGATATCGAAGATTCTCTCGCGGTCGAAGTCGTAGATGATGCTGTAAACGCAGAACCGATAGATGAAGTTAAAAAAGACTTTGAAACGAATATAGAAAACGGTGAATATGAAAATCCGGCTATCGCTGCCGAAAAACCACCAGATGAAAGCCCAGTGGAGGAACCAGCATCTTCAGTGGAGAGCCTATCAGAAGTAGACGCCCCTACAGATATATTGGGTCCGAGGAAAGGAGCCCTCACCCTTGATGATGGAATCCCATTCGGAAACATCGATGATGCCTACGGTAATATTTAATTATATTTTTTATGTGTCGACGAAGTATTATCTGCTTTATCGCTCAGACGATGATCCACTCAAGATAAGCGAAATCGATTTGTTACTGTTCATAGCCATATTAGCTCTTTGTATTTCAAAAGTACATAAAAAGTACTATGTAAGAATTTATGTCGATTCGGATAACTAATACTTCTTAACTAGGCAAGAGTTTTACGATCCATTTAACACTGCCTTATCAATTACTATCTCAAAAAAATGACTCAACATTTCGAGCTTAGATCTTTGAGATAACTATGAAAAAAGAGTCATCATATAATCACAGGTGTTTCGTAATTTATACGTTTTGCTTAATTTGCATTAGAAATTATATTGCTATTGATTTTAAGGGAGCATCCAATTCTCGATTCGGTCGTAAAGCATTTATTTTTTAAAGATTTAGGCTACCCTGGACAAAATAGATCTTCATATTCTCACACTTGAGTGCGAAACTTATCACTTTCACCATGCAACGCCCATGCAAGAAATATATGTATCGGACAATTTGTATTCCTAGAATCCCTTTTCAATACAATAAAATATCCTAATCAATAGTTTTTAACCATATTTTCCAAGGAATACTTTATAAAATGTTCCAATCATCTAATTATAACAAGCTCGATGCTCTGATGGTCAGATTGTAACTTTATCAAAAGAAATGAGGATGCTCCAGTCTTACAATGAACTACATATTACAAAATACAAATACAAAAAACCGTCTTCTTGTAAACTTCAGTCTTCGTCAGGCGTTGACAACTTTAAGAACGTGGCACAAGGTTCGTGATGCTAATCAGAAATCATTGGCAGAAGTATAACACACGTCTGGGTATCTTAAAATAAAATAAATATAGAGTTCACCGAACCCCATGTGATTCTTATGGTAATGAAATGGACATTTTAATTAAGGCTACAGCTAAGTCAAAATACTAATAAACGTAACTAGTAAATATTTAAACTTGAATGACAGTCAGGACAGACAGACATACATTAGCTGAAGATAAATTGTACGAATTAAACAGCTTTTTGTAATTAAGTCTGAATTTGTATAACGATCTCATTCTATATATAATAGGGCCATTTGGCTAAAGATTCCAGGATTTAAAAAGGAAAATTTTAGGTACATTAATTTTCTAGTTCTTAATTTTAATCCTAAGCTTTATTGACACGAACTTGTTTAATGGTCGTTAACACGATGACTATTCGATAAGCGTGAGTCAGTACTTCGAATGATTCGACTTTATACTGCCTATTTTATTAGGCACAGTCAAAAAAATTATTATACATACGAAGAGCAAGAAATACATTTTGGCTGTATATTTTACATTTGGATTTTCTCGATTTCTTCGCGGCGTTCAGATCAAATTTGTCGAACAAGTATCCAAAAACACTTGAAATAATCGCACTGATAAACACGATTTTATTAGATATCGCGAAAATCATCGAAGGTGCGGTGATATCAATGATTCATTCGTTGATAAATTAATACGGTTTCGTGGAAAAATATTTTTCACATCAACAACGCTTTGTCTCTTCGGTGTTATCGCCTTTAATCCATGCATATCGATACAATTTCAGTTCGATTTTCAGCGAAATCGACGACGATTCTAGAAAATGGCAATTCGTGGAAATTAATCACTGCTGCTGATTAAAAATTGACATTTAGGGACAGATGAATATTCAAATGATAAGGACGACAGCTGTGCTATTCGATTCAGATTTGAATCCTTGTCTTTCAATGGACACTGATGTGTTCTTCTTGGGATATTTTTATGATCAATAAAAAAGCATCCCAATCAAAGAATTAAATAATTTCAGACCGAATGACAATGGATAAACATTTTTTCGCGGAATAATTTAATCTGGTATCGATTCTGCCAATTGGACAATGGATCAATAAAACGTTCAATCGATATTATGCCATGCCCATTTTCAAAGCTTATTCAGAATTTTCGATGAAATTGGATATAGAATGAGATGTTCCTGAACCCAAATAATGATTGGGATGTGTTTTTCTTTTTTACAATGCAATAATAATAGGTTCACGTTGGGCGATGTTTTTGTGAGCCTCTAAAACAGACGCTTAGTTGTATGTCATGGCGTTCGTTCTGAAAAGAACGCAAAGCCTCAATTATAAAAAGTGGTTCGATTAAAATATTAACTCTTTGCGCCCTATGATCTCTAAAATATAAATTTGTGGGATGCATTGACTTCGTTACATTACATTTCAGATTGACGAATCACTGCTAAATTATGTTTTTATTATTAACGATGATTTAGGTTATAAATTATTTGAAGATGGATTTAAAAATGTTATTATTAATCTAGGCATTGCAATTAGAAAACGCAGAAACACAAACGATAGGCATTTAGACGTATGTTCATGGTTTTTAGTTTTACACCATAATTAAGTACCAAAGGTTCATTTAAAAATCGATGACGATTTATAAACATTGTTAGATCGCAGAGTTTTCATCTCTTATCTACAATATCGTCATCCTTTTCCGCTGTAGTTTATGATCTTTCATGGTTCTAAGAAACGCTACGATTTTAAAACGAATTAAAATGCATGAGTACATGCTTAAAACTATTCACATACTTTATGAACGACGTAAATTTGTTGATAACAATTTATCAAGGTGATAAAGTTTGATGATTTCACCTATGAGCGATGATATAAACTCATTGTTTACCCGGAAAAATTATCTTATCTTAGGTGTGGCTTCATCAGCTAGCCAACATATTGTGAAATTCTAGCAAAGATAACAGTATACATTTGGTTAAAATTATTCTACGAAAAAATGCTACAATGAAAAGATTCAACTTGAAGCTGGAATGAAAAGATAATAACATTAGATCAATTTTTTGGATGAATTTGTGGATCATTCCAGATTAGGGGAAGAAAAATCCTCATATCAACATATTTGGGAGATCGATCATTTTGCTTTAGGTTTAGCCTGATTTCCTGAATGCAGAAATAATTAATAGAATCACCACCCTATTTAAAATATCCTATTAAAATAACTACATCGTAGATTAACCATATATGGAAGAAAGATATCCTATACAAATTGCCTATGTTAGATAACGTATATGGCCCTTAAGAAAGAGAAGGTGCATTTTAGCAAACTGTTGATTATATGTCCTTAAATTCTTATCTAAATTGCTAGTTATGCATAAAGATAATTATATAATTGAATTATTAAGTAAGATATTGTATTGGCACTAGTTTTCTAAAACTGTTGAAATACGTTTCAAATGATATACATCCAAGAATTCATACATTAATTAAATATTGTATACATTTTTCAGCCGATATCGACGGAAGAGTAGCACCTTCGACCACGTATTCCAACAATGGACAAGCCTACGTCATCACGGAGCAACGATTGAGGAGTCTGAGGCAGAGATTCGTCTATCCATATTACGATTTGGGTGGACCCAACAATGAGGGCGATTACCAAAGAGACATCCATTCGTCGATGCCGCAAGTTCACAAGAACTTCAACTTCCAGCTTCCATTCTTCGGATTCCGCTTTAATTACACGAGGGTGAGTACAAATCGAGCTGAAACTATCCAGATCGAGTTCGCTTCATATCGATTGATCTAAACTATTTTTATAGATATCAATGCATGGATTTTTGGAGTTCAGCGATCCGCCGAGCCATTACAATTATCCATTGACATTCCCGGTCAAAGATTGGCCCGCTCAGAACGATCCTTCTTTCATCGGAATCTTCTACAGCAGATGTAGGATCGGCAGTGTTCGCACTGAAGACATAAACCAGATGAAAGCTGGCGTCTACTTCAGAATGGAGAGAGATTTGCAGACGAGAACCGATCAAGTAGGAGTTGAAATGAGAGAGCGCATCACATGGGATATTAGAGATGGGGTGATCGGAGCAGATTCCTTCACGCCAAAGCATTTGATCATCACAACATGGAAGAACATGTCTTTCGCTGGTGGTATAGATAATTCTCTGTTCAAAGTGAGTAATCAACATTTCTAATCATGATTTCAAATCCACGACGAACGACGTATACTTATATTTTGTCATTTCAGACCAATTCTTTCCAACTTGTATTGGCTACCGATGAAGTCTTCACATACGCCATATTCAACTATATCGATTTACAATGGAGCAGTCACACTGAAGCTGGAGGTGATACCACCGGTGGAGAAGGAGGTGTTCCCGCATTTGTGAGTTATTCATGCGATCAAAAATATCGAACATTTCCATACTAAAGTAACTCAATTAGTCCTAAAACATCAGTTCAATCAATAAAAATGCAATAACCCAGCGCTACGGTCTTAGTTCAAATTGCAAGTCTAATCTCCAGCTTAATATTAGGTTATCCCGAAATAAATCCATTATTTTTCAGCTTAAAACTTTATTTTTACAATCGTTTTAAACATGTCAATATAAAATATAATCGCCTTCTGCTGCTTGCTCTTAAAATCGAAATAGCATGCTAAATTTGGAAGATGCGGTAGAACAGCCTATCTAATTGTCGACAATAAACTTCCGCAGTTATCGTTTTATTTTATTTATTTTTATTTATAAACCTTTATTCAAAAAAATATAATATAACAAGGTAAAATGGTGTATCAATATACACAATTACATAAAAAATGGATTAACAATTTAAGTCTTAGATTACTATCCTTATCTTAATTACAAGTATATATTTTAGTTATAATAAATTTTACATAATAAGAGTTAATTTAATTTTTGTATATATAGGGGGAAAAATAGGAGACTTAAAACCCCTTTGCGACTAGAAGATAGACGCAGTTATCGTTTCGTTCGTTTAATAATTCATAGTGAATAGCTCCAACCATGTTCCATCAAATGCATAAAACAGCCTTCCAAAGTGTTAATCCTGGATTGGTGATTGGAACGATTTTGTTTCTTAGAAAGCCAAGGTTTTTTTAAACATTACATATGATCCAATCGCCGAACTGAGAGGATCAGCTTGAAATAGGGAACCACTCAGTCTCGAACAATTCAATAACTGTTAAAATTCCTTTCTGCTGAGACATGGACTAAAACTCGCAAAATTCCCGATTTCCCAACAAATTATTTATTTCCGTCGCTGCAGATGAATACTTATATACTATAATACTTTGGTGTGATTCGCAATTATATTACGGAGGAATACCAAAATTATGAACCCCGTATCTATTATATTTCATATCGATATTCCCATTATCAGAGTCGATGTGTAGTAAATACATCATCGGTATGGAAAGGCTATTTACAAACCTCCCACACTCCCTATCGAAACGATCGCGAAAGCGCCCGACGATACATTAATTCAAGAGACCCATTGGATGAGCGTTCTAAATGAAGTTCGGAGGTTATGCTACCTTCAATATCGAGCGATTGAAGAGGTGAATGTATGAGATAGACAAAATGGATGTAACCCCTTCCTATGAATGGATATTGAAGAGGCCCATAATTCTGCAATGGACTGTTTGTGGCTGCACAATGATGATGATTATTCCAATCCTGCTGCATTTCACCAATGCGTTTTAAATTAACATATACGATTGACGTTGGAGATGGGATTTTCTGTGATTATTCTTCTATTGTTTGCCGAGGATCTGATTCATTTGTCCGGATTTAGGGGCATCCTGTAATATTCTGCCGCCCAATTTTAAGCGTCTAAATCAAAATTGGCATCTGTTTGGGTTTCCCCATGTAATAAAAAAAATACGAAGATGTTTCCTTTACTGTTCGTGTCTGAAAACACAAACTTAACTCAGACGAGAGCGTGTAAAAATAATGGATTTCTTTTGGGAAGACCTAATATTTGTCTCTTTAAGCTTTTTCTGGTTCATGCCCATGAATAGAACTCGATGTCGTTGGAGTCAAATACATTTAACGACCATTGAGATTGATAAATATTTTTGTTTAAGATTGGATTCAATGCCGGTAATGGAACTCAGAGCTACGAATACATGCCATATTCGCAATCGTCTATTATGCGAGATTTGACCGGTAGAGGATGGGGTAACAATTTCCCAGGAAGACATATTTTCAGAATAGATGAAAAAATATTAGTAGGAAGTTGCAATAAGGATATAGGTATGTCAATATATATACAATTTATATGCGTTAATCAAATTTGATTCACGTTTGTAAAAAAATACGAATTGTTTGCTTATAGATGGTGCTAATTTACCACTTATGTTTGCTCCCGAAAGTGGAAATATGTTGGGCGGTACCATCGTCAATGTGACTGGACCTTGTTTCCAACCGACTGATAGAGTAACATGTCGTTTTGATACGGAAGGAGTAGTCGGTCGTTATGTCGGGAAGAATATGTTCATGTGTGTGCAGCCTCCACTCCTGGCGGAAGGATATGTCAGATTCGAAATTGCCGTTAACAATGATGTTTTCAAATGGAAAGGACGATTCTTCGTGGGTGAGTAATTGATCTAAATTGCTTTTTACAATGATAAACAGCACATTCTTGTATTCATTTGGTATGCTTTTCTATTGCAGAAACACCAGCAACAGCCACGGAACGCATATTCTTTGACAACAACGACGTCCATGAAAAATATCCAGCTAGAATCAGAATAACTTGGGATAAGCGCAATTTGACCAACAATGAACAGCTTCCTGTTTCTATTTCGCTTTGGGGATACAAAGAAACCACCATCAGACCGCAGTTCCAATATATTGATATGCTGGAAGTCAGCGCCCAAAACACTGGCGAATATGAAATTATTCCAGGAAATTATCGCCTTAGGGATAATTTCCTAACGAACGACCTGCAATTTGGATTCATTCAAATCAACTTGACGCAGAGCGGCATAGATAACAACCACTATCCAATGCCGTAATTAAAATCATTCAATAAATATCGAGCACCTTTAAATATCAGAAATATTGTTTAAAATTTGCTTGTTTTTCAGAATACTTTGGAGTAGACCTATTCCTTTGGGTTGGTATTTTGCTCCTCAATGGGAGAGAATGTTCGGAAATAAATGGCCAGAGAGAATGTGCAATAGTTGGTTGAGGAGTGATCGTTTTTTGAAGAATTTCGCTGCGGAAGTTGCCCTATGCCCTTGCACTTTAGAGCAAGCGCTTTTGGACAAGGGAAGATTTATGCCAGATTTTGACTGCGACAAAGATTCAAATCCGAAATGCTTCTTCAATAGAGTAGCCATTCATTGTGTTAAGGCTGGAAATCCAAGGTTAGATATTAGAAATTTATAATATATCAAACAAATTCTTATTGTTAATTATCTATAGAATAAACGCAGGCTATATAGGAAATTTTCCTGGGAATAAGCTATTTTTATGTGATATCTTATTGCCTTCCATTCATGATAATACTAAGATAAGATAATTGGTATAGGCGTTTTTCATTAAATTATTTCTGTAAAACAAATTTAAGAAGCCTAATGTACCAAATCTATTATAATGAAAATTTTGATAAATCTGATCCCTTAAATTCACATATTACAAATGTTTATTAATGAATTTTACAGTAATGAAGGCGCTGGACAACAATGTTGCTATGACAAATACAACTATTTGATGTTGTCATATGATCAACAATGGGGATCGAGACCACAAAGATCACATAATCTGGGATTCTTGCCATGGAATGAAGCTAATAAGGTTTTTTTTAAATTCTATTTATCAACAAATACAAACATTAAAAAAATACATGCTTTTTGAAAATTGATAGGTAAATTTAAACTTAAATATTTGCACAAAGGAAGCAATTTACTCTTACATATCTTGCCAATATAACAAAAAGACACTTATGCATTTTCTAGGTTCCAACTCTTTCCCATTGGTTCCACGATCAAGTTCCATATTATCAATGCTGCCTTTGGCAAGAAGAACAAGCCGTCGGCTGTGAAACTTACAGGTGATTTAAATTAATTTATACAGTATATTTTTTTTTAATACATGCAAATATAAATTGTAATTATAACAATGCAGATTTGAGCGTCGTCCTTCTCAAGATTGTGTTGCATATCAACCACCCGGTGTTGCTGGAGTATTTGGCGATCCTCACATCATTACTTTTGATGACAATCATTACACATTCAACGGAAAAGGTTAGTTTGTTTAAAAACATACGGCAAATTTAATAAGATAAAAATTATGGATTTATTTTGTATGGGATATGAAAAATGTAAAAATTTAATTTTTACAGGTGAATTCGTTTTGGTACGCACGGATGTCCCTAATTTGAAGCTCGATATTCAGGGAAGATTTGAACAAGTCGCGCCCAGCGAACACGGCCCAGTTATGGCAACCCATCTTACATCAGTAGTTGCCGCTGGAAATAGTTCAGCTGTTATTGAAGTACGCCTTCGCCCACAACACGCACAATGGAGATACAGATTGGACGTATTTGCTGATGGACGTAGGGTATTCTTTGATAGACCGTCCCTAAAAGTACAACACTTCCCAGGTAAATTTGTGATTTTATTTGTTGTCCTGTAATTAATACACGGTTATTTCATTGAGGTTTTTTGTATTTAAAGACATAAAAATGTACATCGTATTTTTTTTTTAATACAGGTGTTGTGGTTTATACTCCAACTTACATTTTAAATCAATCTGAAGTCATTATGATGTTCCAGTCTGGTGTGGGAGTAGAAGTTGTAGAGAATCGTGGATTTATGACGGCTAGAGTTTATCTTCCTTGGACCTATATTGTATGTTTAAATTCTCATCTGTTTATAAAAATGCTGTTCAAAATATTCAATGCTATTGATTATATTTACAGAATAAAACTCGTGGTCTTCTTGGAAACTGGTCCTGGGATATGAATGATGATTTTACTAGACCTGACGGTACCTTCACTGGAGTCAACGTGAATGATTTCCAGAATGTACACAACGATTTTGGAAAATACTGTAATTATAATATTAAATACAAAACATATTTTCAATTGATTAATCTACATTTATTAAATGCTGATTTTGTTCAAACTAGGGATGGTAACGGATAGAATGGAGGAAGGTATAGGGACGGCACTCTTTACGCGAGAGTTTGGACGGACGGCCTCGTTTTATAATAATGCTTCGTTTGTACCGAATTTCGTAAAGGATCCTAAAGAATTTCTACCTTCGAATCGAACAGTGGATATAAATAGAGCAACGGAATTGTGCGGTCTATCATATCAATGCCGTTATGATTATGGCATGTCTTTAAGCAGGGATATGGCACATTTCACTAAGAACTATTATGATTCAATTGTAAGGAAATTATTTTTTTTCTAAATTATAAAACATGTATATATTTAATATATTTATATTACGTTTATTTTAATGCAGGTCAACATCAAAGAGGTTACCTCTAAACGAATAATCAGTTGTGGTGTATTGGAAACTCCAAGATTTGGAAGGAAAACCAATTTCTTCTTTGTACCAGATACTAAAGTTACATTTGAATGTAACAAAGATTTTGTACTGGTTGGTGATCAAAGACGAACATGCTTACCAGAGGGAAGATGGGATATTCCACAATATGGCTACACTGAATGCTTAAGTAAGTTATATATATGCTTTATTTGAATTTTTGTATGCAGTTTGCAACGTAAGTATTTGATTTTATTAGAAATTTTCTATCAAATTCGAATGGTTAAAATATCTAATTTGGTAATATAGGGAGGCAGGAGTATTCTGCAAGGCAAGCAGGAATGACTGGTGGAATAGTTTTAGCTGTGATAATGCCGATATTGCTCTTTATAGCTATTGTATGGTATTGTTGTTTCAAAAAACGCAAAGACAAAGATGAAGCTCCCTGGGGCTTTGGTACACTTGATTCACGATCGCGCTCTAATTCACGTGCCAATCTTAAAGCTCAATCGATGGGTAATTTGATGGACCCATATAACAGTGATTCGATGAAAAAAACACCTTATTCTAGACAGCAAAGCGAACCCTACTTATCGAAAAAAGATGATGACAGTCAATTAAATTCAATTGAACCTGTTGACACTACTCCCGTTAAATCAATGAGTACTTTTGAAAGTTCTCCAAAGAATGCTGGTCCAAAAGATGGTGCTGAATCCGATAGAAGTGATCTATCTGATATTACAACTTTGCCTAAAAAGCGAAGAAGCTACGACCATTCTTATCACACAAAAGAACCATTGGTTGGACATCCTAATTCAGATTTTCCTGAGAAATTATTTGACTTAAGAGAAGAGGATGTTTTATCATCTGGATCAAACGATGGCAGCGATTTGACTGGTGATGGAACACTAACAAAACCAGCTAAAGATATAGAATACATAAATAAAAATAAGCCAAGACAATATGGACGAAGAGGTAAAAAAGACTATGATTCGGGCGTTTCAACTATCAATTCACAAGGTTCTCCTATATATGCAGGGTATAGTCCGAGAAAAGACGACGACGATCAATTCAGCACTCTGTCATCACAGTACAGTCCACCTGGATCTGATATATATAGCCCTTCAACAAGTCCCATTTATGGACAACCAACATCAAAGCAATTCTTTCCAAATACGCTTCCAATAAGCGAGGAACCAATTAGTCCTCCTCCGGAAAAAATGTCAACTTTTTCTTCACCTAAGATAGCAAAACCTGTTGAGCCGATAAGTCCAATCAACACGGACCGAACAAATCCAACCGAGATACATACATTAAGCAGTCGCACTACCATGGTATGAAATACCAAAGAAGAAAATTTAAGAGAACAAAAAACAGTGTGCAATACAATTATAATCTGTAACATTAGATTCATAGAAATTTCTCTAATAATATGACAATATTTATATCATGATTACATACATTTTTCGAACCAACTTAAATTCCGTATATGATTTAAAACAAATTAAATTTAACGCGTTATAAATTCTAATCAGACACATGATGTTTTTAAATTTAATGAATAATTTTGTAGGTTTTATTGGCTAAAATTATCAGACCAATGAAAGATTTTAAGTGAATAGGAAATATTTCTATTTGAAGTAAATATTTGATCTTCCATCGCGTTCTTGAATTTTTGAGCATTCCGATGAATAGAAAAATATTTTTATAATAATTTACAATTTTACTACTATTTATGTTAAGTAATTGCAAAATTAAAATAAGTGAGAATGAGATTTTATACGTTTTGCAACTAGGAATTACTTTTGTATCTGTGCATCGGTTTTAAGTGCAATTTTTTTTTAATGTAGTATATATATGTATTTTGATTGTTATGTGAAAATATTTTTTGTATGTATTTTTTACTGAATAAAAAAGTAAAATAAACTAACCAAGAAAGTTTATAATATTCGGGAAAATTTCTATTCCTCAAGTAATTTTATGTGTATTTTTGATTTGATTATCATGGAGCAATATCGGTATTTTTAACAATATTTTTTTGACATACTATTTTTAATAAATCACTACTAAGATAAGTGTGGAATGGAAGTTTTTCAAAAAATATTATACTTTTTCAATTATTTCTTAATTTGATAAAAAAAAAACTACTGATAATAGAAAAAAATTCCAATCCACATGAAATCCCTTATCTTTTCTACGTAAATAACTAATTGGTGTCATCCAAGATAACAATAGCATAATCAAATACAACTAAGAGGTGAGTAATTTGTACTAATATTTCAACACAAGTGATAATTACATTTATGTATTTTCACATACAGTACTTTTGAAAGTGAACGATTCATTTAATATATTTATTTATTTTTATTCATCAATTTTATAGGAAACCAAGAGTATTCGGCTAGATGGGCAGGAATAACATGGGGCATCATCTTAGCAGTAGTTATTCCTATACTCTTATTGCTTGTCTGTGCAGCTTATCGCATTATTAAGAAGCGCAAAGCAGAAGAAAAACAAGACGAAATCAATAACACGTAAATAAAATTTAAGCTTCATAATTATAAATAAATCGATTCAAATGTGTAATTGAAATATTTAAAAACTAATTTAGGAGTAGAAATGTTCATTTAACATCGGCAAGATTGCACGGCGACGATGATGACGATTACAAAAAACCTTCAACGGGTGCATATTCAAAATCGTCGACGGAAGACTACAATAAACCTTTAGATGACGTTTACACCAAATCTCCTGAAGATGACTACCTCAAGCCTTCGGGAGATTACTCCAAACCTCCAGAAGATGATTACTCCAAGTCTCCAACAGATGATTATGTCAGATCTACAGAAGATGATTATAACGAACCCCCAACAGAAAATTACTCCAAACCTACAGCAATAAATTACCATTCACCTTCAGAAGTTTAATTAATTAATTAAATACACAGTCATGTTCAAAGTTTACACTATAAAGTGTTTCTAAATAAATCTATTATAAAGATTTTTAAAAATTCAATATATCAAAATTAATAATTGAGTGCATTTTGGCACGAATTTATCCAATCAAAATGTTTATTAAAAAATATGAAAAATGCAAAATATTTCATTCAAAATATGAGAAAAGCCTGAATTTAATTTTAATGTTTAATTATAATAACAAGCAAGGTTTATTCTCTTGTACTTGAACTACATTATGTGTAAGTATATGTATAGTATAGAATATAGCATACTAAAGATATATCTTTCCTCAATATATTAGATAAATGCATTTTGTCAAGTTTGTAGGAGAGAATTGACATTAGTTTAAGAATTAATCGTTAATATTTCATCAAAGTTTTGTTTTTATCAAAATTTAGCTTTCATTTCTTTAATTATAAATATAGTTGTAATAATTATTATATAAAGACTTTTTTATTATACAAAATAAAATCATTAAACCATACATTTTAAATTATTTTCAATAAAAAATATGTAACGTGTATGCAAAAATTCTTGAGATAGTGTCACAGTTTTGATAGATTCTAATTTTAATATCAAATCTTATTTATTCGCATTGATTTCACTTATAAGTGACACTCTTTTGGAGCTTAATCATTAAAATTAAAATAATATTGATCTAGGCATGTAATGGTGACAAACAATTTGTTAGTATGTTGCCAATCAAAAGCGCTAAGCGCAAATTCAAAATTCACTTTTAATACATATTAGTTAAGTAAAATTCAATAGTTTTTCATTTTAAAAATAATGATCAATGATACCTTTTCCCTAGTTCCCGTATATATTTCCATAAATTAATTTGCATAGCTTCTATTATACAAGTGCGTTCAAAAATTAATGCATCCAAATCCATGTATTAAACATATTTGTACAATTGTTCAAAAATATTTGAAATAGCACCTCTGGAGACAGTATTGTCAGGCCTGGAAGACATTCTGGAAGGTCTTCTCTGGTGGATATCATTTTTTCTTTTTTTAAATAATCTATCCGTTGAGGGACATTCAGTTCTTCTTATGGCGTTGTTGGCTCGTATAGGTCCCCATTCATTAATGAGGACCTAATGTTCATTCATTAGAATATTTTGTCCAGGTCATGTACCATACATCTTTTCAGCCTACGCGTTCTGGAGGCTTGGCTGGTTAGCTCTTCAAAAAAGGGTATTCTATTGAAGATCCTGGGTATTTGTTCCACAGTCGCATGTTGTTGACGAGATCCAAATTGGTGATTGGGTATTAGATTGTTTTTCTCAATTATTGACTTAAGTCTCTTCAGTAGTAGTTTTTCAAAAAGTTTGGAAATTTTTGGGAGTAAGCTGAAGGGTCTGTATGATTTGACGTCATGTATATCCTTGCCTGGCTTGGGGATTAGAATAATCTTAGCCGCTTTCCATTGCGGGGGAAAATAGCCCATTTTTAGTACCGCATTAAATGTTTGTATCAAGAACTTAAATCCTTTAATAGGGAGTTCCTTTACCGTTCTTTCCATAATGAGATGGTTTCAATTGTGTCCCAAATATTCCCTTTTAGGACTCCTTTTAAGCGAGGAATTAAAAAAAAGTCTGAGGGAATCAGAGCTTTAGGGAGGCTGGGGAACCAATGAAGTGCGGATTCTGGCCAGAAAATAGTTGGCAGCGACGACACTGTGGCTTGGTACGTTGTTGTGATGAAGTTTCCATGCGTTTTTGTGTTAAAATCTTTGTTTACGCCCATTGCAGGGTTTGTCAAAGGCATGCTGAATTAATAGAAATGTTTGGATGGCGAACTTCTCAAGTTTAACGCAAAATTTGATACTGATCTATAAAACAATTTAGTGTTCATTCACTCAAAAAGAGTTCATGATAACGCACGCCCTGACTCTCTGACAGCTCGGAAGTGACTTGAAAAAACCAGGTTAGAATGTACCACGGTGTATCATTATGTCTGAAAAAAATTGCACGCATTATTTATTGAATACACCCTGTATTTGCTGTCGTCTAATAAAGATATGCGAGACTTTAAACCAGATAATTACTTCTGAAACCTACTACAGCTATAAAAATACAAATATACGAACCATAAACAGACTACTACAGAATTAGGGCCTCTTCAATATCCATCAATAGGAAAGGGTTACATCCATCTCACATATATCAAACATTCATCGCCTTATTTGCTCGATGTTGAACGTAGCATGCTCTCTGAATTTTATTTAAAATGCTTACCCAGCGGGTCACTCGGGAGAATATATGGAAGATTGCTTTAGCAACCGTCTCAATAAAGACTGGGAGATCTTTAAGGACAGCAGTTTTCATTGGAAGACAGTGAAAAACTACTTAAGACGACCTTGTAGATTTTACTGAAAAGAGCTTTCCGGAATCAAAGAGTCAAGTACCTCATTTCCTTACGACGATGTTGCTGAACTAAGATAAAGTCCAATGTGTTTCTTAAGTATATCTTGAATCTCGTGCAGCTCCTGCATCGATCAAAGAGTGTCTCCTCGTTCATGTATAACTTACCCAAGCGAATTCGCGATTAGATGGTTGACACTTCCAGTTCGACAATTTCAAAACGATAAGGAAGGCAACGGAACACGATGTTGTTATCAGGGAATCGGCTTGTTGGTCTTCTTTTGTTTGTTTTGTTCCTTGAGCTTTCCTGGGTCTAAACTGGCAAAATATATACTGGCAATATATGAATATATGGAGTTTTAAAATAAAAATTCATGAACGTCAAGTAAAAAGTTGAGTAAAGTGTTTGGAGTGTATAAAACATCAAAAATATTTATATGAAATGTTTGTAACACAATGAAGAACTACATATGATTATATATAATTTCCAGGTGTTCAGTTCATAAATAAAAATTACATTTTTCTTGGGTAATTCGTTTATTTCGAATCGTTTAAACAAAAAGAAAACTCAATGAAATGACAACACTGAGAAAAAATTTTCATTAGTTAAAAGAGTTATTAATACATCTATCTACATATAATGTTTTACTTTTTGAATTCACAAAATTAATACATCAAAGGCACTTACCAACTTCATTTTATGACTAAAATATTAAACAAACCCTATATACTAAAATACAGGTTTAACATATAAAATTTTGTTTGTATAGATGGCACGGAATGTATTATAATATTTTAATTTCGGTAATTTTAGTGAAAAGCCTTTATTTATTGAATATATATAAAAATTTGGATTTCGATGGCAGACCACATCACTCACATTAATTTAAGAATTGATGTATTTGTTGATTTAAAATCATCATTTCGATGATTTTGATACTCTACTGATAGTACTCGACGAAGATTCACTTTTATCATAAAATAATGATATTATATATAATCTATGATTTGTATTTGGTCATATTAACACTGATTTTGCCTCATGACATTACCAAACTAGATTTAGTTTGATGCGAGCCAAAACCGTGCACAATTTGACCTATTTAAAATCTAAACTTAATATTTTCAGTATTTATATAGTAAATTACAACTTTTTACACTTTATATTTTCATCGCATTTAAAATAGAGCGGATGAAAATAAAGAATTATAATACAAACTTGCACTAGGTCTTATTGTAAGCCTTTGAATCACTTATATTTAGTTTCGAACCACAAATCTATAAAACTTTCGCATACTTTTTCCGTATTCTACCTATAACAATAAGCTGGGGATCAACGTCTTTATGGTTATTTCTGAAATGACTTTTCATGTTGGACTTTTGCGCATATCCTTTATTGCACACAGGACATTTATAGGGTGTTTCACCAGTATGTAATCTCTCGTGTTCAATGACTGTTTTCAAATAAGAAAACTTACCTGCACAAAATTTACATGTATATGGCTTTTCTCCCGTGTGTGATCTCATGTGAGAAGTAATAGCTGATTTTGTAGAAAATGGCCTATTGCAAATATCACAAATGTAATCTGGCTGTGCATTGTGTATCATCATGTGTCTCTGAAAACAAAAAAAACAATTAATTAATATATAATTAAATAGACTAAGCCGTCTTATGATGAATAAAAGGATATGCGTTCAAGAGAATTAAGAAAATGTTTTTTGGAAGATATTGCTAGCTTTAAGGGATATATGAAGTGCGACTACTAACCTTTAAATAACTCTCATCGTATGTTTTGTTGCATATATGACAATTTGTTAGTTTCTCTTTTTTATGTGTTTTTCTTACATGCTTTACGACATATTCGAGTGTAAGGAACATTTTACCACAAATATTGCATGGAAAGTTTTTTATTTTTGAATGCGTATTTTCATGGACTTTCATATGATATTTGGTGCCAAAACCTTTATTACATATTGAGCAAAAATATTTTTTAGTTCGATTATGCGTTTTAATATGCTGATTCAGCGCACATGGTCTTTTGAATTCTTTGGCACATATAGGACAAAGGCTACTGCCAATAGGTTTCTGATCTTTCATCTTGAATGCCATGCAGCTACTTTTTTGAATTACTTCGTCTTTCATTGGTATTAAATTTTGACTGACATTTTCTCGAAACGGTTCTTCACATTTTTCTTCAAATGGGTCATCTTCTGATTCGGATACTTCTTTTTTTATTAAAGTCTCTGGAATAACTTCAGATTCTGGTTCTTTTTTTATATCTGTTAATGGATTGATAGGCGGCGGTGATGCATTTTCTTCTCTTTTCCATTCAATAGGAGATTCAATTACTTGCTCAATAGGTTTAACATCGCAATTATAACCATTAGTATTTTCTTCATTATCACTTTTTTCAATATTCATTTCAACAATGGGATTTAGTTTCTTATTTTTTCTTAAAATCTTATCGCTCTCTTTGGAAACTTTTATGAAATGGGATAGTTTTTCCAATAAAATGAAACATTCAAAACAGATACAGTCAGGGAGTCCATCATCTTTTTGTACCTATAATTAGTTTTAGAAATCAAATTAACACTTACAATACAATGCTAAAATTTAATTATCATAATTAAATAAGCAGAGATTTTTGATAGTATATGAAAGCGTGTTTTAGTATATAAATACTAAAACACAATTCAGCTTAGGCTTTATAAACCTGTTGCTGGATGGTTTGTCATAAAAGATCATAAACAATCAAGGATATTCAATACTTTATTGAAATTCAAAAAAAGATTTACTTGAAATACTTATATACTTGAATCATTTATAACAGAAAAGGTAGACAACAAAGACCCAACTCTATTTTATTAAAGTATGTTTATTACAAATTAAACAAAGAAAATGCCATTAGATATTTTTGAAACACTTAAAAAGGCTTCATTGAACCAGGAAAATACAATTACAGTATGAATCGGCTGATAAATACAATACATTTTTAAAATACATGGTTATATATACAGTGCAACAGGGAAACTATCTTATTTTAAAAATGAATAACACAAACAGTATAGGAGATTGTTAATTAGTTAAATTATTTTTTCCATGTTACAGAGAGACATTTCAAGTTTTTATTCATTATGTTTATAAAATAATGCCATCTAGTTGGTAATTAAGTAAATTATATCAAAAGATATTGAAACATTATTAGTTAATTCTTAACATATTTCATATGGGGGCACTTTGTATTTATCCGTCCCGTGACGCAAACGAACTTGCAATTCATATTTATGTTAAATATTTATTTCACATAGAAGAGGTTCGCAGAGAAAGTAGAGGATGGTCAGGTGGATATGCAAAAATCCAATTGGTAATTCAATCCAATTTATTTAATAAAAGTTGGATTGATAGTAGTTATGAGGTGTTGCATAGGGCAAGTCATTGCAACGGCAAGTCTATCAATATTGACGTATTTCGCGGAAAACTTTCAAATAACAACTTTATTAAACATCATAATGACATTATAACTGTGTAACATGTGTTTTGAGAATGATCTTGAAATCTGCATCTATCCTTATCTGACTGTGAGACCATTTTTTTAAAAATATTATGGCAGTTGTCTAGACTATCTCCCCTTTGTTTTTCTTAGCTTATTCAATCACAGATAAATCCTTCAAGTTTAACTTCTAAGATAAATAAAGGTCTCAATATACTGGTCACAAGTCAAACTGTTTCAAATATT
This sequence comes from Stenopsyche tienmushanensis, assembly GCA_008973525.1. Classification (NCBI taxonomy): domain Eukaryota; kingdom Metazoa; phylum Arthropoda; class Insecta; order Trichoptera; family Stenopsychidae; genus Stenopsyche; species Stenopsyche tienmushanensis. Next base: position 1,146,701 of record WACJ01000059.1, read on the forward strand.
CAAAACAGATACAGTCAGAAAGTCTATCATATTTTTGTGTCTATAATTAGTTTTAGAAATCAAACTAAAACTTAAAATACAATGCTAAAAATGAATTATTATAATTAAATACGCTGAGATTTTTGTACAAATAATAAAAATTCACAGCGTGTTGAATTCTTTAAATTATAAGATAGTATCTCTATGATTTATATGATATATATATAGATACAAAGAAGCACTTTTATTTCTTCGAATTGGAATCTTAAATGATGCATTCCAATAAGTTGTTTCTAAACAATAAAAAATTGACATTGGAAAGTACCAATTTTCCTTAGTTGACAGAAAACTCCAATAATATTGCAAGCAATTCAATAGAGACTGATATTCGTGATGAAGCTATAATATATATGCCATATTTAACAGTCTAATTACAGGTGTAAAATGGAAATGTATGCATTTTGAAAAAGTTTGTGAGGTGTCTTATTGGTATGGAATTAGGGAGAAAGTGAGTGAAGTTGTAAGTGCTGGATACCTTGAGGCGACAGCAGGTTTTGATGCGGGCAGCCACATCACCTCCGCTATTGTCGAAGATGCGGCTGCCCGCACCGCTCGTTAAACATAACCGGCACAGCGACATCGCTCCACTGACACTGACATTAACCACACATTGCCATTCTTGAAAATACTCGACACATTGCTACGAAAAAATCATACTTTTAAAAAATATTTTAATTGCAAAAATATAACTAAATATTTTTTCAGATCTTCTTTATGTGTCATTATATATTTTCGTAAAATATTATTGAATAATAAATAATATCTATCAAAATCAACTTTTTTGATCATTTGACGCGTTTTGTGCGTTTTTTTTAAATTGAAGGCATTTTGTAATCGAAATTTAGATATCCACTAATGTTCGCAATGTGCCTTTCATTAAAATATCCACTTCATATTATTATGCTCGAAAAGATTTTATTTTAGTGTTGCCATGATGTCGCCGTGGTAAATTTGAAATTTAAATATTTTTTGTTTACATTTAAATTTAGAGGTTATATCATATTCGAATAATGATTTTTATCAATAGCCACTTATCGCGCACATTAGCAAAAACAAACAAATCTAACTGATTTCAGCCCAAGATATACAAATCATAAAAGTAAAAAAATATTTTTTAATGTTATGATTAAATAATAGAAGTGACTTAGATGTTAAAAAACATATGCTCAAAAAGTTACCGTATTTAAATAATGTTTTCTATATTGTGCCATTGATAAATAATTTTGTAAATCATTTATATTTTTAATTTATTTTCTAGATGGCCAGTGTATAGGTTTTATATAGGTTGCACAATTGAAATAAAAATAGGCGATTCAAAGATCTGAGCGATCAAATCTTCAATCATTTGTAATGTCTAAAATTAATACTAAGTATAGTTTGTTGTTCAGCATCCAAAATATCCATTCGATTAATTACCTGAACTTCATTATATTCCACAATAAAGATGTATCAGATGAACGTTCCTGCAAATCAATAAATGCATCAAGACTTTTCAGCTGCATAGTATCAAATTTTTATATGCATTTTAAACTCTTGGTTAGTTAGGAAAAAGTAAAAATGCAAATTAAATAACAAAATTTATTATATTCATTTTATACAATTAGAATAGAACATATGAATGTTGAGAACACCTATAGATTGATGTCCATACAAGTCTTGTTTGTTTAATTATAATTATGTAATGTTATGTATTTTTTGTTAGCCTAACAAATAAAATATACCAGTCAGATTTTCAACATTTTCATATAACATGAACATTGCCAAGGTTACAATAAAAACTTTCATCAGTTAATTCTAAACTATGACTACTATCATAGCTGGTTTAAAATATAATTTCATTGAATTTATAATTTCATCATAATTTTCATCCCTGAAACAAGCATCAAGTCAGTATGAACTTTTGTAAGTATTTTGCATGTGATAAGTAAATAAAATAAGTACTAATACATAATCGATTAATCTAGATCAACGTCAATGAATCTATATTTGCTATGTTAACACGTTTAACGCCATAGTATTTTTTGAGAAAATACATACCTGCGCCATCATACAAATTATAGTGTATATTATGTATGCATATATAGTCTTCATAAATTAAGATTTATAATTTTGGAAAAAAAGTTGTTAAAATTCGAACTAAATGTGACCGCTGGCCCACCGGGACTGTTTGTTTGAAAAAAAATCGTAGGTCACTGGTGACCTACGTGGCGTGAAATGTGTTAATCGAGTTAACAAATTATTTTATCACAAATTATTATAAATAATTTAAATAAATATTCAAATTCACTTACCTCATTTTTGTATTCCGGTCTTTGGAAAATATTGCTTGGGATCCATATTTTTATGATTGTATTTAAAATGACTCTTCATATTACTTTTTTGTACGAATCCTTTTTCACAAATAGGGCATTTATACGGCGTTTCGCCAGTATGCAATCTTTCATGGTCTGTTAGCGACTTGGTTGCAGCAAATTTACTCGAACAATATTTACAAGCAAATGGTTTTTCTCCTGTGTGAAGCCTTAGATGATTTATGAGGCCCGTCCTCGAATAACATCTCATTTTACATGTGTCACATTCATAATCGCGTTGTCCCATATGAAATTTTATATGTTGCTGTAAAGTATAAAAAGAATAAAATCTACTTTACACAAGATTGTTCAAAAAGTTTTCATACACAAGAGTAATGATAATAAATAATCCATTGCATAGATAAACTTTCATCAATACTCATCTTAACAATTTTATAAAGGCGTTTTTGAGGAGTTAGATAAAAAGGTTAAACAGTGAGCAATATTTCTTAACCTTTTCAGTAATGAGCAAATTTGATAGCATACAAGATCACGTCAGTTCTTTAGATAAACAATGCACAAAAAATCAATTCACTTACTCCCCCTTTAGAAGGAAATGATAATTCGACAAAGACAATTCAAATTGAAAATTGTCTCAAGTTGATGGGAGCCATAATCAATGTAAAGCGAATATGGCATCAACAACTTCATCATTTTTAAATTTGCTCACTACTCAAAAGGTTAATGCACTACATTATTCAAGTATGACTATCAATAAAATTGTGTAATTATAATTATGGACCATATAAAGAGTATTTTAAGGAACCAAATAAGTAATAAGAGCTTAAAGTTGAGTTTGAAATTAGACTACAAGTTACATATCAAATTGTCAAAAAAAACATTGAGTTGAATGAAGCTTTTAATCACCTTAAGATAGCGTCCATAGTAACTTTTGTCACATAAATGACATTTCACTCGCTCGATCTTTAAATGTATTAATCTCATATGCTTATTGACATAACGAGCATTTGAAAATTTCTTCCCACATTCCTTACATGAAAATTTTTTCGATAATGAATGGATAAACTCATGATCCTTGCGTTGAGAACTAGTAGAAAAATTCTTATCGCATATTGAACAAGGATATTTTTTTAAAGCACCATGTCTCTTAATGTGGCAGTTGAGACGATGAGGTTCTTTAAATTCTTTGGCACAAATATGGCAAATAATACTGCGGTGGGCAGAAACTTTCTTTTCTTTCATTTTTCCAATGTTTTTAAATGCAATTTGATTTTTGGATTTTATTCTTTTATTCTTAGTTATTGTGTTGCAGTTACCATTTTGAATTATTTGGCCTTTCATTGGTATAAAATTTTGACTGACATTTTCTTGAAATGGTTCTTCACATTCCTCTTCAGATGGGTCATCTTCTGAATCAGATATCTCTTTTTTTATTAAATCCTCTGGAATAACTTCTGATTCTGGTTCTTTTTTTATATCTGTTAACGGATTGATAGGCAGCGGTGATGCATTTTCTTCTCTTTCCCATTCAATAGGAACTTCGACTACATGCTCAATAGATTTATTATCAGATATATAATCGTTAGTATTTTCTTCATTATCGTTCTTTTCAATATCCATTTCAACAATGGGATTTAGTTTCTTATTTTTCCTTAAAATCCTATCGCTCTCTCTGGAAACTTTTATGAAATGGGATAGTTTTTCCAATAAAATGAAACATTCAAAACAGATACAGTCGGGGAGTCCATCATCTTTTTCTACCTATAAGTTTTAAAAATCAAATTAAGACATAAAATGTGATACTAAAAATAAATTTATATAGTAAAATAAGCTGAGATTTTTATACAAAAAATAAAAATTAATAACATGTTGAATTATTTAAATTATATGATAGGATCTCTATGAATTACATGATACGTATATACGGAGACAAAGAAGCACTTTTATTTCTTCGAATTGGAATATTAAATGATGCATTCCAATAAGTTGTTTCTAAACAATTAAAAATCGACACTTGATAGTACTAATTTTCTTTAGTTGACAGAAAGCTCCAATAATATTGTAAGCAACTCAATAGATACTGATATTTGTGATGAAGCTATAATATATATGCCATATTTAGCAGTCTAATTACAGGTGTAAAATGGAAATGTATGCATTTTGAAAAAGTTTGTGAGGTGTCTTATTGGTATGGAATAAGGGAGAAAGTGAATGAAGTTGCCAGTGCTGAATACCTTCAGACGACAGCAGATTTTGATGCGGGCAGCCACATCACCGCCGCTATCGTCGAAGATGCGGCTGCTCACACCGCTTGTCAAACACAACCGACACACCGACATCGCTCCACTGACAGTCATGAACCACACATTGCCATTATCGAAAATACTCGACACATTGCTACGACAAAATTATTTAGAATTTAATTTCATTATACTATTTAAAATATTTTAATTGCAGAAATAAAATCCAATATTTTTACAGGTCTTCTTCGTGTTTGATTTTATATTTTTGTAAAATGTTATTGAATGATAAATAATATCTATCACAATCAACGTTTTGGATTATTCGATGTGTTTTGTGCGTCTTTTAAATTTAAGGCATTCTGTAATCGAAATTTAGATATTCCCTAAACTTTTCTACGTGCCTTTCATTAAAATATCAGTTTTATATTATTTTGCTCGAAAAGATTTTATTTTAGTGTTGCCATGATGTCGCCGTGGTAAATTTGAAATTTAAATATTTTTTGTTTACATTTAAATTTAGAGGTTATATCATATTCGAATATTGATTTTTATCAATAGCCACTTATCGCACACATTAGCAAAAACAAACAAATCTAACTGATTTCAGCCCAAGATATACAAATCATAAAAGTAAAAAAATATTTTTTAATGTTATGATTAAATAATAGAAGTGACTTAGATGTTAAAAAACATATACTCAAAAAGTTAGCGTATTTAAATAATGTTTTCTATATTGTGCCATTGATAAATAATTTTGTAAATTATTTATATTTTTTAATTTATTTTCTAGATGGCCAGTGTATAGGTTTTATATAGGTTGCACGATTGAAATAAAAATAGGCGATTCAAAGATCTGAGCGATCAAATCTTCAATCGTTTGTAATGTCTAAAATTAATACTAAGTATAGTTTGTTGTTCAGCATCCAAAATACCCATTCAATTAATTACTTGAACATATTCCACGATAAAGATGTATCTGATGAAAGTTCCTACAAATCAACAAATGCATCAAGCCTTCTCAGCTGTGTAATATAAATTTTGTTATGCATTTTAAACTTATGGTTAGTTAGGAAAAAAGCAAACACGTAAATTAAATAGCAAAATTTATTATATTCTATTTATACATTATCATTTTATACAACTAGAATATAAATAAGAATAGTTGAACACACGAATGTTGAGAACATGAATGTAAGTTAATGTCCATACCAGTCTTGATTATTTAATTATATTTATGTATTGTTGGTGAGCCTAATAAATAAAATATACATATCAGGTTTTCAACATCAGGGTCGTAACAAGGGCGTGGCAAAGCAGGCGCCCGCCACGGGCGCAACTGAGTTTGGGGCGCAAAACGCAGAATACCAACCCGATCGAGAGTTACTTATGGTTTTTATTTCACTCAACCATTCTTCTTGACTGCATCACTGATTGACTCTGTCCGTATTTATAATATACACTAAGTTGTCTAATCCCTCTTTTCTTCGTTATCGTTATATTCAGGTATGGCATCCGATCGTGAGCCGTTCATTCAGCGGTCCGAAAAGCGGACCGATTGAGCATACGAATCTTATGACCACTCCGTCCTCTTTCAGGGCATTTTGCGACATTCTCTATGATCTGTACGATCACGGAAGCGACGTAGCCTCTAGACACCATCATACATTCTATCAACAGTAGTCGCTATCTATACGTTAGGTCGGATACTGGACTATCTTTGTGTATTGTTTTAAAACATACATTATAATAGTATTTAATGTATTGCATTTATAATAGTATTTAATATATTGCATTTATAATAGTATTGCTTATTGGATTTCCGGGGGGGGGGGGGGCGTTAAGTTAGATATTTGCCACGGGCGCTTCGTACCCTAGTTACGGCTCTGTTCAACATTGTCATATAATTTAAACATTGCCAAGGTTATAATAATCACTTTTATCAATTAATCCTAAACTATGACTATTATCACAGCTGGTTTGAAATATAATTTCATTGAACTTATAATTTCATCATAATTTTCATCCCTGAAACAAGCATCAAGTCAGAATGAACTTTTGAAGTATTTTGCATCGTGTGTAAATAAAAAAGTAAATAAAGTCATAAGTAAATAAAAAAGTAATACATAATCAGTTAATCTAGATTAAGTTAATCAAGTTAACAAATTATGTAAAAAGTGAATGTTCAATAGACTTTCAATGTCAAAAAAGTTATTCTTTTTAAATAAATAATCAAATTCACTTACCTCAATTTTGTATTCGGGTCTTTGGAAAATATTGCTTGGGATCCATATTTTTATGATTGTATTTAAAATGACTCTTCATATTGCATTTTTGTACAAATCCTTTTTCACAAATAGGACATTTATATGGCGTTTCGCCAGTATGCAATCTTTCATGTTCTAATAACGACTTGGATGCAGCAAATTTACTTGAACAATATTTACAAGCAAATGGTTTTTCTCCTGTGTGAAGCCTTAGATGATTTATTAGGCCCGTCCTCGAAGAACATCTCATTTTACATGTGTCACATTCATAGTCGCGTTGTCCCATATGAGATTTTATATGTCGCTATAATGTACAAACAGAAAAAATCTATATAAAATCTACTTTACACAAACCTGTTCAAAAGTGACAATCTAACTACATTTTCCTATTTTCACACCCAAATGTAATAATCATAAATAGTCCATTGCAGAGATAAACCTTCATCAATACTCATTCAAGGATAATAATCTAAACAATTTCATAAAGGCGTTTTTGAGTAATTAGATAAAAATGTTGAATATTAACACATTACGGGCCGCAGAATTGGGGCAAATGTGGGAGATCACATATTTAGTCATTAAATTTCACAGTGAAAATTTTTTTTTTCTATAATTTTAATTTTTTAGTAAAGTCTTAAATATATATAAAACTATCTCTCGGCAAAACTAGAAAAAAATATTGCATTGATATATTTTTTTTTGTACGTCAAGTTCAAATAACGAAACTCTCGAAAACACGCGTTTACGCGTGAACGGACCGCAATGTGTTAAGTTGAGGTTTGTAAATCTATTGATACTCTTAATATACTTTAAAAAAACATTTCTGTACTAACCCAAATAAATTAGTTTGATGGAATGGTTTTACAATAAAATTGAATTGAATGAAACTTTTAATCACCTTAAGATGATCTACAGAATAACTTTTGTCACATAAATGACATTGTGCTCGCAGGCGGTTTAAATGTATTAAGCTCATATGTTTGGTGGCATATCGAGCTTTTGAAAATTTCTTCCCACATTCCTTACATGAAAATTTCTTTAATGATGTATGGATTAACTCATGATCCTTACGTTGAGTACTAGTAGAAAAATTCTTATCGCAAATTGAACAAGAATACGTTTTTAAAGCACCATGTGTCTTAATGTGGATGTTAAGGCGACAAGGTCCTTTAAATTCTTTGGCACAAATATGACAAATAGTACTGCAGTGGGCAGAAACTTTCTTTTCCTTCATTTTTCCAATGTTTTCAAATATAATTTGCTTCTCGGATTTTCTTCCTATATTGTTAGTTGTTGTGATGCAATTACTATTTAGAATTATTTGCCCTTTCATTGGTATAAAATTTTGACTGACATTTTCTCGAAATGGTTCTTCACATTCCTCTTCAGATGGGTCATCTTCTGAATCAGATATCTCTTTTTTTATTAAATCCTCTGGAATAACTTCTGATTCTGGTTCTTTTTTTATATCTGTTAACGGATTGATAGGCAGCGGTGATGCATTTTTTTCTCTTTTCCATTCAATAGGAGATTCAATTACTTGCTCAATAGATTTTACATCGCAATTATAACCATTAGTATTTTCTTCATTATCACTTTTTTCAATATTCATTTCAACAATGGGATTTAGTTTCTTATTTTTTCTTAAAATCTTATCGCTCTCTTTGGAAACTTTTATGAAATGGGATAGTTTTTCCAATAAAATGAAACATTCAAAACAGATACAGTCAGGGAGTCCATCATCTTTTTGTACCTATAATTAGTTTTAGAAATCATATTAACACTTAAAATACAATGCTAAAATTTAATTATCATAATTAAATAAGCAGAGATTTTTGATAGTATATGAAAGCGTGTTTTAGTATATAAATACTAAAACACAATTCAGCTTAGGCTTTATAAACCTGTTGCTGGATGGTTTGTCATAAAAGATCATAAACAATCAAGGATATTCAATACTTTATTGAAATTCAAAAAAAGATTTACTTGAAATACTTATATACTTGAATCATTTATAAGCCACTTAAGTTTATTTTCGTTTTAATGAGTTTCGTGGATGTGGTGTCGTCAAAGCGTTAAGAATGCATTTCAATAAGTTGTTTTTAAACTTATTGATTTTTAAACTTACTTACTTGATACTTGCCATACTCAGCAGTCTAATTATAGGTGTAAAATTGAAATGTATGCATTTTGAAAGTTTGTGAAGGGCTTTATTGGTATGGAATTGTGAGTGAAGTTGTAAGTGCTGAATACCTTGAGGCGACAGCAGGTTTTGATGCGGGCAGCCACATCACCTCCATTATTATCGAAGATGCGGCTGCCCGCACCAGTCGTTAAACATAACCGGCACAGCGACATCGCTCCACTGACACTGACATTAACCACACATTGCCATTCTTGAAAATATTCGACACATTGCTACGAAAAAATCATTTAGAATTTAATTTCATTATATTTTTAAAAAATATTTTAATTGCAAAAATATAATTAAATATTTTTTCAGATCTTCTTTATGTGGCATTTTATATTTTCGTAAAATGTTATTGAATGATAAATAATATCTATCAAAATCAACTTTTTTGATCATTTGACGCGTTTTGTACGTTTTTTATATTTAAGGCATTTTGTATTCGAAATTTAGATATCCACTAATGTTTGCAATGTGCCTTTCATTAAAACATTATCCGCTTTATATTATTTTGCTCAAAAAGATTTTATTTTAGTGTTGCCATGATGTCGCCGTGGTAAATTTGAAATTCAAGTATTTTTTATTTATATTTAAATTTAGAGGTTATATCATATTCGAGTATTGACTTTTGTTAATAGCCACATAGTGCACACATTGGCAAAAAAAAAAAAACAACAAACAAATCTAACTGATATCAGCTCAATATATACAAATATAGTATATTACCTGAACTTCATTATATTCCACAATAAAGATGTATCGGATGAAAGCTCCTGCAAATCAACAAATGCATCGACTTTTCGGCTGCACAGAATCAAATTTTTATATGCATTGAAATTTATGGTTAGTTGGGAAAAGCAAAAATGTAAATATATGTTAAAATCACCCTTTTAAAAATCAAGGGTTTGTTTTATGAAATTTATAAAGTGCCTATGAATTTTAAAAATCAATGTTTTTCACTGTAAGCTATTAAAATAAAATAAAAGATAAAAATGGAAAATATATATATATATTTCATTATATCAGTTAATTAAATCACTTTATTATATTTATTTAGTATTAAACGCAGACAACTGCGATTTCTTATCTCCCTCTTGTTGGAAAATATAGCTGAGGATCTAAATCTTTATGGTTGTGTCTAAAATGACTTTTCATATTAGGTTTTTGGGCAAATCCTTTCCCGCAAATGGGGCATTTATGTGGAGTTTCGCCGGTGTGCAATCGCACATGTTCAATCAAAGATTTGGACGCAGTAAACCTTTTCTCGCAATATTTACATGCGAATGGTTTCTCGCCTGTATGCGTTCTCATGTGCATGACGATGCCAGCTTTTGAAGTATATCTGTTTTCACAAATGTCACATATGAAATCGAGCAGTGCCGTATGTGATCGTATATGTTGCTAAAAAAAGAAAACTATTTTTAAAAATATACTTTGAGCACTTGAAAACTAATATAAGTATTCAAATGCATAGCAAAATGCGACGTAAACAAACTTATATACATTAGTTCTTATAAAAATGCATAATCATTGCCTTATCAATGAAAAAATATTGCTTATTTTTTTATAAAAAAATATTTAAGCATCACATACAAGTATCAAAAATATTTTTGATTATTTCTGTATTTACCAAGATATGATTGAATATGCCATATCCGATATCTCGGACATAAGCGATCTCCATAGGAGACTACTAGAGAAATGGTTTCTACACGAGGTAAAGTAAAAATAGGAATTATAATTCATGTAGGAGAGGTAAGCACCTATGAATGAGTGCGCGAAATTATCATTAAATTTAAATGATAATTTAATTAATATTGCAAATTAAATCACTCCTTCATAAGCGTCCCTGCACAAATTTATTAATCGCCTCAGTAGTCATTTTTTCAAATTCAAGAAATCAGGGTAAGCCTGGATCGAGATGATCCCTGGATGGAAATATTCATATTTTCAATCTCCCAAATTTGTTGGTATGCTGAAAATTTATTCCACAAACTGGATTTGAACGCATACCTTTTTACAGAGGGAGTTTTGAGATTTCGTACATGGATTGTGATTAATGCTAATTCGTTATTATGAACTCATCCAATTGTGATAACAATTAAAATCATTCAATACGCTGAGTACGTGCTCTTTTTATTATCTTTAAGAAACGGAATATTGTGGTTTATTTCTAGATTGTACTCACTTTTAAATAATCTGTAGTGTAGCTTCTATCACATATTGTGCATTTGCCCTTTTCACGGCTTAAATGCACTTTGTTCATATGCTTAGTTACGTAGCCGGGGGTTCTAAATTTTTTTCCGCATTCCAAACACGAATAATCTTTGACCTTTGAGTGAGTCTGTTCATGCGCTCTAAGTTTATAGGATTGATTAAATTCCTTGGCGCATATGGAACACGAGAACATTTTCATTGGGTAGTGACTTTCTACGTGTTTTTTGAACCTATTGGATTTACATTCTTTTGCGCAAATGTGACAAATTGTAATTTTCTCATTTTGTTTCCTTTGGGTAGAAATTTTATTAGTTTCCAGCTTGATACATATCTTCTTATTATCAATGTCATTTTTGAGGTTTGTTTTTAGGCATATATTTTTTATGTCTTCGTTTGCGAAACAAAATTCTCTAAAGTTTTCTGCACTAGCAATTTTAGAAACAGATTTATCTTCTTCAGAATCAGGCGAAATATAATCCTCACATATTTCCTTCTTTATTTCTAAAACCGGCGATTCATTCAGAAAAGCTGTATTGACTGTAATTTTAACATTAGAAAAATCACAATTTTCTTCGACTTTTAAATCCGTTTCGCTATCAATTTCTATTTTTATGGCACTGTTTTCAAGTATATCACAACAATCATTATTATTTTTTAAGTTGTTTTTAAGAATCTCTTCACTTTCTTTACAATTTTTAATGAAACGGGACAATTTCTCCAGCAAATTAAAACATTCAAAACAAATACACTCTGGTAGCCTGTCATTCTTTTGAACCTGCAAAGAGATAAAAGATATTGTATTGCTGCATCATAGGAATATAAAGTCTGGAACTGATTTGCTAATTTAAAGAAACTGATGAATAATGTTTATGCTCTAAAGAAGACAATTTAAGCTTAACAATCATTAACGATTTCATATATTCTCCGGTATGAAATAATTAAAAATTGATTGTTAACCCTCAGTTGACAGCATAAATAAATTCGAGTAGCCAAGATTCCAGATTCATCAAAGATTTGGTAAGTCGCCCCTTTCGATAAACATAGTCGACACTGCGACATTACGCCAAATGACAGCCTCTATGTTTTATGTGATAATAATTAGTCATTTAAAAATGTTGGCCACAAGACTGCGACCATTATCTTTAAATATATTATTTTTTACGAGCATAATATAAAATAAATAATGCATTAAATTGTTAAAAATATCTACGTTAATATACATTTTTAAATATCGTGGTTTTTTTTACAAATTATTCATAAGGAATGGGTTCATAGTCCCCCTCAGCGAATAACAAAATTTGTTAATAGTATAAAAGCATTTTTAATTACCTTATAAATATCTATATATGTAAATATACTGAATGTTTTATATCAGTTTTGGATGTGCTTATATTTTATGTCATTCTTCGGTTAGTGTGTTTATATTCCATACGATGTGCAATTACAGCTTAATTTGATATAAAAACGATTGGCCGATTTGTAATAAATTTTTCGGTCTTTTAGACTTTTATTCATCATTGGTAGCACTGATTCGGCGCAAAATTTGAATTAGTATTCACAAGAGGTCACATTTTGTGCTTAAAATGAAGTCCACTTTACATACAATGGAAATCGAAAAATATTCTAGTTCCGACAAAATAATTCAATTCAACTTGAAATATTTTAAAGCAGAAGGATTTTCGCATTTTTTAATAATTAGAATTTTTTAGCGTATTATCATATTGTTTATACAAAAATTGCTTTTATTGCGTTATAATTGATACTCAACTAAAGTATTAAATCAATTGATATTGAGTATTTTTACAATTCTTTAATATAAAAGTTATTTCTGCTTCCACAGTTTTGTGTTAAATTATTTCCATTATATTTTGTTTTTCATCTATTACTTATTAATATCAAATTTGGAATGTAATTTTGTAGTTTATTTAAAAAATCATAATATTAAAATTAGTAAATTTAAAAGTATCGCTTACATATCATGCTTAAAAGGATCAAATGTACATATTTACTGAATATAAACAGTAAATATTATTATTTTAAAACACATAATACTATTATGTTTTTTAAAATAATATACAAAGATAGTCCCAAAAGTCAAAAGCCTTAAAAGAGGACGGAGTGGCCACATGGTTCGTGTATCCAATAGGTCCGCTTTTCGGACCGCTGATGTGACGAATGAGTGCTTCGCGATCGAATGCCATTTAAAGAAATCTTTAACCACTTCCCCGGTGAACTAATTTTTTCTTCTTTTAATTTAATTTTCTTTTAATTTGAAGCATATAATTATAAAAAATATTTTTAATTTTTTTAAATCTTATTGATTACTTCAATATTTTTTTACTATCGTCGTATACATTTATCAAATTACATGCATTTGCATGTTGCTTTGTTAAATTTTGCTGTCGTAAAATGTGTAAAACACGTATTTGCATCAACGCCAGAAATTGTATGACAACATTAAAATGTTCATATGTACGCGCTTTGAAATTGCCCTATTAACTCCGTCAGGATTTGATATAAATCGTCAACTAATAAATGAAAGAAAAACTGCAAATTTAATTTTCCAATTAAAAACTTTAAGACATAAATATATTTATTTTATAAGTATATATGATAGTATACTTGCTTTTTATTAACAATTTATAATTAAATGTAACTTTAATACATTTTATTTTTTGTAAAATATAAGAATTTTTTATATACAAGTTTCCTCAGATGTTGCCTATTCAATGATAATATTATGAAAGTACAAAAACAATAAACAATTTTGCAAGCATGACATGATTAAGTAGAAATTACTGAATGCGGTTATATTCCATTACACTTGTCCCAGAAGCAGATTTATAGTATAAATTGTTGGGAATATTAGTAAAAATAGTTAAATCTTTAAGGATATCATGACAGTTTGAAAAAAAGTTTATATATCATAAAATGCGATAATTAAAATGAAATTAAACAGTGAGAATAAAGAATTTGAAAATAAAAAAAACCATGCTTGTAAATTACATTATTATTAGGTGTATCGATAAGTCCTTGCCGATTTCGATAGATATCTGTTTGATTCAGTTTGTGTTCAGACACTGTGAAGACAGCATTTTTTTGAATTCATTTATGCTGTTGTTTTTAGATTAGGGGTTGAATACCAACAAGACCACAAAAGCCATAAATGATTATACTGTGAATTATTACCATTACGATGTGTCGATTTTGGTTTTAAAAATTTAAATCGGGGTAACTGATGTTTGAAATATACCCCTAAAACTCTTAAATTTTGATGACGACATATTTGAGAGCCATAGTGAAAATAGATCTTCGGTTAAGTATCGAAAAACGATTGCAGATGATCCATTCACCATGATTGATAGCTCAAGAGCATTTAAAATGTATCAGGAAGACGAATCGAATGGGAGTTTGGATTCCGCACGAACTATCCGACGATAACAAAGAGCGACGAAACACGTGCAAAGTTTTGTTAACAAGACAAACAGTTCGTCCCTTTTTGTACCGAATTATGACCGGGGATTAAATATGGTTTATGATAAAATAAAGGATACTTTTGAAATCATATTTCGACTCAAAATCAGAAGAATTTTTTCAAAAGATGTATTGAAAACCTTTAGGAAATAGTAGGTAATAATGAATGAAATCATGTTTTATACATAAAAATGAAAAAAATAAATTCATTCTTTCGTTGTTAAACAATCAGCAAAGACTTTTCCATACATCTAATAATATTTAAAATTGACATCATATATTTTTATTATTATTAAACAGATTTATAAAAAAAATATCTCTTATATTTATATATAAAAATCTTAGTGATATTGTTAAGTTAGCATCAATTCAGGTTTAAATGCCACAAGCTTTTATAGACGCGATGGAGAACCTGCCTCATAGGCGTCTATAGCTGCAAACATATTTCGATTTTGGTTGCTATATTTTAAAATATTATTTATTGATGATATCTCGGGATACATCTAGAAAATAATGGTAGCTTAATTAGGCATTTATTCATGTTTGCATTCTTCAATATTTTTATGCAGATGCGCTTTTAAATTATATACAAAATTTAGTGCCTTGCTATAAATCTTTCATTTTGTATACTATTGTATTAATCATAAATTATTCTTTAACCAGTGGGAAAATACAAAAAAAAAATTGTATAAATCAATGCATGAGTCATTTAAAATATCTTCATGGGCCAGTTTCTGATTCGCCATAATCACAGGTTCGCCAGCTCTGTCAAATACTATTACAGTATTATAATCAAAGTACATATTTTGATATTTTTAGTGTAATATGTATTTTAATTAAAATATATATGTATAAAACATTTTCAATATTTTAAAAGGTAATTATATTACAGATTGTTTTGGATTTCTGTTGACCTATAATTTACTGAAACAATATTATATTATTATTATTCATTTTAAAAAATACATATTTGCTATATACAATGGAACACAAATTATTTAAACTTACCATTTTTGTAAGATTGCGATCTCATTACATCACATCATCTTATTTAGGCCTAGTTTGAAAAAACATCTCGGGATCGACATCTTTATGATTATGTTTAAAGTGACTTTTCATATTAGGCTTTTGTGCAAATCCTTTTCCACAAATGGGACATTTATAAGGAGTTTCGCCAGTGTGCAATCTCTCATGGTCAGCCCATGATTTCCATTGAGTAAATTTGCTAGGGCAATAGTTGCACGCGTAAGGCCGTTCTCCGGTATGCATCCTCATATGAGTAATAATGCCTAATTTGGTTGAAAACCTTTTGTCACAAATATCACAGATGAGATCAGGTTGGGCCGTGTGTGTTTTAATATGTTTCTGAAAGCAAAATCAAAATAAGACCATAAAAGCAAACAAATTAATATCACTACTTAAAACATTTATAAATGTAAATCCGTATTATACCAGAACCATGTTTATGTGAATCTAGTACACCCGGTCCCCTTTTTGCACGATTTTGAAATAACAGTTAAGAAAATGTACTCATTTTTCAGCTTTAATACAATTACAATGAATACATATGGATGTATGTATGGGCCTCTTCAATATCCATTCACAGGAAGGGGTTACATCCATCTTGTCTGTATCATACATTCATCTCCTCATTCGATCGATATTGAAGGTATCATTACCACCGACTTTAATTTCTAACGCTCACTCAGCGGGTATCCTGAATGAACATATTGACGAACGCTGAGTAGTTTTCTTCAGAAAACAGTGGAAAACTACTCTTGACGACGTTTTTGACTACAGGAAAGGGCTTTCTGGAGTGAAAATAGTCCAGTCGCCCTTTTCATTGCTAGGGCGTTGCCGGGGTAGGGTGAAGACATACGTGATGATAAGAAGTGTATAAAGAATAAAATACATAGTATAAAATTCACATTGAAAAGAAATCTGATGAAATTAATCAGATACTATGGTTTATATCAGGCCTTTGAAACGTTATATTTTATCATTTCAGTTCTCATTATGGTTTCCGGTCCAAGCATTTATCTCGGTTTGGTTACAGTTTTTGTTCTGGCAAAAATAACAGTTTCCGCCTTTAGATTCAGCTTTAAGTGATTCATTTTCTAATGTTTTTATTTACATTAAAATGTTTTTTTCTTTAGCATAATTAAGCTTTCCTTTACGATGCTACGTATTTAGTACGCCATATGACATTCTAAAACCCCGTACTTATTATATATCATATCGCTATTCGATAATATGTAATAGTGAAATCGCAATAGAAAAGCGCACTTATCAAGAATCAAATAGGTCCAGAGGGCCTTAAAAATAAACCTGTTTCAATGAAAATTTGTATTTTTTTTTGTGGCCCAGCTAAACTTGAGGTTTTTATTTTATTTTGGACCATGTTAGCTTTTGAGTTTGATGCCTCTGATTTTGATGACAAAAATAATATAAAGAATTGATTAAAGGTATAAGAAATATAACTAGAAGTGTATAATAATATAACTTATTGAACGAAAGGATATTGACATGAAGCTTATTGTTTGGAAATTTGGAACAACAGGTTGAAGTATATAACTAGGAAATAAATTGAAATCTGTGCATCCCAGTCTCGTTATTATTCCCGCAAGTGTAAACAATAATTCGACATAGTTTCATTGCAATCGGATAAACGGTACGGTAGCGCATTAAATACGGACAAACAAACATTTATTTTTATATATTAGATTATGCCAATGTTACTCGCACAATACAAACGAAGAATTTGAAGAGGTTAGTAGGAATATAGTTTTTATTAAAATTATATTTTATGTGAGCTAAAATGATAACTCACCTTAAAATAATCCATGCTGTAATTTTTGTCGCAAATATGACAATGCGCCTGCTCATGTTTCATGTGGATTTTTTTGAAATGTTTTGCAGTGTAGTACGGGGTTAAAAATTTCTTACCGCATGCCTTGCAGGGAAAATTTTTTGTGTTTGTATGTGTGAATTCATGCGTTTTAAGTCTATGATTGGTCGCAAATTCTTTGCCACATTTTTCACAAGAAAATTTTTTCTCTTCGTTATGCCTTTTTATGTGTATTTTGAGCGATTGAAAGGTTTTGAATTCTTTTGCACAAATGGGACAGAGTGTACTGCACTGGGGAGGAGGTTTCCTTTTCCTAGTTCTTTTTATTTTATTTTTTTCTATATTCACTTCGTTATTTGTTTCAATTTTTATCATTATCTTATTATCTTCTTCAATTTTAGGATAAAGTCTCTCGATTTCATCATTTGGTACTTCCTCTTCAGAATCGACATTTTCTTCTTTTATGAAATTAGGTGTATTCATTTCTATATCAATATCATCTGAAAGTGTGCAATTTGTATCTTCTTTAATTTTCAATGGACTTGAATTGGCACTCGATGAAAAATTTGTTTCAACCAGAGCAATGGGTGATTCTGCTGGACAACTTTTAAGTACATTAAAATTTATTTGTTCTATTTTAGGAACCATTTCAAGAATTGTAGTGTTAGTGGTATTTGATTGAATATCTTTTCTCAAAATTTTATCACTTTCTTTGCAAACTTTTATGAAACAGGATAATTTTTCTAGCTTAATGAAACACTGAAAACAGATACAATCTGGTAGTCCATCGTTTTCCAGTACCTGTAAAAATAAATTATATTAAAAAATTATATACTAAACACAAAAAATTATAATCTACAACTGATTCCCTTCGGTCTATCTGTATTTAATAGAAAAATTGTTTATTTTATTTTAAGGTGTCAGGGGTTTGAGTTCACAGGTTGACAGTGATAGTTGTCGATTTATTTCAACGCATTGCTCTTTCAGCATCCAACAAACTATTAATATATAAAACATTAATTCTTTCAACATTCACATACACCATATCCGTCTGGAGCAACACAAATTGCATTCAACGCCTTTAAAAAAGGAATATTTTCATAGGTTAATATAAAATTTCTACACAGAAATAATATATTATCCCATTAGGAATGTCGTTTTTGATAGGAAAGAGTCAAATTCAAACAAAGATGTTATTAATATACCTCCTGTTAACAGGATTTTACCAAAGATTTATTAATAACAATAGAAAATATTCAAATTTCAAACATGTATGAAAAATATCTCAAAATACCTTATAAGTACAAAACGACCACATTTTTTATTACTGGGAAACATTTTTATGACGAACATTTCTATAAATATTTGCACCAACAAAAATATAAGCACAAAAACTGCTCGTCTGTTTATTTTTAGCTCCAGTATAAAAGTATTAGCCAAATTTGAAATTAAAATAAATATCATGATTGTCAACTATCGAAGATGGGTATTACCATGGAAAAATAAGAAGAAGCATATTAAAAAACAGATTTAAGCATCGAGAATTTCAACAATTGAATGTTTTTTAAGTTTTTCAACGTATACAAGCAGATAAACAGTGTGAAAGATAGTACCCTTGAAGTGACATGTAAATTAAGTTGGATTCATGTTACAAATTTAAAAACACTGGCTTCTACAATTATTTTTAAAGCTAGCAATCAAGCATCACCCTGAGTCGACAACAGAGTCGAATTCTTGACACCAGGTTTTGTCCCCCGTCTCCAAATATAGGACGAATCGCGCCATCCATCAAACACAAACGACACCGAGACATATTTTTGACAACAATGATTGCCATATTAAAAAAACAAATGCACATACTTTAGTTTTCAATGTTACCATTGTAAAAAATAAACGATTTCGACGATAATTTTGACCAAGAACAAAATACATTTTAATTATTCCGAAGCTAAAAAATAAGTATTTTTCATCTATTTTGATAAATATAATTTTTCAAATAGTTCCGTATTGTTTTTTAGAGAAACATAAAATAATTGTATAATTTCTTTAATATATACTTTATCCTTGATTTATTAATTATATATTGGTTGAGCAATTGCTCGTTAAATTCTCATTACATAATACATCCTATTTTGTATCGATTATAAAAATGATATAGAATTAATCCAATCATTTTGTAATTTAAATATATGCCACGGAAATATTTTTGATATCAATTTTAAAAGATTTTAAATGACATACGGTTGATTTATAACTTCAACGGGGATTGAAAAATATTGTATAAATTTGTGCAAACGCTCTCAACTTTATTTAGAATCAATATTTGAACAAAATCAACACACAATGCCATAAAAAAATATTTTAATTTAAACAACGGAAACAATTATTGCAATATAAAAACTTTATTTATATTTGGCACATATATCTTTGGTATAATATACAGACAATAGAAAAAATCATAAAAGTAATCATTATTGATTTTTAAGACTGTTTAAAAATATTTTTTTGTGTTCTCTTTTGGGATATAAATATTTAAAAATGAAGGAAATATATCATTATTTATGTTGTAATAAGTGTAATTTTGTTGCTGGAATACTTCAAAATTAAATTAAGGACAATTAAAACCAGTTTTAACTGGTGGACGTTATCAACAGGATCCAATTAAAGAGATTAAGAACATTTTTTTTACACTCCAAACCTACTCTAAAAACACTTTTTAAGCTGTATTACAATTATGAAAATCCAGTATTACAAATGAAACATTGTCACATTCACAGTCTTTTACAACTAAGTAATATATATATACACAATGTGATTAAATAATAATTAATAAGCTGCAAGGTGATAATTTCAATGCTCGCATGGGGAAGCCTCAACAATGCATGATTTTAATGGACTATAAAATAATAATACTGTGTCATAAAATCATAATACATGCAATAAACATAATACAAAATCATAACTCACATATAACAATGGTATGGTAGAATAAATATATGTACATTTTCGTGTTAGGCAGCAATTAGTCAATTATAATTATTCAATTAATTTCATTTTATGCAGCTTAAATGATTTTTTGAAGCTTAAAGAATGAGTGATTCTTTGATTATCTCAATTTGACGTGTATATAATTTACATAATATTTACAATATCAGTATGAACACTTTCGCTTTTTATTATTTTTGTTTCCGCTGCCAATCTATCATCTGAATTTCAGAAATTTAGGATTCCAGGGAAAATCAAATGTAGAAACATTCAAGCTTATATTCTGACATAGTTTTTCAGTGTATATGTATTTTTAAAAACGTAGTCATCAGCTGCATCTCCTGTAAATTTGAATTCAAGATGATTGAATTCGCCCACTTAATTGTGGAATTACATATTTGTAAAATACTGATAAATTAAGCGATATGAATTAAAAAAAAAACATAATTTTTATAATTGAATCTTAAAAATAAGATATGAAAGTATCACATATGAGGATTTTTAACGTGAGCAAATATATAAAGACAGGTTATAATAATAACAAGCTTTAATTAACAACAATTTCTTTCTAAATTATGAGTCAATAATATATATAGACTAAAACTACTAAACTACATAATTGGTGGGATGACTAACAAAGTATTATAAAGGTAGCACTAGTTGACGTGAACAATCACCAAAGATTGCATCACTATTGATGATATCATGATAATAATATTTGTATAAAATGAGTGATTAATTTAAATATAATCAGTTTGAATTTAAATATTATCCGAACTGAAATCCTTTTTATACTTCCTGTTCAAATCTCCGATGAATTCTTCTTTTAGTTTTTTTAGGCACCTGGAAAACACACAATAGAAAATAAATATGTATAGAATTGATAAAATTAAGACAAACATTCTAAAATATCTGTGGCTTGTATAAAAATAATAATATGAAGAACAATGACTATAAAAGTTTCATACATTCGATACTGCATTGAATTTCTGAATTGGTTGATTTCTAAAGATGGTGCATGTGGCATGTGAATAATAAACGCTGAAGGCAAAATAATAAAAGTGTATCCTTGCGCGTGCATTTCCATTACATGGGACACTTTATTCCATCCAAAACCGGTAAATCGTGGGTCGTAACTTGGTATAGAGTTGTGCGCAATAATATAGGGTTCATAATCAGGCTCCCATTGTATCTGAAAATTTTTGGAAGAGTCTTGTGATATTAAAATTCCATCAACAACTATTTATGCATATTTTTTGAGGTTTAAAATAGTGGTGAATACTATGCTAATGCGCAACAATGCTAGATTTCATAGATTATTAAAAATATAATTGCATTTTCCTACTTGATAAGGTGAGCTAGTATTTCTCCATCTTTCATAATTTGTTGGAGCATGTCCTCTTTTCCAAACGTGATATCGAAATGTGTATAAATTTCCATTTTCTAATTGTTTTAAAACATTTGCCTTATTTTTCGGGAATTTGTTACGATACCTTTGAGTTTCAAAAGCCGCTACTACTAATGCCTATAAGATATAATATATAAACTTAAATGTTATGTAAATCTAAAATTATATTATGGAAATTAGCATGTATGTAGCCCAACGTGAATCGTTGAAGTTTCTCATGGGGCGCAAATACGATACTCAGAGCGTTAGGGTGTAGAGAGATTTGTTATATAATATTGTATCCTATGGGATAAACACCAGTAGCAGATCTTCTGTCAAATGTTGTTTTTATTAGATCGATAAGCTTGGCTTAACCATATCGGACTGGAAATCGTGAAACAGAGACGGTTGTCTTGCGTTTCTTCATACACTCGTGCATCGATGGCAAAGTCATGTCATCAATATATATATTTTTTTTATAAAAACACGTAAATGTTCCCACTTACTGTTCAATAAAAAATCGTATTCTAAAGAATCTTTAAATCATCATAAAATTTAGGTATAATTAACAGAAATCGCTATTGTCGGATAAGCTATTAAGTTCTTTCAACAAAGATAAGACGACTTTCATTTGTGTTGTCTTGACAGCAGGCGTTTGTTTTGATAATTAAGATACTCGCATTATTCTTA
Source organism: Stenopsyche tienmushanensis (assembly GCA_008973525.1). Classification (NCBI taxonomy): domain Eukaryota; kingdom Metazoa; phylum Arthropoda; class Insecta; order Trichoptera; family Stenopsychidae; genus Stenopsyche; species Stenopsyche tienmushanensis. The sequence goes on from WACJ01000059.1 coordinate 1,169,348, forward strand.
TCGTTGATCAATTTTGTTATTCCCCCTTGACTGTTCTGGAGTGGTGTCATTAGCCGAGTATCACCAATCTTTTGCAAAATTTACTCCTTAAGAAGTAAACTGGCAGGCTTGCACGGCAACTCTGTTCTTTTATTTTCGCAACATATTAATAGGCAAAAATAGCTGAATAACAGAAAGCAGATGCCATGCAAGTTGAACATTAAGAAATATTCTGAAGAAATTAACGAATATTGTGTGTTATCAACAGTGTTAAGATTCCTTTATTGAGCTTGGTTTATTATCAAGTTGCAGCGGAGCTAACAAAAAAGTGGATTTACATTAGAGCATAGCGTGTCTGCTCTCCGGTTTGAAAGGGTTAATTGTTTGGTGATTGACTAAGCTAACAAAGACAATAGGAAGATAAGCTGGAAGGCAGTTACAGTATAAAAAAAAAAGGATTCTATGAGCAGACATGGGTAAAAATCCGCATTTTGAAGCCATTCTTGAGAGATGTTTTGTAGTTAACATTTGGGAGTCTTCTGCGAAAGACGTTAGTAAAGTTAAGAATTGAGAATCGTTATAGAAAGATGTAACAATGAGATACTCAACTCGTTTTTTGGCAAGAGTACTGTTAGAAATTATGATTATTTATCCTAATAATATTTATTGAACCCTGAATGAGGATGCATATGCAAATGAAGACTTAGAAAATTGGCATAGAAGATCAAAGAAGAGGAAGAATTGACCAGTACTGATGGTTTATTGGAAAATGTATGGAATGAGTCCACCAACAAACAAAAATAATTTACATCCATTAGTAAAAATAGGCTTCTAATGGTGAAGTCTTCCCTGAGTCAAATTCTTTCATTATTTATGAATGAAAATATGGTAAGCCTTCAGGTTAGAGCACAAGAAAGCATAAAGTGACATAATAAATTGCCATTACATTTATTTATAGGAACAACCATAGTAAATCCTCATGAAGTGTATCAAAAAGTAACAAATTCTATTTAAGTGGATGAAGAAAAACATTACCAAAATACGGGTGATAAAAGAATGGCCATGACCGGGTTATATGGCGACGTACGTGTTAAAAAAAATTAAATAATAATTTATATTTTGTATACCTTCTTTGATGGACCTGGATTAATCAGTTGAATTGATTTTCTGAGATAGCTGTAAATACCAAACATTGGTAGAAAATCAATATCCATAAGAAAAACATACGGTGTAACTACATTTCTCAAAGCCACATTTCTTAAATGATTTACAGGATAATGTGTCTAAAATATTTAAACATTTAATATTATAATATTAACAGATACATATATATAATTGTTTTGAGTGTAAATGGGTTTAGAATAAAATTCAGCAGCATTTTCAGAGGCTTAAATGTATTCCTCTTTTTAATAATTCAGACGAGACGTGTTCACAGAAGTGAATCTGAATAGATTTAAAATGCCTATTATGAATATATTCAAAACCATAGCTCAAGTATGTATTCAGTTTTGTTACCCCTTGTTTATATACTAAATGATAAGCAATGTTTTTTCTGATCTTTAATATTTCTGACCAGTCCTCAACAAATGTAAGCAATTCCTGCGATTCAGCATCTGATATGTAAAATGCCAAACTCATAGGTCCTAAAATTAGAGAAACAAAAATATTGATTGGTGATGATATTTTATGATTATAAGTAGGCTATTTTTATAAAAATACCAAAGAGTAGTAAATTCTTTATCGTAAATTTAAATGTGATTATAAACGTGTTTCTATAATAAATCAATCCTAAAACGTGACTCCTGTAAATACCAAGGACTATTAATATAAATATTTAAGTTTATAAGAAAATTTATGTAGAGTAGTTTCACAATTTCATTAACGCATACAAAGAAAATCTTTTTCCAATATTAATATCTGTCCATTTTCAACAAACATTTATTTTTGGCACATTAATCTAAGACTCAAATATACATATGTTTAAATATTTTTACCTTCCCAATGGGAACTAAGTTCTTCTAAAAATTGTAGTCTATCCATGGATAATTGTGCTACTAGTGTTACATCATAACTATCACGATGGCTATAAGCAAATTCCATGAAATATAAATGCGTTCTTAGCTTTGAGTCTTGAGCGTGATGAAAAGTATTACAAACATCTGTGTTATTTATCTGCAAATATACAAAATTATATTTGTGGAAGAAAATAAAGAAATAAGAGTAAGTGTATACGTTAAGCATTTAGAAATTAATTGGATTTAAATCGTACATTTTGTGCGAGGAAATAATATACACACCTTACTAATAGGAGAATTTTCTCTACAATTCATTAGTTTAGTTCGAAGTAAATTTCCATCATATCCAAGAAACATTTGATGTATACTTTGAAAATATTTAATATTTTTTAATTTCACTTTATATTTTCTTGGTGAATTCCAATGAATTATCTGAAATTTCAAATGTAAACATGTTTTACATATTATCATCTTAAAGTTATTGATAAAATTACATATTTTAAAATAAAATGCATTACTTTGATAATACTATAAGCTTTAGAATAGCAGCTCTCGCTTCTACTGTTGTCGCTCAATTGAATATTCCATTCACAGTCTAGCTTATAAACAAAGTCCGGATATTGTTTGATAACAGCATTAAAAATATCTTGATCGGCTAACTTTGTACCGGAAAACTTCAATAAATTATCTTCTGTAACATTTTTCCACATCTGCCGCCAATTTGACTTCATTCTTATGTGATCTAAGCGCAGCAATATGACACCAGTATTGAAACCTCTACCTATTGCCGGCCACGGTTTAAAATCGTGCCAGAGTTTACCTAAATACCAATCGCTTTGATTTTCTACAAGACCTAAAACCTAAACATTAAATTTAAATATTAAAAATTGCTCAAGTAGACCATAAATATAATAGTATAACAATAATGTATTTTACCTCCCCATTTAACATTTTTTTGAACATAATCCATAACTCGGCTATATCCGATAAAAAAGTTAAATCCGTATCTAATACTATCACTTGAGTTACACTAATTGGAAGTATTTCAGGCAGTGTTAATTTAAGAAGTCCATAAATGCCAGAATAATGAGCATTTGGAATCCAAGACACAACTGGTATTGCATCACTTGCATGATAAAAACTTATTGAAACTAAAATATAAATAAATCTGATATAGCATATGTAATTATTTATTAATTTACATATTATTTTTAACAAATCAACTATGATTAAGATTATAGAAACTTGTTACTCTTAAAATAAAAATATAGAATAATATTGTTCATTATATTTCAAATATACAATTATGTAGAAATGAATACATATTTTTTACCTTCTGGAAGATCCCATGTATTGAATAATGTTTCTAGAATATTGAATGCTTTATCATCTACCATAATATGAAAATGAATGGGATTTCTTCTATAAAATAAAATTGATTTAATAAGAGGGACAATTCCACGTGTAGAATTGTATCCTCCGCATACCAGAGCCACGTGAATAGTTTCACAGGGAAATATATCTTCACTGATTAACTGAAAACGTTAAATTAATTAGTCAAACAAAATTGTGAATGTTTTAATAATATATATAAATATAATAAATATACATACAGTATTACTTAGACCGTGTGATGACATTTGCTGCTGACTGTTACTATTGCTATTTTTTATTAGTTCTTCTATGTGAGTGTGGGTCATTTTGAGTTGCAATTTCAGCATTTCGTTTTGCTTTTCTAATACTGATGTGTTTGTTCCTGGCCATTTGTACAAAACAATCAGTAATGTAACCCAGGCTCCCAAAACAAAACTTATCCATGGTCTCGAAACATTTCGGAAAATAACATTTCTAACGCGCAACGAACAAATTTTTCTATTTCTGCAAAAAAAATATTATAAAATAAGTCTAAGTTAGTCCTATCGGACCGGAAATCGTGATATAGAGACGGTTATCTTGGGTCTCATCATACACTCATGCATCGATGGCAAAGTTGCGCCGTAAAGGTACCCACGTCTAAACATTATCAGTATATTTGTACTTATGTTAAACAAATAATTTATTGTTCAACAAGAATTAAATGAAATATTCAACGAAAGTGAGGAATAACTGATAAGATTTTAGAAGAATTGTTAAAGAAAATTTTTAAGGTTAAAATAAATAAACTATACCTAAAGAATTTAGACTCAAGCATTCAAAAAGTGGACAATAAATGAATTTGGATAGTTGCTGATTTTTTATCGTCTTTTAATTGGAGAATAATAAAAATATTTATTAGGAGGGAGTTTGATGATCTAAATTGGGATAGTACGGGACATTTGTATATACTGTCATCGTAACATGGTCGATTTATAATTTATTGTTAATAGTGAATATTTTCACTTCATATTTGAATCTTTTAAAATGTTATCCGTTTCTATATTTAAGCTAATTTATTACAAATAAACGGTGAAGGAAAAAAATACGTCAACGTTAAAATATATATTCTATAATGATGTCATTTGATCTTAATATAATTTACAAAATATTCTGTTAAAATATAATTAAGTTATTTAACTTAAAACAATATAGCACATTTGAAAAATTATTGTTTTTTCATGGACGTATCAAGGCCATTACTATAGATCATTCTTAATTGGATCCGTACCTCTGAGATTGGTGGTTGAAGGAACAAAACACGCAAAGGTCACTGTTTTGATTTACAATTGTCAAATTTATCTGCCAATCGAACCATCTGTGTTGCCATATGAGAAAATTCATTATGCATATGCACGGTCCGGTCGTTGGATAACGCTGAAATATTAAAAAGGGAATTGAAAATAATCACGAGCATTTAATTCTATCAATATATTTTTTAATTGCAATAAAATCATTAATTTATTTTAGTTATTCCATTAGAAAAATACGAAATAAAATTAAAGAAAAAATATTACAAATGCGATTTAAAATTAAATTCAAAATAATTACGCCTTGAAATTTGTTTATTTTCATTCGCATTCGTTCTAATAGACATGCAATTAATATTTTTTGCACAATATAAACATGTTTCGACTGTGATTTATCTGAGTTCTGAATCAAAGTTAAATTAGTATGAGAAACATATTCTATTTTGGAACATGCAGAGCGTATTTCCGATACACCAAAAATGCATTCATTACTAAAAGCACGTAAGGGAGTTATGAAAAATGAGTTGCGTGGTTCTAATGCCGTGCGTTAGAACCAAGGTGGTTCGGTACATTTTTACACCATTCAGAGACGAGCACCAATGTCAAAAGCGGTCCTAGATATCACGATATTGGGAATTTATATCCGACTTGGGCAATTCAAATGTCGATCTATTGGATTTGGAAAGGCTTCAATGTGGCTGTTATTATTTTAATCTTTGGGAACCATCAATTGGCACTTTAGGTACATTTTAATTTTATTGAATAATATGCGAGCCATAGTTTAATTTTCACTGATTTAATAATTATAAAACAAATAATACAATACTACATTTCAATTTTGGTTTTTATACGTTGCCTGGATAAAGAGTTATGATATTATGGAAAATTCAAACTTTTTAAATCCAAATTCTTAGTGATATTTATTAGCTTTATATAATATCATCTTTTTCCATAATATTAAATTAAAACTTTTGAATCTTTTATTCAATTATTAAATATGCATGTTTCAGTTTAACATATATTTTTTGTGCATTAATCAGAAGCAAAAATTATTACTCGTGTTATTAGTTTGCCCCATTTTTGAAATTTAAACTTTTGCAAAGTTGAATGGTTCTGAAATTTATTCTTTTAATCGGTTATAGTCTTTGTGGATCGATTTTTGGTGATGACCGTGCCTGTTCGCAGTTTGCACGGTGATGCCACTAAAGCGTTTATCATTTCCAAACTAATGTCGAAATAATGCGACCCAGAAAATTTTTACTGAAATTCAGGGTCGCAGTTCACTGTCGAGACATTCCTTTGAAAAAGTGATACAGTTGGCTAAACAACAGTGAGTGATTTTTTTAAATACAATTTGATTTTGATTCTCTACCAAGGTTTCAAAAAGTTTCAGCATGATAAGGGAAAAATAAAAGCCATATCCGTTATTACAAAACAAAATGGAATATCTTTGATGGTGAAAAATAAATATGTTTCTATCGTATATATACACTACTGACACAATTTTGGAAATGCTTTGTACTTCGTGAAAAAACTTAGTATAAATAATAATTAATTGATTATTTTATTAAACATTCACTTGATAAATCTTTTCAGTATTTTTGTTGGTTATTTCAGAGCATATTGGTAAAAGTAAGTAAACTATGTGTTGCTTTTTGATCGATCTCATCCCACAATAGCTCGATTAGAAACAAGTCCGGGGATTGTGGGGGCTAATTCATTTTTAAAAACCAGGTTATTATTTCAGAATAAAAAAAACTAGTACACTCAAACCTCTTTTTGTGCGACTTTTTTTTGTGCGATTTCGAAGTTATGCGATTTTTTTTAAGCATTTTTTTTAAATTTCATAAAGAGTACTTATAGAGATATTTCGGATAAAATAGGAAATAAATCATCAACACTAACCAAAATTTAGAAAAAAAATAATATGAGACTGTGTCAATAATATTGCATCTGCTTTCGCTGAATTACGTATAGATTTTTGAAAAAAAATCATTTTTTTTGCATTTTTCCAATGATTTGACTTTTAAAAATACATTTTCAAAAGGATTTTCCAAAAACTCCAACTACCTACGGAGATATAGCTATTTTAGTGACCAGCGAAATTTTTCAACGCGTTTTTCTCGAAGCAGTTTACAGTTTATAATTACAAACTATCCTTACAGCAGAAGCAGCAAGGATAGTTTGTAATTATAATAATTAGTATTTATCTAGTGGATGTCTGGCATTTGAGATGCCAGATGTCAGACATCCTTAAAATTTTACCAATGAAACAAGACGTCCTTTAAATGTTATGTTTTAATTGCCATATTGTTTTCCTGTTTTTTTATTAACTTTTTTATGCGATTTTGGATATAGTTTATATAGTTGTTTTAAAGTTATGCCGTTTTTAAAATTCATGGAACACATCTTCACTTTTTCTATGTAAGTTATAGGTTTTTTCGTGCACAGGTTTAAGCCAAAAAGGTTTAAGTGTACACAGATTAAGCATCATTATCTTGTTTGAATGTGAAATTTTGTCCAAATATTCGAAGATCTGAAGCTACTGAAATTTCTTAAAGTATTTTCAAGTAATCATTTTTATCAAATAATTAGTTATTTTAACAAGAAACTCCCACAATATCATATTTCTACCTCCATGTTTAAATGTAAAGCCAAAAATTTCAAATTTTGATATGTTTGCCCATAGGATACATTAGCTAATTTGGTTTCATTCAATTTTGCAATTAACTAAGTAGCTGTGAGATGATGATTTCATTTGGATGAAAATAAAATTATTGTATCAATTAATCCTCGGGATACATTGCGGATTTTGGGCGGTTCGGTCTTTTCCCGTTGTTTAAAGCCCCAGTCTTTGATGTCTTTTAATGGGATAATGCACTCTCTTTATGAGAATCTTTATTTTTTGAGTAATGAATCCAAACAAAAAACCTTTATTTCATAATGTAATGTTAGAAGTATGAATCACGCTACTTAATTCGGCTGATTTTGACATTTTAATATGTATAAAAGGGTAGTTGCAACGCGATTTAATTTTATCACAATATCTAATAATTCTAAAATATCACGTTTGTAATATTTTATGAATTAAATGAATTAAAATAATTACATTTTATGCAATTTGGAATCGTTTACTACACCCATCTTGTCGATAATCTTCTAATAGCTGATCATTCGGGCGGGATATTGAAGGGTCATTCATCTGAGATCCTTCAGCCTGGACAATTTTAGTCCTTTAATTAATTGGCGAGTACTAAGACATCAAAAATCAAAGTGAATCAACATATTTATTTCTGATATCATAATAATTTTAGGGCATGTAATGTTAAACATTAAAACAAACTTTGGAACTGTGACAGTTTCACGCGAAAGAACTGAAATCAAGATTGTTAAAATGTCAATGAAGCATTTTGCAGTTATGAATATTAGAGATTCACACATAGAGTTTAAATTTCAAACGCTCCTGTTTTAAGCTCTAGGCGTATCTTCTCATTAAAAGCAAAATGTGCGACTCTTTTGTCTTCCGCCAGGTAAATATTATAGCTCTCCTGGTTTCTTTACAATGGAATGTACTTGTGTACAAATAGTGACTTCATATAGAGATTGGCTCCAGTGTTGAATCGTATGTGGACATTATTATTTTTAAGCCCTAAGGGATGATTACTCATAAAATGACCAAGTGTTGGTATAGTAGGTTAGATTTCGGACTCATAATATAAAAGTTCGGGCTTGAACCCGATCGACTGTCTAGATCTTTAAAATTAAATACTGAGACGATTATTAAAATCGGGCGGGGTCGTCTATGAATGACTGGATTTGCAACACTAATTAATATATAAATTAAAATGAATGATCATGGATTCTCTTCTACTTAAATTTCCTATTCAAATTCAATTCGAATGAATAGTCTCAAATGGAGATCGTCTATATTCTATAAAGGATAAGGCACATTACGGAGAAGAATGAAAGAGTAGCAAGTTATTAAAAATGTTGCTATGAAAACAAAGCTTCAATTAGCAACATAATGATGGACTTTACTACATTGCCATTGGCATTATAGTAAAGTCTCTCCTAGATCTCGTCAATGGTGGAAACATCAAAGCAAAGTAAGATCTGCTGAAGAAGAAGATGCAAGGTCAGCATTTGTTCATGCGTTTCAAAGAAAATTCGATTGTTTGCTGCTAACAATGCGCAACAACGACATCATCATAGGACATAAAATAGAGATGATCATGTCTTTGAATAAATTTTGTATTTTGTAATTCATCATCTACAAAGCCAAAAACTCTTAGGCTCGATTCACACTATGGCGCCATCACATATAAAATCATCAATAGACATCGCCAAAATGTTATTACTTTTGCAAACTTATAATGAAAAATAAGCTCTCCTTTCGTTTATATTTAATTCACAGGACTCGTCAGGACAAGTGTTGCCAATTCAAAACATTGAAGCGTGTCCCCCAGCTGTCTCGATGAGGCCTGTTTTCATCGTCACGTACTTCTTAAAATCATAACAAAAAGTTTCGCCGCGAGCAGATGCCGAGGTGAAGGGCTACTCGAAGGAGCGCCCGCCCTCAGTACCGCAGGCTCCACTTTTTCAGCATCGTCCCGACTAACGATGGATTTAGTCCTTCATGAACAGGGTGCAGCTCTTTATCCTCTACTGCTGCTCATCTCTCATAGACGATGTCAAAAGAAAGGACTTAAAAGAAAGAGAGACAATTAAAATACGCTATTCTCTAAAACATCATTTATTTGCCCTTTCACGAAATTCGGCGACGATTACGAGGCAAAGGCGTTTATATGAGGCGAAGTACAGTTTCGTAGGCCAAAATAGACGCGGCAGTGGACGAAACAACGATTTTATTGGCCGGTTTTATTTCTATGCATAACATTTATTACGTTTTCTCCACGCTACATCAACATAGCAATGGCAATTTTCAACGTAGACCAAATTATAGCGTTGAATTTAGTGTTTAACATGTTGTACGTTGTATTGATATGAACTTCCAAAATACTCTTAATCCAATAAATACCGCTAAAAATTAAGAGAATTTTGATAAAAATATCAAATTTAATGCCTGGAGAAAAATTCGTCGATATTGTTTCTGCATCCGTTAAAGAAATAAAACAATCCACTCTAAATTCTTGCTGGAAAAAGCTGTGGCCAGAAGTAGTCTCTGGAGAAAATGTTTTACCATCAATAGAAGATGAATACCAAGGAACAGAAAACATTTGTCGTAATATTGGTGGAGAAGGTTTTGATGTCATGGATATTCATGACATCTAAGAAATATTGGAAGATCGTACGTTGAACGAAGACGAAATAGTCGAAATATTAAATGAATCTACCACATTTAAAGACTCAGAAAGCATTGAAGCGAAGTACATATTTCACTATAAAAACATTTAATGAAGGCATAGAATTGGCCATTAAACTAGATTTTTTTAATAGAAAATGATCCTGTAATGGAAAGAAGTTTAAAATTCAAAAAATAATTACAATAGATCTTGAAACATCATAATGAAATACGTATTTAAAATATAAAGTACACACTTATATAAACTATCTTCGATATTTGCCTTTATAATAATCAGGCTTTATTTAAGACGGCAATGATTTGTTTAATTTACATTTAAAGCACATTTTTATTAAACATTTTGATATAACTGCGAAGAGATTATTGTCGAGATAGATGCATTTTTAGCCGAGATTAACTTCTTCACATTGCATATTACTCACTATAATGACATTATGATACATTTTTATTGTGGTTTCGTGTGTAGCGTTACTACCATGGACTGACCACACCCTTAGTTAAGTAATTGAGGCCATCACCCCTCGTAAATTATTGCTATATCCACTTAGTCGCATGCATTTCAATGCACCATAATCCGCTTTGATAGATCTATTTTTTGAAAATTGATCCAAATATAAGATCTATTTATAAATACTGTGCTAAGGTGGTTGGTAAATAAATTATGCTATGCTCCAGAGAATATTGTCAAAGCATATAAAGGTGATCATAATGAACAAATTTGTCTGCAGCTAAGGCCTCTTTAACAATTTAAAAAATAGATAAACAATTGATGACAGTGACGAATCAATTTTGCCATGAAATGCTGAAAATATATCTCATCTCAAGAACGACATAAAATTGATGTTGATTTCGATCTCCACTTGAAGTACTTGGATGTTGAAGATCGCGCATTAAAAAGAAAACACCCATGCCATTATTTCAATAATCTTTCAGAACAGTGTTCTTTTAACGCTTTGATCGTAATGATTTCGTTTTTGGAACAAAAAAATCATGCGTGCGTTAAAATAACCAATTAAAATAATTCGATGCGCATCGAACATGTTTTTAAAACAATTTATTATGATTTTACATTACCACCGATGACTGGAGATGGAGATGTTGATGATGGTTAATAATCCGTTAACCAGTGTTGCATTTTTGAAGGCAATGCATTTTTTAAAATTGCCATATGATATGATATTTATAAGCTTGTGATAAGATTGTGAGCAGATCATCCGAAGAGATGAACAGATGAAATATTACAAAGACCGAAAGAGTTGAATATGATAGAGCGAAAGCTACAATTTATATCAGATGAATGAAACATGACAAATGTAAACGAGATTTTTCTAGACTCATCATGATCTTCATCGTAGCTCTTTGCGAGATTAAGAGGAACTGGACTTCATGTGCCATTTTATAATAAAATCAACATGGCCGTCTCAAGTTATTTTTCATTATGTTCCAAGTAAAGCTATTCAATCTTAAAATCGTCCAAATTCCCAGTTTATAAGGCCGTCCTTCGATACGCTCATCCAGGTGGCTCGCTGGGTGAGCGTTCACTAACATATATATGTAACGCAAGAGGACTTATGATACAGATGACATGGATGTGACGCTTTTCCATGAATATATGAATACATTGAAGAGGCCCTAGTCCAGCAGTGGACTACAAGTGATATGATGATGATGAATCAAAGATGATTTTTAAATTTATAATAGCTCCCTTGTATTTCCAGAACTCCCAACTTTAGTACGAAGCAAATATCTCTCCCATTAAAGATCAAATTGAGTACTTTTCTATCAATTTCTTTAATTCCCTGAAAAAGGTCCCTATCCCGTCATCAATTCCTTGTCTTCCTACTTGCGCAGTTTGAATCGCCGCCTGAAGGCAATACTTGGACTAAAATTCATAAGGAACATTCGCAGATTTCGATACCCAAAAAAGGGTCTCTGATAAACATAATATGCACTTGTAATCTTTCGTAATTTTATTTTTATATATTTTTTATTTGATAGTTATAATCTTTTTTGTGAATTTCTATTTTTATCATTATATATGTTAACGCTAATCTTATAGAATAGTTAGTAATCTAAGTCAGCGCTTCTTAAACTTATGTAGTCCGCGGACCCCCTCTTGAGCAATTTTTTTTTCGCGGACCCCCCTCGTGAATAACCCAACCTTTATAACCTAATTTTTCCAACAAACAAACATTTCTTGGTCAAAATAGATATTTTTACAATGTTTTCTGTAAATAATTTTTTTTTTTAATTTGTAAAATTTTTAAAGACCCTAAAATCAAACTATCATAGTTTTGTAAAAAATGCTTATTTTATTTCACCCTATCCATATTTATGCAAATAATACAAAAATATGCTTGTAACGACTGATTTTCAGGTGTGGGTCAAATATGACCCACGAAGCATGTAGTGTTGCCAAAAATAACGATATCATTTAAAGGTTAAAGTGATACATTTAGTGATTTATTTTATAATTATTGATAATCATTTGGCCATACTGCAAACTATTTTATGCATTTTTATTTCGACGATGAATGAATAAAATAAAATAAATTAAATTAAATGAATGAATATAATAAAATTTATTTAATAAACGTTTCGGTTTTTTTAAAATCTCATTGATGACAAATAATATTTTCTAGAGCCGAGAGAAGTACGGCTCTGGCCAATGGCGCCTCAGCATTTCCCCCTCGCGCTTTTACTTTTCAGCGATCCTCAAACTGTTTTATTAAACTCATTTGTTCCTATATTATTGTGCCTGTATAATACTCAAGCTATCAAGGTTTACCATTATTTCCTGCTTCTGTAAGATTAAATAATGAGACGTCTAACAAAATTCGGACAATGGCTGCCTATTAATTACAAATTTGTAACAATAATAAAAATATAATTTGAAAATAATAATGATTTCGCCACTCATTCATAGATAATCTTATCCCATTTACATAAAATAGTTCGAAGTTTTTTACAAATATTAATGATTTTTCCTTGTGGTTTACGAAGTTTAAATCTATTGACCACAATGCATACGCATTTTAATTATTATAATAAGGCAAACATGTAGATGATTTAATTTTATATAAAAGATTGTGTGTATTTTTAAAATTATAGCGATGCAACGAATGGTTTTTTTTACCACACTTCCAATGGTTTTTAATCGATCGTTATTTCTTTGAATGCGCGATGCTTTCATTGAGGAACGTTTCTATTCATTTTATATTTTAATGAGCTTAATGAGATTTGATCGTATTTTGGATTATTGATGCCACAAATTATTTGAATATTTCAATGTCCGTTTATTTAAGTAAAACTGTTATAGATATGGTAAAACAAATTCGGCTGAATATTACAAAAAATAAAATGTTTCGCTTTCTCTCTCTTTTTCTCTCCAGAAAAGAGAAAAAGAGAGAGAATAATTTAATTTTAATCTAATCGACAGTTTGTCAGAAAGAGAAGGAGAATCGTTTGTAGTGTGTCCGTATCCATCGCATACATTATAAACGCTATGCGCATGCGCCGCGCCATATACGTAGCATAAAGCAACCACTACACAAGTAGCATGCTTGTCTTTTTATACAGATAATTCAATATATAATTTAATATCAACATTGCCCTGGTCAAGGTTTAGTCTGATTTTCTAGATTATGAGGGATCGTTTATAAGTGACTGGATTTGCAATTATAATTCAAATATAATTTAAAATGAAGCGAAATGTCGCTATTCACTCATAAATTTATATACAGGAGAGGATTTTTTTAAAAATAATTTAACATTGTGTGGAGAATGACGGTAAATCACCATATGAAATATTATTTTGCAAATATTATCGTGCATCCGATAGTGGATATGGCACTTCAAGAAGAATAATAAGAGGGCAGCAAGTCATCAATTTTTTTGCTTTTAATTCAATGTCATACTAAGCAAAATAATTGCCCTTGGGCACGTTTGTTGCTTTCCTAGATCTTGTCAATGATGGAAGCGTCAAAGCAAACTACTCGTAGATCTGCATCCCATTAAAGATAAGACACAGAGCTCATCAACTTTCTGTGTCACTGAACACAGCAAGGTTTCGCTCATGTGATTTAAAGAAAATCTGATTGTTGATTGAATTGTTTGCTATCAATAATGCACAGCATTGGACATGCCATAGAGATGGAAATGTATTCTATTAATGGTTGTGTTAATAATATGCATAAAATAGCGACACATCATCATCCATAATTTTTCATAGAGGTAGCTAAAAATAGGCAAATAAGTCGAACGGAAATCGTCAACCAATAATAATATTATATAATCAGATAAGAAAGTGCAAATAAAATGTTTAAGCATTTTATTCAGTTGAAAATGTTTTGCATGCTAATAATGATTAAAATACCATTTAAATTCAATATTATTATTTAGTATTGTCGTCAAGGGTGAACGTCATCACAGTTTGAGAGGCGTCATCTTGAAGATAGTACTGACCGCGAGTATTTCGTTTTCAACGTGCGTTACCATTTGATAATGTTGTTCCGCGCCGGCCTGACGTTTCTTCCTCGGCACATAAACATTCGATGCACTCATTGCATTCGTAACAATAACAACTAATCTATAAACAAGCAGTACAGTGATATGCCTTTAAAATTAGAGCGAAGATAAATTCGAAAAAATAATATCAACCGCCATCGAAAGATTTGAATTCATTTTGCGCGGGACGCAATACGAATATTTGAAAATCGCGTGAAGTACATTCGAAAAAAATAAGCAAAACACCGAGGCGATTTGATGCGCTTTGAAAAAACATTGCCAGTGTGAATAATTCTAATATTTGGATATTTAATTTCGATCGAGTAGTGTGATGACATTTGTGATGGAAGTGAATCAAGGCATTATCTCCGATTGACATTTGGTACAGAAGGTAAATATGATTATTTTATTTATAGAATAGTTATTTTCGAGTTCGATCTATTGTTATTTACTCAGATTTTATACATGCTTATTAATCATATGACATATAGATAAATTCATATCTTCTGCGGCTTCGTATGTACGAACGATTTAATAACAAGTTAATGCTATTATCAATTTTTAGACGTTTGTTGATCCTGTTAAATCTTTCATTCGATTGTGCATGCAAGCCAAAATATCAACTGATCAATATAATTATTGAAATGATTAAAATCATAAATAATATCGAGGATCATGTCCTAAATATGGACCTTAATAACTTGATCTATCAACGTCAAATATGTCGACTCGACGAGAGAAATTCAGATTTATTTTTTGAATTTAGCCAAGAAGCTGATAAGCGACGTACAATCAGAAAAGTATACTTATAAAAATGTTAATTATGACTAATTGTAATTGCGGAATGTGCTATCAAAATTTCTGCTTAAATGACATTCACATAAAAAATGTTTTTAATAAATTTATTTAATGATAAATATGGCAAATTAAGTAAAGATCCATTTGTTTATAACGTAATTATTTATGATTTTTAATAAAATTCTTGTTTAATTTTTAATACATGTTGATGATGAGAATTTAATTTGGTCCAAAATCTGTCATCTTTGCATTTATTAGTAAGTTTTCATTTTTTCGAGCGTTTCCACGGAAGCACAACCGATAGATATGCGATGAAAATATAAGATTTTTTATTAATTAATTGTGTTTGAGTATTTTATATTCATTACTACCATCAAATAATTCGATTGTCTTTAAATAACACTAGAAAAATTGATTAACACTTAAAATATCTAAATATTAGGTATATCGAAAAGTCTTTGCCGATTGCTAAACAATGAAAGAATTAATTAGTTTTTTTCATTTTTATTTACAAAACCTTACAAAACACAAGTTCCTTCATTACTACATATTTCACTTTATTTAATTCCTCTTTTGAAAAATTCTTCTGGATTTAAGTCGAAATATGTATAAATATGATTTTGGACTTCAGTTACGTTTTAAAACCATTTATCGTTTAGAAATTGTGCCAAAGATCGAAAAAGATGATAATCCATTGGTGTCAGATCGGTGCAAAAAGGCACGAACTTTTTGTTTTGATTACAAAACTTTGCATGTGTTTTGTCGCTTTCCTTTTTTATCGCCATCGACAGTTCGTGCGGCATCCAAACCCTATTCGATTGTTCAATTGTTCAGATTTTTGAAAGCATGATTGACTATAACTTTCCTGATTTACATTGTATAAATACTGACTGAAACCAAAATTAGCTTTGTATAAGTGAGAGTGACAAAAATATGTCCTGATAACGTAAGAACGTAAAAATAAAGTACTATTCTCGACCAGTTTTCAAATATTTTTGCTGACTATATAACCATTACTCTACAGTACAAGGATCAATATGTCTGCAGTTCCGATATTCAATATTCCAAAAACAACTCCACAGACTTGATGCAGCAACATTTCTTTGGCTATGACAAAAAATATAACAATTTTCTTAGTATCCAAGAGTGCTGCAACAGATTTTTTCGATCTATCGTAAATTTCGATCAACCGGCGTCGTTATACTTGTTATTTGCGCAAACGATTGCAAATCTGTCCGTCCTTTGGCTGTCGATACGAGTTAGCTGTTTTAATAATTGTGTATTTGAAATGTAAATTTTATCACATACTGCATTTTATTTTGTTGACCTCAAAATCGTGTACGCCTCGATGATAATGTGAGCAGGGGGTTGCAACCTTTCTCGGTCGTGGGTCATTAAATTATCTCACAGACCACAAAAGGTCATCTCACTAATCCCGAAGATAATAATCTATATTTATGGATCACGTATTGAATTACTAATGTGTTTAACATATAGTTTTTCCGGTTAAAAAAAACAACGATTGACTGAATCGAGCGGACACAAACGAGCGAATTCTAAACTTTTTTTCTTCCCTCGATTACTTATCAAATGTCATGGACGCCATTGTACATTATATGATAGTACTTATTTGCATGATAATAGCATAATTTATACATTTATTAAATATTTATATATTTGTGATGATTCCAATCAATTTTGATTCGTCTAGGACTGTATAAAAGTATCATAAAGATATGAAGCTGTAGAATCAAATCTTGGTATAGTGGATTAAATATTATACACTTATAATAAAGGTTCCAGTTTAAATGCAGTTTGTGTAATATATAATAAAATAGGTATGTTACTGATGTAGTGGTTGCTTTATCCTACGTATAGACACACACACGCACACATATTAGAGGCGGCGCGGCGCATGCGTGTAGTTCTATGATATGTTAAATACTGATCAATAAAGTCGCACAGAGCTGTCTTTGAGTGACTGGATTTGTAACAATAATTTGAAACTCAACTAACATATTATTTACAAGCTATCTGCAAATCTCATTTATAAAGGTCACATGCATGATCTATGATTTGAAGCAGCGAATGACAATGACAAATAAAAGACCTCCCCAGGTCATGATTTCAACAGCAATTCTTGAAATTTCGACGAAAGTTGTCTTAATGCTTGATCAAATTCTGGCAATACGAAATCCCAGGATAAATCCTAAACAAAGATCTAGGCATATACATAGATTATGATATCCATTAAAGCTTCAACAGCGTGGAATTCAGGCATCAAATCAAAATGATGCCTATAAATTTGAATGATTTTATTGCAAATTGCAATATCATTTATGTTGCATAGGACTTGTCAAGGACTAAAAACACTATCATTATTGAATTTATTTATAAGATTAATTCATCATTTTTAAAATTCAATTACCGATCTTTCAGAGGATACTTCTCAGCGCTCTGTAGCCATGATTTGAATTCCCAATGGGGTCAATCGAATGCTTGTTTATAAATTTTTATTAGATCCAGATGGAAAACGTAATTGTTATTATATTTTCATGTATAACGAGTCCTCGATTTATTCATTTTCATACATATGCAATTCGAAATCATTTATTATAACCATAACTCAAACGCTGGCATCAAAGTCTGTCTGATTATTCGTTTCAATCGAATATTTACATAATATGCCATAATATTGTTATGTTATTTAACGCTTAGGTATTGTTTTATGAATCTTACAAGATGATAATGGGAATAGTTTGTGCGACATCCATATGCTCATTTTTTCGCTTTGGCAATGAGTTAAATTTGTTAAAGTTGTGAGAACTATGAAAATGTGAGCCTCTGTAATGATTTTACAAGGATATATTTCAATTAGGGATTTTAGTGGGTTTTCGTGGAATTTTGAGGGTTGTTCTGTTTAAAATCATTCGCTTATGTTTTATTGCCCGAAATAAATTCTCAAAATCAAGGATGATATCTGTTCACTGTTAAAACTCCCTTAAAAACTTATTTCAACTCAACTCGTTTAAAAGTAGCATACAATATAAGATACGGCATTTAGCAGTTTTGGGGTTTAATATTTTATTCTACCTAATTGAAAAAAATACATGGAATAAGCGAAGATCCTCGTAGCGAATCAATCGCATAATTCGATACATCAACGGTCATCACGATTTGTTCGTGATGAATCTCAATAAATTGAAGAATTTTACTTGCATCGTATATGCAACTTTCTTCACAAAAAAAACATGAATGCATAAGATATTACTCGAGCATTAATGCATAGCCTTTCAGTGCATTCCACATGAAAGACTTTCATTTCAGTATCGTCAACATGAAGCATCGTTTACGTGAATCCCTTAAAAGACTTCAATTAAAATCCTACAATAGATCAACAAACAACTTGAAGCATTTTGACATATCATTCAAAGGTTGTGCAGCTCAATGCTTTTGAATGTATAACACCCTGAAGGTTCACGAAATGTAGCATTTTTAAACATGGTCACGTTCAAACGATGTTAAAATACTCAAGCAAGAAATGAGCTTACTACCAATAAAATGTAATAAGTTATTAGATCGTGACCCCGTGCTGTTTAAATTCAAATCTATGCACGTCTAGCTCGGTGAATTCCAGCGGGGATCCTATCAACCCCCGTTGGGGTTTTCAGTCTTTCAGGGTGGAGCTGGCATCACTAAACTATTTAAGGGCTTTGGGCTTTATTAGCGGGGTGTTGAACTTTTTTTGCAGTCTGGTGCGACAGTATAAATATTTTAGTTGGGTTATATATCAGATAGTACTAACCCATCTACTTCCACTTCTGTTTGTAATCCATGATATTACATGGAAATGAAGCCTTAAAATACTGTTATATCAAACGCAAATGTAAATAGTAATCATATAGCACTGGCTGTACTTTATGAGTAAAATTATGAATGATTGGTTTATTAATAACCACCAGATTAATTATTACCTATTTCACACGGTCTTTTAAGATATCCTCGGTCATCGACAACGCATTCTGCCATTTACAGTTACCCAAATCCAGACGATCAGCATCCGTATTGATCTGATCATCTCAACGTAAATGAGCTCTGGGGATTCTATATGCTATTTGTCACGTCCAAAGGATATGATAGGTTTAGACGACATCAACGATTGACACTGTATACATGTCCAAGACCCCCTGAATGAATTATATCGCTTTAATATCTGCCAATATGGCCAAAAACAAGAGTATTCATCGGAGCTCGCAGGTATTTAAATCATGACCTGAACAGTTCTTGGCTCCATCATGATCGCTCGCTAATCCAAATTATTGGCGGAATTTAAACTATTATTGATATATCCGATACTTAAGCGCGTGATAAACGTAGAAATGAGTTTTCAGTGAGTGTTTAGGTGTTATGATTAGATATGGTATTTGATAGATTATTTTTTTTCAAAGAAGTATTAATCCTTTGCACTTGAGATTTTTTCGCGCAGCGAATAAGAAACTCGAGACGTTTCGCAGCACTTTTGGCGAATTTCTTACTCCTAACTTAAAATCATTACACAAACAAAGTAATGTATAAAATTTTAATATTTTAACATTTTATATGTCTTTAAACCTTTATTAATGTAATGTCTTAAATATTAGTCTCTGTAATTTTATTGTGTGTTAAATTTCATAAAACAATTGCCAAGATGCATGCCCGGCTTTTCGGGGCAAGTATTACAATAACATGTGGTTTAATGTCATTTGCTGGCTTTGTTTCTTTGAGAATAGACTTTGCAATCCTTTCTAAATCCTGTTCAATGCTTATAGGAATTAAAAACTTAGTAGTCTTTCTGTCACGACTGTCAAGTTTGAACTAGTGCCGAACATGCAGTCCGGTTCGTGGCTGCGGACTAATTTCATGTGTCATTCATAAGATTATATAGAAGAGTGTAGGGATCCGTTTCAAAAGAATTAAACGTAAACTGTTATTGCCGTGCATCGAGTTTCTGCATCAAATCGAGTGGTGAGTGAGAGTCACCTCTCGAGTGCAAATGGTTACGTTGAAAATATTGGTTAATTTGGCATAATTTGTATGATTTCTATAACAGTAGATATTGATAGTAATAAATATACACTCAAACCTCTTTTTGTGCGACTTTTTTTTGTGCGAATCCAAGTTATGTGGTTTTTTGAAAGCAATTTTTTATTTTTTTAAAAATTTATAGAGAGTACGTATCGAGATATTTTGGATAAAATAGGAAATAAATCATCAAAACTAACCGTAATATGGAAACAAATTATAATTTGGGACTGTGTAAATCGTTCATCAATTTTTATTGCATTCCAATGTTTCAATTTTTAAAAATACATTCTCAAAAGGAATTTCCAAAATTCCACAACCTCAAGTTTTAATTAATTAATTTACTTCAAACTGGGTACAAATATTTTATATATAACCCTCTATTATTCCTCTCAGATCAGATTTATGTCAAAATTTATTTTTTAACTACTTAAAAAACTAAAACTTGATAAAACAAGGCTAAAAAATGACTTGACTGATTTTTTTTAAACAGTCGCTATTTTGTGATTTTTTTTGAGTTAGGACTAATTTGAGTGGTATCGAAAATCGCAACGAATTATCACACAGCGATAATAGTTTGTAATTAAAATAATTAGTATTTCTCTAGTGGATATCTGGCATTTGAGATGCCAGATATCAGACATTCTTAAAATTTTACCAATGGTGCAAGACGTCCTTTAAATGTTACCAAAAATGCTATTTTTCAATTGCCTTATTGTTTTCCTGATTTTTTTATGCGATTTTGAATATATTTTATATTGCTATTTCAAAGTTATGCGGTTTTTAAAATTCATGAAACGCATTTTCACTTTTTTTATGTAAGTCATAGCTTTTTTTGTGCGATTTTCCGCGGAACGAATCTATCGCACAAAAAAGGTTTACGTGTAAAATGTGAATCAATTGATTATTCGAGAATTTTTGGTGTGACACGAAGCGACGTGATATCGACACGAAGCCTCAAAGTTTGACTTTCACACATTTTTCAATTGATTGTGATCTTTTGATCGATTCGGTGGTATTTTATTTTAATCTAAAAATCTGAGCTACTGGAAAAAATCCATCAATTAATTGATCGATCGTTTGCGTGAATTTTTATGGTATATCTTGAATGCTCGTCGATTAAATGTCATATATCTGATGAATGACAGTCAACTTTACGTCTAAATACCGCATATTAAGCAAATACGAGCATTGCAAAATAATCGCCAGTGAATTGAGCTGTACAAAAAATATTAGCAATGCGTCTTAAGAACTAAAAATTATAGTGATCAAGCCATCAATTTACTGGCATTTACCTTCGGTCGAGCGCAAAGAGACTTAAAAGAACACGTTGTATAAGCGCTATTTATAATACATTAATTCAAGACAACAATCATTATCTCAATTAAACGTCTAATTAATAAGAATCAACTTCTCTAATTTTAGTCGCACATTAAATGCTGCTTTAATTGCTCAATTGCTTGTTTGAGCTCGTTTTGATCAAATTTTAACTGGAATGTGTTGCGTAAAACAATCACTCTGCAAGAGTCTGCCTCCTCATGTTAAGCATGTAATCGATAGTTTTTAATGAATCATCCGAGCTTGCTTTCATCCGTGTCGTTCCGGGATATCAGGTTTGCTGGAGCCGTTCCAAAAGGGGATGCATTGAAGTGTTTTTAAAAAGGGGGAATGAATGCTGCGTTGTATGCATGGGGGCTCTCGACTGCGGGATATACAAAATTGCTCCGAGATGATGGACGAGGACGAGGGCAGCAACGTATTGATTTATAACACTTCAGCGCAGATCGAACAGCAAGTTCCTGTAAATTTATTCCGGATTGCATGCTATCGAAGAAGGTTTGAACTTGCAGTCGACCCCATTGGAGAGCTGCATGCGTCATCTCGGGTGACAATTGCTGTCAACAATGTGGGTGGAAGTATCGAGGTAAACTTCAATGACATGCGATTAACATTTCATTACTCTGCTGCAGTAATTAGTACTTGAGATTTCCAATATTCTGACTTTTTAAAAATAATTATCCTTTGAATAGTTCATCATCAATCCTTGATCTTGTGGTCGATTTCATCCACTATTGTATCATACGTCTCGGTCTTCATATTTAAATCCATTGCCATTTTAATTTCTGTTTCAGATTTCCCGTTTAATATAATGTGTATTTCTTATAACACTAAATCAATGTTTGTTGAACAATATCATGTTAGAAATAAAGCTTAGATTTATGTTCAACCTCCCAAAGGTATACCAAACCAATTCCATTCTTAGATAAATCTCAATTTCCAAACTGCAGATCAATCCACTGATTTAGAGGAAATGTGCCGAAAAAATCGTGCTTTATGCTTCTCGTTCGTATTATCTTTCATATATCACTCGTGGACCTATGGGAATGCTCTAGAAATAAACGAACCTGTGGCATACAGGGACTTTTCAAACAAAGGATCTTTTTAGCTCATAGGAAATGTTGATTTTATGCATTCTGTTTGCTAACTTAAGAAATTATTTGTTAAAATATCATGTTGAGTTTGTGTATTATATAATAAAATAGGTAGAGGCGGCGCGGCGTATACGGGTAGCGTATCTATAATATATGTGATAATGACGGAGAGACTACAAATGATTCTCCCTCTTTTTCCGATCAACTGCTGATATAGAAGCATCTATAAAAGTTCGTAATATGACACATTCGTAATATAAAATATGACACAGTACGCAAAACATTCCTGACCTGAATTTTAGGGGATGCGCCGCATCCACAGCTTCCATGGACCGCACATTACTGAAACTAAAAACCCTGTAGAAATGTTGCATTATTTAATGAATGCAAGAATAAATAAATAAAAGCTATTGGCTGGTTTCAGCTATTGAAATACATTGGGATTGGGTTTGATACACATTCATAAATGTATATCAGCTTGCTAATTTATAAAGTTTCGCCGTTGTATTTCAATCCGAAAGCTGACAACCGATAACATTGTTTGATACCGAAGACATTAAAGTGTTATATTTGCTTTTATATAATAAGTTTGTGTGGGCGATATTGAAAAAAACCCATTTTGTTTAATGCTGTTCGTTTTACGACACCCAAGGTGGTTGATGTACTAAATTTGAAAAAAAATGCCATGAAAAAAGGTCACATGCGAATACGATGTTATGAAAACGCTAAGGTGCCCTGGTGATATTTCATGTTTTACATTAGACGAAATGAGTCAGGATGTCCCATGGGCATAATCGACGACGAAGGCGCAATTACACCAGGCTCTTGACATTTTCAGCGATCCAGGTCATAATGTAAATATTGGCGTCTACGTGTCTAGGAATCATCATGACGGCGGATTTGCAGATTTGGAGACTCGTAGGATTCGACAGCAATGTTTCGAGTCTCGCGATTGCTCAATTTGCTAGGTACTCCTCGTCGACGAGGAGCAGTGCAAGAACATGTGTCCCAATGGCCTCAATGCTTCGGCATGCGGTCCTCGTCCAACATCGCGACGTCTGCATGTCAAGTGTACTGCCAGGACCGCTGTCCTACTGGGCTACCTCCGGTCAAATAGCGATTATCTTTGAGCAATTATAAACGGTGTGGGCATTACTATTATTCAAATTTCTGAGTCACATCAGCAGCACGTGCAATGCCATCCCACGTGCACAATGTTACAAAATGTTGCATCAAAGATCACGGATGCGAGACCTTGACATGCGAGACCAGCAATTAATGAAGCTCCCAACGACTGACGATAGCATACCAATTTTGTTTTTTTTTTTAAATCAACAGCCACTCGCTGGGAAACTTGAAATTTGTAAGCTTTTATATTTTTCGATATAATATATAATCAGCCCAAAACATAGAAATCGTCTTCTTCTGTTGATATTATTTAAGCAAGGCGGGCGTGTTCATGAACTGCTCCTTGCCTTATGCTTATGCTTCAAGATGGACTGTCGCACGCGGGTCCGTTCGCAATCGGATTGCTGAGGGTTCGAAAATAAGAAAGTAGATGCTCAGTTGATGATGAAAATACAACGTATTTGGTCAATAGATTTATTTTTTGCCGGAAGAGGGACCCTAGCTACTAAACTGCTTCCTCTCGCTACCGTCGACCCTTTTGTCTTCTTCCCTGTGCGTCCGTGTCTCAATTTCGATCACGTGCAAAATGGCAAAAATAGGCCCCTATTAACCGTTATAGTGTTCTTAAAAATATTGATATGGAACATATAGTATCGAGCAATTTGAAGATTTTGTAATAAAATTAATGGTGAAATTAAGTTCTTCGACAAAAATAGATGAAAATCCTATGATGCATCATAGCCAGATTTACCTGCTATAAACAAGTGATTCATGTATGTATGTAGTTATGTAAATATGTAATAAAATATATATACCCGGAATATATTGCCATTAGCTATTAATACCTACTGATAAGGGTCGCTGCCTGAAATTTTCATAGAAAACTATTCACCTTCCTCTAGGTATTATTAACCCTTTAAATTGGTCCATGACATGGTAAAGTACAAGTTTTGGGCCGCCGGAATAATGTATAACCATTAATTTAAATGAACGCTATTCAAAGTCCCTGAATGCGATATTTTACAGCGTGTTTCATTAGCCCCAGATGATAATTGCTACAGGCATTATTACATTTTTTCCATATTAGATGTAGCAACCTTTTTTATCGAGCGTTCCCATGGAACACAGACGAACTAACAGAATGCAGGTGACGTTATGGATAAACATCTTGTTTGCTAGTGTTACATGAACTTTGTTTCGATATATAGACCGAAGAAATGGCAGACCGTTGGATAGTCCAGTTATTGTCAACTAGTCGTCGTACACATGCATCATACTAATTGCTTCATTAAAACGATTGTGTTTGATTCAATAGCCCAGAACTCTACGATCGGAGTTCCCATGTCATTGAAAAAGTCACTAATTCGGATTTGTTTCCTTATTGATCGTCGAATCCGGTTTTTAAAAATCATAAACAAGGATTATGACATGTAATGGGCTCGTATGATAACGCTGAGTTTACATCTTTTGTGAAATAATTTATTCAAGAGTTTTAATGTGGATGGTTTCAACAGTTGTTAATATAAACGTTTGTTTATTGTGCCCACGTAATAAAATTTACATATAGAGTCGCAGTTTGTTTTGATATTTAAATTTTTGTCCAAAAGGTTATGGATACAATTGTTTATCTTGAGAATTGAGCATATATGATGGGTGGGCAAGTCATGTGGCAAGGCGAACGGATGGTTGATGAATCAATGTTATGTCATAATTGATAGCCGGATATAATATCTGACAATTTCCTTGAGCTCTTATTTTCCTTGTACCTTTTTGAGGAAATTGGATTGAACGTCACGAAAAATGAAACTTCTAGTTTCATTCCTCTTTCTAAACTCCTAGGCAGTTAAGTCTCTCCGTTTCCGTAGCATATATCATAGAGACGCTATGCGTCACAGTGTATATGTGTGTGTATACATATGATAAAGTATATAATACCACTAGACCAATAACAAGCCTATTTTATTAAATATTACACAACACACACATAACAATTTTTTATTAACAATTTCCATTGAAAAATGGAATAAAATCACTACTTCCATGTAAGAGTCTCATACATTTTATTAGTAATATTTAGGAGCAGCCTTGGAGCTCATTTTTTAAGTTATTCAATAAGTTATTGAAAACGTGGCTGTGATGAAGGGGATGCTGGGGAACACGTGTTAGAATTGAAGCGCATGCGTCCAGAAAGCTAAAACAGGATTCGATCGGCCATCCCAGTCGTCTGCAGTCTCCCTACCTACCTCACCAGCCCTGCGCCTCCACCTGCCCACCCATAACTCTATCCCCCTGCCCTCGATGTACTCGCCCAACGAGAGTGAAATCCATAGATTCCAGATCCTAGCGAAAGTGGAAACAGGGAAAGACTTCACACCGCCGATCCTCGAACAGCGCTCCAGCGCAATAATCGATTTTTCCAAAACAAATTAATTTCGAACTGGGGGAATATAGTGGCGACTTTATTGGACGGAATGTCAGCACCATTTCAGGTCAAATTATCATCGAGGAACCCTTTGATGTTCATGCATTGCCACAGGCGATATTAAAGTTAAATGGCGATGAAATATGATATTAGCAAGGCTAATTTTGTTGGTAGTTGATTTTATCTCGATGTCTGAAATTCATTTCCTTTCACTTTCAATTACGGAACATTTAATTAACGTTGCTTTGGGGCCGAGACTCATCGAAGCCTCGGCGAACATCTCAGTTTACTAAAATGTAAAGTCCAAAAAGAGATGACGTTTATTATTCAATAAATTTACATTGTACCACTACGGAGCCAAACGATTATCTGGTGTACATAATAACTACTATTAAGGCGTTGAGCCAGGGATTTTCAACCTTTTTCGATATGCGACCGATTTAATATTGAACAAGGTGTTGTACTTTGGACAACATGCCTCAAGTTTGCGATTCTGAATGCTGAAGTTTCGATTATAATATCATATTTACAATACAATTTTTCATTACATAATTTTAGTACTCATTATTTATTAAGAAAAGCGCTCGTAGTTCATAGCTCATAACGTACAAGAGTGCTCTTTCTGAATCACAGGAATTCGCTCGCAAATACGCGATCATCCTACCATACAGGTTAGTTTTAGTAATCAAGCTATTATCAACCCGGGTCCATTTTTACAATCTTACTCTCGTTATTATTTCTGCTTCGTATAACAAGATTTCTTAAACTCTTGCTCGGTTATTATGAAAATCAAGGTAATTAAAACATGAAAACAGGCGTTTGTTTTGGTAGATAAGGCATTCATCCAGGCCACCCAGCTCTTTAGGACAGGATTGCATACACATATGTATCATACGTTCATCAAGGCAAAATATATGGTCACTTCACTGCAATAATCGGCATGCTAGTAAACCATGCACAAGAAAGCACGCTCGTGTACTCCGAGCATTAACCTGGTGCGCTATAGCAGACACGCTCTTAAATCAATGTTTGACACAATCTAAACATATAATATTATCAATAATGCCCGCATCACACGAGGATAGTTTTCATGATATAATACTGGATTTATATAAAATATCTTCCATTAAAGTATTATATAATTTATTGATGATTATATTATTGTATTTGGTTCTGTCATTTTTTTCGCAAAATGTCTCATATCGAATGCTTTTTTGCTTGGACCGCATAATAAAGATAACTGACGATATATTTATATTCAATAAGTCATTTTCATGTGTAATCATTTACACTATTAGTCACGCCGTTGCTCGTCCAATATTTAAATAGCAATTTATTTGGATTTGAATAAAGTTTAAAGAAAAATATTTAGAATCCTTTGCTTTGATATGAATGAAATGAAATCCCACGCTTTACGCGCTATCATGGTTGTCTTAAATTCCCCAGGAGTTGACGGATTTCTTTTTAACGTCGTCCTTACGACCTAAATATAGCTACTTCAATGCAAAGTTTGAGTCTCGCCGAGTAGCTAGAGCACAAATATATTTTACAAGGAATGTTTTTAAGCCCAACACAATGGTGACACAACAATAGTGTATGTTTTGTCCAACAAAATTGCTTCCTTTAGACTATTTGCCATTATTAATGCTTGTTATTTTAATAATCGATAGATTTGCATTTGACTCGATTTAAATTAATCACTTTCTTTGATTTCTAATTCAAGGCAGGTAATTTTCCAAGATTATTATCATTTAAATCTTTATTACCATATCTTAATGAATTCGCTGAAATTATAACACGAGGAAATTATTCATCTTGTAAGGAACATTGCTAAATATTTAAGAAATATATATTTTGTAAAACCATTGATAATTTATTGTCTTGGTCCAATGTACTACCAGAATTGGCACTTTCATTGCTTTTTGCACAATTCTTTTTGATTTAATACAAGAACCGTATTGTTAGATGTCAAAAATTCAGCACAGAGGAAAGGCTTTCACTGTCGCACGTCTGTGGAATACTTTCAGCCTCCTTGTTGCAGCATATCGACTGAACTCACTTATTCATGTTGCATTTTCGCATTGCAGTAGTTCAACGACCCGTTTTGGTAGAATTTATGAGTCTACTGCAGATGCGGCTTAAATATTGATATCCCGAAGGGTTGAACCACCCCCCATTTGCAGTCTAGGTGTGTCCGGATATGTTCCTTACGGCTAGACTTACATTGACCTTCCGGCTCTGGCTTAACACCATAACACAAGAAAGCTTTTACACGCAACATCATATTAGAATATACACCACCGACAATAAGTTTGGAAACGCATATTATCAAGTTTTATGTAAAAACATAGCAATCTACTACAAACTATTACAAATAATTTCTTTGTTTCTTATTTTCAATGCTGAAACTCTTCAACGTAACAATACAACATAATATGCACTCAAATTTTAATACAATCATATGAAAAAATAGAGTTCAGAGAGTTCAAATAGAGTTCCCGGCATATGCTATACAATTTTAATTTGTAAGCGTAATTTATTTTATTTATCAAGAGTTTTAGTGCATTTTGAAATGAATTGATAGTGTGAAAAATTTAAGTTTAGAAGGATTATCGGTTAAGGAGATTGTTCAAAAAATTTTTTCCAACTTTGGGGTGCATAAAATTGGAAGACATTAGGAGACTGGGACTTTGAAGGACAGAAAAAGACCGGGCCGCCCATAATCTGATAAAAATCATCGTTTTAGAGCTCATCTAATGCGCCATTTTTTGTGTGTGACTCAAATGGACAATTAATAGATATTTAATGTAGGGCAATTGTATTTGCTTTTTCAGATTAAGGAAATTAGACTAATCTTGAACCGAGACTTTTAAATAGATTACCTCGGAGATTTTATTAGAGAATAATAGACATATTTTTGTCAAATTTGATCGACTTTATCAAAAGTCACATTTTTTATTGCAAATCTTTCCATTTGTGCTTTAGATACAAAGTCATTTCTCAGCAAAGATATTTTGCATGAGTTATTATGTGGTGAATAGAATATAGACATTTTGGACTCTGCTACAATTTACAGCAGCCTCGCGGTAACCCGACAAACGATTTGCAAGGCAGTGTCGGATTGTCCAATTTGTCGGAGTATAGAGTACTGCCCTCGACCCCTTGTAGTCCGGAACTTTATGAAAAGTACTTTTAATCCGAAGAATTATGTAAATGATGAGATGCGCTTAGATAATACAAGGTTTCATATGATGGAATCAACGTTATAAAAACAAGGCCATCTTCATCTGGCATATAAAAATAAATCTCTGTTTGTTCGTATGTAATGTGCTGCCATACCGCTCATTAGATTGCGATAAAACTTTGTCCACTTATTGCTAAAGATTGCGCGAGTAACATAGGTATAGTTTAATATACAAAAAACAATATTTGTTTGTTCGTATTTAATGCGCTTCCATACCGTTCATCCAATTGCGATAAAACTTTGTCAACTTACTGTTTACACTTGCGGAAATACTATAGGCATAATAAAAATCTTGTATGGATGCACCATGAAATGAAATTTGGGCTGCGGTGAAGGGGAGAAAAAGGATGCGCGCACAATACGGTGGTTAAGTTGGTCTTCAAGACGAGAGTGAGTATGCATATGTTTTTGGATCCCAGATCTTCGGCTCGCGCTACACGTGTCCTGAAGCAATAAACCACATACTGCGTTTCTTTTAAAATAATTATTAAGCGCTTATGGCATCGCACTATACAAAGTCTTCTTTTTTGTTATCTCCTTGTTAAAAAATCTTTGCTTTCGTGGCCAATATGTGCCCAGAAATAGGTGTATGCCTGATTCTTTCACGAATAAACCACATATACAAAGTGTCTTTCATCTCTGGAACAGATCAATAGTGGAGACAAACTTTTGAATATTCCCGCGAATTACTTTGTATCTGGTAACACTTGGTCTGGCAGATTCTGTATTTATACGACAAGCATACAATATAACCTCTATCGTCATAATATTTAATGATCGTCACACAAAATATACTGGAAAATCGATGTAATATCGTGTTAGTGCCGAAGCATATTTATGTTACTGACGTTTTTATTGTAGTTTCCTATGGCACGACCACAACGTCGTTTATTATGGCAACACTGAGCGATAGTAAAACGGCGCGACGTATTTTTTATTTATCTAATTATGCGTTTTGACGGCCATAACTGGAGTTACAAAACGATTAACGGTTTAGCGAGCGTGCTTTGTTCGGTTAAGGAGGCACGCGCCCGGTTAGCGAGCGCCTAACGGACACCCGCACTTACGTATTCTTCGTGTGCATCGTGTTAACATCCCACTCAGGATGGACAGATGGACACCCAGATGGACATTGCATTATTTGTACGTTAATGACCACATGTCTTTTTCATCACGAATGCATAATTTAAAACTCCGTAAATCTGTCAAGAGAGCCGATTTTGTTTCCTAGAAGCATCAATCTTCATACTGCGCGGTGAAATTATTGGATAAAAAAATGGTGTAATCATGGAGGTAAATTATCATGATTTATAGCCAATATCCTAACGCAGACGAAAACGATATTATGACCATACTGCTCGACAGTTATTGATGAATAAATACATCCACAAAAAACGTTAATAATATACATATATTCAATTGTAAAAAGCATTAAAACAATATGATCGCAATTGACAGCAAAACATCGGAATGAACGGCAGTCCATAAGATGCCGACTATGAGTTTAAATCTACATAAAACAACACAATAATATTGATGATTTAAATATAAACATGATATAGATGGACTGTGATCTTTTACACGGCTACAAACCTAAATAAACACATTGACGTTTGCATTATTTGGAGATCAATTTTACTCAGTTGCATAGCTGTCAGATCATTTTTGGCCATAAGCAAATTTTAGCCATGCACTTCACAACAAAATCAATTAAAATAAACGTTTAATAAGCTATCTACAAATTTAATAACAACGTCAAATACACGTTTATCAATAAACATTGATAAAATGAAAATAATTATTTTATATATTGCGTCAGCTGTATTTTATTCATAAATACGTAATGTAATTTATATGCAGTTCTTTCATGATTGCACAAAATCACAAAAGAACTGATCATTTATATATGCAGTCCTTTCATGATTTTTTTAATCAAGAAAGGAATGAGTACGAATTTAAATATTGTAATACTATTATCAAGCATTATTCAAGAGCACGTGCCCTTCGATCAGCTGTGAGAAATATATAAACGTCTGGGATGCTGCGCTGACAGTTTCCTTTGCTTCCGGATGTAATTTAGTTACAATATTTGCCACATGGAGCTACTTGTACCGACGAAAGTGAAACCGTTGCCAAGCAACGCTCCCCCTTTTACTAGCGTAGCTGTTTTATTTTTTTCTGCAGATACTTTGCATAAATTGTACCTAATGACAATATATAAGTGAGACTGAGATTCAAAAGTAAACGAATGTCAAACTTTTATTATTTAAAAAAATATATTTTATTACAATAAAGGAACACATTGCGTAGAAAAATAATATAAAATTACACGTCATTTCATAATCTGTAAAATCGACAGGACCTAAAAAAGTACATAATCTGTGTGGTTTTTTTTTTAAATATTGAAAAATTACAACAAAGAAAAAAAAATTATCTTATTAAAAAATAATGACGTTCTTGTCATTTGTGCCTTGCCGCCTCCCGGCATAATTCACCGAAGACTGAAGGCTTGGAAAGTACCTAAGACATCGACGGTTGCTATGCTTTGTTTACCTTAGCAACCACCAGACCAATATGGGCCAACATGGTGCATCCGTTAAACATCTCGCAAAACAAATTTCGCACACGAATAATGCTTGTACTGGTTTAAACCCCTTCTCGGATATACGCCCAATAACTCACCAAAGTTACCATAAAGAAAAAAAAATCGCCTTGTTCAAACGGCCTTTTGGAATTCCTCCATGATAATCGAAGAAAATATGACAACATTTATTACAGTATTTTTAAAACACATCAACAATAGCGTTTAGATCATCCACGATAGATATGGTTGTAATAAAAAACACTATAATTCAAAACGAAATCCAGAGCTCTCAAGCTTGTAAATAAATGATAATTTAGTATCTATCATGTTGAATTTTCTCAACTGATCATCTTTGGACCTTCAAACGAGCGAAAATCTGTTGATATAAATTAATTAATCAGGTGATTCATCGACTAATTAAATGAATTTTTAATCTCACCCAAGGATTTCTTGTATCCAATTATTTGCGTAATACGAAGGATATCTGTAGGGTGATTTAATAGATCCTTTCACTAAAATTAATTATAAGGTTGAGCTTCGTTATTCAGCTGGGATATAATAGTTTAATATTTAATCATTTTAGCAGTGACGTAGAAGATTCGGGGGAAAAATCATTTCAAAAATTAGTAATAATGATATTTACAAAATTCTAAAAGGAACATATTATGATATAAATGGAGAATTAATAAAATGCCAATGGTATTTTAAATTATTGTTAAAAATCATTCTGGTATTTAAGTATTTTAAAACCAAGTTAAACATTTTTCATGGCAAGTTAAACTGCCACTGAGTTGAAAAAGGTTAGGTTAAATAAAACTGGAAAAAAAAGTCAAAAAATGACTTGACTGAATTTTTTTTAAACAGTCTCCATTTTGATTTTTTTTTTAGTTAGGGACTATAGTGACATCTTTACTAATTATGAATTATATTGTCGGAAAGAGAAAATCTACATAAAACAATGATGACATTGACACTGGGTATACTATTTCTTCCGAAGAATAAAGCAATTTTGTGTCTTATCGAAAATCGCAACGAAAATTATCATACAACGATGATAGTTCGTAATTAAAATAATTAGTATTTTTCTAGTGAATGTCTGGCATTTGAGATGTTAGATGTCGGACATCCTTAAAATTTTACCAATGATCCAAGACGTCCTTTAAATCATACAAAAAATATTATTTTTTAATTGCCTTATTGTTTTCCTGTTTTTTTATTAACTTTTTTATGCGATTTTGGATCTATTTTATATGGCGGTTTCAAAGTTATGCGGTTTTAAAAGTCCATGGAACGCATCTTTACTTTTTCTATGTAAGTCATAGCTTTTTTTGTGCGATTTTCCGCGGAACGCATCTACCGCACAAAAAAAATGTTTAAGTTTATTGAGGTGCAATCATATACGCAACGATATATCGTCGTAGGCACTTTGCTCGAGTATTGCCAGCGATGATATATTGTTGTTCAGCAATAAGAGGATTAACAGTTTCCCTGGTGAGGTATTAATGATGATATGAGATCGATATATTAAAATTATTACCTTGTTGCAACAGCTTATTGAAGCTCAATATGGGCGTGAAATTATTCAGCCATCAAATACATAATACTTTCATCATACGAAGAACATCGTCAAGTGTTGAAGCGTAACTTTCAAGAATCATGGTTAACTTCCTTGTATCTTTGATCAGCACGCGAGCCATCCACAGCAATAAACTCGTGGAATTTACATTGAAATCCGATAAAATTTAAGACACATAATCATCACGCTATGATACATAAACGTTAAATGAAAATGCGCATTAATTATCAAGATAACTGATTAACATTTTTTGACAGACGGTATGGATTTATGCGATATTCGCATGCTTTGAATTTTTCCACTGAAAAACAAAAAGATTTTTTATTATCTCAATGACCCATTTTCCTCATTATCCTGTTATCCCGAAATATATTGTTCTTTGGGGTGGATATAATCACACGTTAGGGCAGTTAGCATGTAATAAAAAATAAATATACGCTTAATACAATTCATGGGGAAAAGGTTATCCGTTAATGTATTACAATGTTATATGAATTAAAAATCGTTTTCCTCTTGGAAATTATATTGCAAGCCGAGCTATATTTAATATTCTGCGGTTTGACTTATCTAGATGTACTATTTCATGCATCGCCTAATGAATTAATGCTATAGTAATAAATCAATCTTTGAACGTCCTGAACAGGGACGATTTGACCATATTTGATGTGCATACGCGGGCGATCAAATCGCGTGGGCTGCACAATAATTCATAATTATGATATCGCCCTGTTCATGAAAAATCTTATTGATGCTATCCTCATTTGCATTATAGTCGTATGACTAATTGATTTTATTCTAATCAATATTTATCATGTCTTCCGCGTCATTCCTTAATTGATTTAGATTGATTTTCGTCGGTTGGGCTTGGCGCATAATGCGTCCACTAACATTTAAAATGTTTCAATGTCTTTATCTTCTTTATTTTGTTCGATTTAAAATGTTGTTGATCACGCCGTTAATCATCCTTATCGTCACCTCAAACAAGATAATATTTCTTCAACTTTATCTTACACAATTGTATGAAGTAGATTATATGTATTTTGGATCTTAGATCCTGCGTCCCAAACAATCCATTTATCAACGTTCAGTTTGGAAATTTCCTAAAGAATAGGACAATAGGAAGTGTATCCTTATAATCTTATATAATTGAAATAAAATAATGCTGTTATAAATATAAATATTAATAAGTTTCTTAGCAAGATTTACTTTATGGAGCTTATACAGAGTACACCTAAAACTTTTTTATGCGGTAGATGCGTTCCGCGGAAAATCGTACAAAAAAGTTATGACTTACATAGAAAAAGTGAAGATGCGTTCCATGGATTTTAAAAACCGCATAACTTTGATATAGCTATATAAAATATATACAGAATCGCATAAAAAAAGTTAATAAAAAACAGGAAAATAATAAGGCCAACTATTTTTTTTTTTGTGTTAGGGGGGTCTTTTGCTACGTTTCACACATAGGCCCGATGTACTAAGTGTCAGGGTTGTCGAAATGCAATTGGTTTAAAGAAAACTAGTTCTGGGTTTCCAAACTCACATAAAATGTGCAAACGAATGCTAAATGTCAACTTCCTAAATTCTAATGTTCTTATTATGTCTCCCCCTAATGTTTTTATTATAATAATCTTATACTATCTTAACCGCAGAAGACAATGAAAATAAACCACATGGACATCCTCTATCCTTAAAAAAATATTCTATAGAAATCGCCCACATTTGACAAAGGATATGGCAGATGATTTAGATATGATGCAGCTGCAAAATTATTCAAAGAACCTTTATTTTAGTAAATACATTTTTATTTTGGGTGAATTTTCTTCTTTAAGCCATTTTACTTAAATACTGATCATTGATAAATGTGTAAATTTTGATCGCCTTTTCTATAGTTTATAGTTAAGATGATTTGCGAATATTGTCGATGAAAAACTGGATAATGTTCCACAGGAAAATGGCAGCATTTCAAATTAAAGAAACGATTATCTTCCACGATTTCTCTCAATATGAATATTAAATGTGCTATTTCGTATTCTCTAGCTTGTTCTTATTCTACGATTTTGATTTGATTTGATGCTTTTTCATCGTAATTAGGGAATCTAATCCCGGGATCCCGGACAGTTTTAGGTACTTAAGAATCCCGGGATTAGAAAACGTAATCCCGAAAATCCCGGGATTGAAAATTTTATCTAATAGAAATCGTACACCTCACCAACACGACGAAGGCTACTAAATCGAGACATTCCCGACGAAATCTGGACGCTTGGAAACAGTGGCGTAATTACTAATTTGCGAACTTAGGCGACGCATAAGAGCAGTGACTGTCTAATCTATGGATACATACATAGCGTAAATGTATGTTTTTCAAAATGTTATAGTAACCTTTCCCTACCGGTGATGTATTTACTACACCTCGACGAATAATGGGAATATCGATATGAAATATAATAGATACGGGGTTCAGATTTTTTGTATTCCTCCGTAATATAATTAAAAATCACATCAAAGTATTATAGTATATAAGTATTCATCTGCAGCGACGGAAATAAATAATTTGTCGGGAAATTGGGAATTTTGCGATTTTTAGTCCGTGTCTCAGCAGAAAAGAATTTTATCAGTCACATTGATGATGTTATACGAAAATGAGGGCTCACGCGATCATCAACTCGAACTAGCATTTAAATATCTGATGACGATACCTCCAACGAGTGTGGAGGCTGAGCGTGCATTTTCAGCAGCAAGTTGTCTGACTTCCAAATTCAGATCCAGACTAAATGACGAAACACTAATGTTTAATGTTAATGTTACTTCGGACATATTTTCAAAATAAAATTTGAATTTTTTAGTGTTTTATTTATCTATTTTTGAATTGTATTTTTATCTTTTCTTAAATAAATAAAATTCATTGGCCTTCAAGTGATTTTTTATATTGAACAAATGGAATGATTAGTAATTTTTGATCAAATTCATCAAGGTAATTTCTTAAAATATTGAAAATCCCAATCCCGGGATCCCGGGACTGGTCCCGGGATTGTCTAATGGAATTCCAAAATCCCGGGATCGAAATTTTGGCTCGGGATTGGATTCCCTAATCGTAATGAATATGGCTTTACTTCTTTAAATCTTCATCTTTTGATTCTGTCTTCAAATCTGCCATTTTCTGAGATGCAGGATTTGAGATAAATAAAATCATATCTCGCACGACTGACATATTTTAAATTGCCAAAGCAGCGGGAGGCATAGAAAATATACAATTTTTATGTCGCTATAAAAATTGGTAAAAATATTAAAGTGTCATGATTTATAATGGGCGAGGGTGTAAATAAATTTAAGATATTTTGGAGACCCTCTTCCTGAAAGGGTCCTTTATATGTGTCACCTAGGGGTAATTTTGCGCTGAATTTAACAAATAAATGTGTCCCTTTATATTTTTATTAAATTTTGGGTAGCTTACATCAAAATAATGCGGTTGATTAATTATGTAATAAGGTTTTAGATAAGATTTAAATATCTTTTTGCGTTAGAAAATTTTGAGAGATCGTTGTCTTTTGCTAAAATTTTAATAAAGCAACAACACGGACGACATATATTTTTTTTCAAATACTTCATAGGTCTAGTAAAGAACAAAACACACTTGAGCTTATATTAAAAGGACCAATTATTATTCGAATATACTAATAAATTAATACAATTTTTGAACGGTGTACAATATGACGGATGTTGGCAAAGTCGCTTGTTTGGCGCTCTGCAGATGGTACGATTTTGGTCTTAATCAGTGTCATCACGAGCAGGTACAGTTAGATCGCGCTTTATCCATATCTGGATGGTTGTGTTCGCGATTGTGACGGCTCCTGCGATAAAGCAAGACATTGAAATATTTGCTTACATTAAACGTTGTCCGCGGCTTGTATCTCCTCGCAGAAGATCGTTGCACGTTCCGTTTGGTCACAAATCAGAGCGGAAAGCCACCAGAATGTGGGCTATCATTATCTGGGTTAATTTTTGAATTATTAATATAGTGCATTTATCAAAAGTCGTCGTGCTCTCCCGACAAAAATTGCGCTCTTCAACGGCGAAAAGGAGGCGGCGGATTCGCGAGCGCGGCGAGCATGCTCGTTAAAAGAAGCGATTACAACCATTATACTCCATCGCAAATTTACTACCAAATAAATATTCATAATCACGGCCATATTAAAAGAGGAGTTTATGATCATTTTAACACTTAGAATGATGTACATACGTTATGCTACATTTGAAAATGAATTAACACGCAAGCTACTTGTTTAATGATTGTTTCAAAACAAATGTACGCTTATTGGGGGATATTTAAAAGTCAAATTTATATAGGGTTAGTAGAGAAAATTGGCTCGAATGTCACGAAAAATGAAACACCAAGCAGCAGTTGATCGGAAAAAGAGAATCGTTTGTAGTGTATGTGCACCACGCCATCTCTATTGTGTACATATGCGTGTGTGGCCGGTGCCAAGCCAATTTTATTATATATTACACTACAAGCAGCTTCATATTTTAGCTAAAGATTTTAATTAGCAAACGAAAAAAGCAATGTAAAGTAATAAAATCAACTTTTCTTAGGAGCTAAGAAGTTTACTTTTACTGCGCATTTTTTGTTGATGACTAAATAATCTGATTTTAAAGCAACTCTGAGATAGATGTCAATCATAGACATTCAGTGAATGATTTAATAGATGGCCTTTTACTTTTCAAGGAGAGACTGTACCATGGGTTCAATTTTACCATATACATATTAATATGCTGTTTTTTCTTCAAGTGATAGTCTTATGATGTTGATACTCTTCTTCGTATTATTTCAAACAATTCAAATAGCCATGATGCAATCTGTCCTTTCTTAAATATCCTTTCTATTGGATATTCATTATTGCTGCAATAATTTTGATACTACTGTACAAGTTTGATAGTAGTAAAAATATTCTGAAAATCACAAAACTATGGCCTATCTATCCGATTTATTAACACATTGCTTGCGGGAACAGAAAATCACTCTTTGAAAACGGGAGAATTAAATGAATACTACATATTAAAAGCGTTAGACAAAGTTTACGTTAATATATTATCATTATTAATTGGAATGTTTTTTTTTAATTTATATAAATATTTTTCCATACAATAACAACTTCGTATTTTATCAATATGACTCTCTAGTATATATCTGGTTAATATTTATCGTGCATATTCTAATTCTGAACAATATTATTAAAGTTAATTTGGGTTCTGGAACCAACCGATTTGCGATTTTAATTATTAGAACATATTTTGTTAATTAAACGATGGTTACACAAAATACATCTGTTCCTTTGCATAGTAGAAGAAAAATATGTAGATCATGGTTTCTATTTTTTTAACATTGAATATGAATATTAATAGTTTTAAGTTTGAGAATAAATAAAATATTTACGCGTGGCTGTTAAAAAATCGTATTGTGTGGCCTGGATATCCACACGTTTAATTTATGAAGAGCCAACAACCCCGCAAACAAAGTGTTCAACATGCAACAGTGACTTGTACGCGATTGATCAGGATTATCTTGGTTATTTTTAAATATTTTTATAACGTCATCCATATTAATGTCTCTCTATCCCTGTGAAAATTTCTTAAGGAAATCTGGATTTGGAAGGGATTTGAATTGGAATAATCGTTTCTTGTAATATTTATAATAATACTTTCGATCTTTCAATTTTATTATTACGATGAAATTTTCTTCCTCTTTCTTCAAAACAATGCCAATAATGGCTTATTAACTAATTATTAAATTGACAAAATTCTGTAGAATAAGGATTAATTAGTGTTCTTAATTTAAGTATATTTCTTAATTGGACTGCTCGTATATTTCAGGATAAAATAAAGACAAACTTCACATGATAACATCTTAGACGTCAATATTAATTTCATGTGTCGCTATTAATTCCGTATTGTATGTTTATCCTACATTCCTAGGCTAATTGAATCTTGAGCTCATAAGAGCTTTAAGCTTAGGCAATTTCTCAATTACGCATAAGTGCTTCAAACAATCGTCTTTCATCCCTCGTTTCGACATGTCGCTTTATACATAATGTTCTTTTTTACTTCCACGATGTTGGGTTATTGAATATCATAGAATAAGATCAAATGTACGTTTCACACGGACAATTTATTTAAATTGATACATAGCGTTGATCAACGAGATACTTTAAGTAATAGGCGGCTATTTTAAGATAGTCGTATGCGATGAATCTTCCAATTCTCCAACATGTTTCATGCAATTTTGATCCTCGACGCATCGCTTATTATTGCAATTGAAACAATCGCAAAGTCAATTGCTTGATACACTTTTGTGACAACTGATATTTATGTGATCCAGTGATCTCAGCAATCAGGTTTTAATGCCACCCAAAGCAAAATAATCCTGAAAGAAAATGTATTTAAAAATTTGTATGATTAAATTTAAGCAAATATGTGATTTTATACTAGGAATTCGAGCTTATTGATTGGATGTAGGTGCATTTAATTCCGAGGATGGTGTTGAATCTGTTGATAAATATGTCACACATCTCAAAACATCGGTATCCGAAAATCTTCAAACGAAAAAGTCCATGGAATTCAGTCAGATCTCTATGGTGGTTCTGTCAAAACCAAAGCAAAAATATTCTCTTTATAATTTCTTAATCTGTTGTCAGTGGATAATATGCCAAATGAGTGTGATAAATCAGCCAAATTTTGATTTTGGTGTTTGAATTACATAATTTAAAAATATCTGCTTTTACTTGTTGGGCAATGAATTGGTTGTGATCAGCCACAATGGAATGAAGTAAGTAACACTTGATCTGGCGGTCTGTATTGCAGGCATAGAAAGTAACATTGTATGCATTGAATGTGTTTTTATAGCGATTACTCAATTATCGCAGTTTATTGTATATCCGCTTTTCTTAAACGCAATACAATCGCGTTTCGGCTACTGGCCACACACATCCTCATTGCAAAACGGCCTGAAATTACTGAAAATATTTTAAAAGGCGGACATTGCGATTTTTGCGTTTATTTTTTTGTCAATGGGCGTTTCGAATTAATTTGCTAGAGAACTCAATTTAATTATCAATGGTCAATTCCGATTTAATTATAAACGGACAAGTCCGTGAGTGCATGCCATAATCGCATCCGTTTTGTATTGTTTTCATCAGAACGATTCATAGTGCAACGGTCATGTATCCAATACTTTTGATCATAAACAAGCCTAAATATGTAATCAAAAATTATTATAAATAATTTAATAGAAATTAATTCTTTTACATTGAAAATTTGGACTTATAAAACATATTTAGTACTTTTGATTGCTTTATATAAACAATTGTGAAGTTCTTTCGTAGATTTTATGCCTTTTTCAGTAAGAGGATTTTCATAGAGCAAATATAACTTCAATTCTTCGACCCAGGGAAATACATCTTCATCGTTTCCATTTGTACTATTATCCTCTGAATTATGTGTCATCCCAGATACAATTTTTATCAAATATGTTTCAATAATCTCTTTTTGTACAAGTAGTTCTGGAATATCTTCTACATTCATATCGTCAAATCCTTATTCTTTTATAGTCTTAGCAATTTGTTTTTCGCTGGCTCGATTAGATTTGAATCTTAATTTATTAGGTGCAAATATAAGCTTGTTAAAATTAAGTTTAAATAAATTCCATGATTGCCTAAAAATCGCACAACATTAAATATTATTAAATTTTCAATTTATGTATAATTTTATAATTTGATCAAAGTTCATTCCCAATTTAGGGTCACATCCGTGTGTTTTAGCATTGTATTAATATTTATCATATACATTTTTCCAGTTATAATCGTATAACTGATTGTTTGTATCGTGGTTTATAGTGGGTGGGGATCATCTTGGTCTAGGTTTAGCTCGATTTTCTATTTCTGAGAAACTAAATACTGAGACGATTGATAACAATCATTTAAATACAATGATAATTGTTCGACACTAACTCCTACTTAAAAATTACCATTCAAATAATCCTAGTATTAACCTTATGTTGAATGCAATAGGAAACCATCATATAAACAACCAAATATCCCTAGGAAAATTTCTTGTTAAAATTTTTACTATCACTGACGGATATGACCCCTTAAGAATACATAAACCAGAAAAACGATGAAAAACTATGATATTGTTTGGAGAGAAAGCAGACAGTCCATGTGTCAAAGATGGACGAATATAGTCAAGATATGATACATATCATGGCAAGGAATGATGATGATTAAAATGTATTTCTGATATGGTTTCAATTGATTAAAAGAAATGAGTTGAAGCATTATGAAATTAAATTTTGTCATATTACAAGTTCTGAAATATGTGCGTCATGCAAATGAAGAGCACTTTCGATAATCGCGTATTTGAGATCAGAGTCTTTGCAAATTCTCGAGTCATCTTTGTCATCGCCGGGCAATCGACATCCATCGGCAATTACAAGAAATATTATTTTCTTAGGAAATGTTCAGCATATTAATCTACATACAATTATCGTACTTGTCAATCATTTTTATATAATTTAATTAACAAAAAGCGTGATTTCTATTTCCGTCGCGTTGCTAAAATGGATTCAATCTCATTACATTTTCATCTAATCATTAGCCAATTTCGTCATTGTAATGTTTTATCGCCATAGGCTCACTTTAATATTCCCTAGATTATATACGATGCTCGGTTCTTTGAATTTTCCTCATATAGAGCTTAAATTTTAGTCATGACGCAGAACTTAATGTCTACATTATCTGTTAAGCCTTTGGGCTTGCAACAAAAGGAATATATGGACAAAATAAGGTGGATCTAGACAATGTGTTGCTCGAAGGATTAATGTACCACCAAACTAAGTTATGTGGAAGTATTTTAAATAAGCCTTTGTCCGATGGTGTCCGACGATGTATATGTCCTCTGCTGGAGGTTAATGAAATGGAGGGCGTCAGTTGGGGTCCTCAGTGACAATAATTCCTTATAAATCGTGAACTGTACACCATGGTGCTGGTCGGCTAAATGCCATGGTGCCCATAATCGGGATTCGAACAATGGGCCACTCCGTCATAAGCTATTCGCCACAACTAGACCACACTGCCATAAATCAAATATTCGCTTTGCTATAGTCCTTGCGAAATTCATTGCCTCGCTTCGAGTCGTAAATTTTTTTGACCCTTTGCCGCTCCCAAAAATACCATTCGATATGACAAACCCAGCAACTCCTATTCCCGAATAACAGTAGACGTAAGACAAGTGGCTCCCACGGTCCTAGAATATCGAAAACTTTAGCCTTTGACATATGTATATACCACTTGAGATGGTTATCACGACGATAGAAAGCAAAGAAAACCCCTAAATAATATATTTATGGTACAAAGGTCGTCGACATGATATATTACTAGTAGAGTTTTCATATCATTTTTAATTGAAAAACTGCGTTTGAACTCCAACGACTTAAAGCTTTGTATGCCAGGCAACGTGAATTTCCATCAAATATATTTTTTTCACTTCTCAAACTAAACATATGTACGAAATAAGCATGTGCATGATTAAAGTCCATCAGATGTATCTTTGAGATTCTAAAAAA
This sequence comes from Stenopsyche tienmushanensis, assembly GCA_008973525.1. Taxonomy (NCBI): domain Eukaryota; kingdom Metazoa; phylum Arthropoda; class Insecta; order Trichoptera; family Stenopsychidae; genus Stenopsyche; species Stenopsyche tienmushanensis. The sequence goes on from WACJ01000059.1 coordinate 1,212,695, forward strand.
TTGACATGCCAATAGATGTAAACCTCAATATCGTACAAAATATATTGTTTACAATAAAAAATGCATTCAAAGAGTGACAGCGAATGATGATGATTCTCTGCTTCTGTAGGCAATGTGTTAAGAACTTTGAATATTTCGACTTTAAAAAAGGAGCACCAAATCAAATGTTACCGATTTAAAAGGTATTTGATTTGATTTTAATATTAGCAATAAGCAACCTCGGACTACGCCCCACTTGCCACCCAAGCTTGCTTCTTTCCAGATGTTAATTATGTTATATATTATTCCAGATGCTTGATTCCAGATGTTAATTATTCCTAAATATGGCTAAAACCAACTCGAAGACAGTGGAAAGAATGCGACTTCTCTCGGGCAAGGTTTACGGCTAGCGTTTCGAACCGTTATTTTTACCGTTTCGGTTTTGGTTTCGGTTATGTTCCTAATATTTATATCGTTCCGGCAAAAATAACGGTTTACTGATTATCGATTTCGGTTCGGTTTCATTCTGATTTGAAGCCCCATGACTTATTCTAAATCTAGAGAGCTGGTTAATATGTTTTCATCATTTTCGTGGACATTGTGTGAATATTTGAATCCTGTCCGAATATTTAAAAAAAAAGCATACTTGGGTCGTTAATATGACTCATGACCTGAACAAGTCGTTGATTGCTTATGGCTACTCGCTGTTTCAAATTATTAATAAACAATGTTATTACTAGTTTTTATGCAAAAAGTGATATTTTTATTTTATTCGTACTTAATCCCGCATCTTAAAAATATTAAGATCCTACTTTCTATTCTAAATGCATGATATTTTCAACAGCAAATGCCGTCTATAAATTTGCTCTCTTAAAATGGAACATTTATCGGGACTGTGTTGTACTTTAACCCCCTGCTCCAAGAGCGTAATAAATTTGAACGGGAGGGCAATCCTAATTGACCATAGGGGTCGATCGATCCACGGTTGTCGGCACATATTGCAAATTATACAGCTTGTATTTTTTAATACTTACATTTATTTATTTTATGTTTTATTCCAGATTCTGAGGGTCACTTTTCAAGTCTTCCATAATCAATCAAGCACACCAAATATATGAAAAATAATACTCTGTACAGGTAAATATTGATATCTTATTACTTTATTTTAATCGAATCTCTATAGTATATAAATTTTACAGATTTAGAAAATCGGTATAAATCTTATTTAAATACTGCCAATTTCTCATATTTATTGAAATAGCTGCTTAAGCTTTTCAGACTGTATTTTGAGCTATATTTAGGTGTTTTCTTATTGAAAAAGCTCCACACTCATATGCTCAATAATGGCCATCTTTGAAGCCCCTAAATACATCCATCGTCAGATTGTCTCGTTTCCGAATCATTAACTTTCTCGAGATGAAGTGTGTCCAAGTACTCTGCGACTATTTGTGGTTTGAGTGTTTTCTATCTTCCGTCGCTTTGTCGAGTCTTTGTTAGACGTCCGTCTCAGTTTCTATGAGTTTCACTGATGTGATGATGAAGTAGTGAAACTTCAACCGCAAAGTGCGCTACTCGTCTTTGTGTATCGCATTTCCTCATAAAATAAGACGAAGAGGAATGACTTTTCATCGATATCGACAGATGTAATCGCTTTTTGATATTTTTTAGCAAATCGATTATGTGGCGTAAATTGATTTTTAGCACTAAAAATACATAAATAAACTGTTATATAACGATTTTCATTCATCCCACTCATTCTTACATGAATCGGCATGCACATGAGCCAGAGGGATATAATGCCATAAGAGTATGTTTTCCGATAAAACAAGTCATTTTATGATTTCGTATAAGAACAATGCTTTGCGAAATTATCTTAGAACTTAAATTTATTACTGATATTCATATAATTTACGTCTTTTATTCTATTTGTCATTTGTATAGGAATTATCTTGAGGACGTTAGATTTATTTATGGCGACGTATTGAACGCACATAAATTATAGCGTTGATTTAGAAACATAAACGATATCTCCAGATATTTATCAAAAAGCGCATTTAAATCTAATATTTACATTATATTTATATATTTTTATTAAAAAACGGCCATTAAAAAGAGATAAGAATCAATCATTTTTCCTGTTAAAAATGTTTCATGTAAAATACTGAAAAAATGCATATATTCCATTCATAGAAATTTGATATAATTTTTTTTGAATTATGACTGTATGAATTACAAACGATGCAGATATGTAATCTTACAGACATATAGACTAACACTAAAAATAGGTATTAAATTTCAGAAAAGTATCAAAATTAGACTGTATTAAGTCTTAATGAAAAATTATATTTTAGATATTTTATCAATATTTTTTTAATGACTACGTTTGGCTACTGTACATATGATAAATCTTTCAATTTAAATAAGCTGAAAGAATATAGAGCCTACCTAAATCTTTAAAAGCATGACCCTGTAAATATAAGCTCCTTATGTCATGTGGTAATCCAGTAGCTTTTTAAAGGTCATATATTTTCATATGATTTTATTTTTTCTGAACTTATTGCAAAAAAATCTCTTATATTTGACATTTTTTATTACCAAAAATTTTATTACCTGTCTTAAGATCGTCTTTATTATTTACGCAGAAAGTATGCTAGAATTTATCATGAATTGAAAGGAAAAGATGGACTAAATCCCATTTAATCCAGAATCTTTTCAGTAAAAACAATATGGTCGTTTCGAATTTTTTTTCAATACTTCCCATGGAAAGCTGCTCAGTTCTTATTACCAACCCAAATGCATATCAAGAAGGTTATAAAGCGCTCTTCAGTTAGCGTTTTAGGTGTCCCATAAGTTTCTTTCGTTTTCATATTAAAAAAAAATAGACAATAACATCAAAATTTATTAAATAATATATGATCCATTCTGTTCTATTACATTTCTCCATCTCTCCAGAAGCCTCATAATGCCTTCTTGCCAAAATTTCCCAGGTTTATTGGCAAAATATTGATCAAGGTACATTTTTATATCATTTTTTGAATTAAAATTTTTACGTCTGTTCGCTAATTCTGGCCATTTTCTGGCAATTGCATCCTTTAGATTGTCTAGTTGGAAACAATATTTTGTTGAATTGATCGTTTCATCTTGCTGAAGTAGCTCACAATAAACTACCCCCTTCCAGTCCCATCAAATGCATAGCAAAACTTTTTTTGGATGTAGGCCAGGTTTAGCTACATTTAAAGCTTCCGTACCCTTGGTCCAAGACCGTTTACGTTAGATATTCTCATAGAGTATCCAACTTTCATCTCCAGTGATAAGTCTTTTCAAAAAAGGTTGGCTATTATGTCATTGGAGAAGAAGATCGCATGTTGAAATACGCTGAAGTTCATGAGGAAGCCACACATCTGAACGATTGATGTAGCCCAATTTTGTCAGATGATTATGGACGTATGTTCGTTAACTTGTTAGCTTTTTCGCGAACAGTACATCGCGGGTTTTCTTCAACCATGGCTATGATTAGATCTGTGTTCATTTGCGAAAGAAACTTATGGGCCAACCTAATATGATACAAATGACTTGGGTTACACCCCCTCCTGTAAATTAACATTGAAGAGTCCTTAATCCTGCAGTATACTGCGTGTGGTTAAATTATAACGAAGCTTATTTGAGGTCTGTTTTCAAATACATATTCAATCGATAAACTCATTCAATCATGTCTAAAAATTAATTATCATTTTAAAGTCACATTATGATCATTTTCAATAATCCGGATATCTATCATGGTCTGGATAAATATCTATTTAACCAACAGATATAATATATTTGTGTCACGATCGTCAACAAGGATATTGTTAAATGGCTAAAAAAACAAGTTCTTCGACCGATCAACTCCTTAAATGGCGCAAAATAAAAAGTAATTAACTGATTGCGTTCAAATAACGCACGCTTATTTTTGAAAGTTGTTAGCGCCGCGAAGGGTTGAATGGTTTTTTTTAATATGTGTTTTTTATCGAATGGAACTGGTTTGAATACAGTTCGTATTCTCTATTTAATTACGATCGATTAGAGATTAATTCATCCTCTTATTAACAGGTTTACGTCCGTGTAGCAAATAGCGAGATGATGATAATTACTATCATCGTCCGCTTGAATATTTTTATCAGTAGTTTATAGAACGGACTTGTTTGAAGAATCAGAACAATTTTTCAGAATTCAAGGATATCGCAAATCGTGATCAACCGTTGAACAATTTGGCCTTATGCAATAACTGATAATTTAATTACTTCATATAATAAAAGCCATTTAGAAGGAAGTAAACGCATTGTATTGTGATTGTTCCCTTCCTGTCATTTACTTATTTTACGTAACGTTCTGCTACTTTTGGACGGCGGCTCTCAGCATCCGGTATTTCTTTTTAGCAAAATCTTTAAGCCATTGATTGCGTGGAAAATTCTTCGATTGTTGGACAATTTTGAACGTATACAGTCCATGTAATAAACGGGCAAGATCAAAGAAGTCTGCACATTCAAGACACCAGCAAAATATAGTTAATTGCGCTAGCTTTTACGCCATTGAATGTGCATTGCAAGTCTGTATAATGCATTTCGATGCATGTCTCTATGAACTATGGTTGAACTAATATGTAGAAAGTATACCATCCTATTAGATCTCGACTTTTACTTGATTAACAACATAATTTTCAATCTGGCTTGATATGTTTCCGCGACGTAACTGTCCCATAAATTCAAATTATACCATAAATATAACATATTATTTATATCTTGATGCTTTAAACTTGTTTTGAATAGCACCACGGGGACGTTATATTGTTCATTCTGACTCAGCATTGCATACTTATATAGGGAAAACCCTTACTATTCATGACAATGTGCTATAAAATTGCAACACGCCTAGCATTTCAAGGGATCACCCTACAAGAATTGTGAAAAGTAGTAGAGATAAATCCATCAAAATTTAAATAATGTGACTAGTCAAGATATTTCATGAAGCAGACATGGACTATTTAAGAACCATAAATAGTTATGGGGTTCAATGTCAATAATAAAAAATGTAGCAATTAAATTAAAATATCATCGAAATCGGTTATAACGAGCAATAAGGAATAGATATAAATAATCTATAGTTCTGTGTAGATTTTCTCTTTCCAACAATATAATTCTTAATTAGCAAAGATGTCACTATAGTCCCTAGCACAAAAAAATTCAGTCAAGTCATTTTTTGGCCTTATTTTGTAACAGTTTTAACTTTTTTTTAAATAGTTAAAAAATACATATTGACATAAATCTGGTAGGAAAAATAAAGGATTATATAAAAAAGATTTGTACCCTGTTTGAAGTAAATGAATTAAATAAAACTTGAGATATGATGTCAACCGTGTTGAAAAAAGTAGTTTCGAGAAAAACGCGTTAAAAGATTTTATTATGGTAGGACTGGTCAAGTTTCCGCGTCACAAAAATAGCTATAACTCCGTAAGTAGTTGGAATTTTGGAAATTCCTTTTGAGAATGTATCAATCAATCAATCAATTTTTTCAAAAGTCTAAACCAAAATAAAGGGCGTGGTCGTAGTTCAGTGACAGCAGATGCAACATGGTTTACACTGTCCCAAATTTCGGTTATTATTTATGATTTATTTACTATTTTATCCAAAATATCTCGATATGTACTCTTTATGAAATAAAAATAATGCTTTAAAAAAACCGCATAACTTCGAAATCGCACAAAAAGAGGTTGTTGTGAAAAGAAAGACGTGTTTAAATTTTGAAAACAATATTATTCGATTGATTCAAGAGATGAATATAATTGTCATTTAAATAGATAAGCAGCGCCATTTGGCGAAAGTAGAAACTAGGCAGGTTTATAAATTATAATAGATGTCTGATTGAAAGCAGAGTTCTACTGATGATGGCGTAATTTAAGTAATATTATTTTCGCATTAAAGATTCTTCTAACTCGGACAAATATTACCAAAATGTTTTGCAATGCTATTATTATATTTTTATTTGAAAAAAACGTCATTAAAATTGGAACGTCTACACAATGATGGTCATTTGGCATGTCGAAAATTGGGTCTTTCTAGAATGGTTTTTGTCAAATTTTCACTTAGACGCCAATAAAAAAATGTCTCTAAATTTCTTAAACGGCAATGTTTTTTAAAAAATGACATCTTGTTTCATCCACCTTCTTTTGAAAAATAAAAACATATGCACAAACGCTGACACTATTTTTGTTCCCACAATTCCAGAATACACACTTACTGAAACAGGATATGGTTCATTCGTAATATGCTTTAATTATAGCTATATTATAAGCTATATTTTCAATTATTTTGTTATAGTTCAATATATAATGCATATCATTTCATCCAGGAAGACAGTATTTGGGAGAGACTTTATTTCGTACTTTAATTTTTTAAAGTGGTACTTTTCTGTACTTGCCCGTGACACTACTGTCCTAAACAGTCATATTTAAACACCAGGAGCAAAAACCAACGATTCCATGATTTAACCGTTTGAGTACAAAGTAGCTTTATAGCTTTGCGAACATTTTCCGGTAAAAATGCGGCGTAGCGATATATAGACGTCATCCTTGACTCGTTGTTACGTTTTGCACTTTATCTGCATATATTTTATTTTGTTTGCAATAGTTTCATATACGATAATTGCGTCGCATTTTTCACTGATTCTTCCAAATTATTCCTCGGCGATTTGATAGCTAAAACAGATCATACGTGCTAAAACATGGTCTGGGGGGACCTTTTATTATATATGGAAAAAATAGTTCATTATACGTATTGTTATACATGATATCCGATAAAGCTTAACTATATTGAGGAAATCAAGTATCGAATCGCTACCTATAATAAAGATAGTCGATTGGAAGACAGCTTGGTCATGTGTATAGCCAGAGGTCTCTAATAAAATAATACTTTCACTTTTGATGGATGAATTTACCGGACATTGGCCAGCTTCCCTATTTGATCAATTTAACAATGATCAGATCTTTCCAGACGATTAATTGGCTGCACTTAAGGCAAATTGTCTCAATGGGTCTCGATCATTTATTTAATCTTATTGCGTTCGTGTGGGATGAAAGTGCTTCAAATCTAATTGAAATTTACACCAATCGACCACATCAGCTCCATCGTTTGATCAATTCGAAGATGTGATTTATGGAACAATGTTGATGACATGGAAGAAATGCTTGCAAATTGGAGCATTTCTTCACATTACGATCGAAGTGTCAAAACTTAATCTCCTCGACGATTATTACCCAAAAACAGTCAAATTTTTTGGAGTTCGCGGCGCTTTCGTGCTTTTTGTAAATCTGTCTTTTTTATGATTATGAAATGATAATTGAATTCGTGATACTGTCATGCAAATTCTCGGATGGTACACGGTCGCACCACCGAAAATCGATCAGAAGATATCCGTGACATCCGATCACAAATATTAAATTCCCACAAAAACTACGCTCTTTCGTTGTACTTGGACGTTGTAAATCATGCAGAAATTTGAACAGTTCGATAACATTGTAGGCGATCAATGAAAATCGCCAAAATATATGCGATAATGTTCAGTTGAGCAAACAAAATCGTTGTATTGTGGAGCAGCTGAATCAATTTGTATTTCTTATCGTGTCGCAAAATTCAAGGCCTGTGATCATGTCATGTCATTTAAATCTTATGTAAATACCCAAATATTTTCATCTTATGTTTAAATTATATTTTATAATGTTCATCTCGAAAGCCACCAAGTTAACCGTGTCCAAATTCAATTCCGTAACCGTTTTATTTAAATAAACTATTATAGTTGCGGTAGAGCAAATTGACTTGAACGTCACGAAAAGTGAAACTCCAAAATATAGTGAGAATCGTTTATAGTCTCTATAGATTATGAATATTAACGACGTATCCCATTTGGTAGGATTAATCAATCAAAAATATTCGTAATTAATATTAATCCTTGAAGCAAGCACGATAATCCTTGTTTGGCAAACATTTCTAATATACTAATATAAATCTGTCATATTTAAAAAAAACATAATGATTTAAAAATATCCTACGATCATCGCGGGTTTCAAGCAAGTTTTTGGAATATGATATCTATAATGCAGTTAAAAATATATGAATTATTGCGTAGTTAATAATTTGGTAGTGTCTAAAATATATAGCGATTTCGTTTTAGAGCTCCTTTTGCGCGATATAATAGATTATCGCGTTAATGTATTTACATACGTTGATAAGCAATATTAATATCAGGTTATTATAAATATGTACTAAAAAATGGTACATATTAGACAGGTTGACTAGCAATTTAATTTGCAGGGATATGATTTCGACATAAGGATTAATTGCCTTCTGTACATTCCTCTCGGTCTTTGTATATGTTATGAGTAGTTTTTTGCGATCCTTTCAAGGATGACAACTCGATCGATAAAACTTATCATATGTCGAATAGAGAATGCCACAAAAGTAAGTTGATAAGTAGCCCTCGATAAATAAAGATAATCTGAGGCCGATTGTTTTTAACATTGAGCTTATGGTTATAAAATGTGAAAATTTAATAGCATGCATCCTGACCCTTATCCTTGAATCTTAGTTTTACAAAGAGTTATTTATATCATAGTTATGTTTATTATGAACGTTGACCATGAAAGTTTTAAAGAAAGGCATGATGTATAAAATGTAGATTGATCTCTTTAATAATGAATATAATTTTAAGCAAAAAATAACATTACTGTGTGTCAAATGATAATTTAGTACTTGCATATACGCATGCGCAAAGTCTGCCTTTTTGCTTATTAATTGCACCGAGATGAGAAGATTTAAATTCAATTAAGCTGATTTTATAGGAAATTATGAATACAAACAGATGATGACTTTTGAATATCTAACACTCATCTCTTGTAGATTGGTGATTTGGATTACTTTCTCATGGCACCTCGTCAACTTTTGGGTCTTTTTGCACCCCGTTTTTTTAATTGTCGTGCGGATGGAAGGTCAAAATTTGACTCACATTTTATGTCTACCCCCCTTACATGGAACATTCGTGGTCGGGACCGGATTAAACCCGACGACCTCGCTCACTCTCAACAATGGCGATGCACCGTGCTCATTACCATCGGATTTTGGGTGTAAAATTGACCAACAAACGGGTCGACTGGTCAGACGAGAAATGCTCCATATATGTATAAACGTGTTGAAATGGAGAAAAAATGACTATAATTATTGTATTGCGGCCATATATAATTATAATGGTGTATTTTGCATATACACTTTTGGTCGTCGAAAACGGTTTGAGAAACGGGAGCAGAGGAATTAAGGCGCTAAATGCTTAGAATGATTTTTTGGCGCCAAATAAGGGTAGCGATCTCGATTAACTTGTTAACGTCCAGGTAAGTTTTGATTGCGTTCATATTTGGTTATTTTTTTGTTATCATATACAACCTCTTTTTGTGCGATTTTTTTTGTCCGATTTCGAAGTTATGCGGTTTTTTTAAAAGTATTTTTTTTCATAAAGAGTACGTATCGAGATATTTTGGATAAATAGGAAATAAATCATCACCACTAATCGAAATTTGAAAAAAAAATATAATTAGGGACTGTTACTGTACTGTACTGTCTGACAAAATAAGGCCAAAAAATTACTTGAATAATTTTTTTTAAACAGTCGGTATTTTGTGTTTTTTTTGAGTTAGGGACTATAGAGATATCTTTACTAATTAGGAATTTTGTTGTTGTAATGTTAGTTTTTCTGTTTTTTTATTAACTTCTTTTGTGCGATTTTGGATATATTTTATATAGCTGTTTCAAAGTTATGCGGTGTTTAAAATCCATGGAATGTATCTTCATTTTTTCTATGCAAGTCATAGCTTTTTTTGTGCGATTTCCGTGGAACGTATCTACCACACAAAAAAAGGTTTAAGTGTATAATTGATTCTAATTTATGATGCAGAATTGATTCATTTGCGGCAAAGTAAAGGCAATCTGGAAGACTTTTAGATGGTTCTATTGCTATTTTTCCATATGGTTAGTTTTCCGTTTTCCATATGGAGTAGAGGACAAACCACTACTGAATCAAGATATCTTGGTTGAAGTTTTGAACATCATGAAAAGTAAAACTCCAAGCGGTAATTGATCAGAAAAAGAGGAGAAAATCATTTGTACTCTTTCCACCTCCGTCATATTTTATTATAAATTACACAAACACAGCCATATCTTTTATCATACAAACACAACATAAAATTAACTTTTCCTAAAGCAAAGTTTAATTTCTACTGCATGAGAGTCTTATGTATTTTATTAGAAAAATGTATGCATTTTCAAATCTAAGATCACCATTAACTTGTAAAACTTGTAGACAAATTAAAGCATAATATTCAACGATTTAATAATCTGTCTTAGAAATTTGATGGATAATACTATATATAATTGTGGTAATTACAGCGAAAATCATTTTTAAGATTGTATGATTGCTAATTGATTTTTTTTTGTGAAAATTGGAAGTTAGTGATAAGATAGTATGATCAATGATTTTTTTTACTAACTAAAAGATATGATTGCCATTCCTATAAAATGTTCGATGAAAAATATCAGACTTTGAGATTTATGCAGAGGGTTTGTATTTTTATTGATTTGAAAAATCAGACCGGTTCGAATCGTAAAACAAGCAATCAATCAAACTTGAATATGAGGTGGAAATAATATTCCTTTATACATATATATTTTTGCGGTTGCAGAGAAATAGGGAACGGACTTATAGGAATGAAAGTGTGGTGGCTAATAAATGGTATTGCCTCTGGTTGCTTCCGATGAGCTCCAAATGAATTCAGCCTTGTTTCCTATCCGGGTTGGAATCATTTGTGGTGCAAATGGGGTTGTCTTTTGATGATAACACGTTTGCTGTAATGGATGAGGTTTATTCTCAACATATTCCTTGTTGTGAGAATATTTGAAATAATCATAATAAATGTATGATAACTATTAGTGCAGTTAAACATTTCTTGAGAACATTGGCTGATCCAAATTATTGGCGGACTTCTTTTCGATCAAATATGGTCGTTTTTCATACCTATCTTGAATTTTTGATAGCATTTCAATCAACAACGATCGTGTTGATCAATCCATCTATGTAATATTTAAAAATAAAAATAAAGTCGCTTAAATGGCATTTTTGCAGGGACGTTTTATATTTAATTCACACGCCAAAAAACTTCCATTTTGTTATAAAATCATTCTTATGCGCAGACACTTTGGCCATATACGTTATGTTCGATAAATATTCATGGTTATTTCACAATTTAATTGAATTATCAGTGTATTAAATCTCGCGAGAAAATTATCAGTTATCTATTCCTTGTATGGAATTTTCACCATTTTTTAATTGTCATTCCAGCACCATTTGCGGCACGTCGCCAAACTTAATGAAATGCAGCTATTTTCTTCGCCATAGTTCTTCGCGCAAATTATACACCTGAATATAATTTCACTTATTGATTCATTATCTTCAATCGATATCGCATATTTGGAATTCTCTCCTTCCAGGCAACGAGCAGTCTACTTTTACAAAAGGCCACAAAGACAACACTCGTCGAAATATGACGCACACTCTTCAAAAAAGCATGAGTTATAAATTCGGCCATCTATATTCATGAAATAATTATTTCTTGTTCAAAATGAAGTCATCAGCGCTATTTTTTCGGAAAATTTATTCGCATTTGCTTCGATCGTTATGTGTGCAAGTTACGTTCGTCAAACACAAGTGTTTCTCAGTGCTTTGAATCACAATTGGATTTCTTCCATTTTAAAAGTGTTACACAATGACGCTTTGAATTAATCGAGTTACATTGTCATTTTACGCTCTTTTTCATTATTAGGCGCTATAAAATATTACGAGTGTTTATGTCACATAAACGACTCGCACTTTCTCCGAATGTGCCCCTTTTAAAATGGTTAAGTCCCACTGGAAAAAATAGACGAAATGACAACTTTAATCTGATAAAATTACACACGACATGATGTGTATTGCATTATAGATTATTTTTACGATATAATGCGTGTATTACACGATAAAAAAGTTAAAAATAATCGATCATTTTTCTTCGTGATACGATCGATTCACAGCCACCAGCTTCATGACAATTCAACGAGTCGATATGAGCGTTAATTTTTACTTTTAATAAAAGTATTTACTACATAGGTTAACAAGATTGATAATGATGACACCAGTGATAATGCATGGTTATAAAACATATGTACATCCAGAAGTGTGTCAAAAGCTGAGAGCTAACCAGAAGGCTGTGAGGCTTAACAGGTTGGGAAAAACGAGTTGCGATTTTATAATAAATACATTGATAAGATGCATTTGAACAAAAAAATATTGAAGGGCTTGGAATTATAGATATATATTAAGGTAGATTGTATAGCGGGAATAACGGATGAATGATGGATGCAATACACTGCAAAATGAAATTAAACGACCGGACTAACGGAGACCAGCTTGAAAGTTATTTGTTCTGCATGAGCAGATTTAGTTTAACCATTGAATAAATATTTTGTTAATTGTATTCGTCATTTTGCGATAATGTATTTTTAACGGCTAAAAAAATGCGAAAAAAAGCGTTCGCTAAAAGTATTTATAATTGACCAAATATAATATTATATATCTTAATGTTGACAGTTTAAATTGAAATGAAAAATGGTTAATTTGAAATAAAAAAGTTTAACTTGAATTGAAAAAGTTTAACTTGAGTTGAAAAAGTTTAACTTGAGTTGAAAAAGTTTAACTTGAGTTGAAAAAGTTTAACTTGAGTTGAAAAAGGTTTGACTTGAAATCAAAAATTATGTTGATTTTTTTATACTTTTCCTCAAAAGAAAATTATTCAGTATTAAGAATACATCCAGGTCACTCAAAATTCTTATTCACCCTTGTAAATGAATGTCAAATAGAGATATGTAGTTTTATAGTAAATGCCAAAAATATTATTAAGCCACTGACTGATTTATTTCCTTTAAAACTTTTTTTTGCTACACTTTATTCTCTATTTATTCGATGATTCTATTAGGTCAGTCCAAAAGTTCGTGCGCATTTTTGTCAATGATATATTTTTCTTCGCTGTCAACAATTTCTTGCCATCTTACAGAAAGCTTTTTAATTCCATTGCTGCTAAGTTTAAACGACACTGTAAACAGTTCATAATAAATCACACCATACGTATCCCACAAAACACTTAAAAGTTTCTTTTTAGGATGTAAAGACATATTCGCTGTTGGAATTGACTGCTTATCTTTATCTGTCTACTGTCTTTGTGATGAGAAAAGAAAAACCAGTGACGGCAAGCGTTCCACAGGGGTCGGTGCTTGGACCCACCCTGTGGAACATAATGTACGACGGACTGCTGAGGACGCTACTAATGGACGGAGCCAAAATGATCACATTCACTGATGACGTTGCCATCCTAGTCACCGCCAAATCCACGGATATTCTGCGAACGACCTGCGAGGACGCGCTGAGGAAGGCCAAAAAGTGGCTGACAGGAGCTGGTCTGGAGCTCGTTGTCCAAAAAACGGAGGCCCTCTTTTTCACAAGACGTAGGAAGCTTGCGCTCCCACCCCTGAAGATCGGGGGTTGTGAGATTAAATACTTAAGATCTAATTGGTATTTGGGAGTGGAGATTGATGACAAGCTCCGATTCGTCACCCACACGGAGAAGGCGGCCAGCATTGCGGAGAATCTGGCCAGGTTGATGCCCAACATTGGTGGCCCAAAAACAAGCAGGAGGCGACTCTACAACGAGGTAGTGCACTCAGTACTGTTGTACGGCGCACCGACATGGGCTGAGGCACTACAAATTGAAAGGGTCAGGCTTAACATGGCCAGAGTCCAGAGAAGGAGCGTGATCAGAGTGGCTGCTGAACATCGCACAGTGTCACAAAACGCCGTCCTGGCACTGATTGTCATATCGCCAGTCGATCTGCTCGCCCACGAGAGACAAGCGATAAAGAAAGGTGAAGACAGGAAAAACGCTAAGCAAAGGACCATGGCGGCGTGACAGTCCCGATGGGACAACTCCGCTAAAGGTCGGTGGACGCATGAGCTAATACCGAACCTGAGAATCTGGGTAGACAGAAAGCACGGCCAACTGTGCTACCACTTGACCCAGGTTCTCACCGGGCACGGCTGTTTTGGTAGCTACCATAGGCAAAGAGACCGGCCTGGAGTGCCACCACTGCGAAGCGGAGTACGACGATGCTGCACATACGACATTTGTCTGCCCAGCATGGAGCACTGAAAGGAACATCATACGGGAGGAGCTGGGAATCAGCTCGCTCTCCCCTAGCAACATGCAACATAGTACACATTAATCATGCGACGATAAATTTTCGACAGGTTCGAAATCTAAAGAAATCCCAAAAATGCGCACAAACTTTTGGACTGACCTGGGAGGTAAAATATTTCTAACACGCCTTTTGTGACGACATTTAGATTTCGGCTCCATAAAGTTTGAAACCGAGTTCTCTTGTAATACGAATGATAAGGCGCTATTGCGTGCTTAACGATATATCGTCGTTGGCACTTTTCGCAAGTGTTAACTACGACGATATATCAGCGTCTGGCACTGTTAGTCCGTTTTCACATTGTGTTCCTTATAGAAAGAATTCGCATAACACGGTATTTTTTTGGAATCTAACATGATCTTATGCGGAGGCTCTTTATATATTCATCACAGCATCTTGTTTTACTACCTGCCTGTTGTTTTTTCAAGCTCTTTAATCTCGTTTATTGATTTAAATTTGTTTTAATCAGTGAAATACACATGTAGGTTGAAATATATTTCATGTCAAGAATTTGATCCCTTTATCAATTTTTACATATAGCAATGACTAATCATTGTATTCGCTGCATGTAATAAATGCAAAACATGACAAATTGTATATACTGATACTGATAAGCTGATATTTTGGCAATAGATCGTTTCTAATCGTTAATAATTCAAATAAGAACAATGCTTGTTGAATTTCGTCCGCCATTTTAATTAGCGTCAGCTGGCGAACTCTCGCGGTGGTCATGAGGCACTACGCCGCAAATTATGCAAAATGGCGTCAAATCGATTTGTGACAGCATCCGGAAATCATTTCGATATTATTAAGCGTTATATAATGCGCGAACACATCGAGGATTATGCAAAATCGAACAATAGATTTGCACTCGAGTGCATCTCTAATAGTTCCGTTTCTTTTTTTGCAATCGGTCGAACACTCTACAAATCAAATACGCGGTGCTTCGCTAAGTGTTTACCTTGTGGCACCTTATCAGGTCGTAAAAAATAATCGGTAAAACCGAGTGTGTTTAATTGATAAATACTCGCGCGGTTACCGTATGAAAATCCTGATATCGGAGGTAATATACGTTTTTCATTCCAGTTCAAATCTTTTAAAATCTCTTTTCAGTTTCGAAAAAGTTGATAGTACTAAATACACTCGAAATTCTTGGAACTGCTTTACATAAGGTGGATTTTTTATTGCGTATAAAGTATATTTGATCTATCTGTTGGATCAGAGAATATGGTAAAAATGTTTTAGCATTGACTCACTCATACATTATTATGTTAATTTTTCAAGCACTTGATTTAACACAAATAGGCATATTTAATTTTCAAAATGAGTCACAAATTGCATGCATGCAAATTTTGTAACAATAATGAGTACATTATGACAATAAAATCCTTTATTTTTTTAGATGTTTTAATGATCGAATAGATAATAGTCTAAAGAAGTGTTCACCAACCTTTTAACACCTGCGGACCGATAAAAAAGGGAAAAAAATGCAGACTGAAATGAAAATGTATGTTTATGTAATATTTTTTTAATCTTATATTGTGACAAATGGACATGACTATAACTAACAAATATACATAACAGTTTGTTACATTAAGATTTAAATGCTTTCAAGTGTTGACTTATTACATTTAAAACATCTTTCCTGTCGACGTCAGCAGCAATTAAAAATTCTTGCAAAAGTGGAAACATTTCTAAATCCTCCTCTTGTACGCGACAATTCCAAAGTACCAGCTTCTTTTAAAATGCATCGACCTTATTTCTCAGTTTAAAAATGTTTGTACAATATCCAACATATATGCGAGTTTACTCGCCATCCCTCGTCCAGAAAATGTTCTAGATCGAGGGTCTCTCTCATAAAATGTTTTGTTTCTTCCCTTAATTCGAAAAGACGTGAAAGAACCTTTTCTCTCGATAGCCACCTCACTTCTGCATTTAATATTTTTGTGTGGCGAATTTCTTGATATTTGGTTTGATGCGAATTTGATGATTTATTTGTCATATCGCAATTTATTCAGCTTGATTTTTCATAAGGGATGCTTTAGAAAATGCAATGAAATACTACTCAAATAAATTCTGTGCACCAATCAATTGGTATGTATGTATTTACAGCAGGTTGACATAAAAATGACTCAATCAATTTCATTTATGATGCAATTACTGTGTTCAGAATACATAAGCACATTTTCTCTAAAGCAGTCTTACTTTATGTCAATAGTAGAAAATAACAAGGAAAATGTATTCATGAAATAGAATAAACTTTTCACTTTTTACATTTTGTACATTTATTCTTTCATATTTTCAGTTCAACTAATGTTTTTCCCTTTTTGATTAGCTTAAGATCAGGGTTTCAAACTGAAATTGATCCGAAAACTGTTTATTTCGGTCCGGTGTCCTCCTATATATATATATATTAATCACTCTTAGATGGACCATTAACTAAAAACCATTATTTTTTCTGGAACAAAAATCGAAACCAAAGTAATATTTATATTTTAAATTGAAATAAAACCAAAGTCTAAGATTCCCATGATATTTTCAGCATCGATCTGTAGGTCCACATTTTAAATGTTTCTATATATTTATTTTATACACAGCTTCAGTGAGAATTTATGCTTTTTGCTGAAGGATGCTGAAGATATAACATTTCAGCGATGGAACATGGAATGAGATATTCCTATTAATACAACTCAATACTTTCTTGATTTTTGGAAAGCGTTACGTGCTCGTTCTTGCAACTAATCTTCTGCATGCTATCCTAATTAAATATCAACAAGCAATTTTGTTTTTCGAATATCTTCTACGATCACGCAATAGCCAATTTCGAAATTTCCTACCGATTTTTGCATTAATACTTCATGTCTCACAGTCGTACATCAGCAATGGCATAATAATTTGATAAAATATCTCAAGACACAAATAGATGACGAGATCTTAGTATCACATCCAAATCAACTTCAAATAGCAGTCATTTGCTCTAGATAAATATACCATTAGTATTTAGAATCAGGCGTAACTTTTTTAGTGGTGTTATGGTTGTTCTTTTTAGACTTTTGTTCATGCAAAAATTTACCACATCCTTGAGTATGTGCGCGGATGATGACAACTTTTATATATGCTTTACATCTGATTCATGTACTTATCTTGTGTACTTATGTTAATTACATTGTAAAATTATTTTTGCGATAAGAATTTTGAACATTTGATCTGAGGACTGTAATTTAAAATATGCATGTGTAATTCTGTACAATCTTACAGTATAATAAATGGTATTCAAGAAACTTGCGAAGAAAGTGTACTTATTAAGTTAAACACCAGATCCTTTTTTTGTACGGTTTTGCAGATAATCCTTATCCTAACTTAACTATATAGGGAGAAATTGGCAAACCAATAACGGATATGGCATTTAAATATGTATATTTTGACTGATTTTTATTTTTAATTTTTGTAACAGCTTCATGATTAAGACTCCGAGCATTTGTAGTAGATAAGTCAATGAATTAAAGTATCATTCTGGCTCCAATCAGAATAGGTTATAAGCTCTAATAATCTGATAGAGGCGATAGATTCAATTGTATATATTTAATTTAATATGATTTTAAAGCCATTGACGTCATTGAATGCAGCAGATATCTTTTAGCATCCATCGAGGTCTTCTCAAGGAACAATAAAATGTTGAGGATACGTCTCAGATCCGCAGACGAAACTCTTCACCAGGGTGGCCTTGCAATGTCGTGACGGGTTTATGTTCTCCCCGCCGGGAAATCGAGTCCAGTCGGTGACGTTTCTGTGTCGCTTATCGCTCTCATCTACAAGGCGGTCCCGCCAGTGGCGTCCGCGATAAAATGCAATTTAAGCGCATCTGCAATATTTATGCACTCGATTTTTACTGCCCATATATTATTATGGAGTCGAATTTATAGGCCGGTAAATTGTCTTATTTATGACGCCATTAAAATTACAATCAGCCCGAAGAATTGATAGGCGACTGCGAAACTAAGAAAATTTATTTTATTGATAAATCTTGTGCCTCGATTTATATCAATTACTGCTAAATAATACCCTAAGAATGCAAGGGCTGGCAAAGGCAGGTTTATACGAACCAGCTCTCATGTAACCTAATTGTATCATTTCATACTCAATGAAAATTATAGACCATAACAAATATTATCAATTTCATTTAAAAAAAAAACTGTGACAAAATAAGGCTAAAAAATGACTTGACTGAATTCTTTTTAAACAGTTGCCATTTTGTGATTTTATTTTTTGAGTTAGGGACTACAGTGACATCTTTACTAACTATGAACTATATTGTTGGAAAAAGACATTGAAACTGGGCATACTATTTCTTCCGAAGAGAGTGATTTTGAGTCATATCGAAAATCGCAACGAAAATTATCATATAACGATGATAGTTTGTAATTAAAATAATTAGTAGTTCTCTAGTGGATGTCTATCATTTGATATGCCAGATGTCAGACATACTTAAGATTTTACCAATGATGCAAGACGTCCTTTAAATATTACCAAAAATCTTATTTTTTGATTCCCTTATTGTTTTTTTTTATTAACTTTTTTATGCGATTTTGGATTTGCACAAAAAAAGCTTAAGTGTATTTAACGTTGCAAAGATATCACTTTTATGTTATATCATCGAAATGTGATCATAAATGCCGCGGTTATTGAATTAGGTTTATGACATCATTAACCCTTAAGTAACGGGCCGTTCATTGTGATTATCTTAAAACGCTTAATATTAAGTCTTCAGGATACTAATTTTAGCTCATGACGTCGCCGTTTATATAGCAGCAATAAATAATTTATTGCCGGGTATCTCACATAGAAGGGATTTTTAATGCACGTGTAATTGTACATAATATTTTCAATTGATATAAATCTTTTTAGAGATAATGCAAAATCTTAATCTTCTGATTAATTGTAATCTGCAAGTGCATAGTTAATTTTTTTGATAAGCAAAGGTTTAATAGCGTTTCTGCATCAAATATATATATATATGTTTGGATTTGATGAAATGTTTTGTAACAAAAGGTTAAATATATTTAAATGTGCATTCTTATGCATACCGGGATCCAAAGTGTTACATTGTTTTATCGTGGGATCGACCTTTCATATCTGATACATCATATGCTGTGCCAGATGACTGATATTTCAGCGGTCGCTATTCTTTTTTTAGGCAATAGAGCTTTTCAACGCTTTCATATAATATATATATATATAAATACTGAGAGCATGATGGCTTTTAAATGGTTGTTTCGAACTCAATTATGAAATTTAATATTCTTAAACTTTGGGAATATAATTTATTTATGAAAGGGCGATACCACAACAGTAGAGCTTTGTGGTCTTTTGAGAGCTTTCATTTGATCGATCCACTCAATTTTATTTGTGTCTTATTAATTTTATTTGGAATATAATAAAGCTTTGCGTAAGTTCTCGACCTTTAAAAACAATTTAAATATTTAAATCTATTACCTCTTGCCATATTTCTGGCATTGTATCGATCTTATCAATGAATAAGTTCTTGAACACTTTGCTTTCTATTCTTATAGTATTGTTCAGATCAGATTAGAGAGATATTTTCAGAATATAGCCTAATTTCTTGACGCTTTTCATTCAATTTAATCAAATGATCCTTATATCACTTTTCTGTGACAGAGTCGTCTGTTTTCAAAAGCACAAATACAAATCACTTTTTGAATAATTTATTGATCATTGATGATCTTTTAGTGTTATCATAGTATATATATATATATATATGTTTTCGATTATGAACAAGAATTGCAAATCTAAAATATGATCGAAAAGCCATTGATCAATCATCTAAATCTTATCCATGGAGCTTCTTTGCATATTCGTTCGATCATTTCTCATTCAGATTTTGTTAATTATCACCGAAGCATTAAAAATAAGGAGCTGAAAACTTGTATAAAACCCTAATATATCATTAATTCTGAAAAGAACTGCTGTTGTTCGTGTAGTTTGTCCTGTTGATGATAATCATAAAGAGCGACTCGAAATGATTATACAATAATAACTTTTAACATGTTCACTGAGTTGCACATACATTAACATCATAATTAATTTAAGTACTATGGGAAATTAAGCTTATTATTAGTGCGTATATCATATAATTATGGACCAACTACCCACTTATTGAGGTTTTGTCATCTCTTTTCTTGTCCTCAAGATAACTTGCTTGACACGTAAATGGCTATATTTTATCTCGACTCTCTATTAATTTTGCCTCATTGAAGTGCCGCCTGTCTTGCATAGCATGTGTTTGCGATTTTTCAAAATTTGCATATCGTGGCTATGTAATTGGCCTGTAATATTGTCGGACTTTCTTCCATTGAAGCTTCAATGGCAGATAGCCTTCTGGAAAGCTCGCGCCATAAGTGTTAATTAATTTGTCAATGAGACGTGATTGAATTATGTTTATGCTTCGACTTGTTCTGTAACTTTCATGCTGTTAAATAACTTCGTTTATTGTAATTTATTGATGGATAGATATCTATTCAAGCTAGATAGATTTATTAAAATGACCGGAACGAAATGATAATATTGAAATGAGCATCTATGATGCGAAAAAAAACGATAAATGAACCATTTACATTGATTTAGTATCAGATGCGATCCTATACGTGTATATGAGTTGTCAAATAATTCATACATACATCCAAATATTGAAATATTTAATTAACCCCATATATAAACAGGGTGAACGTGTCATTAATTTTTAATTTTATATCTATACAATTCAATTATATTTTACAAATTCTGACTAAAAAATGCGTAACTAAGCGTCCGAAACCGATTACTTTAATTAAGTAAATGTAAAAAACTTAATTTGCATTCCGTTTTTCATCTTAATTCATATGAATTTATAACAAGCGTTAACATAGGAAAAATTTAAATAATAAATGTAGTCAAAACTGTATTTTTACCCACAAAATAAATCTGTTTTTTGCAAGGCTTTCAGCATTTATTGATAGTAACAGCTGGCTTTATTTTATAAAAATATTTTTTAATATTTATTTGGTTCCCCGCAATTAGAAACCTGATAACTCCATTAAATAATTGACGTTATTTAATGGCGTCTCAGATGGAAGAGCTTTCAACGTAAAGCTCAAAGAAATCTTCTCGAACAGGCAGCATGTTGATACATATTAAAATATCCAAGACATTCTTGAATTTCACGATAAATAAATTATGAGATTCAAGAAGGTCCGAAATTATCATATTTTTTTTAAAAATAATCCATAGTATACAAGCTTCAAGAAGTAATACATTCACTATATACTGAAAAAGTCATGAATGAGTTATAAAAAGGCAAATGCACTAATTACATAAATTCATTAAATTATCGTATTTGGTCGAAGGTTTGTTAATAAATTGGAGCAGTGAATGATCAAGAAAAAGTAAGGATCGTATCAGGTCATCTACAAGGTTTAATGTTAAAATATTCAATGGATGCTTCGTTTATCACCAATCTCCAAGGCATATACAGGCTCTTTATTATCAAGCAAATCAAATTCATAAGAATGCTTACAAAGAAATATCGATAATATAGAAATGAAAAATTCCTTCTTTAGTATTTTCTGCAGTTCTGGATGTTGATTGTGACGCCAGAGCGAGGTTGAAGGTATGTACCTTCGTTTGGTTATTTATAAACCCTCGCGAGCACTTCTCTGATCCAAGGAAGGTTTTTAGTGCGGAGCTGTGGTCGGCAGTACTTGACGTGCTGTTTGATGCATCTGCAGAGATTGACAGCATACATTAAAGCGGGATCGATTTCAAAGACCGCGAACCAATAATTGGAGACCGCAGGCGTGAATTGTCTCGAGAGGTTGACGTGGGATGAAACAAAACAAGTGCATCGGTCGTTCCCGGATTCATTCGTATGCACATGTGGTCCTCTGGATCTCCAGGGGGACACGCACGTGACGCATAAAAACCAACAAAAGCGGATGTTGACGCTTATCCAATTGGAAGACGTGAGGGCATGAACTCTGGAGCGGCTCCAAGATTATCTTTTGAGCATCAATGCGAACCTTTTCCAGCGACCCATTCGAACGTATATTATCCGCATTGACAGTTTAACAATGTTGACCCTGAGACCTCTCCGATTTGGACGTATCTTAAGGTATGTCGATAGTCTCGACAATCTTGTCCTGCATCGTTTGCTTTCATAGAACGACAGCCTCAATGTGGGCTAATCTAATAAAATATGTACTAATTTAGCAAATAAACGTCCACGCTGCAACCCAGTAGCTAGCTCAGTTTTAAGCTATTGAATATCAGAAAATAAAAATATTGCAAGATCGTATAACTTATCTACATTTCTTTCAATTATATAAATCAGGCTGGATGTTTTTTCTTATTCGCAATTGAAGATAAGGAATAAAAGGAGGACAAGGGTAAACCTCGCCCGGGTTCGAAAACTTTTTATTTTTAAATTTAAAGAATTTATGAAATCCACTAGATGTTGACGAATACTATATCACAGGGTCTATGCTGTCACACAGCAACTATTGGCGGAAGTATGGTACACGTACAGATCGAACGTGAATGATTGTCTGAACTATGGCACACATGTCGTGTCATCGGTCATGCTATTGACTTTTTTAAAAATTGTTAATAAATATTAATTTTTCAATATTTTTAAAGAAATATCTGCTTAAATCCAATTGTAATTGAATTTAAATAATTTTTATTTGATTTTCTAAGCGTTTCCAAGGAAACACAGATGATAAAAATGCTTATTTAAGCCATTTAAAATATATTTTTTTGCTTGCGTGATCATACAGATCATAAAAAATACCGCAAAAACCCTAAAAAAGGATGAAGTGACCATAAGGTTTGTATGCTCAATCGGTCCGCTTTTCAGACCGCTGATATAACGAATGAGACAGAGTCAATCAGTGTTGGTTAATTTAAAGTATAATGGTTGAGTAAAATGAAAACCATGCGCAACTCTGGACCGGGTCAGTATTCTGCGTTTTGCGCCCCAAGCCCAATTGCGCCCGTGGCGGGCGCCTGCATTGCCACGCCCAAGTTACGGCCCTGCGTGTAAAAATGCTCTATCTGAATCTCTGGAATTCAGACACAACTCTGTGTCTTATCTCTTTAAGGGGCTAACGTTGTGCCCTGTATTTATGCAGAAATTTCCTAATAGTATCTTTTTTACATTGAAGGCTTCAAAATAGAACTCAGTACATATACAACTGTCTGCATAGACAGTTTTTAATTTTAGTCCAATCAATGTACATTGATGTTTGCAAGTTCAAGCGAATAATTTTAAGGCAATTTAAAATGTAATTCTAGTAAAATTATCAAAATTGCTTAAATGACCATTGTCTTTTATGCTATTTTGAACCAAATTGACTGAAATATTATAATATACAATGGGGATGAAACTGAGTTTATACAAGCTGTAATTAAATACATTGATTGAGTCTGAGATTTAACCATTTGATATAAAAATAGAGAGTAAAATTCAGTAATTACTGCGACCATAATTCATGATATTGGCAGATAGCATTTTTGTGATCATTGACTGAGTTTTCGAATCACGAAAAGTGAAACTCTACCCGGTAGTTAATCAGAAAAAGAGGGAGAATCTTTTTTAGTATCTTCGTATCTATCGCATACATCATGTACACACTATGTGCATGCGCCATACCGCCTCCATTTTTTTGTGTATCTATACATTAAACCAGTATTGTGCCTATTTTATTATATAATACACAAACACCGTTTCATATTTTAACTAACAATTTTCGTTAAAAAATGGAAAAAAGATATGCATAAGTTTTCACCATTTGTCTGCATATTGTTGATGATCTATTTTACAAGTCTTTTGTATCGATAATATGAAATTTTCTCTCATCTTCCGTTCAAATTCGAATTGACTCATAGATATGACACTTTGTTTATATTAGATTTATGGAGCCAAAAAGACGATGTATTTATTTACTCGCACGGCAAACAGAACCCAAACGAATGTTCCATTGAGGCATAAATAACCGAGTCACTATTTTTAAATCTCTTTAACCATCCCAGTATGATAACCTCTACATATGAACTCGAACGCCTCGTCGATAAATAGAAACCTCTTTAATGAAATGATTCATTGCTGACAGCCACCACGACCGACCTCTGCACTTTGCTCCAGTTTTCGCTTTCATAGATCGGAATTTTACCCAATTTAACAGTTCTGCATTCGTCTCATTGGAGTTAAGTGGACAGACTGCAGTGTAGCGTGAAACCGCAAAACTGCCAAAGAGAAAATGAGATCCGCACTTTACTATAACGGAAGCGGTCGAGCAGGTGTCTCCGATTTCCGTTATATCGTAAAATTCGTGATTCAAGTACCTCATATTGATCTTCCTTGACCCTCCTGCTTTAAGAAGGTCGCAAATTAGTAGAAAGTGCATTCTAGCACGTGTTATAATTTTAGCCTATCCATGTCACCCTACGCATGACCGGATGATCTTGAAGAACGGGGCTCATTGTATGCGTTCATGTGCGTCCATAAAAGTGGTGTTCTGGTAAAATTTAGAAGTTCGACTACCTCGTTAAATCTTTCCGTTTAGACGTTGAAGCATATTTAAGTCAGGGAGCTTTCAGTCGAATACTATTAGACGTTTAATGACTTTAGAATGATTAATGAGACCCAACAGACTTTCCCCATTAAAAAGAAGCAAAGATCAAAAGGGATCTTAAATAAATGGAAGCTCAACGCCATAACCTTCAACCCTTGATTCTAAAAAAAATTCATCTTAAATTCCATAATAATTAATATATTAACCTTTTTGGTGACGGGCGTCGATGTATCGTCGTATAAAAATATGTAGACAGTGGTGTCAAATGATAAATTTGTATATTTTCAATTTTCTAGCCAAAATTATGATAATTTATAAGATTCCTTGTATTATAGAACCCAATGGCGATTATAATATCATCCCTTAATATATATGCGATTTGGTTTATAACAAGCAAATATAGCTTTCAGAGCACATATAGAGTCATTGTAGGGTTTCCCTAGTTGGTCGTTCAACCCCTTCTGAAAATGCTAATGCAATACAAACGGGGCTGAAATATATGATTTCATTAAATTTAAGGGCGGGCTTGCGATAAAGTACACGGAATGACATACCGACTAAATTATTCGGGTCGTTTTCTTACTTTAACATATTGGAAAATTCTATCTAGCTTTGCATAATTTAAAATCTATCCCAAAGAATACAATTGAATGTTGAAATAGATGATCGCTTGTGGTGAATTTTATATTATAATATATGCCTGAAATTTAAATATTAATAATATAGAAGCCGCATAAACACGATGAATCTGTTAACATATCATAATAAACAAGAACATTGAAATAATTTTCATCAAAGCTTCGGCTAATTAAATGCTTCGGTAATTTAGATTGTTCAAATTTATTTATCGAGAGATAAAAGCAAATAAATCTGAACAAAGCATCCCTTAAGAAACAATCTTCAGTACAAAGGATTTCCCCCTCGCTAACAATGTCGTGATATATTTTAACACTTGCCTAGTTGGATCGGAATTTATTTATTTATTATCACGAATATTCTGAATCGCTGAGGAAGCTTATTCGTTATTTTGAGCAGCGAATGACTAGAAAATGCAAAGATCATGTCAGGTCATGATTTGGATCAAAATTGCCGCTGAAAATTGTTCTTTGATCGTGTTTTTAATTTAGGATATGAAAATGCTAAGGAAATGCTAAAAAAAAGATTCACCCTTTAATAAAATGGCGTTAATTTAATTTGTTTAACTTTTACGTATATTTTCAATTAAATTGGTAAGTTTTTAAGATAATTATGTATTTTTGTTATGGTGC
Organism: Stenopsyche tienmushanensis; assembly: GCA_008973525.1. NCBI lineage: Eukaryota > Metazoa > Arthropoda > Insecta > Trichoptera > Stenopsychidae > Stenopsyche > Stenopsyche tienmushanensis. Next base: position 1,238,921 of record WACJ01000059.1, read on the forward strand.
TAAAACCAACCCTTTGAGCTCTGATGAAGTAATCAAATTTTCACCGGATTTCTAGCTCAATGAACAACGCAAGCAGTTATTATTCATATGCAATAAGCCACGAAACCATTTCGTTGGGGTCATATATACATCGTCCCAGATATGAAGGGTTGAAAGCAAAGGGGTGACAACCGGATTTTGTCAATATGCAAACAAATGTCCTCCGGAAGCGCACATCATTGAGCGACTTAAATTTCCGACTTTGAAACACTATCAAAAATTCTCACAAGCTTTGATTAATCTCATTCGATTATCAAGTCTTCCGCATCTTCAATACAATGGTGCGAATCTTGCATTGAAAAACAGCACAAATTCTATCCCAGTTATGTACTGGCCTTGGCACATCGAGAACTTACCTGTGTTCCTACTCGTTAAACACGTTGTTGTACATTCCAAAAATGGAAGACGGCTTAATTGGAAGACATTCATCAATTCGTATCCCATGACAAGGAATTGCGTCGTCATTTAAGAAAAAAAAACAAAACCAAACGAGAGAGGTGTAACAATGATGGTGATAATTTTGAACATACATTAGCGAGACGATCATAATATTCGCTCGCCCGAAATGCAGTCCTTATTTGTGCAATCCAATGCCAGTGCATGTTACATCACTTTATGCACCAAAGGTGAAGCACTGATTTTGGTCAATAATTTGACTAATTCTCAAATGGTTATATCTAAAAATGGCCCTGCATTTAATCGACAATTTGTGAGCAATTTCATATGACCACATTATCATCAAACCATGCCACAATCACTTTGCATACCATCGACTTATGCATGTAATGTTTGAGTTATGGCAATTTGGATGCCCTAAAATAGTTATCCTGATATAGCCTAGAAAACAAATCCTGAGATATGCATTAATTACCTCTCATTTTCCTGTGGATAAGCTCTAAGAAACTTATACATTAAATGAAGATATTTTTATCTTCATTTAAGTCCACCCTACAGCAACCATAATGAAAGAGTTAAACGTTGTTAACTCGATATTTTTAATTAGCTTTATTGGGATATAAGAAGCTCAAATATACCCCAGTGTTTATATTGATTTTCTGGATCCGAAAAAGTAAATATCAAGACTATTAACCTTTTGAGGAGTGAGCAAATTTAAAATCGATGAAGTCGTTGATGACATAATCGCTTTACACCGATTACTTTCTGTTAGCTCCTATCAGCGTAAGATAATCTTTAATTCGAGGCAGAGTCAATCGTAAATAAGCACTGTTGATAGCATACAAGACCATGTAATTTTTTTACATAAACAATACACAAGAAATCGATTCATTTGCTTCTGATTTACAAGGAAATGTTAATCGTACAAAGACTCATTCAACAAGCAGCGACGAACAGGAAGCAATTAAATAAATAAATACTGTCGATAGCACACAATATTTGGTCATTTCTTTGCGTAAACAAATAGCATACTTGAAATAAAAATCATTATTAGTCGATAAATTTGGGCTAACGATCTATACAATCGTGCGATGTATGCGGGGAAGCTCTACGTCTCTGTCTCCCGAACTGCGCTACGTTCTCTCTCTGTCTCTGTCTGTCTTCGAACTCAATGTACAAGAGTGCTTTTTCGAATAAGTGGAGGGGGGTCCCAGGCCCTGGGATAGTACTTCTTTAGGGGTTAATAAAGTCGAATAGGGTTGACCATGAGTGGCTGAATTTAAATATCATGTAAAAATACTGATAATTTCGTCAATCAGTGATATCAATAAGTGAATCCCAATTTAAGAACATAGATCTTCTACTAGAAAGATCAATGTGAAAATAACGTCCTCAATGGTATATCCTCGATCTACGAACATCTTATCCTTGCGGATTCTATATTGAATTATCACCTCTCCTAAAACAAAAGGATTTAAGTGTTCGTAAAGTGGGTCAGATCCTGGATTCTTATTATAAAAGTGGAAAAAACCATCATCTTTTTTATCTAAAAAATCTCGTTCAACTAAGCTTATCCTAATTTTATCATATGTGAAAGGTAATGGGAAATCACTACCTAAATGTATTTCATTCGTAAAAAAATCTATTAAGATTGTTTACGTTCAATAACGATAATGATTTGTTGCATCCCCGACTTACGTCATCCCTTGGACCCTTAAGATTTTCACGTTCGGAGCAGATATCATGAGCAGCATATTGAAAAACCATTTTAATATTTAGATGGACACTAATACGACATTCAAAGCCGTTCTTCGATAAAAAATATTCATGGTCCCAAGGCGCATATTTGATTTCTTCATTGTATGATATATCTTCATAAAGCGATACGTTTAAAAAGACAACATCAGATTTCTTCCGCGATGTAGTAAAAAATGGCTGCAATAAATCACAAATGTCATAAACAACATCAGGATGTGTAAAATTATGACTTGTGCTAATAAGAAAAAAATTAAACGTTACACACGACGACATATTGTAATAACCGGTCGCAGTTTAGCAATTAGCATCGACGATTAGAATTAATAATTTTTTGATGGGCATTGCACAAAAGTGCACATTAATTGCTTGAATAATTTTATCGAGCAACACTCATATTCAAATTGTCTCAAATTATATGACGATTAAAAGAATTACGACAAGAGATTAGGTCGAAATAAAATACTTCAGCATCAATCAAATTATTAAAATGTCCATGGTTATTTATTCGCATTGCGATCTTAACAAATTTATTGAACAAAATGAAGTGCGCTCTTAACAACGCATCCAATGAAGGCATACATACACAGAAGTAACATCATAATAGCATGATGATGTATGCAAAGTCAATTTTTTATCAATTATTTTGCGTCATACATTTAAAATATTATTTTAATCCCTCTTTAGCCCTTTGAGTTGTGAGCTAATTTTAAATCGTCATAAACTTAGATGCTATATTGGTATATCCGCTACTTATCATCCGTACAAATCCATTTATCTGTCAAGACCGTCGCATCGTGTATGAAGCTTGTATATTATTCATATATCATTATTAGTCGATGAATTTGGTTTAACGATCTATATAATCATACGATGTACGCAAGACACTCTCTCCGTCTCTGTCTCCCATTCACAATCCCTGACTTGCAAGATTCGTTTCTGTTTCTCTCCAAACTCAACGTGCACAATCTGTTCCGGGTTACCCCGGACTAGCCACACAAAGAGTGTCTTCTACTGATCCTTTAGCCCCACGATTAGCACTACGCATGGAAAATCCAGGTGCTCACCCCTTTTGCTTCACGCCCTCCAGAGGAGGTGAGGTTTCCGCGGGAAAGACCAGCTTTAGACCATGTGCACTCGAAGGTGTGATGGAGGAGAAAGGACTAAGGTTATGTTAAATTCAAGGGATTTACTTCTACGAGTTCACTGTTACCACGAGTCCAACCTCAGTTTGAAGGGTGCTGCAGCAGATGACGGACTGCAGGGGCTATTTCTTCTCCATGGTACTCGTACCGGTTCGGTCATTCTTAGTGCTCAGCCACGGAGACGAGTCGCCGAACAGCCTAAAACCTTTGACACAGTCTCCACCAACTACTGTAATCGGCTGTTCTACACACCTCTTTATGTACGCAGCACAGGGTGACCTGCTCACCCAACTCATGTTAGCTGGGCTACCTCAGCAGCATTTGATGAGCAAACCGACGAGGCTACTTTCGCACACCTCTACTCCACATCATTACCTCAGGGGTTCAACCGTTGTCCACGGACCAGTAGATCCAGTAGAGTAGATCGAAGAGCCGGAAAGTAATAAAAAAATGAGACTTATTCCCGGTTCACACGAAGATAGTTTAAAGCTATTTAGTTTCGTTTCTAAACTATTTTTTTTTGCTCAAAAACGAAATTAAAGATACCAACCTGCCAATATATCAGCACTTGCTTACTCTGCTTACTTGAAAACTAGTCTCGTGTGAACCAGTTATTACCGATTGAGAAATAGTTTACATCGAGATATGGCACAGGAAACACATTGTTTTGTTACCATTAAAAATCTTTATCGTTATTTAAAAAAAATCAAAATTAACAATCGACCAAGAATATTTTCCTTATTGTTTGCTATTTTTATTTTATTATTTATTATTATTAAAATGACGATATGAACGCCAGGGGTGTGTCTAGAACGAAGTTTCATAAATTGGAGTCAGATCCTTGTCTAATATTTGGAGTTTTGTCAATTAAGTTTGGTTTCCCATAATAAAGCATAATCAAGGAATATTTTAGTCTTTTTGTTGCTAACCGCAATAGAATAGCGAAGAAAACCTGCACCTTTCTTGTCCCAAATATGAAGCCTGGATAAGTGTATGAATTATGACTAGAGTCTTTACGGTTTCTTTAATATTTTGAAATCAGAAAATATGATTATGCATGCGAAGAAAAAGAAAGCAAACTTACAAGACTGCCGGATTAAACGACATTCCTTGTATGGCGTTTCTGGTATTTTTGAACGACTGAAATTCGAGCAGTAAATTCGCTCCATTAAGTACTTCAATCAAAGCGCATGTTCATAGTTATTTTGCAAAAAAGCCATCGCATCAGGTGTGTTAAAAAAAACCTTAAATCGTGTTCTTTGAATAATTACAAGCAATATTTTGTGCACGATTTTTTTTTGTCATTTCCATATTTAGCAAACAATGTGATCGTTGAACAAATTAAATACGTTCCCAGTATCGATATTGTATAATGGCGGCAAAAAACTATGACGCAAATATTTTTGTATTGGCATACTATCTTTAATGGTATCAAAATATTTCCTCGATCATTCGTAGAAAAAAAACATAATATTTTATGAGATTCATTGATGTTGGGATAAGTGTTTTTTTAAAAATATTAAATATATAGTAAGCGATACTCGTCACTATGAATATATTAAGCAACCATTATAAATAAGATACATATCTACATTAATGTGGGTGTAATTTGCCATATAGATGTTTTCTTCAGATAACACTGTAGGTTTATGGTAAAACAACATTTCTTATTGTTTTAATGAACTTTAAAAATGCATAAAAATATTTTCATAACAGAATATTCATATGACAATAGAAGTGTTTGATTAATGGCAAATTTTAACAATGTAAATTTAATCAATAGTGGATCGTGATGCAAATGGTCGAACAGTTATGTTTTACAAAGTCAAGTAGAACTGTTTATGAATTACTGATTTGCAATGATTATTAAAATAACAAATAAATAATGATTTTGATCTGTATGCAGTCCCTAAAGGAGTACTATCCCAGGGCCTGGAACCCCCCTCTACTTTTCAGAAAGAGCACTCTTGTACATTGAGCTCGGAGACAGACAGAGACAGAGAGAGAATGTAGCGTAGTTCGGGAGACAGAGAAGCAGAGCTTCCCCGCATACATCGCAAGATTGTTAGCCCAAATTTATCGACTAATATTGATTTCGATTTCAAGTTTGTTATTTGTATACGCAAAGAAATGACCGAATATTATGTGCTATCTGCGATGTGCTATATGCGATTTTCCTATCATCCTCTTTCTTGATTGATTGCGCTAATGTGTGAGCAAGATATGTGTGATATGTATTTGATACACCACATGAAATTCTGAAAAAATTTGGACCCCTATCTAGCTAGTCACACCTTCTGTAGATTTGAACCCAATATGATTGAGTTATTAACCGCTTAATCACGGAACAAGACACTAATACAATATGCTGTATTAAATATTATGCCATGTATTAAAAAAATATATATTAAAGATCATTACAGTATTACTGGTAAATTCCAATACAGTTTGTAAGAGGTACTTTTAAAAATGCTAAGAAATGCACCATTTTCAAGTAATAAATGGAAGATTTTATGGCATTTAAGGTATATATAAGCTTGACGGTAAACAAAGTCTTGAAATAAAGATGGCCTGACTTTGATTTTTTTTTAAAGTAAAAAGTGCTCAATTAGGGGGAAGTTTGTAGTTACTAATTTAAGCATAAATCCGAGGGTGCATTCCATTAAACGTTAAAGTTTTCCCCCAACACTGAATTCCAAAGTCTACCGCAAGTCCCAAGAATTCGAAGAGCTTACCTGCGAGCTTTTTCATGACTGATTTACACTTCTTGAATTTTACGACACGCTCATAATCTTCCGACGAGCGTAACACCATGCTTCTTCGGCAAGGCAAGTGCGGAGGATAAATTTGCGTGGGTGTAATTTTGTAAAGCCGAAAACATGACGAAAGTACAAAAGATAAAAAAATATATATTAACCAAGCTCCGGTTTCGTCTAATCAGGTCGTCCGCCTGGTGTGTGGAGTATTTTCTCTTCATCAGCATTGAAATCAAAGTTTGACGAAGAGTTTTACTGGATCGGCGAAGCGTGGGCCTCTCCCAATTAATTTGGTCTATTATATCATCGCTTATAATAATAAATTATGATGATGATGAGTTAACGCTGCGGAGGTGGCCGTCGCCATTGCCTAGCTTAACGGTCCACCGAAACAATAATTCGACGTTCCTTCTTGTGTGCCGACATTTGATCCGCATAATTTGTGTCATTTACTTGGGTCTTGGCCGTCGCATGCCATTGTCTCGGCCAAATAATATCCATCGAAAAATAGTCGGCTGTCATTTTATGTAGTAAATCGTTTTCCGCGTACAATGGATTTGCATACAATTGCATCGCCCGAATGGCCCTTCATTGAAATATTGAACTGCATTCATGTCATACAACAGCTCAAATTGTCCGTCACAAATCGAAAAAAAATAATTAAATCACATCGCAGCCGCAATTTGGTTGTAACGCCACAAAAAAAGATCGATACGCATTTTATAAGGCGATACTTGGTGATTGGTAGAACGCTCGAAAAATGAAAAAATAAGTAGAATAATGTCAATTTAAAAATAAAATGCGATCTTCATATGCTAAAATGTAGATTCCCAATGGGGTTCCAATAACCCCCTCTTCCAGGGGCATTGAATAAATCAAAGGGAGGTTTGTGATCCAATGCAAATGTGGGGGGCGAAGAACAACTGCCGCCCCGCTGGGCAATACTAAAAATCACTGAGAGTATATTCTTTAATTTCTTATTTGTTTTTCCACTTTGTATTTTTCATTCAAGAAAATGTAATTTAGCATTGATATGTTGATCCAAAGAATGCTAAATATTTACATGCGTAACTTACATAGGCAGGGTCGTAACAAGAGCGTGGCAAGTAGGCACCCGCCACGGGCGCAACTGGGTTTAGGGCGCAAAACGCAGAATACCGACCCGGTCGAGTGTCGTACAGGGTTTTTATCAGTCTTCTTCGTTTTATAATAAGAGTTCATAATCGTTCTGAATATGTATTCAGGTATGGTGTCCGATTGCAAGGCGCTCATTTGTCACATCAGCAGTCCGAAAAACGGACCGATTGAACATACGAATCTTGCGGCTTTTTCTATGTTTTGTACGATCACGGAAGCAAATATAAAGCAACAATAAATTAGATTCCAGGTGGGGGGGGGGAGGGGTTATATTTGCCCTGTGATGATGAATTATTACCTTTAAATTTAAATGATAAATCTTTAGAAATTCTCTGAAAATTATCAAATCTCCTTTTGTGAATTCATCAAATCAGTTACTAATTACAGCCTAATATTGCTTAAAATCATTCCATCCCATAAGTTTACTTTTAATTTTTTTGTAAGATTGGAGAGTGAGTTAGTTCAACTTTCTATTTTGAAATTGTTGCAAAAATAACGAGATTTTTTTGTAAACGATCTAACATTTATATACATTCAAAATCAAATAGTCCTTCTCTTTGTGATGATAAATTTAAACCAATTTCCATAAAAAGGCCCGCGGGCTGGTAATCTCAGTTCTTCTAAATATATTGATACGATGAAAAAAACCCATGATCTTGATTTGAACTCGAATCTTTATAACAGGAGTCCAGTAGCTAACCCACTGTACCAAGACTTGGTCAAGAAATGAATTATGCATGGCTTTCAACGTGCAGCCATGGCATGCATTGAAATGGAATGCTAAAAATTGAAATCTAAGTCTTGATGTTATAATGATTAATGGCTTTACATCGCCATAAGCAACCTTAACCGTCTGAATAAATGTCCCATAAAGTTGATACATTTTAAGCATTGCATTATGATTTAACAGATATAGAAATGACGATATGCATTGAAACATCAAAAATGCATTTTAAATATATCTATAAATAAACTCATGCCATTTATTATGATTGAAATTGGAGGTAAACTAATCATTTTTACAATTGCTGATGCTATTTAAAATTAGCATTAAAGAATATAACACATGTTAACAAATGTTTTGATTTTTATCTTGAATACCTGAAAATTAAATATATAGGAGATGTGGTTAACATGTAAACTTTATTTTGAGTAATTATAAGTTTATAATATTTTTTTAAATTTGCTTTTATATATTATATTTCTGCATTGAACTATTTTCGATTAAAAAATAATTAGAAGGTATTGAAAATGTATACCCATACAAATGAGAGCTTATATAATCATCCTATGTTATTGCTATAAATCAACAATTTATCTTCTTTGGAAAATCATGTGTGAGGTCTTCCATATCATTTTTAATAATATATTTTTTGATACCAAACACGAAGTATAATCTAAGGCATCAGAAGCCATTTGTGCTGTTGTTACGGAATCGATCTTTTGCAAGATAGCATACCATTAAGGCTGAATCTATTTTCCATTACATGAACATTCAATCATTGGAAATGGGTCATAGATTTCAAATGCTTCTAGAAAAGCGGATTCTGTATGATTTATACGAAGTTCACGGTTGAAAATGGAAATTTTCTTGCGTCCATCATATGAGCACTGAGAGATCAACGCACCTTCGAGACAGTTATAAAATCGATTTCATTATAGTAATATTTTTTTTTTGAAATAAACTACTTATTTCACACTACGAAATTTCACCGTATCGCGATGCCATTAAATTATTTCACGGTCGCTTATTTAAATTTGAGCATAATAATCGTTTAAGGTACTGGATAACTGTACACCGAATGCCGGTGAATTTAAATACTTGCCGGATAATCGAACTAATTCCATTGTGGATACATAATATGTATGTATGCTGAATGTCACTGCAATTGGTTAAATACCTCGTGGAACTTTATTGAAGCTAAAACTTGTTAATATCGTCACGAAATATTATCACTAAAGAAGTAATATAGAAAGCTCCTATACTGACGGTTATTGATTAGAAAATATATGAACCTCGTACAATATCATTCAATATGTTATTAAAAACCGCGCAAAAAAACACACGAAGCTCATATAAATCGCCAGGATTTGCTAAGAAACAACGCGTATAAAAATCACTATTATAAAAATAATTATTTATGTATATAAACATACAATAAGTGTCTGTAATAATATTGTGCTAATGGAAAATATCATTGCTCTGTCCAGGAAAATTGCGTTTGTTTTCTTTGTAATTGCTGTTTAAAGTTTTATTATAAGACATATTTGAAATTTTAGATTTATAAGACGAAGAACTTTCCCTGTTTATAAATAAGGATAGGAACAAATACCCAATCAGAAGAAAATCATTGATAAAATAGATCTGTATAGATTGTTTGTAATAGTTTACTTATTCAATGAAGTTGCTCTTGAATTCATCTGATTTTCAGTTGTCAGCATTTCTTTTTTACCTAATGTTGTAGACAGGGATATCGAACCTTTTCAAGAAGTGGTTCGGATTTTCAATAGTTTAAAAAATTAAGTAACATTAAACATCGAGTGTTTCGTCATTTAGTCTGGATCGGATTTTGGAGCCAGGCAACCTGCTGAAAATGCACAATCAGCCTCCGCACTCGTTGGAGGTATCGTCATCAGACATTTAAATGCTAGTTCGAGTTGATGACCGCGTAAGCCCCCATTTTCCTATAATATCATCAATGTGACTAATAAAATTCCTTTCTGCTGAGACACGGACTAAAATTCGCAAAATTCCCGATTTCCCAACAAATTATTTATTTCCGTCGCTGCAGTTGAATACTGATAAACTATAATACTTTGATGTGATTCGTAATTATATTACGGAGGAACACAAAAATTCTGAACCCCGTATCTATTATATTTCATATCGATATTCCCATTATTAGAGTCGAGGTGTAGTAAATACATCACCGGTAGGAAAAGTTAATATAACAATTTGAAAAACATATATGTACTGTACATACTAGGCGTCGCCTAAGCTCGCCAATTAGTATTTACGCTACTGTTTCCAAGTGTCCAGATTTCGGCGAAAATGTCTCGATTTAGTAGCCTTTAACGCGCTGGTGAGGTTTACGATTTCTGTTAGATAAAAAATTCAATCCCGATTTTTTCGGGATTACGTTTACCAATCCCGGGATTCGTTAGTATTTAAAACTGTCCGGGATCCCGGGATTGGATTCCCTAGTGCCAACTATATTTTACATGGAAAGACAAGTTTTTCTACAGATTTTATAATTAAAATACGCCGTCATCGAAAATATTTAATACAAGTGATCTCCCAAATTTGTTGATATTGTAAAAATTTTCTCCACAATCTGGATTTGAGCTCAAACCTATTATATTAACATTTAATCGGAGGTAAAAATAGAGAAGGGCAATGCTATAATATACGCCATTCTTATAGGCCTATGAAAACTACTATAAATAAATAGCCGAGTAACCATATTTGACGAGATCTTCACGATTGACACATCAATGCTCTTTCAATATTTCATCCATTTATTGAATATGATTTTCCGTTATTGCAAACTCTGTATGTATTGTGATTAATTACAAAACAAGTCTCCTTGAGCGATAATTTTGATGCGTGCGAAGGTAGATGTGGGACGATATAATATGAAGAGTTCAATAAGGACGTTGATTGATACTTTTACATAAATTTTCACTCATCATTCTAATGTGATTTTTTTTTTGTTTTTCAGGTTTAGAAATGATAGTAATTGATCCGTCGAACTAAATATTTGCTGGATAATGGCTTATACATATCGCTTTCATACAAATTCCGGACCCATGAAACTCAACAGGACGTCTTGGGGACCAGTCACGTCGCCTACTCAGATAGAACTACCCAATAAACAATACGGAAGGCCTCTGAGTGGAAACTTTGATAGAATCATAAATTCTTTCGATAGAACAAATGCATTTGAGTGCGTCCGAAGTGCCTTCGAACAAGCGAGCCAACCCAAAACGATCGTAGAAGTGGCTTTACAGCAGCCTGAACAAAAAGAAACAACAGCAGCCTGTAACAAAACAGCCATGACCAATCGTTCCAGCATCATGTTCGAGAAGACTCCTGAAGAAAAAGAGCGCTTTTATGGATGTGGAGACATGATCGTCAACGGCAGGTCCGGCGATCATCTCAGCAGCAGCTACGAAAGAGCAGACGTCGGATTGGCTTCTCGAAAGACTCCTTGCACTGACGAAGAAGTGACTGAATATTACAGGGACCGGCTTTACATGTCGCAGGCTCGACAATTATTCCCTCTTCAGGAGGACCTTGCAGACTGGATCAATAAGACAATTGGTGAGTTCCTCTTTAATGCATGCACTTAGACGAAATTCGGTGAAATTGAAAGATTGCCACTCAAGATTTTTTCATTGCTTGAGGGCAATAAACTGGGCTCGTTTGACACAAATTTAATTTTGTCAGAGATCATCAGCGATCTGGTTAATATAAAATGACAGTCAAGTAGCGCTTTAATTCATCAAAAGTGTTAGGTACGTACAAATGGTTATTGGCAATAGACACTATTAATGGATCACCCACCGTACATATATAATATAACAATTAATCAGATGTACCCAGAAATTTCCCAAGACATTGTCAACATCATCAATATATATGGCCACCATTATATTTGCGAAATAAAAATAGAATACACATGTTCGCCGAACGTTTAGGTGTAAAATAATTTCGCAACACCAAACAACGCCTTATTAGACGCATTAAAACAATGTTTTTTTAACGTTAGAAATATTAGTGGGCACGATATGTGTAATTCTGGTTACGCAAGAGGGGCGTGATGATGCTTTCGGCGGCACAAAATAAAAATTAAAGATACAGAACTCATGGCTTTATTATACGTTGCCATCGTAAAGATGTATTCATTATTGCGGTGCCTTTAAAAAGCCTTCAAAGGGTATACTTTTCTCGAGCCATTTCTAATTTCACGCACAGGCTTAATCTTTTTACGACTCTTGTCAAATATATTGCTCATTTAATTTATATTCTTTTGTGTGGGCTTTCATTTATTTGGTATTCGATAAATGCAGAATCCAAGTCTTCAATTATTTGGGCAGTGCTCTCACTTATAGGCGCTGTTTATGCTCAACCCTTCGCACTCGAGAGACACATCACGGGCGACTGAAAGGTGTGTTATAGATTCTCATTTTTTAAATTAGTTCATTATGAGTCGAACTGCATCTTCGGTGTTACTTTGAACTTAATTATTGTGGCGATAGGAACATTGCTTTTTGTTTTTGAGTCCATCAGAGCAGTTGAGCAAAGCTGACAACTCCTTGAAAAAAAAGGAACATCCCTGCATAGTCAAATGTAGTAATAGTTATATCATTTTATAATCAGTTGAAATGTCATTTTACCAAGATGATCTTAGCAAATATAAAGGGTTTTGCCAAGATAAATTTTAAAAAATCCCATTCGATATTATAAGCCGTACCAGCATACTTTACTTCTGCCACGGAAAGATAAAAGGAACGACACTTGTTCGACCACTTAGGATAATTCGTACATGAATAGCAAGGATGAAAATTACATAGGATAGGATAAGTGTCCCGATAAATGAGGATACATCTTGATGAAATTTCATAAAATATTACACAAATTACAACAACATAGCATACAGTTTTAGTCATTTTTGTTTACTAATACTTACAAATATATATAATATTTAACGAAATAACTTGTATACATGTGTTTGCGTATAAAATCATTTTAATGAAGCTGTACGATACGCCGCTAGAAATTCGCATAATTGTCTCGAGTTACTAGTTCGACCGAGCGAAAAATTCATTGAGTGCAAAGGGTTAAAAACGCCATAAAATTTTTCGGAACAAAATTAGCATTCCTTTGAAAATTACCGTTCTTGCTTGAAAAATAATCAGCGTTAAAATTGCAATGTTATGTAGGAAATACAAAATTGTTGGTTGCGAGGTGGATTATATTTTAGTCCACCCTAATGAAGAAAGAAAGGACTAGACAACGCGTATTTTAAGAAGCTTTTTCAGTTAGATCAACATTGTTATTTCTAGTCATTTTTCATTATTATTCAATAATGATTTAAGTACGATTTGAAAATTTATGTTGATTCATATAAAGTACTCATGGATGGTCAAGTATTACTCGTATAATAGAAACGCCTATAAAATGAAACCGAAAAAGAAAACGATACTCCAACTGAAAGATAGTTTTAGGTATATTTTTTTCCACGTTGTCATAGCTATGAAAAATGATATAACTCCAGAAGAGATTATATATGAATATGTGGAAAATGATATTCAATTTATTTATACCTTTCCTTATCTCATATCATGTAGAATCTGATGCAACGAACAAAATTCCGAATCAGTGAGATTATGACTCGAAGATACATTTTAACGATGCATTAAACATGGTTCTGCGAATTTAAATTTTTTGAACTACCTGTATTTCCACAAGTTTTGTCCGTAAAATTTCATGTTTATAACACTAATTTTACTACCCTTCCACAAAAAGCTTCTCGATCATTAAAGCTGTTCAATCGAAAATTCTGCGATAGCGATTTTTCTACATGATAGCCCTGATGATCCGTAGAATGAATCTTTAAAATGGGTCTTTAATCAGGTGCCCTTAATGCCGACATAAACGTTTTTTTTTTGTTTATAGAGGAACATAAGGAATACCTTTTGAATTTTCATGACATCTTCTATAGCTGGAATTGGTTCTGAGTTCAACTTTTTACACCGTAAAGCTCTTAATTATATCTTATACAATTAATATATTAAAGACTTATAAGGACTAAAGTTGGCTTCGTTTAGTCAAATTTCTTTGGTTACAAATCTATTGAATTTGCAATTTGTAACGACCTAAAAAATATTATAATCCTTTCTATTGTGTCCAAATGGTTTTAGAAAAATATAGATAATTATGTTTGTGTGAATGAGAATCGATTATTATATTTGTTTAATATTTAAGCGATTTATATTAAGATAGCTAATCGAATCCCATATACCACTTACTCAAGTACTAAAATTTTTACTATGAGCAATTACCTCTCCTTGTCCGGATACATACTTTATCCATTAAGCTGTTGAACTAATATCAAAATTATGTCTTTAATAATATTTGTTTTTATATAAACGTAAATAGAAACTTTATTAAATATCGCTAATGAACCATCTCAAGATAGTGAGGCCTATAAGTGCAATAGTAATTTAAGAGTTACTCATAACTGAATAATCTTGAGTTTAAGTATATAGTAGGTATGACCAGAGATCACATTTAATATATTATATTTATATTTGATTACGTTAAAAACAGGTCTCCATTCGCGTTTTTGGTTGTTTGAGAGGTAACGTTATAATTATTTTTTTACCTCTATCCAATATTTCGAACCTCCTTACGGGTTCACGTTCGGCGGATAATTCAAAGAAAAATGGATGGAAATTCTTCGAACCATTGGCTCAATTGATATTTCTATTTGCAACGTCCTATTAAAGATTATTAAAATAACAACGATAACTCAACTATTTAAAAAAAAAATAAAACTGTGACACAAATTAAGACCAAAAAATGACTTGATTGAATTTTTTTTAAACAGTCGCCATTTTGTAATTTATTTTTTTGAGTTAGGGACTATAGTGACAGCTATGCTAATTATGAATTATATTGTTGGAAAGAGAAAATCTACACAGAACAATGATGACATTGACACTGGGTATACTAATTCTTCCTAATAAGAGACCGATTTTGAGTCATATCAAAAATTGCGACGAAAATTATCATACAGCGATGACAGTTTGTAATTAAAATAATTAGTATTTCTCTATTGGATGTCTGGTATTTGAGATGTCAGATGTCAAACATCCTTAAAATTTTACAAAAAAATGTTAATTTTAATTGTCTTTAATCCATGGAACACACTTTTACTATGTAAGTAATAGCTTTTTTGTGTGATTTTCTGCGGAACGCGCCTACCGCACAAAAAAGGTTTAAGTGTACTTGCTTGGTTAAGTAAAAATATGTAGTTGAACATATCTCTTTATTTACACTTTGCATACATGAAAGTATAAAGAACATATATTGAAATTACATTTAATTTATAATTAATTAAGTCCTTGAGGCTGATACTGCGAAACTAAATATTTGATATTTGGCTAAATTTTCGGATAGAACAGACGAAGATCTTCTCTTTCGGAAATATTCCGACGGTTTCCTTGTTTGATCACAATATGATTAACAGCACTAAAGCCTCACTTTGAAAGATATATCTAACCTCTGACAGTTTTTCTTGAGAAGTTATATCAGCCTTCTTAATATTTGTGATAATAGAATTTATCAAGTCTTTTAGCCTTCAAGTTCAAAATAACTTCAAATCATTTTTCCATATTCATTTAAAACTCATTAAAATGGCTACTGAATATTTTAATCTCCTCTAGAGTTACAAGATCTTTTATAAATAAAACAACATGGAAAACCCTTACCGTTCACCATGAAAGTTTGAACGCCCACTAATGGGCGGTAAGGACCAGGTTAACTACCACTTGTTTAACACATTGAGTAGCCAAGTTGATCTGTAGGTAGCCCCGCGATTAAGCGGTCGGATTAATAACTCCATCGTCATGCGTTCAAATCTTCAGATGCTATGACTAGCGACCAATTTTTTAAAACATATATTCGTTATAAAAACCATATCAAAACAAACGGTAGCTTTTCTGATAGATTCTGATCATTTCATATTAATTATATTTAGTAAGGCACAAAGGAAGAACCCTGCTTAAAAATAGACATGGGCTATTACTAAATATTTTTTCTTAGATCGGCCGAAGTGATACACTTCAAATATCTTTTTGATATTTTAAATAGATCAAATGTTACTCTAGACTAAAAAAAATCATGTCGCAATGTAATTGACATGTCACGAACAAGTTTGATATCAAACAATTTAGTAGCACCAAGTATTAATCTAATTGTCAACGCACAAAAAACGTGTTAAATATCACAAACACGGATTAAGTGAAAGTCTCTTTTTTTCTTTCGGAATGATTTGCTTGATGGGATTAATTAATTCTAACATCAAACGGCATATTTAAGCGTAACCAGTTCTTGGCGGTCCCTAAATTCGCATATTTTTTCTCATCGCTTTTTCAATGGAAACGAGCTTATCTCCCATTTTAAAATGGATCGCATTGCGAAATTAGCATGCACGAAACTCCATTCGACACACTTGCCAAATAACTTCGATGTTATCGTACTGTTACCATAACAAGACCGATGCATGTTGACCCGCTGTCAACGGCGATTGCAGCACCTCGCAAAAAATCCGCAAACATTTCAGATGCCATTAGTTCTGAGACCGAGAGTTATCCGAGCGTTCCAGTTAACTGAAAGTAATAGTTGTCCGAGGAAACTCAAGTTCATTTGCGAGTCGGCGAAAAAAAAACGGTCACCGCCATAAAAGGTCGGCTCGTAATTCTTTTCACTCAAACACGCGAGAAGAATGTTCTTGTCGGTGCTATAATAAATATCATCTGAATAATTAGAACCGATTAACGTTTACTATGGATAAGAATTTTTTACCACATGCCTATCATAGTCGAATGAGCAATCGAATCGCTTGGATTTAACAAATTTGTAATTTGCAAGCCTAGTCAATGCATTTTTAAGCACAGTTTTCAAAAACAATAAAGAACAAATTGTGCATATAAATAATGTTATTTCAATTTGGAAGAAAACCAAACTACATAATTGATTGGCTAGCCAACTAATTCCTAGACTTTTTCGCGTCGCATCCCTTTTTTGATCTGTAAGTAGTCTCGCAGTTAAGCGGTTGGACTCGTAACTCAATCATCTTCATCGCCAGGAGGTGTGACTGGCGACCACATTTATAAAACACATATTCGCTTCGAAAATCCAAGTAAAAATGTTTGGCGAAAGTCCCATAAAAGAATTGCTAAAAGCCACGCAAGAATATACCTCTTTTAATTAAATGATGTTTTAGGGGGTTAATTTCTTTACTCTTATTTGGGAAAATAACATTATCCCTACAAATACCGTGAGCACAGTTCTGTGGGTTAAATCGCTTAAAATTTATACATAAATAAAACATGTTAAACTTTATTTTTACTCAAGCGTTTTTATTTAACATGTATACAAAATTCAAGAATATTACGCACTCAAACCTCTTTTTGTGCGACTTTTTTTGTGCGATTTCGAAGTTATGCGGTTTTTTAAAAGCATTTTTTTTAAATTTCATAAAGAGTACTTATCGAGATATCTTTAAACGCGTTTTCTTCGGAAATATTTTTTTTAACACGGTTGACATTGATACTGGGTATACTATTTCTCCCGAAGAGAGCGATTTTGAGTCATATCGAAAATCACAACGAAAATGATCATATAACGATGATAGTTTGAAATTAAAATAATTATTATTTCTTTAGTGGATGCCTGGCGATTTGAGATGCTAGATGTCAGACATCCTTAAAATTTTACTAATGATGCAAGAAGTCCTTTAAATGTTACCAAAAATGTTATTTTTTAATTGCCTTATTGTTTTCCTGTTTTTTATTAACTATTTTTATGCGATTTTGGATATATTTTATGTAGCTGTTTCAAAGTTATGCGGTTTTTAAAATTTATGGAACGCATCTTCACTTTTTCTATGTAAGTCATAGATTTTTATGCATTTTCCGCGGAACGCATCAACCACACAAAAAAGGTTTAAGTGCAATTAACAAAAATATTAAAGATCAACTATCCCATTGAATTTTTTTTCTAATGAAGGGAATTTTGTAGAAAAATAAAATGAGCCATTTGTATTTTTATTTATCACTAATAAATTTGTACAGCAAAATTCCGGGTTATATTTGAATCACCTTCGTATAATGCTTTGAGTTTGCTTTACATCAGTAATCGACAACCATTTATATTTCGCAGTATTTCGGGATCCACCGAAAGTAAAAATATTGTTTTTAAAAATGTCCTTATTCATGAATTACATTTGTAATTTTTAACCTTTTTCGGTTGCGACTCATGGATATTTTTTGAAGTTAAACATTGCAGTAAAAAACACAGGAATTACATATTTTCATTTTATTTTATTAGTTTGGCCTGGCTGAAAGTTCTTTAAATGGTCTTTAAAAAGCAGGGTCTCTTTGCTTATAGTTGGCTCCTAATCTTATAATCTACTTATTAGACATGGCAGAAATGCAGCTTCACCTAAGTAGCCAGTCGGAAACTGAACTAATACTTTACTTCATAAAATTGGGGTTTTCGTCCTTCAGTTTAATCCAAAATGAACATTGTGAATCGTGTATTTTTAGAAACCGAAGAAAATAAAAACAATGTTGATTACATGATCAACAACCTTTTTCAAAAATCCTAGAAAAACTAACATGTCCAATTTTATTAATTATTGAAGTATATTCCAATTACTCGTAACCAAATATCATTTATGTCATCTCATTTCAAAAACGTTCCTGCAATAATTAATTGACGTCTAGTGAACGAATGTTAAACATCTAATTTACATATATAACAATAATTGATACGATATAGAGCCTCTTGCAAGCCTCCTGGGATATAAGAGCTGTGAGGTTAAAATGTATGGCCTTTAGCAAGAATATTTGAATAAGACATAGGTTCCAATTAAATTGAACCAAAATTATTTTGTCCATATTCAGTCTATGAAATAAATTCATATTTTTCTGTGAAAAAACCAATTTAATTATAAAACGCCATGTATCATTCTAAGCTCGTCCTTTAATTTAAAGTCTGATTTATATTAAGGAAGGCTATTTATTGGTTTATTAATAAATCTGCTGAGAATTAAAATGCACCTGACTATTAACAGCGCCCTATAAAGTGACATCTGATCATCTTATATATCATCATAATCATTAGTGATATATTATACGTTTTTGCCAAAATAAAAGTGTTTTCAATTAGCTTTCATTGTTGTTAATCCTTGAGCTGTTGAAAACTGAACAGAATTTGTATTGATTCCAATACATAACTCATAGATTGATATTTCACGGAATACGCTAAAAAAAGTAATGATAGCAACACCTGGACTAAAAGATGGTAATTCAAAGATTTCGCAACGTTAACCTTATTGTCTTACATTGATTCCTATGTGGGTTTAATATCAAATAACTGAAAAGGTGGATCATAAAAGACAAAGTCTCTCCATTCTAGAATTCTTAATGGATTTGATGTTTAGAATTGAGCTTGTGATCAAATGAAGAACTAAAAATCATGTATTTTTTTCCTATCTTCTAATGAAGTTGCTCAGCCTTTAAAAAATCTCCGAATTTCATATGAATAAAGCTGCAAAATCACTGAAAATTATACAATTAACGTCGATCATATTAGGAGAAGTAAATGCATCTTACAAATGACATGGATGTGACTCTTTTCCTTGAATAGATATCGATATATAGGAAACCATAAAAATATGAGACATCCAGTACTGGATCGGTCGGCTTGCAAAATTTCAATTTATAATCCGAGATGCTGCGCGTTTCAAATAGCCGTATTCTCACTCCCAAGAACATAAATCTCAGAATAATGGACCTCGTAATAAAGTCTTCCTACTCTTCTCGGCTCGGGAGATTTAGAAAGATACGAGCTGCTCTTTTTGTGGTATGACATTTTTATGATTTTTCTACGACAGAAAGGCGAGTAATTTAACCATATGCGTGACGAGTATAATAAACCGACGGCTATCTATGATCTAACATTTGTCACTCAATTGACTACAAATGTTTTTTTCGAATTATTTCAGCGGATAAAAATCAGCGGTGCACGAACCTAAACATGATATCTATGCATGTCCTGGTCGTCCCTAACGTTCCGTGATACGTTAGTATTTATAAAACGATCAACTGGATCAGCTGGATTTGCTCAGACAACGTATAAAAGTTTGATTTCAATGCTAAGTCATCTATTTTATTTTATCATGACCTATAACGGTTCTTGTTCTTTAATGGTCACTTGCTGCATTTGTTGACGAATATATTTATTCTAATATCTTTCCATCTTGTTGTAAATAATGAATTGAATTAGTCGACACATTGATACGTTCAGCAATGCAATTGGTTACATTGAATTAAATAATGGAATGCACATGTATATTGCTCAAGTTTAAATATTATAATTCGAATATAAAACGATAATCCATTAGAATATAGGTTCCCAATCTTTTTTGAGGGGCGACCCCTTTTTATAAAAGTCGTGTGACCCGCGACCCCCCAAAAAAAAAACAACAATAAATACAAAACCATGCAATTAATAAATGTATATGCAAAATGCTCGTCACAACAGGTAACTTGAGTCAAAACCAGTAGGGTTTTATGCACTTTCTGAGAAATTGAAAGCTTTCAGAAAATAAAACAAAAATAAAGCGATGTAAGTGGCGTAAACTGAAGGATGTAAGCTGGTTGGATATCCTGGATTTGAAACCAGGAAGCCATATCTGTGCCGATAACCAAAGCGACGTAGTCCAACAGTTCTTTAGTCATTGCGCTCAGTTAAGATGATTACTTGGAAAATGTTTCGTTTTGCCGCCATTTCCCAATAAAACAATTTGTACTAAGCGGAGGCAATAAAAAACATCAAGTCGATGGAGCGACGAACATTAAAAGCGACAATAAAAGCTTTCCTCAAATTTTAATAGATCTTAAGTCGAAGGACTTCCTCCTTCGTTCTTCCTTCCTTTTTATTGCGGCTGTCGGCTAAAATGACGAATGTCAAATGGCTGATAAACGTTATAGTTTTATAAGTCGTGATAGTCACGCATATGGTACGGAAATCTTTCTGAGCTAGCATTGGAATCGCCATTAAAACCATTCTGGGCCGATGCTCTCGTCCCACATTTTGTTTGTGCATAAACACCGGTCGTGTGGGTGTTATGTTATGATTGCATAATATGTAATGAAAAAAAAATCCCACACACGTTTGCCATTTTGATTAGCAATGCAAATCGCAGTTTGAAGATGACTTCTATCGACCTTCATAATCGGATTATTTTTACTATGATACAGCACTAATACCTACGAACATAATTAATTTGAATGTCTTTTCAAGTGTCGAGTATTTAATTTTTTTATGCACTGAATGATTATGATAAAGCACTTGAATCTGTTGAATTAACTGTGCGAAATGTGCTTCTTCATTGTCATCTGAATGTATACCTGGAAGCAATTTAGTCATGATGTGAGATGCCTAATAACATATATGTTATATTATTGCTAGTATTGATATCAATGTAGCGAAATCGAATATTAATTGTATTATAAATACATCCAAATTAATATTGGTGCAAATGCATCGTATATTTCAATAATATATAAATGTTCGTTGGATCATATCCAACTTGGAAGATTTTTTTGTGCTCTATTTGCATTACTATCTTATCATTTTGACACATACAATGAACGAAGAAAGCCTTCACGGCTTAGCATTTGAAGATGTGTCAGAATTGATGGCTAACGAAGATATTAATGACGAGGAAATTCTGAAGATATCTTTCGAGCATGTTGTTTTCAAACAAAGTAGGGACGAGGAAAGGGTGGTTATATTAACTGCACAATCAAATATAATATAATAAGCTGGGAAATGATTTTCATTCAAATTTGAATGTTATACAGCACTAAAAAATAAAAAAATAAACTGATTAATATAAACTCACGGTATAATATAATAGTTCGCAATCGATACTAGAAAAGTTGCAACAGCACAAAAATGTTAATATTGATCAAGATACTATTGAGAAGACTTTGGCATTGAAAAAAGTGATAAAAATAAATGGAAAATTTAAATTCAATCATTAGAAGCAAAATGTATTTAAACCTTTTTTGTGCGATTTCGAAGTTATGCGGTTTTTTTTTTCAAACAAAAATAAGAAATACATTATCAAAAATAACCGAAATTTGGAAAAAAATATATAATTTGAGACTGTGTAAATCATATTGCATTTGCTATCGTTGAATTATGACCACATCCCTTATTTTGGTTTGGATTTTTGAAAAAAAAAATTTTTGTTTTTTTTTGCATTTTTCTAATGTTTTGACTTTTAAAAATACATACTTCAAAATAATTTCCAAAATTCCAACTACTTAGGGAGTTATAGCTCTTTTAGTGACGCAGTAACTTGGCCGGTCTTACCATAATGAAATCTTTTAACGCGTTTTTCTCGAAAATAATTTTTTCAACATAAATAGTATTTTTCTAGTGTATATCAGACATTCTTAAAATTTTAGCAATGATGCAAGACGTCCTTTAAATGTTACAAAAAATATCATTTTTAATTGCCTTATTGTTTTCCAGTTTTTTTATTAACTTTTTTTTATGCGACTTTGTATATATTTTATGTAGCTGTTTCAAAGTTATGCGGTTTTTAAAAGCCATGGAACGCATCTTCACTTTCTCTTTGTAAGTCATAGTTTTTTTTGTGCGATTTCTTTTTGTGTGATTTTCCGCGGACCGCATCTACCGCACAAAAAAGGTGTATGTAAAATTTTTGGTTTTTATTAAATTATATTATGCGAGGGCTCCAGAGAATGATCACCCCCCCCCCCTCTTTCTATTCAACAACCCATATGAAGTGAAGCGCCTTTTCAGTAAACTGGGTGGTTGAATGACGACGAATTCTTTTGGATAATAAAGAAGTGCCGGTATCCGTACTAAATTTTGGGTGGTCCGGTCTTTTCCTGTCTTTCAAAGTCTTAGTTTCTTGGTATCTTCTGCATCATTTTGTTAGAAATGGTTATTTTTTAAGCAATTCCCCTGATTGAAAAGCCTTAATTTTGTAGTATAATAATAGAGTTACGAATATGATACTTAGTTCGACTGGTTTACCATTTTAAATTTAAAAAAAGGAAATAAAATATCTCTATGAACACTATTGTTTTCTTACGTTTGAATTAACATTCTAATATACATTATGATGTATCGTTAAGTAGAAGGATTCTAGCATAGAAAATAAGGTAAAATAAATGATTTGTAATGCTTATTCATTATGTGTTTACGCAAAACTCGATAATATGCAGGATACATCCAAATTAATAGTATTATGTTTATATTAATAATAGTATTATAATACTGATTTGATTACATTGAATCATAGAAGCGCACGATTCTGAACTTGGCTCACTTATTAGCGATAACAGTAAATCGTTACATAAGCACAGCTATTATATTAGTTAATTTCTTTTAGTAACTTTTATAAAGTCGTATTACTTGATTGACTATTATAATGTTGCATAAAACTATTAGATGCCATATTTGGCTTGCTTAGAAAAGTTTCATATTTTTATAATAAATAAACGAGTCGTTTAGAAGCGAAAACATCACCTCTATATGAAAATTATTAAAAACCATAATTTATGTTCATATTCAGTTTTAAATACTCGCCAAAGAATTGAAGGCATTAAATTGCCGCCATTGTAAGATAAATGTGAGCAACTTAAACAGATATACAATTTGTCTCAGCATAATAATTTATGCTTAAAGCTTTAATGCTTTTGAACTTTACATCACGAGCTGGAGTAAAATTAATTGTTTAAACTCGTTCCGATATCTATATTATTTAAAGAAAAAAATTAGATGACAAGTCACGGAATTTCTTAATTAAGTCCATTGTTCTGTTGAATGGAAAGACATTGATGCTGAACCACACCAAGCGATTCATTCATATTATTGTCCTCATAAATCTGTTCTAGAATTTAATAAATGCGTTTGAAATATTACAAAAAAAATGTTTAGCAATTAAATATATAAAAATTCGCAATAAATATGTCCGAATCGCAAAATATCACTTTCTGAGAAAACAATGGATAACCCTATAAATTCACGCATTTCGTATTATTTTATCATTTAATATGAATCCTGAATATCAATTGTGGGTTGTATATTTATGTGGCACGTGTAATATCCCTTTTTATTGATTAATTCATAGTCACCTTGGAGAAGGCGCACCCTTGGCCCATATACAGCCCATCCCGGGAATCATCTGCTCGGAAGGAATTTTTGCTGAAATTTCATCCTCTAATTTCGTGCAATAAATTCATCCCTTATAAACTTTGAGCCTGTTTCGGAGCACTCGAAGAATTTTCCACACTCCAACGTCTGCAGGGTTATCGAGCGACTCGGAGTCTGGCCATTGTCAGGTATTGTTGACACCTCGTGGCCTATAAATTATGCCATTTAAGACGTGGCCTTTTTTTTTAGATGAGACTATGATTTGTGGACACCATTAAGGTTCATATCCTTTGTGATGTTATTGTAATGATGCAATAATTTATCAATTGGAACGCCCACGTCTCGTTTTCGTGACACATGCGAAGACATTCACGTGGATGTGCGCGTACGAGAATAAAAATAAATTGGATATGATTATGTGTATATTACGGGGTGATCGGTGATAACAGAGAATTATAAAGTAGGTGTTTTTTATTATAACGCCATAGTAATTTTTCAGCAATAACGTGCTTAAATCATGATCAAAGATTTATCGCTTCCTTGCAAATTACTTAGAGAAGCCGCAATTTTTTTAGCCTACTTTTTTACTATTTCTGTTCTACGTCGCTCCAACAAAGAAACGTCTTCAATCTGTATTAATTATTCAATTGAAAACCAGCTAAATAACACATCCAAAAAATTATGCCGGAAATCCTTAGTGTCATCCATGAGAAAATAGTGTTTTATCATCAAGTTCTACTGTGATTCGGCTGTCAAATTAACTAATTTATGAAATGCTAATCTCACTTTTCATCCAACTTTTATACATTTTTTTATGATCCAAGTGATAATTTACTATTATCAAGTGAATGAATTGAAATAAAATATCAAGCCTATTGGGTAAAAGCATTCTCATATCATATCAAGCGTATATACCTAATATTTTACAACAAATTGGCTCCGAATTAACCAATTTACATTAACATCAAATGCGAATTGCAATACTGTCTTTTATCGGAGGCTTTGATCAATTTTTTTAACGTTTCGCATTGTTATTCTCATTGTTATCGAAGAATAGAAATGACTAGCAGATGAATCGTGTGCGAATATTCTGGCAAAGAGGAGCGAAGAATAACATCCCTCCGTCAATAAATGCCTTCATCCATAAGCCTATTAAAGGTTGAATAGGACAAGTGTTAATACGTGCTGGAAGACTGCCATATTTGGATAAGGAGGGTCAAAAAATAAATAATGGCACAGAAAACAGACTCAACAACGGCAATTCAATCTGTGAAAGCATTCATTTTTACGGATTCGCTCTGAATTTCTTTACCTCTATTTAGAACTATTTTTTTGTATAAAAATTACACAAAAAATGTATAAAGAATGCCTATTTATATTCTACGACAATTTTTGATCTGCACAAAGATAGATTGAGTGTAAATCTGCAATATTAGCTCAGTTGATAAATCATTTCATTGAACAATATCTTTCAGATAAGGTTATATTTTTTTCTGTATAAATTGAAATAAATTAAAATCTAATAACGTAATATCTTCGTTTATTGTGTTTCTGTGGAAACGCCAGATGAAATTTCAATAAATATTAAATTAAGAATAAGATTTTGAGGTAAGCATGGATGCAATCAAATATAACGACCGCCAAATATAGATCCATTCGAGTTAAAACGACTTTGATGGCTCATCATCTGCTAATTTAATATCAATATGGTTCCTAAATTCTATAGGATATGAGTTATTGATGAACTTAACATCTATCCAGCAAAGATTCGCCAAACAAAAATATAACCGAGAGCAACAAATACCACAAAAACAGTAGTTAAAAATCGATTATTTTCTTCGAATCGGGATTTGTAATCGATTGAAGAAATTCGGCGTATTAATGTTGATGAGCTGAAATCGTCATTTCAGCAACATCAAGTATAAATGGTAGCCCTGCCCTTCAACAGATACACAAAATGCTGTTTGTGACTAGTTTGCAGTTTGTAAAATGTTTCATATAATGGGTAATTTAACCACATCAATACCCGGAAAATATGATTTGAGTCGATCCACCAAATTTATCTGGTTTTCAATTATTACACTTTCTCCAGTTTCTTTCAGTTCTTCCAGATTTATGAGAAAAAAATCATACAAGGCATATTAGCATTGCCTTGTATGTATATCAACGTTTTGTACATGTTGATGATGATCTATCGTATTTATGATTTAAGTCTTCTAATTAATGCCGACATACATACCGTTGCTTTGATATTTAATTTGATAGAGACATTGAGCTCATAAGAGATATCATCTTCGAATAATGGCCATCCGTAGATTTTCTGATGACTGATAAACCATGGACCAGAAGGTCTTTGAAGCATAATGATGCATTGAAGATTTGCATCGCATGGGATTGTTTTTTAGATACGAAGACTGGATTCCTCGTGTTTTGAGCATTGATTTAACAACCAAAAGATAATTCTTCTGTTCTAAATCTATTATGAACTTCTGCAAAGCATTTAAACAATTGGAGCATTAATCTGAACAATGAATAAACTTATGGAAACCATTAAAGCAGCTTCTTTTTTAATCGTGCCATAAATATCATCAAACGTAAGCGATTTCCATATGAGAATTTTACAGGAATTAAAGATTTTTATGTGGCGTTTTAATAATTGTGTAATAAATTTATTAAGTGAATATTTAAATACTGTTATTTAAAATGTTGAGAATATCTGCAGCAAAATTTAGCTTGGAAGTCTAATTAGTGGAAAGAATGAGATATGCATTTCCTCATCATTAACTTTTTCATCTTTTTATGTGTCTTAAATGTATTTTGGAAGTAAAGCCATATATTTTGTCTCAAATCTATTTCGGTTCATGTCTCTCAGTCTCGCGAAGAAATAGTCAGTGCAACTATATACATTGCGACAAAACGCATTGGAATTTTTAAAACAAACATTGATAAGAACCATAAGAAAAATCCAATAATCCAAAACAATCTTTACCGTATTTTTTTGCAAACTGACCTGGATACGGGAATCTTGCACCATAACTGTAACAACCAGTCCAGTGAGACAGTAGCCAGAGATTCCGAATCGCACATATATCATACTGGTCCAGCTTAAGCTCTTGGACTGGTCATTTGAACCTCCCGCAAGAACCAATCTGCAAAAAATTCACACAGGCCTCGACTAATTAAATTCCCAAGGGGTCTTGAAATATGTGGGAAGATTTTCTCATCGAATTTTGACACTTGCTTATGAAACCGATCCTAAAAGCCTGTAAACGGACTTCATTAAAACTTCACAGTCCGGCGATTTTCACAAGAACATAAATAAATCAATTAGGCGATTCGTTCTGCGATAATAGCCATTCTGTGTTTGTTTTCGGCATCAGCCGACTCTAATGAAATACGACATGAACTATTAGACAATGGAAATCATTCCATCCGAATATAATTGGGGTGGATTTTAAAATATCGACCTTTTAGATTTGGCGATTAGACGATTTTAGCGTCAATTAAATCGCGTTGATATGACTACTTTAGCACGCAAAACATAATTATTTTTAACAAGTCATCGATAGATGATTATTTGATGGATTCATGAATTACGCGGGAATGATTTTGAGTGCTTAAAACAATCATTTTAAGCGACATAATCAATGCAAAAAATTGTTTCGAAGTTATTCCCCCAAGACATGAAGTATTAACATATTCGCACATTATAAATTTCGCAATCATTCTCTTATAAATTTAAATATTAAAATGACAATATTATTAAAGAAAAATCACAGGATATGATTAAGTTTTTAAGTTTGCAGCATTTTAGCAAATTAATACATATTTTAGACTAGCTTTTTGGATAATTATTTCAATTTGCAATTATTTCGAATTCAATCAAAAGCACAAAAGATCAAGAACGCATCGTTTTAAAGGATTTGAAGGATAAGGTTGTGTATAATGATGGTAATTTTCAGCTACATCCATCTTTAGCTCAAATTCTTCACCATTTATCTAAGTTCAAATTCAAATTCCAAGCCTCAACTATTTGAGCCTATTTTTTTGGTTTATAAAATTAATATTGATTTGTGTTAGTCTTTTTTTTTTTTTTTTTTTTTTTTTTTTTTTCGAAGGAGGGGAATCTTCAAGAAGACGCCTCCTTCTGAGGTAGTGTGAGGTTTGACTAAGCATTGGTAATGCGTCTCGCTAGTATTTGACTGAGCATCGCCAGACTCACTAAACCCCTCCTCCGGTTCCGCCGCCACCCGGCTACCGCGAAGTATTGCTCTAGGGTGGCGGTATGTGTCCCTCTAGGGCCTCGTGTTAACGTGAATTCTTCACGGTTCTTCTGTTCTTGATATATCTCTGCTGGGTTTTCTCGCTCATGGGTTGAGGAGGAGGAGGATGCTTCGGTGCGTGTCCGACGTCTCAGTCGTTCAGCATCCTCCTTCTGCAGCATAACGCACGCGACGTATCTGGACAACGCATTCCATGCCCTGGCATTGGTTAGCATCGTAGGGACCATGTTGCTGGGAGTGAGTGAATTGACTTCAAGCTCCTCCCGCAGTGTGTCCCTCTCTGTGCTCCAAACCGGGCAGTCGAATAGCGTGTGCGCGGCATCGTCCAGCTCCGCTCCGCAGTGGTGACAATTCGGACCGGCCTCTTTTTGAATCCTGTGCAGGTAGCTACCAAAGCAGCCATGCCCAGTGAGTGCCTGGGTAAGGTAGTAGCACAGCTGACCGTGTTTCCTAGCTGTCCAGGGCTTAAGGTCAGGGATGAGCCGATGGGTCCATCGACCTTTGGTGGAGCTGTCCCATCGGAACTACCATTCCACCATGGTGGACTGCCTAGCTCTTTGCCTGGTTTCCCCGGTGCGTATAGCTTTCCTTTCTTTTGCGAGCAGGTCGATTGGCGGAATGGCAGTCAGTGCCAGGACTGCGTCTTCTGACACTGTGCGATATGCTGCTGCGACTCTGATCGCGCTTCTCCTTTGTACTCTAGCCAGATTGAGCCTGGCCCTTTCGAAGTGTAGTGCCTCGGCCCATATCGGAGCTCCGTACAATAGTACCGAGTGCACCACCTCGTTATATAGTCTTCGACGGTTTGTCTTAGGGCCACCGATGAGATTTGTGTTAGTCTAAAGCAAGAGTTCCTAAAGGAGTCCAGTTGGAAGCTTTGGGGGTCGATGTAAGTTTAAAAATGTAAGAAGGTCGATGAAAAAAATTATTCTTTTAAATGGGATCAATTTAGGAAAAAAAAAATGGGATCCCTTGGTATAAATATTTGTGTCAATTATTTTAAAACAATCTAATCCTTTGAGATCTTTAATCAGATGCGTCGTGTATTGAAAGGATTAATCCTTTGCAGTCGAGAGGTGACTCTCACTCACCATATGATTTGATGTCGCAACTCGAAAGGCGACTTTAGCTCACAATTCGTTTTGATGCAGAAATTCGATGCACGACAATAACTGCTTACGTTTAGTTCCTTTGAAGCGGATCCCTACGCTTTTCTGTATAATCTTATGACGTGTAACATGACACCTCTTCAAATAGATATAAGATTTTATCTGATATTAGTCCCCAACCACGAACTAGACTGCATAGTCGGTACTAGTTCGAACTTGACAGTCGTGGCAGAAAGACTACTAAGTTTTTGATCCCTATAAGCATTGAACAGGAGTTAGGAAGGATTGCAAAGTCTAAAATAACGGAAACTATCCCTAAGTTTTCTTTGTAGTTCAAGTCTTTTTTATGCAGATTTTTATATGCGACTCCCCGTGGAACATATCTATCGCATAAAAACAAACCCAAATGTATTCAATCATAGCAATATAGTGTAAAACATCCACATCAATAATGGCTCTCAGTTGTTCTTCATTTGTTTGTCTTCCTCATTGCTCATTGTCAAGATTCTTCTTTTTCATCGCTTATAAATAACTACATACAACCATACGTTGCTTCCATTTAAAGTACTTGTGTGATTTATCTCCAAACGGCGATTGTCGTAATCATCTTCGGAAGTATCGGCAATTGTTAGATCTTCACATTTATTCGTCCGACACGGGATTGACAATCTCTCCATTGTTGGCGTAATTAGATATCAATCCGTGAGTGTCATGAAAACGACAGTTTATAGCCGGCATTGCATAATTCTGTTGAATAAAACGGCGTGAACGGTATTAATTTGATGGAAAAAAACCGAAGCAATTTATATGAGCATAGAAACGAAGACACAGAACTTATTCAGTGTGAAATTGGCCTACGGTTCCGGTCCATGCGTTTCTTATTAACATTTAGATAGATGAAGAAAATAATAAGAGCCACTTTTCCCAATTGATCTTACATAAATACACTGTGCGCTATGGATCTTATCGTAAACAAATTAAACCGTTTGACACGGGGTTAAATAATGTGAATGGATGCTTTGTGGCGATATTTCGATTGCGTATTTCCGTTTAAATTGCCTAAAAATGGACAACAAAGATAATTAGGTTATCAACTGTCTTAAATGGGGTAACATTGCTCATGGATGTCATTAGACCGTTACAAATTTATTTTAAGGTTATCTTCATTCATATACTGATTACAATAAAAAAATATTGTAATTATAATTAAAAAATTATCAAATTCTTAAATATTTACATTATTTATAAAATTTGTATATATTTAATTTAATTTAATAAAAAATGTGGATGACAATTCATTTGAAATTAAAATGACATTTGAAATTTTTATAAATATTTATAGTGACATCTATTGACAAAAATATTAATCATATTTTTGAATTTTCTATAATTTTATTAATTTACATTTAATTTTTTTTTAGGTATAACTCATTTAACGGGTGACAATTTCTTGAATGTCTTGGACAATGGTGTTGAATTGTGTCAACTCGCAATGATCATCAGAGACAAAGCCAAAGAAGCAACGGAAAAGGGCATTTATCATGGGGTAAATACACATTTAATAATGTTATTATAGATACAATTAAATGTAATAAATAGAATTTAAAATAAACTTAATATTTATCATGAAATAATTTCAGCCCGTGCCGCAAGTTCGTGGAAGATGTTGGCAACGCGCCGCGAGAAGAAGCTTCTTTTCCAGAGATAACATGGAAAATTTCATCACATTCTGTAGACAGCTTGGCGTACATGAAAATTTGCTATTTGAAAGCGATGATTTGGGTTTGTATTAATATATTTTGATATTAAAGTTAATTATTTTCCAATATAAATACAAAATAAGCTAAAATCCATATTGTTTCAGTTATGCATGCACAACCACGCAATGTAATTCTATGCCTGTTGGAACTGGCTAGAATAGCGACCAAATTTAAAGTGGAACCACCAGGCTTAGTGCAGCTGGAACGAGAAATTGCTCTAGAAGAAGCCGGAGTAACTGACGATAAAGATGCTAGACTCGGTGCAACATTAGGTTGGCAATTTCAACAAGAAAATGAGACTGATGGAGCAGCAAAGGATGGGTATTAATATTTTTTCATACGAAATACATCCAGATATTTTATATATAATCGTCATTAACATAATAATAATATTAATTTCAGAACGAATACGGATCATAATCCGTCTCTAACAACTATAGAAGCTGAAGGTATTAGATATAAAAATATTTTATTGATGCAATCAATTTAAATTTGAAATTACATTTATTTACAAGCGTCAACATCGATTGTAATTATTTTAATATTCTAATATTAAAATATTTTAGATTCACTTCCAGTTGCATTATTTACAACGGAAAGTGAGGATAATCGCTCTGTAAATACTGATGATACCTGGTCTAGAGGAACTTCTGAAGATCTTGATGGAGTACCATTGAAGCCCTTGACCGAATTAGATAAAAGAGTAAAATATTTAAATTGCTTAAGTAAAATATGATAATATATTGTCTCGCTAGGAATGTCGTTTTTTAAATGAAAGACTTAAATTTAAAGTTAAGTAAATGAAGGACTTCATGATAAATTATCCTTTTGAAGTCCCACTAAACATTTAAAAGAGATTTTTTACTATTAGACCCGGTCGAGGGATTGATTTGTCACAAGATAATATAAAAACGGTTGTTTCTTCTCTTTATCGATTAAATCATGACACGTACTCCTGCACATCGCCTTGATCTCATCAGTAATACGGTTTCCGCACTCCCTGTTTTATAATATTTCCTATTTTTTTTAAATGTATTTGAATACTTTTCCAGAAATATCCAAGCTTTTCTGTTAATTCTCATATAATCTATATTAGATTTGATTCAATATCAGTACGCAGGATATCGTCATCCACTTTAATCTTTCTCTCACTTTGGAGCTTAATTTCTAAACTAAAATTTTTACTTTTAAATTATTTAAACCATCTCTGGCATTGACAAATAGTTAGTGATTCTCCGAGTGTATCACAAATATTTTTAGTTGCAATTGTTGCATTATTTTTTTGAAGATATTCATACAGTGAAATTTAACGTTAATTCCAATGCGTGTTCGGCACAAAATCCACCACCAAATTTTGTAGAAAATAACGTTCCCCAGATGTTAGTTAACTAATAAAATATTCAATACGTGTTTGTTAAAGGAATGACCTAAACACAATTGATGGTCAAAAAGTAACTATGAAAAAAATGGCATTCCTAACGGGACAATCTAATATGTAGAACATATTGAATTTATTGAATGTATTTTTGATTAAGGTTCAAAACGTAACCAGATTGATGCAAAGAAATTGTAACTGTTCCGAAGGAAAATGTTCGAAGCTTTTGAAAGTTAAGAAAGTTGGCGAAGGTCGTTACAATATTGCTGGAAGAAATGTGTTCATAAGGGTAAGTTTATTTTGTTAATGTTTGAATTATTAAAATATGTTTTAATATAAGCGTCTGTATTTAATATTGTATTTATTTTGATTACAGCTATTGAAAGGTAGACATATGATGGTCCGTGTTGGAGGCGGATGGGATACATTAGAACATTTCTTAACTCGTCACGATCCTTGTCAAGTACGTGTTATTTCATCTCAATCAGCATCTGCTATACCAAAGGTTACCACAGTAGATCTAGTCCAACCATCACTAATGCTTACCACAACATCTATTGAAAACGCCATCTTAGAAAGTATAGAAGCACAACGCAGAAATAGTTCAAACAGCACCGCTGATATTTCTCCAATCGATATTCCAATTTCTACAATAGAATCCGTATCGGAAACCTCTTCGGTAAACAGCATACCAATTTCGAATATTTCTTCAAAGTCAAATGGAAAAGTATCTCCTTGTAGCGGAAAGAGTACTCCAAATTCTGTAAAATCTTGTTCAACGTCTTCTAAGACCTCGGGAAGAACAACTCCTTTGCAAAATGGAAAAATATCTCCGAGAAATTTAAAATCTCCAACATATAATAGAGTTTTACCGTTTGATTCAAAGTCTAATATTAATGGAAAAGTATCTCCTTCGAGCTTAAAATTAGATCTTACAAATTCAACAAACAATCGTAGAATAAAATCAGCAGGAGTAATCAACAACAGAATGATATCACCCATCGAAAGTAGCACTAGATTACTTCCAGCTTCGTCTAGGAATAATATACAGAACAATCGAAACGTTAGAACGCCGACTAACGAAGGTAGAAAATCATTTCCATCTGCAATGGGCACTGATGGTAATGGTGCGATGAGAAGACGAAGCTTAAATCTTTCATTGCCTTCGACTAATTCTAAACTCATTAAATCTCCATCTAGAACCGTAAGAAGCCAAAGCTTAAAATCTCCTATAAATAGAACCCCAAATTCTATAACAAACTTAAAATCTCCCACTACACCAGTTTCACCCTCGAGTATCGAAAAAAGTGTTAAAATGGCATTGCCATTACAAACGAGCACGCCCAACAAGTCATTTTTACATATAAGAGCTAAATATAGAAGTCCTCCTCCGAGGGATGTTCCTCCTAGATAAACTTATAATAAACAATCCGTGGCTACTCTAAATATCCTGATTCCATACAGTTACTAGATCTCAATATCAAATATTTCAAAATTTGCTAATTTGCTAATTAAGTCACTATTTTTATAATACATATCTTACATCTATCTCTCGTACTTGTATATGACATTTTTTGTAACTTGGATAACACACGGTATACAGAATGGTCTGTGTGATACGATATACATTTTGGATTAATTTGTACATTTTTTTGTGAACTTTAAAAAATGGGGCCACAATATCCAACCATAAAAAAATCTCTGTAAAATCTGAAAATTGCTATTTTCATAAAAAATTATCCATATACAAATAGTTGTCAATATGCATTAAAAATAGTATTTATTTTTAATGAATCTTTATAATAGCAGCTCGACAAAAGTGTTAAGCTTAATATTAAGAATTCAATCCTGTGTTTTTTCTTTTAATATGTCATAAATTTAGATGTGAGCTGTGAATCGCAAAGAAATGTTAAAATATTATGTTACCATAAATGTAATCTTGTATTTAGTGCTTATAAATCTCAGATATGCATATGCATTCTAAACTTTCAACTCTTAGCGTCTAAACGTATTGTATTAATATTAATCGTAGTCGAAAATGAAATCTAGTTATTTCGATTTCATTGAAAATTGATGCATCGGTGTAACATTTCATTTGCTAATGTGTGTCTCTATCGTCTACAAGAGAATGCATTATCTCAATTTTTCGATTTAAAATCAGATCTTAACATTTTTCTTAGCGGCCACGTAACAAACTTTGATAACGATAAAATCTATATAAATTTTAACATAATTATATGTTTTAGAAATATATATTGGATGCCATTATGATATAAAATAGGTACTGAAAGTACCTTAAGCGTTAAAGAAAAGTAATATATATTTAGAAAGATTGACATGCATATGCAGTAAAAACATCATGATAATATTTTGTTAAATAAATTACAACAAATAAATCAATAAAATGTCTCAAAATGACTTTTGATACACAATAGAGGTTTGCACGGACTGAAATTTCAATATTTATATTAGCTCTAATACCTTATCCACTTTAGAAAGTCGATTAAAATAAATGAACGCATTAAATAATAACCCTATCCTGTGCAGATCTCTAATATCGAACGAAAAATATGTTGATTTAGTGAAATTGTATTTGATTCAATGATTGTCTTCTCATTAAATTAAGTATACATACGAGCAAATGAAATTATGTTACTCAAGTTATACATTAACTTTAGAAATATATTTTTTAATCGAATCACTCTGTACTTTTACCATAAGAACCGACTTAAAGACTGCCAAATTTACAAAGACATTAAATCATATATTTAAGAGTATTTTGAAAAACACGGTGAAATTTATCTCGGTACATTTTCAAATGTGTATATTGATCTGTGCAATAATAAACTAACCTGCTAGTCTTAATTATGGTGGTTTAATAAAGATACGTTAAAGCATAATCGTTTTTAATCATCTAAAAAATTGTATCAAATAATAGTACATAGTCGTGGAAGACGATTCTAATGTAGTAATCGTGCTAAAAGAGCGAACATATTTTCATAACAAATATGCATCAAGTACAACTTTAAATTTCGCAATATAGATGTTCACCGTATTGAAATGTAATGCAAAAATATTTTTGAGTAATACGAAGAATAATTGTAATAGACTCGAAGTGAGTAGACCTTTCAACTAAAGTGTGATATGTAGTTAGGAAATATATTAGATCGACTTACACCAAATTTCGTAGCCGTTTAAGGTCACCAATCCAAAATGAACAATCAAATCAATGCACGATTAATAGATCGTCGGGAATACTCGCCTTCTTTAAAATATCTTAATTTTACAGAAACACTATTAATTGTTTAAATTATTTCTGTGATATTTGGGTTTATGTAATATGTTAATTAAGTAAAAGACACGCTCGATATGTCGTCATTTTCTACTCTTTCGTTGATATTCTGTGATATAATGTGTGTTAATTTCGATTAGTTCATTCGTCAAATGGATCTTTTTTACTTGCTACAACAAAACCATTGAATTCATCCACGAGATGACTATTCTACAAAGATATTTTTGTAGTTTACGTTAATATTTCCTTATAAATGAAATCAATACTCGTTATTATTTGATACACTTATATCGTCATTTTAGCTTATACATATTTTAAGCCAAAGTGAATAAGAATTTAATTAAAATATATCTCTTCGACTAAAATGAATCTTTCAATTTTGGTATATTTTTACATTTTCGACATTTTTGTATAACAGTATGTTTGAAATATTCATACTTAGTAATAACATTCTAATCATATAAACTCTTCATTGCTTTGATATTCATATTGTTGAGTTACTAGATTTATATACTTTATATTTTATACATATTCTTTATGTACTTTATACTTGAATCATAATGATTATTTGTATTAAGTTGTAAATATTCTTTCTGTGTACATTGGATTGTTTTTTCAAATATATATATATACATATATATATTGAAAATTTGCTTACAAATTATAATGTATAATGCTTTAAAATTTTATTAACAGTCTTTTTCACGTTATTTATGAATTGTAACAATTTACATTTACTACCCTATTCTATTTAATGATTAATAATTCAGTAAGATGATTAAATATTAATTTGAAAAATAAATATGTGCTATGTTGCATAATAAATATCTTTTTTCTTCATCTACTGTACATTTCATTAGTATTAATAAACAAAAATATATAATATGATGAAAAGTCTACAGTAATCCGGCTCCAATATAATCCGGTGCTTCCTGTAGTCCAAAATCCCAATACGAGTATTGTACATATGTACAGTAAAGCTTTGTCGATG
Source organism: Stenopsyche tienmushanensis (assembly GCA_008973525.1). Lineage (NCBI taxonomy): Eukaryota > Metazoa > Arthropoda > Insecta > Trichoptera > Stenopsychidae > Stenopsyche > Stenopsyche tienmushanensis. Next base: position 1,275,958 of record WACJ01000059.1, read on the forward strand.
TAAAAAATGCAGGCAAGAAGTTGGAGGAAGCTTTATATATGTGGTTTCTTCAGGAAAGAAACAAGCATACATCTATTTCTGGGCACATATTGGCTATGAAAGCAAGGTTGTTGTACAAGAAAATAACAAAAAAGACTTTGTAGTTAGCAAGGGATACTTAAAACGCTTTAAAAATCGTCATGGAATATGTTTGATGATGGTATTATCTATGCATATCGCATAATTTTTCGGATTACAAACATTCCTTTCTAAAAACGGACTACAACGAGTCCGGGGCAGTATTCTATAGTCCGATAAATTGGACCATCCGTCATGGCCTTGCAAAATGTTTGTCGGATTACTGCGGGTCTATAATATGTTTTATTAAGACGATATTCATAGAATATGATCTTCATTTTTAATCGACTCAATGAGTCAACTGATATACGAAATAAAATGACTAAATCATCTGTACGACTTTAATAAAGACAAATATAAATTACAGCATGAGTGGTAAGTAATACATATGAATATTATTCAGCCCAGATAAGAATAAAATACTCAGCAAAATTAAAAGGGGACACATATCTATGTAATCTGGATATATTTGTATATGGGTTTGTATCAATTTTAAGTAAAAAAACATACATTTTATTTTATATTCATGATCGTATGCATCATATAATTACATTAGAGTAGAATTTCCAAAGATCACAATATACAATATAAAAATACAATTATAATGTATTATTAGAGTTCAATCTGTAATCAAATATCACGCTTAAAAATGAACACAATATCTCACTAAATCATAAAGCTTTACAAAATTGAAAATGTTTCACATAGGCTTATAAAGTTTATCATATAAGAATACTGGGAATTTAATTTTATTAATATGCAAAGCACTTAGATCAATTATCTTTCTCGAAACATATCTACTTTAAAATATATATCGATTAAATTAGTTGGAAAGTAATATTTTCTACTCTCTGTTTTTATTTTTATAGAGTGCTTTCGCTGCTCGACTCGCAAGGAGATATTTAGCAAAATCTCAACCGTGTCCAGGCATTAATGCAAATTCGAAAAAGTATACCTATTACAATCAATTTTTCAATACGTTCCCAAGAGATTTTAAAATCACTCTTGTTTAAATTCATTCAATATTAACGAATTTATAAAAAAGAATACTATTCATGAGTTATGCCATATGGATTACGTAGTTGTATATACTGTAATAATAAAATTAATTAATACTAAATCAACAAAGTGCCATAACAACTTGGCAAATAATACACAGTCAACGTAGCAATTTCATATATGTACCTCCAAATGCTGATTTAACACCGTAAGTATGCTTAAAACATATGTTTATATTACAATTGATCAGTTTTAAATAAACCAGGCTATTCTCTTACATAAAAAGATAATTGCATTAAAGGAGAAAAGGATGGTGTGAAAAAATTAAAAGCAATTTAATAATGAATTTCATGATAATTTATTACATTTATGTATATATTTATATAATGTAGTAATATATCCATATTATTATGGATACGAACAAAATTACTGAGAATTAAAGACATGGATCGAAAAAATGGCTGTATTCATTGAATAAATTACTAAATCACTTCCATTTTCCTCGTTCCTTAATAAAAATAAAGGTATCCTCCCTAGATAAGGATTTATTTACATACAAAAGTAAACAGGAAAATCAATAAATATTCTATGTGTAATGTTGTCAGTACTTACACTGAATCATTAAGTCATTCACTTGGTTTGTTCGATAGTAGTACATGTGTTTCAGAGTGACAGTGAAGATTAATTGGCGTTACCCCTACAACCATCCATCTTGTAGAGTTTCAAATCGATTTATTGTAAATTTTAATAAACAAAGTTGATGTTAGAAATTGGTTTAATCTGATGACATTGAATGGCAATATTGCCACATTTACATATTTGTAAAAAATATATATTTTCATTCATGAATCTATATAAAATAATCTCATTAATCATTTTTAAAAATAATCTTCATAGAAAAATTCATATTATTTAAAATTATGTAAAAAAATACTTCCAATGTATAATAACAACATGCATGTACAATATATTTAGTTATTATGAAAGCCCAAAGGTCATAACGTTGTAGGTGAAATTTTTAATTAATATTAATGTATGTACCTGTTCCAAGATATAATGAATTATACTCATCGCGTTCACCATTAATATATTGTACGTTACTAGATGGACTTTAGTAGTTAACGTGTCTGCTGCTGGAATACAAATTTATGTTAATAACATACAACAAAGATGATCCTGAATTGAATGAAGAGATGTGTACAACGATGATGATACATGATTTTTGCTTTAAATGATAATTTTATCAAAATTAACACACGAGACCAATTTTAAAATATTTATAACACCTTTACTTCCACGCTATATAAAATCAATGGAGAAATTATATAATTCACAAAGATTTCACAAATCATATTTTTATGCGTATAAAATGCTTTTATATATACATATAATATCACAAATATTATTATTTTAGTTTTAAAGTTTATAGAAAGCTAACAGAGAGGTGTGAAAATGAGCTTTTTCATAATAAAAATGTGCATCTAATGCTGCAATATATTTATTTTAATAATGGTTTAATTAATATTTCTAGCATTTGATATTTTTGAAAACACAAAAGAAAATAAATATTACTTTATAAAAATATACGACTAATAGATTGACATATTAATTAATAAATATTGTCCAGAATTTGTAAAATTTTTGTCTCCATTTTACTAATGACTTAAATGTAGTACATTGACTTTCAATTTGGCCTATTGAAAATCTCTTTTAATACTATGCTAAACAGTTTTGGCGAAATGCTTTCTTTTTATTGTCACTCCGTTGTACTTTTACTGAATTTAATTGCATCCTTTTACACTTGGATCAATTACATTTGCTTTTCATTCATATTTCATATTTTTTTTGTAATAGTTTTATTAAAATCATACATAAAATTTATAACACTAACAAAAGTGCTCACTTTAATCTAATCTGTTAATAAATTTTAAGTTTGATTTTATTAAAATTAAATACAGAAGCCACAAAACTGAAACATGGGAGATTTAAAGAAAATTTTTAGTCATTTTCACACAAATATGTCCAAAAGATGTATGTCAAATTTAAAATAAAGATTCTTTTTTGCAGTGTTGTATATAAATTTTAGAAAAAAAAACTTTCATATTTTGATTTCCATTTCTATAATCAACATAGTCTGGTTATTAGTAATTAAACTACGTTTCACTCGAGGGCTCTACGCCAAACACTTTCAATCTAATGTTTGGTAAGGTTTACAGCAATAAAACCGAGTTTTTACATCAATTCAGAATAAAACATGGGTCCATCACACCCGAGACAAAGACACATGGTCACCCGAGCTTCTTCGGACAACTTCGTTTTGTAATAAGACTTTATAATCATTTATGTTCAGGTATGGCATCCGATTGCGAGGTACTCATTTGTTATATCAGCGGTCCGAAAAGGAGACCGATTGGATACATAGATCTTGTAGCCGCTCCGTCCTCTTTTGGGACTTTTTGCGCATTTTATATGATCTTTACGATCATGGAAGCTCCATCAGAGGCTAACTTACATAGGTAACTTGCACTAATTGCGGACGAGCCTAGACTTCCTCCCATAGATAAAAACTATATTTATCTATCTTACTAATGTATGATGCTATCTTAGCTAGTGTTTTGTTTTAAGTTACAAAATCTAGCTAATTTTTCCGCGCTCAGAGCACAAGTGGCCACTCGAAGTTGAGAATGAGAATATCTTTTAACTTTCTTATATCTTTTCACGATTTTGGAGAGAAACAGAGACGGAGAGGGTATCTTGCGTACATCGCATCATTGTACAGATCGTTAACCCAAATTTATCAACGAATAATAATGTGTGAATGATATAATTAATCGATTTCAAGTGTATTGTTTGTATTTACGCGAAGAAATTATCGAATATTGTGTGTTATCGACAGTGTATTTTTATTTATGTACAAACTTCATACACGTTACGACGGTCCTGACAGATAAGTGGATTTATACGGATGATAGGTGGCGGATATACGAATATAGCATCTAAGTTAATGATAGAAAATACACAAAAAAATATTCCTAAGGAAAAATTTGTGTGTACAAATTTCAAGCTGTTATTTTGATTCGAAAACTGTTTTTTTTGTACAAGTTTGATCCGTTAGAACAAGTCGATAATTATTGTTTTAATATGATTTTATTTAAAAGTTATATTGGTGATATCTGTATACAATATGTTAATTAAATACATATGGGTAAAATTAAAGTTTGACATGGTTTTTTGTGTGTTGAAGGGAGGAAGCGCACAGATCTGTGCGCACGGTATTTATAAAGTTAATGTGCCATATCCGTTATCGAATGTAGATGATCTACAAAGGAAATTTTACAGGAATAGAAGATTTTTATATAGTAGTTTGCCATTGCCTTCTACATATGGGTGCACCAAAATAAAATTGCTCTGTCTTTTTAGATAGGAGAGGATCAGAAAAGATCCAGATTTCTAATGATTCGATTTGTTCAATTGAAGGCTCGTTTTATATATGAGTTGATGGCTAATTAAGGATTCTTAGCAGGTGAGCCATTAGTTTATTGGTCATAAACAAAATGAAATTTGTCCATCATAGATAGGATCTGAAACAGGATGTGAGGTGGTAGTCCGTTGGTCCCATAGTAGTTTTGATTTTGAACACGGATCGTCAGAGCTCGCGACTCGTGGCCAAGAGCGCGCCTCCAATAGTAATGAGAGGCCGACAGGTGAGGCTGTGTGTGAGATTGATCGACACTTCGAGGAAGATAAGGCGGTACCAGAATATCGATCAGACCAGTTCTGCTGACGACGTCTTGTCTCCGAAAAAACTGGTGCAAGACCCTACGCCTTCACACCTCCTAGAGGATTCCTCGGCACAATCCAGCGTTTTAAATGTATGTACTATCCTCGGAGATACCATCAGGAGTTCAATCCACCACCAAAAAAATGCAATTGTTCAACAGTCGATGACCTGCGACGACCTGGGTCTTTTGTATTCGACTGCGTCTTCATATTCCATATTAAATTAGAGATATGATTGACATCAAACACAAATCAATTGATGGATAAGACATATTTAAATGACGACATTATTCCATTTTAATATGTATAACTAAAATATATGACGCTAATGCATTAGTAAGGCAACTTGCAGAAGACTCAAAAATGTAACTGCGCTTCGCGAAGCTAAGGAGCGGAGAAACTTTAAGTGTGTTTTTCTCGAAACTACTTTTTCCAAGCTCATGGAAGTGCTCCTACACGCCCTAAATGAGCATTCTTTATGAAATTTGGCCGACATATGTATAATAAACGTCTTCATCGTATAGACTACAATTATTCTAAAATTTTTAAAAGTTTTTATTTAATTAACAAAAAACTACAAAAAGTGTTTATAAAAATATACTCTTTTCTTCGATCGCTCATTATTTTTTTTATTTTCCAATATTTCTTCTTAATTATAGTCCAAGCTATGGACAATATTATATAAAGTAAAAATATGTTTAATTTCTTTGCTGCAAATTACTGTTCAGGTCTTAAGACTTCCATGGTGAAGAATGTCATCGTTCGCGCGTGCACCGACATAAGTGGCTCCCCTCACTCCTACTCCAATACTTTTCCAAATTTTAAAAAATATGTTTATATTCAATAGAGATTGCCTAGTCAATATACTAAATATCAACATTCTCTATTTAATATATTTCGCATAAAAAAATGTTAAAAAGTCGATCACTTTTAGGCCCAACCAGGTAGAAACGTCCCTTAATACTTAAGACTTAAGATCAATTTTATGTCATTTTTTTTCTCCAGAATCTGGATTTGAATCTGAACCTTATAAGCGTTTAATATTTAACCCAGTATTGGAATACTTGTTCATTCATGCTGATGATAGTAACATGCTTTCATTGATGACTTGCTTTTTACAAGAATCAAAGGACCTTCGATTAAACAACACCATCATGATTACTAATCACCCATCCGGATCTTTCAATGCCTTCTTGGTACTTTTATTCCAGTCATATATGACTTTGATACGTCAACATTGGCTAATTTAATATCAATATTGATCGTTAATCCTATAGAACTTAATGATCCAAAAAAACATTTAAACAAATACTCCACGAGCCTAATTTTTTAGCGAGGACAACAAAGCAAAGATTGTATAAAACAGAACATAACTTTATAACGTTCAAATGAATCGTTTTTCAAAATAAAATTTATTCAAGAATATATCGACTTTTCCTATTAAACGTAATTTACAATCGTGCTTGATCTTCACGCTGATAATTAATGCTAATCACTAACATCTGAACTTAACGACAACAGAGATTTATGAAGTTTGTACCATTCTCACGACATACTTTATACAGAGGTGGTCTGAATAGTTCTAAAAGGCTTTCCAATTAACATAACTATTTGTTTCAATTACTTGAGCTATTTGGCTAATGGTGCATGTATTGCTTTCGTTACTATCGTAAATGAGACAGGCAAAAATGTTATTTTTTTGAGCGCCCTGGGTATAGAAATTCTTTGAACATCCAGAATGAAAGATATGTAACATGTTTTGATCTTCCAAGCATTAAACTAATATATTGTTATAACTTTATATGATTCTGTAGCCTTTAAACATACTGATATTAGTTGGAATTGTTAAAGGAACATACTATAAAGATGCTCCTCAATAAATTGATCAATCGATCAGATCAAAGAAACAGGTTGTAATAACGACAGAAATAAAAATAAAAGCAAATCATTACTGTAAAGTTCCACTTCAAAGTTTAACCAGATAATATATTTTTCAACAATAAGCATAAAAATCAGAAAAGGGAAGGTTTTTAAGTAACATTAATTATCTTAGATTTAATGCTAAATTTTATTCGAAGTTGAAATTATCTATACAATAATGGAATTTAATATCTACAAATAACGACACAATGAAAATAATTAGATTTTGTAATAAAAACATGGTTAAAAAAGGGAATTCTTAAGAAACAATATTACAATTTCTACTTGATTTTTAATATTAAACTATGATGATTTATAAATGTTTTTTAAAAAAACGGACGTTTGATTTGGAATTGCACAAAGACCCAAGCAATTTGTTAAGACCAAATTTTATGACGCACACGTTAAACGTCAAATCTCGATGACGTTTAAATAGTGACATATGAATAAAAATTGTTTTTTTAGAGCCGATCACTAATTAATAAAATCAATAGCATCCAGAATGCTTAAAAAATAAAAATAATCGAGCACGTTAATAAATTTCAGTTTCCAATTCAATTATTTAAATTGAAGTTACTTTTTATGACTTGAATAAACAACAAAATTGCATACGTACAATGCTAATTGTGCTGCAATAATTAAATTATCAACAGGCATTGTTCTTGGAGTGTTTTTCCACGATTCGGGCAAAAAACAATAGTATCATAAAAATCAAAACCAATATAATGAATTTCATGGGATTTGAAGCTTTGACCTGCGAAGGTGACACATCCAGGATGAGACTAAAGACAAAATCCAAGGGCACGTTCTTGCATGTCCTGTTTGCAATTTCACTGATCCTGTTACTTGTACACAATGCCATCGTCTTAATTTTTATCTCCAATTGCCAATATTTCCAATATCGCCTTCTGCGATTCTATAAAAAGAAATAAAAAAGTGTACGCCGCATTCAAATAACCTATTTATCCAAATTTACTTAGGGTTTATCTGGCCGTTTGCTTATATGCGAGCTGACAATTGGAAAGAGCGTTTTTGAATACAAATTATCACTTAACATAATGACAATTTCATATTGTTATTTTTTGCAAAATTTATATAGATACAGCAAACATAGAACAATTTCCATTATGATAATTTAAAAAATATAATCTAAAACCGTATTAATTTTAATAAAATAAAAATTATGCAAATTTATGCATATTTTTTGTTGTACTTACTTTTTTGATAATGATAAATTGAAATTTTTAATTTTTATGTTAAAATCATCAACGATTCGATTGTAATTGGATTTAAATATAATCATTTAGGCTCCATTTTAATGTCTTTAACTATTTGGCAACTGCCGCTATATGTGGTATTGTCTTTCATTTAATTATATATTTGCATTAATATTCTACTAGCATAATATGTATAAATTGGATCAAAGTACAATATACAATGATGTAAGCTTGCCACGTTATTGACAAACCATTAAAGTCAGCAATGTTCAAGTATTATTTCCATAATTCTGACAGATCGTTGAATAGTATACAGAATCATTGTTATCTGTTTTGCATAGTGGACTAATTTTGATAACATTTCAGAACAAACTGCATAATACTTAAAGTAAGATTTATAGACTTTTGATTATAAAATAAATCTAGTCTTT